>HG995309.1:14150000-15533333 GCA_905332915.2 Hecatera dysodea | reverse complement strand
CCCACCATCGATCATTTTGTTTTCGTCTTTTCCGTGATCGTAAAGAAATGCATCTTACTTCAATATCTACGTTCTGCTGAGCCAAGGCAAAGCAAACAAGATTAAACTCACATCTTCAAGATATTTAGTTATTTCCGCACCGCTGCGTCAGAATCTAATCCTTCATCAGCATAACAGAACATTACAAACTATAACATTTATAATAATAACAACAACGTTTTTGTGTTCTAAGTTAATTTCTAATTTTCACCGTCGTATGTTGCTGTAACCATTATTTTGCTCGCACAGTGAAAGTAGGAGCCCGGTTCAATTACCGACTTGTACAAGACATGATTTGTAAAAATTGTAAAATACATGTTTTAGTGAAAATATTTCACTTCAAGAATTTTACTTTACACTTCGGTTAAGTGGTCTTGAAAGCTGATGATAATGAGGGCTATCGAAACAGTGCTGTCATAACTTCGATCTAGTTTCTTCGAAATTGTGCCAGCAAATATAGATGCGGGATCTATCTACCAACGTTTAGTTAAGTATTACTATCAAGCTCACCCTAATACCAATAAGTTTTGGTAATTACGTCATGAAATTTATCTTCAATGCTAATATATCCGCCAGCATCTCAGAATGTACACTCGTTCTAGACAAACCCTTAATACAAATCAACAGTTCTTTGGTCTATACAACATGTTATTATTCTTGAATGCTTCTCTATCAGTCGTTATTTCAGTGTTTGCTCCTAGCCATACCATCTTTCAAACAATCCATCCATCCTTTCCTTCGTCTCAGGGCTTAAATTCCATATCCAAGTCTATCTTCAAGGAAAGGCTTTCCAAGATAACCTGAATGAGTAATTTATTCTTCCTCCGTCTAAATGATTATATTCAAAGGGCGTGCCTGTCATTTATCAGGGAGATTTTGACGCCTACAATGTCTTTTGTAGCAGCTTGTCCTTTAAAGCGTTAGAAATCCATTTACAAATGACCACCGCCTAGTATTTAAAGGAATATGGTATGACTGTTCGAGTAATTTGCAATGCACCTATTTATTTTTAGGGCGTCAAAATCATCGTGATTGGTTGCTGACCACTTTCGATATTAATAGTATCTATTTATGTATATAGCTTGGCGCACTAATCAACGACTTGTTTTTGGTTGTTTACAATGATATAATATTGATGTTTCATTGCGTAGAGGTTGCACTTTGGAAAGTTTTCTTTTGATAAATAAACAATGCTCTATTCGCGATATCCTACTTAAGACTAACAGTTTGATTTCAAATCCGGGAAAATATTTATTTAAGCCAAAATGGTGTTTAGTCTTGCAAAATCGAACATAATGCACTAGACTTCATTGAGGAACCCCCCTTGCTCAGTGAAATGTTTAAAGACAACATAGATTACTATCCAATACACAGAATTATCATCATAATAAATCAGATTACATAGGCAACCACTCTAGATAATTAGACAAGGTTATGGATAGTCTATAATTTGATTATTGTTAAGTGCAACCCGCTTTATTATGTTTTGCTGTTAGGAATGGAATGAAATGAAAAAAAAATATATGAAAAATGGCCTACGAGAGCTAGAACCACTGAATAAGACCATTGAAATGGGTCCCTCTTAAAAGTACAAGTCGAGACGAGTATCGGGACGATTATGACTCCTTTTTTTATGGATGGCAAATTACCAAATGATTACTTCCGCTTTGGGCGGAGCCGAAAGTGTGAGTGTCTTACTCATTAAAACCCATCCGTGTTCATCCTAATGCCCTTTGCGTTCCAAAACTGCGGTAACTCTTTCGAACTAACCCCGTAACTCTAGCAGGAGTGGGCCTATCGGCGAACCATCCAACACTCGACGTCCACAGCGACTCCCGACGCCCGTTACGTTTTACGAGAACATTGTCAGAGAACAGAAAGACAAACAAAAAAGGAGTCGAGTGGAAAAGGGAGAGGCAGGCCTTCTGCAGTGGAAGTTATGTTTGTTGGATTACAGTAGTGATGTATTTATGTTGATGTCATATTAGTAGGCTTTTCGTCAAATTATTATTTAAAGACACATTTCTTACCTGTACCCGCCTCTCGTCATCCTTAGCGCGCTGCTCCGCTTGTCTCCGGCGCCTATCTTCGTCTCTCTTCTCTCTTTGCGCTTGCGCAGCGGCAGCGTGAGCGCGCAACTCGTCCAGACGTTTTCTCTGTTCTGCCTCGCGTCTCTCGCGGGCTAGTCGTGCTCGGTCTAGGGCTTCTTGCGACGCTGTCGAAGGAAAATTGGATGTTACATTTAGGTATTGAAAGTCGTGAATTGCTTTATAATTTCTTGCAAAGAAATGCTTCAAGATGTATTCAGAATCAATGAGAGATTTCCACGGGATGGACGCGGTAATGATAATAAACATTGAATGCAATCAACACAAGCTGGTTTTCTTCTTGAGTCGTTTGTAAGTACGAATATAACTACTAAGGCTATAAATAAATACGAATTCACCCGGATGATTTGTAACATATTTTCGGTAAATAAACTTAAAAGGTAGAACAAAGAAACATCACCTACATATTATTTGAAACAGTAAATAACATTTGACATTCAGGTCGCTACGTCTTAAACGACAAAGCCAATAGGAAACCCAATACAGCGGAACTTTTCCTGAATGTAAGTAATGGTCCTGTATTTTGTTACTACCGAATAAATACTCTTTATTGCGTCGTTCGACAGTACTTGAACCGTCAAACCCAGACTTAGTTCGTTCAAAAAGATTTTAGACGGGCCAAACTTCAGTCTTGCAAACTTAAGAACTTGTGATGCACATCAATATTTTAACGAACCTCGTTATAAACTTGGCCCTAAGCTCCTTAAAATCTTAGCCTTCTCAATTTGGCTGAGAAACGCAAAGTAATATAATCATGAACTCATTTTTTCGTAGTTTTTCATTACACAGAAAATCACCTTTGTTTTCTCAGCTTCCAGACAGAAAAACAGACAGTTAAACCTACGCAAATAGATTTTATGACTGGTTATGGAATATTCAAGTATGGTAATAAACCTTCACAGACTCGATCAATACGATGTCGTAAATATGGCACAGTTTAGGCAAGCTTATGTAAACTTGAAAGATTTTATCTAGCTTAGCAATATCTCAGCTACCGGTGAATAGGCAATTCTCAAGTTACTCGAGGAGGGAACATTTTGCTAGTAGGTATTCTAGTTTTGAGAACTATTTATCATTGCTACTATAATGTACCAATAACATCGAAAACATTTGTTCGCTGAAGCTTCAAACAAACGTGGTCAGACCCAGATGATGGCGTAACTTTAAACCTATCCAAGACTTTCGTTTTTATAATTCCAGTAGTGGAATATACAAAGTCCATTAACACCACAGAGCGACTAATATTCAGACATAACAATACAATTCTTACCGCCTAATCGTCCCTTTCTCCATTCCAAGTATTACTGAAGACATTGAAGACTCAATTCGATACAATCCACTTCTAAAGATCGCATTTATAACCCGCGAAGTGCGGACTACGCTTATTCGTGCTCAGTATGTTAGAGAAAGTTTCTTACATTTGATTATAGTTTATAACATATATGAATATGAAGAACGCAATTGTTTTCGGAAGACTATTCAATTAAGTAACTGTACAATGTTATTATGATGATTACAAGGGAAAGGTACCTACAAGCTTTTATAGCAATGGCTTCTTGATCCAACAAGATCAATAGACGAGATTCTACTAAGAAGCATAACCCGTTAAAAGATGCTACCTGATTAAAGTCACGTCGCCTCAGGCCATCGACTGCTAGCAAATATGAGCGGTCAACGGACAGATCGGGTTAAAGCAATGTTGTTCATGTGTCAGGCGTTAAGTGGAAGATATCTCTTGAACGCAACGATGGAGAGCTTAAGATGCAATCGCCTATATAGCCAGCATACTAAGGCCCGTAAGCACGTCTAGACCAGTGAGGCGAGAAAGGCCGTTTAGGCATCTTCTACATGCAATAGAGCAGTAGAATACGCCATAAAATTGGTACTGAAGTACGTTTCAAACAGAACATCTGAAGGTTCTTGCTTAAAGATTGCTGTTAAAAAGAGCAAGGGTCTTTCAGGGGTCTCTAAGGAAATTGCGACCAATGCGAGAAGATAGGGGAGGTTCCTGAATAAGAAATGAATTCAAAAGCAAAACATAATGAAGACGGGTTTATGAACAGGTGATTTAATGAAAATAACATTACCAACCTGACTAAGGGTTACGAGCTCCTGCTGTTCCTAAAAGTAGCCAAATCAGCATGAATTAATTTAAGGGACAAAATATGAGTATCACCTATAAGATCTTTGGACCTGTAATAATAGTCCTAGAGACAAACAGCCAGCTAGACTGACAGCCCAGATCATTCAATTACCAGTTTCCTTAATTTAACCCTCATTTGCGTGGGTTTCTGCGTTTAGATAAATTCTATTCATCTTTGCGGATTACGGAACAGTAAATCAAATGATTATTATGTGACGTTTATAAGTTATTGATCTTTAACATTTTTTTAATGTTACGTTCATTTATTTTGCTTTTTACATGGCTTTATAAGGTTCTATCCGAATAACTATTTGAAAATGGCAATCTCAGCCAGCTATTAACAACTGGCAACCTCACCTGGGGTTTAGAGCACTTTTGTGGCTAACAAACTAAACTTACTTAAGGAATATCTATCATTTCCGTACCGGCGCCTAGATCATTAGCGAAATTAATTTTGAATTTCAAATAAACAAGAATTATTGAATCGTTTCTGTTTACAATAATTGCGTTGACTCTAGTCTTGCCTATAAATTATGCAAAACGATAATTGAAAATAGAAATGTAGATATCGAAGAACAGGACAAGATACGGTGGCGCCATTTGCATTAGTTATGATTCAGACTGACTACAACAAGAATGTGCAAAAAGAAACCACAAAAAGCTCTTTTAGAAATGGAATCCATTTTATTACCATTAATACAACTACAACTTGTAATACGGTATTTTTATTATTAGCAGCTTCATTGAAATTCTCGGAAGATGTTTTCGAATTAAATTATTACATCAAGTTATGCCACTTAATTAAAAATACTCGGGCATTAAGATAAAGAATGAATGGGACAGAGCAGGAAAGAAATGACTCGCGTAAACGAAAGAATCTCCGGTACCGTCTTTTGTAATGGGAAAAGACGGGATACGAATGACAATATAAATAACAATAAAAAGACGATGACAGCTAATAAAAGGTCCTAGGAAGTCCTAGCGAAGTTGAAAGACGGTCTGGTAGATTTAAAAAAGGAGGAAATCACTTGAATGTAAGAATTCAATGTAGACCTAGACACTGAGAAATATTCTCTTAGCTAGGAAAATCAGTTGTAAATCGTAATTTCCATAGTTAGTGACAACTCGAGATCTAGTTAGGGAAGTTCGGAAAAGTGGGACAGACTTGTCGAATACATCTCAACCGGCTGGCTAAATTGAGTTTTACTCAATTCGTTTCCAAGTTAAATTACTAACTTTAATTGATAAATCTGCAAACGAAGACGGGAAATTGTCAGTGAGGTCTAGTCGGAAGAAGAACAAGACGAAGTTTGAAGTGGGAAAAACATAAAAGAAGAACCAAATATAGTATTCTAGAAGAACGGAATCAATCACTCCAAATAAAACAAGCCAAGACTAAAACATGCAGATGACTAACATGTCTCCTTAAGTACACGAGTTTTCCTTCTTAAAATGCTACTATGAATGAAGTTTATTCAAGTATGAACTAGATGGCAAAAGAGTCTGAGCCAAAAGGCTCGCATACGTGCAAAAACTCTTAGTAAAATAACCACGTGTGTGAAAGGACTCTGCATAGGATAGAATCTGGAGACTTGCCCTACATCGCTTCAATTACAAATTTAGTTTCAAGGCAATTGTTGCAATTCTAAGGCGGATAGTACTCCAATTGTCTGCCCCAAATACGAGCCAGGTTATTGCACCCATTTTTATCGACGACACAAATTACATAATCAATTCTTTGCCCCACTGACATACCAAACGTAACAACATACCAAACCCTTAACGCGTTGACTTGACCCAATTAATTCAAAAAGCGTACTAGTGCGTACATGTCACGCTAACAAATGTAGTGGTGATCAATAATATAGTGAATGAGTGTTTGAATCAATTGAAAGCAGGATCAATAGAGTTAGTAAATAGTGCTACGTCATTGGTAAGGAATGCAGCGGTCTAGCACTTGCTGGCTCGGTATGTAGCCGCAATCGGAATCTGGGCAGATATTAGAACAGCTTCTGCTATTGGGAACTTGAAGCGGTTTGATAATATACCTACTGCAGAAATAACTAACATCACAGGTTCTGAATGCTCGATTATGAATTCTAGGAACGTAGTAGGTACTTCGATGAATTTATAGTTAGTCATTTGTGTTTCGACAATTACTCGTACCTACTTATTCCGAAAAAAATATTGATATCAAACGTGTCAATATTTAAAACTATTTTTGCGATTCATCAAATAAAATTCCTTTCTTTATACAAGAGAAAAACACTCGAAACCACTCGTCCTTTCACAAACGACTCTCTCACGCGAGAATAATATTGATTTCCAAAATTATTATAATCTTTGTCAAACATCACGAATGGCCCAATAATAGTTCCGTATGCGTGATACCAGATCGTAATGCTAAAGCAACGGGTAATATTATATAAAAAACACGAGAGAACACCAAGGTTTCTCTAGAGCACTCCATTCGATCCACTTTTACTGACTAACAATAATATAATAGCTAGTTTTTGTCCACAGGCGGCTGTGGTAATATCTAGATTCGTAATGTTCATAAAAAAGTGTAAAGATATTGCTCTTGGCGACAAATTAGATACTGAATACTCCTTTAAAAGGCGATTGAGTGGAATCAACGAATTGGTCGAATCCACAACGGACTGAGGTCATCGCATCGTATCAAACTACTTGAAACTTGAGTTATTGCTTGTTAATTGACAGATATAATTGGTCTCGAATTTCTAAACAAAATATGCGCAAACACCGAATTCGTTGCAGGCGTGACTGTTTCTAATTTAAAACAACGAGCAGTACAAAAGTTTCTATTTACTAAAATATGTAAGATATTTGATTTCAAACTTAAAACTACGTGTTAAATCTTAAATTCTCATCAGTTGAACTTTAAACAATAACAAATTCCTATCTAAATCCCAACAAAGACATGACAGATGTTTTTTTAGATTACAAGATTAATATGGCGTTGTTGAGTGGGCGTATTTATGGAATCCGTGATGGACTTAGTCATAGTGAGCTGATCTCATTTGACATCACATCTGAAGCTGATAATATTGCTAGACTGTTAGAGAATAAAGTGCAGTGCGTGATTAGAAAGGACTTAGGACCCCTGATTTTGGAATATCAATATAGTCGGTGATAGTTGATAAAAGCACATAAATCAGTAACCACAGGTTTCTTTGCCGTCAGTACCGTCAATTTGTGTCAGACAACAAAAGATAACATTACAACCCACGCAGACCTATCAATACTAATTTAGAAAATTTCTATAAAGCTTATAAGTATGTAATACTAATAACAGAATATGTAGAGAGATATGCTTTCATCAATTATCCATTTAAATGTCAGTAGCAATAATCCCTAAGCAAGCCATTGATCATTTCATTAATAATACGAAAACATTTGCCAGTTTCCAAAGGGATTTGCTCATTATTGGCTTAACGTGGACAAGTTGCTATGCGAAAAGTATTTTTATGAAAACATATAATTAAAACTAAAATGAATATTTTTTTGATTCTCGTTGCAGGAAGTTAAATATAAAAACAAGTCGTTTAATAAGTATTTAATCCGATTGAGTTTAAAAAGCGTCGCCATTTTATGGTTGGCGACCGATTCTGTGTGGCCACATTAATAATAATTGTGATTTCAATCGATTATTAAAGATAATAATCGATTGTTAAAACTGAGTAAAAAGTATGTATTTTCTTAAAAATCTGTAATCAAGATTTTTTTCAAAAGGTTTTATACTTATGTTCCTTTAATTACATTAAAAACAAACAAAACACTCGTCGTTTTAGGCCATCAAATCATTTTACATCCGATTATAGTATTCGTTTGATCGTTGTCAAATCGATTTTTTTATTACCTGGCCTGGCAACACTACTAACTGTCAATAATGACAAATCTAGACAACGAAATGAAAATATTATTTATGAAGTGTATTGTGAATGTTGTTTCAGTTATTTTTGCGAAGTTTTTGGTTTTTGTTATAGTTATAATGGACTGGGACTCGGATACCACTTCAATTGACGACCCGGCTTTACCCTTGGACACTGAATCTGCTCATGACGATGACCCTGGTGCTGTTTTGTTAAACGTGAAACCTTGAAGGTTTACCCTTATCTGGCAATTGCACTCTATTACGAGGAAAAATTCAAAGCAGGCACATAAGCCGAAAATTATATTTCGTATAGGTATATTATAATTAATATAATCTGCAAGGCAGAGAAGCAATTACTCAATATTGTTGCAATTGCCTTGTATGGCGAAGAACGGTGGGTTGCTGTGCTCACGTTATGACCACAATATGGTACTTAAGCTGGGCAAGGCATGAAAATAATATTAGGCCGCCTGCCCATTTTTTAGATGATATTTTATTAATTTACCATTCGGATTAAAAATATTAGTTTTATTTTTTCCATTTAAATGACCTTAGGACATGCTACTACCGGATTCAAAATAAGATAATATCATGATTAAAAAGCCAAATGATTTATTTTGGAAAATAAACACTCATAATTGTAATTTTTTCAGCGACAAGTTTTAGCAATAGACATGCTAAATATGAACTATTTTTACACTCTCCTGCAACCTTATTACTATAATTCATTTCTTTTAGGTATAAACTATTAAAAACCCTAGTCATTAAATATTATACTTAATGTTCACGTTTAGCCAAATTGCCCTAACAAACTGAGCAAGCCCTTTCGCACGTGGGTGTCAAACAGACTTTAAAGAAAAACTCAAGAGAGTCGGAATCGATCCATGCCTTGTATGCCGAAAATAGGACGACCTTTGATATTCTTGATGTTTCAAAATACTAAATACTGCTGATGTTTCAAGTATTCATAATTTCCATCTAACTTTGGATTAATTAGTCAATAGATCACGTTTATTTGTATCAGAAAATATAATTTTGAGGACTATGACAAAATTCCAAGAAATCTCCTCTGAAGAATTTTTCTACAGAAGCCTACTAATACAGTTTATACTGTCTATATAGCTATAAACTAAGAAACAAAGATGTTAAGAAGCCAGATTGAGAGGAAACAAAACGTATTTCCACATCCATTACAGTTAAGTTGAAGGCGACATTGCTCAGAGATTACATACTCGCTGAGCGGAAGACAATTGCCAATAACACAAGAATTTATAATGCCGGAAACGTGGCTAGATCGTATGGTCGTTACGATAAGTAAAAGTGGTGATTTTCTTAAGAAAAAAATATGCAAAGCAGATGAGAAAATGCATGATGAGGAATTAGATGAAAGTTTGAAAATGAAAACAATATATCTAGTTTTAATTTCCGCGAATATTAGTGGGTTGCAGGTATGCACCTCCCTCCCGCCCGCTATATTATGCACATGCAAGATTACTGGGCAAATGCAAGGATTTTAAGCACATGCAGGAAGGCAATGCAAAACCCAACACCATTACCGACACGTGTTTCGCCTCTCCACGAGGCATCCTCAGGGGACGTGTTGACTCGCTGACCGTTGAGTTGGTTGGTTTTGCATTGCCTTCCTGCATGTGCTTAAAATCCTTGCATTTGCCCAGTAATCTTGCATGTGCATAATATAGCGGGCGGGAGGGAGGTGCATACCTGCAACCCACTAATATTCGCGGAAATTAAAACTAGATATATTGTTTTCATTTTCAAATTTAAAATGGATTTCCGCAAAGTAACGCCTGACTCAATCAATTTTTTTTTTTTCAATTAGATGAAAGTGATAATTTATTTACATTGTCTGTCAATCTAGAGACCGAATTTAAAATTGGCAACGATAGCGGCAATGGAAATCTGCCGAATAATTTCGATAGACCCATCAGTTGTCACCCGAGACGTAATACAGTTATCGAAGAATTATGAATACATGCAAAAATATGTATAGAAAATGCTAAAATTCAGCAAATATGTAAATTATTGAACAAGACTGCATGATTCCGAAAAACAAAGGGCATGATTTGCAGATTTTGAAATATTTCCAAGTGCACTAGAAATGAGAAATACGTCAATCTAACTGCGCATTTTGTGAGAGTCAAACGGAGCAAATAATAACGCTGCAGATACGATGATGCGAATAAACGATGGACCTAACCTATCTCTATTTACGTTGCTATCTTCAAACTTGACACGATATTGACGCGTGGCAAACCGAGATTTATCATAATTATGTGTTGCACTTTACTCTTCCCCGCCCAATATTCCGTTCGACGATCGAACTCACTTATATCTGTTAATTTTGTATTAGCAGCGCCCCGCGGCTTCACCCACGTTGTTCACGTTCCCGTGGCAATACGGGGATAAAATATAGCCTATGACACTCCACACTAACGTAGCTTTCTATTGGTGAAATAATTTTGAAAATCGGTTCAGTAGATTACCCCTTACAAGGTCACATACTCACAACCTCACACGTTACTTCTTTATAATATTAGTATAGATACACAGAAGAGCTAGCAGAAGGGCAAGAAGATAGAATTGTGTGGAAAAGCGATAGGGAAGACTGTCCTGCAGTGCGTAAGGTATATCACTACATAGTATAAAACTAAAGTCGCTTCCCGCTGTCTGTCCCTATGTATAGATCTTTAAAACTACGCAACGGATTTTGATGCGGTTTTTTTTTAATACATAGAGTGATTCAAGAGGAAGGTTTATATGTATACTACATGCATAATATAGCAGAGATTGCACCCGTGCGAAGCCGGGGCGGGTCGCTAGTAATCACTACATAGTATAAAACTAAAGTCGCTTCCCGCTCTCTGTCCCTATGTATGCTTAGATCTTTAAAACTACACAACGGATTTTGGAACGGATGCGGTTTTTTTTAATACATAGAGTGATTCAAGAGGAAGGTTTATATGTATACTACATGCATAATATAGCAGAGATTGCACCCGTGCGAAGCCGGGCCGGGTCGCTAGTAATCACTACATAGTATAAAACTAAAGTCGCTTCCCGCTCTCTGTCCCTATGTATGCTTAGATCTTTAAAACTACACAACGGATTTTGGAACGGATGCGGTTTTTTTTAATACATAGAGTGATTCAAGAGGAAGGTTTATATGTATACTACATGCATAATATAGCAGAGATTGCACCCGTGCGAAGCCGGGGCGGGTCGCTAGTAATCACTACATAGTATAAAACTAAAGTCGCTTCCCTAACTAAAGTATGCTTAGATCTTTAAAACTACGAAACGGATTTTGATGCGGTTTTTTTTTAATACATGGAATGATTCAAGAGGAAGGTTTATATGTATACTACATGCATAATATAGCAGAGATTTAATATCAACCAGGGCTTGAAATACCGTTAAACATATGGTATCGTTACAGGCAGATATCGTTATCTAATAAATAACGTTACTATATTTACCGGTATTTTTGGCACATTTTATCGTTAAAAATACGTAACGGTAAAATCTTCGCTATCGTATTTTTTATCGTTATGAGTTAGTTTTGTTACCGTCGCTCTCGTTCAATCAGGGCTTGAAATACTGGTAATGTTACTATCATAACGTTACATCTGGCACATTTTATCGTTATGAGTTAGTTTTGTTACCGTCGCTCTCGTCCAATCGCAAAAAAATGTTAGACATCATCGATAAAACTAAAATACGGACAATGCAGAAAATAATTAAGCAAGAAGATAAATGTGAGAACAAGGAAGAAGCTGGAATGGTTACAGAAAGTAAATGTGAGACCAAAAAATACCTAAAACGGTTACAGAATGCATACACCTCCGAGAAGACCTGTTCAGAGTGTTATATTTAATAACTGTGTTGGTGATGATGGGAGAAATGAGAATTTTTCTCTACAAGGAGAATTACAGTTTTAGTCCAGTAGCCAGAAGTCTATGCCCTTCGATAATTCAAGTGTTTAATTTTCGCTGAGTGGATAAGTTTCGTAAATTCATTGCTATTTACAAAAATGCTAACAGTTTAGAGTGATGCAATAGGTATTAAGTAGGTATTTCTTATTATTTCGTGTTATACAAATATTAGAAAATTTAAATTAAAACAATATACGGGTTCTTTGTAAGTACTATCTAAAGGAAAATGCTAACAGATAGGTACTATGGAACAATAGAAATCTAAAAAAATACAAACATCCGAATTGAGAACCTCCTCCTTTTTTAGAAGTCGGTTAAAAATGTCCCGTAACTCATTCAAAAAATTTTTTAAGTTTTTCAAATCAATTCTTATATACTTAAAGAGATTACCTTACAACAAAAGTTCTAACAACTAAGTACCTATATGGCTGCACGAGTAATTGTATTTTTTCTTTATGATTAACGATATATTGAATTTAAGTTTATAAAGTTTGCACTTGTATATTCGTAATAATAAACTCTGCTACCACACAAAAGTTTCAACAAATGCATAATATGGCTTTTGTTTAAATTGCGAATAACTATTTTCGATAACGAGCCGCGTAAGTACGGCGCGTGCGATCGCTGCTGAGTAGCAACACTCCCCCGCCCGCTCCGATCGGGGATGTCTCTATCGCCGCATACCTACTGACCGCTTTTAGTTGCCATAGTACCTACATGTTCGGTACGTAACGCTTCAGAGCAGTAGATACTAACAACAGAGTGATGGCCACCATACTAGCAAGTGTAATTGTAAATTAGTCACTAATGCACCCAAAGGAGCTTTGCTTTTTTTCATTTACAAATAAGATTAGACATTTAAACAAAACTTTTTAAAAGTCCGTTCAACCGATTTGTATTTCTATTCCGTAAGCATAAAGATGGCATTAAAAGCAAAATCATCAAGCATGATTATAATACCAACTATTTACTGCAGCTGCCATTTGTCATGCCACCAACGTAATGGAAGTCAAAATCGGTTGAACGGACAGTAAAAGATTTATTTCAATGTCTAATCTTATTGTGAATAGGGTATCGTATGCGATGATAATTTAAAAGCACCATTTGTTTGACGGGTCCGAAGTCCGAATAGGTAGACAGCATTTGTTATAGTACCAGAGACAAAAGCGACTTTGATTTTTCGGATAATTGTTTCGGGTTTCGGAATAGGTATCACTAAATGTACATTAAAATAATGAAACAAAAACAGGTAAGGTGCATTCGGCTAACTCCGAAAATCGGGATATTCCAATAATATCAAATATCTAGAAATCGCAGCATAATTTTTTGCTCTAACAACATTCGAATCCAACCCCGCGTTTCAACTGGTCAAGACGCTTTGAGCGTGTGTTGGTCTGTTAACAACATTTTTGTGAGCGAGTGATATTTCACGCGCTTTATTGTTTTATTGGATTTACCCGACGATCTATAAGAAGAATCATGTACAGTATTCAACTGGTTGTTTTTTAATTCGATAGATTTTCGTTTAAGTGTACTGTTGAGTAAGATTAGGACACTCTAGCTCAAGTTTTTTTTGTTTTTATTGGAATTAGTCTACTCGGGTAATTATGAATTATAAACCATTCGGTTTTGCCCGAATATTTATTTTACAAAGAAATAAGTCGGCGGAAGTACCGTGTTCCCCAGTTAATGGGTTGTGGAGGTCTGGTAGGCAGCCGCTTCACGTAAAATACTGGTATTCAGCTGAATCCGGCTTGACTGGGAGCCGACCCCAATGTAGTTGGGAAAAGGCTAGGCAGATGAAAGAAATAAGTCGGCGATTCTCAATTTTTGCTCCTAATTGAAATTGTAATATAAAAACTTTTCAATGTGCACTAACGTGTTTTAAACTGTCAACTGTCATTTTATTTAACTGTTTTTTTTAATCAACAAAAACAAGGAGTACCTTTTACCTAACTATTGCGTAGTAAATCGATTGGCGATGCAATTAAAACCATGGAAAAATGTTAAAGGATAACTGATGAATGATTTTTATTTTGTAAGTAGGTTGTAAAAACACTTTTACACGTCAATCTGTTTTGGCCGTTATAAAAACTAAATGAGTCCGGTGTTTCCTAGCTGACTACCCTCTTCTTCCCTGAGAAGAAACACCGAAACAAATTCAGAGGTCAAGATCTCTTTTGAAGTCCATGTAAGCCGGTATCCGCCGAGTTATGCTAAGAGACAGTAATACAAAATGCGTGCGCGTGAGCGAGATGGAAGTAAGCATATAATGTTTTTTTTTGGAACGAAGTTGTAACGACACTTTTTGTGTCACGATTTGGATGGAAGGGGTAAGCAGCTGTTAGTGAGGTCACGATTTGGATGGGTGTGTTAAGCAATTGTTGGCAAGGTTGCGAAAAGGATGGGTGGAGTTAAGCAACTAATAGTGAGGTCGCGGTTTTGGATGGGTGGGGTTAAGCAGCTGTGAGTGAGGTCACGATTTGGATGGGGGGTTAAGCAACTGTTAGTGAGGTCACGACTTGGATGGGTGTGTTAAGCAACTATTGGTGAGGTCGCGATTTGGATGGGTGGGGTTAAGTAGCTGTTATTGAGGTTGTGATTTGGATCGGAGGGGTTAAGCAGCTGTGAATGATATTACGACTTGGATGGGTGTGTTAAGCAACTATTGGTCAGGTCGCGATTTGGATGGGTGGGGTTAAGTAGCTGTTATTGAGGTTATGATTTGGATCGGAGGGGTTAAGCAGCTGTGAATGAGGTTACGATTTGGATGGGTGGGGTTAAACAGCTGTTAGTGAGGTCACGATTTGAATGGGTGTGTTAAGCAACTGTTGGCAAGGTTGCGAAAAGGATGGGTGGAGTTAAGCAGCTGTTAGCGAGGTCACGATTTGGATGGGTGTTTTAAGCAACTGTTGACAAAGTTGCGAAAAGGATGGGTTGAGTTAAGCAGCTGTTAGTGAGGTCACGATTTGGATGGGTGTGTTAAACAGTTATGTTTGATATATATATATGTGTGTGTGTATGTACATGTTTAATTCTTTATTTCATACTAAAGCATCGACTACTTTTAGGTACAAACTATAACATCAAGAAAAAAGACAAATGCACAAAGATGTAATGAATATCGTGAGAGAAAGAAATTATAAAATACAATCGTACAAAACATAACTGCAGAGAGATCAGATGAATGTAGCGAGACTGAAATTACCTAAAACTTTAAATCAACATTTAGATGCGTAAGTATGATTTTTCAAGACAAGACAAGACAAGAACTTCGTTCCGTCCGGGTGTCCCTTTACACCACTCAAGTTTTTTTTTTTGCTTCGGCTTACCTCTCTCAACATATCACCCTTCGCCACTGGTGTATAGAGCTTAGGAGCGACCTGAACAAAGTGTGACGGACGTATGCCGCCCGGATGATATCGCCACGACTACATTCTGGCGAAGCATCTGGTCAGTGCCCGTCCGTCATACCGAAGGTGACTGGATGTGTGATGTCGAGCGCGTGTGTGAAGCTATACCACAAATGGAAAAAATCATCATAACACCAACAGATATCAGTCAGTCAGCCACAGCAGTCCATCCGTTACCGAACTGGAAATCTCCAGGACCGGACGGACTGCACAACTTTTGGCTTAAGTGGTATAGCAGCTTTTCCAGTCATCTTTAGAGTCTGGTTCATTTCTAACAACTGGCATTACCCACCTGCTTCATAAGACAGGTAGTCCCGCGGAACCCAATAATTATAGACCGATAACTTGTTTGTCGACGGTCTATAAACTTCTTACATCCATCCTGAGAGTGAAAATAAATGGACACATTGAGAGCAACTCGATTATGTCTTCCTCTCAGAATGGATGTCGGAAGGGGTCCCGCGGCACTAAGGAGCTACTCCTCATAGACATGGCCATAAGCCAACAGGTTCGTCCCTCCCGCAAGGATCTGTCGAAGGCCTATGACTCAGTGCCACATACATGGCTCATGAAGGTGCTGGAGTTGTATAAAGTCAATGCAGCTCTACACGCCTTCCTAATGTCGTGTGTGGGGCAGTGGAGGACGGTCCTTCACTATCCAGGATGTCGACAGATCCAAGCGAACAGTGAACCGATAAGGATCGAGCACGACATATCTCAGGGCGACAGTCTCAGTCCACTGTGGTTTTGTCTGGCTCTCAACCCTCTTAGTACATTGCTAGAGGGTTCGGGCCAAGGCTACCGGTTTAGATGAGGTGGTCAGGTCATATCGCACCTCCTTTACATGGATGATTTGAAACTCTTTGCACCCAACAACTTGCAACTGATGAAGTTACTGAAGGTAACAGAAACTTTCAGTAGCGCCATCAGGGCCCCAAGTCTGCTATTTTTATAAATTTATCATTCTAACACGATCCCATTGTCATTTTGCTAAAAGTTCGTAATCTGCTAAATTCATAAGTGTCGATCATTGGTCGGTCAATGGTGTTGTAATACTATTTGATAACCGAGCTATTAAAAGAAATGACTGCACAACGACGTTCTAATGGTAGGTCACTGATCGCCTGTGGACGGTGAGCGTGGGTGACTCGTCGTCCGATATCAGGCTGAGTCGACGACGCGTCGTGTTCCACGCGCGTCTCAAGGAGCCGTCAGCACCAGGGACGGGGCCCCATATGCCTGCTAGGGTTGCGGAATTTGTTCGAAAGAGTTACCGCGGCCCTGGAACGCAAAGGGCACAAGAGGAACACGGGTGGGTTTTAGTCAGTAAGAGTCTGACACTCCCTACCGCTCCACCCAGGGCGGGAGGGGTCATTTGATGATTTCCCATCCAAAAAAAAATGGTAGGTCACTGATCAAAGGGTTTGTCAAAATTTTAGCAGACTACCGCATACATCTGTCATTAATTTGTAATTATGTACGAGATTACCATTCTATGCTATTTCTTTCAATGGAGTGTCATGGGTTGACCACTGGAAAGTCATAGTGACGCTTTTATATTATTAGATTACCAAACTTGTCAAAATCAACCTCATTGACCATTCTGACACTTTTGTAATAGCAGACTTGAGGCCTCTGAGGTGCTACCGCTGCCATGTGGGCAACCACACGGGAGCTATGTACCCCTCGGAGGTGGACCGCAGCGGACTTTGTTTCCGCTGTGGTCAGCCCGGTCATCGGGCCGGCTCTTGCGAGGCCACGCCGCACTGCAGTGCATGTGCGGCTGCTGGCAAGCCGGCCGAGCACTGGGCTGGGGGAAGGGCCTGCGCGCCATCCGCCCCGACCAGGGGCAAGAGGTCCGCCGCCACCGCCGCCTCTGCCGCCGCCGCGGCTTCTGTCGCCGCCACTGCCGCTTCTGCTGCGGGTGCTGCGGCTCCCAACACTCGGGAGGGTGCTGAGATGGAGTGCCAGTAATGGTCCCATTTCGGCCCCCTCCAGAGACAGGTCGGCCGCTGTGCTATCGCGCAGTGGCTGATGCCTGGGGACGGTGAGCGTGGGTGGCTCGCCGTCCGATACCAGGTTGAGTCGACGACGCGTTGTGTTCCACGCGCGCCTCAAGGAGCCGTCAGCACCGAGGACGGGGCCCCATAGGGTCGGTGCCTGCTAGGGTTGCGGAATTTGTTCGAAAGAGTTACCGCGGCCCTGGAACGCATAGGGCACAAGAAGGATCACGGGTGGGTTTTAGTCAGTAAAAGTCTGACACTCCCTACCGCTCCACCCAGGGCGGGAGGGGTCATTTGATGATTTCCCATCCAGAAAAAAAAAAAAAAAAAAAAAAAGGCCCAGGATGGAATTTGGTGTGGACAAATGTGCAGTCATGCATGTGAAGCGAGGTGAGATTATGGAATCCGAGGGAACCCAACTCTCGGATTCCATACACCTTAGATCCCTTTGCTCAACCGACACTTACAAGTATTTGGGTATGTCGGAAGCGTTGGGCATCAATGCTGCTGACGTGAAACAATCGTTGAAGGAGCACTTCTTTGGCCGCCTGAACAAGTACTAAATAGTCTTTTATCAGACGGAAACAAGGTGCGCACCTTCAACGGTTGGGTCATGCCGGTATTGATGTACTCTTTCGGCATACTTAAATGGACTCGGACGGAACTAGATGCCCTGGACAGGAGGGTCCGTTCACTGCTGACCGCAAATCGGATGCATCACCCACGATCTTCGGTGATGAGGCTGTATATTCCGCGGAAGTGTGGAGGTCGTGGCCTTATGCAGGGTTTATCCCTGCACGCGAGATATGCAGTCTCAGGGAATTCTTCTAAGAAGCCGAAGTGGGTATGCAGCGAGATGTGGTCGTGGTGGACAAGGGCCTCACCCCGCTCTCCTTGGCAAGCGAGAACTGGCGCAAACCTGTAGTACTTACAACAGATGATCGCAGGGAGGTATGGCAGAGCAAGGAGCTTCACGGACGCTTTTATCGGGTCCTACATGGGCCCGATGTAGACTTTCTAGCGTCCGTGGCCTGGCTGCGTTTTGGTGACCTCTTTGGGGAAACCGAAGGTTTTATCTGTGCGATTACAGACGAAGTTATGATGAGGAACAACTACCGGAAATACATTGTGAAGGACGGTACGGTTGACATATGTCGGGCTTGTCACCGGCCCGGGGAATCCATACGCCACATTATTTCCGGTTGTTCTAGTCTGGCTAACGGAGACTATTTGCACAGGCACAACCTTGTAGCCAGGATTATCCATCAGCAACTTGCCCTTAAATACAATCTTGTGGAATCGGAACTACCGTAATATAGGTATGTGCCCGAACAAGTTCTCGAAAATGGCAATTGCACATTGTATTGGGATTGGTATATCATCACTGACAGGACTATTGTTGCCAATAAGCCTAACATAGTGCTGATAGACCGACTAGAGCGTCGCGCAATGATTGTTGATATAGCAGTCCCGCATGACGAGAACCTCGTGAAGGCTGAGAAAGATAAACAATCGAAATATCTTGACTTGGCTCGCGAGGTTATCGACATATGGGATGTGAACACAGCAGTCATTGTGCCGATAATCGTGACGGCCAATGGCATAATTGCCAAGAGCCTCGATCAACATCTCAAGAGGCTCTCGTTGGGCAGCTGGATCAAGGGCTTGATCCAGAAACCAGTAGTCCTGGACACGGCGCGTATCGTTAGGAGGTTCCTCTCTCGGGAGCCCTGACCACTGGTAGCTTGCACCCTGATATTGTAATTTTAAATTCATAGATTGGGGGGGGGGGGGGGGGTCATTCGATGCGAAATTGTGTGCACATTATTTGTGCCATATACGCAATCATTCATTTCATAATAACTGAGTCAAAACAGAAAAATGTTCTGTACTTTTATTTGAATAACCCACAACGAACGGTTGGAATTATCTAAACACGAAATAAATAAAGGATAGTACCACAACAAAAAAACAACAGGCTGTTCACCTGCACTAGCACTATGCTTAACCCAAATGCAAACTACAAGCACACGTAAAATATAGATAGGTAAGTGGCGTCATCATCATCTTCCTGCCCTTATCCCGTGTTCCTTGGGGTGTGCGCAACACATTTTTTTCTTCCATTCTGTCCTGTCACCCTTTACGCTATCACTAACCCCCATTTCTTTCATATCACTCTTCACAAAATCCATCCATCTTTTCTTTGGCCTCCCTCTCCCTCTCCATCTATCCATATTTAAACTAATAACTCTTTTAGTAACATGCATTTCGTCCCTTCTCTTCACATGACCATACCAAGACAAATGATTTACTTTCAACTTTTCAGCCACTTGCGCCACTTTCGAACTTCCTCTAATATACTAATTTCTCACTTTATCTATTCTCGTCACACCACACATCCACCTCAACATTCTCAACTCTGCTACATGCAATCTTTTTTCATCCGTTTTTTTCAAAGCCCAACATTCTGATCCATACAATATGACAGGTCTTATCACGGACTTATAGATTTCACCCTTCAGCTTGATCCGTGCGTCACAAGTTGTTCCAGTAACCTGTCGCCATTTCATCCATTCTGAGTTGATCCGATGTGTTACATCTCGGTCTACTTCGCCATTCCCTTGGATAAGCGACCCGCGATACCGAAAGTCGGAGCAGATCGGTATGGGCGTTCCGGTGAGAGTTAAGGGCACAGGACTGAAAAGACCGCCGAAATTGCAAATCAAATATTCAGTTTTGGTGATGCTTAATTTTAGGCCAACACTCTCTACACTCCACTCCACCACACCTGCAATCTGCTCTGAACCTCTAGGCCACTCTCGGCAACCAATACAATGTCGTCGGCGAACAGCATACACCAGAGAGCCTTTTCCTGGATGTCCGACGTCAGGGCACATGTTTTTCTTATAATCTCTCTTTTATTTTCATTCTTAAATAAACAATAATCACATCAAAATATTACTAACAAGATAATAAATAATGATAATAAACATTATTGAAAATTAATTTGCACAAAGTATTTTTTGTTAAACGTCACAACAATATTGTGCCAATGCCATCTTATACTTAGTTGAAATGCATAGACAAGTAACGTGTACTTATTGTACACACGGGGTAGATACTGATTGAGCGAGACGCACGCATATCTACTCTAAGGGCCAAAACACATGTATGTGGTACCAGTGCAGTGGTGCGAGGTCGCGGGACTGATTTATTTCTATTATGCACATAGCGATCCAAAAGGCTGACTTAAAAATTATTATTTGCTTATTATAATTTGGTTAATTCGGTTTTTTAACCACTGCGTAGCGGCGTTCGACCCTGGACGTGCCTGGACGTCGTCATGTGTGTAAATGTGTTGTGGCCCTAAGATGTAGTTTAGGTAGGTATACTTAGTAGGTAGCCGACCGACGACGGCGACAGTCGCACCAATTGAAGTGGTCGACTGTGAAATAACATTATTACAATTAGTTTGAAATGAAGATAGATATATAAAAATAGGTATCTTATTCTTCAAACGAAATCTTGCGTTAGGTATATTTTTATAGTTCAGTCGACCGCATGGCAACAACATTTTGTCCTTGAACAGGTTTAGCGCGGGGCGTTTTATAAGAATAAGAGACCAAGATTGAAGGTACTTATTTTTATAATCGCCATGCAGTCGATCATATAGAAAATCGGCATTGAGCTACTAAGTTCAGATAAAAATTAAGTATTTTAAACGAACATTTAATTTTTTTCTACACTCTGGCACTAAAGAAGTTGAGGTATTGTCATCATTTATTTCAAAATATCTATAGACGACATTTCTTTTCTTACGCCCCATCTTGAACTTTTCGGAATCGTGACTCAAAACATAAGAACTAAATCAGCTGTAGTAGCTAATCTAAATTGAAGTAACAATTCGCGAGCGTACAGATCACGCTCGCGAATTGTTACTTCAATTTAGATTGAAGAAGCGCGTGCGACTGCCGTGAGAGTTGAAAAGACGACAAACGAAATGGCAACAGCGCCGGCAAGCGCGTCAGAGGGGCGCGCGCCGCCGCCGTGCCGCGCCGGCGGGCGCGGCCTTGGAGAAAACGGCAACGTCGCATAAAGTAACCAAAATATACCGTTACTAGTTACCACTATTTTTACAATAACAGCAAAAATACCGTTATAATTTTTAACGTTATTATAATGTTATGCTACTAAGTAACGCTACCAAATCTTACCGATATGCAAGTATCTCTATGAAAATACCGTTACGTAACGTTATTTTTAATGTGAATTGGTATCGTTTTCAAGCCCTGATATCAACATTGCACCCGTGCGAAGCCGGGGCGGGTTCGCTAGTAATATTTACATGTACTTGTTAGTCTAGTTTAGACACTCTGAGCGTACCAGAGGAATTTTAGTACAAATCGATCCCTCTTGGTAGATTTTAGACTTCTTGGACCTAAAGAAATAGGATACCGAGATTGAAACTGGCTAAACAATAATGAAACGGTCTACAAATATTTCTTCCAAGCATGCTTCTCATATCAGATATCAACAGGTATAAGTTAGTTAGCTTGTTTATCGAACACAATCTAAATAGAACTGATAAGCAAGATGAAAGGAATGCACTTGCGTAATTGTACTTGTTTAGTATTTTTCGTTTTAAACAGATAGAATATACGTATGGCAAATTTATAGATTAGGTTATCTGACCTGAAGATTGTAGTGGCAACGTGTGGGAAAACATGTAGGATAATCTGGCGAAGAGTTTTCTTTGACTACTCCCCATGTAGGCATTTTGGACGGTACGCTTAAGCTTGGAAATAATTCAGACGTTTTTTTTTAAAACGAAGCATGTCCTAGAAACAAAGTTTTTGGAGACATGACACCTCTCAGAATCTACGGTGGGTCTAAAGAGATGAGGCCTGTGCCTAGACAGTGTGAAAGTTATAAATATATGGTGAGTGTTGAGCATTAATAACAAAACAATAATTAAAATCACTGAATAGTCGCCAGGAGGTTAAGTTTTTTAGAAAGCCTTGGTTGTGAATAGAGGACTGTCTGTCGGGGTTTTACGACCTATTTATTTAATGAAGAATGTAAGGGTAGGCACATGGGTTTTACTGACAGTATAGTTTAAATCAATACTTGTTATGACAGGTGGGAATGCCCCTGTAATGATGTAATCGACGTTAAGCACAATTACAATTGTTTCTTGAAGGGGGTGCAACATGTGAGGTTTGTATTGGTAGGCTCACTTTGACCACAATGTCAGCTAATGTTAAGCGGTGGTGTGGTCAATCAGCATGAGGAGCATGCTTGCCCAGAAGTCACCTATTCACTTTTGATTAAAAGGCCCTCAGGTGGTCACCCTCACTCCTTAACTGTGCGCACAATGAAAATAACGTGTCGTGTTGAAAAAATGATTTAGTGTACCTTATCGCAAACAGGCATTGAATCTAACTTGATTTTTTAGTAGACGAAACGATCAAGTCAAATTCAATGCCTGTTTTGCGAAACTGTAACTTAGTAAGAATAAATAGTCTCGTTGAAACAGTGTCTTTCTTCACATTTAACTTGAACAGCTGCTAAAACTTGTGGTCAGTATTAGTTCAACGCATGTTCGACATTCAGGTAGTTTTCTTTTTGTAGAAAGTTCGATTCCTACGAACTACCGTTCTTGCTTTAGTTCAGCACAATAATCTCGACAAAGATCACGCAATCGAATCGAATACGCCCTTTATACGAGATCCATCTATGTGGTGATCTCGACAAGTGTTACTTAACCGTTACTAAACTACGCCTACATCTAATCGGCTGCTGGAATGTAGTTTTACCTTGCATTCTTTATTATTTAGAGAAGCTGTAATTTCGATTTTGAACAGTCGTTACGGGTAGTCTTTTCGAAAGCCTTGACTAACAACCAGACTTTAAAGGTTGTGTTACCTAGTAGCTATGTGTGAAGAGCAGATATGCATCAGGTAAGACATTTTTTAAAGGATGGGAAATCATCAAAAATGACTTCTTTCTCTCTGGGTGGAGCGGAAGGGAGTGTCAGACTCTTACTGTCGAAAGCCTATGAATGTTCCTCCGAATGCCCTTTGCGTTCCAGAGCCACGGTGTCTTTTTCGAACAAATTCCGCAAACTTGGCAGGCGCTGACCCTATCGGGCTCCGATTACGCATCTGGTAAGAGTGGAAGCTGAAAACGTAGTTGGGAAAAGACAAGCCAAAAAGGTATTACAGACGCCGTCAAGAACTGCATTGTGGAGTGGTTAACTGACTAATTCTCATGCATATTAATTATTTTGTGAACGAGGTAACCAATCAATGTAAGTACTTGCTTTAAGTTATTTGGCAGTAGAGTCCAAGGTCAAAAGCCGTGAATTTTGCATGAGGACAGAAGAATTGAGGATCTTCGGAGAATAAGGGGAGGAGGATAAGGAGTATCTTGAGATGTTTTTAGAGGGATAACTTTCAGATTAGCACGCGGTCTGTGAGATAAGATCAGGAAATTACATTTGGAAACGCAGAACGGTGCACAAAATTCGCGTTCTACAAATGAGAGGTCCAGAAATATTAATCATTGACTTCCAAAGGTCAAGGTCAAAGTAATAGCAGACCGCTAGTCTTTAAAAAAATGGACCTTGGCAATACGCCAGATAGAAGCAAACGGTAATATTTTACTTAATTGCTTAAAACACAAAATGAAAACTTTTCTGACCTCGCCAAGTTGGTCCAGTGGACTATTCCCCGCCCACCAACGACCGCGGTAGTAGAAAGTGATTTATTTAAATTATTAATTTAGAAGAATTACTCAATAGCAGTGGGTGCTGACACCAATATATTAGGTTGCATTCATAGGAAGGTTGCATCCGAAAGCGCCTACTCTACATCCTTATTACAACAAGCTAAAGGATATTTTTACTTGCAGATTTTTTCATGGATAAATTGTGGAGACATTTTCACTAGTCACATCATCTGTCATCATCTGCCTAGTCTTTTCCAGGTACACCAGTATTTTACGTAAAGTGGCTAGACCTCCACAACCTATTAATTGGGTAACAAGTTACTTTTTGGCAAGACTGATGTCAGATTTTTTGGCTTCTCAAACGGTAATCCGTAACGACCGACATAAATCTGCAAATTATAGCCGGGACCAACGACTTAACGTGCTTTCCGAGGCACGGAGGAATCTCGGTATGTTATGATGGTCACCCATCCACAAACCGACTTGGGAAACTGTTGCTTAACCTTGAAGATGCGGATTTAATTCTTGAGTCATGAGCTTCACATATTTTAAAGAAAAACGATGAAGTTATAACTGCGAAAATGTGTTGTGCTCCTGTTACATTTAAAGTTTATTTTTGTTTGGACCTCGGATATATTTGACTGCAGTGGCATTTAGTTGTCTCTGTCAGTTTCAATTATTTCATTGAACAGTTGATAATTACCAATGCAGTGTTGTGTTGTTTGATGATGTAATACTGCATTTTAATTCAGGTACATGTTTAATAAAAACAATGATAAGTCTACCTAGGTAATTCCATTTAAATACAATGTCTTTATTGATATGAGTACTCAATTCAGAGTATTATTTTTGTTCCTAATAAATGATTTTGCAGTCCTACATACCAGGCAAAAACAATGAATAAAACTGTCTGATCCATATTTGGCCCTAAGTCTGCTATTTTTAATAAATTCGTCATTCCAACACGATCCCATTGTCATTTTACTAAAAGTTCGTAAATCTGCAAAATTCATAATTGTCCATCATTGGTCGGTCAATGGTCTCGTAATAATTTTGGATAACCGAGCTAATAAAAGAAATGACTGCAAAACAACGTTCTAATAGGTCACTAATCAAAGTAACTGTCAAAATTTTAGCAGATTACCGCCTACGTCTGTCATTATTTTCTCATTATGTACGAGATTACCATTCTATGCCATTTCTCTCAATGGAGTGTCAGTGGTTGATCATTGTAAAGTCATAGTGACGCTTTTATATTAAGTAGTAGATTACCAAACTTGTCAAAATCGACCATTATGAAATCAATGATAGGCCATTCTGACACTATTGTAATAGCAAACTTGATGCCTTGCTATGGGACAATACAGCCTAGCTGATAAATAGACTAAAACCAGCCAAGTACCATCGGACTCGCGCTAAAGGATACCGTACCATTACCATACATAATTACGAAAAAAAAAAAATGTCTGTTGTATGGGGCAAAAAATAAAACCAATAAGTATTTGTTTTTTTTAGTGAATTCAAAACGAAATATTCTGTGAATATTTCAAGCGTCTATCTGTTGCCGTCAATATCGAGCAAAAACAAGCAAGAAAATTTTGCACGTTTGTTGTATGGAAGCCTCCTGAAATATTTATTTTATTTTGTTTTTTTTTTTTTTGTATTTGTTGTTATAGCAGCAATAAAAATACATCATCTGTGAAAATTTCAACTGTCTAACTATCACGGTTCATGAGATACAGCCTGACAGATGGACAGACAGTGGAATCTTAGTAATGGGGTCCCTTTTTACCCTTTGGATATGGAATCCTAAAAATGGTAAAAGTTTGAGTATTTTTTTTCACACAATGCAAATAAGACCTTAAGTTTATCAATAAATAAACCAATCAAGTAACTAGATTTCTGTGCCAAAGACATAAAACGCTAATGAGAATGACCTTAATTAAATGATTGTAGAAAGGTATTATTATCACAACAAATATGATTAAAGGTTCATTTAACACACAAACTATCAAGTTATTAATTTAAATTGGATCAACAACTTCTGGTAAAGTTTAAATTAATTTAATCCGAGATAAAATCTTTCGTTCCAACCGAAAATAGATTATTCTAAATTAAACACCCATTACTTAGATGGCTCAACGAGATAATATTGAAACAATCACTTTCCAACTTGTTCTATGCAAATATCTGTTGTTTCAGTAAATATTGCATTCTTGTACTTTGTCAAGGTAAAATAACCTCTACTGTTCAGCTTATAAAGGTCATTGTCCTGTCTCATAAGGTGTGCTACCATGCTAATGTTGAATGTCTGAGGTGATTCATGCATTAATTATGTATTTATGATGTCAATAGCTTCTTATAGATGTTGGGTTGGTTTTCTTAAGGTGTTTCCTCAATGAAAACATGTAGAATTATGGTATTTTCCATGATGAGTTTTCTATTAAGTAGGTATATACTTTAAATTGTGTAGAAAATATTGTTTTCAGCTCCAGATTACTTAATCAAGAACTTCTGAACAGATGAAATTCTGAATAGTTTTATTTCATTCAGGAACTGCTAATTTTATTTAATGACAAACAATTTTATAGCGTTTTTAAAAAAAAACGAACTACAGGTTTTTTGAGAAAGTTTTCCTTGAATGAAGTCGGTTATAATGGAAAACGAATTCAATTAGTTAACTGTATTACTCATTTCAATAATTTAGATCTTAAGGTGTTACTGGACGTAAAGTACCATTCGCAGCGAGCATACTATGTTACACGGTGTCTACTTCGTGCACATTCCCCTAAACAGAGAGTGTAGGAAGTATAGGTGGCAGCACAGGTTAAATATTTACAACGTAAAAGTTTCAGATTTGCAACACTAGATGGCATAGTCTACGCTGTGCACGTTCCCTATGAATGTGGTAGGGTTATAGGAGTAGGGGAAGACCAAAGAAACTAGACAGATTGGGATACTTTAGAAATGGATTCACTAATGGAGGAGAATGGAATGAGGCATGTTGCATCAACTCCAAACAAAAATTTTGAGGAAAAAGGAAAGCAATGCATATTGGTTTAGTAAGGTTAATTCTTCACATAGACGAAGAATCAAATCATATTCAAGCAAAAACATGACAAAAAATCCTAAAAGTAAAACAAGTATCTTAGCACAGATGTTGCAATACAATAAAACAATATCCACAGGATCATTTCAAAAACCAAATAATTGACAGTATTCATACTAATTTGCATTCAAGACTTGAGAATATGGTGTGAACGGTTTGAATATTTATTCAGCATTTCAAATGATATATCATAGACTTAAAATACTTATTTGGATATATGGCACTCACACCTACACTGTCTTTTATAATGAGAAACATCTACAGAGGTGGGTTTAGAATATTTATGTTATTATGATAACCTTGGACTATTGATTGTGCAAGCAATTTAGAAGTGTAAATAATACTTTAAATATCTAATGACTAGCGACCCACCTCAGCTTCACACAGGTGCAATGCTGATACTAAATATATTACAGAATGTCTTTATATTATATACAACTTTCACAGCTTTTTATGAAAAAAATGTGTTTATTTATGATATTACGTCAGACACCTCTAACATTATCAGTGTTTCTCTTGAATCCCTCTATCTATTAATAAAACCGCATCAAAATCCATAGTTTAAGAGATGGGAAGCAACTTTGTTTTATACTATGTATTGATAATACAAACACACAAAAGGAAAAGTATTGAAGGAAAAATCTGAGTTTTGTAACTACATATATGTATATTGGCCTTTTATCACCATTTTCCTGAACTATTATGTCTGAATTCATGATTTGTATGATATTCCTGCTAACATATGGGGAAATCCCCATCTTTCTTGGGGTTGGTACAACATAATATTCTTCATCCTTTCTACACACACAATCTATTTTCTTTCCCTTTGGCATTTTATATTTTCAGGTGTTCAATTATTAGGAACTAACAGCTCCCAAGTGGTTTCACCCGCATAGTTACCGTTCCCATGGGAATAGGGGCATAAAAAATAGCCTATGTTACTTGCTGATAATGTAGCTTTCCATTGGCGAAAAAATTGCTAAAATCGTTTGAGTAATTTCGGAGCATATTTGGTACAAACAAACAAAAAAATCTTTCCTCTATATAATATTAAGTAGTAGGGACTAGTAACCAACCCCAGCTTTCCACAGTTGCAAATTGTATACACAAACCATCCCTGATTTATTGCTCTTGCTATCAGCGATAAATGATGCAATATCTGTTGTATAAATATGTAAACATGTATAATATAATTAGAAGAAGTAAGTATAGATGCAGACAGTAAGCTTTTACTACAGATAGGCACACATTCATGCGACCACTATCACACCGGTTAGTAAGCGACAATGTGGTCAAAATGAAGCATGCTAACCAAGAAGCAACCTATTGACTATTAAATAATAAATGATATTTATTATGTAAGTATGTTAAACATAACACTTTTACACGTCAAATATTTCTGGTCAAATTAAGCTAGATGAAGCCGGTGTTTCCTAGCCGACTACCCTGAGAAGAAACACCGAAACAAACTCAGAGGAGAGAGAGAGAGGTCAAAGTCTCTTTTAAAGTCCATACAATCCGTACTGGTCAAGTCATATGAGAACCATGTAGGTTAATGTCTGAGGTAGCCTTTTGAGGAAAGTGCCACAGATTTTAGTGGAACTGTCCAGACAGTGCTAGCATTTGTCAGATACAGTGTAGCTCAAACTTAGAACTTCAAGGAGCTCAACGATTTGACGAACAATACCAAAGTAAGGACATTTGGGTAGACTGCAAGAATTACTCAAACTGCCAGAAAAACTGAAATAAGACCCTAATATGGCGATCTACAGTCCTCACATACACAATATGTTATATGAGAACCATGCAGATCAGTGTCTGAACTGGTCTTTTGAGGAAAGAACCACACAGATTTAAGTGGGCCTGTCCATTCAGTGCAAGCTTTTGTCAGTAGTCGACTAGCTCAACTTAGAAATGTTGACTTGATTCCCAGGTTGAAGCTATCAGGAAACACAGGCTCTGGCAGGGAAGGCTTCATACTATTTAGAAATAATTGTCAAAATATAGACTTCCTAAGCTCCTTGATTTCATGATCACTGTTAGTCCAGATTAAAATCTTTCAGGAAAGTTGTAGACACAATGTCAAGCTGTTTGATAATTATCTGTCAAATGCTTCAAAAATGTTCATGTTTATCTTTACATAGGAAAAACCCAGCAGGTCAGGTTTAGTGTCAAGGCTTTATGAATACTAAGAATACTGCATAACCTCTAGAATAACTTGTGAAGCCCATTTGTTGTGATAATACTGGCTAAATGTTACGTTGATTTTGTAAAACTGTACGCACTGTTTTAGTGTTCCATTTTGTATAGCATTGCATTCAATAGTTGACCCTGACAGTGGAATAAGTCACATATAGACTATGTGAATGTCAATAAATTACTTTGAATGACTCTGTTACATTATCTCCATCAACAAACACTAACATAAATTACCACTGTAGATTATCATGCTATTATGGCAAGTTTTAGTCCTCCATTATCCATCAAGTATTACATTATCAGTATTATTGTCGTAATATCAGCGGAACTTTATCTTTTATCAGAGATAGATTATACGAACCATTTCTCTGAAACTTGTTATGATGAAAATGTTCATTCCCAATGCAATGAGGACTTATTACGTACAGATACAGCTGTGATAAGATAAACGGGTAGAAAGTTTACCGCAATGTACGTGTAAAATATGTTATATGCAGCAAAACGTCCGCGTTACTAATCATATAATATGACTCAAATTACACATCATACAACCAACGATCATCACATTTACGTCATTTAAGAGGAATTTCTCATGAATAAACCTCCTGAAAGTAAAATAAAACGCCCAAATAACGGTAAAAATAAAGCTAACATAACAAAAACGAAGTTATGTACGGCACTGTGACATTACGGAGGCCTAACGTTTTCAGAGACATTCTCGGCCAACTATTACCGTCTGGCGAGCGTTTTTCTAATTATAGAACATACCACGACGTGAAAAAGACGTCCAAATATAGGTAAAAAACAAAACACACGGTTGTGAGGATAGTATCACACTTCGGACATTCTCGAAAGCGGTACACGAGCCCACTACGTGGGGCCACGACACGGTTTAGGGTTAGACAAATTTTCAATCACATTTTAACACTAGAACGCCACATTTCAACTATAATTGCACATATACCTTTACTTTCAGCGGTTTCGGTAATATCTTTCACGTCATCAACCATCTTGCTGGATGACAGTCACTCACTACACACTTTTTATTCGAACATATTTCGAAAACTCATACTTTGGTTCACTATTTTCAGCCAGCCAGCCAGCGAGCGATCTATACGACGACACTTCGTTCCGTTCACTGCCAACGACGACGTAAGACGTAAGCGATGGCGAACAACCTTCACACCGTTTGTTGAATTATATCGATGGCGTCACCAGCCCCAATAGTTTAGGATAAAACAGCAGATTTTTATAATTAATATTTCTTTGAATTATTTTTAAATATCAGCTGATTAAATATTCGAGTTTCAATCTAGGCATAACGATTTCTTTACAGAGTCATTGAAGTATTAAAAAAATAAGACGTCGGAAGATATTCTCGTTAGGTAAACATATTTCAGTTTGTGGATTACTTGGTAAATGAAGTAAATATTTGAAAATAAATTAAACTTTTCTGCACATATTGTACAACATTTTATCGTTATTCAATTCAATTAATAAAAAAATGGAAATGAGAATATTTCAGTGGTTCCTGATCGCCATCTATCACCTAAACTTAGCAACTTGCGTTTTATTTTCAGCGCCATCTGTGCTTCTTAGATTGAACGACGTTCAGAGCTGAACTGGTATAACTTTACTATTAAATTAACAGATGGCGAAATATAACATCACAAACTTTTCAAGATTTATATGGCTGCTGCAGAAAATGCTCCTTTAAATATTAGTATTTCAAGAACCTCTGGGAATTTCATTCTAAGACTTTTGTTATGCCAGTGAAACGGTTGCAGAAGCGGAAACCGCCTAAATTTATCAAACTTTAGGCTCTTAGTTTAGAGTTTAAAAATATCTTACAGGTAATCTAAAATGAATACAGAAAACAATACCTTATTATTGTTACTAGGTAACAGCTGTGATTAGGTATACAGATAAACAAAATAATTGGTGTAACAAGCGTAACGAAGCGTGCATAGGTACCTACTTACACATATTAGATAACTGTTTGGAAACTGCACATTGTGAAGGTTTCTGTCTGGCATAATTTATTTAGGTAGGTACTTACCTACTCAATCAATTAGCCTAGATTTTTTTTTATGGTAACTATGTTCGGGTAGGCTTCAAGTCCAACCGGCTGCTGAATACCTTACCTTTGAACATTTTACATGAAGCTACATTCTTACCTTCAAAACTTAGTACTCACTTAAATGTGTATTATCACGATTCAACTTAGCAAGACTGGTTTGTTAGTGCCTGCCAGGAGTCCCAGGGAATGCGGAATTTGTACGAAAGAGTTACAGGGCGTTAGGAAGTTTGGTTTTAGTTAGTAAGAGTCTGAGACTCCCTCCCGCTACGCCCAGAGCGGAAGTCATTTGATGGTTTCCCATCTTAAAAAAAAAGCAAGACCGGTTTGGATACCTTGGGAACCCGTCCAAATGCAATCTTGCGCTTTCCATCTCAGCAATCGTTTTTCATATAGGATTCCGAAGCCAGAGTACCTAGGCGTTGCATTGGATAGAGCTCTAACTTTTAATGTGGACTGCCACAACTGGAAGGAATCGGGAACAGAAACCACCAATTGCGCTGACTTATTTTTCAAACTTGGGAGCAGCTCTCGACGTTCTGAGCACTACTGGCATGCCCTTATGCTTCTCTGCTGTCGAATTTGCGAGTTCAGTGTGGTACCGATCCGCACATACAATACAAAGCAAGTCGGCGTCGCCCGTTGCCTTACGGCGATACCCCGACCAAAACCTTGCGATAGTGCGTTTTTCGTCGCTACTCTACATGTAAAAGCACATTATTAATGTTCGATGCCTTATCATCATATTCCACGTTCTAATTTGTTAATATGTTATGAATAAATTTAAAATCTACTTATAAAATGACTAAAATTGTTGATTTTATGCATCTGTTGCTAAATGCAACGCTCTTATCATTTGAGGATTAGGTACACTAATAGATAGATAATTTAAAAATCTATATTGTACACGTTTTATTTCATTTCAAAAGATCGCTTATCTTTTTTAATCGAAATAATTCCAAAAATTGTGTGTATTCGACGTATGCAGGGTGCGGGCGGCAAAGAGGGAACGGAGACCAAATAACCTTAAGAATTTTAAGGTTATTTGGTCAGGGAAACGCCTTAAACCAACCCCGCTCAATAAACTCTACCCGTTGGTTGGTATTTGACTATTAATTGGTACGGAGGTATTTCGCACGCGTGTTTGAAACAAAGAATCAAGAATCCACTCACATCCTCTGTACCTGCGATCACACAATAGTCCCGAGTAGGCTTAAGAGCCGGAAGAGATTTCTTCGATACACAGATGCCATCCAAGACCGTCCACATAACACGAGAACCAAACTGTAGGAAGAACATCATCCACCTCCACCCGACCACTTGCAACCCTAGGAACGTTTATAACTTGGACGTTGGACGTAATCTGCAATGGTCAATATGGAAAGCATTGAATAGGTTACGCACCCAGATAGACCCAGGCGAAATGGGGTTTCACAGACCCGTAGGATACTCAAAGTGAGTGTGGTGCTCCTGTTCAGAACATTTTGGAGAAAGGTAAGGAATTGGCTCCAGGAGTTAAACTATGACGACACAGAAAAACTTCTCGCTGCTCCGGTGTAACTTGTTAACTCATGAATAAACATGTCGTTAAAATAAAATTTAACCATTCATATTTTTCACATAACTTATTTTAATAACTCCCGATCATTCCCCATTATTAGCACAGCACACTCACACTTTCCATAATCGCAGTCATATTACTACATACACATACACACACACACACACACACACACACACACACACACACACACACACAACAGACATTCTAATACTAACACTGTAATGAATAATTGTAAACATACATAGTCAAAAAGAACCTACCGCATTTGATCATGAGTACATAATCATCTACAAAATGTAATTAAATATCTTCGTATGAGGGGGAGTCCTGGTGTCCTGAAATACAGGCCTTACGTCTAGCTTAGGCGCCAGTCTCCCACAATATAATTATTAAACTGTAGTTATTATGTATTTTTCTTTATACGAGTACCATGCCAATGTAACTTACATATTATATTGTGGCGAGAAAATAAATCTTATTATTATTATTATTATTTTTTTTTTTATTTTACTTTATTGGGACATAAAATAGTTACACATTACAATATAAGTGGGACATGATAAAGTAAAAAAACTAGGTAAACATGTAACCCACATCAATGCCCGCAAAATAATAGTGTAAGGATTGGTTTAATGCGTGCGTTGTTATTACAGTAAATTACGAAGTACTCGTGCATATTTTTATAAAGAGAGTACAAAATAGCTATTCTAAAGATTCAATAGCCAACTTTTTAAGCGCGAATATATCCAAATCGATGAAGTGGGTATTATACGTATCAACAATGCGTCGTAGAGGTGCCCGCGCACCAGCGTGAGTTCTGCACCTTGCGGTGTGGAAAAGTTGGCACACACGCGCCTCTCGACGCATAACAGTTCTAGGTATCTACAATGTAGCATAGGTTATTGGTGATATCTGGACAATCAAACTTGTTATTACAACATGAGCCACACGTTGGAGTCTCCCAAGCCCACAACATGCACCTGTACTAGCCTTGCTGCCTCTCCAGCTACTCTTACTTAACTGGCAATACTATCACCACAGTTAGTATAATAGTTATCAGCGTATAAAATAATTATAAAAACCCCATTGTTAAATGGATTTCTAGAAGGACACTATCACAATGACATAGAGTAAGAAATTCTTTTATGTTTTCTTTAATAAAGCACACAATTTCAAATCACCTAATTAGGTAAGTAGGTACTCTAGCTACACGTAGATAATCCGTATGTTAGGAAATCGTCACAATACCATTTTTTATAAGGATGGGGGATCCTAAAATGACTTCTTCCGAGCTGGGCAGAGCAGAAGGGAGTGTCAAGACTCTTACTGACTAAAACCCACCCGTGTCCATCCTTTGCTGTCCAGCCGCGGTAACTCTAGATATTGAATGAATTCCGCAACATCCTCACACAACTTATGGTCATGTGTGATATTGAGTGGTTTATAATTAGATACCAATTCAATGCATAAGATATCATGCTTAAAATATGTCGTGGGATAACAGATGCTCCTGATCTCCATAATGAGCTACTACTACAGTACTATTTTCCTTTTCTCTTTAAAATCCATCCAAAGGTTGTCTTGAAAAGATCGCTTTTAGCGATAAGGCCGCCCATTGTGTCACCATATGTAATGTTTTCTTCATCCATATTTTCTGTAACTTAAATGGTGTAAGTACATAATAAAGAGTATTCTATTCTATTCTATTCTATTCTATGAGCTGATTCGCTTTTACGTTCCAAACAACTACCTCCGTGGTAGAAAACACCGTCTACTAGCCGTGCCCACAACTCGAACAGTGGCCCGCGCCTCATCCCCTGTTCCTCGCGCCCTGACTGCGCTAAATAACGTCATGGAAGCCAACCCGAACTGTGACCTATTTGCAGATGTTCTCAAAACTGTTTTATGCGCTTTTCTTCACTTTTGTGAGAGCACATAAATTTATATCTTGCGTTTTGTTTATAATATTTTTGTTCTATCTTTTTGTTGTCTTTTTTATGATTATGATATGTTTACTGTATGTGTTAATGTAATTGGTCCACAAACCGTATTAACATAAATAGGTAAATAAATAAGAATAACGATAAAATAATGCTTTCACTCTTACCGCCTTATTGGTCAAGCAGTCCTGGCTTCGATTCCCGATGTAGTAGATACCTTTTCAAGTTACATAACTGCCAAACCCTTCTAGAAAATAGGGATGATGTTATATACCGTATTTTTATTTAAAAAAAACTAACTGGCCAGCTTAATTATTCTGCGTGACATAAGATATAAAAAAAACCGAACCAAATAAACGCTTCAGCTCTATAATATTATAGAAGACTAGCAGCGCCCCACGGTTTCACCCGAATAAGTTTCGTTTCCGTGGGAATATCGGGGTATAAATTATCGTATATGTTAATACTGGTTATAAACCATCTGTGTGTCAAATTTCATCCAAATCCGTTCAGTAGTTTTTTTCGTGAAAGAGTAACAAACGTCCATCCATCCATCCATACTTACAAACTTTCTCGTTCATAATATTAGTAGGAAATCAAATCAACACTGCATTGATTTGATTTGATGCAGGAGCTCGTTACAAATTAATGATGGCCACATAGGTCGATTTTCAAGGTTAATTAAACGCTATCCGGATCGATCTGTGGATGGGCGACTATCTTAACATAGGTACCAAGACTCCTCCGTGCCTCGGAAAGCACGTTAAGTCGTTGGTCCCGGCTGTCATTTGGAAGATCTTTGGCAGTCGTTACGGATTGTCAGAAGCCAGAAAATCTGACTCCAGTCTTGTCAAGAAAGAAGTACCGTATTACCGAGTTTATGGGTTGTGAAGGCTTGGTAGGCAGCCGCTCCACATAAAATACCTACTTGGTATTCAGCTGAATCCAGTTTGACAGGAAGCCGACCCCGATATAGTTGGGAAAAGGCTAGGCAGATATGTTGAGATGCATTGTTGATTTCCAGTGCCTGAAAGCTACCTACATTACACTGCATCTGCCGTCATCTGCTGGACCGATTTTAATTATAGTTAATATGCAGTTGCAAGATACCCGAATAGGATTTTTTGAACTGTGGGAAATCATGAAATTACTGGAGTGGGAATCTTAATCACTAAAACCTTTAGGTACGTGTTCCTTCGATTGCACTTTGCGTTTCAGGGCCACGGTAACTCTTTCGAACAATCCCGAAACCTTAATATGACCTAGGTAAGGTACCTACCTTACCTAGGTCATATTAGGGTTTCGGGATTGTACTAAAACCTACCTAGGTTTTAGGTACTGACCTTAGTACTAAACTACTTCCTAGGTACCTATCCCATCAAATAAAGAAAGCTGGTTTATAAACAACTAACAGCGCCTTGCGTTTTCACCCGCGTATTTCCCGTTCTCGTGGGAATACGGGGATAAAATATAGCTTATGTTACTCGCTGATAATGTAGCTTTCCATTGGTGAAAAAATAGTTAAATTCAGTCCAGTACTTTCGGAACTTATGTGGTACAAACAAACACACAAAAAAGACCGGCCAAGTGCGTGTCGGTCCACGCGCAATATAGGGTTCCGTAGTTGCCCATTATAATGTGAACTTAATTAAAAACTGTTTTGGTTGTTTAATACTGTGACCAGTAAAGTTTGAGTTCTAGGTAGACTCAAAAAGTACTGGAATGATTTCAGAAATTCTTTCACCATTAGAAGGAATGCTAGATTATTCCTGAGTAACATAGGCTAATTTGAAAAATATGACAACGCGTCCGGGACAAACCGCTACTTTTAGATATTTTTTGTATGGTCAATTTTTTTTTAGTTGATCAACTATTACTTGGTCAGTAACTTGTGAAGCCTTCTTAGCCGTGATAGTTTTCCTTTTAAATTCAGCATATTTCCTACTCTCGTGAATTTTTTTACATTTCCAGAAACAACCGTTTAGCCGGTAGAAGGGGGGACACTGAACTCTAACGATTTCTTCCACTTTAGAACTTCATATTTCACAAACGGATCCCTAAGTCGGAAAATGATATTTGAAGACTCGTAATATTTTGAAAAACCTATCCAACGATACCCCACACAATGGAGTGGACGCGAAAAAAATCATTCCCACTTGACATGTAGGGGAGTTACCATAAATAAAAACAAGTTTTTATTCTGCCATTTGGTCGGCATCATTAATATGTGCATTCATGCCAAATTACAGCTTTGTAGTCCCCATAGTCTCTGAGCAAAACCGCAGGCAAACAGACACGGGACTACGGGACCCTAAATACCGATCCTGTCTGTTATATTAAATTAGTATAAATATTAAAAGTCATTAGAATTTTGATATATCGTTCAGTGGCTACTTGCAAACTAGAATAACAAGATAAATGTTCCGTGATGGAATGACAGGCACGTCAGGCACTACCACGTTATGTGAATTAATTTCAATGACAGACAAGCCAGTACCCTGTGGCTCAATGTTAATACCTACGCGGCCATCGATTTCCAACGAAAATAAATTGTAGTTATACCTAGATTGATTCGCAAATGTTGGGAATAATATTGCAACTATTATAGGTTAAGAGCTAGCGTTGTTCTGGTTTAATGTATCCTTTTTCCTTTTTTTGTATTTGGGTGACAAATTAATTTTATTTTATTTATTGGATAAAAAAAAATACCTACTTGAAAAATTAAAATAAAATCTTAACACTAAAATAATGAACCCAAACATGTAGGTAACTCAAAGATTAGGATTAGGATTACAGAGCTGTGATCTAGCTTTATTTAATTTAATTCAAATCAATTACTACACCGGTTTATTTTCGAGGTTAAGCGACGATAGCCGAGGTCGATCGAAAAATGGGTAGGGTTATGCATCACATACCGACTTACCGAGACTCCTTCAACCCTCGGAAAGGAGATTCCCTGGTTCCAGCTGTCATTTGAAGATCTTTGGTAGTCGCTACGGAAATTCAGAAGCTATAAAAAAGCTATTTGTCTCAAGTTACTCAGAGGGGGTTCCGGAGTTTAGATTTAACGGGGGAATAATAATTCCACGTGCCTATGATGATCATCGGGGTGGTTTTAGTGAGATACATTCCCTGGTCTTTTCTCAAAAAGTGTTTCTCCCGATAAAAAACGATTGTCAAGATGTAAATCGATATCCATTCACCAATTATATGCAATATGCATGTGCAATAGGCGATCACCCCAACAGGTCAAGTTCATTTAATTGGTAAACGTATCTGTTCGTTGGCTTTGACATACTTTACACACGCAATTTAATGAAGTCAGAATGTACAGTTATTTGGACAGTTGAGGTATGCGGAAAAACGGTAATCGCAGTGTAATAGATAAATGTAATAAATTGTAAAACTCTTCATCTTTATCTGCCAAAGTCTTTTGTCAAAAATGTAGTAGAAGAAAAAAAAACAAATGAAATCAACCGACTAAAGCTTTCTATAGTCTATTACAAAGCCAGACGTTACTTATGTTTTGGAAGTCGGTGGCAGAAACTTCAACATAACTAATGGCAAAGACTCGGTGACTTCAGAAACAAAAAGTTATTTCATGCTTTGTTTTTGTCTGAAGTGTGTATGATTAAGTCACTTTTTCATGTCTTCTAAACTCTTCACATTGCTATCATAGAAATATAAATGGTATCCAAACATTTGTACAAGTAGCTTTAGCTTTTGGCCCGTATCTACCTACATATTTTATTTAATTGAAGCTTCTTTGTTTTCCCCGAAAATGATTGAATATCGTTGAATCTGGTTCCAGTGATGTCACCGAAGACCTTAGCCTATACTACTTCTATTTCTATTTTACCGTCTAATATGTTTCGTTATAAAACAGATTAAAATCAAATTATCGGAGATGTTATGATATCACGCTGTTACCCTACAATACCAACAAGACGTGAGACGTAAACAGTACCTACTTATCACCGCGAAGTTTTTTACGTTCAAATAATTAAAATAACGAGTATACGTAACGATTTGAAAATAACTATAGAAAGTACTTACGCTCTACGCCTACAAATTATAATCTGATCAAATTAGCGCGTCATTCAATTAATGACGTGGCAGAGTGAATTAGTAAATTCTCGATTCGGTCGGGTTATACGGGTCGTTTACTCCACCGGTTTGCACACCTGTTTCACTGGCCGGCCATGCGCAGTTAGCGCTTGGCTTTCGAACGTGATTCGACGCGCGCTTTTAAAAAGTAAATCTGTCAAAATTTGGCGGCATTTGCGTAAACCATAAACGAAAAAACTTATTTCTTTACAATTGTGCTTTTGTGGTAGTGAACAAAATGGGTGTGGAATAAATTAATTTGTTTGATAAAGTTACGTTTGGATTCAAGTAATGCTGTGAAATAGTGTTTTAGTGAAAGTGTAAGGATTTGAATTTTAAAAAGTTACAATGAAGTCTTTAGTGTTATTTGGCGGATGCCTATTATTTTTGGCTGTTCTTATAGGTAAGTTCGATAAAAAAAAAATACACTGTTCAATTATCACGCAAAAAATCTCCATAAATTTCGTATAAAAAAATAATCCTATAATGGTGCTGTAATTGCAGCAGCGCAGTTTTAATTTAAGATTTTTGGATTTTAATTTGGGTAATTTTACGTTGTTGTAAACACTTTTGAGGATGACCTACATTTCAAAGGTAATCAGCTGACTTTAAACATACGTTTAAAGCCTATATTATTATTCATACAACATCCGTATTGCTTACGCACAACAAAAGCGGAAATTAAAGTTGCAGCGATTCATTTTAGTTCAATTAAATCCGGGAATACATTAAAATAAAATTCAAAAAGGTCCCAAATTCAAAATAAATTGTGTCGATTGGTCATAAGTACAGTCGTGTACAAATGTACTAAGTCAGAAATCAATTTTTTAACCATATTTAGGTAGGTATATCAAAAACTCCATATAGATATATTTTTATTAAAAAAAAATACAGGTAACTAATAGTTGATAAGTTGATGCCAATAAATTGCCATACATTTACCCCACAAAGCAACAAGCGTGAAGCAATAGCTAGGATACCATAGCAATCAAATGTTTGGTCAGCTATGTACTTTCTTTAATTTTCTCTTTTATGAATCAGTAAAAGTACTTTCAATTACTTCCAATAAGACCTTGAAATTAAACTGCCCAGATCGTCAAGTATACTACACCATTTATCGTAATTTCAAACATGAATTTAGTATGAATACCTACGTGCTTTCCTTTAATTAAAGCGTGTGTTTTAGAGGTCTTAACGAAATCAATGATTTCTTTTCTTTCTTTTTTATATAAACAGAGCAAAAGTAGTAAAAAATACCCAAGCCTCTATAATAAATCTGACAAGTTTACAGAAGTATTCACAATATGTTGTGTGTACCTTTACATAAAACATTATGAATACTTACTTTTTCCACTCTAAGCGGAGTAGAAGGGAGTGTCAGACTCTTGCTGACTAAAACCCATCCGTGTTTCTCTTAATGCCCTTTGCGTTCCAGGGCCGCGGTGACTCTTTCGAACAAATTACTCAACCTTGGCAGGTAGGCGTTACCCCTTGTTTTAGTTAACTTCAAACTTGTGTCTAAAACATTTTGAGTTAGCAGAGCCTATCAATTTTGTAATCGCCTAAGTACTCAGTTCCTTTGATTATTTCCGGTATGTCTTTTACCGGCCTTTGAAGTGTTTTGTGCCTCCTCAGAAGCAAAATTAATAACGTATAATTGTATTACACTAAAATTACACTTTAAAAACACAAATGTAGACTGAAAGCCGTTTTTTACTCTGTAACCTTATAGAATATAAATATATTCTCAAGTGCAACATGTCTTTGGGGTTATCTAATAATCACGTGAATTGTTTTAGCAACTTTTTAACTACCTCTCTCCCTGGTGATATCTGGTGAGGTTTTAGATTAAGCCTATTCAAAAACACCGGTATTTTATTTTTTGTAAAAAGTGTTAAATTTTTAAGGACAATAGCGTAAAATTATAGGTAACTTTATCCTAAAATTCAATCTTGATTGAATAAATAAATAAATGAATTCTGGAAATTTAAATACTAAATCAGAAATCGCACGTTCAACGAGAAAAGAAATACATGTGATATCTCACTACGCTCTCTCACCACTCCTCTGTGTAATATTTAGTGATTTTTTAGAACCTCTAAAATAACAGAAATGTTAAGAGAAAAAAAAAACTAATGAAAGCCATTGGTACGAAATAATGAATGGTTATTAGTAAACGCAATGTTCAAATGAATAGTAACGTTTACAAAAATCACTAATAGCTTTTGGAACGTAAATTCTAATTATAATTCTCATAATGACAGTACTTATAACTCTTAACGAGACTCGTTAGGTAATGAAAAGCAGACATCACCAACACGAACCTGATTTTCTAGGATAAAAATAATGGCAATGCTTTTATTAGAAGTCAAAAGAAAATATCAACATACTTAAATGCATACGGCCGCATTTAGTCGCATGTAAGTCTTATTTGAAGCGTGTTTGTGAAATAGTACATATTTGCACGCGAGAATAATGGCTGAATAAAAGAGTGTTTTAAAACTTAACATTGAAGCTATTTATTGCAAGTAAAATGCAATAAACAGTATAGGGGACAGAATCTGTCTAAAAATAGATCAATAATTTTTTTCAATCTGTGGAAGAGCGAAACATTAAGTTGCAATCATTTTGAAGATTTTAAATAATAACGAGCGAGATTTCTAAAGCATGTAGGTAATGCCAAAATAGCTATCGTAAAAGAAAGTGCATGTTGTGAGTTGATTAATGGTGTGTATGGTCATAGAATGATTAATGTTGGTCAAGACGTTTCGGCACAAGGAAGTTACTTATTACATCATGTAGTTATTAGCACTTTACTTTTTCTTTTGCCAGTAACTTGTTTGATGTTAAAAATGTTGATCGTGTTGCTGAGAAAAACATCGAAAGATCTTCAAAGGTCAAAAATTTCTTTTAAAGTCATTGATAAATGATATCTCATTTTGGAAGTAGGTTAAACATAACTTTATTACACGTCGATGTGTTATGGACATTACAGACCTTTATTTAAATTTTTAACGTTTACCTAACATGTTTGAGAACGACTGAATAATTTAACAAACAACATAAAAAATATTCTTAACTGAACGAAATACCACATCCAAAATCCATGCAAATAGCAAAAAACGTTAAAGCATAAAACAAAACCATAATGAAACAATAGAATATTCATATCGACCGAACAACGATCCATCGATTCATAGTTTGCCATCGTTAAAATTGTTTTAAATGCATAACAAGTTGTGACACTTTCACGCGGGAGAAAGTGGTTCCGTTTAAAGGTGTTCATAATTAACTACCAAGAGTTTTTCGATTCGCTTCCTTATGTTGTGTGATCTGGAAAAGTACCGATTTTAGGTTTAATTTACAAAAGACGTGCTTCTGCAGCGGCTTTGCCCGCGTTTTGAAAATCATTCCAAAGGAATATGTTCTTTATTGACAATATGACTCTTAACGACACTCGGTATACATAATTTCTCAAGAAAAAGCAAACAAAATTGATTCGCTAAGATAAAGTTAAAAGCAATGATTTCATAAAAAGTTAAAATAATATACCAACATAGTTACTTAAATACATACGGACGCATTTGGTCGCATATAACTATTATTTGAAGCATGTTTGTGTAACTGTGAAAATGTTTTTCGACCGCGTAAATGTTGGAAATCATGCCAAGGGAATATGTTCCCTAATGTTAACTGCTAAAGGGATCTAGATTTTTATGATTAGAATCTGATAAAAATCCAGATCCATCCCAGTTTGATTTAGCAACAAACATCCATCCATTCAAACATTCGAATTTATAGATAATAATAGTAGTATGATTCTGCTTTAATTAAATGGTACAGCAGGCTTGTTATGGCAAAAATGTTAGTACAAAATACTTAATCATGGTTTATGGGTTAGTTGGTATTGAAATTTGATAGATAACAACTTGGTAGATAGACAAGGAAATTGAATTGTGTTAAAAAATAATCTTGATTGTTAAATATGACCTTCATAAATTTATTTTCAAAGTGTTTTGCACTTCTGTCACTGACTGTATTACCAATGATCGATTGCGCAGAAATAAAAACGTTCCATTGTCAAAAATCAAATTTCTCGTTAAAAATACAAACAGCTGACCAATTAATCTATACTAATATTATAAAGCTGAAGAGTTTGTTTGTTTGGTTGTTTGTTTGTTTGTTTGTTTGTTTGTTTGTTTGAACGCGCTAATCTCAGGAACTACTGGTTGGAATTGAAAAATTCTTTTTGGGTTGAATAGACCATTTATCGAGGAAGGCTTTAGGCTATATATCATCACGCTTAAGCCAATAGGAGCGGAGCAGCGATCAAGAATGTTTTAAAATCGGGGATTCCACGGGGACGAAGTCGCGGGCAGCAGCTAGTTCCAAATAAAGATGCAACTTCTAAATGTCATGCTTTATTCATAGTTGTAGCGCAAAAAAAATGAACAACAGTACTTATGATGCTTTTGGCTCGGCAATGTTACGCAAAGGCAAAAAACCCAAACATTCACGGCTGACGACTAACTGGCCAACATTGGCGAATCATGGTCAGGCTCACTGTAACGTCGAATGCACGCTTTAGGTCATAGATTTAATGTGTCGAATGCAGTTTGAGCGATGAAAAAGTATGTACTGGTGTCTATATGCGCTAGAAGACCGTTCAGTCCATTTTCGGAAAATTTGATTAGTTGTAGATGAGGAATAATGTCATAATAATAAATTACATTTGTTTTTAATAACAAATTATAGGCAAAATACGTCATATCTACTAAATTATTTCTATCTAGTAAACAACCAGACTAATAACCGCGAAATTATGAAGATACAAACGCGTTTATAAACACGTATTGTGTTTAAAAGTACCCATGTCATTCGATTTTCTAGACATAGGTACCCATTGTCCAATTGAATTTACTTAAAATAGCTGTCATCAATGTCGAGGTTAACCAAGACAATAGATAATATTTGTTTTCTAAATATCGCCACTTTTTAAAACCATAATGTAAGACAAAGGCCGCTGAAGTTTTATGCATCATCATTTAATTTATCTAAATAAAATTTCGTCTATGAACAAGTGAATGAAATCACACGAAAAAAATAAAAAAATAGCAACTGGCCAGCAGAATCATGGTCAGTGCAATTATTGCATTGGAATTCACGCTTCAGGCTAAATATAATTGATATTTAATTGCAAATAGACGAACAGATGCAGAAAAAATTAAAATGTAAGTGAATTAAACGAGTAGTAAAGGTTTTAATATCAGAAGGATATTATTAGAGGTACCCTGTCACCCAGTAACTGGAACTGTGGAGGTCAGGTTATTGAACTACTGGTATTCATCTGCATTCGTCGAATCTCGAAGCCACAACGAACAGACAACATACTTTCGGCAGACTGGTCACGAGAAGGATATTGATAAAAGTAACAATGTAGGTCAATTGACAAGAAGTCAGACAAGTCGAGAGAAATGAATTTAAGAAAATAAAGAAAGCCCGATGACTCTCCAATACTTAAGTTGCAGTAATAAAACTCAGACTATAAAAAAAATATACTACCTTTATCATAGGTCGTAAGACGCTATTCAAATTTCAATTAATTGTTAAAGGCCATTACAGTACCAATCACGAAGCTTCACGAATATTATAAAAACTTATGTAACTGTTTATAAAAGTTCGGAAGCCAGCTGCTTTGCTAACAGTATATTTTTTTAGAGCAGTAATCGTTTTGGAAACAATTTCTCTCTATCTGCCCATCTGTCGTTTTTTAGCCCTCCTAATAATTTGACACCATTGTTGACGGTTTTGCATTATTTCTGGCGTTAAGCCTATCGTCAACATATCATTGTGGATTTTCCTTGTTTATTTAGTCCGTCGTTTTTGGAAACACAATTAATAAATAAAATCCCAATCTTTAACTTTAAACATAATCTTTACCGTTTTCACTGGCTTAGGGTTGCGGAATTAGTTCAACAGAGTCACCGCGACCCTTTTTTTTTTGGATGGGAAATCATCAAATGACTTCTCCCGCTCTGGGCGGAGCGGAAGGGAGTGTCAGACTCTTACTGACTAAAACCCACCCGTGTTCCTGCTTGTGCCCTTTGCGTTCCAGGGCCGCGGTAACTCTTTCGAACAAATTCCGCAACGGTCACCGCGACCCTGGAACGCAAAAGGCATTAGGAGGACCAAGAAGAAAGAGAAAGAAATAATAAAGTAAATTTATTTGGCACATAAAGATACACAATGTAGATACGAATAAAAGGAAACTTAAATTTAAAACAATAACATTGTGTGCCCCGCGGCTGTGTTAAATAGGTCCAGCGGGCGTACCATGACGTCCTAAAACGTGAGTCTTCCGAGCGAGAAAAAGGGATGGAGCTATATAGGGTGTATAACTCTATCCCTCTTTCTCGCTCGGAAGACTCGTTTTAACTCCTTATGGTACGCCTGACGCTGGTTTTCAATTAAACCTGAAGTGTACGGATGTAAATCAGTTTGTAAATTGTTAAATATACAGGTAAATAGATACATCTATACTAATATTATAAAGCTGAAGAGTTTGTTTGTTTGAACGCGCTAATCTCAGGAACTACTGGTTCGAATTGAAAAATTCTTTTTGGGTTGAATAGACCATTTATCGAGGAAGGCTTTAGGCTATATATCATCATGCTTAAGCCAATAGGAGCGGAGCAGCGATAAAGAATACTTTAAAATCGGGGATTCCACGGGGACGAAGTCGCGGGCAGCTGCTAGTAATAGATATATACGTACATGTAAATAAAAAATGTGTAGTGCAAGATATCACGGATGAGTTTCAGTCGGTAAGGGTCTGACACTCCCTTCTGCTCCGCCCAGAGCCATTTGATGATGTACCATCCTTAAAAAAAAATAAGGATGGTAATCGGTTCATAGACCGATAAAATTCTGACCTGCTGACGTTACTGAATCTAGAACAATCGATGCTGAGCCCTTCACAACGGTGTCTCATGCACCTGATGTCTGACCCAGTTTTACCATCAGGTCAGAATCAATACGGTATTCTGGTTCCAAGAGAATTGGTCCGTTAGCTTTTATATTTTTTTAAAACTGGTTCATGTAGGATTGGTATTAAACGTTTTTTTTTGTTCCTCCGCACATTTTACCATTTAAATGTTACTATGATATTCCGAGATTCTCTCCCTATAACCATAAAGGTTTGGAATCATATCCAAGATTGTTCGCAGATAGCTTTACTTTTTGTATTCACTGTTTCTGAGTTATTTTACAACTTACCTACCTAGTTTTTCTTTTCGGTTGTTTGTTTGTCAGAAAAGTTTAAGCACCTTAAGATACACCTCTTCGTGTTTAAATTCTATCCTATTGATCTGGTACAGTACAGTCCCTATATTATAAATATGCACCTGTTTCGAATTATCGATCACACGCACTCGTGCCGGGAATAATCCGTAGGTCACCGGCTCACGAAACGATGTACCAGACATATGACATAGTTACTATCAACTGGATGCTTATGACGTGGCTACCTGACTGTCTGCAAGTAATTTTTTTCTTTTTCCTTGTGGGTTTATTTTTGTTCAATTCAAATCATTTATTTCAATTAAACCCTTTACAGGCACTTTTGAATTGTCAAGACGAAAGAGATGAAGCTATCTGCACGTTCCAAAGCGTAGATCTCTATGGAGAAGAACGTGCAAGAGACTCCACGGGCACTCTTTTAAATCATGTTCTGTATTACATAGCCTTGGTTACATCCTTGGTCGCTTCTATATGTGAGGACAATGCAAAGAAAAAGAAAAGGAAACTATAAAAACAATTCAAAGTATAGAGATTAAAACAAGTCAGTGGCAGTTAAGAGGTGACCAGTCTCAAACGACGGCGCCCGTTCACGAAGATGACTCGTGTATCGGCACCATTTAGCTCAACCATTTTGAAGGGAACCGAATGATCCAACACACACGACACCGTCAGCGAAACATCTAAGCGAGCATGACATGCTCTCAACTGCCATTTTAGTTCAAGTCACAAAGTAAACTATAACTGTTGTCAATAGACTGGGTTTAAAACCATCGTTTCAAAAAGATGCACCTATCTTAAATCATTGGACACACGTACTCGTGCCGAGAATAATCCGTAGGTCACCAGCTCAGGGCCGGCCCTCCGGCTAACGGAACGATGTACCAGACATCTGACATAGTTACTATCAACTTGATGCTTATTACGTGGCTGCCTGACTGTCTGCAAGTAAATTCTTTCTTTTTCCTTGTGGGTTTATTTTTTTTGTCAATAGACTGGGTTTAAAGCAATCGTTTCAAAAAGATGCACCTATCTTAAATCATTGGACACACGTACTCGTGCCGAGAATAATCCGTAGGTCACCAGCTCACGGCTGGGCCCTCCGCTTAACGGAACGATGTACCAGACTTCTGACATAGTTAATAGTTACTATCAACTTGATGCTTATGACGTGGCTACCTGACTGTCTGCAAATAAACTCTTTCTTTTTCCTTGTGGTTTTATTTTTGTTGTCAATAGACTGGGTTTAAAACCATCCTTTCAAAAGGATGCACTTGTCTCAAATCACTGGACACACGCACTCGTGCCGAGAATAATCCGTAGGTCACCGGCTCATGGCCGGCCCTCCGTCTAACGGAACAATGCACCAGACGTCTGACATACATAGTTATCATCAGCCGGATTCTTATGACGTCTGGCCGCTAGCTCGCTGCATATCTCTGGATCTTTCTACTAGATTACGGGTACTTGTTGTGTTTTATTGGTTATCCAACGTTCCTTAGGTTTAAATAAGTACATGTATGTGTAATTTCTTGGATGGATGGAGAGGGAGTGGAACGCTAATGAAGGATGAATTGTGGGAGCGATATTATTTAAAAACTAGCTTCTGTCCGCGACTTCGTCCCCGTGGAATCCCCGATTTTAAAACATTCATTATCGCTGCTCCGCTCCTATTGGTTTAAGCGTGATGATATATTTACTTCCTCGATAAATGGTCTATTCAACCCAAAATAATTTATCAATTCGAACCAGTAGTTCCTGAGATTAGCGCGTTCAAACAAACAAACAAACTCTTCAGCTTTTTAATATTAGTATAGATAAGTAGTCAGTGATAGCGTGATAGAATGGTAGAAAAAATCATGTTGTGCCGATCCCGCGTATCATGGCATAATAAGCATAATCAGCCTTTCAATGTGCCCATTGCTGGGACACAGGCCTCCTCTCTAAGAGAGGGAATGGGCCGTAATCCACCACGCGGGCCCAGTGCGGGTTGGTGAATGTCACATGTCTTCGATTTTTTGGTTCTAGGACATGCCGGTTTCCTCACGATGTTTTCCTTCACCATACCCCAGCGTATCATGGGATTTGAGGATATTAAGCTGTAAAACACGTAGATGCATTCCTAGCTTATTCACCTCACGCGGTTGATGTAGTGGATTATCTGCACAGAAGGTAAAAAAAAAACTTTCAGCTGTCAGATTTCTTGAGTTACTATCGAATAGTGATGTTTCCAGTTCAGACTGCATTATACCCTCTTCTCATTATCTTATTGCCTTGGTAAGATCCTATATGTACCACTTCTACGAGACACTTATATTTGTGTCCTGTCGTTCAATTCTATAATCGTTTTGTTATTCCGGATTATTACATAGCCTGTTTTAAAAATCTGTGTTCTTAAGTCTTCGCCTAACGGTCATGCATTGCACACTGGAACCTTAATTCAGATTCTGACACACATTCAACCGGTACAACTGTGGCTAATATTCATATCCGGTAGTTCATATTGATTGAAGGATTCTTAAAAGTGTAATCTCTACAGATAATATCATATTTCCAAATGAAATCCATATACCCGTGGTAGAAGTGAAGATATTAATTGCTAATGGAAGTTTTCACAACCATATAAGCAGTAATTATGATTCGAAGCGTTAACAGTGTTGGTATTTTAATCGTTTTGTTTAATATGCATAGCACGAGGACATTCACACGTCCGCTGTGGTTCACTTTACAAATATTAATATTATTATCAAATTGGTTATTTTTTGTTGGGACTTCTAATTCTATCACATTTTCACTAGCATTTGCCAGCGGCTGGAGCCGCTTGGAAACAAAAATATATAACCAGGGAACATTCTTCCTCGCGAGCCTGTGGATGGCGAGCTATGGGTGGCTCGCTGTCCTATAACAACCAGGCCCAGATCGACGGCGCGTCGTGTTCCACGTGCGCCTGAAACAGATGTCAGCAAAGAAGACGGGGCCTCATAGGGTCAGTGCCTGCTAGGGTTGCGGAATATGTTCGGGAGAGTCACCGCGGCCGTGGAACGCAAAGGGCACTAGGTGGAATACGGGTGGGTTTTTAGTCAGTAAGAGTCTGACACTCCGTTCCGCTCCACCCAGAGTGGAAGAAGTCCTTTGGTTATTTCCCACCCAGAAAAAGGAAACATACTCCCAGGATAAAATCTATTTATATGGCAAGTTTCATTCAAATCCAAACAGCTGTTAAGATGTGGAGAGGTAAAGATTATTTTAGAAATACAGACAATGATGAATATAAATATAAAGATGGATGAAAAAGTAGAGAAAACAAACATAGTTTATGTAAGGAAAGACATGAATGAAAAGGGAGGGAATGGTAGCATAACGATTAACAGGATAAAATGGAAGAAGCAAAGGTGACAATGAAGTGTGGAAGATTTCCGTTCTAAATTACCTTAAATTTGTAAATCATAATCCTTGATCGTAGGATCTAGTCTAAAATTAAAAAGTTTAATTTAATGGCAAGGCTAAACCATACCTATAGCTATTAATTTAGTGTTTGCGGTCAGCATCTTCAAGTTTTTCGTAACATATGCACGTAAGTAGATACATAATTTAGGTAGAAACTCCATTATTTTTCATAGATGTTTTTTTCGTTTTTTTTTTTTTTAGTAAATGTATTGCTATCATCAGTCATGGTTGAATGATGAAATTGTAAAGATGATTTTTATTTAGTAAATGTTACGAAATTCTAAGTGCGATGCCAGCAATTGTTTTTTTACATTCTTGTGGCATAATTGCTTGCAAAAAAATGTTTATTCGTATTGCTAAATTTACAGAAATAGAATAACAGTCTTTAATGTGTGTTTGTGAATTTTACTTCTCAAAATAAAAGATTTTAGTTTTTTAATGCTTGTACTAGCTCTATTCAAATCAATCAAAAATTTGATTTGTTGACAGATTGGCACTGAGCATGCGAAAGTTGCTTGGAAAGGAATATAATTGGCTCTTTTTTTTCTCTGGCTGGGAAATCATCAAATGACTTCTCCCGCTCTGGGCGGAGCGGAAATGAGCGTCAGACTCTTTACTGACTAAAACCCACCCGTGATCCTTCTAGTGCCCTTGCGTTCCAGGGCCGCGGTGACTCTTTCGAACATATTCGCAACCCTAGCATGCACTGACCCTATGGGGCCCCGTCTTCTTTGCTGACGGCTCTTTGAAGCGCGTGTGGAACACGACGCGCCGTCGACACGGGCCTGGTTGCTATCGGACGGCAAGCCACCCATAGCTCGCTGTCCGCAGGCCCGATTGAAAAGGCCCTCTGGTTGCAGGTGGAAACGTGGCTGGTGTGGAAAGCTTCTAGGATTTCTTGAATCGCCATCAATCGTAATTCTAAATAGTGTCTTTATTTGATTTGGGCCTCTGAGTGTCTCCTCAGGGTAATCAGCTAGGAAGCACTGGCCTCATCTAGTTTAAAACCTCCAAATAAGATTACGGCATAAAAGTGTTATTTACAACTTTCTTACAAAAAATTAAAAATCATTTCAATCACCAATAATCAATCATAAATAAATATAAGAACTAGTTAGACCAAATACACACTCAGACTTTAGTAAAAACCCAGTGGATGTTATTAAAAATTAGGTTAGTACCCAGATTTAATTTCACCGGGAAACGGTGCTAATCAGCCGTAAATCCGTACAATTAAGTAAATCGAAATCGACAAATTCCTTCCTGAAGTCGTTTAGTTAATTGTACAAAATACGGTTTGTATCCTAATATTATTTGATAACTTTATTTACAAAGTTCTGTTTGAGGAACTGGTACATTGGTCAATTATGATCCATATCTACTATTTAAAGAAAAAAAAATCTAGATTCTTCAAAACTCTCATCCAGATGTTACTAGTCACTCTGTGAATATCGATGTGTAAAAGATTTGGCAGCCGATAGATGCGAGACGCACAGGACCAGTTCTTGTGGCCACACGCGCGGGTTGGCCTATTTCCAGCAGTGGACGTCTTTCGACTGATATGAATGATGAAAGGGCTATGCTCGGTGTGTCTCTGAGGGATCGCATCGGGAATGAGGTGATCCGTCAGAGAAGCAAGGTCATCGATATAGCCCACCGGATTAGTAAGCTGAAGTGGCAGTGGGCTGGCCATATTAGTCGTAGAACCGACAACCGTTGGGGTAAACGAGTTCTAGAGTGGAGACCGCGTCTCGGAAAACGTAGTGTAGGACGTCCTCAGGCACGGTGGAGTGACGATTTGCGCAGTACGCCTGGCAGAAACTGGATGCGAGAAGCCGAAAATAGACATAAGTGGCGTGCAATTGGAGAGGCCTATGTCCAGCAGTGGACTGCAACAGGCTGTTGATTGATTGTTGATTGAATGATGAAAGATTTGTGCAACTTTATATTTTTACTACAACTTGCATTTGAGCCATCGCCATCAAAATCTACATTTATAACGACGTGTTATGGGCACACAAACAAAATTATTCGTCGATCAATATGATGAGTTTTAGACCGAAAATGTTCACCAATCATGAGGGCTACCTTACTAACGGCGATTTATACATCTGCAAATGGAAAATAAAGTAAAACTAGTAGGTGGTACAGTAAGCCCAGGGTCGCTGGACAGCTCATTTCTCTGTGCCCAGTGACGCGGCACGATATCTAGTCGTAACGTGACGTTGGACGTTGCGTTACGGACTTGCGTGTAACTGGACGGGCGTTGTAGTTGTAATTATGTCGATTTTTTTTTGTGATATTTTAGGTAGTTGTCTGGTGTTGTGTTGTCCGAGAAGCAATCAATTCATTCAGTAGCTAGCTCAACTTTCCTCAGGTGAGACAGGATAGTTCGAAGAATTTGGTTTGTTATGGTTAGTATTGGTCTAGATGACACGAGAGAGCTCAAATGGAACATTTAGCGTTATCGTTTATTATTCTGACATCTCTGATGTAAAACCCTTTTTAACCGACTTCTAAAAAAGGAGGAGGTTCTCAATTCGGATGGTTGTATTTTTTTTTAATGTTTGTTCGCGCATAACTCCGTCGCTTGCCAACCGATTTGAAAAATTCTTTTTTTGTTGGAAAGGGTATACTTCCCAAATGGTCCCATGAAAATTTTATCGAAATCGAACAAGCTATTTTTTGTTAATTTCAATAAATGATAGCAAATCTGTCGGGATCGCTGCTGTTGCGGGTTGTTTACTCCAATTTATACCACGTACTTACCTACGCTGTGATGGGTATGTTTAGCTGGGAGTGAACAATTAAAAAGTAAAAAATAAAAAAACTTTTTACAAAAAATACAACCGACTTCTAAACAAAAACACCAAAAAGTACAAAATAACTTTAATTTCGGAAGCCGGTGTGTGCAAAAACAAAAAAGCAACCATAAACACCGAGTTCCAAAATTAAAGTTATTTTGTACTTTTTGGTGTTTTTGTTTAGAAGTCGGTTGTATTTTTTGTAAAAAGTTTTATAACTATACTGTTACCGTTATAACCTATACTACGCCACTGCTGGGCAAATGTATCTTCCATAGCCCATTCTATGCCATTTCTTTCAATGAAGTGTTAGTGGTTGACCATTGGAAAGTCATAATGATGCTTTATATCAGTAGATTACCAAACTCGTCAAAATCAACCATTATGAAATCAATGATAGACCATTCTGGCACTATTATAATAGCAGACTTGAGGCTTTGGTGAGAGTCGCGAGCAGCCGATGGACGCGAAATGCACAAGACCGGTTGTAGTGGCAACTCTTGGGAAGGCCTATGTCCAGCAATGGATGAATTTCGTCTGATATAATGCCGATGATGGTAGATCAAATACTCTATTAAATAGGAACTACAGTTAAAACCTTATAGAACGAAATATACAAACTCAAACGTACACAGCTACCTTGAAACTGAAGTTAACATTCTGAAGTCCATCCGTATCCATACATAAATGTATGTTATGTATGGCGCAACCATAGACTTGTTACGTACACTCGCGTTACTTTTAAATGCAACAGTTAACCTCGAAACGTCTCAGGTTTTTATTTATATTTAGGAACGTAGGTTAAATAGTACATGGATAGAATAATGTAATTGTAGTATTCCCGTTTGAGCAACGGTATTACCTAAGAGTACCAGTGCTTGCAGCACTGGTACTCTTAGGTATTTCTCCCAAGGTATTTCTATTATAAGCATAAGCATAATCCGCCTTTTATTTTAGTCAGTAAGAGTCTGACACTCCCTTCCGCTCCGCCCAGAGCGGGAGAAGTCATTTGATGATTTCCCATCCAAAAAAAAGGTCACCATGACACCTTCATTTAAATTTAACAAAATTATGTTATGTACTCTACTGTACAGTAAAAGAGTGTCGGTATTTTGTACATAAACCCTTTAAGGGCACTGGAAATTCCAAGGTTGGTTTGCTGTTGAGTTTCTTAATCTACATTTACATAAATTGGATTAAGTTTATTTTTATTAGCTCTGAAACTAATTGGGTTATTCTGATACATGCAAAGCCGAAGTCCTATTGTAGGTAAGTTTCAAACTCTAAAACCGATTTGCACATTATAATTTAAATCTAATTCTAACATCTGAGAATAATTTATTTATTGCGTGACGATAAGTACCCGACAAAACTAAGGTATATATAACCTCGCCTCAGTGATTATTACCTTTCTCTGCTACACATCTAAACATATATTTGTTTTTTTTTTTTAAGAATTTGAAATCATCTAATAACTTCTTCCGCTCTGGGCGGAGCGAAAGGGAGTGTCAGACTTTTACTGACTAAAATCCATCCGTGTTCATTCTAGTGCCCTTAATTTGCATTTCAGGGACGCGGTGTTTCTTTCGAAAAAAATCTGTAACTTATGTTTGGGCTACCATGTAATTATTAAGAAGCAGAATACTTAAGTATGTTCTTTTAGCATAAGCATAATCAGCCTTTAAATGTTCCCACTGCTGGGACACAGGCCTCCTCTGTGGTGAGGGAATGGACCGTAATCCACCACGCTGGCCCAGTGCGGGTTGGTGAATGTCACATGTCTTCGAATGTTTGGTTCTAGGACATGCCGGTATCCTCACAATGTTTTCCTTCACCGTTTTGAGAGCAGTGGTGATGACATAAATTACACAAAGTAATGCGCCTGGCTGGGTTTGAACCCGCGTCCTATAATTCCTAAGTCGGGTCCGTTACCACTTGGCCACCACTGCTCCCCTCGGCCACCACTGCTCCCCTGTTCACTTGACTGTTGCTGCACCACTGTTCTTTTAGGCTTTGGATTAATTAATATTACAATAATTTTAGATAGGTACTAGGTATATTCTTAATCCGGGAGTATTTCAGTCAAGAGAGAATTGGGTACTTGTTTTCTGCAATTTATAAAAAGAGGCCTACTTAATTCATCAAGAAACCAAAGCGTAGGTCGACAATAATTTACTTTTAACGGATTGTACAGCAAATATGAACATTGCATCTGACATTCAAATTATACGGTCTTCAGCAAAAACGTTAAGTTGATAAATAAGTGAGTGGATTTGCGGCCAAAACCAAGTACTTATTATAAGGCGCGAGGTCTCCCAGAATGAGTTCGTACTCAGTGTATGCCACCAAACTATGTGGACTCGTAATTATGTCCTCAAGTATCTATAAAAACATGGCACGTTTTAAATTGCTTGATTTAATAAAAGTTCTAGGTTACTTGGTCTAAACAAAGTGTTCTAGTCTGACTCGGACGAAGCCATTGGCAATAGCTTGTGCAAACTCCTTAAGTATCTTGAGAGAGCTTTCGATAAATTGTCAACTGAACATTTGGAATACTTTTTTAAACATCAAAATTTGTTAGTCTGATTTCTAGAAGTCATTCCGATAAATGCATACTTATGCAAGTCCTTATGCTTTTGCGGAATTTGTTCGAAAGAGTCACCGCGGCCCTGGAACGCAAAGGGCTCAAGAAGGATCACGGGTGGGTTTTAGTCAGTAAGATCTGACTCTCCCTTCCGCTCCGCCCAGAGCGGGAGAAGTTATTTGATGATTTCCCGTCCAAAAAAAAGTCCTTATTGTTTACTTCGTGGACTGTATTTTGTATTTGCTGGTGATAGTCGGCGGGTGGAGGCTTGTTGTCGGATTTAAACACAGTTTTTTGACACTATTTTAGAAGATTTATTAGGACACAAGAGCAACACGTCTACTCGTCAGACATCCATATTTTTGAGTCTCGTTCAAAGAACGAATGAACTACAATTAACTTATTCACTATGGGCACAATGTTGCAAGTATTGATTGCATAGTGCTTTGTTGGTGTTGCCAACACTTATGCTTGGTAATATACATGGGTAGCTCGCGAATGACAGATAAAATTTAACTAGGTCTTTAATTGCAATCTAGCTCTCAGTCGCTCAGTCGTTCACGGAATAGCTCACTAGTTCATTTAGCTCAATGGCTCATTGACTCTATACTCTGTGGCTTTGCGAGTTACGTTGACAGTCCTAAGCCTGTTCGAGTATGAAGGAAAATCATTGGCTTTCATAATTTTATTTATCACTACATAGTATAAAACAAAGTCGCTTTCTCTGTCCCTATATCCCTATGTATGCTTAAATCTTTAAAACTGCGCAACGGATTTTGATGCGATTTTTTTAATAGTGATTGAAGAGGAAGTTATATATGTAGGTATAATTAATGCATATTATAGTAGAGGAAACATTAGTATTTACATTGCACCCGTGTGAAGCCGGGTCGGGTCGCTAGTTTGTAATAAGAACAAAACAACCCAATAAATCTAATTTTATCTATAACTCGCAACTAAGTTAAATGAACTAAAGAACTTTAAAGATTTTAAAGAGCCATTGAGCTATTGTCTCGTTTGACTTGCGTAAAGTAAGTAGCGCGGCTCAATTTGATCTGTAGCTCGCAAGTAAATCAATTGAGCTCAAGAGTTAAAAGAGTTATTCGATGAGCTAAAAGAGTGATAGGTACAGCTCTTTTGATCAAGTTGCGGAATTTGTTCGAAAGAGTTACCGCGGCCCTGGAACGCAAAGGGCACAAGAGGAACACGGGTGGGTTTTAGTCAGTAAGAGTCTGACACTCCCTACCGCTCCACCCAGGGCGGGAAGGGTCATTTGATGATTTCCCATCCAAAAAAAAAAGAAGCTCTTTTGATCAAAAGAGCTGTATCACTCTTTTCTTTTCAGTGAGCTACATTTCGCATGTCTACTTGGTAATGAATGAATAGATAAATGAAACTTATAAAAAAACTAAAAAAAAGGTTTATAAAGACAGTGAGTTTCTACGATAAAATTGGCGGTCGCAATCTCGCGACTTCTAGCTAAGGTAAAGGTTGGTAAATGTTTCAAAGAAAGGGTCACAGAGCATTACAAACTGATTTACATCCGTACACTTCAACGTTAGGTTCAGTTGAAAACCAGCGCCAGGCAGCTCCTAGTTGTCTGGCATTTTGCTGAACTGGACCTATTTGGCGCAGCCGCGGGTCACACAATGTTATTTTTCACTCGACTTCTCCTTTTTGTGCCAAATAAATGTATTTTCTTTCTTTCTTTTTCATTCGAGAGGTCAGAACTCGCACGTTAAATTGAATTTTCAGCTCAAATGCAGATTGCGTTAACTGTAGTTAGTTGGATGGTGATTGTATTGTGTTACAACTCTCAGCACTATGGCAGGTGAATGGGACCTTGTATCAAGAGTATTCATCATCTGCCTAGCCTTTTCCCAACTATATTGGGGTCGGCTCCCATTCAAACCGGATTCAGCTGAATTCCAGTATTTTACGTAGAGCGGCTGCCTACCAGACCTCCACAACTCATTAACTGGGGAACACGGTACTTCTTGGCAAGACTAGAGACAGATTTACTGGCTTCTGACTATACGTAACGACTGCCAAAGATCTACAATGACAGCCGGGACCAATGGCTTAGCGTGCTTTCCGAGGCACGGAGGAAACTCGATATGTTACCCATCCAGACCAACCTTGGCAAGCGTTGCTTAACCTTGAAGATCGACCCGTGCGGCTGTTATTGTTTTGCCACGAGCTCCATTAAAAGTATTATACCTATATATTCGTTAATGCTGTATCACGCATTTTATATTGATTGATGGTTTGATGTTGACCCATGAAGGCCACTTCCTCTTATTTTTAGGCAACGTTTGCAATGTATGGAAATTCAGGCTTTTATAATTGCTTTAAAATGATTTAATATTAGATCTGGCACACTGATGAAAGAAAAATAAGCCCGGATCTATACTATATAAAGCTGAAGAGTTTGTTTGTTCGAACGCGCTAATCTCAGGAACTACTGGTCCAATTTGAAAAAATATTTCAGTGTTAGATAGCCCATTTATCGAGGAAGGCTATATCATCACACTGAGACCATTAAGAGTGGAGCACCAATGAAGAATCTTTCAAAGTTTAGTAACTATTCCACGCGGACGAAGTCGCGGGCAAAAGCTAGTATTTTATATTTTGCTCTACCTATCCGGTGAAAAATACCATTCTATTAGAATATAATACTCTTTCTTTTTTCCATATAAGTTACAAAAATATAGATAAGAAAACATTACATACAGTGCCACAATGGGCGGCCTTATCGCTAAAAGCGATCCTTTCAAGACAACCTTTAGATGGATTAGATATATATCGTTAGCATGTTTATTAATTTATTTATTATGGCAGTCCAACAAAAAGGTCACAGAAATATTGCAGATTGAGAATAACTTAAATTAATGTTATACTACCACCTGTAAAATAACCTTTCCATACAAATGTAAACTAATTTGAAGGTCTAGGCATAGTTATATGGAAACGGCGATAAAATTTGTTAAAGGTTACCAAAGTCACGTACTCAATTCCAATTATTTTTCACTTTTGACTTGCCCTTGGTCAAGATCACTAGATTCATTCATTGGAAGACCGACAGCTGTAGTAATGCTTTGGGAAAAACCGTTCTTGGCTTGAGAAAAGCCTTTTTTCATTTTTGCTAAAGCCTCTGGTCAGGATCACTAGAATTTATTCATTGGAAGACCGACAGTTGTAGTAATGCTTTGGGAAAAACCGTTGCTAGGGCCGACATGTCCAGTAAAGGTAATCTTTTATCTTGAACTAGCTTCTGCCCGCGACTTCGTCCGCGTTGAATAGTTACTTTACTCCCGATTTTGAAACTCTCAGCCCGATCGGTTTAAAATTGACAAAGTTTCATACAAACTTTCATCCCCTATTTTATCCCCTTGGGGTAGAATTAATCAAAATCCTCTCTTAGCGGATACCTACGTCATAACATCTACCTGCATGCCAAATTTCAGCCCGATCCGTTCAGTGGTTTGGGCTGTGCGTTGATAGATCACTATATCAGCCAGTCAGTCACTTTTGAGTTATATATTATATTTAGATTAGATAATATGAATGAAATAGAAAATCAATTTATTTAATTTGAAGAATTGTGGGTGTAAAATAAAGTAAATTTACATACCAATTTTTTCAATTTGACTGCCATGCAGAAGCACGTTTACTAGAAATTGACGTATATACGCATGTACATGTCGAAACAAATCCATCTGGATTGCCACACAGTCTCGCAGGTAGACCGCACGAGCGATTAAACGAACATTATCCGCTAAACGCGACCTTGGCTATGAATATCTGATGTCTGAAGTAATGAGAAGTGATATTTCAAACGATATTAACACTTATTTGTTCTTGATTTGATTGAAAACTTATCGTAAGTATGTGTTTAGAATAAAGGGTTAAGTTAAAGGAAGTCCAGTTTGTTTCAATTTAGCCACTGGAGGAATTATTCGACATCATCTTCTGGCCTTTTTTATTTTAAGTTAGTTAAAGAGTTTTTAAATTAAGTGTATTTATAGTAATAGTTATGGCACTTTTAAAAATATAATCTTAATATTTACAAAATACATCTAAACATGATATAATATAGAAAATATATATATGTAAAAGCGGAGTAAAAAGGAGAAAGGACTCATAGGGCATCGAAAAATTCATCCATCTCGCTGTCAACGGGAAAAGTGCCCAGAACACTGGCCGCATTGCCACGTTGAATAGCAATGCTGATTCGTTGACCAAAGAAAAAGCCAGCCCTCTGGTAACCTGAAAAGACGACTAACTGCTTAGTAATAGTCACTAATAATTAAATTGTATTTTAAAAAAAGTAAATTAATAAATATTGACAAAACGTAAAGACATGTAGAATTTTTTCTTATGCCAGCGGTTGTTGGTCTCATACTGAAAGTTATGAAAAACTCGATCAGTAGTATTTTTACCACCATTTTTAGAGTTCCGTAGCCAAATGGCAAAAACGGAACCCTTATAATTTCGTCATGTCCGTCTGTCTGTATGTCACAGCCGTTTTACTCGGAGACAATTAAAGCTACATGAGACTTTCGTTGGTAGTGGTGAAGGCTTTACACGTGCTTTTGTCAGTGCTACGAATATTTTCGATTTCAGTGAACTTTTTTGGTGTGAAACTCAATCGAAAGTGTTCCTTGTGTTTGTGTTGTCGGTTCAAGGTTTGTTTTTGTAGTTGTTTTTGTCCTATTTTTAAAAGAATTAACCAGAATGAATTCCAAAAAACCCCCGGACCCTGATCCTCCTGATGGACTATTTGAACTCTCCCCTGTGCTGACTGTATCCCTCCCCCATGACCCTGAAGTGCCTACGCAGGACCCTAATATGGAAACTAAGACCACAAATCGCAAACGGGCCGCAGGTTCCCCTCCCCCTACTTCGTCTAAAATTCCGCCAAAAATCGCAAAAAATGTTAATGGCAGACAAACATACACCATGAGGGACAACCCTCCGTACATAGTTCATGTTTCGCTCAAGGATGAACAGACGTCAGGCACTGTGCTGCAACCAATCAAGTTTGGTATGTTTTTGACGATGAATAACGTCAATAATGTACATCTAGACGGGATCAAACGCATAGGTAGGAACAGAGTGTCAGTTGAGTTCAAGTCGCATCAGGATGCCAACAGTTTTCTCAACAACAAAATTTTGGCACAACATAATTACATCGCCGCCATCCCACAGTTTAACATAACACGAATGGGTATAGTTAGGGACGTACCCGTTGAATGGTCGGAGGATGAAGTAATTAAGTATATCCAGGTTCCAGAGGGATGTGGCCCTGTTATCAAGGCTAGGAGGATGAGCCGTAAGGTCATCTCTAATGGCGTGACTGAGTGGAGGCCTACACAAACTGTAGTACTTACTTTTGACGGACAAGTTTTACCCAAACGTGTTTATAGTTTTTACTCAGCTCTCCCAGTGGAAAGGTATACATACCCAACCATTCAGTGCTATCACTGCTGTCGTTTCGGACACACCCGAACTATGTGCCGGTCAAAGCCAAGGTGCTTTAAATGTGGTGCAGATCATCCAGGTGATGGATGTGATGTTACCCCTGAGCTCAGCTTTTGTGTTTCATGTACTGGAAACCATTTTGCTAATGATAGTGCTTGTCCAGAATTGGGCCGACAGCGGAGCATCAAAGCTCTGATGGCGGAGAAATCAGTCTCATATGCGGAGGCAAGTCGGATTTTCCCACCTGTTTCTAGATCTTACGCTGAAGTCTCCAAATCTTCTCCCCGGAGCACAATTCAAAAACCCCAATCCCAATCAACAAGTCCCATTCCTGTAACCCATAGTTCATACCGGAAAACGGTATTTTTAAAACCTAAACCCCGCCTCCCCCTTTCGCCTGGTTATAATATGCAGGCCCACCGTGAACTTACCCAAAACTACTCATTCTCCCCATCCAGAAACGGCTGTGCTCTTCCAACGGAAGCAGTGGAGCCAATGATTTATAGGAAGGATAACTCGAAAAATATCTTAGAATTAATTACAAATATGTTAATGTCTGTACTCTCCAGTCCGTCCCAATCAATACCTGACCACGTTGCATCAAAACTGACCTCAATATTAAATTATATAAACAATGTTCCCTCCCCTGACATTCCTACAGTGGAACGTGAGGAGTATTACTCCCAGAAAATCTGACCTTACTTTTTTAATTAACAAATTTAAACCATCAGTCTGCGGCATTGCTGAGACATGGCTTCTGCCTGGAAGTAATTTCAGGTTGCCGTTTCTTGGCAGTGTTCGTGATGATAGATCTGATGGATACGGAGGATGTGCCTTGCTCATCAATAGCAAGGTATCATTCTCCCAGATTCCTCTAACCTCTGTTAGTGACAACATAAATGTAGTTGCTGTTAAGGCTGAGGATATAAATATTTTTTCTTTTTATATTGCGCACCCACAATTGGAATACCTTGCAATGATTAGAAATTTATTATGTAGTGTTACCGGTCCAATAATTGTTATGGGCGATTTCAATTGTCACCTTTATCGTTGGGGGTCGGATACTTGTGATAACTTTGGCATAGGCTTACTAGATATATTGGATGATCTCAACCTCTGCATCATCAATGATGGTAGTCCTACACGCAGACCTACACCTGGACAGAGCAATAGTTGCGTGGACTTAACATTCTGCTCATCCAATATAGCTAGTCTCCTCATTTGGCGTCGCTTGGATATGACCTATGGAAGTGATCACTATCCCATCATAATCGAATTTCCTTCCAAAAATATACCGACCAAAAACTCCCCCCCTCTGTTAAAATTCCAACTAAATTCAGCTGATTGGGACCTGTATTCTAAAATTCTGGACCTCCGAGTATCTGCCCTCCCAGAAGTTAGCAGGGAAAATGCCCAAGTCTGCTTTTCATCCTTTTCTTCCACCATTTCCTCAACAGCAGACGACTGCTTCCCCTCCAAAAAACCCCATTCCGGTAGACTCCCTTCCCCCCCATGGTGGGATAGGGAATGCACTAACATGGTCAGGGCCAGGAATGAGGCTGAAGTGGCATTCAACTGCAATATGAACCTGGATAATCTCATCGCCTTCAAGCGGATCCTAGCTGAGTCCAGGAAATTTTTAAAGAGAAAAAAACGCGAAGGTTGGTCAAAATACTGTAGTTCACTGAGTCCATCCACCCCGGTGTCGGTGGTGTGGCGAAAGTTGAAGCGTTTTAGGAGTAGTTTAGCACCTGCCTCCCCCTCTAACAGTCTTACTAAAGAATTGGGATATAAATTTTTCTCCAAAATCGCCCCAGCCTATGTTCCAAGTATTGAGGAAACCAGTGTTGACATCTATGATGCAGACAACACTGACGACCCTATGAACATGGCATTCAGTTTGGAAGAACTAAAAACTGTTCTATCCCAGGTTAAGGACTCCGCCCCGGGTGTGGATGGATTCCCGTATTCTTTTATTTGTAAAGCCGGACCAAAAACTCATAAATATTACCTGGATTTAGCTAATTTCTGTTTTACTTCTGGTTATATTCCCACAGAGTGGAAGGTTCAAGTTGTGATTCCCATTTTAAAACCAGGCAAAGATCCTAGTGATCATTGCTCATATAGACCTATTGCTTTATCATCCATACTCATTAAACTTTTGGAGCATTTAGTTAAAAATCGGTTAGTGTGGCTGGTTGAAAACAGGAAACTGCTTCCAACGACTCAATTCGGCTTTAGGAAAGGTCTGGGCACAGCTGATAGTGTGAGTATCCTCACTTCAGAGGTCCGGCTGGCCCTCAGCAGAAATGAGTCTGTGGTTGCTGTTTTCCTGGATATATCAGGTGCCTATGATTCGGTCCTCCTCCCTAATCTCAGGCAAAAACTGCACGAGCTGAGAGTCCCGGCTAGGATTTGTCGCATCATTGGTAGTATGTTTACCGATCGTAGTATTCTATTGCGAATACCTGGGGCTGACTCTGAACAAAGATCGGTCTGGAAAGGATTACCCCAAGGATCTGTTCTTAGTCCCCCGTTGTATAACATCTATACAGCCAACCTGCCCTCTTCCCTTAATTTTGACTGCAAAATCCTTCAGTATGCTGATGATATTGCATTAATGGTCTGTGGCAGTTCAATTCAGGATGCCGCTGTTTCGATGAATGTCTCTCTGGCTTCATTAAACCAATGGCTACTTGACAATGGTTTGTCTTTAAGTGCGCCAAAGAGTACAGCTGTCATTTTTACACGCAAGCGTTCTGTACCCTCAGTAGACATTAATATTGACGGACAATCCATCCCCGTCCAAGATAAGGCTAGGTTTCTGGGAGTAACTCTGGATTCAAGATTGTCTGGGATCGATCACATTAACAAAACGGTTCAAAAATGTGAACGCTCTGTGTCGGTCCTTAAGGCCTTGGCTGGAGTGTGGTGGGGAGCTCACCCCTACACCCTCAAATTAATATATAATGCACTGACTAGAAGTGCTATAGATTACTGCAGCTTCCTTCTTGAGCCCTGCAACAAAGAAGCGCTTAAGAAACTAGACAGTGTTCAAGCCAAATGCCTGAGAATAATCATTGGAGCCATGAAATCCTCTCCCATAAATGCACTGCAAGTGGAATGTGCAGAACCGCCGCTACACCTTAGGAGACAATATTTGGCAGATCGCTTCCTCTCAAAAGTTTTTTCCCTTTCCTCCCATCCCTTACTCCCAATTTTAGAACAAATTGATCTATCCTTTTCTAGCTCTTCCTACTGGAACCATAAATCAGTCCCACGATTGATAAACAGGTACAGAGAACTTAAACAACTCTCCTCGCCTATTTGTCAATTCCCTACTCTTCCGGCCTTCTCTGCCGCATATGAAACGATTAATTTCGAACCAAAAGCCATTTTGGGACTTGGTATAGCAAAAAATTCCCAAAGCGCTGGAGACGATTTTAAATCGGCTGTCAAGCGTTATTGGGAAGGATGGAATTTCTTTTTCACTGATGCCTCAAAATTAACTGAAACAGATTGTACTGGTGTGTCAGTTTACTTTCAAAATTCCAAAATTGCTTTACTTTTCCAGTGCCCACCAGAAACATCAGTGTTTACAGGAGAGTGTATTGGTATTTTGGAAGCCATACACTACATTAAATCCCATCAAATAACAAGATCAGTAGTTTTTTCAGATTCTCGCAGTAGTATTCAGGCCTTAAAACAAAATCAACTTTATAGTAAAATTCACAGTCAAATCATTTCAGATATTAAGACCTTGTTATTTGATTGCTCCCAAAATGGCTTGGACGTCGAGATAGTCTGGATCCCCGGTCACTCGGGTATTGTTGGCAATGAGTGCGCTGATTCGTTAGCAAAGTATGCCACATCGAATCCGGCTGATCGAAAGCATTACGTAGCTCATGACTACGATTTGCGAAATGGTGCCAAATCCAAGTTATTTAACTCGTGGACTGAAATATGGAAGACGACCTCTAAAACCAAGGGTAGTTACTATGCCGCTATTCAGCCCGAAATCCAACGTAGGCCTTGGTATTTTAAATGCCCTAAACTGTCGAAGAGAACTGTTTCGTCACTCTGTAGACTGAGACTCGGACACTGTTGCAGCCCAGTGTTCTTGCATAAGATCCATGTTCGAGATACTTCCCTGTGCGAGTGTGGTCTTGCGGAAGGCACTTTGGACCATATCTTCTTCTCCTGCACCTTAAACAACAAATCTTTTGACCTTTACCACAAAATCCGTAAATGTAACATTCCTCTCCCAAGCAACTTCCAATCCCTCCTTTCCCACTTATCTCCTAAATTAATTCACATTTTGGCCACTTTTTTAAAAGAAAATGATTTGAAATTTTAATTGGTGCGTAATTGATGTAGTCAGTTTGTATATAGTCGTTTATGTTTAGTAAATAGCCATCTAATTTTAGTATATTTATTATATCTGTATATAAGAATTAAAAATTTTGTGTTTACTAACCCATGTGTTCGTACTTACAGCTAGACTAACAACTACCGTGAAGTGAGAAGTTCGACGGCCTGCCTACCTTTGCTGCCGTCACGACATGACACTGGCAGAATAGTCGGAACCGGCTCAGTTGCCAAAAAAAAAAAAAAAAAAAAAAAAAAAAGCTACATAAATGAAAATTTGTAGGTAGATGCAATCTGGGAACGCTATTCAATAATGCTGTAATATTATGGAAAAAATAATTTGCGGGGGGTGGGGGGCTGTCCATACATGTAACTGAGGGATGAGAAAACACACATATATGTATAGATTACCAAACTTGTCAAAATCAACCATTATGAAATCAATGATAGACCATTCTGACACTATTGTAATAGCAGACTTAAGGCCCTTTTCGGCTATAGTGTCTACACAGGAGCTGAGGATGAACAAGACCACCGTGGCTGGTTTAAGAAGAGGTGGCCAGACGGCCGAGAAGAGCTGGTTTGAGCTGGCTCGAGAAAAAATAGCTGGTGGGATTTCGGGATGGAGGTGGTCTTTGCCCAGCAGCTCGAATTTATCCTTTTAAGGAAATAAACTTCTATAGTTTTTATTCGCGTGAAACGAAAGAAAAGTACTCAACACTGTATAATTTCTTATTAAGTTGACACTTCGCGTGACCCAAGGGGATAAGCATTGCCATACTACGTGGCAATGCGGCCAGGCGATGCGGACGAACTTTTTGATGTCATATTTTAGTTCAGAAGATTTTAGTTTATTTTTATCTGAAGATTACATAGTTAGATTAGTATTGAAATATAAAATATAATTCGTGAATAAAATTACGCTATACATATAAACAGCGCACAATTTAGTTGCTACAGTTAATTCTACATTTTTCAACTACCAACTATAAACTATCTTAAATAACCACTGGTTTTAGTTGCACATAATAATTTGGTCTAACTACAATAGCCGCTGGTCTAATTTAGGGTTATATATTTATCATAATTTCTACTTGTTTGTAGGTAAGATTGGCGACTAAAATAGTTCGAAACTTTATCATAATTATATATTACATTTATTCTTCTCAGATTTTTGAAATTTTGCTCAATATTCTATTCTATACATATTACATAGATGATTTAAGGCTGGAGTGGAAATAGACTCTGTCGGGCACAGGAAAATCTATATACAGGAGATCAGAATCTATAAATCTGTATAAAGGAGTATCTATAAATGATAGATGTTTTTTTTTGTTTGTTAAACTTTCACGACTAATGGTCATATTCGGGCCAGGCCTGATGCATGGCCGGGCCGTGGAGAACTGATTTTGACGAAATTTGCTTCAGAGTTACTACATGACTTTTCCATATAACCAAGCATATTTTATTTATTTATTATATACTTTATTGTACACCAAAAGTAACACAAAAAGTAGACTTAAAACTAAAACACATACAATGGGCGGTCTTATCGCATTCCGCGATCTCTTCCAGACAACCTGGCATGGACAGTATATGTCTTGACATGAAATGGGGCTGTCTTTGGTGTAACAAAAACCAATTTGGAATTATTTTGATTAAAAAAGATAAGCGATTTTTTTAAATTAAATAAAACTTGTATAATATAGATTTTTAAATTATCTATCCATTAGTGTAATCCTCAAATGATTAGAACGCTGCATTTAGCAACAGATGCATAAAATCAACAATTGTAGTACTTTTTTAAAAGTAGATTTGAAATTTATTTATAACACATAAAAACAAATTTGAACGTGGAATATGATGATAGAACATCGAACATTAATAATGTGCTTTTTCATGTAGATTATTTCTCATCTATACTAATATTATAAAGCTGAAGAGTTTGTTTGTTTGTTTGTTTGTTTGTTTGTTTGTTTGTTTGAACGCGATAATCTCAGGAACTACTGGTTCGAATTGAAAAATTCTTTTTGGGTTGAATAGACCATTTATCGAGGAAGGCTTTAGGCTATATATCATCACGCTTAAGCCAATAGGAGCGGAGCAGCGATAAAGAATGTTTTAAAATCGGGGATTCCACGGGGACGAAGTCGCGGGCAGCAGCTAGTAACTAATAAGTTAATAGTCTCTGAATAACGAAGAAAAACGCAATATCGCAAGGTTTTGGCCAGGGTATCGCCTTAAGGTGATGAAATACCAAAAAACAAGATTCTCATGAAATACGCAGTTTAACTAATATCCAACTAATCGATATTGGTCGCATTATGCATGACAATTATTTTTAGGAAATGTCTTCAATGACGCATAAGATAATTGTTTTTCCACAATTTATCCATGTAACACGGTTTCATAAGCTTCATACAATTAATTGATTAATTGTAATCATTAAATACCAAACGGACGCCAGTTGTTTTGTTGTAATGAAGAATGTTACTAGGTATGCCAAATCGCGTGAAACTTTGTCTCAGTAAAGCCTGTATGTATACAAATACACTAGTTTTTGTTGTAGTCAAAAATACCTAGTAGTTTTGATTTTATAGGCATTCAAAGTTTCGAAAAATATCGAGACCCGCTTACAGTCACGTGACGCCTATGACGTCATATTACAACGCGGCTCGAGGGCCGCGGCCCGCTTCGTATCAAGCGGTTATAGTGGGTGTAATAGCTTGCGCAGTATTTTGTTGTTTTCGTACGCGTATTACGTTAATAGTCTAATAATAGTAAATATTATTCGATTAATAAATGGATGAAGGATTCGAAAAAGAGCAATCGGATAATCTAGATACCTAAAATAGATGGATTAATGGTTGCGCATTATTTATCAACAAATAGTGACTCCGTTGCGAAATTCGAGGAATAAAAATGAATAAAAATTTATTATTGTTTGATTAAAATGAATAAAATGCAAAAATACCTACCTAAGTAAACTTTCCTTGCTACTACTTAAGCTTAATAGTTTATCTGTTCTAAATTGTTTTATCAAAACAAAATACCCAACTAATATCGTACTGGAAGAATGCAACTCAAATAGTAGAAGTACCTACCTACCATTAAATTTTACTTTAAGACAACAAATATGTATTATAGTTTTGTAGCTATAGGTAGGTACATATGTATATAAAGGTAGGTTCCGCTCTTCTTAGTAAATTTAAATGAATACATACATTGATTTATTGCAAACTAGCTTCCGCCAGCAGCTTCGCCCCCGTTTCCCTCGGGAACTGTACATTTTCCCAGGATTAAAAGTAGCCTACGTGTTATTCCAGACTTTGTCCAGATCCGTTCAGTAGTTTTTGCGTGAAAGATCACAAACTTTGGCATTTATAATATTAGTAGGAAGTAGGATAGGTACTTAGGATGTAGATGTAGTGGATTGAACGTTACAGATGTACTAAACCTTTTTTTTTATTTGTATTTTTTTTACTAACAAAATACGTAAGGCCATTTATTTTTATTTGATACTTATTTCAGATCGGCAAGAGAGCTATGGCGATGATTCTATTGGTTATGTTGAAGTAAAAAGAGTAGGTGATGTATGTATGGTTAAATGTAGAATCACGCCAGAACACCGCGTACGTACCACACCTTATCATTGCAGTTTAGAATGCAATGAAAAGGATCAATAAGTTTTAAATGTAACCTGCGAAGACTGTACTGCCAGCAGAGATGGCTGTAAACATACTATAGCATTTTTAATGTGACTACATCGTCGAAGCGAGGAGAAAAAACAACTTTTTCGGCGAATTGGTAGTTGTATTTTTACAGTTAGGCACAACACATGATTTCCTAGTATTTGGATTGGACATTTTAAAAAGTATTTAGGTATAATTTCGACGGTAAAGGCGCGCGACCGCGAGCGGACTGAGTGAGCCAGACTGAGCGTGTTGTACGATGACGTCACGCCGTCACCGGCAGCCCGCGTCGTGGAGTTGCAACTTGTTTTACTTCTAAATCGGAAACTAATTGACGTATCGAAGTAATTCTTTCACTAGTATTTTTTATTTTTGAAAGAGAATATGGAGTGCTAATAATCAAAATTAGTTAACATTCTTCATTGTCTTAATTTGTAGGTATATTATATTGATTGTGTGTCAACGGACAAGCCATCTACACAAGTATTATAAAGATAATTATGTAAGTGTTTTTGTATTATTTTAACGAATAAACTCAAAAACTACTGGACCAATTTCAAACATTCTTCACCATTAAAATGCTACACTCTTGACTAACATAAGCAATCTATACTAATATTATAAAGCTGAAGAGTTTGTTTGTTTGTTTGTTTGAACGCGCTAATCTCAGGAACTACTGGTTCGAATTGAAAAATTCTTTTTGGGTTGAATAGACCATTTACCGAGGAAGGCTTTAGGTTATATATCATCACGCTTAAGCCAATAGGAGCGGAGCAGCGATAAAGAATGTTTTAAAATCGGGGATTCCACGGGGACGAAGTCGCGGGCAGCAGCTAGTATTAAAATATATAAATGTCCACCCGTGCGACGCCTGGATGGGCCGCCCATTGGTTTCTGTTCCCACAGGAACGGGAACCACGCGGATGAAACCGCGGAGCGCTGCTAGTTTATAGTAAAAGTATAGTTCCCGATTCTGTGGGAATACGGCGATAAAATATAGCGTTTGTTACTCGCTATTAGTGTAGCTTTCCTTAGGTGGAAAAATGGTTAAAATCAGTAAAGTAATTTCGGAGCTTATTCGGTAGGTACAAATAAACAAAAAAAAATCGTCTTTATAATATGAGTACAGATTTCTAGTTTAGGCAGTTGGCTATTATGTTTCAACTTCTCGTTTATATAAAAAGCAAAGAACTCGCTGAAAATGCTGGTCATGTCCTGACGGTAAAATTAACACCATTATTTACAAAACTAGCCATAAAATTAGTTGCTAGAAAACTGATAGGATGGAAGATGTTTAGTTTTTTCCACAGAGAACTTTAATTCAGTACCTATAATTATTTACGCAAAAAAAAGTTTTTATATGTAATTCCCTTTTTATGGATGGAAAATCTTAACTAAAACATCCCCGAAATGACTTCCTCCAGTCTGTGGAAGTGCGGAAGGGAATGTCAGACTCTTACTGACTAACACTCACCCGTGTTCCTCCTAGTGCCCTTTGTGTTCCAGGGCCGCGGTGACTCTTTCAAACAAATTCCGCAACCTTGAAATAACTCCCTTAAACCTTAAACCCACTTTAGTGGATTAAAGTAAACTGCATTAGGATATTTGGGTTATCAATTAATGTTGGAATAATTATTACATCCTAATAATAAAAATATAATTAAGACGGCTTATTATCCCAAAAAGCTTTACACAGTTTTAATTCTACTACAAAACATTATTTATTACATATATTTAAAAAGAAACATCAGTAGTTAAAAACAAAGAATATTGACAGCTATAATTAATTGCAGAATTGCTGGCAATTCTTATAATTACTCAGTAGGTGCATTTAGGGTCAATGTCATGTCATCATCATGTGTTATTTTACTTAAACTTACACAATATTCGTCTCGTAATAGGTACTGTTAATATGGATGAATGGATGTTTGTTATTAAATCACGCCAGAACGGCTGAATGGATCTGCCCCCCTAGCCAACTTAATAATCTACAATAGGGTATTTTACGGTAAAAATCTAATTAGTCCGTCTGATAGATTTACAAAAAATATTGGACACGTATTTTTTCTTTTTTCACGTAAACAAAAAATGAAGACGATACAGTGCGTTGTAAACTCACGTGACGTCACGTCGCTGGTAAAAATTGTAGCAACGTAGTGACGTCACGTGAGTTTTCAACGCACTGTATCGTCTTCATTTTTTGTTTACGTGAAAAAAGAAAAAGTACGTGTCCAATATTTTTTGTAAATCTATCAGACGGACTAATTAGATTTTTACAGTAAAATACCCTATTGTTAACGCTATCGCTAGTCGAAAACGAATCAAATGTATGGGAATTAAATCATCTCAACGTTAAGTCACTTGATCAGAAGAAAAGAATAGAAAATTCGTAGCCAAGTTCACATCGTTCAAAATGATACAATGAGTTTTTATCGTTTCTACAATGTTCAAGCAATGAGAGCAGTGGTGGCCAAGTGGTAACGGTCCCGACTTACGAATTGCAGGTCGCGGGTTCAAACCTAGTCAGGCGCATTACTTTGTATAATTTACTGCTCTCAAAACGGTGAAGGAAAACATAGTGAGGAAACCGGCATGTCTTAGAACCAAAAATTCGAAGACATGCGACATTCACCATCCCGCACTGGGCCCGCGTGGTGGTTTTCGGCCCATTCCTTCTAATAGAGAGGAAGCCTGTGTCCCAGCAGTGGGAACGTTTAAAGGCTGATTATGCTTATGCTAAAATGTTCAACGTTACATCCTTTGTCAAAATGTATAAATGGTAGCCAAGTTAACTTATCGTTTTCTACGATTGTTGAAACCGAGACGTAACTTGCGATGTAACTTATTTGGGGGGCCTGGATGAAAGTTGATGCTCTGGATGCGTTTTCATCTTGGGAGTACCTACTCCCAAGATCCAAGAAAAAAAAAAAAAAGAAAAAGAAAAAAAAGAGAAGAGAAAGGAACCTTCCTTTGGGATAATTTCCGATATTCAAGTAGGCAGAGTCACTTGTCTAACGATATTTTTTTTTTTTTTTACAAAAACCATTTAAAAATATCGTTAAACCAGCGGCTTCGTTTAGTTTTTGTTTAGAATAGCTAATTACATTTCACGTCCAAATGTTTGGGCCAAAATGGCCGTAATGCGTTTAAGTTTAGTAAACACGAGATGATGTTAACTTAAGTGGTTTCAAATATGAGCTGAGAGGTTAAATTATTTTAAATTAGGCAATATTTGCCGGAAAATTGTGCTCATAATCTGTCTTTTTAGGATTCCAGACAAACGTAAGAAACAGAACCCTTACGGGATCACTTTGGTGTCTGTGTCACTGTCCGTTTGTCACAGTAATTTTTTTCCAAATCTACTGCACCGATTCTGTTAAAATTTGGTACACATATGAACTTCCGTGACCCAATCACGGAGGCTTTGCGTAAATAAATAAATTTTAAGTATGGGTGTCACTTTTGGGGGACAAGCTAGGAAATTTAAACTGTATCGTGTGACCTATCAAATGAAAGGGCTTATTGTGAGGGATTTTTCAGGTATATTTTTCATAATTTTTAAATAAATAGTCTTGAAGTTATTCAAGAAATAAGATGAAAAATTATCATTTCCCCCTTTGTTTCCAATACTACTCAGTTCAAAATTTTAAGAAAAGTACACATAATAGTTCTTTGCCTATAGATTACAGGAAATCTAAAGCGTTAAAATACTAAAGTCAATTTCGTTGGGAACCTTTGCATGCGAGCTCGACTCACACTTGGCCTGTTTTTTCTTTTCAAGTTAAGCCGAAACGACGACTATTTGCAGCGATTGTATAATATAATACGCAAATGTTTCATAAAAATATTTGACTGTGAGAAAAAATCGAAAAACAATTGACATTGAATTCAATTGGGTTGAAAGTCACTGATATTATGAACAGTATTTGTTTATACTATTGATAGGCAAGCGATCACCACTATCTCACCTGATGGTAAGCGATGATGTGGTCGAAGATGAAGCACGCTTGTCTAGAAGTAACCTGTTCACTGTTGACTTAAAGACTCCTAGGTTGTAGCTATCAGGAAACACAGACTCTGGCAGGGAATTCCCCTCCTTTGCAGTCAAACAGCTCTCGGAATCGCCTTTTAAAACTCACTTCGAAAAGGTATAACTGAAATACATCTTAGAATGATTAAATTATAGGTCGCTTTTACAGTAAAAGCAATCCCAACGCGAAAACTCTGATTGTAATGCTCAATTTTCTGCATCAAGAATTATCATTTTCTAATTTGTTGTTGACAATTATTTAAATTCTACTTTAGCCTGAAAACCTGCTAAATATATTCAAGTAGGATTTATCTCCTAATTCCAAATACTGAATTCGAAAACCAGCTCTTTCGAGCTGATGATTGATTATTTCAATAGTCACATCGATGGTTATGTTATTATTATCATTTTGTGCCTGAAATAATTATTTAAACCAAGCAAAGTATCATGATTCACTAGATTCGGTATTTTATGTTAGTTAACATTTTAGCTCGGCAACCGATAAGTGCTCCATTAAAATACCTTTAAAACTGGATCATTTGATGGCCATCAAGATTTGAGCCGAAATTACTCACAATCAGTGAAATATATTTATCTCAAAGCAAGTAAGTGACCATAACCTTGTCCCAGTTATCACTGCCATCACAAATCAATCGTAATTCTATAAATTACATTGATTGACCGTTTCCGTAGTAATAGAGTGGAGTTTGCAATGAAAATAATAAAGTTTATTAAGTTACAATAAAAATCACTGATAGTTTCATCCGTCGTCTAGACCACAGAACCTGTGGACTCATCATCTGTCATCTGCCAAGCCTTTTTCCAACTAGATTGGGGTCGGCTCCCAGACAAGGTGGCGGCTGCCTACCAGACCTCCATAACCTTAATGGGTTATGGAGGTCTGGTAGGCAGCCGCAGTCCTGGAGAACACGGTACTTTTTGGCAAGACTGGTGTCAGATTTTTTTGCTTCTGACAATCCGTAACGACTGCCAAAGATCTCTAAATGACTGCCAGGACCAACGGCTTAACGTGCTTTCCGAGGCACGGAGAAGTCTCGTTATGCTAAGACGGTCACCCATTCACAGACCAACCTCGGCAAGCGTTGCTTAACCTAGAAGATCGACCCGTACGGCTGTTATAGATTAGCCACGAGCTTTTCAAAAAAAAAAAAAAGCTGTGGACTATTATGGGATAAAATTTATCTTTTTTAAGGATGGGAAATCATCAAATTAATGAATTCTTCCGCTCTGGAGTGTAAGGGAGTGTCTGACTCTTAAATTAAAATTAAATAAGTGAGAAAAAACGTATGGGAGGGCTGGATAGCTGAGCTTATCATGATTTCGATGGATAGATAGACGTTACCGACACTTGCAGGACGGATAGATAGAAGTCTACTATTTATCGTGGATAACAAGATATCGCTTACTGAGGATAGGTTATTGGGAATGGCCGTAACTGACCAAAACCTATCCGTGTCACTCCGAATATCCTTTGTGTTCCAGGAATGCGGTGACTCTTTCAAATAAATTACCTAGCAGGGATAAAATGTACCTAGCATGAGGCATTTAGAAACAGTGTGGCTTTTTACACACTAATATTATAAAGAGGAAAGATTTGATTGTTTGTTTGCATTGAATAGGTTCCGAAACTACGGGGACTACTACATGGGATAAGGGCAGGACTACTACATGGGATAAGGGCAGGACTACTACATGGGATAAGGGCAGGAAGATGATGAGTGGACAAATCTTCAATCTTATTCCGTAATGAAATAATTATTTGCCAAATGTTCAAGTGAAAATATTACCTAGTTACCTATAGGTACTAAAAATGACTTGCTCAGATTGTTTTCACAGTATAAGTTACTTGCGGAACTACTAGCGACAATAAATGCCTGAGATAATATCAGCTGTTTATTTTGTAATGTACTGTTATGTTTGTACGTGTTAGGGTAGGAAATGACTTTTTTATATAATGTACCAATATTAATTTTAATTCGGTCTTGACCTAGATATGTACCGCCTAAGGTCAAGTTTTGCAAAAGCGGTTGTCACATTAGTCATGATAATCATTTATTGTAATTATGTGGAAGCTGGCAACGTTGATTAGATAATTAATTAGCTATTTTGTTTATTATATATTAATATTATAAAGAGGAAAGATTTGTATTTTTGTATGTAACGAATAAATTCAAAAACTACTGGACCGATTTCAAAAATTCTTTCACCACTAGCAAGCTACATTCACCCTGAGTAATATAGTCTATATTTTATTCACGTATTGCCACGGGAACGGGAATAACGCGAGTGAAACCGCGGGGCGCTGCTAGTTATATATATAACTTTTTTATTTAATCGCGATAGCAATTTCCTTTCTCGGATTCCGTAACCGAAGGGTAATTAACGGAGCCCTAGAAAGAAAGTAAGAAAGAAAATGTATTTAATTACTACAAAACAACATACATTCATGGATTTTCCAGTAAAACCTAAATGATAGTAGGTATTAGTAATACATAAATTATGTTAGTAAAGACAAAATACAATTGAATACCAATACAAATGAATAACAACAGTGATTATGTGAGTATACATATAAAGGAAATGCATGTTCAGCATAATGCCATGCTGTAGGGACCCTCAGCGCGGCTCTGATTTTCAGTGGTTGCCTAGGACGTGACGTATGGAAACCCAGTCTGCTTTGTGCATATGTGAAAACAATCCTTACTATAATAAATGTGAAAGCGTGGATGTTTGTTACGCTTTCACGCAAAAACTACTAAACAGGACGAATCATCATGAAACTTTGTACACATATTCTGGGAGGTACTAGAAGTAACATAGGATACTTTATATCCCGGGATTATGTTACCTTGGGAAAATTTCCGACATTCACGCGGGCGAAGCTGCGGGCAGCAGCAAGTAATAAAATAATACAGTAAGATAAAAATACATTACTTCAATTTATGTGTTTGCGTGTATGTATGTGCCCTATTACTAAGCCGCCGACCACGTTGTCTGACCGTTCGTCCGTCTGTCTGCCTGTCTGTCAGCGTGCTGAATCTCTAGAACTGGAATAGGTAGACGGATGAAATTTTCACAGAGTGTGTATATCTTTTGCTGCTATAACAACAAATAATAAAAACTGGGACCCCTACATTATTCCAAATATTTATGCATCATAATAAATATCATGCATTATTTAGAACACAGAAATTAAATTCACATCTCTCTTGGTTCTTAGGCGAACGATGTAGGGACGCCGAACAATGTTCTTTGGTCTATCGAACCTTTTTTTAATGCTTTGGGAATCAACAAATGACTTCTTCTGCTCTGGGCGGAGCGGAAGGGAGTGTCAGACTGTTACTGACTAAAACCCACCCGTGATCCTCCTAATGACCTTTGCGTTCCAGGGCCGCGGTGACTCTTTCGAAAAAATTCCGCAACTGGTCAAACGAACCTAATATTATGAGATTTATGGACATTTATCAGTTACATCGTTACTTACAACGTTAGTTATCTCATAGAGAAATTACATCTGGTGCCACGTCATTGAATAACATAGGAACTGAACAGTTTTCCGGTCATTAGAGAAACCAGTCGCCACATGGCAATGAAAGAGAAACATCGTAATTTAGAAAATTGTACACCATATGCGGTTTCCTAAAGAGCTCATTATTTCTGATTCACGGACTTAAGTTTAGATGAAGTAATTTTTAAAATAATTTTTCATCCCCCCATCTCGGAAAGACTATTTTACGCTTTTATCCTCTAATGGATAAAGTAAATTGAATTTAGAACATCGTGTGCACGAAGTTTGTGAATTCGAAATATTATTAAACCTTTTTACTTCTACCTCTATGGTGCTCTATTGTTCGGAATTTGATTCGGAAATTAAAAAAGTATCTTCATTATATTCATCATTGTAAATGTGTTTTTTTTTGCATTTAGTCATTTCCTCGCTGAGGTGGGATGAAAAGTTACGTGTTGCACTCGAGTGCAAAGATTTTTCACCTTGTGCTCTTTTGATTTAGTCGCTAACGGTCAGGATTCTAATTTTTGAATCACTCGTTGCACTCGTGATCCAATTCTAGAATCCTTCGCTTGCTCGGTCATCAAAATTGAGCACGCGGTTAAAAAGCAACTTTGCACTCTTGTATAACAAATAACTATTAACAATAGATAACTGTCTTAGTACACCTATACTTTTAACATTGTTGCTAACTTTTTTATACATTGATTTAATAATAATTCATTTTAGTGTCATAAATTCTAAGAAAATTAGTGATACTCCAATCCTACCTACTCTATCCTATTTTACTATTCCTGACAGGGTCATTGTGGACCCTGACAGGCAAACTAGGCAAAATAGAATGATGATGTTCAAATTGTAGAATGAAATCTGGTGTATGTCATAGAACAAAGTGACTAGCTTTTCCGTTGGGCAGTTTTTACATATTTGTTTTGTAAGGGTTAGGGTTGCGGAATTTGTTCGAAAGAGTCACCGCGGCCCTGGAACGCAAAGGGCGGTTGAAGGATCATGGTTGGGTTTTATTCAGTAACAATCCTACACTCCCTTCCGCTCTGTCCAGAGCGGGAGAAGTCATTTGATGATATCCCAACTAGAAAATAAGGTCCTTTTCCAGTCTTACCGATAGCAGCTAAGTTATTACATTTATTTTCTGACTTCTGACTTCCTGTAACAAAAGTGTAGCGTGTAGTCAAAGTTCTATAAATAACAACCGGGACCAACAGCTTACCGTGCTATCGGAGGCAAAGAGAAATCTCAATATTTTAAGACTAGCTGCTGCCCGCGATTTCGTCCCCGTGGACTCCCCGATTTTAAAACGTTCTTTATCGCTGCTCCGCTCCTATTGGCTTAAGCGTAATGTTATATAGCCTATAGCCTTCCTCGATAAATGGTCTATTCAACCCAAAAAGAATTTTTCAATTCGAACCAGTAGTTCCTGAGATTAGCGCGTTCAAACAAACAAACAAACTCTTCAGCTTTATAATATTAGTATAGATAGACCCACCCATCAACGGACAGACCTTGGTAAGCGTTACTTAATTTCGGAGATCGCCATCTGATATGATAAACCTTGCATTTTCGTAAATAAAACCTTATGTAATAAAAGTAGACAGTCGTTCCGCTATAAATCGTTGTATGTGACAAGGCAGCCTTCATCATCTATGTATGGTCATGCATGAATAGTAATTAATTGCTACTACCTTATTTGCAATGTCTACTCGTTTAAATGATTACTTACTGGGGACGTGTGATTGGTTATAGATACCCTATACTTTTTTATGGATGTAAAATCATCAAATAACGTCTTCCACTCTGGGCAGAGTCAGACTATTATTGACTAAAACCCACCCGTGTTCCTCCTAGTGCCCTTTGCGTTCCAGAGCCGCGGTGAATTTTTCGCAACCCTAGCAGGTGCTGACCCTATAGGGCCCCGTCTAACTTTGCTGACAGCTCTTTGAGGCGCGCGTGGAACACGACGCGCCGTCAACCCGGGCCTGGTTGTTATCGGACGGCGAGCCACCCATAGCTCGCCGTCCGAAGGCCCGTCCTGTACCAGGCCTTTTATACAACTGCGCAACGCCAGCTTCGAGATGGTCGTCGAAGCTTTAGACCATCAGGCCATTGGCCGTAACGGCACAATTATAGCCGAGTCCACATGGTAAACTCACTAAAACGTATGCCTATCAAAGGACTCGGTTTTTTTCAACACTCCAATAGGGTATTTTACTATAAAAATCTAATTAGTCCATCTGATAGATTTACAAAAAATATTGGACACGTAGTTTTTCTTTTTTCACGTAAACAAAAAATGAAGACGATACAGTGCGTTGAAAACTCACGTGACGTCAAGTCGCTGGTAAAAATTGTAGCAACGTACGTGAAAAAAGAAAAAATACGTGTACAATATTTTTTGTAAATCTATCAGACGGACTAATTAGTTTTTACAGTAAAATACCCTATTCCCACTAATTGTCTTTGAATCTTCATCATCCATCATTATTATTGATTTGTTGCTGCCTAAGCTTTGTTGTTCCTATGTAATTAGAACTTTTTTGCCTCGCACGTTTGAACTGATATTGATAGCTTTTGCTAACTTTTTTTTTGTCTTGTGCAAGTCTCAAATAAACATTTTTCTTTTTTCTTTCTTTATCCAAAGGTGGACTGGTAGAAAATGCCTAAGTTTACCACTGTACTTTTGTGAGTGAAAAGCATTAAATTTGCAAAAAAATCAATAATGTACGCAATTTTATGTGCCTTCCTACTTATGTCATGTATTTTGCCAGTATTAAGTAACATTGTCAAACACAAAGCTTAACCATAAAATAACAATAAGTGACAAATCATACATACACAGTAAAATTTCAGCGTTTTCAAACTATCCTAACTTCTTACAACAATATTACCTCAGAGCTACTAAACTTTAAATTTTCTTGCAAAACATCGACCTTCATAAGTTGACAGATTATGGATTCTATTGATCATTAGCATTAGCCAAACTGTTGTGAAAGTTTGTTGTAACTTCATACAGATGCTAAATTATGCTTATTCTATAATTCTTTATTGTACACCAAAATAACTTATAATATATTATTTTATACGTAATAAATTGCATGTACAAGGGCAAGCTTAACTCAAAGTTGAGTTTTCTTCCAGCAAACCTTTGAGTGATAGAGAGAGATCAGCATAGAGGGTAGGATCCAGTGTACTAGATAATATAGATCTATATATTTACATACATAAATACAAATATATATACATACATACATACATACATCTACTAATATTATGTCATTGTGAAAGGAAATGCTCTTTAATTTTCTTCTTGAAGACATCAAGAGAAGGGCTGTCGCGTACAGGGTGTGGAAGAGAGTTCCACCAGTTTCTTATTAACCGACTTCTAAAAAAGGTTTTTTTTTTTATGTTTGTTCGCGCATAACTCCGTCGCTTTTCAACCGATTTGAAAAATTCTTTTTTTGTTCGAAAGGGTATACTTCCCAAATGGTCCCATGAAAATTTTATCGAAATCGACCAAGCGGTTTTCGAAAAATCTAAAAAAAATATCTACATTATCTACATTGACGACCTCTTAGTTTACTCTGCAAAAGGAGCAGTACGTTTTTTTTACACCAATGTGATTGGTTCGTTTAGGTGGGGGGAGGGGAGGGGGTGTAGGTACCACTAAAAAGTGAAAAATAAAAAACTTTTTACAAAAAAATACAACCGACTTTTACACAAAAAATCAAAAAGTGCCAAATAACTTTAATTTCGGAAGTCGGTGTTCAAAGAACGAAAAAGCAACCACAAACACCGAGTTTCGAAATTAAAGTTATTTTGCACTTTTTGATTTTTTGTGTAAAAGTCAGTTGTATTTTTTTGTAAAAAGTTTTTTGATGAAAAATTGAGCCCTTGATTTAGGGCCTGTTTGTAATTAACAGGAAAGCTGTCAATGGATCTGCACTCATGTTAATTGAATGACACTGCAGATAAGTGAGAGGTCACATAATGATATAAATTATATAAAGAGCTCTTGAATTTTCGAGTTTTTCCTTGAAGCGTAAAATCCGTAATTACTTTTTAAAATACTTAGTTGGGTCTTCGTAATAATGATTATTTTATTTATTCATTCCGTTTTCGATTGAAAAAGAGTGTTTTTTTATTATACTCTTTATTCAGGTCAACTTTAAAAAACGCACATAATAATTTCTTTAAAAAAAGCACATAAAAAAACAACATTTAAAAATATGAAAAGTAGTAGACCATCGGTTTTGGGAGCCGGGTCCAAGCTACTAGTGGTTAGAGAAAGCAACATCCTCACAATACGAGCCGTATAGGGGAGTACTGCCTTCTGTATCAGGCTTTCTACCCAACTGCGTCGATAGATGGATAGATAGATAGATAGGTTTGTGATTCCCATGCTAAATTTTTGAGATCATCAGATAACTTACGACTAAAAATGCCAATGCATTCCACAACATTTTTGGATAAATCCTTCACTGTACAGGCTGCTCGTCTGTGGAATGCATTGCCAGTCCCCGTAAGACGCGCTCAGTCGTTGCCTGCATTTAAAAGACTTGTAAAGGAATATTACCTGTCGCTGTGATTATCGATAGTCCTCCGTATTTTTACTGCCTGTATAGTTGGTATGTATGTATTTATGTATCTATTATATGAAATTTGTATGTAGGTATCTATATTATCCTGTTATATATATTATATTAATGTTGAATTGGTTTTGTTACACCAATGACAGCCCCATTTCATGTCCAGACATATACTGTCCATGCCAGGTTGTCTGGAAGAGATCGCGGAATGCGATAAGACCGCCCATTGTATGTGTTTTAGTTTTTAAGTCTACTTTTTGTGTTACTTTTGGTGTACAATAAAGTATATAATAAATAAATAATAAATAAATAAATAGATAACCCAGCTTCGATAGATGGTCTTCTCGAAGTTTTTGGCTGTTAAGTCAAAAACTAGCCACTCAAATCTGTGTGGTACTTTCCTTAAAATACCACTACAGACACCAACCTACATGGTTCTCATATGATTTGACCAGTGAAATTGTATGGACTTCAAAAGAGACCTTGACCTCTAAGTTTCTTCTCAGGGTAGTCTGCTAGGAAACACCGGCTTCATCTAGTTTATAACGGCCAAAAAATATTATACGTGTAAAAGTGTTTTTTACAACCTACTTACAAAATAAATATCATTTATCATTGTCTGTCAATCTTTTCCCTGCATTTGCGACTTTTGCAATTTATAGTACAGTCACAAACGTAAGAAATAAAAAACTAAGCACAAAGAAATGGCAAGTCTCACGGTACGTTAACTACTGTCAGAAAGCCCATTTCCTAATGCCACAGCCAGATGATGGACCAGTGGTCTACTTGTGCACTATTGTAATGTTTTAAATACAATGTTTTATTAGCGTTGTTTGAGTAATTCTTGCGGTCTACCCAAATGTCCTTACTTTGGTTTTGTTCGTCAAATCGTTGAGCTCCTTAAAGCTCTAAGTTTGAGTATAGCTCAAACTTAGAGCTTTAAGGAGCTCAACGATTTGCGGTATTGACAAATGCTTGCACTGTCTGGACAGGTCCACTTCAATCTGTGTGGCACTTTCCTCAAAAGGCTACCTCAGACATTAACCTACATGGTTCTCATATGACTTGACCAGTACGGATTGTATGGACTTTAAAAGAGACTTTGACCTCTGAGTTTGTTTCAGTGTTTCTTCTCAGGATAGTCGGTTAGGAAACACCGGCTTCATCTAGCTTAAAATGACAAGAAATATTGGACGTGTAAAAGTGTTGTTTAACCTACTTACAAAATAAATATCATTTATCATTTAGCATTGTTGTTATTTTGTGAATTAAGTTGATTGTAAAAGGAAGATTGATTAGTGAAAACAAGCTTAATTCGATGCTTATAAGTTCCATTAAATGCTTCTGGCAGTTTTTCTTGTTCTTCATCTGGTCAATAATACCACAGGAATTCAATTTGTTGGTGCCGGGATAAATGGTACTCGAAGATAATGAGCTCGATAGATTTTTTATAGGATCAGTACATCCAGAGTTTTCCAAATCATTAGGAGGAACATGGATGGGTTTTAGTGGGTAAGAGTATGACACTCCTTTCCGCTCCGCCCAGAGCAGATGAATAGACATTTGATGATTTCCCAACTTTAAAAAAAAAGTTTGCCTAATCCACACTAAAAAATTTAACTTTTATAGTAGCTATCTACATATTATCCTACTAATATTATAAACCCAAAAGTTTGTAAGTAAGTATGCACGCAAAAAATACTCAATGGATTTTCTTGATGAGATTTGGCACAGTGGTAGATTATAGTCAGGAATAACTCATAGGATACTCTTTATCCCGGGAATATGTTCCCTTGGGATAAATTTCAACATTCACGCGAGTAGAACCGCGGGCAGCTGTTAGTTTTATATACTTATCTAGCGACCCGCCCCGGCTTCGCACGGTTGCAATGCTGATACTAAATCTCTATTATATTATGCATTTATTATACACATAAACCATCCTCTTCGATCACACTATCTATTAAAAAAAAACCGCATCAAAATACGTTGCGTAGTTTTAAAGATCTAAGCATACATAGGGACAGACAGTTGGAAGTGACTTAGTTTTATACTATGTAGTGATGTACGCTTCACTACGAAGACCCGGTGCCTAATAAAGTATTTGCTATGACAATTTGTAGCACAATTGATTTGAAATGAGCTATTTCGATTTCGTAGACTTCTTGTCTCCGTGGCATCGTAGTACTGTAAGGCATAGTAATGTACTATATTTCTTCGTAGCTGTAAAATATGATGATTTTTATAAAGCATAAGATATATTGTATATTTAAAATATTGCGTTTGGGAACAATATATACATACTGTGTTTTTTATCGTTGAAATCAAAGTATGGTATCAAATGACACCATCTACGAATATCATTAAAGGCATGAGATTAATCATTACATCTCATTTACAGCTTTTATAAAATAATCAGAACAGCAATTTTGTGAAATTAACTGCTTATGACTTTAACCTTTTCTTATCTCTTGTCAAGATACACGGTGTCCAAAATGCCTTAAATTACTTAAGTTCTTGTCATAACGAGTTACTGCTTACGATAAAGTAAGAAAAGCGTTTTAGGCATGTACCATTTCAAGTGTGGGCATATAATCTGTGATTGCCTAAGGATTTGTTCTTTAGTGAACTTAAAAACTAGTTCGCGCAACAGTAACTCCGATAAGGCTGCATCATCATTATCATATGTGCCGAAAGACATCCACAGCTCGACATAGGCCTCTCCCAAGAAATGCGCACGCATCACCAGGTCCTGCGAGTTTCGCTTCCAGCAGTCCTTTTTTGAAATTTGAACCTTAACGAAAAAAGCCAGTCTGTGCTGGCCTGAACTAATCTGACAATCCATAGCTTCTTGTGGAATTACTACAACAATCTGGAACAATTCAACAGAATAGAACTACTGATTTGACATTCATTCAACAGAATAGCACTGCTGATTTGACACATTTTTTTTCTGGATGGGAAATCCCCGCTCTGGGCGGAGCGGAAGGGAGTGTCAGACTGTTACTGACTAAAACCCACCCGTGTTCCTCCTAGTGCCTTTTGCGTTAAAATTCTGCAACCCTAGCAGGTACTGACCCTATGGGGTCCTGTTTTTTTTTGCTGACATCTCTTTGAGGTCGACCCGGGCCCGGTTGCTATCGGACGACGAGCCACCCATAGCTCGCCATCCGCAGACCCGCGCCTACGGTGGCTGGGTTATTTTACGTCCTGCGTGTTCAATTTAATAATGCTTTTAGGATGCTGTTGGGACTACCATGGCGTTGTAGCGCTTCAGGAATGTTCACGGAGGCTCGCAAGGGAAGTTCCATGACATCATGCGAAAGCAACCGGCCTCCACACTACAGTGCTTGCATGGTAGTGGTGAACTAGTGACAGTATCCTAAAAACGATAGCTGCCAGACCAGCCTGTCCCTTTAAAGGACACTGGGTTGGGATATTCATAGGTCAACACAATTAAATAAATTGTAAAAACTAAAAATACTAAACTGCTTATTTAAGCACAAAATTAAGGTACTTATAGTCTGAATTAAAGTTTTATTTATTTAGTTATTTTATATTCCATAGTTTTCGCAACACTTGAAGTTTAATAATCTTTTTTATAGGTTAATCTAGACATTTTTGAACACAAATTAGTATCGAATAATAAAATTACCAGCTTCTTTTGCAACATGTTTATTTACAATCGTAAGCGCACAAGTTCATATTCAGTGTGAAAAGTGAATGGGATTTTGTGAGAGGTTCCGTATGATCAGTGGCTTTCGAGGTACGTTTGAACTACCGAAGATTTCCATTCTCCTTTACGTGGCCTTGGTTTTTATAATTCACTCTTCGTGGTTTTTCCTGGAGTTAGGGTAGGTAGGTATACTGGACGCTCGGTGTCACCACTGCGTTGACGCTCGGTGTCACCACTGCGTCGACTGTCGGGAGGACACGGCGCGGCATACGCTGGCAGAGTGTGCCGCTTGGGAGGAGCCGCGCCGTGACCTCATCTCTGTGGTGGGCAGTGACCTCTCGCTACCGGCCGTAGTCCAATCTATGGTCGGCGGCGAGGAGTCCTGGGACGCGGTGGTCTCCTTCTGCGAAACAGTTATCTCGCAGAAGGAGGCTGCGGAAAGGGAAAGAGAGATCTCGACCTCTGACCCCGCCCGCAGCAGGCGCACCGGGCGTCGGAGGAGGGCGTATGCTGCCCTCTTCCGGCCCCCCTAACTGGGTCCAGGGGCGGCGGACTTGGGGACGTCTGTCGCCCCCCATTCATCCGGACCCGAGGTGGCGGCGCGAGGTGTTCCCGTGCGCCCCTCTCTGAAGTCACGGAGGGTGTTTAACACCTCACTCCCTCCGTAGACGCGAGGTGGCCCGCGGAGGCGAGCCGGCACCAGCCGGGGATTACGGACGTCGCATATGTTCCCGCGATCCCCGGCGTAGGTGAGAGATGGAACACCGGGGTGGTTTTAGTCAGTAAGAGTCTGACAGACCCCTCCGCCCGCCCCAGGGTGGAGGACATCCATGAGGATTTCCCCACGTAAAAAAAAAAAAAAAGGTAGGTATACTGGCAGTACTGGCACAACAATAGACGAAGTTGCGTAGTCATATTATCATATCACCTTTTAATTACGGGTGAATCATACGTAGTTACGTACCTATATTATTTTACTTATTAGGGACAAAACAGCAAAACAGTTACATGCTTAAAAACAGCAGCAGTGGTGGCCGAGTGGTAACGGCCCCGACTTAAGAATTGTAGATTGCGGGTTCAAACCCAGCCACTCGCTTTACTTTGTGTAAGTAATTAATTTTATCACTACTGCTCTCAAAACGGTGAAGGAAAACATCGTAAGGAAACCGGCATGTCCTACAACCAAAAATTCGACGACATGTGACATTCACCAACCCGCACTGGGCCCGCACTAGGCTGACTATGCTTATTATATTTGAAATTAAAAATTTGGAATGTTCCAACGTCCGCCACTGATGGCTTTTGGGACAAAAATTATGCACTGATCTAACGGCCACCACTGGTGCCTGTTTTGAGGAAAGCTATCAGAAAAAGCCCCATAAGTTCGCTTTTGTATGAACCTACTCCTAAACCACTTAGCCAATATGTAACTCGACTGACAAAACAATCAAATATTCATAATTACGGAATGCCAATTTGCCTCGCACATCACTATAACACGTACAGTCAACATTGGAAAGTCAATGTCAAACATATTAACATACGTAGAACATTCAGCTTGTATGTGTTTATACAACCCAATATGTGATTGTGAAAGTCTAAAAAATGGCAAGAATTTAAGATGTCGTTTTTAAGTGTAAATTGAATCAAGGTTGACGAAGTGTGAAAGTGCAATGATGATTTTTGACACTTTTTTGTTGACTGTAGTTACAAGAACGGTGGTGAAAATATTTAGTGCCTGGTTATATGGGTGAGTTATAATAGAATTACATCAAAGCGTTCTTAAATGTTTAAAAATCATGGGAGTGCGAATTGATCGAAGGTTGACCGATTACCAGGAAAGGAGGGGGTTGTCAAGTCGACTGTAACTTTCATTTCGGAATTCAGTATTCAAAATACGAAGAAACAACCAAAAATAGTTCGAGTTCCGAAATTAAAGCTATTTTATACTTTTTGTGTTTTTTGTTTAGAAGTTCAGCCGGTTGTATGTTTTTTTGTAAAAAATGTTTTTTGTAACAGAATAACACTATAAAATGTCTTTTTAAAAATTTACCATAATATTGAATTTGTAGTTTCTAAAATAAGCATAGCTGTGACAGATAAGTCTCTACAGTTCAATATATATTTATTTATTCAGATAGAGCTCGTGGTTAAATTATAACATCTGCGAGGGTCGACCTTAGGTTAAGCAATGCTTGCCGAGGTTGGTCTGTGGATGGGTGACCATCTAACATAACGAGACTTCTCCGTGCCCCGAAAAGCACGTTAAGCTGTTGGTCCCGGCTGTCATTTGGAGATCTTTGGCAGTCGTTACGGATTGTCAGAAGCCCGAAAATCTGACACCAGTCTTGCCAAGAAGTACCGTGTTCCCCAGTTAATGGGTTGTGGAGGTCTGGTAAGCAGCCGCTTCACGTAAAATACTGGTATTCAGCTGTATCCGACTTGACTGGGAGCCGACCCCAATATAGTTGGAAAAAGGCTAGGCTAAAGATGATTTTTATTCAGATAACCAATGATCTATTTCATTGTTAGTATGTGCTTAAAACAATTTTAATATCTAATAACTAAAAGAGACTTGGTCCTCTGGGTGAGGCTCCTCAGCAGTGGACTGTCCAACTTATTGTAAAATATAGCGTGGTTCGATATTAGAAACGATTTTTTCAAAATATATCGAGAAATTATAATCTAAAAAAGATTTAATAAAATCTTACGGAGTCAGCAATTTGCTTGTGATATACATGTGTATATATTTACTAATAGATACCGGTAACGGATGTTTCCTGAGTAAAACAAATATGATTCTATTTAGTCCGTCGGTTAAATAATCGAAAAATATATTTTTTTGCTTTTGCAAATCTATAAAAGTTGACGAAGATGTAAAGCATCAAAGATCAGGAGTGGGGACTTGTGACGTCACGCCGTGGTAAAAATTGTAGCATGTAGTGACGTCACACGAATTTTAAATGCACTGTATTGTCTTCTTTTTTTGTTTATGTGAACAAAGAAAAACTACGTGGCCAATATTTTTTGGAAATCTATCTGACGGACTAATTAGGTTTTTTTAGTCAACTATCCTATTCTGGGATAGGTTTAAAGTATATACTTTTATCCAAATTAAAACTATGTTTAATACAAAATACCAGTAACATAATTTTCAATAATTAAATTTAAGAATCCAAATGAGTGTTAGTCACTGGGCGAAAGAATGATTCAAAATGATGGCATTTAAATTATACAAATTACAAATGAGTCAGAAAATACAAATGAGTAATTTTAGGAATTGTGCATTTAGTAATTACCTAATTAAGACAGCTAAGATAAATGATTGAATAACTTCTTTTTTTGTAATTTGATGCACTTATCTGTACTAAGAGGAAGGATATTTTGACAAACTCCAATCCTACTGAACTGATTTGAAAAATTATTTCACTCTTGGGAAACTACACTATTACCGGATAACATCATCTGCCTAGCCTTTTCCCAACTATATTAGGGTCGGCTTCCAGTCAAACCGGATTCATCTGAATCCTGTATTTTACGTGGAGCGGCTGCCTGCCAGAGCTCCACAACCCATTAACTGGGGAACACGGTACTTCTTGGCAAGACTGATGTCAGATTTTCTGGCTTCTGAAAATCCGTAACGACTGCCAAAGATCTTTTTGAAAATTCACAGAATACTTTTATTGTAACAGCAATCAATATTACTGTGCATCTGTTCAAATCTTATGTTTATAACTAAATCACGATACTAAATTATTTATTTATTTTGTTACAGGTATGCATTAGTTTTCGCAAAATCGACCATCCACCGTTTAAGATTTAAGGTAAAGTTTAATCAAATTGCAGTTCCTGAAAAGTTTGTTAAGAGCGTGTACGCCGTATGGCATTTCATACAAATTTTCAAGTCACTATTTTGCGAAATGACTGAACCGATTTTAAAGAAACTTCACACATGTAAGCAGGATACATAGGTCTAAAAAAGTTAGTTAAAAACATTTTCGAAATGTCTTATTTAAAAAAGATAACTAGAAATTTATGTTTGTATGGAAAATTTAAAATGGGTCAACTGTAAAACTTTTTATCGAAACTGTTTTCAACTACTCGTAACTTTTTAGACCTATGTATCCTGCTTATGTGTGTGTTGTAAAGTTTCATTAAAATTGATTTGGTCATTTCTGAAAATAAGGACTTGAAAATTTGTATAAAATGCCGTAGGTACGGCGTACACGTTCTTAAGTCTATTTATTCAGTAAATTAGCTGTTAATTGAGGGTGTGGCCAACTAGGCACAACAAAGGTGCCTGGATAACCAATTACACCCGGTCTGGCCTGGACAACACCCTTATCTTGTATCTAAAGTAGATTCGATTGGCTTTCATGAACTATGGGTATATTGGAGTTGAAAAAAAAAATACCAACATCTAATTGATTTATTTTTTTGCAAAAGTCAGGGTTATCTGACATATTTGTGTCTTTTTAGTAAAAGTAGTTTCGTAAAACAGCCTTCAATTGACGAAAATATTTATATCTCAGTGTCCTCTATTATGTCGCTCGTAAATCAGTTTCCGGAACTTCTTACGTCATTAAAATCTGCTAATTACAAAAATGTATTTATACATTTTCGTCGCCAACGTTATTAACAGCAATGTATTCGATTCTTGACCATTTTTTAGTATGTAATAAGTTAACTGGGATATTAGAGGTATAACGTAGGTGAAACGTATTAACCAATTAATATAATAATAACTAAAATTACATAATACACAAAAATTACAACAAACTAAAATTTTAATATAACATAAAAAAATCGTCCTCAACGCTGTCAGCTAGTAATGTGTCCAAGAGACTGGCGGCATTGCCACGTTGAATGGCAATGCTTTGCTTATGGCCAAAGTAAAAGCCAGCTCTTGGGTTACGGGAAGTGTTAATCAGTCGTTTCGAAATTTCTTTAAAAAGGCTGCGAGCACAAGGGCTACCGCCTGAGGGTTCCAACCCCAAACGGCTCGAAAATATAGTTACGGATTGGGCTACTACTACTATATTTAAGCCGCTTGAGGTTTTCCGCAGTCAAAACGGCAACGCCAGAACAACACGATGAACTGGTAAAATGGGATGGCCTAAGAGTATCAACACAGATTGCGTCCCACACTAAAGGCCTACCCATCTTCCATGGAAACAAAGACATGCCGTCTGGTCTTTTGCCATCGTCACGTTCCAAACCAACACGGCCGGAATGCCGACAGTGATAAGAGCTCGTCAGATAATATCGCGCCCGCCCGCCTTCTAAATAATAATCCTTGCTCGATCCAGTCCGTCCTTAGCTGTTCTCCCCGAGCGAAGTCCTAAGGGTCCATACCCCACAGGGGGTGCCCTTAGTGTGTAGTCGCTGTCTTTGTTAGTTTTTATAAGCCCTGGCTGGAGGCTTTGTCTATACTAATATTATAATGAGGAAAGAGTTTGTATTTTTGTATGTAACGAATGAACTCAAAAACTACTGGGCCGATTTAAAAAATTCTTTCACCATTATAAAGCTACATTCACCCTGAGTAACATAGGCTATATTTTATCCCCGTATTCCCACGGGAACGGGAACTACGCTAGTTATTTATTATAAGGCCGCCACAGGCAAGTCCGGTTAAGCAGTCGACAATCTCCTAGGTTGAAAGGCGAAAGGCAACTCATAAAAATAGAAACGGCCCACACTGCGGCTACAAGAAAGAACGTGGTGCCCGAGGTTGTTGACAACTTTTCTAAACGGATATTATAGTTGTATTTTAAAAAATATTGTAAATGAATTCAAATTAAGTGAAAATAGTGGCTCAGTAGTAAACTTGAATTCCCTATCACGTAAAGCAGACAGAGCTTTTCATAGCTAAATAAAATGAATTAAGTAGGTATTGAGATTAGCATGAATAATTAAGAAAGGCTTACCTGTCTGCCTGTTCAGCTGGTATTCAGCTGAATACGGTTTGACTGGGAGCTGACGAAAATGGCATAGAATGGTAATCTCGTACACAATTACAAATGAATGACAGACGTATGCAGTAATCAGCTAAAATTTTAACACTTCCTTTGATCAGTGACCTACCATTAGAACGTCATTGTGCAGTCATTGCTTTTAATAGCTCTGTTATCAAAAAGTATTACGAGACCATTGATTGACCAATGATCGACCATTATGAATTTGGCAGATTTTTTTGAAAAATGACAATGGGATCGCGTCTTGACTGGGGGCCAAAGTAAAACCTCAAACGTCTTTTCCTTTGAACAAGAGCCCACTTATTACAGGGAAATGTTGCCAGTTGTCACATGGCATCAACTAGAGCGCGCGAGTGAAATTGTCTGTGAAATTACCTATTTCGATAAATAGGTAATTTCACAGACAATAGTCACGGCCAATGATCGATAAAATATCGCATCGATATATCGATATTGACGCGATATTGTCATGGTAATTTTTTTTTTGGCGGAATTTTTGCGCGATTCGTTCTGTAATATTGTGCTTTGTAGGAATTGTAGAGGTGTGTCCAAACACAACGAACAAAGTGCGCGGCAGCTACGCGCGGCATTCGCGGGATACAAATTTGCCGCGCGACTAGTTTAGACCTTCTGCGCGGCAGTGCTGCGCGGCATGTCCGACACACGCCGCGCTCTTCATTTCGTATTTAAACCACAATCACACCACAATGAAAGCGGCCGTGTGTGTTATAACTCTACTTATTATTCGTAAATTACGTAGAAGAAGGAATAGAAGAATGTGTATTAAAAAAAGGCAGTGTTGGATGCGACTAATCTATCAACAGAGGATAAACAATCTCGAAGTGATCTATTACGAATAGCATGAGTAAAATAAATGCGTTTAAATGTAGTCCAAAAAAAAATGTGTAGATCGTTTGCTAGCCAATTCACGTGGGTAATCTATACTAATATTATAAAGCTGAAGAGTTTGTTTGTTTGTTTGAACGGGCTAATCTCAGGAACTACTGGTTCGAATTGAAAAAATATTTTTGGGTTGAATAGACCATTTATCGAGGAAGGCTTTAGGCTATATATCATCACGCTTAAGCCAATAGGAGCGGAGCAGCGATAAAGAATGTTTTAAAATCGGGGATTCCACGGGGACGAAGTCGCGGGCAGCAGCTAGTGGTAAATAAAATACTGTTTACAATTAAATACTGCTTGTGCTTTAATTTTAATTTAAATCTGACGTCCACAGCAATAGAATAGTTTATGGTGTATGAAAGTGAGCTCATTGAGCTCAAAACAGCTAGTAAAAATTTGTTTACAGTCTTTTAAATAAAAAATATTTGGTAGCTGACTGTAAGTTTTTTTCTCGCAAATTCCGTAATAAGAATCAATTCAAAAGATCTTCCTCCAATTTTTATTGCAAAAAAAATACATCTTCGTACTAACTATAATAATATGATCAAACTTCTTGAGTCTTCAAAATTTAGTATTTATTCTACAGATTGATAAATAACTCAGGAAACCACCACAATACTATTAAAAGAGAAACATCGCTCCACCAGCACATAAATATCACATCACTATAATGAATTATTCATCAAACTAATATTATTAATGTAAGATTCTTTTCATTCCGTCTACTTTCACCTATTTCACGAACAAAACATTAGAGAATGCTTGCATGTTTGTGTGTCTGTTCCCACATGTCTGGTATCTGCTAACCATATGAATGAATGATAGTTTAAAGTCAGCCGTCCACTGCTATGCAAGATATGCACGAGATATTTGCTACGTTAGATGCGTGTCTTGGATGCGTAGCGTGACAGAAAATCGCACTAGAACGACTGTCTACATTTTCATGCAAAATGCACTCAGGGCCTATCCTTCAAATTCATTATGTGCACAGTATGTAGAATTCCTAGCAAATAGCATAACAAAAAAAAAACAGAAATCAAAAGTCATTTATTCAAACTGAGGGAAGGGACTGGAACATTTTGACGTTCAAAAAATGCTGAGAGCTAGCACTTCTTGAACGTCAAATCTATACTTAATATTATAAAGCTGAAGAGTTTGTTTGTTTGTTTGTTTGTTTGAACGCGCTAATCTCAGGAACGACTGGTTCGAATTGAAAAATTCTTTTTGGGTTGAATAGACCATTTATCGAGGAAGGCTTTAGGCTATATATCATCACGCTAAGACCAATAGGAGCGGAGCAGTCATGAAAAATGTGACACATACGAAGTTGTGTCGGACAGCTAGTTTCACATAAAAACAGTCCCCCAAAACGCCCACTCTCTGAATTTGTTCCTTAATCTTAATATCCAACACGCATAGTTCCCGTTCCCGTGGGAATATGGGTATAAAATATAGCCTGTCACCGGGAATAGTGTAGTTACCAATAGTGAAAGAATTTTTCAAATCAGTAGTTTCGGAGCCTATTATACAAACAAACAATCAAATCTTTCTTGTTTATAATATTAGTATTATAAGTAAGTAAGATTCAATACAGGCTTCTGAGATCCCTCGTTGTATTATTGTAGACCTCATATATCGGTTAACATCAGTCAGGCATGATCGATGTGAGGAGCAGGTTCATTTAAGTAGGGTTTTAGTAGGTTTGGGTTTAAGGGTTGTAGTAGGGTTTTAGGTTGAGTTTATTAATTTGAGTATATATTATAGTATTGTATTGTATGCATAGTTTACATATTATCTTTGTATTAATTTAATATTAATCGCGTTTCTGTTTTTTGTTTTTTTTTTTTGTTTTTTCGTACTGTTCCTATCACAATTATTCTCTGCATCACCTAAAGGTTGCCTGGTAGAAAACGCCTAAGGCATTAAGTCCGCCTCTGTACATTTGTGTGCGTGAAGTATTAAATAAATAAATAAACTAAGAACAAATGCGTAGCTTAGCCTTGGTCTACTATGGAACACCGCCTTTACAGTCGTATCAAATTCTTAGTTAACTGATGATGTTAGTTAAGGCCTATTGTTGTGGATAACGGTTAAATGTAGAGGTTACGCGGGGCATTATGCTGTCATGGTTCATTTGTTACAAGTTGTTAACTAGTCATCATGCTCGCTTCTTTCTCCAAAACTTTACTGTTGAGGTTGAAACATCATGGACTGATGTATTGATCAAGAATGGTTCTCTTGTAACAAATTAACTGTTAAAAAAGGCGAAATTTCACTTTTTAACAGATTAAAAAAGGAGTAGTTTATCAATTTGGATGTGTTTTTTATGTACATATCTAAGTATGTCCAAGTATTACTTAGTCTTTATCACATACTAGCTTTTGCCCGCGACTTCGTACACGCATATACCGTTTTTTCCTGTTCCCGTAAGAATTTCGGGAAATTCAGTCCTCTCTCAGTGCTTCTCTAAGCTGCCTAACCTACATGCCAAATTTCAGTTTTCTACGACCATTAGTTTTAGCTGTGTGTTATCTAACAGTCTCGCACTCATCGAAACGCAAGACTTTTAAATAAATATACTGATAATACTTACCTACAGTTATGCAACTAAGAAACCCTTTCGTATTTATAGTGAAGGCGTGCACTTAACGGTGCAAGGCAGGTCATTCAAAGCCATAACGTAACGTATATGGCGAGGTTCGCGAGATCAACAAAAGTGAAACTCCTTTTACCTAAACTGGTTTGACAAAACTGCGATCTTGGGTTCAAGGGTCAAGCTAAGCGAAAGAGTCACCGCGGCCCTGGAACACAAAGGGCACCAGAAGAATCACGGGTGGGTTTTAGTCAGTAAGAGTTTGACAGTCCCTTCCATTCCCCAGCGGGAGAAGTCATTTGATGATGTCCCATCCAAAAAAAAAGGGTTCCGAAACCCGAAGCGCCTTTGCGTTCCAGGGCCGCGGTGAGTCTTTCGAACAAATTCCGCAACGGGTTTCGGAACCCTAAAAATCAAACTGGTGCAGTTAAAATTCATGTTGATGTAAAAGATTCTGATTGAGACAACATTGTGAAAAGATTACAAGACGTGTCTCATTCTTTATTTGAAATCCATACTTTATCTTGTTCACAGTTTTACTATGTTAATTAAATTCGGACTGACGAAATATATTTTCATTCATGACATTTCTTCATGCTTACCTACTGCTATCGTCATGATTTTAGACGAGACACGAGAAGCCTTGAATTTTATGATCAGTAATCTTATTAGAGTGACCCTGGTTACCTCATTTTAGCAAGACTTTTGATCATTTCTCGCTTTTATAAACTGCCAAGTCTATATTAATAAAACCTTCTAATATAGCTTTGAGTATCCTCTCTTATTTACCTTTTAAGGTAAATCGTGCTATTCCAACTTGATTTTCAAATTTAATATTCACAACAGAGCTAATTGAAATCCAATCTGTATGAAAATACTTATTAAATTACCTTCATTTACAAAGAAAATAGGCTGATTAGGTTTTACATAATGTAGGTCAATCTGCGCTTTCTGCTATTTCTTTTATTATGCAATAATATTCAAACGTTTAGTCTTCTAAAGCATTTAATTTTAAACCGTTTGCGTTGGCTTATCTCCTGGCGGACTGTTATATATAACGTTGACCAACGAATTCATTGCAGTTTTGTCTGTAAGTCCAAGGTCAATCCTTAGTTTTGTCTCCATCAAATCAATACATTTTTTGACAGTATTACTACCGTGTCTCTTTTTTCTACCCTTATCTTATGTTACTTGGGTGTTGGTGTAACATGTTTTTGTCCTCCTTTCTGTCCTATCACTCATCATGCTATTCCTTATCTTTTATAAAACTTCACAAACAATCCATACAACTTATTTTTGGCCTTCCTCATCTTATTTCAGTTTTAAAAGTATTATTACCCGCATGAAAGACATAATGTTAAGGCTAGTTAAAGTTTATAGACATTATAAATGATCTTTATTAGCATTATTCAAAAAAAAACAGCATCACTTACATTAAGTCACTCTTTGCTTTCTGCTGTGTCCCCAAAACATGGAATTAACCTTTCATTTCTAGTAGGTGCGGTCGCCATTTTACATTGTTTATGAGATCAGCATCCTTGATACACCCACTGTAATCAGATATATTTGGGTTTGGTGTCGTAAAAGTAGCATTTCCTTAAAAAGCATCAAATTATGTACCTATCCTTGGTTAGTAGCATTTTGACCACAAAAGAGTTTGACCGAATTGTAGGTTTCTTTTTAATTCTCATGGGCTAGTGCTGGTAATGTATAACAGACTATGTTCATAATCAATCGTCGTTTTTCTTCGTGTTGCTTCATAGTTTAGTTGATTTATGCGTAAAGTCGTGTGCTGGATAGGAAGATCAACTTAAATACCAACTTTTTCATTGTTGTCCATCAGGTTTCAGTAGATATTTTCATCTAGCCAAGCTTCATCTTCATCAATTGTTTCTTTATCTTCCTTATGCATGAATGTTTTTGATAGCTGAGCGACATAACCTTTATCATTGGCAATATTATTATGCTATTTGCCGAGTACAAGTCTCTCCACATTTTTCCCTCAAGTCTGTCATACCTCGACGAGAACATTTACGACTTTTTTCGCACTTGTAACACTTCTAAGGAAATTACTACGTACCAACATTTCATCATTGAACGTGTTCGACTCCTGCGCACCCGTGAGAACCCAGCACTGGCCATGAATAAGATATGAGGTATTAGCATAAACAGAGGGTCGTGTGCAATGAGTCAAACTAATTGATGTATGTTGCTATTAACTACGTACGTTTTGTCTAACCTTTGGACTTATGCTAGATTTATTCTGACAGCCTTATCATGATAAAATTATCTGATAAGCCTGCTGTCAAATCAAAACATGCTACCTTGTGGGCTAACATGATTGTTGATTGATGCTCGTTCGTTCGAGCCTTCCCAAGGTGTGTCCCCAGTTCCCTGGGTCTATTAGATCCAGGGTTGAGGAATTTGTTGCCGTTGGTTTGCCGAATTTTTCGAAAGAGTCACCGAGGCCCTGTAACGCAGAGATGACAAACATAGATGGGTTTTAATCAGTAAGTTTGTAGTAACTCCCTTCGTAGTCATTTGATGATTTCCCATGGTTAAAAAAGGTGTCTATTAGATATTGCAACCATAATTGTACCGATATAAGTAGCAATATTATATAAGTGCTATGTTAAAATCTTTGTGTGCAACCAAGCATTTATCTGTCTATGAGTTATATATATATGTAATAACTAATAACTGACGGCATTGGCGGACTTGCGGTCGTAACCACCGCTACTGGTAAGGTCATAAGTTCGCGCCGGGGTCGGGCCAAGTGTTATTGTGTTTTCCATCTGGTTACTTTCATTAGCAGCTCGGTGTCTGGATGTGTTCTCAGTTGATGGCAGTTTGCTTGCCCTATGTTCATATGGGGTTTCAACATCATTGGGGAGACGTAGGTGTACAATGGGTTTACTTCTGACAAACTCTTCGGGGTGACGTGATGTTATGTTTAAAATTAAGCACGTTGCAGATTGTGTAGCGTGTAGGCAATACCCTTTTTTATTCTGGATGGGAAATCATCAAATGACTTCTCCCGCTCTGAGTGTAGCGGATGGGAGTGTTAGGCTCTTACTGACTAAAACCCACCCGTGATCCTTCCAGTGCCCTTTGCGCTCTAGGGCCGCGGTGACTCTTTCGAATAAATTCCGCAACCGTAGCAGGCATTGACCCTATGGCGTCTTCTTTGCTGACAACTTTTTGAGACGCGCGTGGAACATGACGCACCGTCGGCTCGCCTACGTTGACTGGGAATCGCCCTGCGTTTCCCGACACTCAGGGCGTCTCCTTCTGTTATAGGCAATACATCTCGGTTAGTCTTTAAAGTTTATCTACAGTTAAAATCTCTACAATATATTACTTGTCTGGCATCCAGAATCACTTGGTTATGCCAATGAGCCACACGGCGCAATTTATCGCAGTGCCTAGAGCAATATTGCATGGAACCAACATACTTATATTATTTATTGTGTGGGACTGACGTAAATGAAGATGAAGGAAAATATTGCGAGGAAACCGGCATGTTCTAGAACAAAAAATTCGAAGACATGTGACTTTCACCAATCCGCACTGGGCCCGCGTGGTGGGTTACGGCCCATTCAGCATCCAGCAGTGGGAACTGGGAACATTTAAAGGCTGATTATGCTATTGACTTAAAACTTTCTTCATATCACACATATGTGTATAGATTTTTTATGATGTTCGTCACCATACATAATTATGTTACGGTATTGACATGTTGTGAAACTGAAGCTTCGCGATCGTCAACGTAATTAAGGAATATTAACACAGATAATAATTCATTCGTTTTGAAATGCTGTAGATGTGTTTATCTTAGCGTGTATTTTAATCAACCTACGTCCATAATTGTGGAAGTTCGTAAGAGATAACATTTCGAAATAGGTCTGCCTATCATCAACTGCCTAGCCTTTTTCCCAACTATATTAGAGTCGGCTCCCAGTCAAGCTGGATTCAGCTAAATACCAGTACTTTACGTGAAGCGGCTGGCTACCAGATCTCCACAACCCATTAACTTGGGAACACGGTACTTCTTGGCAAGACTGGTGTCAAATTTTATGCCTTTATGGCCTGAAAATAGCCAAACAAACAAAACGGAAAGAAATAATTGTATCATAAAACAAACATAAAACGAACAAAGCATCTCATTAACATCAAATATAAAAGCAAAAACACATCAAGCAACAAAAATACTTCAGAAATCCGCGAGACAAAATTACAGACTATTAAATTAAAAAATCAAGGCCACGATTGCTGTATCTCTTTGTTGTTTATACCCAAAGAAGACGATTAATTTTCGGATAGTGTGACTTTCACGAACGAGCTCGGTGAAAGGTCCGTTTTAACTTTATAGGCCAGTGGACTTGCCTACTGATGCAAGATCTAATGCAATGTCAGTGCTCGATGTAGGTATCAATGTTAGACTCGTAAATATTGTTGGTTTATCTGTGTTCGAAATTGTTTATGAGGCGGGTAATTTCTCGTCTTGAGACTGTGTTTTTATTTTTGTTTGTGTTTATTAATAAATGTGTTTATCTATACTTATAATAAATCTGTAGAGAGGTCAATTCTGTACAAGGAATATATTTTCAAAATAACTATCAGGGGGTGATTAGAGATCGATACTGGTGCCAAAAACGCAATCAGTAAAATTTTTGTCTGTCTGTCTGTCTGTCTGTCTGTCTGTCGTTCTGTCTGTCTGTATGTTCTTTATAGAAACAAAAACTACTCGACCGATTTTAACGAAACTTGGTGCAATTATTCTTCATACTCCTGGGCAGGTTATAGTATACTTTTCATCACGCTACAATCAATAGGAGCAGAGCAGTGAAGGAAAATGTTCGGAAAACGGGAGAAGTTACTCCATTTTTTAAGCTTCCGTCGCGTGTGTAGCCATAATGGTTAAAGTTACATAGAAATCATGTATTACGGAAATGTTTTACATAAAATTATCAAAAAAAGGTCCCAAGCAGCATATGTCTATATTTTATGGTTGACTCACAATAACACGTGTAACTCCCGATAGCTTTGCAGTTCGGCGCTTTCTGATTATTTGTATGAAACTTTGTCAATTTTAAACCGATCGGGCTGAGAGTTTCAAATTCGGGGGTAAAGTAACTATTCCACGCGGACGAAGTCGCTGGCAGAAGCTAGTTAATAAATATAAAAAATAAATGATGGAGTTCTTCGACGGGAGAATCTATATACAGGGTTATTTGTAAAACACCAACAACCTCTTAAGGGCGCACCGAGTTTCTAGCGCTAATCGATTTTAGGTATTCTATGCGCTTCGTGTATGTGTGCGTGAGGCACACCGGCAAGAGAGCAGCGCCGACCGCGCGCCGCGCGTATAATAACTTATCGGCTATATAAGTAGGGTAAAAATCCCAGTAGTCGACCTTTTATTTTCAATTTCAAATTATTTATTCATCAAAGTAGATTCAGTAAAAACTACTTTCGTTAGTACGTAAGGTTCGACTTTTAATTCCATTCAGTAACTTGACGGTTAATTTGACAGATTTTAATAAAAAACAGCTATTTGAGTTGGTGTAAGAATAAACTATATTCAATTAACTTCACAAATGTACTTGTCGGAGAAGGTATGTCTGTCTCTCGTTAGCATCAGGCTTATTTTAATTAGTACTGTGGGCGTAATAAGGGTAGTGTTGGTTATACTGCAATATTGAAACGGTTTGCAGTTCAAATCAGATTGCAATTCACACACAGTCACACTAGCGAATCACACACTGTAGGCACACCTATACAACTCAACGATACGGAACGCGACAGTTTCTATGCATATATGTTGTTCGTACGATGTCCAATGTTTCGATGATGCCGAGAGCTTTTTTTTTTTGAAAAAAGCTCTCGGTATCATCACTCGCAGTTCAGCATACTAAGGCTGGTTACTGCCTAAACGATAAATCCTGTGGTGGTCTCAAATGAATTTAAGGCCCCCAGCCAGGGCTAAAAACTACTTAAAACCTAAATGACCGCTCGCTAAGGGCATCCCCTGTGGGACACGGGCCTCGGCTTAGCAGGGTCATTGAGGGAGGGCAGCAAGGGACAGGCTGGGTCAGGTTGGTATTATTTTGGTGATTTAACGGTAATGGCTCAGCGGCGCAGGCTGGCTCGTTAGGCAAAAGAGGGTTTTGACGGGGGCGTCGCAATGTACCTCGTCGGCGAGGCCGGTATACGGAACGCGGTCTGTGTTTGTTTTTCCTAAGAGTACTGGTTTCCCTACTACTCTCTTGGTTCTGGGTGATGGGGTCATCGGGCTCAACAAGGGTATGTCGCGGTCGGCGGATCTTGCTGATCTGGGAGGGCGTGTATCTGGTAGCCGATACGATAAGGGGGTTCTGGTGCTTTTCAGCGGACTCTATGAAACGCTTTGAAAAACGTATCATGAACTGTTTGATGGTGGGGATGCGGAGGTCGACATGGAGTCGCTCATTCCTAACGTACCAAGGGGCTCCGTAACCTTTCGAAGAAACCGATTTTGGATAACCTGCAACCTATGGATCTGGTGAGGCTTAGCGTGGGCGAAGGCTATACACGCATAAGTCATTATCGGGCGTATGCACGTGGTGAAAATGCGTAGTTTGCATTTCAGGTATAGCTTGCTGCGTGCATTCAGGATGTAATGAAGCCTACCGAGAGCGAAAACGGCACGACTGCGTACCGTCTTTATGTGCTCTCCGAAAGTAAGCTTTCAGTAGACCTAGATATTTGGCTTGCTCTACCCAAGGGATCGGCTTGCCAAATAACGTGATTGGGCTGGGACGTGGTGGGAAGAGACGAGTCTGGGGCTTGTAAAACAAGATCGCCTGACTCTTCTCTGGGTTGACTTCCACTCTCCACTTCCGGAACCAAGCGCCTAGTGCGTTTGCGGATCTCTGGAGGTGGCCGGCTATTGCCTTCTCGCTATTGCCGGAGCAATAGATAGCCGTGTCGTTAGCAAACAGAGCTAGCTGTGTCTTAGTACTAGTGGGAATATCGGTACTAAATAGCGAGAACACTAGAGGGGAGAGGACACCGCCTTGGGGTACTCCGGCGTTTGAGATTTGAGTGGACCTGTCCAAACAGTGCAAGCATTTGTCAGTTATCATGTAGCTCAAATTTAAAACTTTATGGAGCACAACGATTTGCCGAACAATGCCAAAGTTCGGCAAATCATAAGACATTTGGGTAGGCCACATAAAGAACTAAAGCCGCCAGACTAACATTAAATGAACCTCTGACATACACAATACGTTATATGAGGACCATGCGACTTTTAATAACTTGTCTTCAAAACACGTAACATTATTTTTCTTTGAACTGTCAAGTGTCAAGAATAGAATTAAAAGTCGAAGCATGTTTTTGCAGGCAGATTCTATTGAATTTCTGATAATGAAGTTACACGGTAAGTACTTTGTTCGTTATGGCAAGACTTTTTCGGGAATAAAGAAGCCAGCAAAATTGTTATGTGCGATACCAACGGTTAGTATATAATTATTTTTAGTGAATCTCTGCTGGAAGACAACAATTTTGTTTCGGTGTAATTGGCATCCTATAATAAAACAGAACATTTGATGTAATTATAATTTCTATAATTATCAACAAATCTGGTTTGGGATGAAAGTAACACTTATTTCATAAAAATAATTAGTTTCTGAACTTGCAATTCTAGAGTTTGATAAATTTTGTAATCGGTCTTCCATGAAATTTACCCTGAAAATTGAAAGATTGAAAAATTTAAAAGTTAAAAATAACGAATCCTGAAAAATATCAAGATCGAAAGCAATAGCTTTTCTGCTGGAAGAAATTTCTATTGAAATAAGCAGTATCTTTGTGCTCTTGGTTTCTGTACAAAGTTTTCTATTTTTAACCGACTTCTAAAAAAGGAGGAGGTTCTCAATTCGGATGTTTGTATTTTTTTTAATGTTTGTTCGCGCATAACTCCGTCGCTTGCCAACCGATTTGGAAAATTCTTTTTTTGTTGGAAAGGGTATACTTCCCAAATGGTCCCATAAATTTTTTATCGAAATCGAACAAGCGGTTTTTTTGTTAATTTCAATAAATGATAGCAAATCTGTCGGGATAGCTGAAATCGCATGTTTGTTTATTGTTTACACCAATTTATACCACGTACGCTGTGATGGGAATGTTTAGCTGGGAACCACTAAAAAGTGAAAAATAAATAAACTTTTTACAAAAAATAAAACCGACTTCTAAACAAAAAAACCAAAATGTATAAAATAACTTTAGTTTCGGAAATCGGTGTGTTCAACAACAAAAAAGCAACCAAAAACACCGAGTTCCGAAATTAAAGTTATTTTATACTTTTTGGTTTTTTTGTTTAGAAGTCGGTTTTATTTTTTGTAAAAAGTTTATTTTTAGTATATTGTGTGTTCCTACATAAAAAATAAATAAATAAAAATGCTGTATGACAGATTTGTGTCATGTTTTTATTTAAGGTCATTATTACAATTTAAGGTAAGTATATCGTTTAAAAATCGTATTTCATTACTACTATAGCAAAAAAATATCTTGTATTATTTAAGGTTATTTATTTAACCATTATGAAACCACCTTTACGCAAAAGATGTGTTAGGTACCTACTTTTGGGTTACATTTGTGTAACGGTAACAGAAAATCTGTTGTGTTACTTTTGTGATATTATATTTGACAATTTTGGTGGCCTTACCCTAATTCATTTCTTCATGCAAGCGTTTATTTAGCATTGGTTTTTCGGCAACCCCTTCTCTGTCTTGATTTCTTTACTTTGTTCCCCATTTCAAATACGCTACAATTCATTTTCATACAATTTTCTTCGTTACGTTATTAAATCCGCGCGTGAGCGCAAGCGACACAAGCTCCCCGTCCGATGGCCGACGGCGGACTAAAGCGGACAGGAGGGCGGCGCGGCGGCTCTGCTTATAATGGGAAAAATTCGCGCGAATTTAGGTATTTCCTTCTTATTGTTAAACAAATACATATTTTGAAAATGTAAAGTGTATACGTTGTGTAAAACATGTAGTTTTGTTATTATTAAAAAACTGATGACCTTTCGCGAAGTATTCACGCCGTACTAAGCGTTTGTTGTGTTTTTTAGAGGTAACTTTGTGAATTTATTCTATCGAGCCAACTTTATCAAATCGTGTTTTCATCGTGTATACTGCCTAGTATATATGGCCAATAATACCAATTTATTTCCTTAGATTTTAATTTTATTGTTTACTACTTCAAACAACCGTTATAAAAGCGCGTTTTTGTGTATAAAAAGCTCGGTGCCCCGTTAAGAGGTCTTTGTACTCATCATTATGAACAACTTTTACTATGGGACCAAACCTGAAATCGCGAAAAAAAATCAGCTGTTCACTACATTTACGTTCGTATACTCATCAAAATGTAGGGAACAGCTGACTTTTTTGTAGTTTGTTGGTGTTTTACAAATAACCCTGTATACAGCGAAATACCACTCACTGATTAATCTCGAAGTCTCAAAAACTATAACACCTACAAAGTTATTGGTAGATCGATTCCTTATAGGGTGTAGACATTCGCTAAGAAAGGATTTTACGAAACTCCACCTCTAAGGAGGTAAAACGGGGGTGGAAATTGTTTGTACTAAATCTGCGCAGACGAAGTTGCGTTGCATTGATAAATATAGATAGCACTACTTGCATGTGACGTCACTCGCAAGTCACGGCATAATGAATTCGCGCTATCCAGTATAGACAAAGTTTTGATGATGATGATTAGGATAGAACAATAACTATAAGCACGTGACTTCTCTTGTTTTCCACATTTTTATTAATTTTCTCACAAGCCGTATTAAATGAATGTTATTTTTTTACAGAGATCCAAGCCGATCAGTTTAGAATAACATTCTAAAAGGAAATTGTTTATTAAATGCCAACGCAATAGGGATGTTTCCTGAAGAATAAAAATATGATTTTATATAGTCCGTCAGTTAGATTATCGAAAAATATTGGACACGTATTTTCTGCTTTATCTAATCTATAAAAATTGACGAAGATAAAAAGCTTCAAAGATCATGAATGGGGGCATGTGACGTCACGGCGTGGTAAAAATCGTAGCACGAAGTGACGTCACACGAGTTTTCAACGCTCTGTATCGTCCTCGTTTTTTGTTTACGTGAAAAAAGAAAAAATACGTGTCCAATATTTTTTGGAAATCTAACTGACGGACTAATTCGATTTTTTTAGTCAACTACCCTATTGTGACTTGCTAAGATACTCGTAGGTATGTTTCAATTTACATAAATATGATCTCGTATTGAGATATCAATCCTTCTACAGCATGTTTTATGTACTACCGAGCCTCTCTCTCGACTCGGTAGGTATTCATATTTGGCATAAAGAAAATGCGTAATTATAACATAAAAAGATTATGTGAAACTTACGCATTGTATGTAATAGGTATTGTATGTAACATAATTAAAACCATGTTAGAGACCTTTTGAAGTTTACGCAAAAGATTTATGTAAGGAAAGATGTGTTCTGTTGCGATAGATTTCTATAGGTCAGTGCGCATACAGTGAAAATTACATAAATACTAGTGTAAAGGTAATAAAACGATACCTTCCTAGTGTTTGCGTGAGAACATGAATTTTAGTACCGAGACAATCATGTTATTGAAGATCATCAACATTTCAGCCTATCCTTTTTTTTTGGATGGTAAATCATCAAATGACTTCTCCCGCTCTGGGCGGAGCGGAAGGGAATGTCAGACTCTTACTGACTAAAACCCATCAGTGGTCCTTCTTGTGCCCTTTGCGTTCCAGGGCCGCGGTGACTCTTTCCAACAAAATCCACAACCATTTCAGGCTATCCTATGTCCAATTCTGGACACCATTGGACATAGGATGGATCTGACGGCACTCCTTCTTGGTTCTGTACTTCTCGTTTCCAAGGGTTTCCTGAAAGAAAGAAAAATGTTTATTTGGACTCGCACAAGGCAAAAAATAGTAAACAAAAAAATAAAATGAAACTACAAGAAAAATAAATTAACAAAAGCTCTCGATACCAGTTGTGCGAGGCCAAAAGGTTCCTATCACAGTACGAAATTAAAAAAATATATATATCATAGCGCTGGTATTCTGGCCGCATGAGAGGAGTGGTAGCCAAGTGGTAACGGCCCCGACTTACGAATTGTAGGTCACGGGATCAAACCCAGCCAGGCGCATTACTTTGTGTAATTAATTTCATTACCACTGCTCTCAAACAGTAAAGGAAAACATCGTGAGGAAACCAAAAATTCAAAGACATTTGACATTCCAACCCGCACTGGGCCCGCGTGGTGGATTACGGCCCATTCCCTCTCCTAGAGAGGAGGCCTGTGTCCCAGCCGTGGGAACGTTAAAAGGCTGATTATACTGTTATTCTGATGAACACAATCTGTGCCAGACCTGTACAGATTATGTTTATCTTTACCAAGCCATCGGTGTATCTTTTGGTGGCATATAAACTTAATATAATCCATATTAATTTCTCGGACCTTACCATGTACGAAAAATATGTCTTTCACTATAGATAGGCTCGCTACTGACCTATGGTGAGCAAAGATGTGGTCGACGATGGAGCTCGCTTGCCTAGAAATAACCAAAATACAATAATATCAATAACGGCAATAAATCAGAATCTATAAATGGTATGGCTTAGCTATAAGCAAACATAAAACAAATGTCTTTATGCCATTGCTCTAGGAACTACTTACAAATCAACTTCTTATGCCACTGTAAAATTAATTCCACTTTTTTGCCTCATCATATTAGCTGAAAACGCGATCTTAACCAGTATATCTTTCACTGCGATTATTATTTGTAATTCTTCGTCGCTAATCGCAATATAGTCACGCGAATCATCGCTACTAGAATAATTTTCTACCGCACTGTCTATATTGATAGATTCAAGTTGTTCTTGTTCAAGAATAAAAACCTCATTATCATTAACGCTTTATGAATCATCGTTCCCATCGTTATTATCTTCCGATAAAGTAATTATTTTAGGGCAGTTATTAATCTATTCTTTCTAAAGCATCTTTTAGCACTGGCTGTTTGTAAATTAAACTCATACTGCTTTCGCCGATTATTCAAAAACAGTTTATTTATATATTAATATGAATCATAAAATTTTGCAACTATTTCCGTTTTGAGATGAGTAAGGTTGGAAAGTTTGCAGTTGCAAGCTTGTATCCGCTTGGTGTGTTGCCAAAGTCTAGTTTTTTATTAAAGGCCTTTTTCTGTCTATTTATTTAAAAGAACGGTAATAATTTCTTTTTTATCTGCTTGGTTTCTGATTTTTGCAGTCGATAGCCAAACACCAAATTTTCGCTAAATTGGTGAGTGTTTAATGAAATTTTTGCGATAAATATATTTATAGCCTAGACATCAGAGCTAAATATTTCTGAGAGTATATATGGACAGTTTAAACTTATAAACGATAGTTTTGCTCAATACCAGGACTCTATAAAACAGTAGGCACTATTACATCAAACACTAAAAGTAAGACAGTTGAAGTAGAAAGTGTACATAAGTTTTACATACACACGTATAATGTTTTGTAACTGACCAGCCAAGGACCGGTTGGACTCGTAGGAGGATATAAATGTACTGTTAGATACCGTGATTCACTTTATTTTGAGTTATCTTGTGTTATTTCATAAAACGTGCTCAAACGTGTTTGTTACATAAAAAACTTCATCATGGCATTATTTTTGTAACACGTGGAAATGTATAGTTAAGCTCTTCAGCAACAAATCACTTTAGTATAAACGGGGCCCCATAGGGAAAGCAAGGGTTGCTGAATTTTTTCGAAAGAATCACCGCAGCCCTGGAATGCAAAGGGCACAAGAAGGGTGGGTTTTAGTCAGTAAGAGCCTGACATTCCCTTCCGCTCCGCCCAGAGCGGGAGAAGTCATTTGATGATTGTACATCCAACAAAAAAATAGGTGGAGGGGAAAAAAGGAGTAGTATAATCACTGAAAAAAAAAACTGTGGAACTGAAATTCATAACCAAACTCGATAAAACAAATTATTGGGTTTCTTATAAACACTGTCAGTAAGGTACAAACAACTGTATAAATTAGGTAGCCCTTAGAAATTAAGGTAACAGTTGACGATGCTATTTGTATCTTGAATGAAAAGTTTGAGACGCTCCTGTTTATGACCATATTTAGTAAATGGAACATTGAGAATATGTGCAGACTCCATATATTCAGTATGAGATCACTAGACTCAATATTATTGTGGCCATGGCTGCTGTTGCAATATTGCATGCAGCTCTATCTTGTGCCTATGCGTCATTTTCGACTCTGAGACATGGGTCTTTCCAGCAGATTGCAAATAAAGATAGAATTAATATTACCAAACTCTTAGCACACGCCTAACCGGAATTAAATTGTCCTATTTGGGAGTTGGGATAAGATCAATCTTCTTTGAGATAACGAATACTGGTATGGAAAGACTTTAATTAATTTTACGTAGTGAATTCACTTTTGTATCTGTCTTCTATTGAAATGTTTGAAGTTCGTATTTAAAGGATTCATACTATACACCGAGCAGTCGTATTGTAAGTAAACTGTTCTAATTGGTAATGTTAGTCTTTCTTCGACAATTATCTCACGGGTCCTCTTCACATCTTGCCCAAGACTATCAATCTTTTATTTGTTCTTAGACTTTTTCTATTTGTTATGTTACAATTGATCCTAAATACCATTATAATAAGCCCAGTTTTTTGCATTCTATTGTTAAACGCGAGCTTTTCTTACAGATGTAGATTTCCTATTTCACCGCCTACAGTCAAACTGAATGATTTATTACTTATTGTTTCAACTTCGTTATAGATCTTAAGCGTGAACATACTAATGTTCATAAAAAAATCGCGTGCGACCGTAATCTTTAACATTTCTCCTTCCTTTACTTTCATTGCTCTCATGAAGATACATTAATCTGGTTTTACGTTCTACATTCTTTCATGAAATCCACGCTTTATAATGGTTTCCATATCAATTCTTTATTGGCATGTCTCACACAATTCTTTCACTTACTTATATGATCTTCGTTGCTCCATTACCTCTTGTTAAAACTGGCATGCCTGCTAAGACGTCTAATTAATTAAATTTATATATTTTATGAAGCTATAAACACCTCAAACCGCGTATCTATTCTTTATCATTAGCCATCCAGAATTTAACCGCTACTAGCGGCGCTTAACCTACTCCTATCAATTCATAAGTTTGAACCACAACCTCCTCAAAAACCATTCCATATAATATCCCTGATCCTCATAAATTGGCCCTAACGAACATAATACGCGTTTAATCGCACAAAATGTGCGGTTGTGTCGTCAAATTGGATGCGTGTGCGCAGTCATTATTTATCATTAGGCGCGCGCGCCGTGTTAGATGGTTATCTTGCCTATTGTGTTGAATATGTCTGGCGTAGGTTACGTTGGTCAGGTTATAGTGCAGTTAAATGCTTGTTGATGGTTATAAGTGGGTCATTGATTGAAAAGACTAATGCCGAAGCATAAGAATATGTCTAGAGCAGTATTTGTCAAATGAAGTTTGTGGCATTATGATTTCATTGCTTTCTTACTCGCTCCTTAAAAAGTTTTTATGTCAATAGTGCTTAGTGCAAGTTCAAAAAGAAGCATGAATTATTATAATTATTGAAAGTACTCGTATAAGTAGGAAATACGGTTTTCGAATATCATTTTTTCATTCGACAGCTTTAATTCCCTATGTATATCTATCTATACTAATAATATTATAAAGCTGAAGAGTTTGTTTGTTTGAACGCGCTAATCTCAGGAACTACTGGTTCGAATGGAAAAATTATTTTTGGGTTGAATAGACCATTTATCGAGGAAGGCTTAAGGCTATATAATCATCACGCTTAAGCCAATAGGAGCGGAGCAGCGATAAAGAATGCTTTAAAATCGGGGATTCCACGGGGACGAAGTCGCGAGCAGCAGCTAGTTTTATTATATTTTCATTCGTGGGGCTCATGTGAGCTCAATAGATACAATTTCCACTAAGACAGCTTATATACACAATAGCGTGCTTTACTCAGAATGTGATTTATATCAGCAGCATCACCCATTTTATAAATTCTAGCAAGATCACCAGCGAAAGATAAATTAAAGAGACATCAAACACGATCTGTGATAGCGAGATTTCAAATAAAAAGCGCTACTTAATATAATTAGCAGGTACCGCCATTTCTCGCATGAAATCTATTGTTTCCTCGTACCGCGTGAATGTACAATGTTTTCACCATTTTCACTATTAACAATAGTCAATATTTACAGTTAGAGAGCGTGCATTGTGCGACAAACGAAAGTGTTCAGTGTTGTCTGAGGATATTGCACGTTTGTTTGTTTGTATGGTGTTCAGGGAGTAGAAACCTGATTGTTGAATAGTTTCAGTAGACTTGTTTAATTATGTTTGGATGCCTCATCATCATCTGCCTAGCCTTTTCCCAACTATATTGGGGTCGGCTCCCAGTCAAACCGGATTCAGCTGAATACCAGTGTTTAACGTGGAGCGGCTGCCTACCAGACCTCCACAACCCATTAAAAAGTTTTATGTATAATGATTTATTTAATACAATATACACTCAACATCTGTTTTCTCACGTAACTGCCTTGTCCTCAAGTTATTTAACTGGCAATTGGAAACTAATATTAATTATCACAATAACTAATGTTTATAAAATAACAATTTATTTAATTGATAAATTTCTTTGTGTTTCTCATAATAACAAAGAACTGTTTGAAGAGTGTGTGCTTGTGCAAAGTTGTACCCTATAACTATTGTTGGAATTGGTAAAATAAGTTTAAAATTTAAATCCCATGCTGGTGCTGCTGCTTCGGCTGCGGAGAACCTCAAGTGGCGAAAATATAATGACCTAGTCCGTAGTTATATATTTGAGCCATTTGGGCTTTAAAGTCTCGGGTCGTGGGGTCCGAGTACTCATAACTTTTTTAAAGATTTTTACCTTGGACAAAGGATAAGCATTGCCATACACACACCGTGGCAATGTTGCGAGCCTTTTGGGTACATTACTAGTGGCCAGCGATGCGGACAATTTTTTTTAGCGCCATCTTTTGTCTATTTCCATTTTTCGTTAGAGTTTAAATTCTATTTACATATACATACCAAGTGGAAGATAAAGATAGAATTTGTGATGGCTAGTTTGTTGGCCGCTATGCCCGAATTTGGTGAAGATACCTAAATATACACCTCTTCCAAGTTCTATGCAAATTATTGTTACAACGTTTAATCAGACAATTAACATGCGATAAGGCTTTCCTTACATCATCGCTTCTCTTGTAAACGAGAATGTGTGAAGTAATTAATTAAATACTAACGATCTGTCAGGTCAAAAGGTACTCGTCTCAGAGAAAATAATTTGACAATTAAGTTCTTAACAACTTCCCTCAAGCAACCTTGAATGCTCTTGCGCATACTTAATTAATTAATATTTATTTATTAAGTCTGCTCGCGACGATATGTATGGTACTTAAATTATTGCAATAAGTAGGAGTACCCACTTAATCAAGTGCCTATTACCGGTGAATGTATGGCATTCAGAAAATCATCAGCAAAATAGTCTTATTGAATCTTGCGGTTTCTCATTTATACTGATTTATTATAATAATCATTTGCTAATCGCAAGGTTATATTGGTAAATGTTAGGCAATCCTTAAAGCTCAAACTATTTTTTCGGATTTTTTAGATTCTGACACCTTCTTTTTTTTCTGGATGGGAAATCATCAAATGATTTCTCCCACTTTGGGCGAAGAGGAAGGTGAGAGTGTCAGACTCTTACTGACTAAAACCCACCCGTGATCCTTCTAGTGCCCTTTGCGTTCCAGGGTGGCTTTTGAATAAATTCCGCAACGCTAGCAGGTGATTCTGATACCTTACAAAACTGATTTATATCCGTACACTTCAACGTTAGGTGCAGTTGAAAACCAGCGTCAGGCAGCTCCTAGCTGTCTGGCATTTCGCTAAACTGGACCTATTTGGCGCAGCCGCGGGCACACAATGTTATTGATTTAAAATTAAGTTTCCTTTATAAAGTATGGGCCAAATAAGTTTATTTTCTTTCTGTCTTTTGTTTTCTTTCGTCTTCAGTTTTGAATACCCAGTCCAGAAAACAGGGGCTGTATTCTTAAAGCCTTTGGGAAATGAGGACCAGTCAAATGCTACTTCAGCAGAGTTGTCGAAATTTAGCGTTAAATATATATATTGAAGTTGACATGTAGTTCTTATCTTCAAACTCTTTGAGGCAGGTCATTGACTTATCGTCCTAAGGTCGAGAACCGACAACAACACAGTGACAATGACAATGACTGGTGATCGAGATAAATCGTGAGTTCTAATCTCTAACTTCATTGAACAATTCATTGTGGCCGCATTTTTTGTAACTACTGTATGTATATTTGTAGCGGCAACAAAAATAACCACAATGCCATCTGTCCCACCAGCAGTGAACTACTGACCAAATCCTGCATCGCGCTATCAGAGTTTTCCGTGTGATTTGAATATATACAACAGTTCGAATCACGAATACCACCACCACCACCAGTAGTAGTCCAGGAGGGGGAAAGATTTGGTTTGCATAAAACCACAGACAAGACATGCATTTGCTCATAGATTTTACGTATTTTTAGGACCTTTTTTTATACATTAAGCTAAACAAATTGTTAGATATATATAACGTAAATTACATTAAATGTTAGTACATTGATATCAGAGTATCTATTAAAACTCAATTACACTGACACATGGAAACTATTGGATGTTCTAGTATGATTGTAAGGTTTAATTCGTAAGGTGTTATTCTATAATTTTTGTATTAATGCACCCTTAATGATTAGTCTTGCTGAGTGATGACCTGAAACACAGGTTTTATAAACCTAGCTCAGGAAAGTCGCTAATTGGGTATACATACATAATTGTAGGTTTAATATAAATTTACCATAAGTCGTGAAATATTGAGAATTTAGCTATACACATAGTTACTTGTTGGATGCTACCATAATTATTTATTTAAGATAAGATGATCAGTAAGCAGTTAGTCGACTCTTCACGTGACCAGAGGGCTGGCTTTTTCTTTGGTCAACGAATCAGCATTGCCATTCAACGTGGCAATGCGGCCAGTGTTCTGGGCACTTTTCCCGTTGACAACGAAGTGGACGAATTTTTCGATGCCCTATGAGTCTTTTCTCCTTTTTACTCCGCTTGTACATATACATATATATTTTCTATATTATATCTTATTTTTGTAAATATTAAGATAACTTGTAATAATAAAGATATTATTATATTATTAAAATGGGAGTTTCTTCCATGCTTCTAAGCTTCTTCAATGGAGGCATGCGGGACTTTACTCTCTATAACGTATTAACTCTATAAATTAAATCGTGGAGAACTTTGACCAAATGTAACATAGCATTTTTATTTTCATAGTGAAGTCATCTAGACATCTCCAATCTCTCTTGGACGCTGGTACACTTATTGATCAAGTGATGACACTTTCATACATTAGCATAAAAGCCTCCATTTCTACAGTCCACAGATCCGCTTGGTCGGTCAAGTGACATATGCTCTGTTGAGCATCGCTTAGCTGTAACTGGGTCAAAAGCATGTTTGTATAAGTGATATTTTATGAAAGTTCGACAGTTTCACATTTCATTTCATCTAAAGTATTTAAATGTTAACTGGCCAGTTCTGAATACTCGTATCTTCGTCTTTAGTCATTCGGCTTGGATTCTGTTTTATTTTTAAACGGATTTGAAAAAGGAGAGAAAACTGGGTTAATAAAATGTCAGTAGTTAAATTAATTTGAATTGAAATAATTAAAAATATCTATAAAATAAATTCAACAAAACACTAACAACAATCTGGCAAGGATAGTGTGAACTTTTTCCGAAACCGCGGTAGCTTGTCATTGAATATGTCTAATTCAGGCATTCTCATGACTACATTATTGTATTCATTGCACATTCTTGTTATGGAAGACTGTAAGCTTAGGTTGCTTTTGACCCATGAGGTGTCAAAAACCTTTTAATTTTTTTTTAAGCTATTGTATAGCTTCTATCGCGGGCCTTGAGCGTGGCAACCGAATCCAGAAATTCCGTAACGAAAATAACCTAACACCGCTACGTCATTCGATTAGGCCCCGCCTTTTTAAAATGGTCGCTCGCCGTCACCGAGCCGACCCGAACGTCTGCGTTAGAAAACAATCGGTGGGACAAAGTTAAGTGAAACGTATGTGATTTACATTAGTACAGTAACCCAGGTGAACGAATCGAGACCATATCACAATGACGCAGAGTACTAAATATATAATTGCATAAGTTGATAAAAAATGCTATGCAATAGCTTTACCGCGGCAGTCCCCGAGTGCCACATGTATTTTTTTATTTGTGTGATTTGTCAAAATACTTTCATCATACATTTACAAACAGAAAGATAGACAGGTCACATTTGCATTTATAATATTAGTGTCAGCCACACCAAGACTGACCACGTTTCATCCAAGAGATGGCCACATAAGGTGCAACACCATGGCACCTTATGGCCAGTTAGCCAATATTGTCATTGATTGATCGATTGTAGCTAGCTGCAATAAATGACAAGCTGTTAGCCCATGCATATGAAAATAGTGTTGTAATCGTTTTCTTTGGATGAATTGTGTGATACGCAATCTATTAGTCAAAAGACTTCAGTATTTTTTTGTTTTTATTTTTCACTCTTTAGTGGTCATACCCCAGATGACGACGATGACCACAGACAGATAGACAGACAGACACGTCAAACTTATAACACCCCTCTTTTTGCGTTGGGGGCTAAAAACACGGTGCGTACAGTGCGTCTGTCTGTGTATCAATGGCGTGTCAGCTCAAGTTGTGACGCTTCCACACATACACATGTGACGTTCCGGGCATAGGTCGGATATGTGTGCATTAGCCTTTAAAAATCAAATCTAGAATCCAGACTCCTTGCACAGAATTAACGTTTGCGACTACGAACTTTTTGTATGGTTGGATGGATTGTATGGACTTTAAAAGAGACTTTGACTTCTTTTTTTTTTGGATGGGAAATCATCAAATGACTTCTCACGCTCTGGGCGGAGCGGAAGGGAGTGTCAGACTCTTACTGACCAAAATCCACCCGTGATCCTTCTTGTGCGATTTGCGTTCCAGGGCCGCGGTGACTCTTTCGAACAAATTCCGCAAGACTTTGACCTCTGAGTTTGTTTCGGTGTTTCTTCTCAGGTTAGTCAGCTAGGAAACACCGGTTTTGATCTAGCTTAAAATGACAAGAAATATTGGACGTGTAAAAGTGTTACGTTTAACCTACTTACAAAATAAATATCGTCTATCATTTTTATCACTTACTATCAGAATGCTAATAACCAAATGATATCGTTCTCAATATCATTAAGACACAAAATTAAATGAGACCCTTTCTACATACGACCTTCAACCAACTAAGCCTTAAAGCCATGGGACTCATTAAGTATGTAATAAGTGCTTTGCCTAAGCTTAAGTGTAGTGACATAAAGGTCAGTTATCCGTGGCAAATCTCTTGAAAACAACTAAAATCAGTTTCGATAGAGTGAACGTAAACACCTATGTTATTAGTTTGCTCAACATTAGGTACTAGCTTTTTACCGCGGATTTCCTCTCGTGGTCTGTGTCTGATGTGAATAAAAGTAGCTGGATAGGCACACTCCGAGATTTTCTAGTTTTAACCGACTTCCCAAAAAGGAGGAGGTTCTCAAGTAGACTGTATTATATACATACTTTTTTTTTTGTGTGTCCGTCATAATTTTTTAGTTGTTGTACAAATTTTGGACTGTATTATATTATACATACTTTTTTTGTGTCCCTCATAATTTTTTAGTGGTTGTACAAATTTCGATTAAATATGAAAGAAAAAACTGTATAAAGTGGTTTGGTCCCTTTCTAGTTTGGTGAAGTTCTAATTAGAACCGGAGATAGAAAACGGAACTTTTCAATAAATGATAACACATTTTCCGGGATGGCTGAAATCGCGTGCCTGTTTATTGTTTACACCAGTTTATAACACATACACTGTGATGGGTACGTTTAGCTGTGGGGGGACTACTAAAAAGTGAAAAATAAAAATTAAAATCTTTTTATAAGAAAATACAACCGACGTTTAAACAAAAACCCCGAAATTAAAGTTTTTTTCTTTTTATTTAGTTGTCGGTTGTATTTTTTTTTTGTATCAAATAAAAATTTCGTAATCGAATCAAAAGCTTAGGGAGATTTGTTTCGCGTTAAAGTAATAATACAGGGTTTTTATTGGAGTTTTTTTTTTCTTATTTTGCTGAGCCCGACAGGGTCCATATTGATCTTTTACCTTGTTATACCATCTATGTAATACACATCGCACTCTCAGAATGAAAGGGGCTAACTCTAAAATTCCTGTTAAAAATTTCCTATAAACTGTTGATATTTGTTTTTTTACTCAACACTTTTTAAAAAATTAATTTTTGCTGCCCGAAATTGCAACTTTAATGTTGGTTCCCTTTCATACTACGGGCACGATATGGAATGCAATATAGAATTGTATGTTGTCTATGTTGTAGATATTGTAACACTATAAGCACCAGCTGGTGAAAATAACGGGAAGCCATCTTTATTTTCCATACAAATTTACACAAGTGAACGTTTAAATGAATGCGATCGAATTATGTTTAAAAATAAAAACTCGCACGAAGGCCTCTCAACTTTCAGAGATTGCCTTTTACCAATATACAAACAAACAAATTATACATCTATAGAACACAAACCCCGCGCTGCCCGCGACTTTGTCAGCGTGGAATAGTTACTAGCCCCCCGATTTTGAAATATTCTTCATTGGCGCTTCTATCTATACTTATAATAAATCTGTAGAGAGGTCAATTCTGTACAAGGAATATATTTTCAAAATAACGATCAGGGGGTGATTAGTGATCGATACTGGTGCCAAAAATGCAATCAGTAAAATTTTTGTCTGTCTGTCTGTCTGTCTGTATGTTCTTTATAGAAACAAAAACTACTCGACCGATTTTAACGAAACTTGGTGCAATTATCCTTCATACTCCTGGTCAGGTTATAGTATACTTTTCATCACGCTACAATCAATAGGAGCAGAGCAGCGAAGGAAAATGTTGGGAAAACGGGATCACATAGTGATCTATCAATGCACAGCCCAAACCACTGAACGGATCGAGCTGAAATTTGGCATGCAGGTAGATGTTATGACGTAGGCATCCGCTAAGAAAGGATTTTGATTAATTCTACCCCCAAGGGGATAAAATAATGAACGTTTAAGATGAACGTTTGTATGAAACTTTGTCAATTTTAAACCGATCGGGCTGAGAGTTTCAAAATCGGAGGTAAAGTAACTATTCCACGCGGACGAAGTCGCTGGCAGAAGCTAGTTAATAATAAAGCCATTTAATCCCAAAATATTAAATCTAAAAAATTCCTTAATATCTAAACAATTTCATGCATCATAAAACATATGTATATACCTAAGTTAAAAAAAAAGAAAAAAAAACTACATAATACCATATTTCAATTTCATATTTAAATTTTCTTATTGGTCTTAGCGTGATGATATAGCCTTCCTCAAGAAATGGAATATCTAACACTGAAAGATTTTTTCAAATCGTATCAGTAGTTCCTGAGATTGGCGCTCTCAAGCAAACAAACAAACTCTTCAGCTTTATATATTAGTATAGATAAGTTAAGATGTTGTTATATGTATAGATGATGAAACTTTGACGTTCGATATATGGATTTAAGGCTGAACTAATCGTATGATAGCTTATAGTCTCATTAATATCGACAATAGCCTTAATAAACCTATTAATGTAGGTTGGTAAGGCACGATTTCTTTGGGTTTTTTATCATTAGATTGCTTGGATAATTTCAATTTTTGAACTCAGTTTTAATAAACTGAATGCATAATGGCTAGTATGCTCCGAATCTACTAGACCAATTCAGTGGCTTGCTACACAAATGTAAACTTCTGTAACCAAGCAGTTTTACCTAGCTAAAAACTATAAAAAAAATTGAAGTATTCCCGTTTGAGAACCGGTTTTAAGAAACGGTATTCCTATTATATTTGAAGCGATGGTGCTCTTAAAATCGATAATAGATCAGGCGAATTAGGTGAAAATAAGTAGGTACTACTTTTATATTGAAATAAGGGGAGAAGAACTTGAAATGATTGAAACCATCCAACCAAACCAAATCCATAATGTCAATCTATCTATACTAATATATAAAGCTGAAGTTTTTTGTTTGCTTGCTTGAATGCACTAATCTAAGGAACTACTGGTCCCATTTGAAAAATTCTTTCAGAGTTAGATAGCCCATTTATCGAAGAAGGCTATAGGTTATATATCATCACGCTAAGACCAATAGGACCGGAGCACCAATGAAGAATGTATAAAAATCAGGGTGTTAGTACCTATTCCACGCGGATGAAGTCGCGGGCAAAAAAAAATTTTACAATTATTAAAAACATTCAGTATTTTTTTCCACTGATGGGAAAGATCTCCCTTCGCCATCTGGAAATGTAAATAAGATGTCTAAAAATATTCCGAAACACAGTGAAATTCACCTAAGCACACATCTGGCTTATTACTGGTTCCATAGCTGTGTCATTAGTAGCCTTGAACGTTCGGGCAATGTCGTCACAAACATAGAGTTGTGAAAACTGATGGGTTTTGGATGAGCCACGCAAAGTGTAAATGTTGAGCAATTAAAATAATGGGCTTATTAATGTCCTATAACATAACAGTAAGTCTATGGCATGACTCTTGGTCATTAGTTACCTCTTTCAAAATCGCGGTGTTGGCGAACTGTTTCTTGTTAGGTAATTATTTATTTATGTAGGGAATTTTACTTCAGGCTAGTTTTTTCGAGTAACTATTAAAATTATTCGACGTGACTACAAAAGTTAAGTTCTCATTTTGATTTAAAAAACGTTAGCTTTTTACAGAGCTCGTGTTCTTTAAGTACAGATTTTACAAAAACTGAGATCAAATGTTCCTCTTACTAAAATATCAACCAAAACATTGATAACTTTCACCGGATTCACAGTATTTTGTGCACAGCTCGTCTTTTCCAAATCTCTATAATTTAGTGTACAAAAAACACTAATCAAATGATTATCCAACAAAAACATAAATACCGCATCCACACTTCACTTATCCTCGTTCACTTTCACCGCGTCGTGACGCAGGTGCATGCCGCAAACGGACGTCCGAATTCTCTTCGACCAACGAATCTGCATACAAATCGAACTATGCTTATATTTGGGTAGACTTGAGGAGGTGAAATTCGAGTAGTTTATAGGGTTGGCAGTTTTTTTTTTCTTCTTCTTTACGAATCGATGGTGTGCCAGAACATTAGGAGCCCAGTACGAGGCCACGTTTATAGTGGCTCAGTGACATTGATTAGGTCCTCAATAGTGCAGGTGTCCATCAAGAGGTTGTGACGGGGGCATCGAACTCCCATTTTGTGTCAAGCATAATAAGCATAATTACCCTTTTAACGTTCCCACTGCTGGGACACAGGCCTCCTCTCTAGGAGAGGGAATCGGCCGTAATCCACCACGCGGGCCCAGTGCGGGTTGGTGAATGGCACATGTCTCAAAATTTTTGGTTATAGGACATGCCGGTTTCCTCACGATGTTTTCTCTGCGTTTTGAGAGCAGTGGTGATGAAAGAAATTACACAAAGTTATGCGCCTGGGTTAGAACCCGCGACCTACAATTCGTAAGTCGGGGCCGTTACTACTCGACCACCACTGCTCCTTGTGTCAAGCGCATAAGTAATGAGGAGCGGAAGGGAGTGTCAGACTCTTACTGACTAAAACCCACCCGTGATCCTCCTAACGCCCTTTGCGCTTTGCGTTCCAAGGCCTTGGTGACTCTTTCGAACAAATTGCGCTACCCTAGCAGGTACTGACCCTATGGGTCCCAGTCTGTGATGTGAATACCCTAACAAGAACTTGTTGGAGCAGGCCATTTGGTAAAATAATTCATACGTTGAGTTTGATAGAGAGTGGGCCCTTGATCAAGCAGTGACTCGTTTATTTGCAGATTTTGCCATTCATGTATGTATGTTTAAATAAGTAGATAAGCAGTAAAAGCTTTTAACTATTATGTTAACTTTCTTGAGTGCTATTCAAGTTTGTGAATGGGTATGGTTTATTAATGTGAGTATTTACTTTGTGGAATGATTTGGACTGGGGAGAATGGAAGGTGAATACGTTTGTGTTCGGCCGACCCTTAGTAATATTGGACCAGGAAATAATGGTCATGAGATGATTATAGAGGTGAGCGGAGCAGGGTGTAAAGTCGTGTAATTTCCATTGAAAAGGCAGGATCCTCCTACTAGACGGTTATTGTGTCTGGTGGGCAACTGCTCGATAGTTGATATTCGGATAACAGTATATGTTCAAATTGCACGGAAAACTCTGATACCGCGATGCAGGATTTCGTTAGTAGTTCGTTGTTTTTTTGTTGCAGTACAAATTTAACTTCGTTAGTTTTTCTTGTGGCAGCATTGATACTGCTACAGTGATGTTTTGGACTATAATTGTTATTGATGATGAGGTGAGCACCTTCACAAAAGTACTAGGTACCCGCTTAAAGCCAGAGTCAGACACATCTCTTACTTAGATAGTGTAAAACAAAGTCGCCATCTGCCTCTGTCTGTGTATCCCCCATCCTTGTCACAGCTGGTGATGTTAAGGCTTTTCCCCCAGTGTAACGTCTCATATTTTACACCTAAACTTATTTACTCGAATAATACAGCAGACACAGCAATTCCGAAATTAGTTTTATTTCCATTTTAAATTATTTTTTAAATCTACATCAAATCAAACATTAGTTCTTTTGGCTGTAAAATGTTAACTAATACTTTAATATATTCATTTGAATTTAGTTTCTTTAATAGTTCATATACATAAATATATCAAATTTAACAATTACTTACATTCAATTATGCCTTATCATATCACACAATGTCACAATATGTCGGATGGCCCCTTACTACTGACAGATTTTGAAACGGTTTTCATTAAAAGAACATGCAATCCACGAGAACGATTTGTGCACATAATTTGTACAAAACAGCTGGGCAAGTCGCTATTAGTACCTGCTCAATAATAGACAGCTCTTTAGCCAACTGAAAGTAGCCAACAGACACTAATAAACGTAGGAAATCACAGACATCATCTAGATCACAAACATAATATCCGATATCTAATAACAATAAAACGTACGATTAAGAGAAAATACCATCACACCTAAGTAGGTACCTACTATTATACTGCACTTAGCTCCCGGTTAGACGGATCTTGAGCCCCGTCAGGCATTAACGCTTCCTCATCAGCAGTGCTGCCAATAAAAATTTCTCGATTCCCCGCGTCACTGTTGTCAATTCCCCGAAATTCCCCGCTTGTTTTTGATTGATTCCCCACATATTCCCAGAATTTATATTTTTGGAATAAAAACACTGTTTTATTCAAAATTTGTTTAATACTGAACAAATTTTGAAATACTGAACTGAGTTAAAATAAGCATAAGTACTTATAAATATAAATATCATATTTTAATGCTGAACATGCTACTTACCTCTTTTTTTTTAACAGTAGCTGCACTTTTTAACCACTTTTCCAATTTACTGAAAATTTCAACCGTACGTACCAATTTAAAAAATCGACAACCATAAACAATGAATTAATGTTGTAGAAATAGATGCGTTCAGAAATACAAAATCGTGTTCAAATGACAGTTGAGCAGGCATTTTTTAGTTGTAAAGTATTAGGTACCCGACGAAAATCGTTTGGATTCTGGATACCCCGAAATTCCCCGATTTATGTATGTCATCCCCCGGGCTCTCCCCAGGCCCTCCCCGCGCTAACCCTCAATTCCCCACAAATCGGGGGTTTTCCCCGCGATTTGCAGCGCTGCTCATCAGTCATCACAGGCCAATGGACTGGTTTCTTACAACAAAAAACAATTAATAGGATATTGCAAGAGCATTCAAGTCAGTGGAGCAATGTGTTGAACAAAAAATATGGATCAAGAGGAGGTTCATTATGATCGGCCGTGTATAATGCGTTTCCCTTTTAGATGGTGTGTGTTGAATGTCAAATCGTTAAGTATACTTCAAGCGGTACTTGTTCAGTCAAGTTAGGGTTTTCACATCGTAATTAGAAATTTTAAGCTTGTAGCTTGTATAATTAGTATTTTGCAGATAGGTGGGATTCTCCCATGCTGTAAAGGTGGGTGCGGCTTCATAGTTTAGTGTAATTTTTATTTAAGTATATTGTTACGAACATATGGACCTAGTCTGAATTAAATGTTTATTATTATTATTTTTTCGTTTATTTAGTTTTAAGTACATAAAAATTACATTTTAAAATATTTATTTAAAAAAATCATTTAAAAATATTAAAAAAATAGTATACCACCGGCGTCGGGAGCAAGGTCCAAGCTACCGGTAGTTAGGGCTCCAGAGGAAGGAACCTCCTCACAATACGAACCGTATCGAGGAGTACTGCCTTCTGTATCAGGCCCTTTAACCAACCGTGTAACGCCAGCTTCGACAGATGGTCGTCGAAGCTTTTGGCCATATTATTATTATTATAATAAATCGTCCGCGCGGTTCGATTTTCAATTCTTAGCAACGCTTGCCGAGGCTGGTCTTTGGATGGGTGACCATCTTAAGAAACAGAGACTCCTCCATGCCTCGGAAGTTAAGCCGTTGTTCCCAAGAGTCATTTGGAGATCTATGGCAGTTGTTTCGGATTGTCAGAAGCCAGAAAGTTTGACAACAGTTTTGCCAAGAAGTACCCAGTTATTGGGTTGTGGAGGTCTGGTAGGTCTGCTGCTCCACGTAAAATACTGGTTAAATACCAGTATGATGCAGTAGGTGAATCCAGTTTGACTGGGAGCCGACCCAATATTGTTGGGAAAAGGCTAGGCAGATGACGATGAACTTGTATAAATCTTTATTTTGTGGTTCTCAAGACTAATTCTGTTTTCTTTTTTTTACAGGTAAGTTCGAGCTTCTTAACGGTTGCAGACATAGACAATATATATTTCTATGGTTGCAGATATGTTTTGATCCTGTCAGATGAGCGACAGGTTTATCAAGGTTACGATAAAAAGAAGTCTTTAGTCTTAAGACTAAAGACTTCTTTTATCGTAACCTTGATACCCCAAGTGTTGAGGATATTAATATTCTCAACACTTGGGGAAAAAAACAAAAGCTGATGATGTAGTCTGAGGTATGTACAATAATGTAACTGAGGAGTGCACCTTCCCAGACCTCTGAGGTGCTACCGCTGCCATGTGGGCAACCACACGGGAGCTATGTGCCCCTCGGAGGTCGACCGCAGCGGACTTTGTTTCCGCTGTGGTCAGCCCGGTCATCGGGCCGGCTCGTGCGAGGCCACGCCGCACTGCAGTGCATGTGCGGCTGCTGGCAAGCCGGCCGAGCACTGGGCTGGGGGAAGGGCCTGCGCGCCATCCGCCCCGACCAGGGGCAAGAGGTCCGCCGCCGCCGCCGCCTCTGCCGCCGCTGCGGCTTCTGTCGCCGCCACTGCCGCTTCTGCTGCGGGTGCTGCGACTCCCAACACTCGGGAGGGTGCTGAGATGGAGTGCCAGTAATGGTCCCATTTCGGCCCCCTCCAGAGACAAGTCGGCCGCTGTGCTATTGCGCAGTGGCTGATGCCTGGGGACGGTGAGCGTGGGTGGCTCGCCGTCCGATACCAGGCTGAGTCGACGACGCGTTGTGTTCCACGCGCGCCGAAGGAGCCGTCAGCACCAAAGACGGGACCCCATAGGGTCGGTGCCTGCTAGGGTTGCGGAATTTGTTCGAAAGAGTTACCGCGGCCCTGGAACGCATAGGGCACAAGAAGGATCACGGGTGGGTTTTAGTCAGTAAAAGTCTGACACTCCCTACCGCTCCACCCAGGGCGGGAGGGGTCATTTGATGATTTCCCATCCAGAAAAAAAAAAAAAAAAAAAAAAAAGGAGTGCACCTTTAAACTAAAAACTAAGTCTCCGATTTAGCGTCTTAAAATAGAAAATAATATTCATATTTTTGAGAGCAGCGGTGGCCGAGTGATAACCCCGACTTACGAATTACGTAGGTCGCGGGTTCAAACCTAGCAGGCGCATTACTTTGTGTAATTAATTTCATCACCACTGCTATCAAAACGGTGAAGGAAAACATCGTGTGGAAACCGGCATGTCCTAGAACTAAAAAATGTGACATTCACCAACCCGCACTGGGCCCGCGTGGTGGATGACAGCCCATTCCCTTTCTATTCAAAGGCTGATTATGCTATATACTATATTCAAACTTAACTGTGCTTTAATCCATCAAAATATCAATGAAATAATACCAATATCAGATATGTGTTACCAACAATCGCCTTAATCAGGCCACTTTGTTAATAATCCAACATGTTTACTGAAACGGTTTTTGTACGAAATTGGTAAGCGTCTTGACTAATACTTTTCTGCTCAACGGAGCCTGATAAGTATGAATATTTGACATTTCTGCTTTGTGAAACATTTCTGTACTTAGCAACGCACTAAGTCGGCACATGGAGAATCGCTATTACAATTTTGTTTTAGTTATAGGTCGTATTAGAACGTCGGTCGTATATTCAAAGTTTAATTAGTTAAACTCATTAAAGTTTGATGTTGTATCCAAACCTACTTCAGCACTACGCCTGCCGTCTTACTAAAATAAATCTATACTAATATTATAAAGAGGGATTTTTATTTTTATATTTGTATGTAACGGAATAAACTCAAAAACTGCTGGACCGATTTCAAAAATTCTTTCACCTTCAGCAAGCTACATTCACCTTGAGTAACATAGACTTTGTTTTATCCCCATATTCCCACGGGAACGGGAAATATGCGGGTAAAACCGCGGGGCAGTGTAGAAGCAGTGTAGAAGTTGGTTGTATTTTTTATTTGTAATGAGTTTTTATTTATCAATTTTAAGTGGTACAACCTAAACGTACCAATCACTTTGTTGTAAACAATAAACAAACATGCGGTTTCCTATCTCTTTTCTTCATCAGATTTTAACGAAACCACCACATACCTACAGTAGACTTGAGAACCTCCGCCTTTTTCTGGAAGTCGGTTAAAAATTATAAACCAGTGTTTGTAGTTTTCGTTGTAATGTGTAACACTCACTTGTATTTTATTGTTTTGCCTTTTTATGGACATTACTGAAGTAGTTTTCGTTTATATTTATGTGTCATTGAGTTGGGTATTGAATGTTTTGCGGCATTGAAACGGGGATAACCAGTAGCAGGCTGTAACCACAAGATTAATTATATGTAACTAGCTGCTGCCCGCGACTTCATCCCCGTGGGATCCCCGATTTTAAAACATTCTTTATCGCTGCTCCGCTCCTATTGGCTTAAGCGTGATGATATATAGCCTAAAGCCTTCCTCGATAAAAATGGTCTATTCAACCCATAAAGAATTTTTCAATTCAAACCAGTAGTTCCTGAGATTAGCGCGTTCAAACAAACAAACTCTTCAGCTTTATAATATTAGTATAGATTAAGAAGTGATACGATTAACATAATAAACTATCAGCGACCCACGGTTGCACCCACGTAGTTCCCGTTCCCGTAGGAATATGGGGATAAAATATAGTCTATGTCACCCGGGGATAGAGTAGCTTCCCAACAGTGAAAGAATTTTTCAGATCTGTTCAGTAGTTTCGGAGCCTATTCAATACAAACAAACAAACAAATCTTTCCTCTTTATAATAGTAAGTCAATTCATTTATTTCAACTAGACCATTAACGGCACTTTTGAACGTCAAAACATTTGAAAATAAAAATATAGTGACTCTAGTTGTCCATTCGCAAAAAGTAGATTCTTATGGAGAAGAACGGACAAGAAACTCCATAGTTACTCTTTTCAAATATGTATAAGTTTTACAATATTTTGTATACATTAGCCAATTGGTTATATGTGAGGACGATGCACCCGAATAAAACTAAGTTCTATACTATTAACAGGTACAACAAAGAAACAACAGCAGAGGTAAAATTAATAAATTTGCTAGTCAGGGACATAGTACTCACATATTTACAATTTTTTTAAATCCTTGTTTTATACAATTACCAACAATGAATCAGTGTGTGTTAAATTAACTATAAAAGATCAGTAACTACACCTGTAGCTCAAGTAGCTCAAGAATTTGTGAATTTTTTTACCAACATACCAATTAAAACTACAGAAGCTCTAAACTCGTCACCCGAGGTCTCAATTGCTTTATTAAGAGCAAACGTTCCAGACTGCCCGGTTGAATTCCAATTCAAACATATCAACCCTATGACAGTCATAAAAGCTTTCCGGCAAATTAAAATCAAATTGACCGAAGACCTATGGGGTATGTCCGTCAAAGTGTGCACATCCATAATTGAGACAACAGCACCATACTTGGCTTTAATATTTAATTTATGTGTGGACCAAGGTGTCTTTCCGGATATAATGAAATACAGTAAGGTTATACCACTTTTTAAGTCCGGCGATAGTAAAGACACCAATAACTATAGACCTGTATCCGTGTTGCCGGTTTTCAGCAAGGTCTTCGAAAAGGTGATGCTCAATCAGATGCTCAATCATTTCAACACCAACAAAATCTTACACGATCAACAGTATGGTTTCACCAGAGGACGTTGCACGACTGACGCTGGTGTCACCTTACTAAAACATATATTTGCAGCGTGGGAAGAGGCCCAAGATGCCATAGGAATATTTTGTGACCTCTCCAAGGCGTTTGATTGTGTTCATCACGAAACATTGCTTTTAAAACTAAAACATTACGGACTTAGTAAACTTGCACTTAGTTTAGTACAGTCTTATTTAAATGACAGACAGCAGCAAGTTCAAATAAACGGTGTAAATTCATGTGGTTTAGGAGTCAAAATGGGGGTACCACAAGGCTCAATACTGGGTCCTTTCCTCTTTTTAGTGTACATAAATGATCTACCCTATCTTTTGAAAAAACAATCACAAATGGTGTTATTTGCTGACGATACGTCCTTAATTTTTAAGATAAATAGACGTTCTGCAAATCTTGATGAAGTAAATGACTCCCTACAGCAGGTCCAAAATTGGTTTACTGCTAATAATTTAGTATTAAATGAGAAAAAAACAAAATGTATTAGATTTGTTTTACCGAATGTTAAAAGTAGTATTGAGGAAATAGTATTGAATAAAGAGAAACTAGAATTCGTCGAAAGCACAGTTTTCCTGGGGATAACGCTCGACTCAAGGCTACAATGGGGACCTCATTTAGCATCACTTGCAGGACGGCTAAGTTCAGCAGCATATGCTGTCAGAAAAATCCGTCAACTTACTAATGTAGATACCGCGAGACTGGTCTATTTTAGTTACTTTCATAGTGTCATGTCTTACGGTATTTTGCTATGGGGACGGGCTGCAGACATAGAGTCTATTTTTATTCTGCAGAAAAGAGCAGTTAGAGCCATTTACAATCTCCGCCGGCGCGATTCTTTAAGGGAACTGTTTAAGAAAATTAACATCATGACGGTACCTTGTCAATACATATATGAAAATATTATGTATGTTCGGAAAAATCTGCATATTTTTAATAAGATCAGCGACAGGCATAATTTTAATACTAGAAATAGAAACAAATTAGATCAACCTAGGTTTAGATTGGCTAAAGTACACACTTCTTTTATGGTGTATTGCGTAAAATTTTATAACAAAATACCAGTCGATATCCTTCAATTAAATGAGAGAAAATTTAAAACATGCATAAAACGCACACTATGTAGGCAAGCATATTATAAACTGGAAGATTATATCCTTGATAAAAATGCTTGGCTAAATGCCGGTCCTGCTCCACAGACTCAACCACTTGGGTAAACAAGTTAGGATTTTTTATTTGGAAGAGATGCTCGCCCTTTTTTTGTCTCATTTATTTATTCTTTTTTTATAATTTTATATAAATAATTAATTTCTAATAATGGGAATAAATAATTTCTCTTTTTTACTTGTATTTGCTTGGTCATTGTGAACCATAGTTTTGTATAATGTAGAAGCAGTTTATTTTCAAATATTGTAAATGTGAGTACCATGGAGCCATTTACAGGTTATAGTTTACTTTGTGACTTGAACTAAAATGGCAGTTGAGAGTATGTCATGCTCGCTCAAATGTCTCGCTGATGGTGGCGCGTGTGTCGGATCATTCGGTTCCCTTCAAAATGGTTGAGCTAAATGGTGCCGATACACGCGTCATGTTCGTGAACGGGCGCCGTCGGTTGAGACTGGTCACCTCTTAACTGCCACTGACTTGTTTTAATCTTTAATACTTTGAATTGTTTTATAGTTTCCTTTTTTTTTTTCTTTGCATTGTCCTCACACATAGAAGCACCAAGGATGTAACCAAAGTTATGTAATACAGAACATGATTTAAAAGAGTGTCCGTGGAGTTTCTTGCACGTTCTTCTCCATAGAGATCTACGCTTTGGAACGTGCAGATAGCTTCACCTCTTTCGACTTGACAATTCAAAAGTGCCTGTAAAGGGTTTATTTGAAATAAATGCTTTGAATCTTGAATCTTGAATCTTGAATCCTGTATACATAGCAGATAGATCACACATACAGGCCGACAAATTTGGCTTTGTCTACTACACCCAATATTGTCCTATGGAGCAGGACCAGCATGTTTCCAAGCATTCTTATCTTGAATATAATCATCTAGCATGTAGTATGCTTGTTTACAAAGCGTGCTTTTAACATAGGTTTTAAATTTCTTTTCATTTAATTCTAATATGTCACAAGGTATTTTGTTGTAACATTTAACACTGTACCCCATGAAAGATGTACGTACTTTAGCTAATCTATATAATGGTTGATCTAATTTATTTCTATTTCTAGTATTAAAATTATGTCTATCATTAATTTTGCTAAACAGATGTCGATTTTTCCTCACATACATAATATTTTCATATATGAATTGACAAGGGACTGTCATAATATTAATCTTTTTAAAAAGTTCCCTAAGAGAATCGCGGCGACCAAGCTTATAAATGGCTCTGATAGCACGCTTTTGCAAAATGAATATGGATTCCATATCAGCAGCCCGACCCCACAGCAGAATACCGTACGACATAATGCTATGAAAATAACTAAAATAGACCAAACGCGCGGTTTCTACATCTGTTAACTGTCTTATCTTTCTAATAGTATAAGCGGCTGAGCTAAGCCGCCCCGCAAGAGATATTATGTGAGGTCCCCAGTAGTATAGACAAGTCGCGAATCATTAATATGACGCGTTTTCGGAGTGTCGAATCATTTAAAATTCTATTTATGTTAATTAATAGCAGAATGCGGCGTTGATTAGTTATCATGAAAGCTTATTTTACCACTGAAATGTCAATAAGATTATGTGTAGGCCGTTAAGTGAACAATGGGTGGTTATTTATAAAATAATTTATATACGTTTCCTGAACTCTGTGGTAGGTACAACTATAAATGTTTTACTTTAAGTGTACATTGACAACATCAGAGTCAATTTTTTACCCACGACGGAACGGAGACAGTGTATGCGTTTGGGGTGAGAGGATGTTTGTTTGTGCAAACCAATGTTCTCATTTATCTCCAGTACTACTAGTCCGATTTTCATGCGGTTTTCAGTGATGGGTTCGGATTTGATTGGTGCATGTTTTTAGATAGGTGTTACGGTGATAACTCAACAGGAGGCGCTGCAGTAAACATATGTTTTTGCAAAAAAACAAAACTACTCCGATTTTGATGTAGTTTTCAGTGATGGGCAATGTTTATAATAAAGTTTGAGATAAAACGCAAAATTTAAAATTTTAAAAATCCCACGGCGGTGAAAACATAATTGAAAAAGAATTTGAATTAATAATACAAGAATATCCGTCGGGGGCTGCCATAACTATCTGCAAAACTAGCTCATTTAATGGCAGCCCTAACGGGGCTGTATCCTTGGGTTACATTAATTCTGTAAGTCGGGGGTTTTTATTAATTGTTTAATTCTTTTTCAATTATGTTTTTACCGTAGTGGGTTTTTCCAAAATTTTCAATTTTGTTTATAAATCAATCCGTTAAACTTGTTGCAATAACTTACTTATTGATTACAATGTAGTATTCAGTTACCTTATAAAGTACCTCTATAAATAAAATCACCTACATCCTAATGCTGTAATATTAATTAGTGTAAAAACGTTGTTAAATTAACCTAAAATTAAGTCATAAATGATCATTTCGAAAGTCCATTGGCCTTGTTAAGTACGTCGACCAGTTTACGTGTTAAGGTGAAACCACATCAATAATTCTAATAAGAAGGAAAACATATAGGCTTCAGAGTATTTTGGAAATAAATGAATAGTTTCTCTTAATGTTGGAAGAAACTAGTTTGAAAAAACCGACCAAGCGCGTGTCGGATCACGCATAGTGAAGGGTTCCGTAGTTCACTGTTAAAATCTCATATCTCTAAAAGTGTATAAGCTGTGATGTTCAAACTAATTTTGTTGGAAGTGTCTGTGAAGTTCTATTTGCTCAATTTTTTATAATTTTCATATTTTTACGAATTTAGAAGCACATATCTCAAAAACTGTTGCCTTAAATAAAATCCTTTTTTCTTTTTGAAAGAGCTATCCAATGATACCCCACACGATTATGTTTGTTAGAATTTATTTTTTTATCCCTCAGTTACATGTGTGGAGTACCACCCCTAAAAATACTTTTTTTCCATAATATCACAGCACTATTGAATAGCAGTTCTGCATCTTAGAGGCGCGCCGTTGACCCGGGCCTGGTTGTTATCGGAGGGCGAGCCACCCATTGTTCCTCATCCGCAGGCCCGCGCCTGCGGTGGTCGGGAATCGCCCAGCGGCTCCCAGCCAGGGCATCTTCTTCTGTTGCGACACATGGGGCGTGATGTTTTCATCTCCCTTACATGGTCTGCCTCCTCCTTTGCTGGCATTACTGCTTTACAGAAGGAGGTGATCGTTTCTCATGTTTCCTCGTTCTGGAACATGGATTGAACCAGAGCCGGAAGCTAGAGGTCGCCGCCGTCAGTCGCCTTGAAAACAAAAGCCGGGAGTGTTATGTTTGCTTAATGTTATTGTAAAAAGCTATGAGCCTAAGGCTATTAATTCTTGCTAAAACTTACCAATAACCTAATCGATGGACATTATTGAATAGTGTCCAATATAATATTTTATTGGCAGTCATATTTTGCCGCAGGTTATTTTGCCTGCGGCCTTTATGTACAACCACTCGCAATAGGTCATATTTTATTGGCTATTTTTGCAAAACTGTTCTTTATACGTACTAGTCGTAGTTCACAATTTAGGTTTACCACTGGGTTAACCGTTATTCCTTTTGTGTATGGAAACATGCTTCGAATTGTCAGAAGTTAGAAAACCTGACACCAATCTTGCCAAGAAGTACCGTGTTAGTTGCTGGGTTGTGGAGGTCAAATAGGCAGTCGCTCCAGGTAAAATCTGGTCTTCAGCTGCATCCGGTTTGACTGGAAGCCAACCCCAATATAATTGGGAAAAGGCTAGGCAGATGATGATGTATGTTAACATCAATCATATAAATGAATTATACTTGAAATGCAGACAAATATCAGGAATAAATTTTAAAGTATTTAGAAGTAGTATCTGTTATAAAAGTACATACAAATAAATGGTAAGTATATAGTAGTTGGTTGCGGAATTTGTTCGGAAGAGTCACGGCGGCCCTGGAACGCAAAGGGCACTAGGAAGAACACGGGTGGGTTTTAGTCAATAAGAGTGTGACTCTCTTCCGCTCCGCCCAAAGCAGGAAAAGTCATTTGATGATTCATCATCTGCCTAGCCTAGACAAGCTGGATTCAGCTGAATACCAGTATTTTACGTGGAGCGGCTGCCTACCAGACCTCCACAACCCATTAACTGGGGAACGCGGTACTTCTTGGCAAGACTGGTGTCAGATTTACAGTCATATGATGATTGCCCTTCCAAAAAAAAAATGTATGTAGTAGTTGAGTAACACGTCATGTCTCTTCATAAGAACATTTATACATTTTTCGTATAAACGGTCAAGCAATCTGTGTTTGTAAAACTTACATAATGATCAACTATTGCAGATACATCTCAGTTCCCATAACTTTGACACCATTAGCGCAAATTATAAGAAGTTTTAATAGCACGTGAGGTCTCTGAGGTCATTATTAAATATTACTAAGGTCACACTTTTAGCAATGTCCGTCGTATGTATGTGAGTACAGGCGAAAAAATAGATTTGTGGGCAGGCAGTTATCATGTATAAGGATCTATTGGCGAGTGTGCAGATTGGAACTAATGCCGCTGTTTTGTTTTTTTTTTTTTAATAAAACTTCCATTGATATTTTCCTAAATGTTTACCAACGGCGCGCCCTGATAATGTCACTCAAACGCCAAAAAATAGCCATAGTAACTTGTGTCTGTACTGTCAAATCTAAAAATAATGTACTGGGAAAATCATTATGAATGTCATCCGGATGAAGATTTAAGAAGTACGAGTATAACAGTGTATCTGTTTTATAAATTCCAATATAAATTACTACTTTTTTCCTGCTGGTCTACTACCGTGGCCTAGGTAGCCCATACTTTTATCCACTGAGCGGTAGTGTATAGCATTCTATAAGTAAAGAATTGAAAGTATGTATATTTATGTACTCGGTTCAGTTATTTTAGAGATAACCTCGTACAATTTTAACTCTTTATATCGGTGTTGATTTAAAACAGTTGATTGAGCAGTTCTAGCTATGTGTCTTGCCTGTATACCAAAGTATTTTAATGACTGTACATTACTGCTATGAGCCGGATGATGAAATCTTGATATAACATTATCCGTTTCCGGTAATATAGACACACTAGGAATGTATGAATTGAAGCGATTTTACCAACTGGACCCATTTGATCCATTGATTTTTTATTAATTAAATCTAAAGGTTTCCGTCAGAATATGCTATGTTTGGACCTAGTTTTGATTATATGCTTTTGAAGTTATGACAGCGACTATTTAAGCAATACGATAACGAGATATTTATCAGAAAAAAACAAGGGATTGGAATAAATGGAACAGTTTCACGACCTACAAAAATGTTTTATTTTTTAGGGTAACGTATCTCAAAAGGAAAGAAGCGGTACCCTTATAAGATCACTCTGTTATCCGTATGTCCGTCCGTCTGTATGTCAGTACCATTTATCTCGGGAAGGCGTGGAGGCATCGGGTTTAAATTAAAACAATATAGGTACTCAGGTCTAGAGTCCCTTGAAGCTGAGAAAAATCAAAGTTAACGTTAAAAAAGATATAGCCGTTTATGCTGCAAAAAACGTATATTTCGACAATCTCAAGGAAATCAAAATATATATATAGGGTACCTACTTTCCGTTGTACTAGAACTATGAAATTTGTCAAGTAATACCTATCGTCTAACACTAAAAGTATAGGGAAAAATCTCAAAACTATTGTAATTAAATCAGAAAAGAAAAATAAAACTGCAGGTAATTTTTACGGAACCCTCACCTCGGTGGGCGAGTCCAACTTGCATTTGTCCGTTTTTTTTTAATACTTTAAGCATTCTTAACATTATCATAGTATTCACATTACCCTTCCATTACTTATTATCATTGCATTGTCAATACTTACGAGTATATAAATTGCATTAAATTTTATGAACAAATACCATAGCTCATGTCCAAAATGTCAGATTTTTTATTACAGCACTTTTTGAAGATGAACATTTATGATAAGAATGAAATACTATTGTATTAATTTCATAAGATTAGGTCATCGGTATATGATTGATAGGTTGTCTAGATTTAGATATCTTAATTGAAAGATTGAAAAGAAATTTGCGAGATTTGTTCGAATGAGTCACTGAGGCTCTAAAACGCAAAGGGCATTTGGAGGAACACGGATGGGTTTAGTCAGTAAGAGTCTGAAATTCCCTTCCGCTTCATCCAGAACAGAAGCAGTCGTTTTATGACTTCTCATCCATAAAAAAAATAGCCCTGGAACGCAAAAGGCAGGAACACGGGTGGGTTTTAGTCAGTAAGAATCTGGAACTCCCTTCAGTTGCGCCCAGTGATTTCCTATCTAGAAAAATAAAAGTCCCTCAAGTATCAATGACTTAAGTCAATCTCTAAGTAAAAAAAAAACCGTTTGGAAAAGCCAAATTATGGAATAAGAATAAAATCTCCAGAGAAATTCGACATTATTGCTGAAATAAAAAGTTCTATATCCCACTCAATTGACATTCGAGTGTTGTGCACCGTTGCTAAATTATTGTTTCCTTGTCAGCATCGTAACTTTTTAACAAAAGCTATTTTACACAAGTCTTGAAATCTTTAATAAAAGGTCATAATGTCACATATTACGGCTTACTATACAAAGTAAGTGACTGGTTGGTCTGTAACCTCTAACCTGTTATTTCAGTTTGTTTGGTAACTTAGGTATTCAAGTTTTAAGTTGGTCGCTGATTTATTAGTTAAGTAACAGGGGTTCAATAGGTGTTTATGGTATGATCTATGCGCTAAGTTTAATTATTAAAAATTGATACTCATTGCATTTTACATCGTACTGAACAAATATTTGTATGACCTACAGATATGTAGTCGTTCCGGGACTGGCTGTTTGCGTATGTGAATTTGTATGTTTGCAAACGCAATCACGATACGGGAGAAACTCCAATGTAGGGCAAAGTAAAAAAAAACCGTTATTTTGTACTAGGGAAATACCTACATCTTTTGTTTAAAGCTGTTAGATCTATTCTCACAGTTAGCTGATTAATCCGCTTACCTCGCCAAAGGCAAAGGCACCCTTATTCTAGAATCATCAATGACGTCATCATTGCTTACCATCAGGAATCGTTACGATGAATAAGCTTGTCTGCACAATACCCCATTCTTTAAGATCCTATAAAACTGGTATGTGTACCACCCAATACATCCGCGTCCGCGGACTGAAAGAAGTGTGGGTCGGCCAGTTTTTTGACTTTTAACATTGTTGCTATCGAGAGTAGAGCTTGGATTACGCTGGCACAGGAACGTGGGGATTGGCACAAGAAAGGAGAGACCTATATAGAGCTCAGCAGTGAGCAAAATCGGGCTGTGATGATGATGATCCAACACATCACACCATCTAACAGTATAGCATCACATGGTCTTGTTGTATTTGTAATGTTTCGCCTTATGATTTAGCAAATACTTGAAGCTGTTCTCAATACGTAGGTCACTCGATAAATTTTGTCGTTCTACTTCTAAATGTTGTTGTTTTTCAAAGTGGCTATCGTCACTTAAAACACACTTATTCATGCGTTCAAAACACTCACTAAACCAGAAATTCCATTTATCTTCGGGGATAGAAGTACAGATTTCTTCCCAAGCAGTCAAAATCTCTTTGTTTGAAGAAAACTTGCATCCTTTTAGCTGATTCTTTACATAAAGAAAGAGGGCGAAAGCACAGGGCGCTAGATCGGGACTGTAGGCTGGGTGATCTAATAGTCCAATACCGGAAGACGCCAGAAATTCAGCAGTTTTTTGAGCGGGATGAGCCGGTGCGTTGTCACGGGGAAGCAGCCATGAGCGCAGTTGAGTTTTTGGTCGCATTTATTTAAGTGTTTGCATTAGCGGGATCAAGCACGATTGATCATACCATTCAGCAGTAACACCGCGTTGCGTATCTAAAGGAATGGTCTTTATTATACCACGACGGCCAAAAAAAAACAACATTTTTTTTTGACTGAACGTGACTTCGTAGGCATCGTTGAGTTATCTTCTTTTTCAAAAATCCATAGACGACTTTGAGACTTTCTTGGAAGGTCATAATAATATTATCCAAGTTTCATCTCCTGTCACAATTGCAGACACCTCAGAAGAATGCCCTGATCTAAATTTGTTAAGCATCTTTTTGCACCATTCTACACGCCTGTTTGTTTGATCGTCAGTCAGTCGGTGCGGGATAAAAAGTGTACAAACTTTATGTACATGCAAATGTTCATGAAATATGTTATTTACGGCCCATACAGAAATGGCAAGGATTTCCTCAATTTGCTTGCATGTGATTCTGCGGTTCTCTTTGATCAGTTTTTCAACAGTAGCTACTGTTTCGGGGGTCATCACCTCACTCGGCCTTCCCGGACGCGGATCGTCTTCCAGATCAAAAAGGCCTCTTTCGAACTGTTAAAACCATCGCTCGACAGTCCTGAGGGATGGTGAAGTATCGCCCAATACACGTTGCATTTCTTCGTGGCATTGTTTCTGAGACAGGTCACGTCGAAAATCGTAATAAATAATTGCGCGAACTTGAGAGCTCGTAAGAGATGCCATACTTACACTTTCACACGTGTTATCTCAATAACTATTAGACGGCGACTGATAAGTTTTGACCTGTCAACATGTGTACGCATGCACTATACGTAGGTATCAAAAGAAATTAATAGCTTGTAAAAATTGTGCTAAACGACAAAATATAACGAGTGACCTACGTACTAAATAATAACTGCAAGTTTACTAAAACACGCCTTACACAACTTTAAACTTTTTAACTATCACTCCGGCAATAATAAATAGGGAAGATGCAATTACAGAATTCATTAACATTTTGTTATTGAAATGATAAAATAGCTTAAAAGAAGTGCCACTGCAATGTTTTTTTTAACAACTATTACGAATTAATATAACGTGAAACGGAACGTAAACAATTAGCGTCTAGTGACGTCACTGGTGTTATGACAACGAAAAGACGAACTTAAATTTTAATACATGACAGTTCATGATCTGTAAAACAGTCAGTTTATAATCGCAATTTTGGCAATACATTAAAGCGTATTATTTTTTTAATCTTTGTGTGGTCTATTTTATACGGAATTCTTTTAAATAAATATCTTGGGACAACTCACACACGGCTATCTGATCCCAAGCTAAGCAGAGCTTGTGTTATGGTAACCAGACAACTGATATACATACTTATATAATTTTATAAATACATAGGTACATATTATAGATAAATCACACCCAGACACAGAACAAACAATTATGCTCATCACACAAAGTTTGTCCTGGGTGGGAATCGAACCCACGACCTTCGGCTTAGCAGTCAGGGCCGCTAACCACTAGACCAACAGGCCCGTCAATTTTTAAATGAAAGCAAGATGAAAATATTGCATGTTCCCTATTGCTAATGCAATATTCAAACCCTCGTAGAAAATGTCGTTAAATGGAGAGAGAGGCAATTGGACAAATTTTACGAGGTATTGTCTTGTGCGCAGGCATAAGTTTTCACGATGTACAATTATGCACACAAGTGCTGTTCAAGAATAGGTTGACCCGACGGTACTTTTGTTTGGTTATGGGCTATGACCGTGTTTTGTATATGACGTTTTGTGGTCTTGGAATGAATGATACTGTGTGAAGGAAAAGACGGCTACTTCCCGTTATGTCATATTCCCGATTCGACAACATGTCAAAAGTTTTAAAAACAAGTGTTTGTTTTGGTTTTATTGTACAGTTACGGCCGAACCCAATAAACGATCTATCACATACTGGAGATAGATCGGTTATTGGGTTTGGCCGTTAGTACGTTACATAACTACGAATTGTGATCTTTAACCAATTTCTCTTTTATTGGAATTTTATTCGTCGAAAATTATTAAACGTGATTTTGTTTGCTCAGTCTAGGTACCTCATCACGTCTTTTAACGGCTTTGCTAAACTTACGTGAAAATTATGTTCTGCATAAGTGTATTTTTTATATCAGTAGTATTTTTATACAGGTATGAAGTACAGAGAGTGAAGTCTCGCAAACCTCCATAGAATAGGGAAGATCCTCTGACCAGAAGGTTGTTGTGTTCGATGGGCAACGGCTCGATAGTTGATATTTGAGCTATAGTACGTACATGTTCTAATTGTACGGAAAACTCTGATACCACGATGCAGGATCTCGTTAGTTCACTGCTGGCTAGATAGATGGCGTTGTGGTTATTTTTGTTACCGAACAAATTTTGCTTCGTGTTTTTTCTTGAGGTGGCATTGATGCTGCTAAAAGTGATGACTTGGACTATGGTTGTTATTGGTGATGAGGTCCTTCACAAAAATAATATCCGCTTAAAACCATTAAATAGTCGGAAACATCTCTTACTTAGATAGTATAGAACAAAGTCCCTATCTGCTTCTGTCTGTTTCCCGTCTCCGACATTCACGCGGTCATAGTCGCTGGTAGAACCTAATCCTTATTAATCACGTAAAATACTGGTATTCAGCTGAATCCGGCTTGACTGGGAGCCGACCCCAATGTAGTTGGGAAAAGGCTAGGCAGATGATGAAAGTGTGGATGTTTGTTACGCTTTCACGCAAAAACTGCTTGACGAATCATCATTAAAATTTAAAAAGATAGGGATAAAAGTATCCTATGTTACTTCTAGTACCTACTAGAAGTAACATAGGATACTTTTTATCCCGGGATTATGTCCCTTGGGATAATTTCCGACATTCACGCGGGCGAAGCTGCGGGCAGCAGCTAGTATTCATATAAAATACACTCCGACTACGTAAGTAAGAACAAGGTCACCCGAGTACAGTTATCAAACAAAACTACAATTACAATTGCACATATCAAAGCAAATATGACCTATCTTCGCTGCGCTTACGCAACGATCTTCATAGAGCGTCATTAGCCGCCATTACCGAGTGTTCACCCGGTGATCTAATGACCTTAATAGCAGTGAGACTTACGAGTATCAACACAGTTATGTATCTGTCTATCTGTCGAACTATGAATGGGCTAGGCTCGCGATCGTGTTGTGTAATTCGTAAGAGGTTCTGCTTCCCTGGAACGCAAAGGGCATTAGGAAGAACACGTATAGGTTTAAGTCAGTAAAAGTATGTACTTACTCGTACGTACACACTCTTCCGCTCCGCCCAGATAAGTATTAGTATTAGTATTAGTATTCGGGCCGGTTTCCGCAACTCCACGACTAAGCGCGTATTTTGCGTGCAGGTGGGACAAATGTGTCATTCGATCCACCCCAGCTCCCCAAGGAAGGCCAGCAACGCCTTCGTGTTACTAATGATCTCACAGAGGGTACCTGGGTTTCCGAAGTACTTAGCCCTGTAATCTGCGACTACGGGGCAGCTTAGAAGCAGATGTGCTGCTGTCTCATCCTCCTCCATGCAGGCTCTGCAGAGCGGGCTGTCAGTGACTCCTATGCTTCGTTGCCACTAGTACCATTAACAGTTCCATGATGGAACTATTGATGTTTTTTTTAATCACTAGTTCCATTTTAAAAGAATCTGAAAATAATGGAACTAATGTTGAATTTTTTATCACTAGTTCCATATTTTTATTTTAGGAACTTGTGAAGTTTTTAAGGGTGTAAAAACAGTAGATGTAGAAACACTTATGTAGGTATTATAATAATTTATAAGTTTTCGAAAGAAGATCCTTTTACGGATACAAAAACTTATCACATTATATAGCATATGGAATTTAAATAACATTATAACAAAGTTACCTAACGATACCATAATTAATTTAGATATTTAAAAAAAAGGGAAAATAATCTGAATCACGAGCGCATTCTGGTTCTGGATTTAAACTTTGAATAAAATAAACATTTTGGCGCGAAATCCAAGTGGGTCCGATTAAATTGTTCAGTTGATTTTATTCGTTGATTTCCAAAAACTATTTAAACTAATTACAAAGTACACATATGTTTTTTATAAGTGCTTATTGCATTTTATGATAAATAAAATAATTTGTTCAAATTTTTAATAATCGATATCAAAATAATCATATTTGTAATTTACATGTGAAATGAAAACGTAAAAAAACACAGTTGGCGCGAAACTTTGACTTTAGATACCTATCAAAAAACTTCATTACTACTACATATTTCCTTAGAAATATGAATGAATTCATCAAAGTGGAGTTTGATGAATTGTGAAAACTCCACTTTGATGAATTCCACGAGAGAAATTTTTATGTTTTTTTGGCCTCAAACATCAGTGCCATTAAAGTTGCAAAGTAATAGTTTTTTGTCAATATTGAACCGTATATAAATTAACTTTAGTATAGAAAATGACAAAGAAATACCGCAAATAGAATGAATAAGTCTTGATTTTGCGGTTTTGCTTCTTTTCAGCAAGCGAGAAGGTTATTTACATATATATATTTAGCAAATCCAAGACGTATCGTATCGTATTTTAGACGCATTTTTAAGTTGACTGTCGTGATTTGAACGATTTAATTTAAGATATTTCTTAACTTATCGTATAAAATTGCTGCAGAAACAAATTTATCATAGTTAATTAACATGGTGAATGTCGAGATAATTTCTGAAATTCATGACGTAACATGCACACCCCGTCGACTCAGCTAGTGTAATAAAGTCAAAATCTTGTCGAGCAGAGTGGTTCAGAGGAGCTGAGTGAAGTTGCTTGCAAATACAAATCCTTAAGCTTTTCTAAATACCCCCGTTAAGGAAAAAATAAAAAATAGATATTACAATATCTATTTGTTAATGTAATGTAATATAATTCTTATTTTTTTTGTATTTCTTAATATGTTATTGTTTGTTTTCCCAAATAAATAAATAAAATAAAAATAAAAAAATTAGCCACTGGGCCCGCGTGGTGGATTACGGCCCATTCCCTCTCTTAGAGAGGAGGCCTGTGTCCCAGCAGTGGGAACGTTAAAAGGCTTATTATGCTTATTACAATAAATTAACGACCGATATTTATCGGTCGTTAATTTATTGTAGCTGCTTACTAGCTTACTGGTTAGATGTTTCTATTCGATTACTATCACTACATACTACCCATAATAAAACAAATTAAAGTAAGAAAAAAAATTGTTGATTTTATTCAATACAATTATTATAATACCTAAGTGTTTTTACCTCTAGTGTTTTTACACCCTTAAAAATTTCACAAGTGCCTAAAATAAAAATATGGAACTAGTGATAAAAAAATCAACATTAGTTCCATTATTTTCAGATTCTTTTAAAATGGAACTAGTGATTAAAAAAAACATCAATAGTTCCATCATGGAACTGTTAATGGTACTAGTGGCAACGAAGCACTCCTATGACATAGAGGTGTTTATTAAAAGACCCGTGTCCAGTCGTGACAGCTGTCACTGTACGTAACTGCTGTTTGGACAATCCAAGGGCTTGTTTTGTGAAACGGCCATCAATAGAGGGAAGTGCCTCTTTGGCTTATCTACACTCACCATGGTTAGCCCATAGATTGTGATGCTTGTCTCTGGTGCGTTTCCTTACCAAAGTGCGTAGGTAACCGAAAGGGAGTGGCACAATGGGTTCGGGACCCATCGCTGCCATACTCGAAGCGCAGATAAGTAAATTAAAGATGCAAATCCTAACAAAGCTATCCCATAAGAATTCTGACACCACAGTATTGCCAACCTTCGATAGAAACTTAAAAAAATAACTATGAAATGTCTTTAGAGCTTTGGCAAATTTACCTACTTCATTTTTTCGTATAAATTTGAATAGGTTCTATAAATATTATTCTTTCTTTCTTTTCTGTAATAGATTGTATTGACGCCAATTTAAGCGTGAAGAGAATTGAGTAATGTGTGCTAAATGGCACTATACGTATAACTACATTTTATAATAATAATAATAATAATCATTTATTTTCTCACCACAATATAAAGAAAGGCACAAAAAATATGGCATAAAAATACATAACGTCGAAATTTATATTGTGGGAGACTGGTGCCTAAACTAGACCGCCAAGCCTGTATTGTTTATATACGAACTTTAATTTGGACTGTATACAGTTTCCACTTGCGTGTACAGTACTCAGCATGGAATCCTGCTTGCAAAAGAAAAACTTCATAAACATAAATTGTAGGTCCTCGTTTTGGAAATTGAGTTTTAATTTTGACGTTTCAAACGACTTATACAAATTAAAACGTGAATTTACACTAATATTATAAAGCTGAAGAGTTTGTTTATTAGTGTTGGATGGCCCATTTATCGAGGAAGGCTTATTAGGCTATATAACATCACGCTACGAACTACTGGTCCGAGCTGGGAGCCGAACATCAATGAAAACGTTGCGAAAACGAGGTTATTTTTTTCTATATCTCTCTCTTTTATGTGACGCAAACGAAGTTGCGCGAGCCAGCTAGTCCAGAATACAAGAGCAATCAAAGCAAGTAGACCCATTCTCTAATCCAAACCATCAAAACCTACCGTGTCTCACGTCCGCGTTACAATCACGAACACTCACAAAACACCATCATCCCAGCTAATCTTCGTTTAAACCGTAATAATTACAAGCATTATGATAATTTTGCCGTGTCTGGTGACATTCTTGGCGATGACTTTCCCATCGAAATGGAAAGTGACCTCAGTTGCGGTAGTATAAGAATTATGAGTAGCGGTCATCTGACGTCCAGAGAAAGCTGGTGTGATGTCAGTGGTGATGTTCTGGGTGCCTTTTATAGGTGAGTTGTGAATGTTGGATTGGACATAGCGTTACAACCTGCATGGTGTTCAAGAGTTGAGGATGTTAAAAGATTGCCTCGAAAGCCGAAGAAGTTTTTACTACTGAGGCTGTACTACGAAGTGCCAATGCTATCATGATTCAGTGTGAGGGAAAGGGATAGTGCTATTCGTCTTGTGTAACTCCGTCTCTCTCTGACACAGGAATCATGATAGATTTAAGACGTCATGGTAGGGCTGCTGCTTTGATTTTTCAGTCAAGTTAATTGCAGCGTCCGTAGTATTAATTAAATCCCGCAAAGTACAGGCACTCTTACTGATAAAATTAAAAGTTTAATCATTGTATTCTGGTCTTTTATTATTCATTTATCTTTTTTTACACTCCCCAAGGAAGCTACATGTGGGCAAACTTCAGTTTTCTACGACCAGTAGTGTCGGATGTGCGTTGTCAGTAACGCAAGAGTTTTATATATGTATGTGTATTGATAAATTATTAAAAGAAACCGTGAGAAAGAAGAAACCAATAAATCAGAGTCAAAATAACTACAGTCTGACTAGATGTAGGTGGTACACATAAACAAACAAAAATTAAAAAAAAAAACCAACAAATTGAATGCTTGTGATATCTTGACATTATGTCTGAACGAAATACGATCAATTAAATTAATGCCTTTGAGTAATTGCCGAAACCGACTTATAGCTGAAGGGATGGGCCACTTTAACCTGTCAGTTCTACTAAAAATAAATGTTGCAACTTCATAAGCTCGCGACCAGTAGTGTCGCAAAAAAAAAGAAGAATTTGACATCGTTGCGCTAAAGCGAAAGGTCATACTGCCGCCAGCGACGTGTAGTTTTACGCAAACGTTAAATCTGACCCCTGAACTTGTAGACACAATGTACTTTACAAATTAATCAGTATAAACAGTGACATTATCAAAAACTTTCCTTTAAATGTCATTGTTCGAGACACATGAAAGTTTTTTTATTGAATAGGGCCGGTTGATGGTGAAAACGAGGTTAAAGAAGGTGTTCGTTACTTTGAAGTTAATATTCCTACTATCGATATCGATATAGTGGATTTAAATATAAGAAACGATGGTAATTTATGTGGGAATTGGCTGTTTGTGAATTAGTATGGCTATAATAATGCGGACAAATGAGAGAAATGAGACGAAGGTATGAATGTGGATGACTTTTGCTATAAGAGAAGGAAAATACAAAAGAAACATTGGATATACTGTGAAAGATGTTATTAGTAGAAATTCACTGTGATTACGACTAAAAGAGAAAAATGAAAGACATGCTGCGCTAACCCCAAAAAAAATGGATAAGTAGAAGAGAATGACGATAAACCGATGATTATGAAATTGGAATAACTTATTGCAAAGAACACAAAAGTGCAAATTGGAAAATGCTCAAAATAATACAATGTTATGATTAGTTAATTTCTCTTCATGTCTGTCTACATCTGGCCAACGAATCAACTATTACCAGAGACAGCTGTCAAACAAAATTCGCCAAACAAAATAATAGGTACGCATAAGAAAATCAGAATTACAGCCTACACCATTTTCTCTTTTCACCGAATCAAACCCCATTATTTGTTGACAAATCATCGAAATTAAATCACCTATTGTCTTCTACTATCATTTGTCACATTCAATTTACTTGCCATCCAAATGGGGCGCATGGTTGTATCAATGATATGCTGGTAGCAATAGTTACGCGACCGACACAATTGATGGTATTATACGGCGATTTGAACGCGATGATTCCAATTGTCATCATTATTGTGGTTATACCGTGGATTTTGTGGACTACTGTTGCTTTGGGTTTGTGTTCAAAGTGATTTACTTCTGTTGAAGTTTTGTTAAAGCCTTTCAGTCATTTATGGAATCCTCATTATGCTGCTTTCCATATTACGTATTTAGGTTCTTTTTTATTGAAGTTCTGGATTTCATACATTCCAATCTCACTTCTCTTTCTTTTCTCTAGATCTCATTATCTATCTTTTTTATCTTTTATCTTAAACTTTCATTTCTTAATACTTTTTGTAATTTTATTGCAGACTTCAGGACTCTTCCTTGATGTACGACTTTAATTATACTCGTGAATATAAAATGTTTCCTATGAAACATGGCTTTATGCTTCAGCCATAATTATATTTTCTCTCATCTTTATTTCAACTCAGGTGTTTAACTACTATCTAACTTTTTTAGTTCTAACTTGACTATTATCTAGTTAGATTTGCAATTCGAAAGAAATATCACTAACTTGCATTATTTAAGGTTCAAAACATTAACAGCACGCTAGAATACAATAAATCCCAAATATTTGATAAGTTGCTAGTTATATTTTCATCTTATATTTTTTGTCCAAGTTCACACTTATAGTAGTTCCCATTTTCATATTTCACAGACGTCCGTCAAATCGTCTACGGTCCGTCGAACGCGTCGTTCACGGCTCTTTTCACTTTTCCCTCAATAAACCTAATTTATGGTCTCCTCAGAACACCATGGTTGTCCAACCGGTTTCTATAATAATGTAGAAATTTTGTGACAGCTGTGGAAAAGTGGTTATTAAGGGCGCTGTTTCGATAATCTATATTTTTCTATGATTAAATATAATAATCACGGGTCGAATCAAGGTTAAGCAACGCTTGCCAAGATTGGTATGTGGATGGGTGACCATCATAACATACCGAGACTCCTCCGTATTTTGGAAAGTACGTAAAACCGTTGGTCTCCGCTGTCATTTGGAGGGCTTTGGCGAAACTACCACGACACATTGTAACAAAGCGACACGATGATGGCGCAGTGGTTGAGTGTTCAGCTGCTGCGCTACGTGTCGCGGGTTCGATCCCCGCACGGAACAAATGTTTGTTTGGCCTGCAGATAATTGTTCCGGGTCTGGGTGTCTTGTGTATGTGAGTTTACATGTTTGTGAACGCACCCACAATACAGGAGTAAATCCTAGTGTGGGGCAACGTTTATTTAAAAAATAAAAAAAGCGATATAATGTAATATTAATAACACCTGCGGGCGTACCATGACGTCTTAAAACGTGAGACTTCCGAGCGAGAAAAAGGGATGGAGCTATATAGGGTGTATAACTCTATCCCTCTTTCTCGCTCGGAAGACTCACGTTTTAACACCTCATGGTACGCCCGCTGGTTTCCGAAAGGCTACTCAAACCAAAAGTTAAGTTGATTCCCTGACTTTCAAACATACCCATGTCAAGAGATTAGATTGCCTGTTATGCTTTTAATCAGCCAATCACGGCAGTTGTGTGGAACAGTCTTTAAGCTTAATCCCTTATTGATTAAATATATTTTGAGATGGTATTTTTCCGTTCTTTTTTATGGATGGGAAATCATCAAATGACTTCTTTCGCTCTGGGTGGAGTGGAAGGGAGTCACAGACTCTTACTGACTAAAACCCACTCGTGTTCCTCCTAATGCCCTTTACGTTTCAGGGCCACGATGACTCTTTCGAACAAGTTCTGCAACGATTTTTGCGTTCTGCCACAAAATTTGAAAATATATCTAGTTTTAATTTCCGCGAATATTAGTGGTTTGCAGGTATGCACCTCCCTCCCGCCTAACTCAATTAATTTTGTTCTGCCACAACACTGGCCTTTTTATTTTTAGTTCCTTGGGAAATTACTAGCGACTTCGTACGCGCATATCTAATGTTTTCTCGTTCCCGTAGGAATTTCGGGAAACGCTCTCTTAATGTTTTTCCCCTAAAGGTTGTTGTTCCCTTAAACTCTCTGAGGAACCCACATGCCAAATTTCTGCTATCTACGACCAGTAGTTTCGACTGTGCGTTGTCTGTCAGTAATTCAGTCAGTCAGTAACGGAAGAGTTACATCATTTATATTGATTACGGCAATCCAAAACAGAAATAACTATTACTTTAATTAATTTCCTATTCCTTGGCATTATAAATATGTTTTTTATTCTGCTAAATGGTTATTAAATAGCCAGATAGGACATCAACCAAAATAGTATAACCAAAATATATTAAGTCTTAACCGGAAGCAGGCGTGAGAAAGTAGGTCGTACAAGCAGTTGAACTATAATAGGTTCATCAAATTAATTCCTATCAATATGACTGTAATTGTGTAACAAAATCCAACACCAGTCCTGTCAAGCAGTACCGTTTTGCTCAGTTACTAGGTTGTGGAGGTCAGATAGCAGTCGTTCCACATAAAATACTGGTATTTAGCTGAATATAGTTTGACTGGGAGCTGACCCAATATAGTTGGGAAAAGGCTAGGCAGATGATGATGATTCTTCCATCATCATCTATGACTTCATCCACTCTGAGCGGAGCGGAAGGGAGTGTCAGACTCTTAATGACTAAAACTCACCTGTGTTCCTCCAAATGCCCTTTGCGTTACTGGGCCGCGGTGGCTCTTTCTAACAAATTCCGCAACCATGGTAGAATGATGATGATGGTTTTAATTTTGCATCATCAGAACAAGTCATACTGTGCAAACCCCAAATGTATTGGAATGCAGAAGGATGATGATGTTTGTATGGTATTGTAAAAAAACTTTTTACAAAAAAATACAACCGACTTCTACACAAAAAAAGTAAAAAGTATTTTTTATTTTTCACTTTTTAGTGGTACAATAAACGTACCAATCACTTTGGTGTAAACAATAACCAAACATGCGATTTCAGCAATCCAGAACGATTTGCTACCATTTATTGAAGAGTTCCGTTTCCTATCATCACTGTTCTTCATCAGAACTTCACCAAACTAAAGGGACCACGTTGAAATACTAAGATGCTTTTCCAAACCATCATACACAATTTTATTTTTTCATTTTAAATCGACAAGATGGAATGAGAGTGTCGTCATTGTAAACTAAGCCACGCATTATTAGGGATAACTCAAATACTAGTAGTCAGATCTCAATCAAATTGATTGGACCATACGACAAGCACCAGCTTTCGAATACAAAAAGAATCATCAAAATCGGTACACCCAGTACAAAGTTATGAGGTAACACACACAAAAAAACAGTCGAATTGAGAACCTCCTCCTTTTTGGAAGTCGGTTGAAAATGATTGTTTTAATCCATGTTAGTTCGTTTCATTTCGCTAGCCAAACTTGTCATTGTTGCTAATTTTTTATTGGTCAGTTGAGCAATATAATGAACGCACATAATCCTGTTTTTGCTTGGTAGGGACAGCAAAAGAATCTGTATGTAATAAATAAGAACGTGTGGTAGAACAGGAGATGTTGAGCAGGATAAAAAATAACAGTTAATTTTAAACTCGAGTTTTTATTGCCTTATGTTACGCGCTTGGAGTTCGAGACAGTAAAACAGCCGATTAACACTTTAATTATACAAAACTAATTACAACTTTACACTCACGAATTTTATATATATAAGTAAGTAAAAGTTTATTGCAGTAAAGATCACTTTAATTCGCATTTGAAATTATCGCTTGTATTGCTAATCCAATACTCACTCGGCCGGTGTATATTATGCAGGCCTTATACATGTATGGCGTCAGTTAATTTCAGAACCATCCATAGTAGAAAGTTCGCATACATATAGGTCGCGACTGACTAGGTTTCGGCAATTCTAGAATGTTCTAGCACAGAAAAGTCTCGAAGTTTCTTGACTCTACTAGATCTGCTACTCGATACTAGATGGCGCCATTGGTAACGAATACCGCTATCTTCCTTGCCTTGATTGTGGTGCGAAACAATACTTAATTAATTTTGACTTCACTATTTATATAAAGAAATTATTTTCGGTTACACCTACGTATTTGGCCAAAAATAAACGAACCCCACTCCTCCCTAAAAAGTTCACTCCTTCATACATTATTTGCTGACGCTACTATAAGTAAGCCTGCCTTTCTCCAAGCATCCGGTAGACCTCACACAGCCGGACAGCTGATTGTTTTTGACATTATTGCGTATAAAGCGTGACCATACCTGCGTTACGTACGACTATGGATCAATGACTATTTTGACTATTATTTAATTGTTTATCGTTTGACTTCCTTGATGTGGAAGTGTTATCGGTTAGCATTGAAAATTAATTTGTTGAGGTTAACGTGGCTTAGTGATCAATAGGCCGATGACCAGTAATGGCACATTGGTAATTGCCTTGAGTTACGTGTTTATGTGTTCGAACAGCACGAACTATTTACCACATTTATTTCATTGCCAATGTACGTAATCTAGAAGCCTAGCGTTTAAACTAGGTACGTGGTGTCGGCTTCTAGTCTAACCTGGATAGAAGGATGTAGCTCAGTACCAGTATTTGACATAGAGCCTATAAGATCTCCATAACCCAATTACTGGTTGTGTCCCTCTGACCTTTCCCTTGGCTCTGTTGATATCAGATTTTATGCTGATGACAACAATATGAACATGAAAACATTCACAGGCTTATTCATAATAGCGAAGGAGGAAACCTCATGCCCCAGCCGCCACAACAGAAGAAGACGCCCCGGGCATCGGGAAACGCAGGGCGATTCCCGGCCACCGTAGAAGCAGGGCTGCGGGGGTCGCCGTCCGATAGCAACCAGGCCCGAGTCGAAGGCGCGTCGTCTTCCACGCGCGCCTCAAAGAGCCGTCAGCAACGTAGACAGGGCCTATAGGGTCAGTGCCTGCTAGGGTTGCGGAATTTGTTCGAAAGAGTCACTGCGGCCCTGGAACGCAAAGGGCACAAGAAGTATCACGGTCGGTTGGATTTAGTCAGTAAGAGTCTGACACTCCCTTCCGCTCCGCCCAGAGCGGAAGAAGTCATTTGATGATTCCCCGTCCAGAAAACCCGCTTTCTAACAGTTTCATAATGTTAACAAGATCTTATTCCTTGATCATGAATCAATGTTATGCTTGCTATTTAGCGTTGTCAACCAGGGTAAAGAAACAAACATACAATTGACATGAGATTTTGTGAAACCTCACATTAGATTGATCAGGATTTCAGAAACATCCTTTACAACAATCCCTGATCTATTCAAAGTTAGATTGAACAGGCTTCTTGTGGGACCTAGACTTAGAGTCAAGAACATATCTATATGACAATTAAAAAAAAGACGAAATACCTAGTAGTAGTAGGTACATATTATTACTAACTAAAGTAGAAGTATCATTATCATCATCATATCAGCCGAAAGACGTCCACTACTGGACATAGCCCTCCCCAAATGTCGCCACAACAGCCGATTTTCCTATGGGCAAATGCCAAAAACGATCATAATGGCCATCGTATGTCGATATGGTAGGTGGATACCAGCTGGTTGTCGTGCTTGCCTACTTTCTTTTGTGCTTAATCCTATATTAGGAACATGTAATGAGTAAACAGAGCCATAAAACCACTTAAAAGCCAGTCATTCTTAGTTTGGTCTTCGTCATATATTCTCTTATAGATTAAGATTATTATAAAACACTAGCTTCTGCCAGCGACTTCGTCCGCGTGGAATAGTTACTTTACCGCTGATTTTGAAACTCTCAGCCCGATCGGTTTAAAATTGACAAAGTTTCATACAAACGTTCATCCCCTATTTTATCCCCTTGGGGGTAGAATTAATCGAAATCCTTTCTTAGCGGATGCCTACGTCATAACATCTACCTGCATGCCAAATTTCAGCGAGATCCGTTCAGTGGTTAAAAAATGGAGTAACTTCTCCCGTTTTCCCAACATTTTCCTTCACTGCTCTGCTCCTATTGATTGTAGCGTGATGAAAAGTATACTATAACCTGCCCAGGAATATGAAGAATAATTGCACCAAGTTTCGTTAAAATCGGTCGAGTAGTTTTTGTTTCTATAAAGAACATACAGACAGACAGACAGACAGACAGACAGACAAAAATTCTACTGATTGCATTTTTGGCACCAGTATCGATCACTAATCACCCCCTGATAGTTATTTTGAAAATATATTCCTTGTACAGAATTGACCTCTCTACAGATTTATTATAAGTATATAGATAATATTTATTATTTTGGCATATTATTATTTCTTTCCTCAAAAATTTGTTTGTTATACACCTACAACAGTGTTGTCTTTTCAACCCAAAGGTTGACTGGTAGAAAATGCCTTGTTGCATTAAGTCCGCCCATGTACCACTATTGTACATAAAGTTTAAATAAATACATAAATAAAAGTAAAAAGTTTGTTCAAGAAAGCTGAGGGAGCGAGCGAAAAACGTCAAGTTAAAGTTAAGTGAGTTATTTTTATTATAGTTGTTTTCATATTCCCTTCGTTCACTATCACTTTGGCTTTAAATAAATACATACATGTTCGAAAACCTGATTCGGGCGGAATAACAAAAAATATATAACAATAATTATTATGTAAAACTAACTTAACTTTCTAGACCTATGTATCCTGCGTATATGTATGAAGTTTCATTAAAATCGATTCTGTAATTTTGTATGAAATGCCATACGGCGTACACGCTGTTAAGATGAATGTTTCAAACTGAATTATAACGGGATAAACTTAAACTATACGGTTACTGCCGCGGTCGGCGGCTGAGCGCTCACCGCATCATAATAATTACGTTTATCACACAAACCTGTTGTAATTGAAGCAAGAGTTACGAAATGCTGGCATAAAAGAGTCACTACTTCTTTCACCTTAATTAAAAATTAAAAAATTGTAAAACCACAACTGCCCTGTTTTGTGACAATCTTATTTATGCCCGTTGTAATTGGTCTGACAACAGCTTAAACGTGTCATTGATTCATCTAATTTAAACCGCCTTAAAAAAAATCCTTTAAGTCGACTGTATTTTTTTGCGTGTGTCTGTGTTACATCATAGATTTTTACTGGGTGTACCGATTTTGATGATTCTTTTTGTATTCGAAAGCTGGTGTTTGTCGTGTGATAGTGATACCATTTAAATTTGAGATCTGATGACTAGTATTTGAGTTATCCCTAATAATGCGTATTTAACTGGCTTCGACTACATGGATAATGTTCTCATTTTAACTTACCGATTTATGTAAAATGAAAAAAATTGTATACGTTTTTTTGGAAGACCGTAGTATTTCGAGATGGTTCCTGTCTAGTTTGGTGATGATCTGACGAAGAACTTTGGAGATAGGAAACGGAGTTCTTAATAAATCTTCCGGGATTGCTGAAATTGCCAGTCTGTTTATTGTTTATACCAGTTTATAATACGCGATGGGGTACGTTTACGCTATGGGGTATCACCGCTAAAAAGTTAAAAATAAACAACGAAGATACAACCAAAAACACCGGTTTCCGAAATTATTGTTATATGAAAAGGCTGATGTGCTGGCGCTGCCACCGTGGCTGCTGTGAACTGTAAACGGCGAATTCATATAAGAACCTTGTTGGCAATTACATTTTCCAGCCGTTTGAGGTTGAAACGCTCAGACCCACGGTCTAAGAGTTCTCATGCAAATTCAAAGATCTAGCCAAAAGCATAGTGTTGATACTTCGCATGACCCAAGAACTGACTTTTGCCTTGAAAACACGATAAGTATAACCATACAAAGTGGCAATGCCGCCAGTCTTCTGGGCACACGTCTAGTTGACAGTGATGAAGAGGAATTGTTGACGCCATATTATATGGTTTCCTAAGTAAAGTGTTCTTAAGTGCAGCTTCAGCTCCGATCAAAAGCCAAGCTAATTGTGGTGCTTAGGTCTGGACCTAAATGATTCTTAGAAAGGAAAAATTATCTAGGCTATGTGTTGAGAATGCACACACGACACTGCGTCATCGTCCGCCTTACCGAGCGCCCACTCATTTCTGCCGGAATTAACGTTCTTTTATTTCAATTTGTTTCATTATATTTTAATGAAGCCCAGTATTTACAACACCTATAGGATATAACCCATTAGGCCCGAGTCGACGCGACGGCGCGTCGTGTTCCACACGCGCCACAAAGAGCCGTCAGCAAAGAAGACGGGGCCCCATAGGGTCAGTGCCTGCTAGGGTTGCGGAATTTGTTCGAAAGAGTCACCACGGCCCTGGAACGCAAAGGGCACAAGAAGAATCACGGGTGGGTTTTAGTCAGTAAGAGTCTGACACTCCCTTCCGCTCCGCCCAGAGCGGGAGAAATCATTTGATGATTTCCCATCCAAAAAAAAAGGATATAACCCATTATTTTTTACTACCTATGCTAGCCCAATGACTGTTCCTTATGATGTCCAGCTGTGGACTATAAGTCATGTTATGCCGATGAGATCCAAACAGCCTACCAAAAATCATTAAGTGATTTTTAATTAGATTTTCTCATAGATAACTTCATGTTTTCTATCACTAAACCAGTTTTCGGTTCGGTTCGGTTAGTTTTCTCTGACAAATTTATAGTTTGTTTTGGTAGTGAAAGTGAATTGAATATGACTAATAAAACCCACATAGCAATCGTTAAAAAATATATAAGCATAAGATAATCTTAACTAGCAACAAACTAAAATATAGCATACTAGCATCGCCTCGCGGTTTCACCCGTGTAGTTCCCGTTACCGTGGAAAGATGGGGATATTATATAGCTTATGTTTACCGGAGATAGTGTAGCTTTCCAACAGTGAAAGAATTTTTCAAATCGGTCAAGTAGTTTCGGAGCATATTCAATGCAAACAAACAAAAAAGCAATCAAATCTTTCCTCTTTATAATATTAGTGTAGAAAATTACGTTCATAGCGCTGTCAGCTGGTAATATTCCCAAGAGACCGGTCATCATCTATACTAATATTATAAAGAAGAAAACTTTGTTTGTTTGGTTGTAATGAATAGGCTCAAAAACTACTGGACCGATTTTAAAAATTCTTTCACCATTCGAAAGCTACATTATCCACGAGTAACATAGGCTATATTTTTTCCCCATATTCCCACGGGAACGGGAACTACGCGGGTAAAACCGCGGGGCGCTGCTATGAGTTATATATGTAGATATTGTTTACGGACAATAAAAAAATCATAGAAATTAGTGTTACAGTTTTCTTCAGAACCAGTCAAAATAAGTGTTTACTCAACAGCCAAGGTATATTAGCAACCAGTATTTATCGTAGAAAAATGTAAATTATTAGCTTCATTAGCATATAGACTAAAAGATGAATGTTTTTCATTCAGATTTCTAGACGGTCGGTTGCATTATAAATGTTTAGACGTTAGGCAAGTAACCTTGATGTACTTCTGCTCGAAAGTTTCTCATATCAATATGTTGTAAAACATCACGAATTATTCTCCAAAGTGTTAGGCAGAGGTGTTCCTTCCTACAGTATACATGGTGTAGCTACATAATATGCCAATATCAGTGGCGTAACTGCAGGGTGGCAGGACTGGCAAAATGCCAAAATGACGCTCATCTTCGGCCGGGGGGGCCCTCTTAGCTTGGGGGCCCAAGCTAAGAGGGCTCCCCGGCTGAAGATGAGCGTCTCCAAGATCCGGCGGAATTTCTCGGAATGCCATCGAGAGATTATAGATTATAAAATTTTGATGCGTAAAAAAGTGTTCCAAATGTTCAGTTGACCATTTATCGAGAGTTTACAATCTCTTAAGATATTTTATAATCATGTATAAACCTATGCTCTTGAAAATAAAACTGGGAAGTCCCCGTCAAAAGAATTTGCCACGGGCCCCCGATGGTTTAGTTAATCATGATCCATAGCCCCACTTCACTTAGCTCGGAATGGGAAGTCATCAAATATCTTCTTACGCTCTGGGCGCTGCGGAATGGAGTGTCAGACTCTTTCTGACTAAAACTCACCCGTGTTCCTCCTAGTGCCCTTTGAGGTCCAGGGCCGCGGTGACTCTTACAAACAAATTCCGCAACGCTAGCAGACTTCGCCTAGTCTAGGCCTCTCTTTTCTTGTGGCAACATTGTTGCCCCACATTCCTGTGCCATTTTACTCGTAATCCAGATTCTAACCGCGATGAAGCAATCTTGTCTTCTCATCATGCTGCTGGATGACTGAAGCTTTTATTCCCGTCCGCACACGCTACTCGGTCACGGCCTTACTTCCCTTGCTATCCCATGGCCACAAATCCAAACTCACTTCGGAAATCAAATGATTCCTTCCCGGCCGCGCGGAGCGGAAGGGAGTGTCAGACTCTTATTGACTAAAACCCTAAAACCGTAAGTTACCACCCCTAGAACGCAAACGGCATTAGAAATACCACGGATTCTTTCAAATGCCCTTTGCGGTCTAGGGCCGTGGTAACTCCTTCTAGCAAATTCTGCAAAGCCTGTTCGACCTGGGAATTAAACCCAAGGCCTCACGCCCAGTTAACTTTGAGAACATAAGGACAACAAGGCCCAGTGTTACCTGACAGCCAAAGTTCCAAACGAGATATCTCGAAGATCGCAATACATATAAATATATTGATATGAGGCAAGCGGCCTTGCCGGATGTACTTCAAATCGAAAGTATTATAAACTTGTGTCAACACTGTAATAACTTTAGCTTTAAATAATATTGCAAAAAAATAATATACTTATAATTTACTCTGAATGCGTAACAAACAATAAACAACAAAAGAATTTTGAAATCCATTCGCCATTCCCAACTAGAGAAGTTAGAAATAACTGACATAAAGTATTATTTGAAGATTTTTTTTTAATTCTCGTTATAAGCGGGTACAGGTACAGGTCAAACAGTTTATTGCAATTCATAATTTACACAAACCGGTGGTAAATATTTAAAATAGAAACATTTATGAACCCTGTCGGGTTCGGCAAAAAATACCTAAAATACATAAACAAATACAAAAAGAGACACGATTGAGCTTGCTAGTTGCAAAATCTGTAATACGTAAATAAAAGTGGCTATTTATTGTGTTAAATCTATGCTAATATCCCCTAATCCAAAAAAATCCAAAAAAAAAAAATCCAAAAATCTAATCTTTCCTCTCTATAATAGAGAGGAAAGATTTGATTGTTTGTTTGTATTGAATAGGCTCCGAAACTACTGATTTCAAAAATTATTTCACTGTTGGGAAGCTATACGATCCCCGGGTGACATAGGCTATATTTTATCCCCAAATTTCCACAGGAACGGGAACTACGTGGGGGAATTTGTGCTGTTAGTATATTATAAATATGTTGAATATAATTTAATTTAATATTACGCTTTCATAATAATTTACAAAGTTGCAGACTCAAAAAGTGTATTCCTTTCTTTTTTACTGTTAAAAAAACTGTTACAAAAGATCCGTTATTTATTCAAAATTGCTGATGTTTAAAAATTATGATGATTAAGTTTTGGTTGTATCATAGACATTATTGTTTTTACTCATATTAAAAATGCGAAAGTTGAAAACTTTGCTTTTTATAGTTTCACGCCAATATCGACGGGATTTGACCCTTTGTTTTGGAATGGGAAATCATAAAATGAATTCTTCTACTCTATACTACGCCTTCTACAACCAGTACCTATTAAAATTTTCTAAAGCTGGTATATGGGGATATATGTACATACATAGATGTACAGAGAGGTGGTGGCCGAGTGGTAACGGCCCTGAGTTACGAATCGAAGGTCGCGGGTTCAAACCCAGCCAGGCGCATTTCTTTGTGTAATTAAATTCAACACTACTATTCTCAAAACGGTGGAGGAAAAAACATCGTGAGGAAACCGGCATGTTCTAGAACCAAAAATTCGAAGACATGTGACATTCACCAACCCGCACTGGGCCCGCGTGGTGGATTACGTCCCATTCTCTCTCCTAGAGAGGAGGCCTGTGTCCCAGCAGTGGGAACATTAAAAGGCTGATTATGCCGTTCATAGATCAAGTCGGATTAAAAGCTTAGGTATAAAATATCGTTGTATATAATCTACTATTACAATTAGGTAGGGAAATAAACAATGTGCAATCGTGAGCCGAGCCTATAAAGACCTTTATAAGTGATTTTAATACGGCAGGGAAGACTATGAAATTGAAAGGCAGTAGTTCCAATCTGCACAAAAAATAAAATTGGTACCTTTTATCAGCTGAAAAAATATAGTGGAAAAGATTGGCTGTTCAGTTCCACTGAATCATCTATTTTAGTCTATTCGTTCCATTTGATTAGCTCTTAAAATTACAGACTCCATCATCATCATCTGCCTAGCCCTTTCCCAACTATATTGGAGTCGGGTCCCAGTCAAATTCAGCTGAATGCCAGTATCTTACATGGAGCAGGAGTCTACCAGACTTCCCCAACCTATAATTACAGACTCACTTGGAAGAAAAACAAAATGCAACAAGGTTACGGTGTAAAATCGGTGACTTCCACAAAACCCATTGAGAAGAAACACCTATTTAAAGAGCACAAGAATTTAAACACTCCCGGTAAATCCCCACATACATAAATAAAACAATAAAGTTAGTCCCTTTCCAAGCATGACCCCCAAACAAAAGCCTCTTACTCACTACATCCGTGTGTAACCTCAATTCTCGGAATCCCAATTATATAACGTAAATATAAATCTCGGGTAGGTATCAAGTCACAAATCCAAGTCATCAACCCGGCAAGGTATGGACCACGGAAGAGAAGGTCTTAGGGCTGGGCGCTAACAAAATAAATTAAACTTAAATTGTCTTTAAGTAATAAAACCTGTTTTGTTCAGGAAATTGAACTAAAAAATGTTGCAGTGGTTCTTTTTGACATAATTATGATTCGATTTATTAATGAACTAGCAGCACCCTGCTGTTTCACCCGCGTAGGTCCAGTTCCCGTGGGAATACGGGGATGAAATATAGCCTATGTTACTCAGGGTGAATGTAGCTTTCTAATGGTGAAAGAATTTTTGAAATCGGTCCAGTAGTTTTGGAGTCTATTCGTTACATACAAAAATACAAATCTTTCATTTTTATAATATTGAGTATAGATATAGAAGTATAGATAGTATAGATTGGTGTCTAAAAGGTATAAGTATTATACAAAGGTCTAAGTTACTTGAGACCTTTAGTATCGAACAAGTTTAGTACCTAACAGTCACGATGTTGTTTTAATTAGAAGCTTGATAATTTATTATTGTTATGAGACTAATAACAGGACACGATTGCATTAATTAGGTTTTTATTTGTTTATGCTATACTGTCTTGTTGCTAGCAAACGTCTCGTCCATAATATTCTACTAGCTGTCCGCACAACTTCGTTTGTGTCACATTTTTCATGACTGCTCCGCTCCTATTGGTCCCTATATCCCCGATTTTAAAACATTCTTTATCGCTGCTCCGCTCCTATTGGCTAAAGCGTGATGATATATAGTCTATAGCCTTCCTTGATAAATGGGCTATCTAACACTGAAAGATTTTTTCAAATCGGACCAGTAGTTCCTGAGATTAGCGCGTTCAAACAAACAAACTCTTCAGCTTTATAATATTAGTATAGAAGTATAGATTAGTATAGTTTTGAACTGATTTGCTGCCAGTTTCAGTCAATTGGCCATACTAAGTCATTTTTTTACAGATGGGACATCATCAAATGAATTCTTCTACTCTGGGCGGAGCGGGAGGGAGTGTCGGACTCTTACTGACTAAAACCCATCCGTGTTCCTACTAATGCCCTTTGCTTTCCAAGGCCGTGGTGACTCTTTCAAAAAAGTTTTCCAACCAAGAACGTGTGTTTTGATAACGACACCCAGCTTCAGTCACTGGGCAATACTATTAGTTCATCTACATATGTCTTGCAATATTAAATATTTTGATCTGGATAACTCTACAGTTGTCTATCTTTCAGGGTCAGTAAATTTGACTGAACTTCTTCAAATTAACTTTATAGTGACTCGACACAAACTAAACTGCACTATAGAACGAAGAGAAATCTAGGCCGCCCAATATCCTGGACTTCGTTACGTACCGCCGGAAAAATGTTCCGTAATTACTGCTTAGTGCTAAATAATTTAGCAATAGGATGCGCGTGCGCACTCGATGTGTTTATTATCCATCAGAAGATGTAATCACGGCTTATCAGGGACGCATCCTCGCGTGTTTGTGTTAAAGTATTGAGTTGGAAATTGTTGTTAGTTTTAATTAGGTATGGAATTTTGTTCCTCAATGAGCCACAAGTACTTCTCATACCATGGAGCATCGTAGTGGTAGCCAAATAGATTGTGGTAGAGTAACTGGCTGAACATTCTGAGCTCGAATACCGTCCGACTTTTAAATTATTTTACCACAAATACTCATGAAACGGATCAGGAAATCGTCGTGAGCTACCTACATGTCCTTTTTTTACAAGCTTTTATTTTATGAATAGGAAGACTTTTACTGACTAAAACCCATCTGTGTTTCTCTTAATGATTACGGTTGCCGGGAATATTAAATATCAGGATGGTATCTGGGGTAAAATTGACGTGAAGGTACACAACAGGAATAAAAGCATCTTTGAGAACTGGTTTGCGTGTTTTTATTTTACGTGCTTGTTAAGTATTGCCATACTGACTTATTCACATGCATCCATCTCTGTCTGACATTCTCTCTCCCTCTCTCTACAGCCATTCGTCATACACGTGTTCTGTATAAATATACATTAAAACTGTCAAACTAATCAATCCCCTAACTAATACCAACTTGACCCAGCCTGGCCCTTGCTGCCCTGCCTCAATGACCCTGCTAAGCCGAGGCCCGTGTCCCACAGGGGATGCCCTTAGCGAGCGGTCGTTTAGTTTGTAAGTTTTAGCCCTGGCTGGGGGCCCTAAATTCATTTGAGGCCACCACAGGAAAGTCCGGTTAAGCAGTAACCAGCCGTAGAATGCGGAACTGAGACTGGTCCACGTCAAAAAAGTTATGGAATTAATCGTCCAAAACTATGACGAAGTGTTCATGTACACTTGTACAGTACAGTTTGTGATCTACGCAAATGTAGTCACGAAAAAAAAGCCATTCGTTTGCTTCAAATTCAATCACGTAGTTGATTTTTTGTTCAATTTTCCTGCGCACAGTCAGCTATGCAATAACTCCGAATGAAGCAAATTACATACAAAATGCTATTCTAGTACGAAATCGTGAGATTACTACATTTATTGATTTAAATGCTGCATCGAACTTGCCTACAGTGATTTAAAGCAGCTGGTCATTAGTGAGCAATAACGTGTTTACACTGATTCAGGAAATATCTAAACAGATTTATTGACTTTAATACAGAAACTTGTAGAACAAACGCTTTGAACCAATGGCTAGTGGGAAGTTTAGCTTGAGAAGAGAAACCTTTTTTTATGGATGGGGACACATCAAATGACTTCTTCTGCTTTGGGAACAGCGGAAGGGGGTCTCAGACTCTTACAGACTAAAACCCATCTGTGTTCCTTCTTATGTCCTTTGCGTTCCAGGGTCGCGGTGGTTGTTTCAAACAAATTCCTCAACGAGAAGAGAAACCTAGGTTTTGAATTGTGTTAGAACTTAATTCATTTTACTAAATCCACAATTCATAATTATCCTAACCTCACTCTCTGCTGGAATTGGGCACCTATTTCGCCAAGCCTTTCCTGAATATTCTCGGCAGTTCCTACCAGCCACCCTGTAAATATCGTAACTCAATCCAGTCTTAAGCGTCTCACCAATTTCGTTTTCGACTCGCGCTTCACCATTTTGACTAGACTATCCACTCACTAATGTATTCACTCACCACTCACCAATGTATCCACTCACTACTCACCAATGTATCCACTCACCACTCGCCAATGTATCCACTCACCACTCGCCAATGTATCCATCCATCCATCTCATAATCAGCCTTTTAATGTTCCCACTACTGGGCCACAGGCCTCCTCTCTAGGAGAGGGAATGGGCCGTAATCCACCACGCGGATCTAGTCATCCACGCCCATCGCAGTTCCGGGTTGGTAAATGTCACACGTCTTTGAATTTTTTGGTGCTAGGACATGCCGGTTTCCTCACGATGTTTACCTTCACCGTTTTGAAAGCAGTAGTGATGAAATTAATTACACAAAGTAATGCGCCTGGCTGGATTTGAACCCACGACCTACGATTCGTAAGTCGGGGCCGTTACCACTCGGCTACCACTGCTCTTGTATGTATCCAACTATCCACTCACTACTCACCAATGTATCCACTCACCACTCACGAATGTAAACGCGCCCTAATGGAAACTGTAAATATGTTTAACATCTTAAAAGAATGGAAATCAAAGACCTTCGAGCCTAAATATGTAATTACTTTGTAGTGTGATTAACTGGCCGCCAATTTCGCGCCTAGTTTATTTCATAACCACCTAAGATATTTTTGCTTGAGAGATTGTAAGAAAAAAATATATTTTATAACAGCTATTAAGTGCCTGACCCTCTAGATTGAGTGCAAATTATATGCTTAATCACTTTAAAAACCACACACTTGATAAAATTATTCCAAGGAGGTCGTTAATGGAAATCTTTATTAATTATTATGCTTGACTAAAGTAATAGTCATCACTTTCAAGCAGTGGTCGTAAATCTGCTTAAATCTAGACAAGGTTTTTTTTTTAAATTATTTTTTCACAGTCAGCCTGCTCTTGGCTTTTGGCCGCAAAAGTAACGGATCAAGTGTCCCAGAATCTGTCTGTTCAATCTTGCCTTGAAGGGTTTAAGATGGCGGACACTCGCATTTGCTACTTTTCACCAAAGTCCTATTTTTACATCTAAATAATAAAATTATTCAGAAATATCATCTAATGTTTACATTTCTTTGTTTTCAGAAATCGTGCAGCCAACATGTGTTCTGGAATCAGATTTCGGCTTCAAAATCAACTGCGCCTTCAAAAAGTCCGGTCTTTTCCGGGTACGGAATCTTGGAGGCATCAAGGCACATGCTAGCTTAGGTGAGGTATTTTCTACCTATTTTACATAACGCAAAAAAAAATGAGTCAACTCGCGTATGGACGAATGCTCGCGCTCTTGCTTGTCTCTTATCTATCTATACTCTATTCTATACATATTAATAAAATTGGAGCGTTTGTTTGCAATATTGAAATAACCACTTTTTACTACATGCATATATTAATATATGAGGTTCATACACCAAAATGACATTTTTTACAATTTTTGTCTGTCTGCTTGTTCCGGCTAATCTCTGAAATGGCTGGACCGATTTTGACGGGACTTCATTGGCAGGTAGCTGATGTAATTGCTGGAGTAATTTAGGCTACTTTGGAAAAAATCTTTTATTTTAGAAAAATAAAGTAATGTTGCGATGTCCAAGTCCTGTCCAGTACTGCGCACAGCTCACGCGCATACTACTGTGCCATCACGTCGGGCGCCTCCCACCACTTCTCCAACCAACGAATCAATATCACAAAGAATCGGGGGGTTAGTAACTATTCTACGCGGACGTAGTCGCGGGCAGATGCTAGTTTTAGATAAGGCTTTGATACACTGGCTGGTATTATCTAGTACAGACTGGTAGGCATTATCGATACTAATATATAAAGCTGAAGAGTTTGTTTGTTTACTTGGACGCGCTAATCTCAGGAACTACTGGTCCGATTCGAAAAAATCTTGATAAATAGCCCATTTATCAAGGAAGGCTATATAGGATATATAACATAACGCTAAGACCAATAGGAGCGGAGCAGTCATGAAAAATATGACAAAAACGAAGTTGCGCAGGTCAGTTATTCATTTGATAAACTCGCAGTTACTCGAGACTGGTCTTATAAAGCCAAACATAGCACACCTAGAAGTTAAAGATTCTGTCTGTTTATAACTACGTAATGCGACCACAAACGTTTCAAAAAGTAATTTAGGATGTATTATTAATTGGTTTTGAGCTTTCTAGTTACAAGACGAATAATCCGTTAAATCAAAAAGCGAAAGTGAGAGCTTAAGAGAAAATGCAGCCTAATTCGAAGCTAACATCAATATCTAAGTAATATAACCAGACTGGTTGAACATCTTGGACCGTGAAGTCCAACTGCCAAATGTTTAGTTGACACTTCGAGGTATTCCTCGAAGCGCTACCATTTTGAGGCGCACCTAATGAGGCGCTCCTTTTTTATTCTTCAGAGCGCACCTTTTAATAGCGCCCCCGATATATATCACTAGTTTACATTTTTTATTTTTTTTATATACCCCTCACAAAATCAATGTCAATACTATCTTCTACCTACCTAATTTCGAAAAGTGTTAACATAAATTTTCTATCACGTCACATTCTTTTTCTACCCTCAAATCATTTTATTTCAATAATCATACAGAGTTGCTTAAGTGTGGCGTCCATTTATTGCTTTTTTTTATGAGATCTTTAAGTAAACTTAAACAAAATGTCGAAACGAATGTGTCAACAAAGTTCTGAACGTTTTTGCTATGTTTACTTACGTTATGTTACTCCGATGGTCATCCGGCGAAAACGTACACCTTCCATTTGGTGCACCAATGTTGTGGAGAGAACCGAGTAATCACGAAAATGACTGTTACTTTTGCGTTACGAAGACATCGGGTTTTAATAAGAAAACTAAGTCAAGTATTGTATATGCCGATGTTCCATCCATTACTAAGCCTATATTGCATTCCAAAGATATTCCATATCCAACTTGCCCCGGTGGTACTAGTAGCGAGAGTAAAATAAGGACTTTGGATGATGACAATGAAAGTGACGTGGAAATGAAATCTAGTGATTCTGAAGAGTTTTCTCTAGAAGAAAAATCACCACATTTGATCAACCAAGCTGAATTGAATGATCTCATAAGAGATTTACAGCTATCAAAATCTAAAGCTGAGCTTCTTGGGTCTCGCTTACAACAATGGAATTTACTAGCTTCGGGTACAAAAGTTACATTAGCTAGGAGCAGAAGCAAACTATATGCAGAGTTCTTTAAACGAGAAGGAAGATATTGTTACTGTGCTGACATTCCTGGACTTTTTAAAGCAATGAATCAAGAGTACATCAACACAGAGTGGCGTTTATTCGTTGATTCTTCTAAGTATAGTTTAAAAGCAGTTTTATTACACAACGGAAATACAAAACCCTCTATTTCAATAGGACACGCTATAGATTGCAAGGAGAGCTACGAAACAATGTGTACTTTAATGAATTTGATAAAATATGCCGAACACAAGTGGAAAGTTTGTAGCGATCTGAAAGTCATAGGTTTATTGTTAGAATTGCAGGGCGGATATACAAAGTACGCCTGTTTTCTCTGCCTTTGGGACAGCAGAGTTAAAGAGCAACACTATATCCGAAAAGACTGGCCTATTCGGAACGAGTACATTCCTGGCAAAATGAATATCAAAAATTAGTCCTTGGTAGATCGAGGAAATATTATTTTACCCCCATTACACATAAAGTTGGGACTTATGAAAAACTTCGTTAAAGCGTTAGACAAAAACAGTGATGCTTTTCACTATCTACAAAATTTCTTTCCACATATAACAGAAGCCAAACTAAAAGAGGGGATATTTGATGGCCCACAAATCCGTAAAATTATGGCTGATTCTAAGTTTGATACCCTTTTATCTGAGAAGGAAAGAGCTGCTTAGAATTCATTCAAAATAGTGGTTAAGGACTTTTTAGGAAATAATAAAAGTGAAAACTATAAAGCCATAGTTACAGATTTATTAAAAAAAATATCAACAAATTGGAGTAAACATGTCATTAAAGATCCATTTCCTGCATTCTCACTTAGATTTTTTCCCGGAAAATTTAGGAAGTATGAGTGATGAGCAAGGGGAACGTTTCCACCAAGATTTAAAGATTTTTGAAGATCGCCATCAAGGATATTGGGATGAAAATATGTTAGGAGACTACTGTTGGTCTATTTTAAGAGAAACAGATCAAGACACTTATAAAAAGAAGTCAAAATTTTGTCATTTTTAGTTTATTTCAGTTTTTCAGAGTTGTTTTTCCTAATTTTTACTGTATTAAATATTTCTAAATCCTGATGTGACAGATTTTTTTTTATTATTTTTCCTAGGTTACCCTTACGTAGGTACATAACATTCAATAACTTTCAGGTGGGGTATAAAAACCGTGTAAACTAGTGATATTTATTAGGAGCGCTACTAAAAGGTGCGCTCCGAGGAATAAAAAAGGAACGCCTCATTAGGTGCGCCTCAAAATGGTAGCGCTTCGAGGAATACCTCGACACTTCGCCTGGCCGTAGGGCTAGCTTTTACCTCGGACAGAGGATTGGCATTGCCATACAACGTGGCAATGCTGCCCGTCTTTTGGGCTCACTTCTAGTCGATAACGATGCTGACGAATTTTTTGATGCCAAATTCTAGTTAGGAAGATTTTTCATTTTAAATGTATTATAGTTAGATTAGTATCTATTGAAACACAAAATGTTTATGCTTGTAGTTATTAAAAAATATCAGTAATATACATAATCAAACAATCATAACAGCACTAAGTACGATCATAACAGCTAATAAGCCAGCATCTAATTGCAAGACTGTAAGTAATAAACGCATGAATGAGTAGAAATACTCGACAGTTGACGACTTCTATGAATGCAAAACACATTAATATACAAATCGAACGTGTTTCTCCAATCAAAGAAATTGTGATGAATGGTAGAACCAGTTACTTAGAATTTCTTTAGAGGTATTTTGCATCATTAGTACATAATGATGCGGCTGAACTAGTACGATATAAAGAAAGAACTAGTACGAGCTCATAATTATAAAGAGACAATGAAGGCCAATGTTTGATGACCCTACATCGTGATGGATCAAAGTTGTTTTGGTTAGTATAAAAAAAAAATATTGGACAGAAATTCTCTTGTATCGGAAGGTGATTACCACCAGCATTGGTAATACATCAGAAAGAAAAACGGAACGAGGACGTTTAAGTTAACACAGTTTGGTACCTCCTTACATAAGACCAAAAAATCATTCAATATTTTTTTTTTAGTTGTTCATAGTTATTTTTTTGTCTCTCATGAGTCTCACCAGTTCCAACACGCTTATATTTGTGGCTACAGTCTATATTTAGTTATTAGCTTGTCTTACGAGTTCTCACATAGGACAGCATCCAGACAGCTTCTTCCTCGTGGAGGAATTGATAATCCCAATGTTTTGAGGTTATATGTTAAATTTTTATTTTATTACTAAAACGGGCCGTCACAACAAAAAAATAAAGCAATAAAAATTCGTTTTAGTATCGTCACTAAATCTTTATTCATTAACAGTTTCTCTCAGGTCCTCAGTTATGGAAATTCAGGTTGGCCGAACGTCCTGATATTCCGGGAACCAAAATTCATTTTACTTTTAACCGGTGGCATTACAAGTAAAAGTAAAACATTGGTTGCTTGTCACCAAATCGTCACTAAATCTTTATTCAGTAAGAGTTTCTCTAAGGTCCTCAGTTATGGAGATTCAGGTTGGCCGAACGTTCTGATATCAGGTCGTTCAGCCATAAATAAATGCTTCTAACTTTCGAACTATTCTGTCACAAATTGTTTGGCTGGCATCTTTTTGTGTCACATAATCGTCACTAAAATCTGGAGTAGCAGCCAGCTCCCTATCTCGACTGGCCGAACGTTCTGATATACATACATGATTTAAACCTATATGACAGAATTTCAACTTGACCTCATTGAACGAGCAATGTAGTTTCCATCGCATTTTAGATTTATCTAACAGCATTTCTTGTTAGACTTTTATCTCTTATTTCTAAGCCATCTATGTCTACATAATTGCCAAATCCTCAGACACTGAAGGTTGAAAACAATGATTTAATAGCATACTCAGTACTCATGGTCAACACATCTCTGCTAAGTCGGAGAGTAATTGGCAGTAATTATTGTATTCTGCAGAAGTTGGTAACTGGGTGACTGTTCCGACAATCAGCCTCAAACAATCAGACCATCTTTATGACCTTTGAGTGTGACCTCTAAGTTTTTTCGGTGTTTCTTCTCGTGGTAGTCGGTTAGAAAACACCGGCTTCATCTAGCTTAAAATATCAAGAAATATTGGACGTGTAAAAGTGTTATGTTTACCCACTTACAAAATAAATATAATTTATCATTTATGATAAAATACCTACAATTATAGACAAAGATACCAAAAAAGTAGACCAACATGAAGCAGAGATAGACAAAAATACAACTGCTTTATCGTATCTAAATTTACATATTTTGCGAGAACTACCGTCGGTCGGCAGCCTGATGTCGAGAAAACATATAAAAGATGTGTGGGACAGCGTGGAGACCATTATCATCCACTTTCTATACTTAACCCTATGCTGTGCCATGTTACTTGGGGCTGGTTCAACTCGCTTTCTTTTTCTATTTTCGTCTGTCAACGAGCTTCAGGATATAGATTCATTAGCTTTAGAACTACCCTTTTGAATCCTAAATTCTCAGATCGTTTTCTACTAAATATTTTGAACGGTAGGTAATGCTAGACCTGCGGGCCTACCATGACGTCTTAAAACGTGAGTCTTCCGAGCGAGAAAAAGGGATGGAGCTATATAGGGTGTATAACTCTATCTCTCTTTCTCGCTCGGAAGACTCACGTTTTAAGACGTCATGGTACGCCCGCTGATTCAGACTTTTAACTGTTCCAGGTTTCAGTCTGGGTGACGAGCTGGGTTTTGAGCAGTCTCTAACTAACTTGGACCCCAGCCGGCGGCGGTCAGTCAGCGTTAAGAATGGGCCACCAGCAAACATCCTCGCAGACCCATCGAGGACAAACGTTAAGCAGGAGGTGAGAATAAAATAAAACATGGTCAAAATAAAAATATTTATTGAATACTGGCTTTCTACTAGAAAAAATAAAACACTAGATGATGATAAGGTTCATGACCAAATAAAACAGACAGGTAACGCTTATTATGAAAAGGTTTGTATCCAGTAGTTGATAAAGCCAGAAAAAAGAGCAACTCTAGATCTTTTAGTTTTCAACCACTTAAACTTGGAGTGTCTGCAAAATTGGTAGATCAGATTGGTAGAAATTTGGTCAAGCTCAATCCAAAAATACAAACTTTCTGTTTACATATCAAAGTGTGGTTTGTAAACAGAAAGTGGTACAAATACAATTCATGCCCGAATAACGCAAAAAACATGTTATAAATATTGACCCACATTCTGAATCAAAATAAAAAAGACAAGACCCCATTCATACCAGTTGCGTTTGCAGCAACCGAAATTAGTAGCCAAGAAGAGCAATTTATTTGACAATTATGCTAAAAATAACTGTTATTACGGACTTGCGGAGATTTAACGCAACTTTTATATCTAAAAACCGACATCTGATTGGACCATTATGTCTAGCGTTAGAGGAAACCTCAACATATTTAGTTCAAGTGGCTCAAAAATGTGCAATGATTGTTTTTATGTTGCGTCGTGAAACCGCAATTTCGGTTACCTTTAAACTGGTGTATAAACGTAGGTTAAGCAAACTGGCCTTAGACTTCACTTAACAAGCTTTCATTTGCACTCTTTTCAGATTAAGAACATTGACTTATTATTCATTTTCCTAATTCCAGAAGCGCGGTAAACAGAACAGGATCATGCGTCCCATGCCTCCTGCTAACCGCCCCAACCAATCTGCCATGGACAAGCTGACCAGCCTGCACCAAAAAGTTTCCACCACCATGCAGCCGATCGTGGTCCAGGCCCCCGTCGAGCAGCCCATCGCCAGGGCCGTCCCCACCGTCACCATGGCCAAACCAATGCCCATGGGAATACCAGCCTTCAAACCTCTACCGCCGAAAGAAGAAACCCTTGCCGTTTTACCTATAGCACCAACACGGAAGACCTACGCACCCCTGCAAGTCCCACAGTCCAAGGGCCCAGGACTCGCATACCAAAGTGAGATATACCCATCACACAACCAAATATCAAAAATGGTATCACAGATGACAGCACAGCAATTCTCTCCAGTCAAATACACACAAAGTCCCGTCATAGTAGAACATCCAAAATTTTACTCCATGACTACTGTAAATCCATTCTTACCCATGCCACCTTCTCAAGCCATGTCTCTAATACCTGCTCCAGTGTTCAAAGAAATACACATTTCACCTTCTTACTCACCTAACTCTATCATCCAAAAGCATCCTCTTTCTAACTTTGTAGACCCTGTTCCTCATCAAGTCCACGATATTGCGAACAATCCTGTATATAATACGAAGAAAGTCGACGATTACAATTCTATAACTGGTTATGGAGACGATACTGCGTTGAAGTTTAATAAGGAAGACATCAATTCGAAGATAGCAGAGATTGCTAAAGCTGGGAACATATCGATGGAGGCTGTTGAAGCGGCGATCGCGTTGAGGCAACAACAGTTGTTGAGTAAATACGCGAACATCCCGGCGCCGCCGTCGACCTCATCATCAACAACAACAACAACGACAACAGAACTGCCGTTCGTGTTCCAACCGGAGCCTGAACCTGAAATATTGACTGCTGCGTTACCTCAGAAGCCGCCGAAGAGGTTCGTATTATCATTCGTTGGAACACAAAGTTAATCTTAACACACGTTATGCATTGTTATGATCTTGTTAATCTTTAACATTTGTTGCGTCTAGTTTCACTGGAGGACCAAGAAACTGAGGTATAAATGAAATGATATTGAATGTGGTTTGGAAATATTAGCTTATAAGTACCAAAACACTGCTTATAGGTGCGCTTGGTCTGGTGTGCGAATATTACGAGGGATCAGCTATGCGCAAAATATTGCAAAAAGTTCTGATGAGTTGATTTAAGCGCTGGTCGTTTGAGCATCTCTGGATTCCTGGTTTGCACCGTTAGGCTTTGCTTTACTTTATAAAATAACAAAAAATCTGGGTGAAAGTTGACCCCTTCTTTGTCCATCTTTCAGGAGCTGGACGGCTAATCTACAACACACCAACCCATTCTTACATATCATTCCATAATGGTTTCCAGAATCCCAATATCCGGCAAGGTAATGAACGCTCCCCGCGAGTACTACCCTGTCGGTTATGAGAAGAACTTCGACGACCACTTCCAGTCCAAGGTGGACCTTCCGGAAACCAGCTTCCATTGTGGTGACCAGAAGTACTTCCCTGGATTGTACGGCGACGAGAGTCTTGGGTGTATGGTGAGTGGATACTGGCGCATTCTGCGTTTTATTGTCATTTTAACATTTAATAACTGAGTGGCGTATCCCAACTCAATGAAGAACGAAGGAGTTCAAACCAAGACCATGATTTCAGGCTTGAATTTTCTGAATAAAATTCATCTTAAGTGTGTACATACATATTATAAGAAATATACCATAGCAATATTTTAGTTGAAAATGAGATTGCTATACATCTTCTTACAGTAAAATTTAATGTAGCTGCTAAGTTAGCTGGTCTTAGGGGCGAACTATTGCCAAAATAAAATCGAGGAGAAAAGGAATTGTAATGTCAAGAAATATTCCTACAACATTATGGCAAGCCATAAATTGAAGCTTTAAATTCTCATACAATTAATTATCCTCACAGAATTTAAACGAAAGGTCCTTGATCTATGCTCAAATCAGCAGTCAATTGAACGCAATCTGACAAATGGTTTCCCCCTTGCAGGTGTTCCACGTCTGCGCTCTGACAGATGATGGTCTCGTCATGAAATCCTTCCTCTGCCCCGAGTCCACGCTCTTCGACCAGACCATCCTCAAGTGCAACTGGTGGTTCTATGTGGACTGCAAGAACACTAAGAAGCTGTACGATACCAACATACCGGTGTCCAAGAGCTACCAGCTCATGAAGGCGCTTACTTTCTTCTCTACTTACAAGAAGGAGATGCAAGAGGATGGTAAGAAAATCTTGTTTTAGTTAAGTTCTGTTTTGGCATGGAACTTCTATAAAAGTTGCCTATTATGATGCAGCTGAATACAAGTTATTTGGAGCGTCTTCAAGGTTTGGTGGTACAGTTAGACAAAACTGGTTTTTGGAGGTTATGTGACGAACAAAAACCTATATTTATTTTAAAACCATTTATATTATCTAAAGCTTTTTATATGTATGGCTAACAACGCGTTGTCAACGTTTCCATGGGAATAAAGGATTAAAATATAATTATATAGCTTTTCACTGGAGAAAAATATTGTAGCTTATTTGTAAAATACTGCTATTCAGCTGGATCTGGTTTGAGTGGAAGCCGATCCCAATATAGTTAGGAAAAGGCTAGGCAGATAATGAGTTTCGGAGCTTATACGGTACAAACAAACAACTGCTCTTATAATATTAGTATTAAATAAAAGGCAATCTCTGGAAAAGCTAATTCAGGTTCGAAGAACACTTCAACAATAGGCACTTATTCTGGTACTAAATTACATTGGTTGCATTATAAAACAGACGCCAGCGGGGCATTACAAACATACATATGTACTTGAAATAAGCAACTTCTGTGAGAAACTCTACGCGGCCAAAGCTTGCGGGTATCATTTAGCAGCTGATACTTGAAACAAGCATTATTTATTTAACTTTAATTATTTGTTTAATGTTTCCAGGTCAAAAGCATACCACTGAAGATGTGGACAACATCAAAGAAGCTATATCTATACTTCAAACTCAAAATCAGGATGCTCCTCGTCCGAACAAACCTGTTCAAACTAACGCAGATACAGTCAGCTTCCCTAACACTGCGAGTGTATCAAATACTGCGAGTGTACAAAACACGGCTGGTTCCTCAAACCATATACAATTCATCACTCCCACCCCTTTCATGATCGATGAAAGGAACCGCAAAACTACTACTGAAGCAGCCCCTGTATACAGAGGCACTAGAAATCTGAACTCCACAAGAAACTTAAGAAGAAATACAACTTCAGCTGAAAATACCACTGACTTCAAACTTATAACAGTTAATGCAGGCATAAACATAGCCCAAGGAAACGTGACAGAGAATGATTCAAGAGAAAAGAAACATAGAAGACGAATGACTTTACAAAAATCTAGCTCAGGAACTACAACTCAGAAACCGAAAACAACACAAAAACCCACAACAACAACACAGAAACCCGAAGTAACTACGTCTAGCATAGAAATAGTTAAACTAGATATACAACCAATAGAGAATGTTAGACAAGAGACACTGACAGACCAAATTGAAGATGTGAATCCAAACGTAGCAAATTTAGCACCAGTAAAAAGATTCTACAGATCGAGTGCTGAGAAATATGAAGATAAAGAAATGGCGATAGTTAATAATGAAAAAGTACAGATTGTCCGTCCGACGGCACAATCAAGATTCGTGGGATATCCCACGTCAAGAGCAACCATAGCAAAATTAGACGAAGCCGTATTAGGGAAAATAAGGACGAAGAAACAGGCCATTGCCATTGTGACGCCTGAAAAACACAGTCCAAAGACGTAGTCCGAAATTAGTCAATTAGTAAGTGTCATAAGTAAGTTATTTATTTCGCCGATACATGTGGAAATTGTGTTTGCTCAATTTTTGTACTTTTATAGTCTAGTTGAATGGAGTCAAGTGATATTACGGTGTATGTTTAGTTGTTTAGTAAATTTTTCCTAATTTCTTTTTGTGTTTTATTTACAAAGTAACTTATAATTACGTACTTAACAAAGCAGGTAAATACAGCAGGGTCAATAACTGATAAAAAACAATAAGGTAGACGAGTCGAATTCAAATGAAACAAATTGGTATAAGTAAACGATAAGCAGGGCCTTTATTATGATATTATTACAATAAATTTAACTGTAAATTATATTATGGTATACCATTGCATAGATTAACGGAATAATATCTATTTCCTCGTACTTTTAAGCAAGCACTTCAAGAATCTTTCGCAAACTATTGGCCCCAAGACTATCATGGTTGCCCCCGCTAAAGCTGTGATACAGCTAAAACAAATCATTTTGTTTCACTAGCCCAAGTTCCAAGTCAACTACAAAATTCTTGATTTTAAGACGAGAATTCTTTTCAAGATCTTATCATGAACGAAATCCCAATTAAAGTGGACGATTTCAACGTAACAGGTTCTCATTAGAATATCAGAACGGCATACCACAGTCAGGACATATGGGTGCAGCTGGACAATTACATTTACTTCCAAAGAGGCTTCTGGTCCAGTATGGTACACAAACAATTAAAGTGGTGGCACCAATGAGACCCAGCACAGATATGCAAATCATGCAAGCGCAAAGTTTGGGGCTTATCTGAAACAAAAAGAAATTGATGAAGTAATTAAAAATTCAAATCCATCGTCAACAATAGTTAAGTTTAAAAAATGCGAACGATACTTGCTTTATACAGTTTATAAAATTGAAACAGAATTGGTTGTGGTTTCTAAACTTCACGTTGTCAATGCAGAGACGAGTTACATTGGTCTTAGCATGTAATATTGAACTAGTGGATAAATGATTGATTACTGTATTGGTAATGTTTATGTTATGCTTTGGATTGCTTTTGGCATACTTGATGTTAAAGGGATTTAAAAAGGTTATATCCATAAAGCTTAAATAGTAAATTTAAGAACTTAAATAACTTCTGTGTGAAGCTAAAACTACTTAGGTAGAGTTTATGGAGCGGCTAGTAAATTTGTTTTAAAATATCTTCCAGAAATGTAGCTATGGTAAGAATAAGGAGCAATTGTGTCTGTTTATAAAATAAATAAGAACAAACCGTTTATAGTGACATCAATTTATTACAAAACAAAATTATGGACACAGCTGAATGAAGAAGGCAATCATCGTTTGCTTTTGATGAAACATCTTAAAATCTTATCACAAAGTAGAGGACCACAGGCTATACAGGTGGCTGCCACAACGGCTGTTGCACAACTCATACAAATCATCTTAAAAGCGTTAGGAATACACTCAAGAACTAGTTATTCCATGCACAGTCTTAGTTGCAGGAGAAACGTCGGAGGCCGATCTATAGTTCTCGATAACGTCTGTACGAAATACGTTCGTCTTACTCAAGCACTGGTTCCCCCAAATGCGATGGGTCCTGATCCCCAGGAATCTCAGAAAAATATCAGCACTGATCAACGTCAGAAAGGCGACGCAAAGCATTGGCTCTGAAACAAAAGAGATATACATTAATTAAGGAGAGACAAAACATATAGGCAAAGCAAATGACAAACAATTTTAATAAGCTTGACGGACTTAACGTAAGCGTTATGCGGGATGAGGCTTCGATTTAGAAAACACAAAAATAAGAGTCGAAAATTTGAAATAGGCCAGTAGTTTTGGAACGATTGGTAGAAGATATAAAAATAAAGAATAAAACAAAGACGTAGTAGGTGTGCGTAGGATATATATAATTGAAATTACATGGTTGTGACTATTAACAATAAAGGGTAAACATCAACAAGAACTTTTCTTCTTTTTAGTTATACAGCATAATAATCTTTCACAAATGAGGGGTCCGAGCACGATAAGTCCCAGCAAGCCGAGAAAAGTGGTGCAAGAGATACACACCATCTTGGCGTCTGCACCAAATCTTAAGAATGTTATAATTCGGAATGAAGCTTCAGACTATCGTTGCAAAGCACAGTCGGTGAAGGCTTTTTTCGGAATAGAGTAACAAACTACGAGTCCCTCACTAGCGACCTGAGCACCCACTGGGCCAACCACAGAATCTGAAACAATAATTGAAGTAATTTTGGAAAATGACAAGATTGTACAAAAAATATGAAAAATCATGCTTATCTTTGATCTTGTTGGTACTTTTCGTTCACTTCACAGGTTTTAATGAACTTTTCAAATGACTAAACAGTCATATGTCACAATGTCCAGTTAATATACCATACAATTCCAGGCGCACGTTAAAAATTTCGATTGGATCTGCGAATCTTTCTTGACGTAGTTTTTTTTTTGTGTCCACCGTTGTAACATAAACCGAGAGGAATATCTTTTAGTACTTACATGCAAAGATCAGTCTGTTATTCTGCGACGAGACACAGGAATTTTGCTATCATTTGTTTCAATCAGAGGCCAAAAGATAATCCCGATACCAAGATTATCCTAGCGACATTCCACAATAATTTAACACGCATATTGTTATCACTAATATTTTATTACATGCAAAATTTTGCTTGAGTTACGACACGAAAGGAAAAGTCACCATATTTTCTAAATTTAAAATTTCTTCATCGAGAACTCTGTCACTGTCATAGAGTAGAAGTGTTGAGAAAGGTTTTATATCAGATTCTGTTCTCCTCGTATAAGTAAACCTCTGTGGTAATTTACTTGTACTTCTTGAAAAGATATTTCTTACGGCCGAACCCAATAACCGATCTATCACATACTGGAGATAGAAAAACAAATGAAACAACAGAAAACCTTTATAATTTTTCTTGATTTTTCTGTTGTTTCATTTGTTTATCTATCTTCAGTATGTGATAGATCGGTTATTGGGTTCGGCCGTTAATGGTAGTATGATGTGCACACATGCCACTACACGCCCTGTGCCACTGCGGCAATTGGATTTACACACTGAAAATTCATCTGAGCGATGGCAGCGTTGTTATAATGGAGTCGCTGTGCTGGTCATCGATCAAGCCTAGCAGCAATCAGCGGTAAATGCGGAGTTAATCGGACAGAAGCCCTGGAGACGCTGAACTGCTCCAGTTATATTAAACGTTAATGAAGAACCGAAGATGCCTCAGCAGTACCCTTGTTTTTAGAGCTTTGCAGACAAACTACATAATATTATTTAGTCCTCATTTTGCGCCTTCTAAATGAATTGAACATATATTGAAATTACATGGCTGTGAGTGCTCAAAATTGTAAAAATTAAGCACATGCGAAGTAAAATTACCATCTTTGTTAGAAAACATAAAGCAACGAAACTGGCCGTGCCGTGTCATGCTTGGAACCCCCGATACATCTACTTGAACAAAATATACTTTCTTCATTTTTTGTTTTAGTATATCCAGCTGGACGTATACTCTACAAAAATCCAATTAAATTTTTAATTTTGGCCAAGTGCGAGTAGGGCTTACATAGATGGGTCCCGTACCTACATTAAATTAACGGCATAACATCATTACGTAGATGAGGGAGCGAGACGGAGAGTTATTGTTATCCTTGTTCAACTTTTGAATATATATCAGCCGGTCGGCAAATAAAGGACAGTAAGATTCGAACAGCTGTTTCATTTTCAAAAACCCTCTTGGTACAAGCCTCCACAACCGAATAAATGTTTTGACGTTTCCTGTAGTTTGTACAAGTTTCTGCAATAAATTTTTCAATTACTTTTTTATTTATTCTGTCTTTCTGCCTATCACGTTTCATGAGATATAGATCGGTAGAGTTCAAAAAATATTAGCCACATCGTTCGAATTTCAAGGTTAAGCAACGCTTGCCGAGGTCGGCCTGTGGATGGGCGAAAATTGGCCCTGGCTGTCATTTGAAGATCTTTGGCAGTCGTTGCGGATAGTCTGAAATCAGAAAATCTGACACCAGTCTACCAAGACGTATCGTGTTATCCAGTTATTGGGTTGTGGAGGTTAGGTAACCGCTCGAAGTGAAATACTGGTATTCATCTGTATCCGGTTTGACTGGTTGCCGATCCTATATAGTTGGGAAAAGGTTTGAGAGATGATTGACAGACAAAAGGACGGACAGACGGACCGCCGAGGAACAAAGTAAAGCAGTCAATTCGTTTTTGACATTGTATTTGCATTTCAAACCCAGTCAGGCGCATTACTTTGTGTAATTAATCTCATCACCACTGCTCTCAAAACGGTGAAGGAAAACATCGTGAGGACACTGGCATGTCCTAGAACCAAAAATTCGAAGACATGTGACATTCACCAACCCGCACTGGGCCCGCGTGGTAGATTACGGCCCATTCCCTCTCCTAGAGAGGAGGCCTGAGTCCCAGCAGTGGGAACGTTAAGACTGATTATACTATAACAATAAATCCTAGAAAACAGAATAAATTAAATATTTAAGGGTGCTCCCATACAAAAAACGTGTTTTTGCCGTTTTTATAGATGATGGTTCGGAACCTTTCGTGCACGAGGCCGACCACGCCGACTCGCACTTGACTGGCTTTTTGTATTTCTTTTTTTGAAGCCTCCGGTTTGATCACAATCCTAGCTGATGGAAAGCGATCTACGATAGTACCTTACTCATCAATGGAGCACGCTTACTTAAAGCACACACACACACACACACACATCACACATCTAAACTTTCCATCCCATAATACTCATTCATATTCCCACTCCTTCTCTTTTCATGCAGTACATTTGTGGAACCCACTACCACCTAAAATAAGACTGTAAAAATATTTTCTCTCTTTAAATAACGAGCATTATCTGTCCACTATACTGTGATTCTGTATATTTTAATAGGAATGTATTATTTTATGTAGAAGTATGTATGTATGTAGGTATATTTATTTGTATGTTTTTTGAAGTAAACTTCCAAGTTGTTCTGAACACGGATTATGTATTTACTGAACACCTCCAAAAGATCGACAAGATTTTGCGCCAGTTGCAACCGCGCCACGCCCGCGCCGCCGATTTGCTAATTTTTTACCGTCTCCCAAAAAAGGAGGAGGTTCTCACTTCGACTGTATTTTTTTGTTCTGTGTTTGTGTTACCTCGTTACCTCATAACTTTGTACTGGGTGTCCCGATTTTGATCGACTCTTTTTTGTATTCGAAAGCTAGTGCTTGTCGTGTGGTCCCATTCAGATCTGACGACTAGTATTCGAGTTATCCCTAATAATGCGTGGCTTCGACTACATTGGTGATGTTCTCATTCTCTCTTGTCGATGTAAAATGAAAAAATAAAATTGTATAAAATGGTTTGGAAGAGCATCTTAATATTTCAAGGTGGTCCCTTTTTAGTTTGGTGAAGATCTGATGAAGAACAGAGATAGGAAAAAGTGAAAAATAAAAAAGACTTTTTACAAAAAAAATAAAACAACCGACTTCTAAACAAAAAAAGTGTAAAATAAATTTAATTTCGGAACGTTAATTGGAAAGTTATTTTCCACTTTTTTTCATTCAGTCTTCTATCCTTTGTAACCGGTGTAACTGAAAAGGAATGGTACACAAGGAATATCTAAATAATCCTTTATTTAGATATTCCTTGTGTACCATTCCTTTTCAGGATTTCTGTTACATTGTGACTTGTAGGAAAGTGTTCAAAAGTCAGTGTTTGTTGTGTAGAAAGCAAGCACTTCTAACCTTCTAATGAAGTTTCAAGTTTCAAGTGTTCAAATTCAAGTAATGACACAAAAGCAAAGAGCTGTAAGCAGTTTCTCGAGGATGTCTGTATTTGGGACGAACTTGATCAAAATCAAAGTTACGAACAGTAAAAACCAGATGACAGGTACAAATATTTAATACAACTTAAGTAAGTAAACTATCTACAAATTAATTTCTCAGCTATGTTGAGATCGTTTGGGGCAGCAAGGACTCTTGCATGGCTGGGACAAGTTCCGATCATCTTTAGCATTTCTGGCCGGACATCTTGGCCAATACGAGTCCAGAATGATGGGTCCACAAGTAATCAAACTAACAGCAAGGAGTGCCGTCATGCAACTCATACAAACTAACATATTACTTGCCGGCTTTGAGGCACTTGACAAACTTGTGCATCTCAAACTGTCTGTAGCAGACTGGAACGCACGCAAGGATCGTGGCAGAGGCGATTAGGGCATACAAAGAAAGGCAAATCATTTTTTGCTAGTCCTGTGACTTTGGCAGGACCTGGATTTGATGCTGATGTTGATTGATGCTCTTCAAAGAGGTGCAAGGTTGAGGGACGCAGAGACGAGTTTCGGCACGCGGTCGTCCACGTTAGACTGGAATCAGAAGGAAAGGTAGTTGGTTAAATCGGTTTGGAGTATCTTGTAAACAATGGTCCAAACTAGCACTGGACTTAAATCATCATCTGCCTAGCCTTTTCCCAACTACATTGGGGTCAGCTCCCAGTCAAGCTGGATTCAGCTGAATACCAGTATTTTACGTGTAGCGGCTGCCTACCAGACCTCCACAACCCATTAACTGGGGAACACGGTACTTCTTGGCAAGACTGGTGTCAGATTTTCTGGCTTCTGACAATCCGTAACGACTGCCAAAGATCTCCAAATGACAGCCGGGACCAACGGCTTAACGTGCTTTCTGAGGCACCGACTTAAATAAATAAAATCTTTTTATTTCAGAGTTAATTGGTCCATAATATTATAAGTGGGACTTAAAAAGTATGTTAAAGAAATAAGAAATTAATTTGGGTATTTGCCGCCCTCAGGGGCCCCAGGCACATGCACTTGCGTTTGAACCCAGTGCCCCAGAAGCTACTTAAGCCATGACTTCTAGATGTATCATATCTAGAATTCATGGGTCAAGTTCTAACCCATCAGCAGAATAATCTAGGCAACCAGCATTTAGCAACCAGTTAATTCTGTGAATGTTTTAAAGACAATTGTCAGGTCGAGATGTAAAAGTGTTTTTTTTTTTTGGAAATTTAATTGCAGTCGTGCAAGGTTAGGACGGGTCGTTAGTAAATATAATAAATAAACTCAAGCACCAAAGTTCCAAAATAGTCAAAAGCGCTAAAACAAATCAACTTCGAAATAACGAGTCAGGTTTAGATAAAAATGTATAATAAGATGCAGAGATCAAGCTAGGCGTTTTTTTTTCGGATTTCAGTCCCCAAAACATTTGAAATTGACAAGAGCAAAATGGAAAAGAAAAATCATACTAACCTCTGAAACACAATATTCCAAAAATCGGATATCAACGTGCGCTTACAAAACTTAATTTAGAGGCAAATCAAGCCTCTGTGATGACGCTATCCAAAACAGTGGTCAAAATAAGCGCATACATAATTTCATCGTAGGTCTTTTTAAAAAAACCAATTTCCACATAAAATTTAAGCCATGACAATTTGTTGATTGACAGTTCGCTCCGACGTCAATATTTGAATATTCTATTCTTTGAGCAGCGTTGTGTTTGCTGCCAGTAATACACACAGATAATATACAACCTTCTTTTAACATTCTGCAGCTTAGGAAGTCGACTGACGATGTCCCAGAGCATGGAATCACTGCGCCGGTAGCGCTATACGCCATTACTGCTTATTCCATAGTCACATTAAAAATTGTAACTTCTATTTGTATGCATAATCAGCCTTTTGATGTTCCCACTGCTGGGACACAGGCCTCCTCTCTAGGAGAGGGAATGGGCCGTAATCCACCACGCGGGCCCAGTGCGGGTTGGTGAATGTCACATGTCTACGAATTTTTGTTTCTAGGACATGCCGGTTCCCTCACGATGTTTTCCTTCACCGTTTTGAGAGCAGTGTTGATGAAATTAATTACACAAAGTAATGCGCCTGGCAAGGTTTGAACCCGCAATCTAGAACTCGTAAGTCGGGGCCGTTACCACAAGGCCACCACTGCTCTATTTGTATGAATAGTATAGAAAAACTTTTATCCAGGACAGACACAGCACAACGGTTACAAACACAAATTAAAGGAGAAGAAAAGTACAGAATGCGCCGAGCGTGCCCAAACCGAAAGGATTACCTACCAGCTCAGAATTTGCTGGGCGTCAGACACAAAGCACTGGTTTTCAGTTGGCACCCCGCAGTGACGCACGGACGAGGGTAAATAAAATATATATTTGAACTAAATATTGATGTTTGTTTACTTAATTTTACTAAAAATCGTGATAAGTATGAATGAGTGATGGTGACACTTTCCACACGGCCCATTTCCACTGGTCAACAAGATTTTAACTTTGTCGTGCCACATGGAATTTTTTGATATTATTTACTTTAATTTATGGTTGTAAATAAAATCAAATACTTAAAAAAAAGTTATAGCTAAGAGTATTATTTTATTGAGTACTTAATATAAAATATGAAAGATGTCAAGTGGAGCTCGTGGCTAAATTATAACAGCTGCACGGGTCGATCATCAAGGTTAAGCAACGCTTTCCGAGGTTGGTCTGTGGATGAGACCTTCTTAACATAACGAGACTTCTCCGTGCCTCGGAAAGCATGTTAAGTCGTTGGTCCCGAAGGTCGTTTGGAGATCTTTGGCAGTTGTTACGGATTGTCAGAAGCCAGTTAAGTTAATCTGACTTCAGTCATGCCAAGAAGTACCGTGTTACTCATTCAATGGGTTGAGGTCTGGTAGGTAGCCGCTTCACGTAAAATAATGGTACTCCAGCTGAATCAGATTTTACTGGGAGCCGACCCCAATATAGTTGGGAAAAGGCAGATGATATAATATGAAAGAAAAGCAATGACCTCTTAACACTCTCTCTGCCATGGGATCCGCGGGCGGGCCACAAATTTTCGAATGCGTAGGGCCGGTCTCATCTATAATATAAAAATGAAACGCAAAATGTGTTGGTAAGCGCATAACTCAACAACGCCTGGACCAATCTGGCCAATTCTTTTTTTAAAATGTTCGTTGAAGTTCAAGGATGGTTTTTATGACGAGAAAAATTCTAATAATTTCCGGAAAAACCTAAAAAAAAGCCCTTTTCTTTTTCCCATACAAAGGTTTTCTAACTAAAACGTAGAGTCAATTTGAGCTTTATTGCTATTGTATAAAGTTCATATTAAATTACAAGCACTTACTGTTGTTTAAATAATGTAAGGTATGTTCCTAAAACATGTCTAAGTATTTCTGGGGCTGGAATTGTGATTGAAGACTTACAAAGTACCAGGATACCAGAACCATAATTATTTAACGTCAAGCTATGATCCTTAGGAGACGAAAGAAAGAACACTGAGCCAGGAAGAACAAATGGCGCAGGCATAGGATATATTTATCTAGGACATTTTATCCCGTTTCCGTGGGACGTGATCAGTCTAGCCGTTCATTCGTTAAAAAAGGTATAGTTTCCGGGGCTAAAATTGCATGCGCTAAAGATTTAAAAGTACTAGAAAGAAGATCGGAAAAAAGAACGTAGAAGTATTTCAGCGGCTGAAAATTTGAGAAGTAAGGATTCACGTGTACCAGCAGACCATAAACATGTCGAAGCATTTCTGGAGCTGGAATTGTGATTGAAGACTTACAAAGTACCTACCAGGATACCAGAACCATAATATTATTTAACATCAAGCTATGATCCTTAGGAGACGAAAGAAATAATACTGAGCCAGAAATAATAAATGGCGCAGACATAGGATATATTTATGTAGGAAATTTTATCCCGTTTCCGTGGGACGTGATCAGTCTGGCCGTTCATTCGTTAAAAAAGGTATAGTTTCCGGGGCTAAAATTGCATGCGCTAAAGATTTACAAGTATTAGAAGACCAGAAAGAAGAATGTCAAAGTATTTCAGGGGCTACAAATTTGAGAAGTAAGGATTCACGTGTACCAGCAGACCATAAACATGTCGAAGCATTTCTGGGGCTGGAATAATTGTGAGTGAAGACTTACAAAGTTGGTACTTTGTAAGTCTTCCTGGTGGATACCAGAACCATAAAATAATTATTTAACATCAAGCTATAATCCAGAGACGAAAGAAAAACCACTGAGCCAGTAAGAATAAATGGCGCAGGCAAGTGAAACCGCGGGATACAACTAAGAAATATTACACCTTTAAGTTTTCTATCTACACTATCTACACTAATATTATAAAGAGGAAAACTTTGTTTGTATGTTTGTTTTTTTGTAATGAATGAGCTCAAAAACTACTGAACCAATTTTAAAAATTCTTTCACCATTCGAAAGCTACATTATCCACGAGTAACATAGGCTAAATTTTATTTTGGAAAGTTAGAGGTCCGTAAGATATTTGGGTTTTTCGGACACAAGGTGTAGAAAATCAACCAGAAAAGTTACTTATTTTGCGTAGGCTGCCTAAACTATAAAAGATAGAACCATAAAATGTTCTAATTAATTGTAGATCTTATAAATATCTACAAAAAAGTCCGCGACACACTATACCTATCTATGTCGAGTGAGGCACAACAACCATTTTTTTAATATTTTTATCTTGAATTTTTTTGGACTACATTTAAACGCATTTATTTTACTCATGCTATTAATCCTTATCAAAATAAATTATTTCATCACTAAGCACAGTTTATGTATTTGGTCTTTGAATGATTAAAATTGGACGTTTGGTTTTGAAGTTATGGCGAAATTAAAATATTACGATTTCTGCTGCACTTTCTCTTTTATAAATTATGCCATAGGTATAATCACGCTACGACTAAAAGGAACGGAGTATTAATGAAAAATGTGACGCAGACGAAGTTGCGCGGGTCAGCTAGTTTTAAATAAATGTTAACCAGCAGGCCGTGGTCGCCGGCTGCCCAAAAACATTTTGTCCATTACTTATAGAAATGCTATTTTTGCTCGGATTGACTTTTTTTTTTACATGTAGCTCTTTGTATGCGCACGCCGATACCAGACATATTTTTTCCTTATTAGCAGGCCAGTAATACAAATATCTGTTTGAATTTAGGGGCTTACAGCGGATCCCACGGCGTGCTAAAAGCATTCTTAACTAGACGCTGGCGGACCCCACGGCCTGCTGTAATATTTTTTCATTTTGAGTGACGGCCTAGCGTAGCGGAGTCGTTAGCACCCACAGGCGGACTCCATGGCTTGCTGAATTGGAAACATGCTATATAATGCTAGCAGTGAGATTGGTAAATAAAAGTGTAATTTTTCTGTATCATGAGATAATATAATGTATGATTTATTTATTATTTTTATAGTTTCCTTTTTTTTTCTTTGCATTGTCCTCACATATAGCGACCAAGGATGTAACCAAGGTTATGTAATACAGAACATGATTTAAAAGAGTGTCCGTGGAGTTTCTTGCACGTTCTTCTCCATAGAGATCTACGCTTTGGAACGTGCAGATAGCTTCACCTCTTTCGACTTGACAATTCAAAAGTGCCTGTAAAGCGTTTAATTGAAATAAATGCTTTGAATTTGATTTTCTTGAAATTTTGGTTCCACAGTTTCTGCTAACATATTTGGTCACCATTTGCCCTGGTATCGCCTTTCCATCTTAGAAATATCCTGATGGAACCTTTCACTGTGTTCGTCGCTGATAGCTCAAGAAGTCAATGTAAGAAATGCATCTTGAGTGACATGTTACAACGCAATACTTTATAAGCCAATAGGGATGTTTCCTGATTAAAACGATATGGTTCTAATTAGTCCGTCAGTTAGATTATAGAAAAATACTGGACACGTATTTTTAACCGACTTCTAAAAAAGGAGGAGGTTCTCAATTCGGATCTTTGTATTTTTTTTTTATGTTTGTTCGCGCATAACTCCGTCGCTTGTCAACCGATTTGAAAAATTCTTTTTTTGTTGGAAAGGGTATACTTCCCAAATGGTCCCATGAAATTTTATTAATATATAATAATTTTATCGGAATCAAACAAGCGGTTTTCGAAAAATCTATAAAAAATATCTACTTAGTACCTATACATTGATGACCTCTTAGTTTACTCTGCAAAGGAGCAGTACGTTTTTTTTTTACACCAATGTGATTGGTTCGTTTAGGTGGGGGGAGGGGAGGGGGTGTAGGTACCACTAAAAAGTGAAAAATAAAAAACTTTTTACAAAAAAATACAACCGACTTTGACACAAAAAATCAAAAAAGTGCAAAATAACTTTAATTTCGGAAGTCGGACGAAAAAGCAACCACAAACACCGAGTTCCAAAATTAAAGTTATTTTGCACTTTTTTGATTTTTTGTGTAAAAGTCGGTTGTATTTTTCTGTAAAAAGTTTTTTTTCCTTTATCAAATCTATAAAAACTGACGAAGATAAAAAGCATCAAAAATCAGGAGTGGGAGCGTGTGACGTCACTGCCCGGTAAAAATTGTAGCGGGTAGTTACGTCACATGAGTTTTCAACGCACTGTATAGTCTTCATTTTTTGTTTATGTGAAAAAAGAAAAACTACGTCTCCAATATTTTTTGGAAATCTATCTAACGGACTAATCAGTTTTTTTTAGTTAACTACCCATATAATAGTTCGCTAACCAATCCTCTGTAGCTGTCACTCTTACCCAAAAAAATTGCAACAAAATTCTTAAAAGCCTTTCATGACGATTTTTCTAAATTGCTCAGCTTCTCTTTAAATCTTGGATCTTATATAAATATTAACTCCTTTATATTAATTTGAGGTCCTACAAAAATATCTTTATTATTTATCTTTGCACAACTTATTTTGGGGATTTTTTATTTTAAGTACAAAATTCCAAGCCCATTGCGATGCCATTGCCTTTACGTTTTTTTATTAGTTTTAAATTGTTTCGCAGCGGTGCGCGGCGGTAGAAGCATATGGCTGTACAAGGGGTTAATGCTTTCCATTTTTCTTGGAATTGATGTCACTTATATCACTGACACCAAAATAGCAGTCTGAAACGTGAACGAAAAATATCGATACATCAACTATCGATAGTTAGGCAATACTAATTTGAGACTAATTGACACCTAACAACTGCGATTTAATAATGAGGGTAGGTTGAAAAACCAGAATTAGCCGTCAAAGTTCGTGTGGCAAAACCAGTGTTGGACAGTGTTCTTTGTTCAAATAATCAAGCATTTTACTTATTCCGATGTATAGGAGGCGGAATATAGGGGCCCTATAATAATAGAGGCCTTATTTTTTACTAGTTTACCTTTGGGTGATGCAGATACGAATTTTGGTGCTCTCAGTAGCGGCGCAGAGTGCAAGATCGAAGATATGTACATTTGCCATATTAATCTATGCATTTGCCAGTGAACGCAAATAAAACATGGAAGCATTCCTAACTCAAAAAAATGACCCAACGCACATTAGATTTTTGGGTCACGATTCTCGCTTAGGTCCCTTGAAGTAATGCTTCCATGTTTTATTTGCGTTCACTGACATTTGCAGAAGCAGCTTGCAAAATCTTGGGTAAATCTGATCCTTTGGTCAGGTTTTGTGATTAGTTTTCTGATATTCTCAGCTATAAATAATTTAACCTTCAACTCACCACCAATACAAGCGTAGCAGCCGTACCAAAGGCTCATGACAATTTTATTTAAAAAATCACGAATTTGCACTAGAATTTAGAACTGCAACATTGAGTTTATAGTCAAAAAAGTATGATAATTATTTAAGAAGAATTACAATACTAAAAAGTCTTCACGAAGACTCTATGAAGAAAATTAAAATTTAGAATAATAAATGTCAAACTGCCATTCGGCTTGATCGTCTTTTGTTTGTGTCACAAGCTTTGAAGAAAAATTCTTATCCACCATTCTATGAAAGGAAAAAAAACTTATGCAAGTCATTAGGTTCGGGTTGGCAATTTAATATTGCCTAAATATAATAGTAGGACAATAAATAGTGTTTAAATGAGACTGTTTTTGTGTTTGTTGCTGACTTGCGCGTCAGTGTGGGGATACCCGGAGGGGAGGTCGGCGGACAAGCAGCCGAACCTGCCGCAGCTGGCGCAGCAGCTGGCTCTGCAGGGCAAGAAGGACAACAGAGTGAGGGAAACCCCGCGGGACTGCAAGGGAAAGTGCGCCTCGAGTATAGCCCAGAAGGCCGCTGCTGAAGCAAAAGCAGCTCAGGCAGCACAAAACGCCGCGGGGGCTCAGGCAGCTCATATGGTACGTTTAGTGACAACTGTTTTTGAAAGACTTACGTGGAAGCCGGAGAGGGCTTCCACAAACAACATTTCAGTTCACAAATAATTTCATGACAGCGTTTGAAAAAATTTTGATCGACATCTGTCATTTCTTACATTTGTTTACAGTTTTTTTTTGTCACTACTAACTAGAGCAGTAAATAAAGATGTCCATTTAAATTTCCAGGTAAAAACTCAACTAGCAGAGAAGGCATTACAAGCAGCTAAGGCAGCCGAAGCTGCACTTGCCGGCAAACAAGCTGTTGTAGAACAACTCCAGCAAGAAGTGAAGGAAGCTGAAGCTGTTGTCGCTGAGAATACTGCTGCGGTGCATCAGCAGCAAGGAACTGTCAACGCGGCTGTGCAAGCGGCACAGCAGGCCACAGCTCAGGTAAGCTTTAACGATTTTAAGTCCATTTGTTCCATTAAGATACATTCTTTCAACTTCTATAAACTTTTAAGGCTAAAAAATCTCAATAGGTATAAAGAATAATAAAACTTGAGAAAAATTCAAGAACGAAAAATGATGGCTTAACATTTTACGAAATTTTGAGCCATTACTTTGTATCCATTCAAATTTTGGTTCGTGCTGTGTATCTTCAACAATTCCTACCCCACCAGACGAAAAGGAATTCATAGTTTTACGAAGCATTCAATATAATGGCGAATTCGATGCGGTTACTACCATAATCTAATGATTCCAACGTTACTTGGCAGTAATTGTTGAAGTGCCTGATTAGCTTCTTGAATGCTTCGTAAAACTCGTGTTTTCTCTTTTCCTCAAGGTCTAAGCGGTCAGGCGACTTCAAGACTCCCATCCCCAAGATTATATTTATTTGAAGCAAATTCCTCGATCATGTTACTTTGTATGTCAATTTGCACGTTCGTCATCACCGCAACGACATTGTCTTGTATACCAGTCTGTTATAGAGCATACAAGGGGAAATTATATAGATGTTTATGTACTGGTGGTGCAAAAAAAACATGATTAGAATGGTGGATAAACGTGTAGTATAATCATCGTTACAGACTGTACCTAATCAAATATCTCGAAATAAACAAACTTACTGATTTATTTTAGCTGTGATATTGTAGTTTTCTTTTTATTACATTGCAGTATGAAATCAATTCGTATATTAAAAAAATTGCCTTATGGTAATTTCTTGACTGAGGTTATTTCCAATCTTGTACTTCGACAATAAGTTGCTTCTAAAATGATATCTTAAGACAACCTTTATTTTGGTTTCACACTTACAGCATAAGCTTATGGTACAAGCAGCTCAACTAGCAGCACAACTTGAAAAGTCAGCACACTGCGTTTTAGAGAAGACTAAATTCGGATTACAAGAGAAATGTCATAACCTGTCGGAGGCAAGAGCAAGACTGGCGCACTTACAGCACAAGCTGCAATGCGCTTGCGCCGAATGCGCGGCGACTAAGCAAGCGGCCCACTGCGCTTGCGAAGCGGCGCGGGCGGCTTGTGGCAACGCCAGGAGGAAGAAGCACGTGTTGAACCAGATCACTGCAGCGACGAAGGACAGCAAACGGGGACGATGATCAAGCAAGTAGGGAAAGTACGATTAAGTGATTGAAACATGAGCTAGGAGTCGGGAATTCTGATGTTGTGGCGGATTCATGAGAAAATATAAGTGTTTGGACATCTAAGCTGTCGTTTACCAGTTCAATGGAAGTGAGTTTTGAATACATGAAACTCTATAAATTCTTTGCCTACACTTGTTTTTTCTGCACTAATAAGGAATTTCCGACAACCACCAGAAATATCAGATCTTCATGTCCGCCGCTGAAGATGAGATGTGGAGAGAGATTAATGCTGGTTTCACCATTGCTATCTTAAGAAACTCTTCAAAATGCATTAGCTGTCCATTATAGCGGTTTAGTATTTGTGTTATTGCCTCAGATAACCTATCAATTTCTGTGAGCTACCGACAAATACCTTGTTTTGGATCGTTTTTCTTTTGATGACAACTTTAGGGAAACGCGCGTCTTAACTGGAATTTCTGCACAAGTTTACTTCATGCGTTTTTCAAAGACTTGTGGCCAAACTAAAAGGTTGACGCTCAAAAGATTAATTTACTCTTTTTCTATTTCCAGTCTTATTTGATATATATTAGAGTTGGTTGTCCATGTACGTAGGTAAGTTGTTTTCAATGTTAGCTTTAGTTATCCTGAATTGAAAATTTGCCAAATTTCTTACAGAATACGACATACATATTACTTTTTTAAGCTGAATACAGACTTCTAAAAATGAATTACAATGACAGCTTTTGCGTTTCATTTTTATAGGAATGTAAAAATACATATTCTTAGCCGAGGATTCACTTCACTTTAGAGAAAGCGTGGATTGCGATGAATTTATGATAATTTTGATTAGTAACTATATACTTTAGTTTTATAATAATGTGTGTTTAAGACGTTTGAATTTTGATATAAATGGTTTCGTATAAGCTTCTGTTAAATATAGTACGTATAAAGAAAGTCTTGTTTTATTTGATTGTTGCATCCAAGTAAAATAATTATTGTTCTTAGATTCTGTTTTTAGGCTTAACACAAATTCTGAGTGCAGAGCGATTATATGCGTCCGATCTGAATCCTAGAAAATACAGATAAATATAGATCTAAAAACTAGGACCGAATTCGGATATTGCTTAGGCACTAATCCTGTCTCTGATCCAAAATAATCCAAACTATTCATAAATTTGAATATGTCTGACTAGCTGCTGCCCGCGGCTTCCCCCGCGCAAATGTCAGAAATTATCTCAAGGGAACATAATCCTCCCCACCGAATGTGTCTCCACGTTGTCGTCGTGGTGGGGCTTGAGCGTCCCAATGATCTTGCGAGCTTTCCCGGTAGAGCCACACATGCCGGAAGGTCGCAAGTGAGGGATCAGACCAAGAGAGACACACGCCTGCTCGCTGCTCTCTGGTACGCGTTTGATCATCAGACGTGACTGTGGGAGCAGCGAGCAGGTGGAGAGGTGAGTTAGGAGAGAGGGCCCTGAGAAGGGGCGGAGCGAACAGGGACCGCACCCTTAAAAGGAAAACATGAAAAAACAAGACGCTTGCAAAATGAGTCCCCAGGTGGGTCCCCACTGCTCAGCGGTCGGGGAATCCCACCCCGCTTCGGCGGGCTGCCCTCCGTACTCTGGGGTGGGCACCAAACGTCTTCCGCTTGCCAGTGGCAACAAGAGCCGAGGAGGCTCCGAGTCATCGTCGTCATCTGGATCTGACTCAGGAGCTGATGGCGCACGAGTTTGTAGAGGAGGGTTCGCCTGAGCGCCGGGGTGGTGCGGAGTCGGATTCCGGCTCCGCGCCAGACCTAGTAACGGTCAGCTCGGCGGGCTCTGGATCCGGAAGAGAGGGGGCTGCTGCGGAGAACGGCAAGTTCTTCCGCAAGCGGCCCAGACGGGAGGATACGGGGGGGGTCGTCCTCGGAGGGCGAATTTGCCTCCGCCCGCAAAATCCCCACCGCAAGGCGGGGCAGGGGCTGTGAGGCAGGGAGGGGGCTGGCTCCCTCTACCCGGGAGGTGGAGAGTCGGGCCGGGAGGCTGGTGGAGGAGGGGCGTCGCCCTGGAGGGAGCGGTCGTAGGGCTCCCTCTACTCTTCCGCCTACTCTCGACTCCGACGACTCGGAGCCCCCGGGAGAGGTGCGTCCCACGGTTGAGGAGAAGAGGGCCAAGCTGGAGGAGGTCGTGGAGGCCGCGATCCGCGCTGTGGCCTTCAAAAGGAAGCAGTCCTCCAAGCGGGAGGCCATTAGCGCGGCCAAAGCCTCCATAATGGCGGCGGCGGCGGCCAACGTCGGCGGGTCCGGAGAGGCGACAGAGTTGCGGGCGGAGGTCGCCCGCCTCGCGGCCGTAACGGAGCGACTCATCGCGGAGAATGAGTCGCTCCGGAGGGACCTGGCTGACATGGCCAGAGCGGCCTCTGAGGGGCCGCAGGGGGGGCTGAGTCCGGCGGCGCTGGAGGGGAGCCAAGTGCTGAGCCAGGTGCGGAGCCTGGTGCGGCAGGAGCTGGCTCCCTTCCGGAAGCAGTTCTCCGTTTTGGAGGACATGGTCCGGCGTCCCCCGTTAGCGGCGGCACAGAGGCCCCCGGGACAGCAGAAGGCGGCTTCGTACGCAGCCGCGGTGGCTGCTGGCCCGGGAACGTCCGGCCAGGCGAAGGCCAAGGCGGGAGCCGCGCCAGCGCCTGTGGCGCCGGCGCCTGCGACGCCGGCGACGACCAAGTCGGCCCCGGCGAAGAGGGGAAGGAGGAAGGCTGGAGGGGGAGCGGCTAAAGCTGCTGCGTCAGTGGCGCCGCAGCCGCCCCCACCCCCAACCTCGGACCCTCCTGCGACCGGGGCCGGGTGGCAGGTTGCTGGAGAAAAGCGGCAGGCCAAAAAGGCGGCCAGGAGCAAGGCCAAGAGGCAGCGGCGGAAGGCCAACGCCATCGCGGCGAGGCTTCGCGCCCCGAAGTCCGCGGCTGTGGTTTTAACACTGCAGCCGGAAGCGGAACAGAGGGGTGTGACGTACCTCGCCCTGATGAAGCGGGCGAAGGAGGCGGTGAACCTCCGGGAGCTGGGCATCACTGGGGGCCTCGGGATCAGGAGAACCCTGACCGGTGCCCGGAAGCTCGAGCTCGCCGGAGCGGAGAGTGGCCCGTTCGCGGACGCCCTGGCCGAAAGGCTGAAGGAGGTCCTCCCTGCGGACGAGGTTCGAGTGTCCAGGCCGACTAAGTGCATTGACATGCGCGTAGTGGGCCTGGACGACTCCGTGACGGAGGAGGAGGTTGTGGCCGCCGTCGCCAGGACTGGGGGGTGCTCTGCCGAGCTCGTCAAGGCGGGCACCATCCGGCCTGACAACACGGGCATGCAAACCCTTGTGGTGAGCTGCCCCGTGACGGCGGCCAGAACAGTGTCGGAGGGTCGAAGGCTCTTGGTGGGGTGGGTTTCTGCGCGGGTAAAACTGCTGGAACCCAGACCTCTGAGGTGCTACCGCTGCCATGTGGGCAACCACACGGGAGCTATGTGCCCCTCGGAGGTGGACCGCAGTGGACTTTGTTTCCGCTGTGGTCAGCCCGGTCATCGGGCCGGCTCGTGCGAGGCCACGCCGCACTGCAGTGCATGTGCGGCTGTTGGCAAGCCGGCCGAGCACTGGGCTGGGGGAAGGGCCTGCGCGCCATCCGCCCCGACCAAGGGCAAGAGGCTTCCGTCGCCGCTTCTGCCGCTTCTGCTGTGGGTGCTGCGACTCCCGGTACTCGGGAGGGGGCTGAAATGGAGTGCCAGTAATGGTCCCATTTCGGCCTCCTCCAGAGACAAGTCGGCCACTGTGCTATTGCGCAGTGGCTGATGCCTGTGGACGGTGAGCGTGGGTGGCTCGCCGTCCGATACCAGGCTGAGTCGACGACGCGTTGTGCTTCACGCGCGCCTCAAGGAGCCGTCAGCACCAGAGACGGGGCCCCATAGGGTCGGTGCCTGCTAGGGTTGCGGAATTTGTTCGAGAGAGTTGCCGCGGCCCTGGAACGCAAAGGGCACATGGAGGAGCACGGGTGGGTTTTAGTCAGTAAAAGTCTGACACTCCCTACCGCTCCACCCAGGGCGGGAGGGGTCATTTGATGATTTCCCATCCAAAAAAAAAAAAAATCCTGGGACAAAAGTATCCTATGTTTTATTCCAGACTCTATGATCTATATCTTTGCTAAATTTCATCAACATCCATTCAGTAGTTTTTGCGTGAAAGAGTAACAAATATCCATCCATACTTACAAACGTTCGTGTTATTTAATATAGGAAGTAAGATTTAGAGGGAATGCGAAAGCGTTCATACCTCTTAAGAGGTTGTTAGTGTTTTAACCCTGTATATATTTATAAAAAAATATGTAAATTTAAAAAAAATCTGTGAACCACTCAACCACACAATTTCATCAGAGTTCGACAAATACACACGTATCGCAGAATTATGATTTATTGACATTTATATTAAAAGTCTGTTAATTTAATATTATAATTTAACTATTAATAATTTATATCGTAACAGGCAGTGCCGCTTAATAACTAGTCTAATATTGGATTCTCCAATTTCTACTCTTAATATACTTCTGTTTATATACAAAACGTAATCATTATTATAAGTCAGAACTTAAATAATACGGTGGAATACAAGTTATTATCTAGATTGTTGTACATAACAATAATGCTGGTTGTAATAAGTACATAGATAAGACGGTATTGGCTCAAGAAGAATGGACTATATTATTTGGGTATGTGTGTTATTTATTTCATTTCAATGTTTATCTGTTCTTTTAGCTACTAGACTTCGTTTCGGTTTTAAAATCTATTAATTTTGTTGCTTTAAAGATTCGTCGAAAAATTATTTGTATTAATGTCACCGGTATTGCAAATTCCGTAAGTTGCTGCTGTGTCATGAAACTGAAACCCATTTTTTTCAATACTAGTATATAAAACTGGAGAGTTTGTTTGCTTGAACGCGCTAATCTCGGGAACTACTGGTCCGATTAGTTTTTTTTTTTTTGAGTGTTAAATAGCCCATTTATCGTGGCTATATATCATCACGCTAAGACCAATAGGAGCGGAGCAGTCATGAAGATGTGACACAAACGAAGTTGCGCGGGTCAGCTAGGGTACGGCTAATTTGGAAACTATTAAATTTGTGTGGGATATATTGTGCTCATATTTGAATAGATCTGTTCATAATGTATATAAGGCTTTATACTTTAATCAAATCTGACTCCAGTCTTGCCAAGAAGTACCGTGATTTTGCAATTATGTGGTGACATTAATTCTGGAAACTGTATTCACATCCTATTCAGTGGTTTCGAAACCTTTTTCGAATACACAGATAGATTCGTTGGCTATGCGAATTTGATTTATGTTATAATTATGCGAATATAGTGTTTATAAAATAAATAAATTGCCAAAGAGGAAAAATAAATAAATAGCCTTTGTTCATTTTTGGCCAATGCAAATTGAGTATCACTATTAAGTTGACTGTAAAATAAAATCATCTCATTTATTCTTTAATCATATTATAAAAAGACTAATAATTAAAAAACCACTCACTGCTCTAGTGATTGACATAATTGTTCTCCCACTTGCCGTGCTAGGAGTGGAAAACTTTTTATGGGGTTGTATAGAAGGTGTCGGGGTGAGTATGGGAAAAATCTGAAACTACCCCTTTTCAACCCCCTTCTTTCAACCCCATTGCTTATCTCAGATACCTGACGTCGAAGAGAAAAATGGTTTTCGGGCTTGTATAGAGGGTATTTGGGTGAGTATATGGTCAATAAAAAATCAACCCTTTTCAACCCCATTCTTTCAAACTCTTTGCGTATCTCAGAAATCTGACATAGTAGAGAAAAATAGTTTTCGAGGTTGTATAAAGGGTATTTAGATGAGTATATAGTCAATAAAAATTCAACCCTTTTCAACCCCCTACTTTCAACCCCTTTGTTGTTAGTCAAAAAATACTAAAAATACACCGCGAGTTGCTCGCAACTCGCGCCCCCAAGCGAAGTACTAGTCATATTATAAAAAGGCTAAAACACGTAATTGGATAGGTAAAGTACCTACGAAGTTGCTCAATCTGCTCTATAATCAAGTAGTCTGGCTAAGTGCACGTCCATTTGATTGATTAATCGTAATATGGATATTACGACTTATATCTTACCTCTTAAAAGCAAATGATTGTTGACGGATCACTGTGGTAATCCATCAACAATCATAGTTTACTATTTCACTCGTAAAAATATCACACATCTCTCTACCCTATTTGCAAATATGCCCATTCTCCTTTTTATTTATTTATTTATTTATTATATACTTTATTGTACACCTTGTAATAAAAACAGGAAAAAAAATATAAAAACAAGTGTACAATGGGCGGTGTTATCGCAAAAGGCGATCTCTTACAGACAACCTTTGGATGGACTGAACCATAGATTTCTATGGACTGAACGAAATACCTAAGTACCTAATTTTATATACCTAAGTAAAATTCAGAATATTTGACTTACGTAATACTATTTATCTACTATACTAAATGCATCGTTTAGGTTCTGTGGACTGAAAGCCATATTGCTGTGCTTGTAGTTAGAGTAAGGCGAGTTATTTGTTGATAGTGCACTATCAGTATCTACGTAGCCTTGGAGCGCAGGGAATGATTCCTCATCTTCATCATCATCATACATCGGCGATTGTTGACGGGTTTTCGGCATAAATCTCGCTGGAGGCTCCGCGTACTGTCCACCCACAATTATCTCGTCGTCGAACTCGTCCTGTTTATTCGGCTTCCATGGCTTGTTCACAACCTTAGAGTCCGCGAAATAGAACGGTCTCTTTTTCCGAAAGAAGAACTTAATATTATCCTGCATTACGTGCTTGTCTCTAACTGGATCTACAGAATCCTCGTGGTTGTCTTTGGGGGTTGGTGTTACAAAATTAGCGTAAATTGGCTCCTTCTTTGTAAAAGCGTAACTACTGTCAGAACCAACATACTTATGGTTCCATTGATAGTCCGGCTTGGTGTATTCGTGAATGCGATGGGGTGTCGACTCTTGGAAACTGTGGGGAGTTGGGTACACGTCGCTGATGCTGGGTTTCAGAGGAGCGCCGTAAGAGTCAACGGGAGGCTCGCCATAACTTTGTTTGTGCGACTGGTGTTCCACCAAGTGAGCCGGCGGCTCACCAAATCCTGAATTATCAGGCACAAAGAAGGAATAATGAGGCATTTTCACAACGTGTCCAATACTCGGTCGGCCGTTAGATCTGAATTTAGGAACACCGTATTTTCGTTTACTTTTTGATGCTTGCTTTTTGTTTGGATAAGAATGTTGGGTACTTTTTGCCTGGGGTGGTCCATACTTTGGTGATGTCGATCTCGGCTTTCCCGTGCGGCCCTTTTTTCCAGGTTTCCTGGTCCCTTTAGATGGTCTGCTCTTCGGTCTTGGTGGTCCGTATTTTGGCTTGAGAGATCCATATTTTGTCTTCGGGGGTCCGTACCTTGACTTAGATATCCTCCTGTAGATAACTTTGGGTTTTTGGAATATTTTGTCCATGGTGCTATCATTGAAGTCTAATATTAAAGTTGCTTCTCTTTTACTTATTCTTTTGTCATTTTCAATTTCTTCTACTTCTTTAGCTTGTTCTTCTGCTCTGCTGCATGTTGCCGTTACTGTTATCTGAAATTTAAAATAAATGGATTTAAGATTTTTATCGAATTGAGTATGCACCGATCTTGTTCTACCTAAGTGCTATAATTATTTTTTTGCACCTTCCATTTAGACAGTCATACGTTTAAAACGTCTACTTAACAGTAATAATAGATCAATGTTTTTGCTTTAGTTTTTGCTACACTATTACAGCCCCAATATGGTGGCAGAATGCTAGTTTTCACTCGACTGTAATGATTCAAGAAAGTAAACGCTTGCACTGGTTTGTCTTATTAAATAGACGACTAGGCAAGTTTGATATTATTGGTGGCTATAACGTCAACACAGGCCTCGTGTCTTTGTTGCGGAATTAGTTCGAAAGAGTCACCGCGGTTCTGGAACGCAAAAGGTATTAAGATGGACACGCATGGGTTTTAGTAAGAGTCTGTCACTCCCTTACACTCCACCCAGAGCGGGAGAAATTATTTAATGATTTCCCATATGGAAAAGAGGCCTCGTCTCTGAGAGGAAGTTGGCCAAAATTCACCATAATTATAGGTTCCGTGGGGGTTAAAGGATGATCAAGGTGCAAGGCTTCCTGTTTCCGGGTTTAAAGCTAGTCTGCTGATTTTTTCCCTCACCCTTATGAAGGTCTGGAATCTTACAACAAGCAGACCTTCTTTGTTTCAGCGTTATTATAATGAAAATAATTTAGTATGTATGGTAAACCAATAGGGTATTTTACTGTAAAAATCTAATTAGTCCGTCTGATAGATTTACAAAAAATATTGGACACGTATTTTTTCTTTTTTCACGTAAACAAAAAATGAAGACGATACAGTGCGTTGAAAACTCACGTGACGTCACTACGTTGCTAGAATTTTTACCAGCGACGTGACGTCACGTGAGTTTTCAACGCACTGTATCGTCTTCATTTTTTGTTTACGTGAAAAAAGAAAAAATACGTGTCCAATATTTTTTGTAAATCTATCAGACGGACTAATTAGATTTTTACAGTAAAATACCCTATTGCAATTGTCATCTCTGACCCCTTCTTTACTTGCAACTAAAACTACCAAACTTTTGCACTCCACGATATTTTCTATGCCTTTCGCGCGTTACAAAACTTAACCACGTCTTACATAAAAATTAACATACAAACGACGTTCCCTCTTATTGTCAGTCATATGCTATCAGTTCGCAATTCTTTCTATGCTAATTTTGATCCCTAAGGTCTCGTACTACCGCATATAAGTGACACATGAAAGTGTTGAGAAAAGATGCGCCTGCGTCGCTTTCTAGTGCGTGCACGGTAATGTCTGTAAATCTCCGACTCTTGCGCAGTTTTAATGGCGATAGAATGTGGGCGGTTGGTTCTTTTTTTGCTGGAAACGGTTTAACGGATGGGAGGAAAAGTGTAATGGTTTTAACTACTTGTCATAACGAGTGTATCGTGTGTTGACGCCTATCCTATCATCATGTGTGGTATTTACGACTCGTTTATAAGTGTCTTATATATTGCAATGTAAGTCTTACTCGTATTAGTTGTAAATAAAAAAACGCCCAAGTGCGAGTGAGACACGGATTTGGTCGGCCAGTACCTATCTATAAAAATGGCAAAAAAATGACGTTTGCTTTATGGGAGCCCGTTCAATATTTATTTGATCTGCTTTTTAGTATAAAAAATATATCATCTGTGAAAATTACACAAAGGGTGAAAATTATACAAAGGGTGACAACAAGCTGTACGTCATGAACCATGATACATGGTTCATGACGTACAGCTTGTTGTCACCCTTTGGGTACGGAACTTTTTTAAATTTTTTAATACCTATAAAATCCAGTTATAACTAATATTATCTGTTACTTTTTTTTTGTTTATTTACCTTCGTGTCTTAACACTCATAAGTGCTGTTATCTATATAATCTTAAAACTTTTTGTTATTTTGAACCTGGATTCACAACAGAAACTGATTCAATTTAACTATTGTTAATGAGAACCGATCATTAGTTCCTCTCCAAACCTTGACATTGGCAAAATCATCGTTAGTTAAACGATGGAGCCACAAAAAAAAAAAAAACTCTAAAAAAGACAATAGTCATATGGAATGAGTCGAACTTTATCCAAATTCGTTCAGACGAAGAAGATAGGATTACGATTATTTTACTAAAGATTTTTTAATAAGGTTCGTATCCTGCCCAGCCTTTTCCCAACTGTTGGGGTTGGCTTTGGCCTTCCTTCAGTCAAAACGGATTCAGCTGAATGTACCAGAAACCAGTATTTACGTGAAGCGATCCCATCTAACCTCCACGACCAGTAAGTGGGTCCTGGGTTCCAGGGCCAGCGGCTCAACTCAAGTCAACCGATAACACCCAGACCCGGGTCGACAGCGCGTCGTGTTCCACGCGTGTCATCAAAGAAGACGGGACCCCGTAGGATCAGTGCCTAGGTTCCCGCGACACTAGGAGAAACACGGTTGGGTTTTAGTCAGTAAGAGTCTGACACTCCCTTCGCTTTGCCCAGAGCGCAAGAAGTTATTTCATGATTTCCACTCCAGAAAAAAGGTATATAAGAAAAATTAAAAACTCATCTAAATCTTTACTAATATTATAAAGAGTGGGAAGTGGGAACATTAAAAGACTGATTATGCTACGTGGTAATGTGGTCGACGATAGAGCACGCTTACCTTTTTAGGTAACCTATAACCTTTAAGGTAGTAACCTTTTTAGGTAACAAGAGTGAATAGGTGTAACCTATTCACTCTTGAGACCTCTAATTTTCCCAGGAGTGGGCTTTCCCACTAGTAGGCAGACTATACGGTATAACAGCTATGTTCAACGTCCAATGACCTTTGGACATTGACTCAGCACTCGGTCCGGTTCACCCGTGGCCCAGTTAAAGTAATGATTTGATTACATCTTACTCGCATAGGACACAAAGATTTTGTATAATAGTGTGTGCTAAGAATTTTTTTTGGCCTCGCACAGTTTAAAATTAATATTAAGCTTTTAATTATTTATTTTTTTGTTGTTCACTCACAATGATTTGGTCGAAGATGAAGCATACCTGCTTATAAGTAACCTGTTCACTGTTGACTTAAAGACTCCCAGGTTGTAGTTATCAGGGAACACAGACTCTGGCAGGGAATTCCACTCCTTAGCTGTACGCACAATGAATGTGTTCCCAAAACGTTTTGTGCTTGTGGGTCGATACTCGATTATATTTGCAATTGCGTAGCGATAATAATTAAAAGCGAGCATTCAAAGAAATGAAGATCCGTTATTATTATACAATTATTTCAATAAAATCAGTCAGACTGAATAATTCCATAACGACATTCAAAATAAGAGTGAAAAGGAAACTACTAAAATAATGAGTAAATAAAGGAAACTAAAAAACTAATAAATAATATAAACGATTAAAATAATGTTTGTTACGATAAAAACAAGTTATATATATTTTATATATTTTATAGTTCATTCAAATCTTTATTGACCGGATATAAGCCGTGACGCATACTGAACATCGTCGTTTTACTTAAATTCTCTTAAATTAACTCCTGCCCGCGGCTTTGCCTTGCGTTAAAAATTCCTATATCCGTGGTCTCATCTATTTCTTTACCAAAATTCACTCGGCCATCGCGCAATTATTTTCTTATGTTATAGTTATCATACCTAATATAAAAAACGACAAAAACCTTATGATCATAATTTATGTAAATCTACAAAAATATTTATCTAAAAGTGCTTCCAACATGGATATCCATCGTGCAGGAAGCACCTAAAAATAGTATTTCATGAGAAAATATAATAACACAGTAACATTCTTGTTAAGTATTTAATTGCCTACATCAACAATTAATAATTGTTAAAATATTTAACAAGCGTGCTCGCTAGCTTCCGTAAGAACACTATTCATAGAAAAATAAACAATGTGACAATTCATATCTTTTGCCTCAAATCTCCACGTGAGATGGTTCTCCCTATTTTTTTTTACCCTTTTTTTTTTCTGGATGGGAAATCATCAAATGACGGCAGGGAGTGTCAGACTCTTATTGACTAAAACCCACCCGTGATCCTTTTAATGCCCTTTACGTTCCAGGGCCGCGGTGAATCTTTCGAACAAATTCCGCAACCCTAGCAGGAAAATATACCACCTTAGATTACCTGGAGTAGTAAAGACGTAGGTATTTGGACTGACGGATGCATGGATAGATTGACGCATGACAGTTGAAAGGGTAAAATTGAAGAACATGTGTTGTCCCGACCCTAATTAGTTAGATGGAATTCTAGATGACCCGACTGATAAATCCTACGATACCCCATTGAACATAGAGACTATTAAGACACCATTTTATGTAGGTAAGTACGGATCTAGCTGCCGCTCGTGGCCGTTTGAGAAAGTCGGAAATCATTTCAATGGGACATACCTACGCACGGGATTAAAATCATTCCATATTTAAAACTAAGTTATAACTTAAACTATTTGTGTCAAATTTCATCCGGATTCAGTCTGTAGGCACAAATGCCTACAACAAATCCATCCAACAAACTTTTAAATTTTCATCGGATTTGATTTCAATCTCGTTCATATTTCCGTGAAAGATTGGAACGCATTGTGCGCTGTTCCTTATCTCGAGAATCGAGATACGTTTCCGTTCGCGACGAGACGGAAATGAGCGATCTCACAAGTTCATTGACATTGTATAAAACCGCAAGTTATTTACAAGATTGAGAGAATAATAAGTCGCAGAATAATTCAAAGGCCTAGCTATTTTTTACGTAAACAAGTCTTTGTTTGTGTTGGCGCGTGCTACTCGAGTGTTACTCGTATTACTGTAGTGAAAATGTGTTAGCCTCTTACGGCCGAACCCAATAACCGATCACATACTGGAGATAGAAAAACAAATGAAACAACAGAATTTTTTTTCTGTTGTTTCATTTGTTTTTCTATCTCCAGTATATGATCGGTTATTGGGTTCGGCCCTTAGCGAAGTAGAATCTGACACTTTGCGGCATCTGTTTATGACAATTTATCAACACATCGTTTTTATATCCTCTTGCCTTAATCGAAATGTGCTAGTGGTCAGCACAAAATGTCTTACCGAGCCGCCTCTAACCAAAACCCTTGCAGTAGACAAGGTCAGAGGTGAGAGCGGTGGTGGCCGAGTCGTGCGGCCCCGACTTACGAATTGTATGTCGCGGGTTCAAACCCAGCCAGGCGCATTACTTTGTGTAATTAATTTCATCACCACTGCTCTCAAAACGGTGAAGGAAAATATCGCGAGGAAACCGGCCTGTCCTAGAACCAAAAATTCGAAGACATGAGACATTCACCAACCCGCACTGGGCCCGCGTGCTGGATTACGGCCCATTCTCTCTCCTAGAGAGGCGGCCTGTGTCCCAGCAGTAGGGTCATTAAAATGCTGATTATGCTTATTATATATGGAGGAAATCTTGTCTATTTTTCTTGTCTATCAACGTAAACAGAGGATAACGGGTTGGTCAAGTTGAGTGTTGCTACTTGTCTTTTTATACACTTTTACTTGCGCGTCACTACTGCATTCCTTATTAACTTTAGTACTTATATCTTGTCGATACATGTGAGTTCTTCCGCCGCAGATTTTCTGACGCCATGAATTAAAAACGCCTTTGTACAGCGGACATGATACGAAGGAGATTGTTGAGTTTTGCTTTGCCTTCCTGCATGTGCATAAAATCCTTGCATTTGCCTTGTAATCTTGCATGTGCATAATATAGCGGGCGGGAGGGAGGTGCATACCTGCTACCCACTAATATTCGCGGAAATTGAAACTGGATATTTTGTTTTCATTTTTCAAATTAAAAAAAAAATCTTTAAAAGAGAAAGTAATACAATAAATCACTTACTCCAAACTATTTCCATTATCGTAAAAAATGATCAAGCTTGTTAGTTGTCTATCCAGTAGAGAATGTGTTAAAATATCGAGTTATTTTAGCCGTCACAAAGAATTTTAATTGGTTCAGAGCTTAGTTACGCTTTAATATATCGATGATGAATGGCGCATCAAACTGTCAGCCATTTTTTATGCGATAATTGTTACTTGATGGTAATATCTATATTTGTATATCTTATATATAAAATTTTCAAGTCACGGTGTTTGTGGTCGAACTCCTCCAAAACGGCTCGACCGATTTTCGTGAATCTTAGCGTGCATATCGGCTAGGGTGGCGGCGCGTGGTGTTCCCGTTCGCCCCTCTCTGACGTCGCGGAGGGAGTCAACACCTCACTCCCTCCGGCCATGTGGGTATAAGCTTGTTACCAACTGATGTCTACAACCTTTTTAGCATTTGCATTAAAAGTAACGAAGCCTCCCTTAGTAGACGCTTGCTTTTCTACACTAATGTTATAAAGAGGAAAGATTTTTATTGTTGTGTGTCTATATGTTTGTAATGAATAAACTCAAAAACAACTGCGCCGATTTCAAAAATTCTTTCACCATTAGAAAGCTAAATTCAACCTGAGTAACTTATCACGTGGCACCGTGGCAATACGGCGATAAGTATATTTTATCTCCGTATTGCCGCAGGAACGGGAACAACGCGGGTGAAACCGCGGGGCGCTGTTAGTCATTAAATAAAGCTACTTATAATAAAACTTGATGTAGTATTTCTTTAAAAAGTATGTTACATTTTTAGCGCATCTTTATTCAGTTAAACAACTGTTCAGTTTGGAATCATCAAATGACTTCTGCCGCTCTGGGCGGAGCGGAAGGGAGTGTCAGACTCTTACTGACTAAAACCCACCCGTGATCCTTCAGTACTCTGCGTTCCAGGGCCGCGGTCTTCATAACCTTCTACTTTCGTCATATCTAAGATCATTAGAATCAGAATCAGAATGATTTATTTGCAAGCAATGCAGGTACAATTCTAAGATGGGACAGAGTTGGTGATTCCGCTATATTCTGCCTTTCCGCATGCAAAATCATTATTTTTGGAAGTTACAATACAATAAATATAATCGTTCTCAAAATTCGTATAAATATGTCAGTTATCAAATGAATAGTTAGTTACAAATCAATAAGTTTACCTAGAAATTACAATTAATTATTATCTTTTCAAATGTCTAAAAAATTTCAGAAGTCATTAACAGAATAGTAACATTTATGCAATAGTAATTTAGTCAACTTATTTTTAAATATGCGTATGGGGTGATCTTTTAAACTGTGCGGAATTTTATTATACATATATGATAGGGCCCATTGACATTATACTCTTTCTTAATAATGCTGTTCTGTATTTTACTGTATGAAACAATTTACATATATTATATTGTAGTCTTATAGGACCTGAGCGTAATCTAATGTTAACTAGAGCTGAAAATAAATTTTAATTCGACCTAACAAAAATTAGGTATAACTGTTTCTATAACAGCGTTGTTCTATAAATCTATGGCATTGTGCATTGACACAGTTAAACAGAGCAATACCTAAAATAACATAACATACCTACTTATATAAATAAACCATTCTTAACAACAAGCTACCGGAAGACATCTATTGTTCAAATAAGTTACTTCCGACTGACATGCGTTATTAGAAAAGCATTAACTTAACCTTCTTTTTTATTTATGTAAGAAGTAAGGCAAATTATTTTTTTTTCTTTTACCAAACTTTGGCCACTGTTAACTCAACTCAAGCAATTCAACTCGAATATGAGCACGAAAACGTCAATAATACACGTGTCTATTTGTTGCAGAATTTGTTCGAAAGAGTCACCGCGGCCCTGGAACGCAAAGGGCACTAGAAGGATCACGGGTGGGTTTTAGTCAGTAAGAGTCTGACACTCCCTCCCGCTACGCCCAGAGCGGGAGAAGTCATTTGATGATTTCCCATCCAAAAAAAAAAGCATGTCTATTTGACATTATTACGTATATCGAGTTTTAGCTGAGCAAGCGCGTTTACGCATTAGCTTGCTCATCTCTCGAGCACGAAAATATCAATTTATGACAAGCTTTATTGACAGTTTGATGCTCTGATTGAGTTGGACTTCCAATTGTCTTGGAGTTTACGTTTTGGAATATGGGCTTTGAAAGTCAATCAGGGTCTTGTTTGATATCATCTTGTTGGAGCCACAGCGGAGTAGTGGTGGCCGAGTAGAGCAGTGGTGGCCGAGTGGTAGCAGCCCCGACTTACGAGTTGTAGATCGCGAGTTCAAACCCAGCCAGGCGCATTACTTTGTGTAATTTCTTTCATCACCACTGCTCTCAAAACGGTCTAAGAAAACATCGTGAGGAAACAGGCATATCCTAGAACCAAAAATTCGAAGAAATGTGACATTCACCAACCCACACTGGGCCCGCGTGATGGATTATGGCCCATTCCCTCTCCTAGAGAGGAGGCCTGTGTCCCTGCAGTGGGAACATTAAAAGGCTGATTATGCTTATGCTTGTTGGAGCCTAAAAACTCTTTTAAACTTAATATAAGTTTTTTTTTCAAAGCTATTACTGTACAAAATTATAATTTAAAAGATTTTTTTTAAATTAGCCTGAGAGCCAGCACTTTTTGAGCGTCAGTTTTACGCCCAATAGTGTTTTCAATAGAAAGAAGAAGTGGCACAACAAACATCCCAGCAATAAAGCTATTTATTCAATTTTAAGAATGAAGTAACAGGACGATTACATCGCCGTAAAACATTGAGAGAGGTGGCGCCGAAGTATTTGGTTGAAACTCAATATACTTGAATAACAAAGTTCACAACATCATCTAATTCAGAAAATATCTGCCAAAAATTATGTAACAATAATTCAACCCAGCAATTCAATACTACAATTGCACGCGAACGAAAATTGAAAGTACACGAGATGAGCTGAACGAATCGCGTTTACATATCTCACAGATGAGTTCTATCACGAACTGCCGCAGTTGCTAATGAGACTTTAATAAATCTTGTTATTTATTGCCGTACTAGGTGATAGTGAATTTAAGTAGACATAAGATGTTGCGTTAGAAAGGGGGGACCATTGAGATGGCAACAAAAGAGAAGTATGGGAGAAGACTATACAAATACACTTAAATATGGGAAAGTGCTGGAGTAGCGGCCGCATTGAGGAGCTCGTGGCTTAATTATAACAGCCGCACGGGTCAATCTTCTAGGTTAAGCAACGCTTGCCGAGGTTGGTCTGTGGATGGGTGACCATCTTAACATAACGAGACTTCTCCGTGCCTCGGAAAGCACGTTAAGCCGTTAGTCCCGGCTGTCATTTGGAGATCTTTGGCAGCCGTTACGGATTGTCAGAAGCCAGAAAATCTGACACCAGTCTTGCCAAGAAGTACCGTGTTCCCCAGTTAATGGGTTGTGGAGGTCTGGTAGGCAGCCGCTTCACGTAAAATACTGGTATTGAGCTGAATCCGGCTTGACTGGGAGCCGACCCCAATGTAGTTGGGAAAAGCCTAGGCAGATGATGATGATGCTGGAGTAGCAGCCGCGTACTGGAAGATGCAACGTGACGGATGGCGCGGCCTTCCTTAAGAGCGTATACGCCGTACAGCATTTCATACAAATTTTCAAGTCCTTATTGTCAGAAATGACTAAACCGATTTTAATGAAACTTTACATACATAAGCAGGATAAATAGGTCTAAAAAGTTAGTTGATTTTTTTTCCGATAAATAGTGTTACAGTTAAATTATGATTTTAAATTTTCCATACAAACATAAATTTCCAGTTATCTTTTTTTAAATAAGACATTTAGAAAATGTTTTTAACTAACTTTTTAGACGTATGTAATCTGTTAAATTCATAATGGTCGATAATTGGTCGGTCAATGGTCTCGTAATACTTTTTGATACCCGGGCGATTAAAAGTAATGAGTGCCCAGCGGACACAACAACCGTCTTGTCGGAGGATCCTTTAATAGAGGTTTGCAGGACTATACAATCTGTACTGCATAACCTCTATATGGCTTCTACAAACCATCACTTGGTAAAATGATTCCACTTAGATAAAGTGGTTGCTAAACTTTATATAAATTAAATCTACCTCTCTATATTTGTGTGCAAGTATCAAATAAATTAATTTCGCGTATACTCTCATTACCCTCGGTGGCACAAGGTAACCACTGCATGGTCAATGGCCGGTGGTCCAATTAGTCTACCTAATTATCCGAAGGTTACACTTGTGTTGATGATCAAACACCGTGAAATGATGTATCGGTTTCACTCAACGAAAGTGGGGAAGGGACTGTCTTTTTTTAATTGAAATGATAAAAGCGCCACTTTTTTATGGATGGGAAATCATCATAAAACTTCTTCCGCTCTTGGCGGAGCGGAAGGGAGAGTCAGAATCTTCCACCCACTCATCCGTTTTCCTCCAAATGCCGCGGCGACTCTTTCGAATAAATTCCGCAACCCTCAGGCTCTTACTTAAACAGATCTTTATTGTTAGTCACTGAGATGATAGCCTAAAAAACGTTATGGAAGAACCAAGACATTTATGGCAAAAACGTGTTTTCAAATTTTGCTGATCATTCAAATATAAAACAGCCTGCACCCCTACCATGACTTCTTAAATCCATCATGATTCCTGTGTCAGAGAGAGACGGAGTTACACAAGACGAATAGCACTATCTCTTTCCCTCACACTGAATCGTGATAGCATTGGCGGCACTTCGTGGTACGGCCCCTGATCTGAGCAAGGGCGAGTAGGTGTACTATATCTATCTGGGTTTGGTTTCCGCACTTAGTCCTAGTATTGGACCATTGTGTGTGAGCGATGGCGGCCGTCACTCCAACCAGCCGACCTCCCTCCAGAAGCAGATCAGTCCACTCAGTATGTTCAGCATCTCTGTAACTGAATTCGGTGTCCCTATTGTTTGTCTTCGTATTTCGGCTACACCTGTGCACTCAAGGAGCACATGCAATACCATTTCCTCCTCCTCCATGCATGCTCTGCATAGAGGGCTGTCCATAATACCCGAATTCATAATTTAAACTATATAAGACACAACTAATAACAACGATATACTCATAACCTACTTCACATAAAGATAATACTTAATAATCCGCACGCTAATCAGATTAAATTACATAATTAACACATAGAAGTCTTGACTTGAAGACAATATGGCTGTCGTGTAGCGAAAGTGTTTGCGGTGACGTCTACTTTATAGAAAAGTGTTTTGAAATTATGTACCATTTTCTTTGTTGTGTGTAGGTAAGTATGGTGGAAATTGATGACTTTTGTAATGTATAAAGTATTTTACCTTCAGCGATATCAGTAGCCGCCAGTAGCAGATATTATTCTGTAAGGTTTGGAGAAAAATCGTGTGCGTTCGATTTATTCATATGAAAGCATTAATTTGTTCGAGAGTCACCATGGCCCTGGATCGCAAAGGGCATTTGGTGGGCACCTCTTCCACTCAACTCAAAGTGGAAGAGATCATTTGATGATTTTTCCCATAAGTCAACAATCTGTCGTGGTTATAAATACTATAGAAGTCGCTAACGATAGACAAAGGTCTGATCTAATCATCAGAGTTTTTCCCTGGTCTTCCTAACTTACAGTCCTGTATCATCTTATCGTTTAGCTTCGATGAAATCTTATTGCATTCTGTGAATTCCGCTAAGACTGTCCAATGTTGAGTTTGTGCGTCATGTTCGTGAACGGGCGCCGTCGGTTGAGACTGATCACCTCTTAACTGCCACTGACTTGTTTTAATCTTTATACTTTGAATTGTTTATAATTTTCTTTTTTTTCTTTGCATTGTCCTCACATATAGAAGCACCAAGGATGTAACCAAGGTTATGTAATACAGAACATGATTTAAAAGATTGTCCGTGGAGTTTCTTGCACGTTCTTCTCCATAGAGATCTACGCTTTGGAATGTGCAGATAGCTTCACCTCTTTACTTGACAATTCAAAAGTGCCAGTAAAGGGTTTAATTGAAACAAATGCTTTGAGAGTTTTGCCCTTTCAATATCATGAAAATGATAATCGTCATCATTATCCGTCATATCGATTAACTGGACATAATCCGGTTGACCCAGTTCTCGTGACAAAACAAAACCTATGGAAATTGATCTGAGATATAATAAATTTTCTCCCAGTTCAAGCAATATCATGTTGCGAAGGTGAAAATTAACGCAAATGACCACCATATCGGGTGTCTTACCTAGATTCTTACTATGTAGACGAGATTACTTTATTATGACAATGAAGTCGAGGAAGGCCTAAGAAACTCTGGTGTGACGACTAGGAGGCGTTCATGACAGATTGGTCGGAGAGGACAACACGCCGGGAAGAGTGGAAGACTATGAGGGAGAACTTTGCCCAGAAGTGGGATAATATAGGGTGAGAAAAAAATACAGCGTGTTCCAGAAGTATGTACGTGGTCATATTCAAGGGTTGAACTGGTGTTCAACCCTCAATTTTTCTCAATGTATGTGAACTACCCCTTAAATACAGGGAAGAGTGGAAGGCTATCTTTGCTCAGCAATGGGACAATATAAGTTGAAAAAAAAAGTGTAGCGTGTTCCAAAAGTACGTGGTCATATTCAAGGGTTGAACTGGTATTCAACCCTCAATTTTTCTCAATGTATCGTATCGTATGTGTGTGTGTGTGTGTGTCGTGTGTGTATGTATCGTATGTATGTTTCGTAATGTATGTGTATGTATTCAAAATTCAAAAAAAAAAAAAAAAAAAAAAAAAGTCATTTATTCAAACTAGGCTGATAGACAGCACTTTTTGAACGTCAAATTTTACATAAAGACAGTCCCCCAAAACGCCCACCCGTCACCACTTCCTAGTGTTTTAGCTGGGAAGAAGAAGTGGCGCAACAAACTCCCCAGCAATGTTGTTGTGTTGTGTGTAGTCTCTTTTTGTTGTTTTGGTCAAAACAACAAAATCAGACTTTCTAAAATAAGAAAATACCACTAAAACCGTCTAAAAATTTCACACACATATATGTATGTACATATTTATTAGGGTCGCCTTCTAGCCTCTAGTTCAGTATCAGTGATTTACATAGAGCAACAGCCTATCTGACCTAAGTAACTGGGTGCCCTTGGCAAAACTAGTATCAGATTTTCTGGCTTCGCTTATCCGTAACGAATAGAAAATAAACAAAAGAAACCGGACCGGCCCGACTACGGCCACTGTATAAGGAACGTGCAGATTAACTTAGCCACCTATTGGACCTATCTATACAGGGTTATTTGTAAAACACCAACAACCTCTTAAGAGGTCATTGTACTCATCATTATGAACCACTTTTACTATGGGACCAAACCTGAAATTGCGAAAAAAAAAACAGCTGTTCCTTACATTTATATATCTTTCTGCTGCTGTTTTTGCTTTTTATATATCTTTTTGCTTGTTGAATTCCTATAGCCAACTTCCGGGTGCCTCATCAGGCCAGCACCATAGGCCATAGTATTGAATTATAATTTAATATTAAGCTTAGTCGTTTGCTAGAAATTGCTTGAAAAATGGTTTGCTAATTTGTCACCGGGGTCGCACATACGAACGAAGCAAGTTCAATGAAAAGCTTTTATAAGTGTAGATAAATCTAGTATTACAGCATTCCAATAGCCGTATGTTTGTTGTAAGTTATTTTACAGTTATTCTACGTTTCTAAAACAATTATCTCAGAATAGGCGAACAGTATTTTTAAAAACTTTCAAAAATCTTTAAACCGGTTTGAAACGTGACGAGTGTTAAATTCTAATGTGACACGGTTTTTATGAATTTATAACTATTTTGGACCACATTTTGAGTTATTCTGAGAAAATATTTAAATAAGGTACGTTGAATCATAATACGAAAACATAATGGTTTAGTATGTAAACAAAGGTAAAATATTTAAGAAAAAAAAAAAAATTGCAAAAAATATAGGTAACCGATTTCTAACAAAAACACAGAAAAGAAAAAACTTTTATTTGGTTGTTTCTTCATTTTTAGCAAAAAGTTTATTTTTTTATAATTTTATAATATCTTGAGAGATTGTAAACTCTCGCTAAATTATCAAATGAACATTTGGAATAATTTTACAAATGTACGAGTATTTTTTGAGTTTTAGATAACATTAGCAAAGATGCAATTTGGTTTTGTACGTAGTAGATATTTATCTATATATGTATATAGATGTTAGACTTAAACCTACATAAATAAGAAATAATAGTGCAATACTTATTGGTTGTAGTTCAAGTTTCAACAATAGAAACTGACCTACATATATGTGTTATATTTTATGTTTGTTAATGTACTGATGTAATTTAAATTAATATTTGTATGCTACCTACTGTGGCAGGACACAGATACACATTATCCTGTAATTGTCCCATCTATGTTTTACCTGTGTACGCAAATAAACGGATTTGATTTGACAGTGTATCAATATAACATTCTAGTATCACGTGTGATTATAAAATATCTTGAGAGATTGTAAGCTCTCGCTAAATTGTCAACTGAACATTTTGAAATACTTTTTCACGCATCAGAATTCGATAGTCAATCATCTCTCGAAATCATTCCGAGAAATGGTTAAAAGCAGGTTTAATATGAAGAAGAAAGGGGATAGAACCTTTGTGGCAAAACTACCCGGCCGCCATTTTCTTTTTCTTTTTTCAGAACCCACGGTGTATGAACTAATAATTCATATAAGCACTTTATTAGTTACTTTTTATGATTTTTATTGTTCTCACATGGCGACTTTACCTCCAGATATCTCGGAAACGTGATACGTTACGGTACTATGGTGTTGCGGAATTTGTTCGCAACAGTCACCGCGGCCCTAGAACGCGGCGGGCACTAGGAGGATCACGGGTGGGTTTTAAGTCAGTAAGAGTCTGACACTCCCTTCTGCTCCGCCCAGAGCGGAAGAAGTCATTTGATGATTTCCCATCCAGAAGAAAAGGGTACCATGTTGTTTAAGTATTCTCTACCCATACTACATGCTTGAACATGCACCTGAATTTAAAAACAAAAAAGACAATGATGAAATTATTTAAATTAAATTATTTCTACTTTTCAGATCATTTCACATGCATAATTCCCTTTTTTTATTGAGGAAAAATAAGGGTTATCTTATGAGCGAGCATGAATTTAATTGTATCCCGTGCCCTCATCAACAGCCTGTTACAGTCCACTGCTGGACATAGGCCTCTCCAATTGCACGCCACTTAGATCTATTTTCGGCTTCTCGCATCCAGTTTCTGCCAGCCGTCCTGCGCAAATCGTCACCCCACCGTGCCTGAGGACGTCCTACACTATGTTTGCCGAATCCCGTGCCCTCGACTCATTGTATCAGTAGAAATTGCGAGGTTTTAGTTGGTAGGGGTTTGGTTTACACTTCGTCTGCTTCCTGATTGGTTGATTTCCCTTCGTCTTTCGTGCTGTCCAGACGGAGTGTATCTACCAGAATTTCCCCACACACTTCCTATCGTTCCCATGTCCATGAGTTACTTAAATTATGTGATATTTTCAAAAAGTCTATTTTTTGTACTATGTTTTTACATCTTTAATCAAAATTAAAATGGACCATTGTAGTGTATGTACAGTGTAAAACAAGTTCTTAGTTTCACTGCGTTTCAAGTAGGAGCATAGCTACCGCCGTATCTGCCGTATCAATTATACGGGGCCCCCTGAATACGGGGGCCCCCAATGTGCGTAAGCAAAAATTAATAGAAATTTCCCAATTTTTTTAGACTGTTTTTAGCGAACTAATTCGTTCAATAGTTTGCTAAATGAGTCCAAAGATTTAGCAAAACAGTGGAGGGTAACAACTGTTTTTAAAAACAAAAGGCGTAAGATAACGAAGCGTTTTTTTATGAGTTATCACAAGACGAGAGAATTTCACACCCGGAATCCTGTTTCAAAGTGAGTGTTTAATATTAATTGCTGTTTAGATATAATTTCTCAAACTAAACAAAGATTTCAGAACCTCTGCGATCGGAGTAGTCTGTTCGAAATGTTACAACCGGAGAAACTCCTGTCTTCTCCACACGAAGAGAAATATCCCGCAAACACGCTTCCGGAAAACTGTCAGCTAAATACAGTAAAAACCTCTCAGCTAATCTTAATGACCAATTATAATTATAAATACGATGAATAAATACTTCTTTTAAATTTATGCAAACATTTTTTTTATTTTGTCTTTACCCTTTCTAAGGGCCCCCAAACCAATTTATATACGGGGCCCCGCCAAAACACACTACGCCATTGGTTTCAAGTGACACTGTTGAATCGAATCGTCTCATATGACGTTAAATTTTCTATCACGACCAAATATCTTCACTTTTTGCAATGTTTTTTCATCTGACAATCGAGCGATTTACGACTTTGATGTAAGTATTTATTAATAAACCGTCTCGGTTTACTAAAAGAAATGAACTGTTTAATAAACAATGAAGATTGGCTAACGACTTTATGTCGTTGACTTCTATTGATTGAATTATTGATGAATTGATCTTCGTTGTTGATGTGGAAAAATTGTTTATTTGTTTGTATGTTTATATTGGAGTCAGTTCTATCCTTACTAATGATGTAACGGCGAAAGTGAGTGTGTTTGTTACGAATTTTGGAATTGATATAGATACTCCCCTGGAGATGGCTTTAGACGAGCGGAGCCGAAGGTAATAACTTGTTTATGATACATGTAACTTAACATAATCTGAAATTGAATGAAAACGAAGCTTTGATTGGGATTTTTACGTTATTTAGGTATTGTTTGCAGCAATAAAGAACGCCAACGCTTTTCATTAACCGACTTCAAAAATGAGGAGGTTCTCAATTCGGCAGTTCCTATGTAGGTATGTACAGCGATTACGCCGAGATTTCTGATCCGATTTACGTGGTTCTTTTTTTATTCGATGAAAAAAAGTTGCCATTCCATAAGAATATTCTAATGGCCCCAAATGGCAACTATTCATGAAATTAAGGTTATTTTGTTTGGTTTTTTTGTTTAGAAGTCGGTTGCATTTTTTTGGAAAAAGCTTTTTCAGCTTTTTCACAAAGCATCCACTAGATGCTTTGTGAATAGCTATTAATAATTAAAGTGAAAATTTAACCCGATTCACGTTTTACCCGGTATTCAAAATATACCTCGATTTCTTTAAGAGATTCTTAACAATCCCGTTTAAAACTTTTCCCTTCGTGAGGAAATTGGAAAACTATGTTACAACCAGCTTATAGGTACGTAACCCAGACACTAAATTGATAGGGCTACTTTCCTGGGTGGAAATAAGGTCAATCCAAGATAAGGAAATTCGTGCCTGCGGATGGCGAGCTGTGGGTGGCTCGCCGATAACAACCAGGCCCGGGTCGAAGGCGCCTCGTGTGTCACGCGTGCCTCAAGGAAATGGGCCCCATAGGGTCAGTGCCTGCTAGGGTTGAGGAATTTGTTTGAATGCGTCATCGCTGCCCTGGAACGCAGAGGGCACACTATATATATACATAAGGAACACGGATGGATTTTAGTCAGGAAGAGTCTGACACTCTTCCGCTCCACCCAGAGTGGGAGAATTAATTTGATAATTTCCCATAAAAAAAACACCATACACTACTACCAGTATACACTTAAAAACAAATAACAATCAACTGCAAAAATCCGGTCATTTTATTTTATTCTTGTTGTAGGAAAACTTTATGGGCGTGCAAACTTTTCGTTATTATTTCTCTCCGACTGCGGTAAACGTAGTTTGCAATGATTTTCCGTCCGTAAATGATACCTATCCACCTAACAAAGAATATTTTCTTGTTTATTATTAATATAAAAGCATAATCAGCCTTTTTTTAATGTGCCCAATACTGGGACAAAGGCCTCCTCTCTAGGAGAGGGAATGGGGCCGTTATCCACCACGCGGGCCCAGTGCGGGTGAATTTCAAATGTCTTCGAATTTTTGGGTCAAGGACATGCCGGTTTCCTCACGTTGTTTTCCTTCACCGTTTTGAGAGCAGTGGTGATGAATTAATTACACAAAGTAATGCGCCTGGCTGGGGTTTGAACCCGCGAACTACAATTAAGTCGGTCGTCGTTTCAAATGTAAACGGCCCCTAAGATGGCCCACTAACCAGCGTTTCAACTTTTTGTGTTAAGGTAAACTATAATAATATCCAATAAGCAGTTTTATATTTACTAAGGCCCTGTAAAACTAAGTACATACAGCCTTTTTTGGGAAATTATCAAATAACTTCTCCCGCTCTGGGCGGAGCGGAAGGGAGTGTCAGAGTTTTACTGACGTTCCTCCAAATGTCCGTTACTTTCGAACAAATTCCGCAACCCTAGCAGGCACTGGACTAAGTATTCTAGAGTAGCAAGTGAATCTCAAGTGGCATTTACTTAAGGCGATACCCCGACCAAAACCTTGCGATAGTGCGTTTTTCTTCGCTATTCAGAGACTATTAACTCATTAGTTATGACAAATACTCTACATGTAAAAGTGAATTATTAATGTTCGATGTCTTATCATCATATTCCATGTTCTAATTTGTTTTTATGTGTTATAAATAAATTTAAAATCTACTTTTAAAAAATGACTAAAAATATTGATGTTATGCATCTGTTGCTAAATGCAACGCTCTAATCATTTGAGGATTTTACTATTGGATAGGTACTTTAGAAATCTATATTATACACGTTTTATTTCATTTCAAAAGATCGCTTATCTTTTTAATTCAAAATAATTCCAAAAATTGTGTGAATTCTATGATAAAGGGCGTGCGCAGGTTGCGGGTGGCAAAGATAGAACGAATACTCAAGGTTATTTGGTCAGGGAAACGCCTTAAAGACTTACGGCCGAACCCAATAACCGATCTATCACATACTGGAGATAGAAAAACAAATGAAACAACAGAAAAATCAAGAAAAATTATATAGGTTTTCTTTTGTTTCATTTGTTTTTCTATCTCCAGTATATGATAGATCGGTTATTGGGTTCGGCCGTTAACGGTGTAAATACAGCTGCATTCCTGATCTACAAAAAAAAGCTTTTTTAAAATAAAGCTTCGCATCCTAGTAATATACCATGGATATAAAAACGGTAGAAAGTCACTAGATAGATACTTATTTACTAAAAAAAACTTTGATGTAATTTATGTAGCCAAAACTAACGCAAGAATAGAAATTCGAGGAATCCATAATATTATCCTTCCAAACTATTATTAAAATCTGACCCAAAAAATATACTTATTGAACCTTTCAAAAGAAAAAAAAAACCATAAATATAAAAGTACACTCACCGTCAGAAATATATAACACAAAACTTCAGTTAACTGCATTATCACAACACTAATAGATCTCGCTGCGGCAGTTATACATCTGTGGACATGACATGCGTCTGAGTCGAAAGCCCGGCAAAGAATGGCTGAACGACGCCGGATTACTGTTGAGAATCCAACTGTGACGGATGATATGGAGATGATGTTACCGCATGCATTTTCTTTGTCTGGAGCGACTTGTTTTTGGGTTTAAAGATTTAATATTATTTAGATTTTTTTGCAGCGATCACTATAAACTTGCTTTTTTTTTTAAATTTGTTAATGGATATGCGTCTTCATACAAAAATGACTTGTTATTTCCTAGTATCATTATTGCATTAAATTGCATTGTAATTTGTTTGAAAGAGTCACTGCGGCCCTGGAACGCAAAGGGCATTAGCAGGAACACGGATGGGTTTTAGTCAGTAACAGTCTGAGAGTCCTTTCTGCTCCGGTCAGAGCGGAAGATGTCATTAGATGATTTCCCCTCCAGAAAAAAGGTATTTAGGAAAAACGAAGTTCTTAAAGTTATTTTACTTGTTGTTTACGAACTATGTGTTGTTTTGTTTAGAAGTCGGAAGATGTATTTTTTTTGTTGTAAAAAAAGTTTTTTTTTTCTTTTTGGTGGTGACACCTACCTGTACATACCCATCACAGCGAACGTGTTATAAACAGATGTAAACAATAAACAGACACGCGATTTAAGCAAACCCTGGAAGATTTGCTATCGTTTATTGAAGAGTTCCGTTTCCTATCTCGGTTCTTCATCAGATCTTCACCAAACTAGAAACCGACCACCTCGAAATACTAAAATGCTCTTCCATACCATCATACACAGCTTTTTTTCTTTTTCATTTTACCTCGACTGTGACAATGAGAGAATGAAGACATCATCAATGCGGGTTGAAGTCACACATTATTAGGAATAACTCAAATAATAGTAATCAGAGGCCGTACTACGAAGTGCCAATACTATCATGATTCCGTGTGAGGGAAAGAAAGGGATAGTGCTATTCGTGTTATGTAACTCCGTCTCTCTCTGACATAGGAATCATGATGGATTTAAGACGTCATGATAGGACTGCAAATCTCATTCAAAAAGGGACCACATGACAAGCATCAGCTTTCGAATATAAAAAGAATCATATCAATTGGTAAAACCAATAAAAAGTTATGAGGTAACACTTACGTAGTAACTATTTAGTAATCTGTGGTAACACGCACAAAAAAAAAAAAGAAAAAAAAAAGACTAAAGAACCTCCTCCTTTTTTGGAAGTCGATTTAAAAAAAACCTTTACTTGTGAATTAGCTTCTATGTAAGATGTGTATTTTTTGTAATCTTACGAACCGATCAGATAGATTGTTTTTTTTTTTTTTTCAGGATCCTATTGATAATAAAGTTATCTACTGTTTTTTATGAGCCAACAGTACTTATGCTGTAAACGTTAGTTATCAACAGCTGACAGATGAAAACAGTAGATTGAACATTTTAAAGGTAGGTACTTCACATACCTACAATTGAAAGGAAAAAACATACTCAAGCGGGTGATTCAATCTCTCTATATAATTCATTACTCATGAAATGAACGCATGCGCAACTCTCACATCGACTTTGTTTATTTTATTAACTTTATAAACAATGTCTTTCAACTCAACGGTATAAATTGTATTGATTTGTTGTTTCTAAATGTTTTGGCAGGTGACATTGTTGTAGCTTTTTTATTATGATAGGAATTCAAGGTATGTTCCGTCAATATTTTTGCAAACGACTAGATTATATTTTCTGACCACCCGATTAAATTATTATGAGTTACTTAAAGGTGCTAATTATACACATAGCAGGCAGGCAGGCATACCAGGCAACCCGGATTCAGCTGACTACCAGAATTTGACATGGACGGCTGCCTACCAGACCTCCACAGCTCCATTAACTGGATAACACGGTATTTCTTGGCAAGGTTTTTGCCAGATTTCCCGACTTCTGACAATCCGTAACGACTGCAAAAGATTTGCAAATGACTGCCGAGACCAACGGCTTAACGTGCTTTTCGAAGCACGAAGGAATCTCGGTATGTTAAGATGGTCACCCATCCACAGACCGACCAAGGCAAGCGCTGTTTAACCCTGATGTTCGACCCGTGCTTGCTAAGAATTAGTATGGGATAAGAATTCTTGACAGAAGTTATCTGGGCTTGTGCCCAGCAGTAGGAAAGTGGTTGATAAAAAATGAAGTTACCAATTTCTTTTTTATCTACTTTTCGAAGCTAGGTAGGCCGTAAGCAGTGCCATGCATTGTCTTCTGAACAGGTAAAGCTAGAGATATTAAGCAAATAACAAAAAAAAACTTTTTACATAAAAATACAACCGACTTCTAAACAAAAAATACAAAATATCTTTAATTTCGGAACTCGGTGTTTCAGTTGTTTTATTGTTTTTTGAACACACCGACTTCCGAAATTAAAGTTATTTTGTACTTTTTGTTTAGAAGTCGGTTGTATTTTATTGTAAAAAGTTTTTTATTTTTCACTTTTTAGTGGTTCACTTCCAGCTAAACATACCCATCACAGCGGACGTGATATAAATTGGTGTAAACAATAAGCAAACATGCGATTTCAGCTATCCCGACAGATTTGCAATCATGTATTGAAATTAACAAAAATGCTCATGAAATAAAAAAAAAAACTACTCGACGAAACTAAACTAAATTCTTATAAGACCAAATGGCAACTATTGTTCATCGAATAAAAAAACAACCACGTAAACCGGAACAGAAATCTCGGCGTAATCGCTGTACCTATGTACATACATAGAAAAAAAATCCCTATTTCAAAAACTACTGAACCGATTTTGATGAAACTTGCAGTATTCCCTAGGTTGAACAACATCTAGTACAACAAAAAAAGAACTACTTAAATCGGAATTGTGGTTCCGGAAATATGCGAACACAAACATAAAAACATACATACATACACTTTTGAAATTTGGCACATTTGTTCAGACACTGATATAGACTAACATTATGCGAAAACTGGGCAGTTCTGGAAATATTACATACATACGGGTCGAATTGATAACCTCCTTTTTTGAAGTCGGTTAAAACACAATAGGTATGTACCTAGCTTATCGCTTTTATGTATCTCTCTCCCTTCCAGTCACTGTTTTCAAATCTATTATAATTGAAATGTTCTCATCATCTCTCTGTCATCATCTGTCATCATCATCATCTGTCATCTGTGTTTCCTAATATTAATAAGGATAACATTTAAATATGAAATACATAAAATAAACACAGCTTCACAAGATCGCAAACTATTAGTAAAATTTAATGTAAATGAAATTAGTGCCATCTATTGACAACGACAGGTAACCTTTCAAGTTAATTCATAATTCGCACGCAAGTAATTTAAGTGCCAGCTACTAGATGGCGCACATATCATTAATTTTTTTACTATCTATTTTTTACGATGTTGATAATATTGAGTTTACCCATAATATAAGCAGCCACGACTCTTCATTCTTCACTTCTTTAACATAAATAATATAATACACAAAAGGCGCGATTCTAGTTTTAAATAAACTAACGAGAAAGATAAGTTTCACAGAATGCAAAAACATTATTATGATGACAATATTATGATTTATTAATTTAATTTATTAAAACTTTACGAAATAAAAAACCGGTCAAGTGTGAGTTGGACTCGCGCACGAAGGGTTCCGCATCTATAATAACGGCAATAAAATCATGTCTACTGTATGGGAGCCCCACTTAAATATTTATTTTATTCTGTTTTAGTATTTGTTGTTATATCGACAACAGAAATCCATCATCTTTGAAAATGTCAACTGTCTGACTATCACGGGTCATGAGATACAACCTGATGACAAATGGACAGACAGATATAAAAATAAATCAAAAAACTTTTACTAAGCTTTTTTTAATATATTAGATTACAAAAATAATAATAATACATCAAAAAAATCAATATGTTTTAAAGATCATTCACTGTAACCGAAATGCGAGGACGTTTCTAAAATAAAGATCTCCACTACCCAACTCCATCTACCCAAAATACTTACAGCTCGGAACTTTCCTTGGAACCTCACTACCTTGGCAGTTCGGTAAGTTGTGACTAGATGGCGCTAATGTATGTAAGCAAAGTGCTTGACACTACATTTAGTTTTAATTTGCCACGTAAAGGCTATTCAGTTTAAACTCCTTTTAATCTATGGAGCGGGTTGTCATATTGACTGAATGACGTCCATGAAAGATGGAAGTTATTTTAAACACATGAAAATAATATTATAATTTAATAATAATAATTTAATTGATAAGAATCGGTGAAGCAATAGCTTTAAATGTTGTTTCTCTATTTCAGGTGAGTTTGTGTTTGATTATTAGTGTAAAAGAAGGTTTACCTATGTAAAAGTGTAATGTTTTGTTTATACAATAAACTCGTTCTCTATTTCAGAGCAACTCAATTTTGGTTATAGTTTTACTATTCACCACATCCAAGGATAAATAATACAACTTATTATAAAACAACATTTGTACAGCTATTTCCTGGAATAATGGAAAAATTAAAATTCGAGTTCATGGTGAAAGCTGCTGAAGACATGAAAACAAATGTTATTTGTGTAACGACCATCACGGACCTAGATGGTCGGACTTTTGCGATTCCAGATAAGATACAACCTGCTCTTGCAGGTACATGAAGAAATAGTACAGACTCAAATCTATCATAAAATAAAGACTACATTACAAAAACGACACGAGAAACGACAGGTTTGGATATCCATGAATCCGGAGGTAATGGCAGTTTATTGTGATGAAGAAGGAAATAAACAATTTAAGGGATACCTATTGGAAGAGAAAACAGTACCACAAACTTCAACAACAGGAATTACAGAAGAATCACTAGCAATAATCATGGAAAAGTTTTTCGAAATGAAGAAAGATTCATCAGAACCCCTTAATATGGGAAGAATCGCAGAAAAATTTGTAATAGAAAAATTCAACAGCAAAATTACCAATGTGTCCCAGTGGATGACTATCTTCGAAGCGGAATGCGTACGTATAGGGAATAAAAAAAAAATTGAAATTTTTAGGTTATTTATAGAAGATTCTTGTTTAGACTGGTATAACTCCATGCTAATAAAGCATACAATAAATTCGGAATGGGAAATGTGGAAAAAAATCTTCTGTGATACATATGCGGATAAGGGTTGGTCACCAGTCAGGTATGCAATGTTATATAAATACAGACAAGGCTCATTATTGGAGTATGCGTTAAAAAAAGAGAGACTACTATTACAAATAAATAAGTCTATAGATAAACTCACTCTGATTAATCTGATTGCCACTGGGTTACCAAATTTTATTGCGGATAAAATTGATAGGAATAGTTTAAAGGAAACGGAAGACCTATTTAATAATATAAGAAGCTTAGAGCATATGGTAAACAAAAAATCATTTGATAAACAGATAGGATCTTCCGAAATTAAAATTAAAGAGAAAACTGTGAAACCATTGCTTAGTGCTTGTACAATTTGTGAAAAGGAGAATAAAGGTATACGTTACCATCCAGAATCCCTATGCTGGTTTAAAATTAAAAATAATGATAGGCAGAAAAGATATCAAATAAGGAGTGTTAACAATTCAGAATTGGAGACAGAACTAAATGAAATTAACCCAAAAAACTAAAATAGTGCCGCCATTAATAAAAATTAAGCTATTAATAAATGACACGTTAGAAACCAAAGGAATCTATGATTCGGGATCTAATGTGTCCTTAATAAATTCAAGGTTATTATCTTTTAAGAAATTACCTACATATAATAATAGTCCAGGTTTAAAAACAATTAATGGCGTACAAAAATCTATAGGAATGGTAAACATAAATATCAAAATATTTGAAATTGAAAAACATGTAAACGTTTTTGTTATAGATGACAACAACTTCGACTATGATTTCTTAGTGGGATTAGACTGTATACAAAAATTTCATTTGACTCAAGATGATAATTTAAATATCACCCAAAATATCCTAAACAATAATAATAAGGAAAAGAAACCTATACACATTAAAGTAATTCCTGACAGATCAGGTGGTGATATAGGAAAAAAACAAGATACATATTATAAAAAAAGAGATTTGGATATTACAAAGACAAATAAAGAAGATATTATCAATAATGAGTATAAAATAAACTTTAATGAAAATATAACAATCGAAAATTTTGATATTTCAGTAAATACTTTGGATCTGCAACAAAAATCTGCTATTGATGAATTGATATGCAAATATAATTCCATTTTCGCTAAAGACAAATATGATATAGCAACCGTAAAAGGGTATGAAGCCCACATTGATTTGTTAATAGATAAATACTGTAGTAAAAGACCGTATAGGTGCAGTATTGAGGATATGAAAGAAATTGAACTTCAAATATCAAGATTATTAGAAAACGATTTGATTGAGGAGTCATATAGCCCTTTCGCTGCTCCAGTAACTCTAGCATTTAAAAAAGAAGATGGAAGAAGATCAAGGCTTTGTATAGATTTTCGCGAACTGAATAAAATTGTAGTCCCCCAATCGCAACCTTTTCCGCTAATCGAGGATTTAATGGTTAAAACAAGGAAATGTAATTTTTTTTCAACATTTGACGTCAACTCTGCGTTCTGGTCCATACCCCTTAAAATTGAAGACAGACATAAAACTGCATTTGTTACTCAGGAAGCACACTTCCAATGGACTTGTTTACCTTTTGGTTTAAAAACCGCGCCCGCCATTTTTCAAAGAATTTTGAGTAGCATTATAAGAAAACATAAATTGTCAGATTTTACTGTCAATTACATAGACGATATTTTAGTATTTTCTGAAACATTCGAAAACCACATTGAACATTTATCAATGTTATTGGAAGCAATCTTAAAAGAAGGTTTTAAATTAAAATTCACGAAATGTAATTTTGCACAAGACTCAGTAAAATATCTAGGACACATAATAAGAAACAATACTGTCACTCCACTAAAAGATAATTTGATTGCTATAAAAGAATTTCCAATTCCCAAAACACAAAAAAATGTCCGTCAATTTTTAGGAAAAATTAATTTCTATGGAAAATATGTGCCAAATATTTCAATAATATTGGATCCACTACATAATTTGTTAAGAAAAGGAGAAAAATTCGTTTGGTCCGATAAATGTCAAGAATCTTTTGATACTATAAAAAAATTACTTTGCTCAAAACCTATTCTAGCCATCTTTGATCCAGACTTACTAATACATATATATACAGACGCTAGCATACAAGGTATAGTTGCGATTTTAAAACAAATTCAACCCAACGGTGATGAAAAGCCTTGCGCATATTTTTCTAGGAAACTAAACAACTCCCAAAAAAAGAAAAAAGCCATATATCTTGAGTGTTTGGCGATAAGAGAAGCAGTAAAATACTGGCAACACTGGCTTATAGGAAAAACATTCACGGTGTTCACAGATCACAAACCTTTGGAAAAAATGAATATCAAAGCCAGAACGGACGAAGAACTGGGAGATTTAACATATTATTTGTCGCAGTTCAACTTTAAAGTAATATATTCTCCAGGTAAATATAATATAGAGGCAGATACTTTAAGCAGAAACCCTGTGTTAGAATCTGATGAAAATCAAGATAGTTGTTTAAAAGTAGTGAATTTTGTTAAATTACAAGACATATTAAATGATCAAGATAAAAATGAAAATATAAAACAAAATAAAAGTAAGCTTATTTTCAAACATAATATATATTATAAAAAAACAGGTAAAAATAAAAAAAATTGTACTGACTGAGGAGTTAAGTAAAAATATTATAAAACATGTACATCATTACTACTGTCATATAGGAAGGACACAAATGGAAAAAAAAATAAAACCCTTTTACTACGCTAAAAATTTAACTGACAATATAAAATTTTTATGCGAAAACTGCGATGTCTGTATAAAAAATAAATCAAGAGGAAAAAACAAGTTTGGACTAATGTCTCACTTAGGTCCCGCTACCTACCCGTTCGAAATAGTGTCTATAGACACCATAGGGGGATTTGGTGGTGCTCGTTCAACCAAAACATATTTACATCTTCTAGTAGATCACTTCACTCGTTACGCCTATATTTTGACATCCAAAACCCAGAGTGCAAATGATTTTATAAAACTTGTCCAAAAAGTAACACAAGATTATAAAATTCAATTGATTCTATCAGACCAATATCCAGGCAAAAAATTCAAAAGATTTTAAAATTTTTTTTACAAAACGAAGATATACCTATAATCTTCACAGCCGTAAATGCGCCATTTTCAAACGGATTAAATGAAAGATTAAACCAAACGTTGGTTAATAAAATTCGTTGTAAGATTAATGAAAGGAGAGATAAAGTCGCTTGGACAACTATTGCTCATGAATGTACTGAAAAATATAACGAAACTGAACACAGTGTAACAGGGTTCTCCCCGAAATATTTATTAGAGGGAAAAAATGTTGACATTCTACCAGATGAACTGAAACAAAATATATCACAGAATCATCTATTACGAGACCGTAAAATTGCCTTGGAAAACAGTATACATTCACATAATTATAACAAACAAAGATTTGATAAAAACAGAAAACATTACGAATTAAAAGTCGGAGATTCTGTATAATAATATGTTGAAAACGGAAATCGATTAAATCGAAAAAAACTAGACGAATTGAAAATAGGACCGTATCAAATTGTAGAAAAAATATCCAATACAATTTACAAACTTTTACTAAGCTTTTTTTAATATATTAGATTACAAAAATAATAATAATACATCGAAAAAATCAATATGTTTTAAAGATCATTCACTGTAACCGAAATGCGAGGACGTTTCTAAAATAAAGATCTCCACTACCCAACTCCATCTACCCAAAATACTTACAGCTCGGAACTTTCCTTGGAACCTCACTACCTTGGCAGTTCGGTAAGTTGTGACTAGATGGCGCTAATGTATATAAAAAAATTGATGGGCGTTATACTACATTTTTTGGAGTAGACAACTAGGTACCAAATAAACAATATTTATTTGCTCATCTCTTTCACTTTTGCACTTTTAAATTAAATACTAGGTAGAAGGTAATATCAGTAAAATCATCATTTTACTGATATTACGAGTAAAAATACTACAATATGATGGTTTGTATTGTAGGAACGGGGTCAGAATACGTTTTCATAAACGAGCGAACGAGTATTCATATACTCTGATTTGTATGAAATAAAAAATCAAATCAGTGGCATGAAAAATTTATTTGATTTTCTTTTAATTACATTATGTATTACGATATGCTAAAATAAATACAGAAATTGTTCGAATAACTTTATCTTATTTATAATTATGTCCATTTAAATAATTACGCATAGTTATAATTAATTCAATAATACACGGTTAAGCTTCTAAACCTAGTTATTTATTTACAATTTAATTAATAAATTAGAGTAAAATTATGGTGATTTTTTAATTAATGGAAAAAATGTTGGCTGAACACACGTTTCATTTAAGTATTACCGTCTTTTCGACAGTTTATCGTCCAATTTGGACTTTAAGACACCATTTAAATTTTTTATTGAAAGCTATGCAAAATATAAATTCTAATTAACGTTTTTATTTTTTGTTAGGTATGAGGTGTACCATTTACATAGAAATTTTAGTAAATGGCTACGAAAAATTACTGCCCAGTATATAGTATTTATTAGGGTAGTAAAAAGTAGGTATTTTTTTTTCGTGTTTATATAATAATGAGCAATAAGTGACAGACTTTAAGACTGTTCAATTAGTAACACACCACATTTTTGTTACTTAAAAATGTGATTGGATTATTTTGAAGACGAAAAAAATTAATAAATTGACGGTAGATACGCTTAAAAATTCGGAGCAGAGTCGATTCAAAAATACAAACAAACATAAACTCACATCTTTACCCCTTTTGCTACGATTCATAAATTTTACTCCTTTTGCTACGATTTCAAATAATAATTATTTTATTATAAAATAATAATTTATTAAGAGCGTATACGCCGTATACGTAGACATTTCATACAAATGTTCAAGACCTTATTTTCCGAAATGACTGAACCGATTTTAATGAAACTTTACACTCATAAGCATATACATGGGCCTAAAAAAGTTAGTTGAAAACATTATCGATAAATAGTGTTACGGTTAAATTTTCAGTTATCTTTTTTTTAAATAAGAAATTTTGAAAATGTTTTTAACTAACTTTTTAGACCTATGTATCCTACTTATGTGTGTGAAGATTCATTAAAATCGATTCAGTCATTTCGCAAAATAGTGACTTGAAAATTTGTATGAAATGCCATACGGCGTACACGTTCTTAAGATTTTGAATCGAAAGTGGTCAAGGAAATACAAATCGGTGATCCAAAACTTTGATATGTTATCGTTATTTGCCTTATAAATGTGAATTTACAATATATTTTTATCTTAATAAATATTGGAAATGAAAGTCACACAATGGAAGATTAATTCGATAAGACTCAATACAATACAAAACCTATAGTCGAACGACCCGTATCGACAAAACTATTTTTTAATATACATATAAGAAGATTTTTTTTTTAAACTGTTGTGAATAACACTGAATTTTAGGCTTAAAATTGACTACTGATAACGATTAATACGTAAAACTATTCTGCACTAGGCACTTTAAATCATTTTTGTGATTCCAACATATATTCCGAACATAATATGTATTTTTGCAGAACATGTAGTATTTTCTAAATAGGCATATACAAGAGGCTTTAATTAATATGATCATCTATTATACTAATATTACAAAGAGGAAAGATTTGTATTTTTGTATGTAACGAATAAACTCAAAAACAACTGGACCGATAACAAAAATTTTTTTTCATCATTAGAAAGCTACATTCACCCTGAGTAACATAGGCTATATTTTATCCCCGTATTCCCACGGGAACGGGAATTACGCCGGGTGAAACCGCGGGGCGCTGCTATAACCAATATAAAAGTTTTTAAACTCTATCGGTTTTAAACTCTATAATTCAGTGTATTACACAACACTCCATCAAATCGATACAAGAAATTTCAATGAACGTAAGAGACATATCGGAATTTAAAATAAATGTGCCCTATGCCAACAGTTATAAGGAACATTTCGGCTTTTTGGTTAAATGTCCCTTACGTTAATTGATACTTCTGGTATCGAAATTTAAGCTATCTTAAATTCTAAGTCGACGGCGGAAGAGTCATTTGAACGCAAGGTCACCGATGCCGTACCAACGTCGGTCACTGCAGCACAATGAAATATTAAATAAATACTGGCTGAAATTCTAAGTGGTTTCAGAAATGTGCTTGCTCTGTACAAGTTGTGTGATGATAGGGAAAACGTAACGGAAGTAATGCCAGACTTTGCAGATGTTTAAGAAATATGGTAGACTGAAAATGTCATAGGCATATTTTTACCGAAATAAACTAATTTATTTAAAGATTTCGAATAAATTCGAAGACATGTGACATGCACCAACCCGCACTGGGCCCGCGTGGTGGATTACGGCCCATTCCCTCTCCTAGAGAGGAGGCCTGTGTCGCAGCAGCTTTTAATGTTCCCAAAATTAAAAGACTGATTATGCTTTTTAAAGATTACGATCAAAGCATTCCTCTAATGAAAATTTAATTTTTCTACAAAAAAGATTTATTTTAACAGGCGTTTTATTAACTGATGCAATGAACTCTCAGTTGCGTCCGCAACTAAAATTCTTGGATAACAAATTCTCTCACTAGTTCTTCTAGTCATTAAAACCATTATTTTACTGACTTTATTAATCATCTCTTACCATTCGATAACATCTTGCAAAGAACAAGGTTCTAAAACCACCAAAATTTCAGCATTAACAGTAAAAAACAATAGCAGTATAGTGGAAGGCACGATAAGTGTATTTACAATACTACGTGGCGTTGGTTCGGCAGTGCTTGCAGGTCGACCCTAGGCTTGAAGATATAGTGCATAAGCAAGTAAAAAGGGCTAATGTTGGACACAATACAGATAACATTACTAATAATCACGTAGAAGAAGTATATAAAGAAAATAGGATAAAAGATGATAGAAGATACGGCTAAGAAGGAAATGAACAGGGCCTTAAGTCTGCTATTACAATAGTGTCAGTATGGTCTATCACTGATTTCATAATGGTCGATTTTGACAAGTTTGGTAATCTACTAACATAAAAGCGTCACTATGACTTTCCAATGGTCAACCACTGACACTCCATTGAAGAAATGGCATAGAATGGTAATCTCGTACATAATAACAAATGAATGTTAGATGTATGCGGTAATCTGCAAAAAGTATTACGAGACCATTGAATGACCAATGATCGACTATTATGACTTTAGCAGATTACGAACTTTTAGCAAAATTACAAAGGGATCGTGTTGGAATGACAAATTTATAAAAATAGCAGACTTGAGGCCCAGTAATATAACGGCTGATAGAGATGTTTAGAAGAACAGAATGTAGAAACTGCATCAAATCCTAATCGATGGGGTAAAGAGTAGAAATGAAGTTGAGTGGGATATTTGACTAATTAAAACAATAATTATAATTCCTTAGTTATATGATTAAAAAAAAAAAATGGTTATGTTATGTTTTTCGTTTTTTATGTTAACAAAAAACGAAGACGATACAGTGCGTTGCAAAACTCGTATGATGTCACTACGTGCTACAATTTTTACCACGACGTGACGTGAAAAGCACTCCTGGTCTTTGATGCTTTTTATCTTCGTAAATTTTTATAGATTTAATAAAACAAAGAATACGTGTCCAATATTTTTCGATAATCTAACTGATGGACTAAATAGAATAATTTTGTTTTTACTCAAAAAGCATCCCTATTGTGTCCAGCGTAAGCAAAAATGTGTACAGGTGCCCTGTTATACATTCAATTTGAAATGAACAAAGGCGTCGTTGTAAGGCAGATAAAATCAACATCAATTTGGCTTAAATACAATTCATACAGTTGATCATAGTAGAAAGGCTCATAAAATATTGGGTCGACTGCATCATTTAGTGATATGTGATAATAATATTGCGTGCTTATTATAATGATATGTATTGCATAAACATTTTGCTTTCATTTGAAACTGAGCAAATAGTATAATATTGATATGTACCTTGTTTATACGAGACTTGCCGCGTAACTTAAAGTACTGTGAAGTGCCTGTAATAATATTAACACATGTTATAGTAATAAATATGTTAGATCAGATTTGGTATCAGTCGAAATGGATACTAATGATGAAAATGAAACCGGAGTTCTAAGGAGTATTAATAGCCAAATAACACATAGTAAAGACGTCCATATCACACACACAAATTATCATGGAACCTTCAAGGCATAGACTAAAAATAATATGAATACTGTTTAAACAATATTTGACCTCCTATAAACAAGGATTTCATTAAAAACATGGGCTAAACTATTGAAATATGATGTAATTTACACAAAAATGTAAAACATTTGTTTCGCCCAAATCTATCAGAGATTGTGAATCTAAGAATTAAGAAAAATCTTCACTCAAAGCAAGCTATTTAATACAAAAATAAAAATATTTACAACGAAATTGCTAAACCTATAGTGTGTAACATTGCGTCGCGTGATTCGTATCATTTATACTACAAAACGACTATGTTTTAATATATTTGGATAAAATTCTCGAATTATAAATATACATCAAGACGTATCTACAAGGAGATACTGGAATGACCCTGTTTAAGTCTACGTAATAGAAGACCTAAAGACCTATTCGGTCTCACCACTGAGCGAGGTATAAGAAAATTATGTCTTGGTAACAAAGATTGCAATATTTTTCTAAGTATTTACGATTATCTACGAAAGAATTTTGACAGAAGTCGATAAAGATTGGATATCCAGTCTAAACATTCAAAATTTTCAATGATCTAGTTTTGGGAAAGTAAAAAAACAACAACGTTAAGTTCACTGTGTGGCTTCAGCGGTATGATAGTGTGATGGATGGTAACGCCAAACCTGAGGAGGGGAGTACTCCACTGGGACCTCTTGAGCGGCCCCTCCGGCGCCCCACATGAGCACCGTCTGGCGCGGCATCTCAGAGGCTTGCGGCTGCTGCATCCTCTCCTGCTCGGAGTTGCTCGAACCCGCAGGACTTGGTCCCGGCACCACGGAAGGCGACCTCCTCTCCTGTCCAGTCACTGGACTCATATACCTCCCTGTACTGTCCACATAAGTATACTCTCTCGAAGGTGGCCGATGATAAGCCGGCGCCACTTCGTACCCAGGCGGTGGAGCTGGTTCAAGGAAGCCATTCGGCGCGTAAGGAGTATAATGATAAGATAGAGGTTTATATTGATGGAAGATATTATCTGCTGTTAAGAATCGTTCGTCTAGAGGTGGCGGGGCGTAATGTAAGGTTGGGGCTGGAGGGTACTCTCCGTAAGGTGCTGTGTAGGCACCATTTAAATTCGTGTACGCTGCCGCTACTGCATCCGCTGCTAGGTAATCCACGGGAGGTGGCGCAGGGGTGGTCGGTACTCTTCTCTTATTCCTACAAGTTGATAGGAAGTCCCGCAGTTGTGTTTTGTATCTCCTCGCCGTTCTTGGAGGTGTGGTGACGGTGGTCTCACAGCCAGAGAGCTGTTCCGTCTCAGAGAAGTAGAGGCTTGTTAGACCGGTGTCGAGATAGCTCACTTTGAAGTCCATCGTTCTCTTCCCGAGTAGGTCTCTACCTTCTTCTTCCCTGAAATTATGAAACACAGCGTTGAGTATATGTTGCTTTCATATCCTGTAAAGGCGTTGATAGTCTTCAGACCAACTGTAGAGATGATATTAGAATACTTACATGAGCGGTCGATGCGTACTGATAACGAAATCAGGTTTAGAATTCTTGTAGACTAGTCTAGAAGAGGTCTGTAGCCACTGCCACTGACCATCCTTTGTTTGGAAGCGGTAAGCGATCATTCCGGAAGCACCTGTTTTTAATACTGGAACAAGAATAGCTTGATTAGAACGACACACTGTTTAGTTCCAATGCTTAAAAAATACTGACTCACATAATAGGTATGTTGCCTGAGTAAAAAATATATGAGTTTAGTCCGTCAGTTAGATTATACAAAAATATTTGACACGTATTTTTTCCTTTATCAAATCTATAAAAACTGACGAAGATAAAAAGCAGGAGAGGGAGCGTGTAACGTCACGGCCCGGTAAAAATTGTAGCGAGTATTAGTGACGTCACACGAGTTTTCAACGCACTATATCGTCTTCATTTTTAGTTTATGTGAAAAAAGAAAAAATACGTCTCCAATATTTTAGGAACTATATCTGACGGACTAATCAGATTTTTTTAGTCAACTAACCTTGGGACAAGAGATTCAGAGCAAATTAATTGTGATAGACAGACAGCGAGTTATCCTAAAAGAGTTCCATTCGGACGGAAATTAAGATTTTGTCAAAATCATTCCAATGTCTGTGTTGTCGTATGACTAATGAGCAGTGATCGGAGTAGGTAGATTGATTTGGGGTCAATAACCTGAAACTTAGATATTAATATGGACATGCCTCCGAGATTCCGGATCGTTAAAGTTTTTTCCGGAATTTCGAAATTGTTACGAACATGTAGAATGTGTAGGATGAACACATATCAGCACTCGCTATTACCTGCGGCTTCGTCCGCATGAATTTCGAAAAAGTCGAGTTCGAGTTTCGAAACTTGAATTTTTCGAGATAAAATGTAATCTAATGTTTGTAATTGTGGTTTTAATAATAACGATGTTGATTTTGATTCCAACTTTTTACACCTGTTTCTTTATTTATAGTATGTAATAGGATTATTGAATGCTATTTTTTTATTTTTAAATATTACGTAATTATAATTTTCAAAATGTTTTATTAACTTTCTATAAATTTCAAATGTAGTAGTTTAAAAATCTTTTCATTCACAATATTTGATTTAATCCCGTAAGTACCAAAATGAAATCCCGGAAAAAAGGCTTATCCATGTTATGATTTCTATGACTATTCATGATACAAGTACATAAAATCCATCTACCTACTCCGATCACTGCTAATCTATACTAATATTATAAAGCTGAAGAGTTTGTTTGTTTGATCGCGCTAATCTCAGGAACTACTGGTTCGAATTGAAAAATTCTTTTTGGGTTGAATAGACCATTTATCGAGAAAGGCTTTAGGCTATATATCATCACGCTTAAGCGAATAGGAGCGGAGCAGCGATAAAGAATGTTTTAAAATCGGGGATTCCACGGGGACGAAGTCGCGGGCAGCAGCTAGTGAGCCATAATTTCATAATCCATTTTAAACCTTTTTCTTCTGCTTCCCTAAAATAATAGAAGTACTTACATTCTTGATGAGCGCTAGCGACATAGGCCAGATCGTCGTAATGTACAAGATCATAGCCACCCATGTTCGCCAGCTCAGCATCTGTGTAACCTAGCAGCATTTTACCCCTGGAACAAGAGTACCATACATTAATGTTTACAGTGAAATCCGTTTATAATGACGCCGCTTATAATGACCAACCGGTTAATATGAAGTAAAACAGAGCTCATTTTGGTTTTCATATTAAATTATTTTAAAAAAGTACGGATATAATGACTTCGTTTATTGACATATCGCTTATTATGACCTATTTTTCAGAAATTATGTTTGGTCATTACTATAACCAAACATAGTTGGGGACGTGATACCGAGTTTGTTCCTGACTTTGTTTTGATTTATCTACGACTATCAATATACAATTTTTTGTTTATCTACTTATTACAAAAAATACCTAACAAAGATGGGAATTCGTTTAGTTCCTAAGATTACGCTTTTTATGACGTCCGCTTAGTATGACGTATTTTTCACTTCCCTTCGATGTCATTATAAGCTCATTAAATACTGTATTTTTAAAATACTAGTCATTCAACTAATAAAAAATAAGTTGTTTAAAACATCCCTGTGTGCAACATGAAAGTATACCCAAGGAAAATTTATACCCGGTGGGTGCAGAATATAAAAATAGAGGAGCTCGTGGCTAAATTATAATAGCCGCACGGGGTCGATCTTCGAGGTTAAGCAACGCTTGCCGAGGTTGGTCTGTGGATGGGTGACCATCTTAACACAACGAGACTTCTCCGTGCCTCGAAAAGCACGTTAAGCTGTTGGTCCCGGCTGTCGATTGGAGATCTTTGGCAGTCGTTACGGATTGTCAGAAGCCAGAAAATCTGACACCAGTCTTGCCAAGAAGTACCGTGTTCCCCAGTTAATGGGTTGTGGAGGTCTGGTAGGCTAGGTAGCTAAAGGCTAGGCAGATGATGGGTGCAGAATATCAAAATAAAATATGCGAGGCTATAGGACTGAGAGGTTAAGTGATTACCGTATACTATGGGAGAATTATTGACCCCTGTCTGCCCACTGATAATGTACACGGTTTAAAATGGCAGGGGGTAACTTGTACACTCAATGAATGGGCCCCCGAAAACGGTCGCTAGCACAAAGTGACGTTGGACCAAGGAGGCAACATATCCTGAGTTGCTATAGCAATGGAGGGGTATACCACGGCTATCAGGACAATCCTGGAAGTTCGGTTAAGTTCCCTACCAGCATCTTACTGGATTATACATCTTTCCCCCGAGCTTTGCGTTTGTTTTAGTGAATCTGCACAAAGACCGACCAATTAAGGCAAGGAAGAGGCTCTGTTCCTCGACAGTATTCATTGTTTTTGTTATTGATCTAGAATCTAGAGGCAAAATAGTTCTTTAAACTAAAGCGAAAGTCCAGTACCAATTCTGTTGTTTTAAAAACTGTTGCTAGTTGAACCCGGCGAACTTATGACACGGTTCCAATCATCAATCTATCAACTGCTATAGTATAACATGGAAGAACATTTAAAATCACGATTTCCTTAACCTTAGATATAAAGCCATTGTCTGAATTTTTTTTTTTTTGTGTTAACCTTGCGGCATTCCCATTAATTAAGCCAGCCATTGTTCAAGCAGTATTCGATTGTCAATTACCAATTTATTATGGTTTATAAAATACTTCTGATCACTGATGATCTTTTATTGTTACTGTTTTTGCTAAAACTAACTTTTCACAAGACCTCGAGGTAGCTTTTAGTTTTAACTATTAATTATTTCGAACGATGTATTGTTTACTTTGAATAGATTAAAAGGCTAAATACCTATTTGCCTTTTTAATTACAGATAATGTTGTCACACTAAACGTAAAACTACTATTTTCGTGGGAATTTCATTCTCTATATGGCTGTGTATTCTAAAAATGTTGGTATTTCCATTTTTAGTTTGATAGAGTTTTTGGGAAAGGGAGAAAGTATATATAAACAGCTTTATAGATACAGTAGAGCCAGCACCCTCAAGGCTGCGGTGTCAGATCAAGTTTATTGTCTCCAACCCCTGGTCATCATGGTTTCGCCAGCCAGTGACCACCGAAGTCGGTGTTGGAGGTTGAACGTGTGGGAACAAAAAAAATCTTTTTCTTAATTGTATTACCGAAAGAAGAGTACGTATTGATAACTGATTCTTGTTATTTATAGCACAAGCATGTGGCTTGTGCTATAAATAAGAATCAGCTCCTTCCCACCAACTTCGTAAGGTCCATGACTCATTTGTGGGGCTCGGTATCCGTTTTTACAATAAACTTCCACTTTCTTTTCTTAACCTGCCTTTTAACTTATTTAAAGCTAAAGTTAAATCTAACCTTTGTTCGAAGGCATTATATTCTATTAATGACTATTTAGACGATAAGAATAGTTGGTCGCTGTGTTGAAGGCAAGGCGTATGTCATATTTATCATGTTCTTTCTCTATAAGTTAGCTCATGACAGGTTATATGAGTTCATATAATATTGTTTTTTTATTTATCTGATGATTATGTAGGTCAATCCGTTTTAGCTTTATTGACTCAACTAGTATTTCGCTTGGGGGCGCGAGTTGCAAGCAACCCGCGGTGTCTTTTTAGTATTTTTTACTAACAATTATTATCTCTACAATGTCAGATTTCTGAGTTACGCAAAGGGGTTGAAAGAAGGGGGTTGAAAAGGGTTGATTTTTTATTGGTCGTATACTCACCCAGATACCCTCTATACAACCCCGAAAACCATTTTTCTCTACAACGTCAGGTTTCTGAGATACGCAAAGGGGTTGAAAGTAGGGGGTTGAAAAGGGTTGATTTTTTTTTTGCCATATTTTCATTCAGATGCCCTCTATACAACCCCGAAAACCATTTTTCTCTAAAATGTCAGATTTCTGAGATACGCAAAGGGGTTGTAAAAAGGGGGTTGAAAAGGGGTAGTTTTTTTTTCGTTTTCAACTCATCCAAACACCCTCTATACAACCCCGAAAACCATTTTTCTCTTCGACATCAGGTTTCTGAGATAAGTAATGGGGTTGAAAGAAGGGGGTTGAAAAGGGGTAGTTTCAGATTTTTCCCATACTCACCCCGACACCTTCTATACAACCCCATAAAAAGTTTTCCCCTCCTAGCACGGGAAGTGGGAGAACAATTATGTCAATCAGTCAATCAATCAGTGAGTGGTTTTTTAATTATATATAATATAACTAGTATTTCGCTTGGGGGCGCGAGTTGCAAGCAACCCGCGGTGTCTTTTTAGTATTTTTTCTCATCCAAACACCCTCTATACAACCTCGAAAACCATTTTTCTCTACAATGTCAGGTTTCTGAGATATGCCAAGGGGTTGAAACAAGGGGGTTGAAAAGGGTTGAATAGGGTTGATTTTTTTATTGGCCATATACTCATCCAGACACCCTCTATACAACCCCGAAGACCATTTTTCTCTAAAATGTCAGATTTCCGAGATACGCAAAGGGGTTGTAAAAAGGGGGTTGAAAAGGGATAATTTTTTTTTCGTTTTATGCTCACCCAGATACCCTCTATACAACCCCGAAAACCATTTTTCTCTTCACCGTCAGGTTTCTGAGATAAGCAATGGGGTTGAAAGAAGGGGGTTGAAAAGGGGTAGTTTCAGATTTTTCCCATACTCACCCCGACACCTTCTATACAACCCCATAAAAAGTTTTCCCCTCCTAGCACGGCAAGTGGGAGAACAATTATGTCAATCAGTCAATCAATCAGTGAGTGGTTTTTTAATTATATATAATATAATAACTAGTATTTCGCTTGGGGGCGCGAGTTGCAAGCAACCCGCGGTGTCTTTTTAGTATTTTTAGTAACAATTATTATCTCTACAATGTCAGATTTCTGAGTTACGCAAAGGGGTTGAAAGAAGGGGGTTGAAAAGGGTTGAATTTTTTTTGGCCATATATTCATCCAGATGTCCTCTATACAACCCCGAAGACCATTTTTCTCTACAATGTCAGGTTTCTGAATTACGCAAAGGGGTTGAAAGAAGGGGGTTGAAAAGGGTTGAATTTTTTTAGCCATATTTTCATCCAGATGCCCTCTATACAACCCCGAAGACCATTTTTCTCTACAATGTCAAGTTTCTGAGATACGCAAAGGGGTTGAAAGTAGGGGGTTGAAAAGGGTTGAATAGGGTTGAATTTTTTATTGGCCATATACTCATCCAAATACCCTCTATACAACCCCGAAAACCATTTTTCTCTAAAATGTCAGATTTCTGAGATACGCAAAGGGGTTGTAAAAAGGGGGTTGAAAAGGGGTAGTTTTTTTTCCGTTTTCTACTCATCCAAACACCCTTTATACAACCCCGAAAACCATTTTTCTCTTCGACGTCAGGTTTCCGAGATAAGCAATGGGGTTGAAAGAAGGGGGTTGAAAAGGGGTAGTTTCAGATTTTTCCCATACTCACCCCGACACCTTCTATACAACCCCATAAAAAGTTTTCCCCTCTTAGCACGGCAAGTGGGAGAACAATTATGTCAATCAATCAATCAATCAGTCAATCAGTCAATCAGTGAGTGGTTTTTTAATTGTATATTATATAATAACTAGAATTTCGCTTGGGGGCGCGAGTTGCAAGCAACCCGCGGTGTCTTTTTAGTATTTTTTGACTAACAATTATTATTTCCCTGTGAAAATAATAATTTGTGTCAGGTTTCCTAGATACGCAAGGGGGTTGAAAGAAGGGGGTTGAAAAGGGTTGAATTTTTATTGGCCATATACTCACCCAGATACCCTCTATACAACCCCGAAAACCATTTTTCTCTAAAATGTCAGATTTCTGAGAAACGTAAAGGGGTTGTAAAAAGGGGTTGAAAAGGGGTATTTTTTTTTTCGTTTTATACTCACCCAGATACCCTCTATACAACCCCGAAAACCATTTTTCTCTAGAATGTCAGGTTTCTGAGATACGCAAAGGGGTTGAAAGAAGGGGGTTGAAAAGGGGTAGTTTCAGATTTTTCCCATACTCACCCCGACACCTTCTATACAACCCCATAAAAAGTTTTCCGCTCCTAGCACGGCAAGTGGGAGAACAATCATGTCAATCAGTCAGTGAGTGAGTGAGTGGTTTTTTAATTATATATAATATAACTAGTATTTCGCTTGGGGGCGCGAGTTGCAAGCAACCCGCGGTGTCTTTTTAGTATTTTTAGAAACAACTATTATCTCTACAATGTCAGATTTCTGAGTTACGCAAAGGGGTTGAAAGATGGGGGTTGAAAAGGGTTGAATTTTTTTTGGCCATATATTCATCCAGATGTCCTCTATACAACCCCGAAGACCATTTTTCTCTACAATGTCAGGTTTCTGAGTTACGCAAAGGGGTTGAAAGAAGGGGGTTGAAAAGGGTTGAATTTTTTTTAGCCATATTTTCATCCAGATGCCCTCTATACAACCCCGAAAACCATTTTTGTCTACAATGTCAGGTTTCTGAGTTACGCAAAGGGGTTGAAAGAAGGGGGTTGAAAAGGGTTGAATTTTCTTTAGCCATATTTTCGTCCAGGCACCCTCTATACAACCCCGAAGACCATTTTTCTCTACAATGTCAAGTTTCTGAGATACGCAAAGGGGTTGAAAGTAGGGGGTTGAAAAGGGATGAATAGGGTTGAATTTTTTATTGGCCATATACTCATCCAAACACCCTCTATACAACCCCGAGAACCATTTTTCTCTAAAATGTCAGATTTCTGAGATACGCAAAGGGGTTGTAAAAAGGGGGTTGAAAAGGGGTAGTTTTTTTTTTCGTTTTCTACTCATCCAAACACCCTCTATACAACCCCGAAAACCATTTTTCTCTTCGACGTCAGGTTGCCGAGATAAGCAATGGGGTTGAAAGAAGGAGGTTGAAAAGGGGTAGTTTCAGATTTTTCCCATACTCACCCCGATACCTTCCATACAACCCCATAAAAAGTTTTCCCCTCCTAGCACGGCAAGTGGGAGAACAATTATGTCAATCAGTCAATCAGTCAGTGGTTTTTTAATTATATATAATATAACTAGTATTTCGCTTGGGGGCGCGAGTTGCAAGCAACCCGCGGTGTCTTTTTAGTATTTTTAGTAACAATTATTATCTCTACAATGTCAGATTTCTGAGTTACGCAAAGGGGTTGAAAGAAGGGGGTTGAAAAGGGTTGAATTTTTTTTGGCCATATATTCATCCAGATGTCCTCTATACAACCCCGAAGACCATTTTTCTCTACAATGTCAGGTTTCTGAGTTACGCAAAGGGGTTGAAAGAAGGGGGTTGAAAAGGGTTGAATTTTTTTTAGCCATATTTTCATCCAGATGCCCTCTATACAACCCCGAAGACCATTTTTCTCTACAATGTCAAGTTTCTGAGATACGCAAAGGGGTTGAAAGTAGGGGGTTGAAAAGGGTTGAATAGGGTTGAATTTTTTATTGGCCATATACTCATCCAAACACTTTCTATACAACCCCGAAAACCATTTTTCTCTAAAATGTCAGATTTCTGAGATACGCAAAGGGGTTGTAAAAAGGGGGTTGAAAAGGGGTAGTTTTTTTTTTCGTTTTCTACTCATCCAAACACCCTCTATACAACCCCGAAAACCATTTTTCTCTACTATGTCAGGTTTCTGAGATACGCAAAGGGGTTGAAAGAAGGGGGTTGAAAAGGGGTAGTTTCAGATTTTTCCCATACTCACCCCGACACCTTCTATACAACCCCATAAAAAGTTTTCCCCTCCTAGCACGGGAAGTGGGAGAACAATTATGTCAATCAGTCAGTCAATCAATCAGTCAGTGGTTTTTTAATTGTATATAATATAACTAGTATTTCGCTTGGGGGCGCGAGTTGCGAGCAACTCGCGTTTTCTTTTCAGTATTTTTACTCACCCAGATACCCTCTATACAACCCCGAAGACCATTTTTCTCTACAATGTCAGGTTTCTGAGATACGCAAAGGGGTTGAAAAAAGGGGGTTGAAAAGGGTTGAATTTTTTATTGGCCATATACTCATCCAGATGCCCTCTATATAAGCCCGAAAACCATTTTTCTCTAAAATGTCAGATTTCTGAGATACGCAAAGGGGTTGTAAAAAGGGGGTTGAAAAGGAGTAATTTTTTTTTCGTTTTATACTCACCCAGACACCCTCTATACAACCCCGCAAACCATTTTTCTCTTCGACGTCAGGTTTCTGAGATAAGCAATGGGGTTGAAAAAAGGGGGTTGAAAAGGGGTAGTTTCAGATTTTTCCCATACTCACCCCGACACCTTCTATACAACCCCATAAAAAGTTTTCCCCTCCTAGCACGGCAAGTGGGAGAACAATTATGTCAATCAGTGAGTGGTTTTTTAATTATATATAATATAACTAGTATTTCGCTTGGGGGCGTGAGTTGCAAGCAACTCACGGTGTCTTTTTAGTATTTTTTGACTAACAATTATTATCTCTACAAAGTCAGATTTCTGAGATACGCAAAGGGGTTGAAAGAAGGGGGTTGAAAAGGGTTGAATTTTTTTGGCCATATTTTCAACCAGATGCCTTCTATATAACCCCGAAAACCATTTTTCTCTACAATGTCAGGTTTCTGAGATATGCCAAGGGGTTGAAAGTAGGGGGTTGAAAAGGGTCGAATAGGGTTGAATTTTTTATTGGCCATATACTCATCCAGACACCCTCTATACAACCCCGAAAACCATTTTTCTCTACAATGTCAGGTTTCTGAGATATGCCAAGGGGTTGAAAGTAGGGGGTTGAATAGGGTTGAATTTTTTATTGGCCATATACTCATCCAAACACCCTCTATACAACCCCGAAAACCATTTTTCTCTAAAATGTCAGATTTCTGAGATACGCAAAGGGGTTGTAAAAAGGGGGTTGAAAAGGGGTAGTTTTTTTTTTCGTTTTCTACTCATCCAAACACCCTCTACACAACCCCGAAAACCATTTTTCTCTTCGACGTCAGGTTTCTGAGATAAGCAATGGGGTTGAAAGAAGGGGGTTGAAAAGGGGTAGTTTCAGATTTTTCCCATACTCACCCCGACACCTTCTATACAACCCCGTAAAAAGTTTTCCCCTCCTAGCACGGCAAGTGGGAGAACAATTATGTCAATCAGTCAATCAATCAGTCAGTGGTTTTTTAATTGTATATAATACTAGCAGCGCCTCGCGGTTTCACCCGCGTAGTTCCCGTTCCCGTGGGAATATGGGGATAAAATATAGCCTATAGCCTTCCTCGATAAATGGGCTATCTAACACTGAAAGATTTTTTCAAATCGGACCAGTAGTTCCTGAGATTAGCGCGTTCAAACAAACAAACAAACAAACAAACAAACTCTTCAGCTTTATAATATTAGTATAGATAATAATGTACTCTTTACAATGTTTTATAGTGAATTGATTTATGACTTCCATGTTGGATAATTATTATTTTTTTCTCCCTTTGTCGTGTATTAACGACTTTGTGTAATACTCCATAAATTCAAGTTCTTAAATCGCAACAGACAGATGTGTTGCTGGGGAGTTTGTTGCGCCATTTCTTCTTCCCAGCTAAACAATAGGAACTGGTGACGGGTGGGCGTTTTGGGGGACTGTCTTTATGTAAAATTTGATGTTCAAAAAGTGCTGTGTCTCAGCCTAGTTTGAATAAATGACTTTTGATGTTGTTTTCATTATTTTCGTCAGTGCTCCTTAAGTAACGATGATGTGATTTTTTTCTAGTTTTAAATTTCAAATGTTCCTTACCGTTGATCCATAGAGACTAGAGACAGATCGAGCTTGTGTTTGCTCTTGAACATGACTTCCTTCTGAGGAATCTCGAGAAGGCTGGGTGGTCCAAAGGGCGCACATATTGCGAATAATGCTAAAGGAGGTTCTTCTGTTTTCTTGTTCTGCCCATGAAGCACTTTGATGCGACCTCGGATGTCTAGCCTCTGTGGATTTTAGAAGAAGTTAGCTTTCTAGAAGCAATTTAGGTTTTTTTACACATCTGATTCATTAAGCACTGTTTTCATCAAATTATTTCACATGTAATGATTTCACAGGTAACAATAATAATACAAATGACGTGGCACGATTGAAACAAATTAAATGTTAACGAATTGATAAAAAATCTTGAGTTAAGCAATGCAGTTTAATTTTAACAATAGCTAGAGCACGCAGTTGTGACAACTGCTTTAAAGATATCAATTGATAGTAGGGTACTATTATTAGTAGGAATATTTTTCTACTTCAATTTACAAAACACAAAAGAGAACTCACCAAGAACCCAGAAGTATTATCAAGCAAACATCTAAATCTGACAGTGAAGCTCCTTTCTAAGAGATGCGCCCTATCAGGCCTTAGGACGTCTTGCAGCGTCAGATTGCTGACCTCCGGAGGCAAGAAGGAGTTCCAAAGGATCTGACGCTGCAACTCCTCCCGATCTTCTGAATGGACGAGCTCATAAACTGACTGGTGGACTATGTCCGACTGAAAATAGAAATTGTAATTAATTATAGTTAATATGCACTATAATTATTCGGGTAAATCTAGTAACTATTGAAGAGGTTACATGATAAGACACTAGCAACGCTTAACAGTCTTCATACACTATTATGCAATTGACATTTGTTAGCATCGAACACGAATTTTAAACCCTAATTTAATTCCAAATAAACACTGAATCAATTAAATCACTTACGTATAATAGGTCCCTAATCAGATTCAATTAACTAAAAGATAACAAGATCATTAGTTGGCAAATACACGCTTAACTATTGAAAAAAGAGCAAGTCACAATCAACCCGTAAATCAATAAACCACAGCAAGCGAACCCTAGAAATCGATTCGAAGCTCAATCATTAAAGAATCATCTGTAACGAAGATGGACGTGTTAATTCCGGACCTATGACAAGCTAATGACTACCTTAACGACCTTAAAATATGTTCTTATATCCTTCAAACGCTTTTCTAATTCATTTTTACAAACATCACACAACAAAGGACCGTATAAATAGTGTAGATAATGCAACAGCATATGATGCTAGAACAAAACTAATTGATAATCAATGGGGTTACCCAAGGCACGAACTTGGGCCCCCTTCTAAACATATAAATGAATTTGTAAAATATGTATGGGGCTTGTGGGCTATGGTATGAGTAAGAACATATTGCGTTGGCATTAAACGTCAAAAGATGATTTGTTGGGTAATTGCTTTTTGTTCTCATTGGGGAGGGGGTTGCTAAGGTACGGATTCATGTTTTGTTGATAGTCCTTTGTTTTGGCAATTTTTCGTCGTAGTTTTGTATTGATGGATGATATCAGTTTTATGTTAGAATTTCGGAAAATATAGCCGTAATTTGTCTCTATTTTTAAAAAGGGGAGATATAAACTTTGATTAACTGTGACTTAACTTTAGGGTACATTTTTTATCGTGATGAAGCATTTTGATTGAATCATGATTATTGTTTTAGAAACAATAAAAAAAGCTTTTAAAACCTTTCGGTACTTTATGGTTATGAGTCATAACTACAAAGATTATAAAGTTCAGAGACACTACGTTTGACCCATGAAAGTTTGAAACACAAAGTTCAAACAAAAGACAGCCAGACATAAAAATAATGACTCACTCCAAGACATCAGAAAAATACCTTAAAATGTAGAAATTAAAAGGTGAAATAATAAAAGTGATCTCGGTGGCAGTCGGGGCCATTTACGATGAAGCTCAGACTATTGCCGATCGATCGGGCACCAAGCGTGCCCACCTGGCGTGGATTGAAGTTAATGTTGCTATACAGAACACCCCTCCGAATAAAGATACATGTGGATTTTGAGTTTGTGTTTGGAATTGCTTAATGGGGCAGTGTATTTTGGAATGATTGGATGGACAGATTTAGGATAAATGTGGGTGTGTTAGTACGTATTCGTATTAAGGAAAAAGTAGCGCAAATTATGAAGCAAATCGGCTATATTTTTATTTAAATTTGAGCTTGCTCTTGAGTTCGATCTGAACTGGTGGAAAGCAACTGATATGGTCTACGATGAAACGAGCGTGCCAAGTACAAGTGTTCTTTTGAAGACTGATAAATAAAAAAAAATACTGAATGACACATACATTTTTTGCTGGGGTTATTTTACGTACGTACGTAAAATTTCGAACCCCAGCTTCTTTATATTCTACTTACTTTCAGCAAGAAACTTAACATAATTTATTTCTTAAAACATAAATCAGTGTTTGATCATCCGTTTAGGATCTACTATCTAGGCAGAGACACAGATACGCACATGCAACCTATTACATGTTTTTTTAGCTTAAGAGCAATTAAAATTTCTTTATTACATCCTCCAAAAATTCCCACTTTATTTTTTACAACCACAGCCTAATCCGCCACCGAATTTTCACCTAAAATTGTATGCTAATAATCGACTTTAATGTCCGCATTAATATTTACTCTGGCAATCTTTACTGCGTATAATCGCCCTCATTTGGCGTAGGTTACTTTGCCACGCGTCATGCCAGGAAGTGGCAAGTACCGGACCGATTTAATGATTTATAAATCGATTTGCTTTAATCGCAACCCACCCTACGCACTTTGATAGGCATAGATTAGTTGCGTAGACAGGGCAGTAGGTAGAAAAACGACATAAACGAAAGAAAATGCGTTTATTTGTGACAAGTACAACGCTAATAGAAAAAGAAGCAATATTAGAAGGTTTACAGTGCATAACAGATAGCTTTATAGGCTTATCTTTATGTTAAAGTACAATTACACAAGTTCTCAATGTTGCAAAAAATTTAATGATTTCTTTCTAAACAGTTTGTTCTTTACTGTTTGCAGCAGCCGTAATTATAGTTATAGGTTGTTCATACAAAGCCATATTCATCATTTCAGATGAAAGTTGTCCAATTACTGCCGTCACATTGTCCGCTCTTGCAGGCATACCTTAGTATTGGAACTTAATTCTAAGTTCATCTAGGTTCTTTTAAAATGTATATGAAACAGAGTGTAATTGATTAAAAAACACTGTAATTTAAAAAACAAAATATTCTAGTCCGAAATAGTTATCATACGGGTAGGTACTCGTAGATACAACGTCCGCACTATTATAACTTACATTCTGTTCAAATAATCTTTGTCCCACTAAAGTAACTCAGGTAACCGAATTACTCGCTCGCTTTAAGCATAAACAAAACAAAGAGGAGAGAAGGGGGGTTTGGACGTAAAATTTATACGCATACGATCACTGCCAACTGAAAGTTTTATAGCGGGGGTCGAAAGGGGGCCGGGGCTTTAACATTCTTATAGCAATATTTCATCGGGGACTTTATTAGCTGTAATGCGGAGGGCATTTGTTAACGAGCAATTTGAATATGCGTCGTAGTTTTTGTTTTTGAAGATTTTTTTTTTTGGATTCCATGGCTATGTTAATTTTTTGTTGTGGTTTGAATAATATTGGGATATGAAAGTTGTTCATTTTTGTATGAGTTATAACTAGAATAAAACTTGGGATGGGGGAGGAAGCTATTAAATTATGGAGATACACAGCTTTTGGGACGTTTTGTTAGACGTATAATAAATGTGGGGATTTGAACTACTACATCGTATATGCCACGAAACATGTTCTACATACTCAAACTTTAAAAGGAGATTTCCTGAAAGTTGCATGCAATATGAAGTTATGCACTACAATAAGTTTATTGTTTGCCAGTTTTCTCAAATGTATGCTGGTATAAAGTGTTAACTTGTAATTTTTTTTGCCGTTTTAATCATAAACATATGCATAACATATTTTAATGACAAACATTATACTATTCTTATGTCAGAAATATTTTTTATGACCAAAAAAGTCGTCATATTTTTATACCAATTTTTTTTTAATGTTTACTGGTGTAATAAATACATACCAACCTACATAGTAACACATTTAACAAGTATTCTCAGGGGGAGGCACCCAAACTCACACCGCATTAACTAAGTCCCCCCAAAAAGTACTAAAAACGTGAAAAATATGTAAATACCCCCGAGATTACGAAGTCATTCGTTGAAACTCCGATAAAAAAGTGCCACTGATAACAAACACTACACTGGCACTAACGGCACTAAGCTTACTTATCGCGTATTAATTAATATTTTTATAGCACAATTTTATATTTTATGAATAATTAAATTTTGGTTCAAGCCTTATCTTATTCTAGCTAAGTGATTAATAAGGCTAATGTGGCCTTTCATAAAGAAAATAGGGTAATTTTTATATGGAAATAATGTAATTAATTAAAGTGAATTTGTGGGTAAAAAATGTAGTGTATTGAACGCGGAGTATTTTGTTTTTCGCCTGTTTTGGGCTGGTTTATGACTTGGTTATTTTTTTATGAAAAGAAGTTTTCGAGACAATCCAAACAAAAAATATGAATCGTTGGAGGCACAAGAACTGTGTTTATAGTAATAGATTTAAATAGCCGTTTCTAGTGTAGATATTGAATATACCTACTTTAGAAAAGGCCACTACAAAATAATTGAAGACGTCATAATTAAAAAAAAAAAATCTGCTACTACTACTTCGACTGATCTCATCTCATTCAGGTCATTTTAAATTTAAAATGACCACAAAAGATTAACGCGTTTAAGTGTTATTTTTAACCTATTTATATTTAAAAAAAAAATAGCAATTTGTCATAGCCAAGTTAGAAATAAGCCGAACATACCTGATGGAAGCCTAAGTAACTCTCGATGCTGTGTGTGGCGAAGAAGACCTCGCCCTCACACGTCAGAATCATCAGGAAACCGTTGAGAGCCTGGAAAAGAACAAACAAAACAAGTTAAGAAAATAACAAGCCGACACATTTCTTGAAAGATTAAGCTGAGAGGGTAATATTTCGAAAAAAAAATACAACCTATAGATTACAGGATAAGTCTATGGTTTGAATGTAAAATATTACAAAAACCGACCAAGTGCGAGTCAGACTCTCACACGAAGGGTTCCGTACCATAGACCACGTTAAAAAACACGTTTCTTATGGCCTTTAATTCTTAATAAGTTTAATTTTTACTGTTTTTTGTTATAGCGGCAATATAAATACACATTCTGGAAAAAATCAACAATCTGCGTATTACGCTTCTTGAGGTAGGTACAGCCCGCTGATGTGGAATTTGTTCGAAAGAATCACCGCGGTCTGGAACGCAAAGGACACCTGCAGGAACACGGGTGGGTTTCAGTCAGTAAGTCTGACACTTCTTTCCATTCCGCTCAGAGCGGGAGAAGTCATTCGATGATTTCCCATTCACAAAAATAAAATGGTACAGACCGCTGACAGGCAAATAGACGGACGGACAGCGGAGGCTAAGTAATAGGGTTCCGTTGGTTACTCTCGCGGGGCGGAACCCTAAAAATGAAACTCGTTTGGAACCCTTTGACAAGTATAAATACCGTGTAAGTTCTCGTAAGCAGGCCTATACTGTCGCAAACGGCTGTAGCAGTATCTATCCAAGTTTTTATATACCAAACAAAATTATTCAATAATTCTTTGAAAACCTATACAGAGAAAACTTCACCAATCCATAAAAAAAATAAAACAAAAACAAACTTTTCCGAACGATCACGATTCCAAACAAAAAACAACGCGCAAAAGTTTTTCGGACTGAAATCGAGCTTGACGTGGGGGACCGAAATTATTCTGTCGTCGGTAATAAAGACTTGTGAAGTTTTTCGTTGGATTTCCGAGCTATTTCCTTGGCCAGACGCAGGCTGAGTTACGAGCCAAGTTAGACGGAGAAATGTGGGGCTCGTTTCCATTGAGTTTCCTTGGGTTGGTAAGTAGTGTTTGTGTTTTCGGTTACTTGGTGGATGGAAAAAAGAGTTCTTGGAGGGAGGGGGCTTTTGATCAGATACTGAACAGTATGTATTGAAAAAAGAGTTCTTGGCCTCGGCAGATTATGTTAGAGGAGTCAATGATGGAAGTACAATCTATACTTACCATAATTATAATCCCTAACTAATCATGCAACTAACAAAAAAGTATAGATGTTTGTTACTCTTATACGCAAAAACGACAGAATGGATCTTGATGAAATTTGACACAGAGGTAGTTTAAAGTCTGGAATAATACATAGGATACTTTTTATCCCGCGAGTTTGTTCCCTTGGAATGAAATCATCAAATGACTTATTCCCCTCTCGGCGGAGCGGAAGGGTGTGTCAGATTCTTACTGACTAAAACCCACCCGTATTCCTCCTAATGCCCTTTGCGTTCCAGGGCCGCGGTGACTCTTTCAAACAAATTCCGCAACCACGCTCACTTCACCTAAGTTTACACGTTGATAGAACAGACCGGCTGAAAAGGGAACAGGGATGTTTCCTGAGTATAAAAAGTTTGATTCTATTTAGTCCGTCAGTTATGCTATCGAAAAATATTGGACACGTGTTTTTTGCTTTGTCCAATCTTTAAACATTGGCGAAGATACAAAGCATCAAAGATCAGGAGTGGGGGCTTGTGACGTCACGTCGTGGTAAAATTCGTAGCACGTAGTGACGTCATACGTGTTTTGAACGCACTGTATCGTCTTCGTTTTTTGTTTACATGAAAAAAGAAAAAATACGTGTTCAATATTTTTTGGAAATCTAGATAGGGAACGTGCACGGCGTAGACTATGCCATCTAGTGTTGCAAATCTTAAACTTTTACGTTGTAAATATTTGACCTGTGCTGCCACCTATACTTCCTGCACCTTCCGCTTACGGAAACGTGCACGAAGTAGACTGTGCCATCTAGCGTTGCAATTTTGAAACTTATAAGTAAAATATACTTGACATTGCCGCGTCTGTGCTGCCACCTATAGTTTCTGCACGTTCCCTATGACGGACTTATTAGATTTTTTTAGTCAACTACCCTATTATAACTACTCAATCAAGTACATTTCCGTATTGCCATAAAATTCGTTCCGCATGACAATGCAAACTAACAAAGCCAACTAGAGAGAACATAAAATAAGCACATAGTACTGATTTATTTATAGCATCGATGCTTCCTATTGATTTATTTCGTAACAGACTAACTATTCATAATTTATAACTGTGTCATGCCGTCTCTTTGGCTCTTGCTATAAGAATGACTGCAGATTAAAAAAAAATGTTAGTCTATTCTTGTGTGGATTTTGATACTGTCGTTCTTGAACAGAACTTTTTGAAAATGTGATTTGATACAAGGGATGGTTTTGAATGAATCAGCCATCATGTGACAACTGATCAGGGCCTCAAGTCTGCTATTACAATAATGTCAGAATGGTCTATAATTGATTTCATAATGGTTGATTTTGACAAGTTTGGTAATATACTAATTTATAAGCGTCACTATGACTTTCCAGTGGCAAACCACTGACACTCCATTGAAAGAAATGGCATAGAATGGTAATCTCGTATATAATGACAAATGAATGACAGACGTATGAAGTAATCTGCTAAAATTTTGACACTTCCTTTGATCAGTGACCTACAATTAGAACGTCATTGTGCAGTCATTGCTTTTAATTATAAGCAATTTTTAATAGCTCGGTTATCAAAAAGTATTACGAGACCATTGACTGGCCAATGATCGACCATTATGAATTTAGCAGATTACGAAGTCAGGTCAGGTAACAAAAACACAGCACAACAATAGGTAAGTTCAGGTGTTCTACAGAATATAAATTTCAAGAAAAGAGGTGCCTTCTATATAAAAGAAGTATGATAATATCCTCTAAATAAATTGGATTGAGGATAACAGCTTCCTAATGATGGGATGTGTTTTCAAATCTACCGGAAGGACAAAATGTTACGAAATCACTGCTGAGATTATCTATCTATACTAATATTATAAAGCTGAAGAGTTTGTTTGTTTGTTTGTTTGAACGCGCTAATCTCAGGAACTACTGGTTCGAATTGAAAAATTCTTTTTGGGTTGAATAGACCATTTATCGAGGAAGGCTTTAGGCTATATATCATCACGCTTAAGCCAATAGGAGCGGAGCAGCGATAAAGAATGTTTTAAAATCGGGGATTCCACGGGGACGAAGTCGCGGGCAGCAGCTAGTATTTCTATATTAATATTACATAGAGGAAAGATTTGTATTTTGTATGTTACGAATAAACTCAAAAACTACTGGACTGATTTAAAAAAATCTTTCACCATTAGAAAGCTACATTCACCCTGAGTAACATAGGCTATATTTTATCCCCGTATTCCCACGGGAACGGGAACTACGCGGGGCGCTGCTAGTGACTAATTAAGAAGTATACATATATGGGCGATGAAAACATGCTTTGATTTTCTTCAAGGATGGGAAACCATGCCGTTCCTCATGAAATGAGTTCTACCGCTCTAGATAAAGCAGAAGGGAGTGTCAGTCTCTTACTGACTAAACCCATCCAAGTTCCTCCTAATGCCCTTTGCGTTCCAGGGCCGCGATGACTCTATCAAATAAATTCCGCAATAAGAAGACATGCTGCGTTGGCTCTAAATAAATGGGATTGGCAAGATAATGACAATGCTATGTATTGAAATGAAAACTACAGGTCAAGTCTGGGAAAGCAAGCGATAAATGAATGGTGAAATTAATTAGGTTAAAAATTTACAGAAATGATGAAGATAGAACTCTCTAGAGTTCTAAGTAACAGAAAATATAGATGAAAAGATCATTACATAATGTGACGCACTGGGCGGCCTTACCGCTAAAAGCGGTCTATTCAAGACAAAAGAAATGCAAATAATACTTTAAGAAAAGCATAATTCGCAAATGTACAGTCTACATTATTTCAATATTAGTATCTGTTGTCATTTCAATACCAAATTGTTAGTGGTATTATTTTGTTTGTTTATGAAAACACAAGTCAACAAAGAATGCCACATTGTAACCAATTTTCCTCCATAAACATTATTGCTTAGCATAAATCGAAAAACTTAATAAATTTGAAAAACTTATGCTTTTGTTCAAGGCTCTGTTATTTTGTAACCTTGGGTTCGAAGGTTAGAAGTTAATCTATACTAATATTATAAAGCTGAAGAGTTTGTTTGTTTGTTTGTTTGTTTGAACGCGCTAATCTCAGGAACTACTGGTTCGAATTGAAAAATTCTTTATGGGTTGAATAGACCATTTATCGAGGAAGGCTTTAGGCTATATATCATCACGCTTAAGCCAATAGGAGCGGAGCAGCGATAAAGAATATCGGGCATTCCACGGGGACGAAGTCGCGGACAGAAGCTAGTACTGTAATATTATGATAGTGGAAAATAGTTTAGTGGTAGCCCTGGATTCAATATTTGCTTTTATCGTAGATAGCATATTGTGTGGTAATAGCTTTTATGGGTAATGCTTTTCGGGTCCGAATTAAGTACTTATGCAATCAAAAGCTATCAAATTGTTACTTCTAGGAATAGGTGTAGTTTTTTTTTATAGAGTATGTTTTTATAACGGCAGCTACACTAGTACAATTTGATGTTTTTCAGCCAGCGATAGATCAGGTTCGAGTCGTTTTTTTTTTAAGGATGGATTTTATTACAAGGAGTCAACGCGGCACTGGAACGCAAAGGGCACTTGGTGGAACACGGACGGGTTTTATTCAAATACCTACCCTATTATACCTATTCAATCAAGTTCATTTCCGTATTGCTACAAAATTCGTATGGCATGACAATGTAAACTAAGAAATCCAACTAGAGAGGACATAAAATAAGCACGTAGTACTGATTATAATGAATTATAATTGTAATAATTGAGGTCGATTGAAATTCATCATCTGCCTAGCCTTTTCCCAACTATAGGTATTGGGGTCGGCTTACAGTCATACCGGATTCAACTGAATACCAGTAGTTACCGTGGAGCGGCTGCCTACCAGACCTCCACAAACCATTAACTGGGAAACTCGGAAAAAGAAAAGAAGAAGAGAAGAGAGGGTGAGGGAGGGGAACAGCTGTTGTGGTAAAAAAAATACAGCCGACTTCCAAAGAAAAACTACTAAAATGTGCAAAATAGTCATTTTTTTTTACTTATTAGTAATCAAAAAATTCAACCAGTCAGTATCGATTTAATCGTCTATCTCCGAAGTACTAATTCGATCTTAACGTAAATTATATATATACTAGCTGCTGCCCGCAGCTTCGCCCGCGTGAATGTCGGAAATTATCCCAAGGGAACATAATCCCGGGATAAAAAGTATCCTATGTTACTTCTAGTACCTCCCAGAATATGTGTACAAAGTTTCATGATGATTCTTCAAGTAGGTAGTTTTTGCGTGAAAGCGTAACAAACATCCACGCTTTCACATTTATAATATTAGTAAGGATAGTATAGATATATGGGACCGTTTCGGTACAAACCTCATTTGATAAAAAAAAGAAATTTGCAAAGCCATAAATAGCAAAGACATAAACATAAACATTAGAATTGATTAAAAAAGGAAAGGGGCAAATTTTTGAATCCGGTTAAAAGTTACACGCTTACTTGTAAAAACATCTCTCCATCCGGCATGGCGTGGTCGTACGGTGAATGTTCTCTCCTATGACCATGGATATCTTCTTTTTCTTTGTGCATGACCACTGTAACAATAAAAAAGAACACTTTCAAATACATGATAAACTTAATATCACACCTTTTTTATAGATGAGAAATCATCAAATGACTTCTTTCGCTCTGGGCGGAGCGGAAGGGAGTATCAGACTCTTACTGACTAAAACCCACCCGTGTTACACCCTTTGCGTTCCAGAACTGCGGTGACTTTTACGAACAAATTTCGCAACCATGGTAGAAAGTTGAAAAAGTTACTTTCTTTGGAATATAATCAGCCTTTTTAATGTCCCCACTGCTGGGACATAGGCCTCCTCTCTAGGGGAGGGAATGGGCCGTAATCCACCACGCGGGCCTAATGCGGGTTGGTGAATGTCACATGTCTTCGAATTTTTGGTTCTAGGACATGCCGGTTTCCTCACGATGTTTTCCTTCACCATTTTGAGAGCAGTGGTTATACACATTTCTATTCTTTAGAATATTTTTATATTTATATTTACGAGATATTTTTTTATGGCACTTGCTTATCAATACAATCGTTAAAGCCCAAACAATACGAATTCGTTTAGACCCTTTTCTGTAACTTGTATGGTGCACATAATAAAGAGTATTCTATTCTATTCTATTCTTTTGGCTCTTTATGAATGAAGTGTAAAAAAACGTATCGAAAAACCTTTAATTGAAAATCAAACAGCATACTTTATTTCCCTCTTATCATTCTAGATATTTATAATTATCATAATTAAAATTTTATATAATTACAATTTAAATGTTATCTTTATCTCCGCCACCTTTAACTGTTAATTGCCACCGCATTCTTGATATCGACTGTTGTACTTTGTAAATATCACATCTTAGTTTGTTCAGTAATTAAAATAATGATTATAAGTTTTAATTACTGGTAACAGAACATTAGTCGGGATGTGTTGGCACCTGCTTTGAGCGAGAAATGATAGTATCTGGGTTTTGAAATGAAAACGTAACAGAGCAAATAAAATATTTATTCAGACTTGCTTGACGCCCGGTCCCTTTAAACCAGATAATTATTACCCGACTACGGCAAAGTCAAAAGGAAGGGTAATGATTTTGGCTGTTTAAGTATGTATGTATGTTCGACTCTGGCGCCTAAACTACTGAACTAATTTTGATGAATGAGAGTATCAATAGATTCGTTAAAACATTCCGGGTGACATAGGCTATATACATTTTCACTTTCAATTAAATACACATTACTAACGCAAATACTCGTCGTCAGATCTCACTCAAATTTAAATGGGACCACATGACAAGCACCAGCTTTCGAATATAAAAAGAATCATCAAAATCAGTACACCTAATAAAAAGTTATGAAAACTTATGAAGCAAAACACAAAAAAAAGAATACAGTCGAATTGAGGTCCTCCTCCTTTTTTGTAGTCGGTTAAAAGCACTTTAGCTATAAAATTCCCCAGTATTACAACCCCCTATCGAACTGATTCCCACATCAGTTTGCAAGAGCGAGATAAAATCTGTGCTTATCAATTTTATTATATTATCTATCCGTAGCATTATTTTATTTGTACAAGTGAAAAGAGGGGCGTGGTCTGCGTGACAAATCAGAAAGATTGTAGGTACCTATAGGGGATGCTGAGCGAAAGTAGAGGGATGTTTTATGTGTTTTTGTTATGTGGATATAAGCTTTGTTAGAATATGTATTTGTGTTACTTATTTAAAACCATGGCATTTAACTGGTGATTCATAATACCTCGATAGATGTATCGAATTTTTTATTTATTTTATAATAGTTTTAATTTACACTAATATTGTAAAATGGGAAGATTTGTATTTTGTGTGTGTGTGTGCGTGTGTGTGTGTGTGTGTCTGTGTGTGTGTTTGTAATGAATAAACTCAAGAACTACTGTACCGATTTCAAAAAATCATTCACCATTAGAAAGCTACTTTAACCCTGAGTGACATGATATATTTTATCCCCGTATTGCAGCGGGAACGGGAACAACGCGGGTGAAATCGCGGGTCGCTGCTAGTGGTTTAATAATATTATTGAAGGGTTTTAATACAGATTAAAACCCTGAAATGCTATATTACATAATTTTCATTCTACTTATTTTGTTCACACTTAAAAGAAATGAGACAAAATGTAGTTACATTATTCTGTACCTAATATAATTTTAACAATTCTTGTTTCAAACTAAATTTCCTTTTGATAACACCCATTTAATTATCAGTCTCACAGTTATCATGCAGTTCGTACATAATCATACTTGTTATTATCACCTGCGCAATTGTGTAATTTCAACAGTAACAAGACTGGATCTTTTTCATTTGATGTTACGATAATACTGACTTGAATGTCATATCCAGAGATAATTACAATTTGTTGGCTTGAAATAGTAGTTGTTTAATTATGTATTGGAAATAAAGTAACTATATTATACATATAACTATAGTATCGATATTTGGCATATCGGTGACAATTAGAAATCGGCGGCGGCGATCTCGCGCGTCCGGTCCTGGTTCAATCCATGGTCCGGAGCGAAGAGGAATGGGATGCGGTTGCCTCTTTCTGCGAAGCAATAATGCTGGTGAAGGAGCAGGCGGACCACGTGCGGGAGAGGGAAACCTCACGCTCCAGCTGCCGCAAAACAAGAAGACGCCCAAGGCGTCGGGAAACGCAGGGCGATTCCCGGCCACCGTAGGCGCGGGTCTGCAGATGGCAAGCTATGGGTGGCTCGCCGTGCGATAGCAAACAGGCCCGAGTCGACGGCGCGTCGTGTTCCACGCGCGCCTTTAAGAGCCGTCGGTAACGAAGTCGGGGCCCATAGGGTCAGTGCCTGCTAGGGTTGCGGAGTTTTTTCGAAAGAGTCACCGCGGCCCTGGAATGCAAAGGCCACAAGAAGAATCACGGGTGGGTTTAAGTCAGTAAGAGTCTGACACTTCCTTCCGCTCCGCCCAGAGCGGGAGAAGCCATTTGATGATTTCCCATCCAAAAAAAAGGTGACAATCAGGAAGATTTTTTTTTAGCAAATACATAAAACACGCACGGTCTTCTTTGACGTTCCCTCACTGCTGAGGATTGCGATCAAAAACGACGCGTTTCCAATTCAGGCGGTCTTCTGAAGTGCGGACCGCTCTATTCATGCTGCCACCAATTACCTTCTTTATGGCATCAGACCATCTTGCCGGTGTTCTACCCTGAGCGCGCTTTCATTCGACCCGGCCCAATATCATGAGACTTTCCAGATTATGCTTCGATGAAAGTATAATATGCCCAAAAAAGCTGAGGGCACGTTCCTGGCATGGTACACGCATGGTATTTATTTATTTATTTATTTATTATATACTTTATTGTACACCTTGTAATAAAAACAGGAAAAAAAATTATAAAAACAAGTGTACAATGGGCGGTCTTATCGCACAAGGCAATCTCTTACAGACAACCTTTGGATGGACTGAACGAAAGGAGATAGATTTAGGGCTGTCAGTGTACAATCGTTATAAATAATAATAATTAGACATAATAATATAAAATACATAAATAAAATATAATATACTAATAAATATCAAATAGGCATATAGATGAGAAAGGAGCGGAAAAATTATAGAGAAAAGTAATGCTCCTTCACCATTTTTTTAAACGCTGGTAGCGTTTGAGCACGTCTCACTTCTATGGGTAATTCATTCCACAAACGAGCTGCTTGTACACTAAAAGATTTATCGAAGAAGGAAGTGGAATGCATACGAATACTTAATTTTAGATTTTCCGATGATCTCAAGGACCTAGAATGCGTGTCACAGAGGAACTGAAAGCGTTCTTTAAGATAAAAAGGGGTAGAAGGATTAAATAGCACATTATAAAGTAGAGAAAGTATGTGGGCATTCCGACGAAGGCGAATAGGAAGCCATTTGAGCTTAACACGAAATTCAGAAACGCGGTCATACTTGCGCAAGCCAAATATAAACCTGATACAGAGATTTTGAAGTCGCTCAAGCTTGTCCAATTGGTCTTGGGTAAGATCAAGATAGCTGGCATCTGCATAGTCCAGGATAGGGAGAAGAAGAGATTGTACTATCGCAATTTTAGTGGTAATGGGAAGAAAATTGCGAAGGCGCCTCAGGGAGCCCGCTGACGCAAACATTTTACGACTTACTTCCTGCAGCTGCTTAGTCCAGGAAAGAGTGCTGTCAATATAAATCCCCAAGTTCTTCACAACGTGACTTACAGGAATAATGGCGTTATTAAAAGAAACCTGAGGAAGTTTCGACCAGTCAATCTTAGAGACAGTCCGGGAACTACCAACTACAATGACCTGCGTCTTAGTTGGATTGATCTTTAGCCCAAAATCATTGCTCCAGTCACCAATTCTAGCGAGGTCTTTATTTATAGTCTCAATGGCATCAGATAACTCTCCAAGGGGGGCTTGAGTGTAAATTTGGAGATCATCAGCATACAAGTGGTAGAAAGAAGAAAGTCGTTGAGTGATAGAATTAATAAAAAGTGCGAAAAGTAGAGGAGATAACACGCCACCCTGCGGCACACCAGAAGAGGTGTCACACCAAGAAGAAAAAGATCCCTCAGTGCAAATACGCTGCCGGCGGCCAAACAGGTAACTATGAAACCAGTCAATTACCGAAGGAGATATGTTAAAAGAGTGCAGAACGCCAAGCAAAATGTCGAAGTCAACTGCATTAAAAGCATTGCTAAAGTCAAGCAATGCCAGTACTGTTAACTTCCCCATTTCCATGCCAGACCTGATATCGTCCGTAATATGCACGAGTGCCGAAGTAGTGCTGTGTCCAGGTCGAAAACCAGATTGGAAGGGATTAAGCAGATTGTGCTTGGAAAGGAATGTGGCGAGTTGCTGGTGAACAAGTTTTTCAAGGACTTTGGATAGGAATGGGAGAATAGAAATGGGACGATAGTCAGAAAAGGATGCAGGATGAGATTTTTTAGGTAAAGGAATAATTTGGGCATCTTTCCAGGCATGCGGAAAGACTCTACTGGAAACAGAAAAATTAAGTATAAAAAGGATAACCGGAAGAATGTTATCAAGGATGGGAATGATCATCTTACGACTGACACAGTCACTACCAACGGCGTTGGATGTTATCGATAAAATACTCTTTTTAACATCACAAGCAGTGAATTTACTTATGACAAAAGGGGAATAATCTGGTATCGGAAGGTTTGAAAGATGACTTAGCGTAGTAGCTTTGGTGGCCCTATCCAATACGAGCGAAGTAGAAAAGTGACTATTTAATAAGTTGAAGTCTAAATCTTTAGGAATCATATCATGAGACTTTTTTCCGATACCTAATGATTTGAGAAAATTCCAGACCTTAGCTGGATCACCATTTTGAACTGAACTATAGATATGTTGGCGGTATGCGTTCCTACACACCTTGCTGCTGTGATTTCTAATTGAGACATATTTTTCCCTGTTGATATCATTTGGCCGAATTTTATACTTAAACTTTGCAGTCACTTTCTTATGTATGGTACATGGATTTCTATAAATGACATAAAAAAAAACTTAGTGAGTGTCTCACGGCTGCACTAAAAAGGTCCATTTCAGTGATAAGGCAGACAGACTGACGCTGTCTGACGCTGGTTTTCTAATGAGCCTTGTGGTTCATTTGAATCAATTGACCAATCATTAAGAAAATGTATGTTTAAATGAAAATGTTTGTTCGCAAATATATTAGACAAGCACTTAACCCGTGAATTTGTATGCGCAGATTTAGAACAAACAATTTCCACCCCCGTTTTGTCGGAGTGGAGTTTCGTAAAATCCGTTCTTGGGGGATGATTACGCTCTATAGGAACCTACCTGCTAAATTTTAAGTTTGTAGATGTTATAGTTTCTGAGGTGTTGTCTTGCTGTGATGTTTTAGTTTCCTTAGTTTAAATATAAAAATAAATTATACTTTGAGAACCGTTTTCAAGCAACTGAATGTGAAAGGTTAACCAGTTCAATTATTACAGTTAACATTGTATAGTTCAGTTATTAAAACAGTATCAATGATAGTTACTGCAACAACCATGCTTATTACACTGTCCATATTATTGGCCGTATGTGTAAGGTCATCGTTTTGAGAAAGAAGAGTTGATTATATCTATACTTCTACACTTATATTATAAAGCGGAAAGATTTGTATTTGTGTGTGTATGTTTGTAAAGAATAAACTCAAAAACTACTGAGCCGATTTCAAAAATTCTTCCCCCATTAGAAAGCTACTTTCACCTTGAGTAACATAGGCTATATTTTTCATATAAGAATCAATATTTTAAGCATGAAAATAATGTAGGTCCGACTACCATGAAATGTATTAATTGATTTACTAGCTGCCCGACCAAATTACTTCTCCCGCTCTGGGCGGAGCGGAAGTGAGTGTCAGACTCTTACTGACTAAAACCCACCCGTGTTCTTCCTAGTGCCCGCCGCGTTCCAGGGCCGCACTGACTCTTTCGATTAAATTCCGCAACCCTAGCAGGCATTATGGGACCCCGTCTTCTTTGCTGACATCTTGGAACATGATGCGCCGTCCGATAACCAGGCCGGGGCCTGGTTATCGGACGGCGAGCCACTCATAGTTCGCCATCCGCAGGCGACAGGCCCCATTTAAATATAACCCTTTACTCAGAGACAATTCTAATGGTGAAAGAATTTTTGAAATCGGTCCAGTAGTTTTTGAGTTTATTCGGTACTAACATACAAATTTTTCCTCTTTTTTATTATATATCAGTGGAGATACAGATCAATCGATTAGTATTTGGCTAGCTTTTTTCCCAATTATGTTTGGGTCAGTTTCTAATCTGAATCAGATGCTAATGATAAAAAAAAATAGCTATTTAAAGTACTTATTTATAAGTCATTATAATTAACTAAAAATGGCTATTTGATAACAGTTTATTATATAACTACAGAATGCAAACACTTGTAGGTTTTTAGTTTTAAAAACTAAACATGACTGAGCACCTTCTAAAGTAGAGCTTTTTATTCGATTTTGATTATTTTAGAGCATGATGAACCTGTTGCTTTCATCGAAAAAACATTATTAAACACACTCACCAATACGAAACCCATAATACACGTAATCTATACTAATGTGAATGTAAGTTTGTTTGTTACGCTTTCACGCGAAAACTACTCAACCGATCATCATGAAACTTTGTACACATATTCTTGGAGGTATCAGAAGTAACATAGGATACTTTTTATCCCGGGATTATGTTCCCTTGGGATAATTTCCGACATTCACGCGGGCAAAGCTGCGGGCAGCAGCTAGTATAAAATAAATAATAATTCCCGGGACAGTGGTGTTGTCACCAACAAACGGTACGGTACACTTTACGACCAGCCTGGCCAATTACTGCCTGGGAGACACCATGTGTAAGCCAGTGATGTGATACCATCGATAGATTTATGTCGATAGATCATAGTTTATCGACAATAGTTTCAATTGACTGGAATTGTATTATTGATTGTGTTTGGTTTGGGTTTGTTTTGTGTGTTATGAGTTACTTTTCAATATATATTTAATACTTATGACTTAGTATTTATCATTCAATATTTACTCAAGTTTCAAACAATTCACTAGGTAGATATGTATGTTTTTCATTTTTCTGTCGTATATGAAAAGCCTCCAACGGCTTTTAGTTTTCTTTGAGTTACCAACACAAAATACACTACATAATAAAATGTTTATTTATCAATTAAATAATAATACATCAGAACGCCGTCAGCAATAAGACACCATTGAATCAGTAGATTTAAGTTTTCTTAAAAATGTAATTTTGTGTTACTATTTTGGTAAATAATAGAGTAAAAGATCTACTGATACATCTAAAATATTTAGGTACCCAGTTATATAATAGCTAGATCCATAAAAAGATAGTTGTCCGAACAGACATAATCACATACGGTATAATGGCTGACGAGTTGACCGCAAAAGAAGAATAATAAAAAAATACTACGTTTAACAATTTCTTTTTGCTAGCATCGGTAGTAAAATTATAAAATAAAGGCATCAAGGCCGCCATTTAAATAAATATAACAACATTTCAATGGCTCACATAATTATTTAAACACCGCAACATAAAACTGTGCACTTTATACAAAAAAAAAAAACAATCGCAATTATTTCACACAACAGCCTTCATTACTTTTCTTTGCACAACATTTTAACTTTTTAATAAAAAAAAGGTAAAGTTATTGTTTTGCGGCTCACAGATCAAGATAGCGCTGGCCGGCAATCGAATGGATTTACCGATTTATCGATAATGTCCGTGGGTACGTCACTGTTCGAATGCGCGGTGGTTTATCACCCTCTATAATCGTCATTACACTATCGGGGACTACTTTTTTTGTTTTCGTTATAAATTGAAAACGTAAAATTGATGACAGTTGGCTGTTGCTTTGGCGAAACTCGTTAATTTTAGCACTTTAGAGGTAGAAGAGATAATTATAGTATTTATTTGATGTTTATGTAGGGTTTTTAGTGAATTAAGCTGTGGAAAAATTGTTATAAAAAAAGGATAGAGACAAATGGAGGAGGCTTTCACTCTGTAGAGAGTTCCTTAGTAACACCAGTAATATTTGCATGCAAAATAACAATATAACACATACATTTTGTTAATTATTTTATATTCTATTAAATTAAATTATGTATTCATTACTGAATTAAATATGATATTTTATATTTCAAATGATAAATGATGATAAATGATAAATGATATTTATTTTTGTAAGTAGGTTGTAAATAACACTTTTACACGTCAAATGTAATCATGTAAAACAAATAAGTAACTGCAAATGTATTAAGTTGTATTTTTTGTTATTAAGGAATAAACAAGGCTTTGTAAATTGTAAAAAGTATTAATAACTACTTTGAGTCTCCAATAGATAGACTTGTCGCAACAGCGCGTTTTTGTAGATTTTTATAAGTATTAGTGATTTTCCATGTCGTGCCTGTCTGCTCAGCCGTACAGAAAACGTTGACATAGCTCAACGGATTACTATCAACCAAAGTTATGTGAAAACTTTATTACTTTTAAGTCTGCCTACCCCGGAATGAGAAGTGTCAACCATCACTCGACTGCCATATTAGAAGGATTAATTAGAAAAACTAATAGGTAATGCACGGAAACGCAATGGTTTCAGAATAAAACGTCGCGTGCGCACAATTTGTCATACGATTTCATTGGACGCATTATTTTGCATTGATTTATGATATAAGGATATCAATGTTTAGTTAACTATGTGATGTGCATTGCTGCCTTTATTTGGTCTAATTTCACTCACCTTACTGTAGATTTTCGCAAAAATAGCAAACACCATTAATCATCTTCAGACTCCCATCAATATATACTCTATACTTACCAAAATTTTCAGAAACTATACAGCAATTCCATTTTCTTAAACGTAACTGGAAATCCCAGAAAGTGAGTCTGTTTGTTTGCTGCGTTTTCATGCCTTTCACTGAACCGATTTTGATGAATTTTGGTACAAAGTCAGATGGATCTCTGCAGATAGTTATCGTCTGCTTTTGATCAAGAATTTTTAAAGGAACGCTGCGGGAAGAATAAATAATTATCTAAACTTAATATTATAAAGCTGAAGAGTTTGTTTGTTTGTTTGAACGCGCTAATCTCAGGAAATACTGGTCCGATTTGAAAAAATCTTTCAGTGTTAGATAGCCCATTTATCGAGGAAGGCTATAGGCTATATATCATCACGCTAAGACTAAAAGGAGCGGAGCAGTCATGAAAAATGTGACACAAACGAAGTTGTGCGGACAGCTAGTTATGTATATGTATGTATTGAGACTGCGACAAAGTGGCACAATTTAATTTTTGGTTGTAACTTTTTAATGCTGTATTTTTACGACTGCACGTAAAATTCCAAAATAACATTTTCTTATTTTAATAAACACAACAAACAAACTAAACTTCTTCATTAAGGCTTCAAGCAAATAATATACCTTTTATTATGAATATTCATACATGAGCAAAGGTGCAACGTAAATGTGTTCTGCTGATTACCATACAGAGATAGCGTTATGTTTTTGTAATTGCGTATGCCGTCTTTATTAATGCAGTTTTAGGCATGTACTTGTATAATGGTAAAATAATGTAGTGATAGATAGAAATATGATGTGTCAGCTGCTTAATATACGCATTTTTTCTTAACTATCTACAGTTGAATTCGCTTATAATGACATCGAATGGAGGTGAAAAATATGTCATACTAAGCGGACGTCATAAAAAGCGTATTCTTAGAAATTAAACAAAATCCCATCTTTGTTAGTTATATCGTGTAATAATGAGAAACACAAAAAGAAAATGTTGATAGAACAAATTAGAAGTCATGTCCCTCACTATAACCAAACATAATTTCTGAAAAATAGGTCATAATAAGCGACATGTCAATAAACGAAGTCATTATATCCGTACTTTTTTTTAAAGAAAATAATATGAAAACCAAAATTAGCTCCGTTTTACTTCATACTAAGCGGTTGGTCAATATAGGCGGCGTCATAATAAACGAATTTCACTGTACGCGTAAGTATAGTGTATTATAACAATGCTTTGAAATTATTGGATTTTAAAATATCCTGTACTAACAGTGCCCCGAGGTTTCAGTCGTGTAGTTTTCGTTTCTGTGGCAATCTACACTAATATTATGAAGAGGAAAGATTTGACTGTTTTTTTGTTTGTTTGTTTGCATTGAATAGGCTCCTAAACTTCTTGATCGATTTGAAAAATTCTTTCACTGTTGGGAAGCTACACTATCTCCGGTGAACATTGGCTACATTATATTCTCATATTCCCACGGGAACGGGAACTAGGCGGGTGAAACCGCGGAGCGATACTAGTACGAGATAAAATATAACCTATGTTACTCGCTGATAAAATTATTAAAATCAGATTGCAGCAGTTTCTTTTAGTGGCTAAAAGGCTTGACGGCCATATGCCGAAGCTGGCATTACGTGGTCAAATAAAGGGCCTGATACAGAAGGCAGTACTCCTCGATACGGCTCGTATTGTGAGGAGGTTCCTTTCTCTGGAGCTCTAACCACCGGTAGCTTGGACCCTGCTCCCGACAGGGGGACTACTGCTTTACTAAAATATAACCAGTTACGATAAACCACTTACATACAAACTGATAATAATAATCTGCTCTAATATATAACGCTGAAGAGTTTGTTTGTTTGGTTGAACGCGCTAACCTTTCAGGAACTACTAGTCTAATTTGAAACATTCTTTCAATGTTAGATAGCCCATTTAGAAGGCTATATATCATCACGCTAAAACCAATAGAAAGTTGCGCTGATCAGCTAGTTAGTAATATATGAGCGCGTATAAATACTCGTAAAGAACAGGTAAAGAATAGGAATGTTTCCTGAGTAAACTAAAATATGATTCTATTTAGTTCGTCAGTTAGATTATCGAAAATATAAGATACGTATTGTTTGCTTTATAAAATCTATAAACATTGACAGATAAAAATCATCTAAAATCAGGGGTAGCGGGGTCCGTAAAAATGTAGTAGCAGTTTTCAACGCACTGTATCGTCTTCATACCACATAACTGGTCCAATATTTTTGGAAATAGATGTGGTGGATCATTAGATTTTTTTAGTAAACTATCCTATTCTTTGAGCTTGAATTAAATTCGCTAATATCGCTATGATAAAAGTGTCCAGAACATTGGTAGCATTGCCATTCGACGTTGATAAAAGTCTGCCATTTTGTTTTAAAGTTAGTTATTCTATCGCGTCCACAACTTCAGTACACAGCGAATATTTTGTCAAAGTAAAACGTATGTTAATTTTGAACTAACAATGGTTAGGTTACAGTGACCATAACAAGCGGTTCGTGTTTAACCACCATAAAGTTAAGTTAAAGTTAACCCGATCAAGAGCGGTTTGTGTTACATAATAGCCTTGTACGTGATTTTAGAACTTAACTTTGCAATATTTTTGTGTGGCGAAAGCTAAATTTTTGATTTAGTGTTAAAATGTTTCTTGAGAAATGAGTGTGCTTAACGCAAAGATCTCTTGAAGATATATGGTGTGTTGCGGAATTTGTCCAGTCATGCCAAGAAGTACCGTGTTACCCAGTTAATGGGTTGTGGAGGTCTGGTAGGCAGCCGCTCCACGTTAAATACTGGTATTCTGCTGAATCCGGTACGACTGGAAACCGACCCTAATATAATTGGGAAAAAAAAAGATGATGAATTCAGAAATTTTGAAATAAATTATATATTATTATTATTAATAAGATGTATACCATTCCAATACGCATCCAAACCGCATACCAAACACAACCCCAAAAAAAATACAACACATCATAATTCACAGAAAACAATTAAAAACGTATAATTTAGTCGGCACATCTGTTGTAACCGTTTCACAATATGGCACGTGGTCGAACCCCGCACCGGGGTAGCGCACCGTGACCTCCTAATGACTGGACATGTGGGGAGTGCCGTATGGGAGAGATACATACGTTGGGACGCGAATGTAAAAAATACTGGTCCTTGTGATTAGTTAGGGATATATTTTGATGGTTTGTGGGAGAATTTGGTCCTTTGGTTCGTAGAGCGATATATAAGCGAAAAAAAGAAAGAAAAATAGTTTATTCCACTCATACACACACAGGCATAAATAAACAAACAAAAATAATAAAAACTGGTAAAAAAAAATTAAAAAAAAAACATTGAAATTTACATGTATGGATTCAGGCCAATTCATGAAAGCCCCAAACATGAACCAATCACTAATCAGTAAAATACACAATAGACTGTAATTAGTTCTTTCTATTATTGTTCGTAGATCTATATATAGACACTAGCTTCTGTCCGCGACTTCGTCCCCGTGGAATCCCCGATTTTAAAACATTCTTTATCGCTGCTCCGCTCCTATTGGCTTAAGCGTGATGATATATAGCCTGAAGCCCTCCTCGATAAATGGTCTATTCAACCCAAAAAGAATTTTTCAATTCGAACCAGTAGTTCATGAGATTAGCGCGTTCAAACAAACAAACAAACTCTTCAGCTTTATAATATTAGTATAGATAAACCATCATTGGATGATCGCAATAGGGATGTTTCCTGAGTAAAAAACATATGATTCTATTTGGTCCGTTGGTTAGGTTATCGAAGAATATTAGCCACGTTTTTTTTGCTTTATCAAATCAATAAAAATTGCCGAAAATAAAAAGCTTCAGAGTGGGGGCTTGTGACGTCACGGCGTGGTAAAGATCGTATTACGAAGTGACGTCACTTCGTTTTACTATGGCACCAAACCTGAAATCGCGAAAAAAAATCAGCTATTCCTTACATTTACGTTCGTATAACTCATCAAAATGTAGGGGACAGCTGATTTTTTTTTTTCACCATTTCAGGTTTGGTCCCATAGTACCTAAAAGTTGTTCATAATGGTGAGTACAATAACCTCTTAAGAGATTGTTGGTGTTTTACAAATAACCCTGCAGAATCCTTTGCTACATTTGATACATATTTTAGGTAATAGTCCGAATCGCCATCTACTCTTGGGCCTACCACATCGCCAGTTTCTGTTGTTCGTAATCCAATCGGTGGTTACTTTTGCCCAGTTAAACAACAATAATAAGGACACAATAGCAGTAAATGTCGCAAGTTTTACATTAAATTCTCAACCATAACGTTTAGACACGTTCACAACTCCAGCCATCGTTAACACTCATCAAAATAAACAAAGATATGCAAATAAACAGCGAATCGTTCAGAAATCTTAACACTTCAGCGCCGGACGACGGGTGACGTCACGCGCCCGCTCGCGTGTCACGCTGCTTATTAAAATAGTGTCACGCCAGTGGGAAAGGATACTCCAACTGTGTGTATTGAAGCCTGTTTAGGTTCAGAGTGGCTGAACTAAATAGGCTAAATAAGCAAGACTAGGACTGAGCTATAAAACTGAGCCTGGGGCTTTTTTATGTGAAGTTAATGGGTCATATGTTCTAATCTACGGTGTAAAACTAGTTTGACATAGTATATACTAATCCGCCTAGCTTTTTCCTTACTATCAGTGGCGGATCCAGGATTGTTGTTTTGGGTGTGGCTTGACCCCGCTGAGTAGGTGTTAGGAATTTAGCGCCATTACAAAAACACAAAAATATGTATATATTTAGCTTTACTCATAACAGGCCACCTTTTTTCATTATTTTATCACAAATGACTACTCCCGCTCTGGGCGTAGCGGAAGGGAGTGTCAGACTCTTACTGACTAAAACGCACCCGTGATCCTTCTTGTGCCCTTTACGTTCCAGGGCCGCGGTGACTCTTTCGTACAAATTACGCAACATAACAGGCCTCCTTGGATTACTTTTTTTAAATTCTTCAATGAATATTTAAAAATGTAATTTGTAGGTATATTAGAAGGAATAAACGATATTATAATAACGATACTACAGTCTTGTTAAATGTAAATAACATTACAAGATATTTGAAAACACGAGACATTAAATCAACATAAAAATCAAACGAACAAGCCGCCATTTAAATTACACAGCTATTACTAAAACAATAGAGAGCCCAAAAGGTTTCCTAAACCTTTTAAAACTATAAACATAAAGTGTGATATCAATACTGAATTAACATACTAACATAAATCGCCAAACGTGACGTAGTTACCACTAATTCTTAAAGTAAACATATTGATAACATTTCTTGCCGACAAACAATAAATCACGACAAACCAAGATGTCTCAATATACTACAAAGTAATTTCACTGTTAGCGAGAAAGAAACAGAAACACTAACCCTTCAATATGTTGTAAGTCAGAAAGAGACAAACGACAGTACCACATTTCGTATTAATTAAGGAGCAAATGGTTTTAAATCATTTGCCGTCGACGCTCCCTGTGGGAATCCAGAAGAGTTATAAGATTCTTTATTCTAAATTTAAAATTACAATTCTGTAAATGTTTCGAATATTTTAAATCTTGTGTACTGGTTATTGGTCTCTGGGGCGAAAGAAAAAAAAAGTGGCCTAAATATCGATACTTTGTGGTTAAAGGTTAATGGTCTTTAGAGGAAGCCAAGAATATATTTGGTGTATTGTTGAACTATATTTAGCTTTAAGTACAAACATGGGGCAGTTGCTGCCTTTGGACACAAAAATATCTATTTATAACTGGAAAAACTGATTCTGAAATTATGACATTATTATTTTATATGTTGATGTTTTATTACTTAAATATAAGAGTAGCTGTTTTGCGAAAACCTAGGGTCTCATCTAACTCGGTCTGTTAAACATTATCAATATCGGTTTAGTGATAGATATAGGTGTGACAACGAAGCAAAAAAAAAAACAATTTTGCATAATTTGTAATATTTGTTAGTAAGTCAACTTCCCGTTTGATCAAAAGAACAATGATGTACCATAACTTGTTCCCAGACCAAAACTCAGACCGTTACAATTGGCACACCAACAAATTTATAAAAAATAATAAAATCCCTAAAAACACATTCCTTTACACACAAAATCAATATTCATAAGTACGTAATACCAATTAAAACCGTTGGCACATTATCTATGCGGCCAACTGTCAGACAGTTGCGTGAAATGAAACGTCACCGGCGCAGTAATCGCAAGATTGGCTTATTTGATATGTGAGTGTCACGCTGAATAGACGTGTGGCGTTCAATGGGTTAATGTTAGGGGAGGAACTTGATATTGAAATTGGCTGTGTGTTTTCGTGTTTAGTTGTGTTTTTGTATTTGTTCATGTTGGGTTTATTATTAGAAGATAATTGTTTAATTTGTGTCGTGTTTATCGTTGAACATAACTCGGATATTGCGTCAAGACGATAGGTAGCAGCATAAGCGTATAGTAAAATGATCGAATTAGTAAATTTAATAAAAACCTATGCGCCTGATATGACGAATGTAAAAAATGAATAACAGTCATACATAATCAAAGCACATTGTTATAGAATTTACCTAATAATGATTGTGATTGTGTGTAAATCTATCTCCACCACGATGTTCACCATTGGTCAAAAGCTAATTCATAATTAAGCGTTACAGGAGCGAAGTGCTCTGGTTTTAAATACATATAACAGCACAATATAATTGTATCCACCGAAGAAAGATGAAAACGACGCGTGCAAAGTTTGAGGAAAAATGTGGATATTTATAAGAGATGAGAAATATCAAATATCGATAAAATGAACTATCACTGAAAAGGTGATGTGGCTAGAAAAATGTAGTACTGAGATGATAACTTATTATATATTATATATATTAAATTACCCAATGTAACTACTATTTTGGAAACTCACAAAACAAATCAAATGTCTAAACTCTCTTTCTGGAAGAAATAAAAGGCTTTTTTATTTTTATTTTATTTATTTATATATATTAAAAAAGAAAACGTGTTATGTCAGTTTGGCATAACACGTCTTCTTTTTAATGGTTTTTCATTGGGAAAAGGATAAGAAAATGATTAAAGTAATTAACATGATCCAAATGAATCATGTAAAAGAGAATGAGTAGCTCTTTTTTTGGATGGAAAATCATCAAATGACTTCTCCCGCTCTGGGCGGAACGGAAGGGAGTGTCAGACTCTTACTGACTAAAACCCACCCGTGATCCTTCTTGTGCCCTTTACGTTCCAGGGCCGCGGTGACTCTTTCGAACAAATTCCGCAACAGAAAGAGTAGCCTAAGAACACAACCAAAGCAGCTAAAAAACAAAGCCAAAACAGACAGAGCGCTTTACATTTTCTCGTAACATCAAGATGGCATCCTGGACCAAAATCCGTCTCCACCACTGTGTCAGCACCATCGATCACAAACTAATTAATTAAACTACCCGTTACAGGAGCGAGGTGAACCAATTTCGCTCTGGTTTTAAATTTAAAAGTGTTGAGATTGCTCTGTCCATTTAATTGATACAGCCGACCTGGAATCCCGGTTCCTTCAGTCGTTAGCTTATCATTATTCTGATTTCACACTCGTGTGTTCCGAGTTTACATGGTGGAAGTTTTATTTGGATTTTGGTTTTAGCAGAGTTTTGGTGGATGTTGCGAAATGGTCTTATTTGGTAATAAGACTTTGTGCCACTGAGTTTTCTGTTAAGCCTTTGTCTAAATCTGAAGATATATTTTGAAATGGTTTGATTGTTTATACGTTTGTAAATTGTGATTTCTGGAAGAAGGTACCTACTGTCTGGATACGAAAATTTTTCTAAAAAAAAAAGTACAGACAACTTTAAGATTACCTTCCTAAAACTTTCCAAAGCAAAATTTTTCTTAAAACCCAAAAGACAAATACCACATTAAATTCTTAAAAAAACACTAAAAATAATAAATAAGAATATCTGTATGATCGCAGGCATGTGAACCAGTCGCGTGCACAGGAGCCTACCGGTCACGATGTTCGAAGGACCAAAAAAAAGAACAAACATGTTATCACATCTCGGTATGTCCACTGCTTTGTGCGTCCACATTTATAAAACGCGTTCGTATTATAGCTTCTTTAATATGCTTTTGATTCGTTTAAATGTAGGATTACGGGGGTTTAATGGGAAAGGCTTGGTTGAGTTGTAGTTGTGTAATTTGTGAGTTTTTATCTCCTGTTTTGGGATTTTTACTCCGATGTTTTTTTTAATGAATCTGTTTCTGATCAATACATGTCATAAGACAATCAATTTTGCAGTCTTTAAAAAAAAGTCAAATTGTTATGAATCTGCCAACGGGTTTGCACGTGTACCCACAAAAGGATCAGATGCTAAACTTCCTTGCTAGGGTTCAGTTATATTTTTGCAGGTAATAATATTTGCGACGAGTTTTTTCACAGGTAAAAAACTGTCCCTGTTTTAGCAGCTATGTTAAAAGAGGGACACTATTAATTATGTCCATAAGGACCAATTTTTGAAACCACAAACACCCCTTGTCACCCCTTGCAAAATGTGCCATTTAAAAACAATGATACACGAATGATGAACTGTACATGCATAGAACGAAACATTCAGTACGAATGGATAAAGCAAAAACACCTTTAGTTCTATGTTAAAATTATGGTTCTTAATTAATATTAAAATATTGAAAGATGGACTCTATTTGCCTAAAACAATACGGTCAATAGAAATAAAAACCGGAAAACAAGTACGAGTTGTACTCGCGCACGAAGTGTTCCGCACCATTACATAATAAAAAGGCATAAAAATCATGTCTATTGTATGAGAGCCCCCTTAAATATTTTTTATTCTTGTTTTATTATTTTTTGTTCTAGCGGCAACAGAAATAAATCATCTGTGAAAATTTCAACTGTCTAACTCATGAGATACAGCCTGGTGACAGACGGACAGACAGACAGATGGACGGACAGCGGAGTCTTAGTAGTTAACAGAACCCTAAAAATCACTAGTACTATATCAAAAGGACACCATTTTGATGTATCCTTATGAAATTCTAAAATATCGTCATCAAAGGAAAGAACATAAACTATTGACATACATACATTTCTCTTTTTTTTGTGCGTCATCTATGGCGGAATAAACGAGTTTTCTTTCTATTTCAAAACAATACATACAAAAAAAAAATCGTTTAAAAACAACCGGCCTGTTACCACATTTTAAAGAATATTCTCATAACATTTGCAATCTGTCAAGAAGACTTATTTAAATTTTTCTAAAAAGTCTTGATCAGAGATTGTCACTATCATAATTATTTCGACTTCCAATTTGACGTTAAAAAACGTTTTTAAACACGAAAGCTAGCTTCCTGAGAACTACATCAAAACAGTAGTCCTTAATAAAATGAACATAACTCATTGGCGTTTCCCATCTCACTTACAGAGGCAGCTTAAGAATGATATATCTCTTTAAAGGTTGCATTAACGCATTAAAAGTGAACATAAATTACTTATTTTCTCATATATAAAATGATGGACTAGAAGTATAAGTATCGTATATCATGCTCAATGAATATATTATAGAGTGCGCATCAGTTGACTGAGTATTATAACAAAGTTTTCCATAATTAGTTTATAACTGTAGTGGGTAACTTTACTGTTATTTGCAGCTGATAGGATTTTTTAATAGTTTTTAAAGATACTCAAGTTTCAAGTTCAGCTAAGCCTAATCATTGCTGTAAGGTATAATCGTCTGGTTGCGGAATTTGTTCGAAAGAGTCACCGCGGCCCTGGAACGTAAAGGGCACTAGAAGGATCACGGGTGGGTTTTAGTCAGTAAGAATCTGACACTCTAGGCGGAGCGGAAGAAGTCATTTGATAATTTTCGAGTATTAAACGACGTTTTTCAGCACACTTTGTATCTTTAAAATTGAGACGCAGCGATTGAGTAAAACAACGAAACTTATGGTTTTAACCATTGTTTAATGAATTAGCGTAGCAAAACACAAAGTATAACATGTCATTCCATTTACGAATAATAGTTTCTTAGAAAATAGTTACTTCAACAAGCTCATGTTTATCCTTGGACATTTATGGACTAAAATATGAACTGCAATAAAATTAATGTTCACAGAATTATTGTTACCGAAACGATATACAAGAAAAACTCAATTACATCAAGGAATAAACATGAGTAATAAATACATAACAAAATATGCAATGGTCAGTACTTATACATTTAACGAATGCATCAAACTCTTTAAACAAATAAACAAAATTGCAATGTCTGTTTGTAATATTAAAAGAACACCTTTTCAATAAATACATACATATATGAAAATACTAGCGACCCGCCCCGGTTTCGCATGGGTCCAATGCTGATACTAAATCTCTAATATACTATGCATGTATTATACATAAAAACCTTCCTATTTAATCACCCTGTCTATTTATATAAAACCGTATCAAAATCCGTTTCGTAGTTTTTAAGATGTAAGCACACATAGGGACAGACAGACAGCGGGACGTGACTTTATTTTATACTATGTATGTAGTGATAATGTAAACGTTACTTATAACAAAAATACCTTTTAGAGAAAATTGACTGCTTGCTTCGCGTAATTTTACATGGTGCAGTGCGATTCCCGCAAGGAACAAATATTTCTAAATCGTATGACATTATAATTATAAACTGTGCATAACGTAGTGAGTTACACACTTATTATATGTAAATGTCTACTGTTATGTTTATTCCTAGTGTGTAATTGTTTGTTTTTCCAAATGATTAAATAAAATAAAATTTCCGACGAACAACCGAGTTTGGCTGTTTGTTTGTGAGACTATGTATGTTCGTTATCGCGAACACAATACAGGAGAAATTCCTATTGTGGGGCAACGCTTTTTTTTAAAACGAGAAATTTCCTAAACGTCTGGACTGATTTCGTTGAGACTTTCACTGGCAGATAGCTGATGTTATAAGGAGTAAGTCGGGCTACTTTTATTTTAGAAAAAAAGTTAGGGCTACGTGCAATAAAATAAAATCACGCGGTCAAAGCCGCGGGTAGAAGCTAGTTCATTAGCAAGACTTCTTTCTAAAACCGTTTACTGCTATCTTTTTCTATTGTTCATGAATAGACAAGGACGGAGAAGATTTATTCTTCGTTTATGGATGTCAGGTTTTTATTCAAGGAGGTTAGTGTATAAAATAAACATGACTAGTCTTTGCGCCCATAAGTTTATGAAAATGTTATGAGCAACAAATTGCATTATTGTGTTCTTCATGGTTCAAATCTTGTTTTATGGCTGACTAGCAGTGCCCCGCGATTTCACCCGCGTAGTCCAGTTCCCGTGGGAATATGGGGATAAAATATAGCCTATGTTACTCAGGGTGAATGTAGCTTTCTAGTGGTGAAAGAATTTTTTAAATTGGTTTAGTAGTTTCGGAGCCTATTCAATACAAAACAAACAAACAAATCTTTCCTATTTATAATATTAGTATAGACAAAGAATTCCGTTTATGTTTTACGATTGGTTTTAGGGAAAGTTTTTAAGGAAATTCAGTCCTGATTATTAGTGAGCTTAGTCTTGTCAATCAAACTTAGGTGCTGAGTTAGGCAAAACGTAACGTTAGAAAAATAACATCTGTATATTGTACCTACTTTATGTGCAAATAAACGATGTATCATTCTGTTCTATACAAAGGTATGTATATCAAGAGTTTGTTTGTTTGAACGCGCTAATCTCAGGAACTACGCGTCCGATTTGAAAAATTCTTTCAGTGTTAGATAGGTTATATATTATCACGCTAAGACCAATAGGAGCATAAATGAAGAATGTTGCAAAAACGGGGTTATTTTTTCTCTCTCTCTTTTATGTGACGCAAACGAAGTTAGCTAGTATAATATATACTAATATTATAAAGAGGAAAGATTTGATTGTTTGTTTGCATTGAATAGGCTCCGAAACTACTGAACCGATTTGAAAAATTCTTTCACTGTTGGGAAGCTACACTATCCCCAGGTGACATAGGCTATATTGTATCCCCGTATTTCCTCGGGAAGCTTTAACTTCGCGGCTGAAACTAGGGCGCTACTAGTATTTAATATATGTAGGTACCCAACATTTTATCAACATTTTACTGAAGTTCTAAGTGATTGAGGTTGAGCCAATTGGCAGGGGCTGCTACTAAGTCAATAACTAAAATACATTAAGACTGCTTGACTCGGGAAACGAACCCACAGTTTGAACATAAGACCATTACAATAGGGTAGTTGACAAAAAAAATCTAATTAGTCCGTCAGATAGATTTCCAAAAAATATTGGACACGTATTTTTTTTTTCACATAAACAAAAAATCTAAGACGATACAGTGCGTTGAAAACTCGTGTGACGTCACTACGTGCTACAGTTTTTACCACGGCGTGACGCCACAAGCCCCCACTCCTGATCTTTGATGCTTTATATCTTCGTCAACTTTTATAGATTTGAAAAAGCAAAAAATACGTGGCCAATATTTTCGATAATCTAACCAACGGACCAAATAGAATCATATGTGTTTTACTCAGGAAACATCCCTATTGCGACCATTAGACCATCGTTTCAGACTAAGACACAAAGCGCTTTTTTTTAGGATAGGAAAACATCATACGATTTCTTCCACTTTGGGCGGAGCGGAAGGGAGTGTCAGACTCTTACTGACTAAAATCCACCCGTGATCCTCCAAATGCCTTTTGCGTTCAAGAGCCGCAGTGACTCAAACGAGCAAATACCGCAACAAGAAACAAAGCTATCTACATTTCAATAGTGTTCCTAATGACGCCTTTCTGTACCCAGAAATTAAGCTCCATCGCTGCCCAAGAACAAAAAAGGTCCTTAAAAGCAGGATCTTAAAGAGCAATGGACATAATCCTCAGCGAACGTGCCCAGTCAACTCAATAACAAATGACTATACTTAATCCCTCGCCCCGTACTGAATGCCCATTTAATAGTTTATTAATTTACACTCTATATTCATCGCTGGTTATTTATATTCTGTCATCAAGTTATAGTCAGATCACGAATGATCTACAAGGTGATGAAAATTCAATCGAGATGGAAATAATGTTTTATTTCGGACGTAAAATGAAGGATAAAACGGACTGTAAGGGTGGTAGTTACCGGAGTGTATCGATGCGGAGATCTTATGGCGGACATACGGACGTAAAAGTCGGCGAGCGGGGTATTGAAGATGTTTGGTATTTTGTGGCGAAAGTGACAAAAGGAACACATCTCAGATTATGCATGTAGAAACTATTAAAGATCGAAATTTAATAGTTTAGTGTTTTTGTTTGTTTTGTGCGAGACCCAAATAAACATTTTTCTTTCTTTCTTTCTTTCAAATACGTTTCGTATATCATTAGATAGGGTATGTCAGTTTTGTACAGAAAACAGCAGCAATAGCACGAAACTCAGTTTCATTGCCATTGCACCAGTGCATAAATTTCAGTTTTTTAACAAAACGGCGTTACGTGCTGTTAAGCAGTTTATTTACTTTCCTGGAAGGTTAGAGATTTCGATATCCATGATGCTAGAATTTAAGCGACGATAGCCTCCAGTTTTTTGGACACTTTTCCAGTTGACAGCGATGTGAAGGACCAGCTTAACGCCTCAGTAACACAGAATAAAGACTTACGTTTGTATTTTGTGTTGGTATATTTATACTAAGTTAGGTTTAGTATAAAGAGTTAATTGTATTTTAAAACATGAAAATTATGTTATACTGCAAATAATTCATGTTTTGGATGGACTGCAGGCAATCACATCTTTTAGTTAGTCCGTCTATGGTGTTTCTCTCCTTACTCTTATTTTCTACACCTGGTATATCTTACGACTGTAAAATTATACCAGACTAGCAGAGCCCCGCGGTTTCACCCGCGTTGTTCCCGTTCCCGTGGCAATACGGCGATGAAATTAGCCTATGACACTCCACAATAACGTAGCTTTCTATTGGTGAAATCATTTTGAAAATCGGTTCAGTAGATCCAGAGAATACCCCTTACCACGTCACAAAATCACAACCTCATAAACTCAGATCCATACTTTAGAATATTAGTATAGATATCATAGGGAGGTTTCCTGAGTAAAAATAAGATTCTATCTAGTCCGTTAGTTATGGAAATATATTGGAGATACATTTTTTAGTTTATCAGATCTATAAAAATTGACGAAGACAAAAAGCATTAAAAAATCGGGATGACTTATGACGTCACGTTTTGGTAAAAATGTAGCACTAGGTGATGTCACATAGTGGTTTTTAACGCACTGTAACGTCTCCGTTTTTTGTTTACGTGAAAAAAGAAAAAAATATGTGTCAATTATTTTTTGGAAATCTATCTGACGGACTTATTAGATTTTTTTAGTCAACTTCCCTATTGAGAGATTCAATTTACAAAACCCAGAAAGTCTAGCCAATCTATCCGTCCGTATAGACATACAGGAGCCTGCAAAATGGGAATAAGTTTTGGCGTGGTCCCCACATAAATCAGAAAGACCAGTGTAGCTCAATTAAAAGCTCGCTATCTGATGTAGTCAGTGCCCGGTGTCATTTATTTCAGCACAGATGTAAGTTATACAGGGTGGTGAAGATGAACATAAGATTTCAGACCTTGCAGAATAATACTCTAAGATTTATGAACTGCAGTTTAATCCTCGCCTAACTAATATTACAAATGCAGAACGTAAGTTAGTTAGTAACTATTAAATTTCTAAACAAAGACTGAGAAATTTTGGTGCAGAAATAGATGGGATCCTGCATACAGTCAATGGCCATTTATTTTTCTACACTCATATTATTAAGAGGAAAGATTTGTATTTTTTTTGTGTGTGTATGTTTGTTATGAGTAAACTATTGTGCAGATTTCACCATTAGGATGCTACATTCATTCTGAGTAACATAGGCTATATTTTATCCCCATATTCCCACGGAAACGGGAATTACGCGGGTAAAACCGCGGGGCGCTGCTAGTCGAAAATAAAACTTGAACTGGAGCGAAACCGCGGAAGACCGCAAAAGCTAGTTTACTAATCAAATCTTCTTGTAAAATGCTTAAGGAGTATTATTTCTAATACTTACATTATTTTAGATTCTTTGGAGAAGAAGATATATACCCTCTATACCTACTACGCCTATTTATTCATGAGCCGTAGCTGTAGCTGCAGAAAACCAGTATTATACATGCAGTGACTGCCAATCTGACTTCCAGAACCCAGAAACTAGGTCACATGAAACATGATCCCTTGGTACAACTGCCTTTAGTTTTGTTCTGAAATCTCACCGTAAAAACAAAGGTGAAATGAACTAGAAAACCATAGATTTAAGAGGAAAGAAACATTTTTTTCTGGACGTAAGGTCATCAAATGACTTCTCCCGTCCTGGGCGGAGCGGAAAAGAGTGTCAGATTCTTACTGACTAAAACCCACGCGTGTTCTTCCTAATGCCCTTTGCGTTCCAGGGCCGTGGTGACTCTTTCGAATAAATTCCGCAACCCTAGCAGGCACTGACCCTACAGGGCCCCGTATTCTTTGCTGACATCTGTTTGAGGCGCGCGTGGAACGTCGGCGTGGGCCTGGTTGTTATCAGACGGTAAGCCACCTAAGGGTGGCTTCGTAGGGAATCGTACTTCCCATGCCTCCTTGCTCCGGATCGTCCTCACATACATACTCGTATATATGTTTTTTTTTGTATACCAAATATTGAGAAACATTTAAATATATACTCTTTTCATATATTTAACTATGGAGTTTCTTGTCCGTTCTTCTCGATAAGAATCTACCTTTGCGAATGGACGGTAGAGTCACTATATAATATTAACTTAGTTTAAAAGTGCCGTTTAATGGCCTTATTGAAATAAAAGTTTTGACTTTGACCGGACCATGGATCCCACCACAGCTGGGTTGCATCAGTTGCTGTCTCCATATCTCCGTGAGATCCTGGCGGAGCTTAGTCCGCTGCGCAGCGATTGGCCGCGGCAGCAGAGTTTCTCACTTAGGATGAACGTATGATTAGTAGTTCCTACTGACCGAGATACTATGCTTCATGTAATTTTATTGTCACCCTGTATACTACAATGCAGACTGGGTATTGATCGCGCATCGGATTTGGCAATACCGTATAGGTATTTTTAAACGTTTTCAACAGCCGATTCTTTGTGGCAATTATTGGTTTTAATATTGTTACCTTGAAGATTAATCGGTGGGTTGACAGTTTGAGAATTCTTTGGATTAAGCGTCCAGATTGAGGTGAAGATTGGTGAGATCAGATGGGGACTCAATTATTGGTTATTTAGCTATATCCGCTTAGATTACACGTCGAGACGAATATAGTCGGAAATACTTAACTCATATAAATATATCCCTTGAAAGTGTGAAAATTAACTATTAGCAGGCAGGTACCACATATTACTTGGTACCAGGATCAGAACAAAAGCCAAGATTTATTTGATTGAGAATTTTCGTAGTCAGAAAATCAAATGCTAACGACGAATGAGAATATTCCGCGTGGGTCGGGTACCGCACAGACGTCATTAAGTTTGAATCGAGCCAACTATACCCTTTTTTTGTTGGATGAGAAATCATCAAATGACTTCTCCCGCTCTGGGCGGAGTGGAAGGGAGTGTCAGACTCTTACTGACTAAAACCCACCCGTGATCCTTCCAGTGCCCTTTGCTTTCCAGGGCCGCGGTGACTCTTTCGAACAAATTCCGCAACCATAGCAGGAGCCATCTATACCTAATGTTAAACGTAACAATTTGCATAATACATATACAGATTGTACTTTGGCGAGTGTGCCCATGAACTCCATGTCCTCATCCCACCGGCCCCTTTCTACCATAGGATATCTAGACGCACCATCCCTACCTTGTTGCTATTCCACCAATTCGCACCAAGCATTTTCAATCCTCTTTTATAATGCGCACAGCAAAGGAGTGGAACTCTCTGCCTGCGTCTGTGTTTCCGAACGCATTCAACCCTGATCTCTTTAAAGTTAGAGTGAACAAGCCTCTGTGGGTAAGCTCATTCCATCGTAAACTTTGTCTCTCTCATCTGTGACCTAGAGTCAAGAGCAAATCCATTTCACAATAAAAAAGAGTATAATTTATCTCTTTTCCATAGATATAAGTTTATGAGCAGGCAGGAATTGTTTATAGTCTGGCTTAGAAATTATTACAACTGATCCATAAAACTCTAGTTTTGCATAATTATAACAGAAAACGGAAGTTCATTAAGACACAATAATGCATCTAGTCTTTACATTATTTTCCGGATTTCTCCCACTAAGAAAAGAGGAAAATGGTCCGAAAGTGAAGGCAGACAGTATAAATAGAAGTTTTTATGCACATTGCTCCAAATACTAGATCATAAAACAACAGTTATGTCTACCGAAGAGTAACGATCTTTTTACCGATTTTTTTTGTATCGATACGGTCGCGATTCTAATCGACTTTCGGCTATTAACATCGATATTTTGATTGTCTCGATATTAATTGTTGGGGAATGTGAAAGATCTGGACTGTTTTATGATTTCGATTAGTGGTTAAGTGCTATTTTTTGGTGAAATGTTGTGTGACGAATTAGTGTAATTTGGCAAGTTTTAATAGTAAAATTGATTAGAAATCTGTTTTGAATATGATTTGGTCGTAGTTGGAAACTTATTCTATGCAATTTCTTGTGCTTAGTTTGGGAATAATTTCCTGAAATATATAATATAACAACTATAAGGAAGAATTTACTGAAATGTTGACCGATTTACTCTTTTTTAAATATCACTACATATTTGAACTTACATTGAACTTACAGAAAAATTCTCATAATGGGTATTTTAGGTATCTTCGATTCAACCAGGCCCGGGTCGACGGCGCGTCGTATTCCACGCGTGCCTCAAAGAAAGGACAGCAAAGAAGATGGGGCCCCATAGGTTCAGTGCCTGCAAGGTTTGCTGAATTTGTTCGAAAGATTCACTGCGGCCCTGGAACGCTATTAGGAGGAACACGGGTGATTTTAGTCAGTAAGAGTCTGACACTCCCGTCCGCTCCGTCCAGAGCGGGAGAAGTCATTTGGTGATTTTCCATCCATAAAAAATATATCTTTGGTTAGGCAGTCGACCTAAAGATGATAAACTCAGAAAGTGATGTAGGTTCAACCACCCATAAAGAAGGCTGAATAAATATATTCTGAATTATTTTACACAAACATATTATAATAGTCAAGATATAATCTTAACCTAATTGTACACAATCGACAAAAAATCCATCAGCTTATACCCCGCAGCCGTTTACTCAAGAAAGCAGATCGTACACTCATTATGCATTCCCCCAGATGTATTGCCAACGAAAATAATTCCTCAATGATATAGCAACACTGGCCATTACGACGGTTACGGTATTTTGTGCGAATCGAGCGCCGTGCGTCGATCAATTATGATCGATATCGTTTTAATCGATAGTAATCGGTAATGACGCGAGACACCGCAGCTGTAAATTATATTTATATCGACAACATTGTGGATAAAAAAATGGCGATTTTTTTTGTTCTTTTTTAAATTTAGTGGTTGGTTAACTATCTTAGTAATTTTCTTTGGGATAATTAGACTAAACCTTTTGCACAAACCAACTCTAAACAACACACACAAGCTTCATCTTTAAAGTCAGAGTTAGTTGCTTATTATAGGATTATTATTATAGCTAGCCTGAAATGTACCACTACTGGGCAAAGGCCCCCCTCCAATCCTTCCATCAGCATCTGCCCAGCCTTTTCCCAACTATATCGGGGTCGGCTCCCAGAAAAGCCGGATTCAACTAAATACCAGTATTTTACGTAAAGCGGCTGCCTACCAGACCTCCACAACCCATTAACTGGGGAACACGGTACTTTTTGGCAAGACTGGTGTCAGATTTTCTAGCTTCTGACAATCCGTAACGACTGCCAAAGATTTCCAAATGACAGCCGGGACCAACGGCTTAACGTGCTTTCCGAGGCACGGAGAAATCTCGACTCCCCACCACCCACCACTCCTTCCATTCGTCCCAATTTACCAATTCACAAGGAAGACATCTAAGTCATCCCGCCATCTCCTTCGTGGTCTGCTGCGGCCCCGTCTCGCGATTATAGGGCACCAATTTTGACCCTCCGCTCGATGGACATACGGCAGACATGTCCAGCTCAGTCCCATTCAAGCTAGGTAGCCTTCTGAGCCACGTCAACGGTCTGTGTTTTTGAGCGCAGTATCGTGTTTTGAATGCGACCTGACACCAAGTTTACTGCGCTCCATAGCACGCTGGCAAAGATTGAGTGTGGACTTTTGGATATTAGTTAAAGAACAAGTTTTTGCCATGTTATCAGCGTATGTAGGGTCAATCTTGCTAAGTTGCTTATAGAGGTTAAAGACACACACAAAATGCAAAAGTTTCATAGTTAATGTTTTATCAATTAACTTAGTGTTAAAGAGAAAGATAACTCTGGTTTCCGCCTTCGTCAGCTTAAATATTTGAAAGATATTGGTAACGAAAATGAAATTAATAAAATAGGGAACGAATGATAAAGTCACTCCTGTCTGCCAGAGATCATGAACTGTCATGTATTAAAATTTAAGTTCGTGTTTTCGTTGTCATAACACCAGTGACGTCACTAGACGCTGATTGTTTACGTTCCGTTTCACTATATTTTAATTCGTAATACTTAGTTGTTAAAAATCAATATTAACTACAGTAAAAAAATTGCAGTGGCCCTTCTTTTATGTTATTTTATCATTTCAATAACAAAATGGTCATGAATTCTGTAATTGTATCTTCCCTACTCAATTACAAACTAAACTTATTGAAAAGTATATTTATCTAGTTAATAAGTTATTTTTCATGGTAAACCATCAGAAATTAATCACCATCAGACTTTATAAATGAAGTCAGCTTTGTGCTTCCATTCTTAAGCAAATTCGATAAAAATGACCACTCTAGTAGCACAAATTAACTGGCAAAATAATGCCTTCACGACCTCCATAAAAACTATTCAATATTTAAATAATGTTTACATTTTCCAATAGCTTTGCTCCTGAATATAATTACATCCATCCTATTATAATTATTATAATACACTATCTATCATGTAAGCCTTTATCGATACTGATAGCGATCGATTTTAAAATTCATCTATACTAATTAGGCATCGCTATTATCGCAACGAGTTCGAATAAAAAACCCAACACTATTTACGCGAGACATGTCAAACTTAATGCTGAATAATAAAAAGGTCGATTTGAAAAACTGACGGTTTTCATGAATATTTTCTAGAGGAATATAGGGAGTAGGAGAGATATGGTTTATTTGAAATTGATTATTATTTTGCATCTTAGGAAATAATCCAATAAGGAGAAAAAAAATGGAAGTCATGATTCAATTGCAGCACATATCTTAAAATTACGTTGTCTATCTGTTCGTTATGTTTTTACGCTTGAAACGCTCAGCTGATTTGGAAAAAAATTGGTAGAAGCAGGGAAATTTTGCTTGGAGAAGGAAAAAGGTTTCTTTTTTTAAGGATATGAAATCTTCGAGGAACTTCTTCCGATCTGGGCGGAGCGGAAGGGAGTGTCAGACGCTTACTGACTAAAACCAATCCATGTTCCAACAGATACCCTTTGGGTTCCAAGGCCGCGGTGACTCTTTCGAACAAATTGTGCAACACATACATAGATACTCTTATAAACATTAAAGTATGATACGTCATACCTACATTCCCTCCGGATAATATAAAACCTTATTGAAATAATAACTTAAATTAATTGCCTTTATGTCTTGTTTTTTTTTTTTTTCAATTTAACCTCCAATAATTATCTATACTTATAATAAATCTGTAGAGAGGTCAATTCTGTACAAGGAATATATTTTCAAAATAACTATCAGGGGGTGATTAGTGATCGATACTGGTGCCAAAAATGCAATCAGTAAAATTTTTGTCTGTCTGTCTGTCTTTCTGTCTGTCTGTCTGTCTGTCTGTATGTTCTTTATAGAAACAAAAACTACTCGACCGATTTTAACGAAACTTGGTGCAATTATTCTCCATACTCCTGGGCAGGTTATAGTATACTTTTCATCACGCTACAATCAATAGGAGCAGAGCAGTGAAGGAAAATGTTGGGAAAACGGAAGAAGTTACTCCATTTTTTAAGCTTCCGTCGCGTGTGTAGCCTTAATGGTTAAAGTTACATAGAAATCATGTATTACGGAAATGTTCTACATAAAATTATCTAAAAAATATCCCGAAACAGCATGTCTATCTTTTGTCAATTTTAAACCGATCGGGCTGAGAGTTTCAAAATCGGGGGTAAAGTAACTATTCCACGCGGACGAAGTCGCTGGCAGAAGCTAGTTTCGAATAATAAAGCGCTATCTTTTACCATAAACGATTCTATGACTGTACACGAAAATTGAAATTCTTTCGATTTCCATAAAACACGTCGTTAAGTTAATGTAAAACACCATAATGGCTCTCTCATTATAAATATAATAATTTAATATACGATTATTAATGTCTGAACAAAAATGACTATCACAATTATTTCATAGATACTTGAGTAAATTAATCGTGCAATTCTCAATTTGTGTCTCATTTTACTCGAAAAACAATCCACGCAATTGTATTCTCTACTGACCTTAAAAATAAAGACGATAACCGCTTGGAATAGTTCGGCAAAGAAGTTGATATTGTGTAAAGAGCCTAAAGGTACAGTCGGGCACATAAATAACTGCGCGCAAGATATGAAGATGTCGAGTGGTTTAATGAAACGTCAAAGTACCTGGCTCATTGATTGCTCGCGAGAAAGCATAAATCGTGTGCGCTCACGGGTACTCGCGACGCTTAAATCATTTTCCGCCTGATTGTACGTGTTTGTTTATGTTACTGATGGCCAGTATGTGCACTTGGTTGCTTACTCATTATCGATAAATTGCGAAATGAGATTTTAACGCGTGAAAGATGGGGATTGAGTCTTTTGTGGATCACTTTCAAGTGGCCATGTTATCGATATAATTATGTATCTCTCAACACTAAATTGGTGTTGCTAATCTATGTTAAAGCCGTTATGTGCGGTTGTGACATAATGTATAATATTAAATATACAGTGTGAAATTTTAATGGTTGTTTTCCCGAAGCGAAATGAGTTTGTATCGGTAATACAATCGATTTATAAATATAAAAAATATTAGACTCCATAAATGGCAGATTAACAATTGTGATAAACAAAACTCGAAAGCAACTTGAACCAACAGTAGTGCATCGCGGGATATGTAGGTACGCGGCGGTACGTGCGTCTCATGTAGGTATCTACCTACTTTATGTCTAGTGCACTACTATTGATTCTCGCTCTTTCGAGTTTATGAACACTTTTTTAATGATTTGAAAAAAAAAAACATTTATTTTTTTTGTTTAACTTTGTGTTTCGATAGTACTACTGATGGGTAATCGTCCTGCCGTGGGAAAACAACCATTAAGATTTCACACTGTATGTATATCAGCAAACACCTCGTTCTCCCTTTTCCGCACACGTCTTTTTTATGGATGGGAAATCATCAAATGACTTCTTCCGTTCGGGGCGGAGCAGAAGAGAGTGTCAGGCTCTTACTGACTAAAACCCACCCGTGTTCCTTCCACTGCCTTTTTTCGTTCCACGGCCGCGGTGACTCTTTAGGACAAATTTCGTAGCCCTGATAAGACATACGTATTTGTTCTGATATTGCGGCCAGTCCTTAGAAGCGTTAAGTTCATCTCGCTATATTCGCCTAGGTGTACGGCGAGCATAAAATAGGACCCAATAAATGGTTCTGTTAGCCTATGTGTAAAACGTTTTGTTACTTTTTTCATCTTATGCGTCACGCCTGGCGCAAATAAACCTTTTCTTTATTTTCTTTAATTTACAGTAACTAACAAAAATTACAGCAAGACCTCATTGACTTTCATTGTGTTTCAAATTCAATACACGTAATAAAAGTCAAGGTTTCATAATTAATATTGCTGCTAAATGCATCTACAGATCTACAGTCATACTTTGTGAATTTCAATTAAAAAAGCGAATGGCACATAATATAATGGCATAAACACACCTTGTCTACAATTCTTTGTGTTACTTTCTCTGTCCTTCAACTCTTTCAAACCTACGGGGCCAGTTGGCGTTAAATAATAATAAAAAAAAATTGCCATAAAACATTTAATAGTGTTTATTTTAGTTGACAGTACTTTTTGCTGTGTCGTGTAGATACATGTACTTTTACCGTGGGAAAAGTATCTGTATGTGACTTCATTAGCACCTTTGTAATTAATACCTACTTTAATTAGCCATTAGAATAGTAAGTAGATATTTTACATGTGTTTGAATTTGTTTAAGAGTGTTGTTTTTAATGTAGGGCCTTGTAGCAAACATTTTCTCACTTTTAGGCTCAAAAGCCTTAAATGCCGTTTTGACGATGAATTTTAATGTAGTAATTTTTAGTTTTTCGTCCTATTTCGATTGATGTATTTAAAATTTCGATATTTGCTAAAAATTGGTGGATACAGGAATCATATTTGGATCGCGAAACATTGTCTTTCAATTTAGGATGTAAATGAAAAATATTTCATTTCTCATTACCGCAAACGTCGTAACAGGTCAACATAATCAAAAACGTTGTCTTTTGCGTTTTTTCTAAAGCTATAAGCACAAAAATTTCTGTCGGAAAACTGTTTTGTTTATTTGGAAAACGGATGGCTTTTACCCATCCGTTTTCCTCCAAATGCTCTTTGCGTTACGTCTGATTATGACTTATGCGTGTGCCACCTGCGCGCACGCTAAGCCGTACCAGATCCATAGTTCGCAGGTAATTCAAAACCGATTTCTCCGGAAGGCCACGGGCGCCCCGTGGTTCGTTAGAAACGATCGACTTCATGTCGACCTTCGTGTCTCGACCATTAAACAATTCATGAAGCGCCTGAACAAGCGCTTCATCGAATCCGCCAATTTGCACCAGAATCCTACTATCGCATCGTCTGCCCTATACGCTCCCTCTAAAATTAGCAAGATTCGCCGACCACGTCACTCCTTAGTCGAACCCGACGACCCTTATCCAGGAAAGCCGAAGGGAAACCAGTACTTACAGTTCAAAAATACAAAAACAGACCGCGTTTTGTATTCTGGCGCCGCCGACGAGGCCCATCGCAACGGCCCCGTAATATCCCCCCCAACCAACGAGCCAGCTCGTACCGCTGAGCCATTAGCGTTAAACTCCCCAAGTCATAATAATCAGACCCAGCCTGTCCCTTGCTGCCCTCCCTCAATGACCCCTTTAAGCCGAAGCCTGTATCCCACAGGGGATGCCCTTAGCGAAGCGGTCATTTAGCTTTTTAAGTAGTTTTTAGCCCTGACTGGGGGCCTTAAATTCATTTGAGGGCACAACAGGATTGTCCAGTGGAGCAGTAACTAGCCTTTAGTGTGCAGAACTGCGAGTGGTCCAATCCAAAAAAAAAGCTCTTTGCGTTCCAGGGCCGCGGATCGAACAGATTCCGCAATCCTGGCTTTTTGCACCTCTACGTATATATCTCCAAGTGTATTGACCTTTCAAATACTCATAGAATAAAAAGCGAATAACCAGTCTGTACAACAACAACAGACTAACAACTAACAACACAGTCGCAAAAGCCCGGTGTTCGCAAATCCTTATTGCTAATTACAAGACGCTTATAATTACTCCGTCCCTTCAGATAAGGCATTTCTTTTATTTTTGCAATAGCACCTGTACTCGTAATTGGGTCTTTCGCCAGTTTTTTCGCTTTTTTAAGTATAAGTTTTCGTGTTGATATGGTAACTAATGTTGACAGCTGTCACTGGTGATGAACAGGGTTCAGCGATTCGGTATTTTTGAACGTTGGTTCCGTAGTACCCACCTATTCCGTTTTTACAAATCAGTACGTAAATTATTTTCAATGTTCTGTGTACGTTTAAAGTATTGAAATTGTTTATTTTTTTAAAAGCTTGTTGTCTATTTATTTATTTATGCAAGTGTCTTTGCCCGCGTGGTGTGGGGAGCGAAAATACTCCGGTATAAAAAGTGTCAATGTACTATTTCGGACTATAATCTATATTGTACAAAATTTCATACATATTCGTTCCGCCGATCTGGCGTGCTTGAGACACAAACATCCATCCATCCGTCCAAACTTTCGCATATATCATTATTAATATTACAAACGCGACAGTTTTTATGTATGAATGTTTGTTACTCGATTACGTCAGAACGGCTAAACAGATTTTGATGAAATTCGGCACAGAGACAGATTATAGTTAAAAATAATACATAGGATACTTTTTATCTCATTTTAGTCATTCACGCGGGCGGAGTCGCGTGCGTTAACTAGTAATAATAATACATATTAGTAAGATGATTAGAAAATTTAATAAACAGAGAGAAGAGTTCAATGGTACTGTGCATAAGCATTAGCATAATTAGCCTTTTAACGTTCCCACTGCTGGGACACAGGCCTCCTCTCTAGGAGAGGAAATGGGCCGTAATCCACCACGCGGGCCCAGTGCGGGTTGGTGAATGTCACATGTCTTCGAATTTTTGGTTCTAGGACATGCCGGTTTCCTCACGATGTTTTCCTTCACCGTTTTGAGAGCAGTGGTAATGAAATTAATTACACAAAGTAATGCGCTTGAACCCGCGACCTACAATTCGTAAGTCGGGGCCGTTGCCACTCGGCCACCACTACTATTCAATGGTACTGTGCACCTATTGCAAAATAATTTTCTTTAGGTAGACCTGCAATAGAAGAGTAGGATGAGAGACGTTGACACAGTGTGTGAAGAGAGAGTAAAATTCAAAAAAAAAATCGCACGAGTGTGAAAATATACGTTTTTTGCGGCATAAACAGCGGTAACATTTTTTTAGATTAACTTAGAAGTTCGATTTTTTCACAGCTTCAAGAGGCTATAGACTTGAATATATGGTTTTAATTTCAACTCGTTAACTCCACGCGTTCCGGAGATAAAGAGTCTTGTCTGACAGACGGATGGACGGACATTAAAGTGATTCTATAAGGGTTCTGTTTTTTCCTTTCGAGGTTCGGACATGCACTTGTTATGCAAACTACTTATTATAGTGTCTCATAAAGCCGAAGTTTTTTACTAGCATTATTTTTATGACCAAAGCAATGTTTGTATTAAATAAATACTCACCATAAAGTATGCCATCGATGTCGATGCAAGAATAATTGATTAATCAATAGGTTCTACAGTCTCTAAACTTCAAAAGTTGATGAAGCAATATATTTTAATATAGTCATGTCGTTACAGCGCCAGAACGCAGACAAAAACAAAATATCATCTAAAGATAGTCAAATACAAAGTTGCATTTTGCAACAATTTAAACGTTTGACAGCTTCTTAAAAGACATAATGAACATTTTATAGTGTTGTACCAACACAAAACCGATAATTAAAAATGCTCAGTTCTATTTTTAAAAATTTCTTCATTTCATACTTCGCGTTCGAATTTCAAATTAATGATCACATTCAACAGCTCGACGTGTCCCTTATTCGATTATTTAAATTCTAAGTGATAATTATCGAATATTATTGTTCTTTATCATCGTTTATTCAATTCCGTTAAAGCATTATTGCTTACGCCTAGTAGTTTTTTGTAGTGTTGTCGAGTCATATTTGCATATAATATCGATTATCGATTGTCGACAACAGTCTTTATGATGCACATTTGTTTTGTATTTATTTCAGAAGCACATGGCGCTGGATCTTAGTTATGGAGCCAGAAACGATACGTCATCCTTATACGAAGAAATATGCAAAGTTAATATACATTGTACGTTTGTAATTAAAAACTATAGTAACTATTTGCATTACTTAGATATACTGTCCGATTCATACTTTTATGGCTGGCAAGTAAACATAATTTTTGTTTTAAAAGAATTATGAAAGAAATACGCTACTGTTATTGACTTTCAAATAAATGAATAGTATGTTATCTGACCATTTTTATTGTATCTAATTTCAGTATATGAGTTGTTGGCTTTGTTTCAAGCGGAGCCTTGTTTTATAAACAGCGATGGTTTATGCTTTCAAGTTATCCTCGGGCAAAACATGACTACCAACACAGAGATAATTCGTGAACTCTATACAAGGTGTTCATAATAAAACATTCATGCCATTTCGAGAGAAAATACGTTCTGAAGTCTGAAGTTATCTATTGTAATGTAGAGAGTAAAGTAAAACGTTTGCAATCATACCGATTTCACTTTTCATCAATCAGTTTGGTCGTAACTGCACTCATTATACGAGTATTCATCATTACTACGTATTTTAATTGCGTACGTACGTATGCGAAAATTGCTTTTGCTGCGAAAAAAATTCTTTCGGATAAAATGTGTAATTGATACGAATAGTTAATTATCGATACAATTAGAGTGCTTTATGCAACGCCCGTCACTATTTAGCTGTAATAACTGTAATTCGAAACGTACCGCTGTACCGATCAATTATATTTATACGTTTCTTGCTAATTAGTTATGTAGAAAGCGTTTTTCCTATTCGAATCTCTATTAATTAAGACTTTTAAACCTATCTATGTGCATAGCATTTTACCGACTATGTTGGGGTCACCTGATCAACAGTAATTTCAGAGAGCTACTAGATATACATCCTCCACAACACAGTAACTGGGGTAACAGGGTACCCCTAGATATGGTACCCATAGATAATATGGTACCCGTAGATAATATGGTACCCATAGATAATATGGTACCCGTAGATAATATGGTACCCGTAGATAATATGGTACCCGTACATAACATGGTACCCGTTGCCGACCTCGGCATGCGGTGCGTCGGACCTATCTCAAAAATCGAAACGTGCGACTGTTTAAATAAACCATTTTGTAAATTTTCCTATTTATTTTACGATCGTTAAAACCTCATTGAAAAATGATTGTGTCCTGGTTATCTTTACTAATCTAAATATATTATACAGCTGAAATGTTTGTTCATTTTGATGAATGCGTTAGTCTCAATTTTTTTTTATTTCTATGAATGGAAAATCAACTAATGACTTCTTCCGCTCTGAGTGGAGCGGAAAAGAGTGTCTGACTCTCTTTGGCAAATCCATCTGTGTTCCTTCTAATACCAATTGCGTTCTAGGGCCGGGACAAATCTTTCAAACGCATTCTTCAGCCCTGGTAGAAACAGGAAATACTGATTCGTATTGAAAAAATCATTTTCGAGAAAGGCTCAGAATGATCCAAGAAGGCTATAACAATACGCTACTACCAAAAAGAGCCGAGAATAAATGAAGAATATTACAAAACGGGTATTTGTTTGTTACCCAAAATTCCTACGGGAACGGAAAAAAACGGGTTAGGTATATGGGAAAAGGCTAGGTAGATGATGATATGCGTACGAAATCGCGGGCAAAAGCTACTATGGTATAAATTATTAATTTATTTTCAGCCTCTTCTTTCACACTGCAGGGTAGTGCGAGTTGCCTCACCGTCCGATAGCAACCAGGCCCGAGTCGACGGCGCGTCGTGTTCCACGCGTGCCTCAAAGAGCCGTCAGCAACGAAGACGGGGCCCCATAAGGTCAGTGCCTGCTAGGGTTGCGGAATTTGTTCGAAAGAGTCACCGCGGCCCTGGAACGCAAAGGGCACAAGAAGGAACACGGGTGGGTTTTAGTCAGTAAGAGTCTGACACTCCCTTCCGCTCCGCCCAGAGCGGGAGAAGTCATTTGATGATTTCCCATCCAAAAAAAAGGGTAGTGCGAGTGCCCTCCTTTTCTTATTTCCATCCCTCCCAGTTTTGAGCAAGTGTGTGTGGTACCACGCTATTGATAGGCTACACGTTCATCCCTTCATCTTCATCTGGGTCTGCCTGTGTCTTTGAACATCTTCTGATACCCACTTTGTGGTTGATTTAGCCTATGAACCTTTCGACATGGGGCAAGGTGCTCAGGCCTCGGCCCCAAACCATTTTTGCTTGGTTGCTTTTTGAGTGTCCTCAGAGAGTTCAATTTTGGAACGCAATACTGTGTTTTCAGTTATATTCTGATTCCCGAAATGCTGTTAAAATGGTACTTTATTTTTAAAATTATTTTTCTTCTTAAACTCTTTGGATTACAACGTTATACATCAATAAAAAAATAATGACTGGGATGAGTTTATTTAAGGAGAGGGTTATTATGACACACGTTGATTGCGAACTTTTAATGAAACACATAATAATAGGTTTACGCGAGTTAAAATTACATCAGCTTAATAGAAATAGGCGGTACCCATTATGTACTATGTCATCAAAAGTGAAAGAATAATGTCGTAAGTGTCTTATGAAGCAACATTAACGAAGACAATTATTTATTTATTTATAGTGGTACATGGGCGAACTTAATGCAACAAGGCATTCTCTACCAGTCAACCTTTGGGTTAAAAAGACAACATTGTGGTAGGTGTGTATAAAATACATATATGCTAAAATAATAAACTAATAAATATGATTGTTTATAATAATTTTGATGTACTTATAACAGAACTTATACCTAATAATTATGACGAAGACCAAACTAACAATGACAGTTATAATATTACTAGCAGTGCCCTGTTTCACACGCATAGTTCCCGTTCCCGTGGGAATGCGGGAATAAAATAAAGCCTTGTTACTCGCTGATAATGTAGCTTTTAATTGATTTAATAATTTTTAAAATCAGTTTTGTGGTTTAGGCGTGAAAGCGTGAGAAACAAAACTTAAATTTGCATTAATTTATAATATTAGTTACAAAGTTCAAAATCAAAGTCAAAACGTTTATTGCGAAGTAAGTGTACAATTTTTATGTTATGTTATGTTAGGATTACAGCAAGTATAAGACACTTATAGTCTACTAGCTTTAGCTGGTGACTTCGCCTGCATAAAAGTCGAAGTCGTATACCACGGTAACGCGCATGCAGTGGTTCGAGTTAAGGTAGGCCAGAGAAAATGTCAAAATAAATTTTAAAAAATAACCACATTATTCAGGGTTGATTTTTAATGAAATGAGTTTTTTTTAAATAGCCTATTTTTTAAAAAATACACCACATTTCAACCCTGACTGAAAAAATGTGGTGTGTATTTTTTGGACATTATTTTCTGCCCTACCCAACTCGAACCACTGCACGCCACTGTGACGTACTATTATGATAAATAATATCTTATTTCCCAATAAAAGACATGGTCCTACCTTGCTCCAAATCCGTAGGGACGTGATTAATTCATTGATATCCATATTTACACAACAAAATTGTAGAAAATTAAAAAAAATAGCCAAGTATGTAATTTGGTGAACGTTTTCGGATGTTAGATTTTTCGCCGAGAGATACAGTGACTCCACAAAGTATTCGTACGATGGCAAATACTATATTATTTTTATTAATGTTAACATTTAATAAAACTTGACATTTGTGAAATATTGTACATCATTAGTACTTACACTACACATTATTTATTTACCGTTTAGCTATAAAAATAAGAAAAATATCTTGAACATGTAAAAATTTTGCACCACAAAGTATTCGTACCCCCACCACCTTACCACAAACATGAGCTGCCGATCCCGATGCGTTACATAAGCAGTGCATGTCGCGACACGTCGACGATCATAGATAATACACTAACATAATAGCTATCGACGATCAAACGGTTTTAATCACAGTTTCTACGTAAGCATATATTATGTATAATGGCGAAAACTAAAGAACTTTCTAATGATGAAAAATTAAAAATATATCGCTTCACATGGGAGGCAATAGCTATGAAAAGATTGCAAAAATGCTTCATAAAAGTAAGTCGACTATACAATACGTTATACAAAAATGGAAAAAAATTGGTACTACTAGTAATTTACCAAGAAAAGGACGTCCAAAGATTTTAAGTACCAGAGATGAACGACACATTATGAAAGAAGTAAGTGCCAATCCTTTTGTATCCGCACAAACAATTGCAACAGACCTCGCAATATTAAGAGGAAAGAGTGTCGGTGCTGAGACAGTGAGGAAAGTTATCAGAAAAGGTGGATATCAGGGACGAACTGCAATTAAAAAACCGTATATTAGTGAAATTAACAGAAAAAAAAGATTAAATTTTGCTAAAAAATATCTCAGTAAGCCATTGGAATTTTGGAAATCTGTTATTTTCTCAGACGAGAGCATGTTTCAAATTTACGGTTCTAGTGGCAAAAGAAAAGTTTGGAGAAAAAAAGGTATGGCGTTATTGAAAGAAAATGTTATTCCAACAGTTAAATACGGAGGTGGTGGTGTCATGGTTTGGGGTTGCATGGGAAATAATGCTGTAGGAAAAATTAATTTCATTGAGGGTATAATGAATGCAAAAATGTACCTGAAAATATTGCAAGATAATTTATTTGAATCTGCTAAAATTGTGGGACTTGGCGAAAATTTTTATTTTCAGCAAGACAACGATACGAAGCATACTGCTCGGATTGTCCAGAACTGGCTTCGCGACAGAGTTCCACATCAGCTAAAAACTCCACCCCAGTCGCCCGATTTAAATCCCATTGAAAACTTGTGGTCATTTCTTGACAAGAAAATAAGAACATTTAAAATATCAAATAAAAATGCACTGAAACAACACTTGGAATCACAATGGTATACTGTATCCAGTAAATATGTACAGAATTTAATTGAGTCAATGCCACGACGTTTACAATTAGTAATTGATAATAATGGATTATTTACAAAGTATTAATATAATATTAGAGTAAAATTATTTTGTTTTGCGTTATGGTACGAATACTTTATGGTGAGAATAATTTTGTAAAATTTTTATGACACGTAATAAAATATAAATAAACTTTAAGTAACTGTACATTTCATTTACATTAATCTAAAACACCACTATTATATTAGCAGCTTCGGATAATTTTCAATCTATATAAAGATATCATACATTTTATTAGGGTACGAATACTTTGTGGAGTCACTGTATGTGTGAACCAGGATCGTCCACAAATGATTTCATTCATGAATTCAAACAAAACAAGGTATCCTCTACGGAATTCTCAACCGAAAATTATCGCGGAACAATCTCAGAACATTACTCAAGATCGACATTCAACCCGCTCGCTTGTTCAACAATTAAAAATATTATACATACCCATAATTCTTTCGAAACCGTATCACACCCAAAAATACTCAATTAAAACAACGGGAGCCGCAAGACAAAATTAAAACTTAATTAAATCTCAATAAAACAAAAACGGATCGAAAAAACAAAAAACGGATCAAAGAAACAAAAACGGAACAGAGGTTGGGAGTAAAGGGTTAAGAACAAAAAGTCAGGCGTTAAAAACATTTTGTCACTAATACAGTGAGAGTTCGTGAGTCGTGCTGTCCGTTTGTTTTGTTCAGTGTGAACACGGGATTGTGGCGGTTATCGGTGTTCGCCTTAATGATCCATTAAGGACTGCGAAGACTTTACTTATAAAATACGGGGGCAGATTTGATGCAGAAGCGTGAAAGTGTGAATGGTTTGTTGCATGTTAGATGTGTGTCGTTTTGTTGAGGTGTTCCATTTTTAAATATATCTTTGGCTCGAATGTATATTATCGGAAAAAAAAGAGGTTATGTTTTAATTTTGACGTAAAACTCATTATCGACAACTAACTCTAATTTTTAGACATACCTAAAAACTTCCTACGTAGCAGAATCATTAAATAATTTAGTTATAATGATGATTATATACATGTATATAAGGCTAATTGAAGGATTGATGGGGTTGATTTAAAAGTATTGAATAAAAATGATTTCCAAACATCGCAGTAAATTATTTCACTGAGATTTTTAGTAAGAAAATTGCAAACTTATTAAGTTGCTGAAGTAAAACTAACTAAAAATATGGCACACGTTCTTGAACTTCCAATAAAAAGTCGTGGACCTTAATCTATCTGTCCATTGGATATGGGCTATTTCTTGCTTAAAAAATAAACTTCAGTTAAAAAATGGACATTGGTAGGCGGAAGAATCCATTATTTCTGGTTTTCTGAGACAATCTCTTTTATTTCAGCCATCGTAGATGTTCTATCGATATTGTAAATACTAATTATACTGATAGAAATACTCGACTACTAGGAGTTTAGTTTTGTTTTTGTTTTGGAATAGCACCCGCGGTTTAACCCGCGTAGTTCCCGTTCTCGTGGGAATATGGGGATAAAAATAATAACCCTTGTTACTGGCTGATAATGTAGCTTTCCATTGGTAAAAAAAACGGTTAAAATCAGTCAAGTTCTTTCTGAGTATATTCTGTACAAACAACAAAAAAATCTTTGCTCCTTATAATATTAGTATAGATTATTATAATATTAAATATACTTTTCCTTTGAATCTAATACAAATCAGACTGTCTGAATTCAAATCCTATTCTAAATTTGCTTTTTTAAAAGCACATAGAAGCATTTCTGTAAATAGGGATGTTTCCTGAGTAAAAAATATATGATTATGTTTAGTCCGTCATTTAGACTATAGAAAAATATTGGACACGTATTTTTTCCTTTACCAAATCTATAAAAACTGACGAAGATACAAAGCATCAAAGATCAGGAGTGGGGGCTTGTGACGTTACGGCTCGCTAAAAATTGTAGCGAGTAGTGACGTCACACGAGTTTTCAACGCTCTGTATCGGCTTCATTTTTTGTTTACGTGAAAAAAGAAAAAATACGTGTCCAATATTTTTTGGAAATCTATCTGACGGACTAATTAGATTTTTTTAGTCAACTACCCCATTGTAATGATCAGAAATCAGTTCATTGAATTTTTCTACCCACTGAAATTACAATACATAGATTACTAACTGTAAGTTTATCGATACTGAGCCCATAGAGAATAGTTTATTGTTTGTACGGGACCACTCGCAGACTAAGGCTGGTTACTGCTTAACCAGACCCATAGAGAATAATTGCTAGAATGGTACATAAACGCATGCCTCATAAAGGCCATTTTCAAATAAAATAAAATAAATTTATCTCTCATCCAATGGCTATTTCCTCAGCCATCCGCGAGAAAGAAAATGTTTCTCATATTTTGAACTTAGAACACCAGCCCATTCCTATTTTCCATCAACACACACAGACGCGTCAAAGTCATCAGCATTAACTCGCAGTTGGTTTTATTTCGACACAGTGCAGTGTGGCTGTGTTTAATTCCAGTTATCGGCGACAATGTCCACGCGGCTACCTGTTAAATATGGGATTCGGTTCAACATCGAGTGCGCGTAGATTTGAGAATCTCATAGAAGAGGACGAGGTGTTATTTTTTTATAGTTTGATATAATCTTGTGAACAAGTGGCCGGGCCTGTAGTCATCAACAGCCTGTTGCAGTCCACTGCTGGACATAGGCCTCTCCAATTACACGCCACTTAAATCTATTTTCGGCTTCTCGCATCCAGTTTCTGCCAGCCGTCCCGCGCAAATCGTCACTCCACGTTACTACGTTTGCCGAGACGCGGTCTCCACTCTAGAACTCGTTTACCCCAACGGTTGTTGGTTCTACAACTAATATGGCCAGCCCAGTGTCACTTCAGCTTACTAATCCGGTGGGCTATATCGATGACCTTGCTTCTCTGACGGTTCACCTCATTTCTGATGCGATCCCTCAGAGACACACCGAGCATAGCCCTTTCCATAGCCCGCTGGGCGATTTTGAGCTTGTGGACCATACGAGCCGTCAGTGTCCATGTTTCGGCTCTGTATGCCATGACGGGTAGGACGCACTGATTAAAGACCGACCGGCCGGGCCTGTAGTGCTATTCTGTAAATGGTAAATCTCTTCGAAAGCCATCTCGCAAATCATCTCGAAAGTCACACTCACTTCGCTTCTCATCTCACCTGTACAAGTTTAGGTATTCACAAGTCAAGATCAAGGCCAAGTGAAATAAAGTGAGACTCTACGGAAGTGAGTTCCGAGAACCCAAGTGACATTGCTCTATGGTAGTAGGGTAGTGACGCTGAATTGTGTCTTGTTATGATTCGTCGACTCACTAAATTTATATGTGTAACAAATTTATTTGTATAACAAAATCCAATAGACAAACGTCAAAATTCTCACCCGTTTTAGTTCCTCTCACTTCGATCATCACATGTGGTGGCGCCAGTGTCGAATTCACACCAATTTAAGAATATGAAACTTTAGTTTCACATGATTTCACTGCGGATTAAGAAGTGATTTCGCAAATAAACTTTTCAGAGTAGCACGGCCTTGCTCTGTTCTGCCTCCTGCTTAATAAGGAGAAAAGCGGGAATTACAAAGGTTGCTTCCCAATTATTATTTTTTTACCATTGATAGGCACGCATTTGACCACTATCTCACCTGATGGTAAGCGATGATGTGGTCGAAGATGATTTTCTTATTGAATTGAGATTCTCTTGTTGCGTCCAAAAAAAGGATACCAGTATAAAAGTTGGAGATGATTAAAATATGTATATATATATATCGTTTTTTTCCTACTTCCTACGTCAAGTAAGAATACCTTATAGTTGTCATCTACAGTAATTCTACGAAACTAAATTTATTCTGTACTAGCTGCTGCCGGCGACTTCGTCCCCGTGGAATCCCCGATTTTAAAACATTCTTTATCGTTGCTCCGCTCCTATTCGCTTAAGCGTGATGATATATAGCCTAAAGCCTTCCTCGATAAATGGTCTATTCAACCCAAAAATAATTTTTCAATTCGAACCAGTAGTTCCTGGGATTAGCGCGTTCAAACGAATAAACAAACTCTTCAGCTTTATAATATTAGTATACATTGAGAAGGAAAATTTGAACTTTGAGTTAACTAGTTAGGTTAACTTCATAAATAATTAAACATACAGACACAAAAGGGTACTTAAACAGTATCCAATTTGTATACATACACGTTGTCTTAAAGGTTGCTAATGAGAAATCTGCAAAATTAAAAAAAGAACAGTTACTGTCATTTCTACGGACTACCGTAGAAGGTACTTTAAAAGAACTTAAAATATGGAAGGAATTAAATTATCTGCTACCTGCCCCGTCTATCCTCTTCCGCGGTCTACACCTGAATGTCTTACTCATCGGGTGCCGAAGTCATAAATTCGGTCGGCAGCTCATTTGAATGCGACCGATTGTGATCGACGGCTGCGCCGGCGCACCAATTTATAGCTCACGCCCCATACATACGAGTACGGACAGTAAATATTGAGTGAAATACTCCGAGTGTTTACTTTGATAATTATTTAAATTGTGAGAGTTATTAGGAGCGATGTCTAGGGACTAGGGACTAATTAGAAAAGGGTTTTAAGTAATTCACATACACAAGCAGTGGTGGCCGAGTGGTAACGGCCCCGACTACGAGTTGTAGGACGCAGGTTCAAACCCAGCCAGGCATTACTTTGTGTAATTCATTTCATCACCACTGCTCTCAAAACGGTGAAGGAAAACATCGTGAGGAAATCGGCATGTCCTAGAAACAAAAATTCGAAGACATGTAACATTCACCAACCCGCACTGGGCCCGCGTGGTGGATTACGGTCCATTCCCTCTCCTAGAGAGGAGGCCTGTGTCCCAACAGTGGGAACATTAAAAGGCTGATTATGCTATTATACATACACAAACAGTCAGACCCGGATAGTTGTTCCGGATCGGTGGCGACAACCATCACCTACATTTTCAGTCCTTCAACCAATAAACCATTTAACCGCTTTCTCCACAGAACTCTTAACCGTATATCAATCATTTTCATGCAATTAATGAAATCGATCTCATTACACTCAACATTTCTTGGTTTTTTCATCGACTTTCATTTTCCAGCCGCTGAAGCGCTGTGTCCATTACTTTGCGTACAATAATTACGAGTATGTTAGAAAGCATAAAACTGCGCTGCAAGAGAAAACATTACGTTTTGCAGATGCTACGATAATTATGTTATTAGTTAGTAATTGTTTTTTTTTTTTGCTAATTTAATGTCTGTAACTCTTGGGGATTAGATTGGCAAAGTATAATTATGTGTTTGGTATCGAACATCGATGTGGTGTTATTGAAGGAGATATTGAAAACTGATGATCTAATAGTGACGTTATAAATATCGAACTCTTCGGGAATCGCCTAAGTCTACAGAATAATGTATGGACGATGGACAGTTGCGACGAAAAAACATTTGGTTCTTAATAAAAGTCATCTATTCAGTGATAGTATTTTTTATTTGTTTTACTGTAGAAGTGTTGCTGTTTACTGGCCGATATAACGTAAGTGCGTTGAAATTCCGCGCGACGTCACGCCTCGGTACGCATAACATAACATAATCAGCCCTTTTAACGTTCCCACTGCTGGGACACAGGCCTCCTCTCTAGGAGAGGGAATGGGCCGTAATCCACCACGCGGGCCCAGTGCGGGTTGGTGAATGTCACATGTCATCGAATTTTTTGTTCTAGGACATGCCGGTTTCCTCACGATGTTTTCCTTCACCGTTTTGAGAGCAGTGGTGATGAAATGAATTACACAAAGTAATGCGCCTAGCTGGGTTTGAACCCGGACTTACAATTTGTAAGTCGGGGGTCGTTACCACTCGGCCACCACTGCTCTCAGCCTCGGTACGCGTTTTCCCTAAACCTGACGTCACAAGCCCCCACTCCCGATCCTTGTTTGCGTTTTATCTTCGTCAATTTTTGTTGAAGTGATAATTTAAATGACGGACTAAATACAAACAATTTTATAAACCCTTTAACCAGCGAAACTCGCAGCTAAGAAGTCCAGTACCAATCAACATGAAACCCAAAGAACTTTCTATTGGCACTAAAACTCCTAGCATTTACCTAGTTCCTGCCTATCTTGTAACGGAAAAAGAGCGTAAAGATACCGCATCTATGTGTGGTAGTGTGTTAGTCGGCGATACCGGGTTACCGTGGCCGCTCGGCGTAAAATTGTTACTATTAGCTGTCTCCTTGACATAGCTAGTATTGAATAATTGCGTTGGATTACAATGTGTGGAAGACTGTACTTTGTATTTGGGTACGATGTGTCGTTATTCTGGTACTTATTTTTTTGCATGAATATTGGTCTTTGTTTTTATACTTCTGTTGCATTTCTTCTCTTACATTTACTGAACCACCTTTTATTAGTGATGGTTCATCGTGTAGCCTAACTGTGGTGACCAAGTGGTAACGGCCCCGAATTATAGGTCGCGGGTTCAAACCCTGCCAGGCGCATTACTTTGTGTAATTAATTTTATCACCATTGCTCTCAAAACGGTGAATTAAAACATCGTAAGGAAATAGGCATGTCCTAGAACCAAAAATTCGAAGACATTTGACATTCACCAAACCGCACTGGGCCCGCGTGGTGGATTACGGCCCATTCCCTCTCCTAGAGAGGAGGCCTATGTTCCAGCAGTGGGAAAGATAAAGGGTAATTATGCCATATATTCTAACATTTTGTCATTTTAATTGTGCCTGTTTGATGAATGTTTAAACATATGAAAAAATGGATCTGGAATTCCTTTTACTTTGGAAGAATATTTGATAACGATCCGTATCGTTATCAAATATTCTCTCACTCTTTCTATATATTATATATAATATATTCTCTTTCTTTCACTCTTTTGAATTGCCGTCAATTCAGTGTGGAATTTAGTTAGTCAAAGGCCCCAAAGTCAAACAATCAACACAACAACAGCAACAATCAATCTGAAATTGAAATGTCAGTGTTTTGCATTGAGTTCATTCCTACATTCAAAAATAATGGTATTCAGTTGAATCTAGCTTCCAGATAAAAGACATCATCATCTGCCTAGCCTTTTTTAGTTATTTTGGGGTCGGCTCCCAGTAAAACTGGATCCAGCTGAATACCAGTATTTTACGTGGAGTGACTAGCTAAAAGACCTCCACAACCCATTAACTGGGTAACACGGTACGGTCTTGTCAAGATTGGTGACAGATTTTCCAAATGACAGCCGGGACCAACGGCTTAACGTGCTTTCCGAGGCTCGGAGGAGTATCGGAATGTTAAATGGTCACCCATCAACAGACCAACCTCGGCAAGCGTCGCTTATCCTTGACGATCAAACCGTGCGGCTGTTATAATTTAGCCACAAGCTCCTCCATACAAAACAATACTAATGTACGGAAGCCAATTCAAACTTAGCTGGGATAAATTTGAAAATGAAAATAATATATCTAGTTTTAATTTCCGCGAATATTAGTGGGTTGCAGGTATGCACCTTCCGTCCCCGCCCGCTATATTATGCACATGCAAGATTACAAGGCAAATGCAAGGATTTTTTTTTTTTAGCTGGGATAATTTATACAATACAGTTGGCGCCGGGCAGTGGTTGAGCGATCGGCTGCTGTGCTACGTGTCGCAGGTTCGATCCCCGCACGGAATAAATGTTTGTAGGGCCTACAGATAATTCTTCCGGGTCTGGGTGTCTTGTGTATGTGAGTTTTACATGTTTGTGAACGCACCTACGACACAGGAGTAAATCTAAGTGTGGGGCAACGTTTAAAAAAAAAGAATAATCAAAGTGAACAATGATTTGAAATTGGTGTTGGAAATTACCTAAATAGTTTTGGGCTAAACCAAGATCAGGTTGATTTGGTGAATATAGGGCAAGGTTCTCAATTTTTTCGGTTTTTATTACAAGAAACAAGACCTTTATAAAGATTGTTAAAAGTTGAATCGAAAGGCTTATGTTGGATTCAAATTTGAAAACAAAACCTTGACTGGTTTTGTCCACATTTTTTTTTTGGATGGGAAATCATCAAATTACTTCTCCCGCTCTGGGCGGAGCGGAAGGGAGTGTCAGACTCTTACTGACTAAAACCCACCCGTGTTCCTCCTAGTGCCCTTTGCGTTCCAGGGCCGCGGTGACTCTTTCGAAAAAAATCCGCAATTGAATTGGTCCACTTGTATGCAACATTTAAATTACTCTACAAACGTAAATGTTGGTTACTATACATATATCTACAAACAACACCGCAGTACACCTTGAAGCTATCATAGACCAATAACAGTTACAATTGAACCAGTTTTTTAAACAGTTAACCCTCGACAAAGGAGCCGCCGTTAACTCAAACACATACAAAAAGCCTTTTTTCCCCGTCCTGACCGCATTTAACCTCCAGTTAATTATTGAAGACTAAGAGTACATTTATCACACATCGGCGGGCGCCGGTAGTGCGTTATTTATTACTTTATATATGTTATATGTACGTGTTTGTGTCGTGACGTTTCTCGTAAATATATGAAAGTTATTGGTGACGAATTTAAATACTGCTACTGTGACTTCTGTTCATGTATAAGAGGTGGAATTAAGATTTTTAGTGATCGCTTTTTGATGGTTGTATGTACTACATACTCTTGAGGACTATAAAGTCAAGTTTATTGATATAAAGTATTTATATGAAATACTAGCAGCAACCCGCGGTTTTACCCGCGTAGTTCCCGTTCCCGTAGGAATATGGGGTTAAAATATAGCCTATGTTACTCAGGGTGAAAGTAACTTTCTAATGGTGAAAGAATTTTTTAAATGGGTCTAGAAGTTTTTACTACTGGACCGTTTTAAAAAATTCTTTTAGCCTTCCTCGATAAATGGGCTATCCAATAATAAATTATTTTTGAATTCAAATTGAAGAATTAAATAATAACAAAACACAATCTTAAGTTTTATATATTAGCATAGATTTATTGATCATCATCATCATCTGCCTAGCCTTTTCCCAACTATATTGGGGTCGGCTCCCAGACAAACCAGATGAATGCCATTTATTTATTATTTAGTGATCAAAACGCACAAATATAACTTTGTATAAAAATTAACAGGACTTTAACGGTGAAAATGTAATTAAAAGCCTATTCAAAACAGGGTTGTACATTTTAGAAAAATATTTTTCTATTTTCAGGGCTGCCACAAGACATAATTTATTATCAACAAACATGGTGTCAGTTACGATTAGCATAAGGTAATTAGGAGCAGCGTGTTATAAATTACATAAAATATGTTATAATTGTAATAAAACCGCGGCCAGCGCCCCCTGGGAGTGTTTTTTTATGTGCCAGTTTGTTTTGTAGGTTATCATAATGTTTTAGATTAAAGTTTTTTTTTATTGCGTACTTTTTGGGTGCTGCGGCCATTATCAAATATTAATTTGGTACTTTTTCTATTTTAATAAGATATACAGTATGTTAAGTAACAGAGGGCGTTCCCTTAAACTCGTTAATCTATATAATTAATAGATTAAAATAAAATATCAGCATAGAAAAGTAAGCATAAAATAATCCGAATAATAATTAATATTGACAATAAATTCGAAACATCCTCTTTAAAATCAAAATAGTAGCGCAGAATAGTACTCGTAGTAGCAATGCCCAAACCGGCAAGTACGTGTGTACAGAGTGTTTCTTTAGAGTATCAATTTAACATTTTTAGTGGCTTATGAGGCTTGAGCTTGTGGCTAAATTGTAACAGTCACACGGGTCGATCATCATGGTTAATTGACGCTTGCCGAGGTTGGTCTGTGGATGGGTGACCATCTTAATATGCCGAGACTTGAAAGAATCTACATCTCTTTAGTAAACCAGGCGACAGACATAATTATGCTACTAAAAATAGGGATCAATTAGTTCAACCAGGTTTCAGACAGGATAAAGTAGCCACATTTTTTATGGGGTATTTTTTAATGTTACAAAAAATAAATCTTCCCCATATATTAGAACTGAATGAAACGAAATTTAACCCCCCCGACTTTTGCCTAACGAGCCAGCCCGCGCTGCTGAGCCATTAGCGTTAAATCCCCAAAATAATATCAATCTGACCCAGCCTGTCCCTTGCTGCCCCCCCTCAATGACCCCGCTAAGCCGAGGCCCGTGTCCCACAGGCGATGCCCTTAGCGAGCGGTCATTTAGTTTTAAGTAGTTTTAAGCCCTGGCTGGGGGCCTTAAATTCATTTGAGGCCACCACAGGAAGATTCGTTTAAGCAGTAACCAGCCTTACTGTGCTGAACTGCGAATGGTCCTATTAAAAAAAAAAAAATTGTATTAAACGCACATTATGCAAGCAAGCATATTATAAGTTGGCGGATTACATTGAAGATAATAATGCTTGGCTAAATGCTGGTCCTACTCCACAGCCACTAGGGTGCAAAAAACTAAACTATTCCTCTAACATTTGAAAACATTGTTGGAACCGCTGAAGATTGTAGGAATAAGTAATTTTTTTTTTATTGTATAGACTCCGTCTTTTAAGTATTATATAACAATCTTTTTAGTCTATACTAATATTATAAAGAGGAAAGATTTGTATTTTTGTATGTAACGAATAAACTCAAAAACTACTAGATCGATTTCAAAAATTCTTTCACCATTTGATTAGAAAGCTACATTCGCCCTGAGTAACATAGGCTATATTTTATCCCCGTATTCCCACGGAAACGGTAACTACGCAGGTGAAACCGCGGGGCGCTGCTAGTAAATTATAAAGTTTGAGTTAATATCCCCAACGATGTGAAAAGTGATTTGTTTTGCCATTGTTTCTTTCACGGTATCAGCTACCCAATATAACCCTTAAAGAAGAAGTTCCAGAAGTACGTGGTCATACACATACTTCTGATAATCGCTGTGTAGACATCATTACGTTACCACATCCATCCACGTATTTACACAAACCCCAGATCTACAATTCCCAGTCACACTCAAACAGCAAACAATAAATCCAAACATACAAAAATAAATGCCATAATTATGCAAACGACGCCAATAAATTAGCCAACGATACACAATGATTTATAACCATCGCAACAAAATATTCACATTCCGTACGAATTTACATATTTGCGTACGAAATCGACTGATTCGAATCAATGATGTTTTAATGACGACGTATTTAGTTTTCTATGTTTCCGCGGGTTTTCTGTTAAGGCGTATGCATCGATGAGCTAGTTTGGAATAATAGTAATTATTTATTTTGCAAATTTCTAATCATTTTCATGATGAATTTACACTAATATTGTTAAGAGGAAAGATTTATGTGTTTGTAACGAATTAACTCTAAAACGACTGGACCGATTTTAAAAAAAGTCATTTACAATTAGAATTTAACTATCCCTGAGAACATACAAGCTATATCAAAATAAATAAAATGTCCAACCGAGCCAAGCCGGGACGGGCCGCTTGTGTTTTATGATTTAAATAGCTTCTGCACATGGTTAGTACCTATAGAACATCTCGTTTTTTCTTTTCAAAAAATTCAAAATCATCATAATTGGTTTAGCGATTTAGACGACGGAGTCTAACAAACAGACAAGCTTACCTTAGTATAATATGTGGACCTGGTCAGTTTAATAAATAAAATTATGAATCGATACAACTCTATATTTCGGTTCCTCCTTCTTGTATGTTTATGATAATGTATTATTAACAAAATAGGTATAAGTTCAAACTATTAGGTTCAATATTTCATAAAATCTGATGTCAATGCCAACTTAAACAGTTGTGTTTATTATGACTTCAAAAATGTATATTTCCTTATATAAATATTTTGTATAGGTACGTCGCGAATTCGAAGCTAAAACAGATAATATGAAGTTCGAAAGCTAAGCGGTCGCATGCGCCTTAAAAAAATTAATCGGTGACAATCGCGTGGTTGAGAGTATGTAGGTTTGAGGAAATTTGGGTTCAATGTTTGATTCCGGGATTTTAGTAAATAATAATGTACTTGCATGAAATCACCTATTATTAACTACGATTTAGGCGTTTTATTGCTGTATCGAATGTACTTATTGAAACACACTAATTAGTCAACTATCATTTTTAAATTACAATTGTACCTTAATTAAACTACATTGTACTTTTTTCCATTCAGTTAAATTTCATATTTTTATTATTTTTCAAGCAAAAATACAGTTTACTTTAATTACCTCATTTTTTTTTGCGTTCCAATTACCTTTTTTCGTTTAAATTATTGCATTGTTTTCTTTTTTTTTATTTCGAGCCGTGAACAATTATTTTTTCTGTAAGTTGTTACGACGAGTATTATTTTGTAACACTCGTCGGTAATAAAATAAATAAATAAATTGGTATTTAGCTAACTTTAGAAATGTATCGATTTTCATGCATTCATACTGGATATTACAGAAATTACGAAAATACCATAAAAACCGTAAAAGTTGTGAGGACCACACACTCTACGACTTTTATGAAAAATAAAAAACTAACTAAACATTTTTTTATTCGCAATTTTGGGTTATTCATCATGATGAATAATAATCATCTGTTTCCAGGATTAGCGCCTTTTTTGTTACACCTCTGTTTGCACTTCATAGCTACCTTCTTTTTTGGATGGGAAAGCATCAAATGACTTCTCCACCCAGAGCGGAAGAAATCATTTGATGATCTATAAAAGAAGCCATTAAATGCAAAAAGATAATACTCCTGTATAATAATTACTTGATGTTAACAATAGTGCCACAAACATAACATACGCCTGTATTCACGAAAGAGGTAGGCAGAGGGGTATCCCTATGTAGTAGGCTTACGCGAATGTGTTAGAAAAAAGAAGGCATTTTACTAAGGCGGAAAGCACTAAACACTACAGAATTTAAGGTTTCTGAATAGGTAAGTTAATGAATAAATTATTTAAAAATAAAGGCAAACAAAAAACTAAGTTTCTTTTATTAGCAAATGATCTCATAAATTAACGTTACAACTTATCTATCCATAAATTAAGTATTTATGTACGTTGTTTTGTAAAACGTACACAAACCGAACTCGTTCCAAAATATTTACGAAAATATTGTTCACAATTTGGTTATAATAAAATTTACCGCGGCGCGCTGAAATGTTATGAATTTGTATAGAGTTGTTGATACCACTGTAAGCAGCACTGATTTAGCTTGGTGCAGTTGTTTTACTTGATATTTAGCTGGATTTCTCGACCAAGCACAAATTTAGCGTTTACTACGTTTTTATGCTATTCTTTAGTTAATTATAATTCAAGGTACAATAGATAACATTTTTATTCGGCACAGACACAAACAAACAGAATAACAGAAATAATAGTAGATATGTACGTTTGCAGATTCAAACTTATTTCTTTATGAAACCATCTAAAACATTTATTTTTGTTCCATGAGCTCGTCATCCGATGAGCTATCTAAGGTATCTTAATTAAATACTTACTTAAAACTTAAGTATATCCATATTTTGGAAAACTTTAACATAAAAAAGAACCAAAGACATCCCGCCAACCAATAAATAGGCTCAAATATGTCTGTTACCAGTTATTTAGTTAAATGGTCGCACAATAATCAACATCAGCGTACTCTTCAATGTTAAACAAATTTATTACGTAAAGGTTATGTAAATTAACTGTCATAAAACAGGGCGATGGACTATTAATTTTTAATTGTTTCATTGAAATCGTTCCAGCCGTCAATTTCCATTGATGGTTCCCGTAAATAATAATTACTTAGATTGTTTATACAAGAAGTGTAATTAAAAATTGATAATAAAAACGGTTCTCAAGTGAATATGATTATGATGGGTGGCAAAATAATGAGTTATTAAATAAAAGAAGATAAATAGATTGTTACTGGTAGATAAGATCGGTGTTTTGTTGAAGTATGATCGACTACAACTTTATTGATACAATTTCTAAGAATGGAAAATTGTTCGTGAATAAGTTAGTACCTACCCAATAACGAGCAGGTTTTTTTGTAAAACGTATCTACCGACAATATAGAAATAAGATTATAAGATTGATATGATTTGCGTTTAATTTGTATACAAACGAATCATTTCGATTAAGCCATTAAAAACCACAATCACCCACAGAAAAAAAACTCAAATGCTAATTTTATTTAAACGGCTGGTATTATCAACTCTAAATAGATATTTTCACTTTCACAGGGCAACTTGGGTCACTGCCGAAATTCTGTCACGCAATTCCGCCATTAAGGGTTGTTTCCACCCCTCGCTCCCCCCCCCCCCTTCACCCCTGGAGCAGTCGGCAAATTTTACAAACTACCCACCGTAATTTCGTAGCTATATAAGGGCGCCCTCGTAAGGGGCTGCTTTTTATGCGACCCCCATTGGTCGGGGATTCCATAAGGATTTTTATAGTATGCAGTTTTTACTGACGTGATTTTTAATGATGGCTTTTTGGGGATGGTTGTGCGTAAATACGATATTTATTTTATATTTAAGAAATTGGGGAAATAAACGGTATAACAACTTATCGTTAGTTTTATTTCCGATGTTAATTTTCAGATCACCGGTACTCAGTGGGCATCCTACTCATCGACACAAAATTTTTTGGGAATACTTTCAGTGTTCATTCATGGTCTGCAATTCTTAGACGGTTGCGGAATTATTTCGAAAGAGTCACCGCGGCCCTGGAACGCAAAGGGCACAAGAAGGATCACGGGTGGGTTTTAGTCAGTAAGAGTCTGACACTCCCGCTCCGCCCAGAGCGGGAGAAGTCACATGATGATTTCCCATCCAGAAAAAAAAGCTCTGCAATTCTTCAGGCCTGTGGATGTCGAGCTATGGGTGGCTCGCCGTTCGATAACAACCAGGCCCGGGTCGACGGCGCGTCGTGTTCCACGCGCGCCTCAAAGAGAATATGTCAGCAAACAAGACGGAGCCACATAGGGTCAAAATCTATTATATTCTATTCTTTTGTATTGGTTTTATTAAAATGCTGATGTTCAATGAATTAATATTTTATTTAGGTACTTAGATATCTACATATCTACGGCTTAAAATATAATTATGTGTGCAAACCTTGAACTTTAACCCATTCTAAACCAACTTACTTATTGTTTCAAGAATTTAAGGGTTGTATTGTAATAATATTAACATGATTATAATTTACAATGTATGCAGTAAAAGGTGAATGAATCAAAATGTTTAAGGTCATCGTAGGTCAGACATTTCACTCTCAAATTATAGTACAGTCGGTGATAGCAATTAACTGACCCCCCTAAAAATTACTCGATTTTAAACCCTATGCTCATAACATTAAACGTTATTCAATATGGTATGAGTTTATCAGACTAACACTACTCGATGAACAGAAACAATAAATAATTTTGATACGCAAACTTGAGCTTTAAGGGGTTGGTATTAGGTCATTTATTTATAACTTTTTACCTTTTTTAATAAGTGGGTAGTTAGACGTCAATATGCGTATTCAACAAAAACTGCTATAGATATGACATTAGGAATATGGGGTAGAAGAATAAATTGAACAAGATATTCTATGCACAAATAGCAGTGAATACGCGTGAACATTTTTACCTTGCCTTACTAAATTGTAAAGATCCACGCTTTTTTCCTTTTTATTAATTGTTATCAGTTTTGATAGTTTAATCGTCATGTCCAAGTTGAGTTGAGTGATTATTTAAAATACAAAATAATCTATTTGCATGAGGAGAATGTTGGTATTAAAGCGATTGCTACGAAACTTAATATAGCGGTAAGTGTATTATTTTTATGCTTCATTTATAATTATACTTTTTCCTTAATTCGTTAGTCTGCTTAAAAGCCGGTGAATGTAGAATAATAGACAATTAACTGTGTTTCATTATAAGCCTAATTTGAGATCATTTATAGGTCTAATTTGATTTATATAATCTAATTTGATAAACGTATTTTTTCAAACTTAATCGATAAATTATGTTTACCTATTCGTTACTAAAATTATGCTTATTGTGTTGTTTCAGAGAAATACAGTCAGATTGTCGCTAAGACGTTTTGAAAAGGCAGGGAATATTCAAAAAGATCGTCCTGGACCAAAACCTACTATGTTACATACTCCTGTGTCAGAACGTCATCAAGCAATTGTTAGAAGGCATACTGAACACCCATTTTTGCCTACTCATTCAACTGCAAGTGGAAGTGATCGTTGTTGGAATATGGTGCGCGGTATATGCGGGACCGCTTGCAACAAGCAATAGAAAAAATGGTGCTCCACTTCGCTATTAAAAGCATGAATAACTTGAGTAACCAGTGTTGGTCACAAACAATACTAACGTATGTCAGTGTGTGTGTTAAATTAACTATTGTTATAATTTGTAACGAAGTATTTCGAATACCTAGTTTTTTGTCAAAACCTTATTTTATAACTAAAATAACTATTCATAAAACAAATTGATATATAGTAGACCAGGTAGAACTTCAACGTATAATGCCGTTTTATTTAGTTCAATGATATTTAATGTAGTGATGTTATTGTTATGAAATAGAAATACATACCTATATTTCTAAATTTTATAACATGCTGATTCACTACATTAAACTCAGTGCAGTTAACAACGTTATTAGTAAGCAGGTAAATATTATCATCTTCGTGTCGTCATCAATATCATTTATGTTATTCTTATAATATTTTTTTTTATAAAATAAAGTCGTTTTTACCACCATTTTGGTTTTTTATTTCTGTTCGTTTTTTTTTGTTGTTGCTAAAGTTATAATTTATTATTTATAACTTAAAATAAATATACAAAACAGAAACAAACGCCTCAATTACGCTGGTTACGAACTCGCAACCACGATTTGTCAGATCACTACAGTCACCACTAGACCACTCGAATCATATTCAACGTGATCGAAATTACGTTTTATATTACAAGTTAAAATAATATTCAAGAACATACCTACCTTAACACTGCGTATTAAAGATCAAATTCGAATAACTATTTTATTGATCGTAGACGTTGAACCAGTTCCAACGTTGTTCTAGTTCGATCGTTCGTAACAAGCAAAAGGTTCAAATTCGTTTAATTTTTAGGGGGTCAGTTAATGGCTATCACCGACTGTACAGTTAATAGTTCGTTAGTTGTTAAAATAAGTTTTAACTTAAATTATATTTTGGGTACTTTTATTCGTGGCAATGCTTTCAGTTCGATGACTGCCACGGTGTTTTTTTTAGTAAATATCCATGGATTCGCAATTTTTAACCGCCGACGCAAAAAGAGGGATGTTATAAGTTTGACGTTGATGTCTGTCTGTGCGTGGGTGTGTTTGTCTGTGCCATCGTAGCTCTCAAACGGATGCACCGATTTCGATGCGGTTTTTTTTCATTTGAAAGTCAGTTTTATGAAGCGCTTATCATTTCACATAATAGTTGGCGAATTCATGAAATGGCCACCTGAAAATTTACCTTTTTAACTGACTTCAGAAAAGGAGGAGGTTCTCAGGTCGACTGTTTTTTTTGTGCGGTTACCTCATAACTTTTAACTGGGTGTCCCGATTTTGATGATTCTTTTTATATTCGAAAGCTGGTGCTTGTCATTGTCATTTTAATTTGAGTGAGATCTGACGATAAGTATTTGAGTTATTCCTAATAATGCGTGACTTCGACTACATTGACGTAGTTCTCATTCTAAATTGTCGATGTAAAACGAAAATAAAGAAGCTATATACGATGGTTTGAAAGAGCATCATAGTATTCGAGTCCCTTTCTAGTTCGGCGAAGATCTGATGAAGAAAGAAGGAATTAATTTATGGCATATTTATTTAGTAAATATTCCACTATAACTTAATTACTTTTCAACGTTGCTAGTCGAAAGAACGCCAAACAAATTTCAGATAAAATCAACGCGACGAACTCAACTAAAATACAATGTTCTGGCTCACCATTGAAACAAAGCACTTTATAGTCACTCACTGTACGTATGTACAACGACCTTTATATATTTATCTATAAGCATCTACAGACCAACATACTACGTTACTCAGCTTAGCCATAGTACTACAAAGTCGAAGTTAGATAGATTAAAACAGTCTACAGTGAAGAAAAGCTTATAAAATTAAAAAAAATCCTTGAATTATTACTTTATCGTGACTAAAATTAGAATAATTAATTAAAATAAATAAAATTCATAAAAAAGAAAAAATAATAGAATTTACTTTTTTATTTTCATTGTGAAATGGATTTGCAAAGTCGACGATGGAATGAGTTTACCCAGAAGAAGCCTGTTCACTCTAACTTTGAAGAGATTAGGGTTGAATGCATTCGTTCGTCGAATTTTAGTCACGATAATATATTTTATAATGACCTTATTCCACACAGATTCAGTGAGCAATGGTGGATGAGTGGTAACGGCCCCGACTTACGAAGGGAGACCTAGCAGTGGACGTCTTTCATCATGTCAGCTGAAAGACGTCCAGCAGAAATGGAATGATGATGGAAATTAACAACAAGGTGGAGGGTCGATGACCTAGTGAAGGCGTACTGGATTGGTCGATTTGGGAACACTTGGGGGAGGCCATAGTCCAGCGGTGGACGTCTTACGGCCGAAATAAGGATGATAATGAGGATGATGGAATTTGAAATGAACATTAGTCACTCACTGTACGTACAACGACCTTTATATATATAGCGGCGCCCCGCGGTTTTACCCGCGTAGTTCCCGTTCCCGTGGGAATATGGGGATACAATATAGCATATGTTACTATGGGTGAGGGTAGCTTTCTAATGGTGAAAGATTTTTTGAAATCGGTCCAGTAGTTTTTGAGTTTATTCGTTACATACAATATTACAAAATACAAATCTTTCCTCTTTATAATATTAGTATAATTGATTGAGTCAGGCGTTACTTTGCGGAAATCCATTTTAATTTGAAATTGAAAACAATATATCTAGTTTTAATTTCCGCGAATATTAGTGGGTTGCAGGTATGCACCTCCCTCCCGCCCGCTATATTATGCACATGCAAGATTACAAGGCAAATGCAAGGATTTTATGCACATGCAGGAAGGCAAAGCAATACCCAACACCATTACCGACACGTGTTTCGCCTCTCCACGAGGCATCCTCAGGGGACGTGTTGACTCGCTGACCGTTGAGTTGCGACTGAGAAATTAGTACACGGCACCCCCCCTTTTATACACTGCCACCGTTGGTTATTTGTGTACAACTACCCACAAACATTCGCAGTAAAGGGGAAGAAACTAAATTCGTCTGGTCATTCAACAGTGCAAAATTATTATTGTTACTATGTTTCAAAATCTCTAATTGTTCCAAAACACACAGCCGGAAACCCTTATCACAAACATGTAGTATATTAAAACTATTGTTGTCGCGCAAAGAATGGCCGGTATCAATTAGATGTTTCGCGAAATTCGATTTGTCCGAATGGCCATTTCTATACGCGGCAACATGTTCCGCATACCTTATGTCAAAGTTACGGCCCGTCTGACCCACATATACCCCGTTGCATTCATCACAAACCAGCCTATACACCCCAGACTTTTTACTATTTTCTAAAATATCTTTTCCGTTACAAACACGGCGTATATTCTGGTCCGTTCTGAACGCTACATAAACGTTGTTTTTTCTAAGTCCAGTCTGACCTATATGGGCCCCATTTCAGATAAAATTAGTAATTTACTTAGAAAAAACAACGTTAATGGTGCGTTCAGAACGGACCAGAATATACGCCGTGTTTGTAACGGAAAAGATATTTAAGAAAATAGTAAAAAGTCTGGGGTGTATAGGCTGGTTTGTGATGAATGCAACGGGGTATATGTGGGTCAGACGGGCCGTAACTTTGACATAAGGTATGGGGAACATGTTGCCGCGTAGAGAAATGGCCATTCGGACAAATCGAATTTCGCGAAACATCTAATTGATACCGGCCATTCTTTGCGCGACAACAATAGTTTTAATATACTACATGTTTGTGATAAGGGTTTCCGGCTGTGTGTTTTGGAACAATTAGAGATTTTGAAACATAGTAACAATAATAATTTTGCACTGTTGAATGACCAGACGAATTTAGTTTCTTCCCCTTTACTGCGAATGTTTGTGGGTAGTTGTACACAAATAACCAACGGTGGCAGTGTATAAAAGGGGGGGTGCCGTGTACTAATTTCTCTAGCACTCTTAGGAAAAACAAACCCAGAACGCGTTCCGTATTCCGACCTCGCCGACGAGGTCCATCGCGACGCCCCCGTCAAAACCCTCCCCGACTTTTGCCTAACGAGCCAGCCCGCGCTGCTGAGCCATTAGCGTTAAATCCCCTAAATTATATCAATCAGACCCAGCCTGTCCCTTGCTGCCCCTCCTCAATGACCCCGCTAAGCCGAGGCCCGTGTCCCACAGGGGATGCCCTTAGCGAGCGGCCATTTAGTTTTAAGTAGTTTTAAGCCCCGGCTGGGGGCCTTAGAATCTAAGGCAACCACGGGATTGCCCGGTTGAGCAGTAACCAGCCTTAATGTGCTGAACTGCGAGTAGTCCATTCAAAAAAAAAAAAAAAAAAATACTAATTTCTCAGTCGCAACTCAACGGTCAGCGAGTCAACACGTCCCCTGAGGATGCCTCGTGGAGAGGCGAAACACGTGTCGGTAATGGTGTTGGGTATTGCTTTGCCTTCCTGCATGTGCATAAAATCCTTGCATTTGCCTTGTAATCTTGCATGTGCATAATATAGCGGGCGGGAGGGAGGTGCATACCTGCAACCCACTAATATTCGCGGAAATTAAAACTAGATATATTGTTTTCAATTTCAATATTAGTATAGATTTATCTATAAGCATCTACAGACCAACGTACCACGTTACTCAGCTTAGCCATAGTACTACGAACTTGAAGTTAGATGCGAGTTGTGGGCTCGTGTGCACACAACTCGCATCTGTGTCAGCGCTATATATACCGACGAGTTGTGGGCACACGAACAGAATGATTGTTCGACCCATATGGTGAGTTCAGGGCACCGAAAGTATTAACTTTCAATCCAACACTGAAGGTTTTCCATCAGGCCTATAGGTACCCGTGCTATAGGTACATCATATAACCCTGCAGTAGGTACTTATATACGCCCTTCAAGGCAACAATTTCCTTTGGCGCGGTGAGCGAGCATCGATGCATAGATTGTGTACAATGTAGGCTTATTTATAAACACATCAAAAGTATCTAGGGATCAACATATATTTTTGCAATAACTTTCCTCCTGATTGATATTAATTAAAATTTTCTTTAAGGATTCATCAAATAAAGTGTTTTCGTTTGTCACAGTAACGATAAACCAAGTCACCTTTGCATTAATAAAGAAATTTGCCATTTTCCTAATAAAGGGATTTTTGACATTTGAACCACTAACATTAAAGTTCGAAAAAAAGACTGAAATAACAGTTTTCTTTAAAATTTTATTGGGTAACTTAAACAATTAATAATCCGTGTTTCTACCGCGAACACTAACAACACAAGAACATCGGTTTGGCATACTCAAAATGAGTTCATCCAAATCACGCTGTGGAATGGCCGCCCATGTTCGTTGCAACAACAAAAAAAGGTCTTCTTGCGACTGGATACCCTCCATATTCGGCAGAGCTCTTCGCTTACCTTGGCTGAGCGCCATGGAGGACGGTATCGCTGCACCACACGGAGACAAGACCGATACATTCAAATCTTAACTCGAAGAGCTCCAACAATAACCGCCATGATGTTAGCCGTGAGGCTTCATCACTCTTCAGGGAACTTAATTAGCGACCAAACAGTCAGAAACCGCTTGCATGAAGTGAACCTTCATTCCCGAAGACCGCTACGGGTACCACCTATAGCAATGCACAATCGTAGGATTCGATATCAATGGGCTCTTGAACACAGAAATTGGGCAGAAGAACAATGGCGTTTCGTGTGCTTTTCTGATGAGTCTCGTTTTGGTATGAGACCGGATACAAGACGTATACGACACTGGAGAACCCCTGGACGCCAACAGCGATTAAAATCCTGCCAGGAAGTCCATCCTTATAGTGGTGGAACCATCATAGTATGGGCGGGTATTTGGATCGGCGGAAGAACTGAGTTGATTTGGATCAGAGGCAACCTCAACGCTCAAATTTATGCTGAGACGATTGTATCAGACGTCATCGTTCCTCTACAAGTGCAAATCGGTCCCTTATTTCAGTTAATGCATGATAATGCACGACCGCACACCGCAAGAGTTGTAAGACAGACTCTCGCCGCAGCTAACATCAATGTCCTGCCCTGGCCTGCTCAGTCGCCAGACTTGAACCCGATTGAGCATGCATGGGATATGCTACAGAGAAGAGCTCTGCCGAATATGGAGGGTATCCAGTCGCAAGAAGACCTTTTTTTGTTGTTGCAACGAACATGGGCGGCCATTCCACAGCGTGATTTGGATGAACTCATTTTGAGTATGCCAAACCGATGTTCTTGTGTTGTTAGTGTTCGCGGTAGAAACACGGATTATTAATTGTTTAAGTTACCCAATAAAATTTTAAAGAAAACTGTTATTTCAGTCTTTTTTTCGAACTTTAATGTTAGTGGTTCAAATGTCAAAAATCCCTTTATTAGGAAAATGGCAAATTTCTTTATTAATGCAAAGGTGACTTGGTTTATCGTTACTGTGACAAACGAAAACACTTTATTTGATGAATCCTTAAAGAAAATTTTAATTAATATCAATCAGGAGAAAAGTTATTGCAAAAATATATGTTGATCCCTAGATACTTTTGATGTGTTTATTTTATAAGTGCGAAGAGCAGGGCGGGCGGGCCCGTCGCCGCCCTAGGGTGTACGGGGTGTTGCTTTTTGTGTCAGTGTTAATTGTATTTTTAAGTAAAAATCTTTTGTCGCGTCTCTGCTTTTACATAAGCGTTATTTGTTGTTTTTTTATAACTAAATATCGCCATCTGATGTCACCCACAGGTAATAAATAAAAATAAAATCCCAAGACAGAATCAATTAGGTAAAAAAGGAAAGATAAAATAATCTTTTTGATTTTGTATTTTTTAATTTCATTAATCTCATGAATTACTTTAAATAGTTAATTTGTAGATGGTTACAGATAGGTACACAACTATTTTAATATGTGTGTTTAATATAAGAGTGAAAAATGTCACCATTAATAAACGTAATCTTTGAATAAAACGTATTGTTGAATTTCTGAATCTTTTTATTATCTAAATACCAGTATATCTTAGAACAGTTTACATCACACGAACATATTTCTTTCCTTCTTTCCTACAACTTCAGTAATACCCTTATTTTGGTTGCTCAACCAGGTAGGCTACTGCAAACTCAACCTGGCGAAATGGGGTTTCATGGACCCGTCAGATACTCTATGTGTGTGCGACGCTCCTGTTCTGAACATGAGCCATACACTGGAGTCCTCCAGATGCCCATGCACCTGTACTTTTGGGGGATTTATTGAATGCCATGGACGTTGCACGCATCGTAGCCACCTACTGGTCTCAAAACCTCTAACCATCATCTGCCTAGCCTTTTCCCAACTATATTGGGGTCGGCTTCTAGTCATACCGGATTCAGCTGAGTACCAGTATTTAACGTGAAGCGGCTGCCTACCAGACCTCCACAACCCATTAACTGGGGAACACGGTACTTCTTGGCAAGACTGGAGTCAGATTTTCTGGCTTCTGAAAATCCGTAACGACTGCCAAAGATCTACAAATGACAGCCGGGACCAACGGCTTAGCGTGCTTTCCGAGGCATGGAAGAAACTCGGTATGTTAAGATGCTCACCTATCCACAGTCCAACCTCGGCAAGCGTTGCTTAACCTTGAAGATCGACCTGTGCGGCTGTTATTCTTTAGCCACGAGCTATCGAAAAGAAGCAACATCCTGTACACAGCGTAGTGTTTACAATCCCCCGACTGTTCATCAGTGTGCGTGTCGGCCATAGCAACGTTTTACGAGTTATTCCAACTCGTTAACTGTTTACTGGGCCTCATACAAAGTGCCTTGTAATTTCATTATTATGTACTAGTTCAATATACGAGGCTTTTTCTCGGTTTTCGACAATAGTTATGGTTTAATTTGGTGTTTAAAGCCTTTTGATAGTTTTTAGTATAAATAATTATTTCATCTTAACATAACGAGACTTCTCCGTGCCTCGGAAAGCACGTTAAGCCGTTGGTCCCGGCTGTCATTTGGAGATCTTAGGCAGTCGTTACGCATTGTCAGAAGCCAGAAAATCTGACACCAGTCTCGCCAAGAAGTACCGTGTTCCCCAGTTAATGGGTTGTGGAGGTCTGGTAGGCAGCCGCTTCACGTAAAATACTGGTATTCAGCTGAATCCGGCTTGACTGGGAGCCGACCCCAATGTAGTTGGGAAAAGGCTAGGCAGATGATGATGAATTATCTCGAGGAGCTCGTGGCTAAATTATAACAGCCACACGGGACGATCTTCGAGGTTAAGCAAGGATCACGGGTGGGTTTTAGTCAGTATAAGTCTGACACTCCCTTCCGCTCCACCCAGGGCGGGAGGAGTCATTTGATGATTTCTCATCCAAAAAAAAGGGTTCTACAGGGCAGATTTTATTTTTTATTCGGTGATTTTTATAGCAGCACCCCGCGGTTTCACCCGCACAAGTTTCGATCCCGTAGGAATATCGGGGTAAAAATTATCCTATATATTAATCCTGGTTATAAACCATCTGTGTGCCGAATTTCATCCAAATCCGTTCGGTAGTTTTTGCATGAAAGAGTAACAAACATCCATCCATCCATCCATACTTACAAACTTTTGCGTTTATAATATTAGTAGGATATTGATTCAAATGAACGGTCAGATGTCCTTTAAAAGGTTCATTCAAAATCCAGACAGCGTCAATCTGTCTGGTATTTCGCTGAAATGGACCTTTTTAGTGCAGCCGTGAAACACTCACTAAGTTTTTTGCATGCCATTTTTGTAATACATTTATTACTCTTACTTACGTGTGTGTAGTAGTAACACACATCCTGGAAAATAATCCATCGTAAAAATACGGAATCCTTAAAAATAAAATCATTTTACTTTCCATGTGTTTATCAATTCTTTTTCAAGACCCTTTTTCTCAGAAACAGCTTGACGCATTATGTTTTATCGTAAAAACGCTGAGCCAATTTCAAAAGATTTCGGTTAAAGATTACAACGAGTAAATGTAACTACTATAAAACATTAAACTAGCTTACTTTGTGAAAACTTTTTATAAGTGTTAACTATTGTTATTAGTACTTATTTTAAGATTAACATCTTAAGATTAATGCTGAAATAACTTTTGATTTATATACTTGAACTACTTTTGTAATTTTTTTTTGGAAGAAAATTATTATTGTAGAGGTGGAAAATACAAAACACTTAAACTAAAATCCTACTAACTACAATATGGCATCAAAAAACTCGTCTTCATCGCTGTCGACTGGAAGTGAGCCCAATAGACTGGCGGCATTGCCACGTTGTATGGCAATGCTTATCCTCTGTCCGAAATATAAGCTAGCCCTTGGGTCACGCGAAGTATCAACTAAACGTTTAGCAAGTTCTTTAAATAACGCATGAGCACTCAGAACCCACGGTCCAAGAGTTTCAACAAATATATAATTGCCGACTAGGTTATTATATGTATGTCTGTCGTTTGAGGTTCGTAGCAGCCGCAGCGGTAGTAGATAAAGTAAATATAATCTAATAAAGGTATTAGTAGAATTGAGCAAAAAATGCATTTATTCGTCATTATGTAGATTCAACACGACAAGCATAGAGTAAACTATAAGAATTGTACGGAATGATACGTTTAACTACGTTGAGTAATTTATACTGAAAGAGTTACTTTCTTTCTTTAACTCTGTAACACTTTATTTCTTAGCAGACGCTGAGTCTGCTAGAGTTAAAGAAAGAAAGTGTTCAGCTTCAATCAGTTAGACCATAAGCCAATCCAATATATTTGAGACTAGCAGCGCCCCGCGGTTTCACATTTCCCGCATAATTCCCGTTCCCGTGGGAATACGGGGATTAAATATAGCCTAAGTCACCCGGGGATAGTGTAGCTTCCTAATCTTTACCAATATTATAAAGCTGAAGAGTTTGTTTGTTTGTTTGTTTGAACGCGCTAATCTTAGGAACTACAGGTCCGATTTGAAAAAATCTTTCATTGTTAGATAGCCCATTTATCGAGGAAGGCTATAGGCTATATATCATCACGCTTAAGTCAAAAGGAGCGCAGCAGCGATAAAGAATGTTTTAAAATCGGGGATTCCACGGGGACGAAGTCGCGGGCAGCAGCTAGTGGTAAAATAAATTTTCAAATCCGTTCAGTGGTTTCGGAGCCTATTCAATACAAACAAACAAAAAAATCTTTCCTCTTTATAATATTAGTATAGAAAAGGCAATGCAGATAAAAATGAAGCAGTTTAAATAAGCCTTTTTCTTTTTATGGATGGGAAATCATCGAATGATTTCTTCCGCTCTGGGTGGAGTGGAAGGGGGTCTCAGGCACTTACTGACTAAAACCCATCTGCGTTCCTCCTAGAGCCCTTTGCTTTCGCAAAAAAAGTGACACGGTGAATCTTTCGAACAAAGTTAGCAAACCAAGCAGAAAGAAGCCTTATTATTATTATTCTAAGATTTCTTCTTTTTATGCATTTTTTGTCCGAGGTATATGCCCCGACTTACGAATTTTAGGTCGCGGGTCCACCAGGCGCATTACTTTGTGTAATTAATTTCATCACCGCTGCTCTCAAAACGGTAAAGGAAAACATCGTGAGGAAACCGGCATATCCTAGAACCAAAAATTCGAAGCCATGTGACATTCACCAACCCGCACTGGGCCCGCGTGGTGGATTACGGCCCATTCCCTCTCCTAGAGAGGAGGCCTGTGTCCCAGCAGTGGGTACATAAAAGGCTGATTATGATTATTATGATGCATTTTTTACGTTGTTAAAACAAAAACGAATATTTCTTCTGACATAAAAGCCGTTGATCACAGCAAAAAATGCACCATCAACTACATATTAAGGTGGAGGCACATTTTCCTAACATTATTCCGCTTGATTGATTAGCTCCCCTTATCAGAAATCATTGTTTTTCATGAAACACTCCGCTCCATAGGAAAAAAGGCTAATTTGTCACTTCGAAAGCCATGCTTATCGTACCGTAATTGATTTCGAAAATATAAAAATCTTGATAAGAAATTAATTTGTGGTGCCTTAATAAATATTGTGACTGTGATTTTCTTTAAGACGCTTAGGTAATTATGGTCGAGTATGTGGCGTTTTAACTTATAATGTAGTTAATCAGCTTTCATTTTGAATAAGGAACTGGCTAGTGTTCCAAACCGAATTCCGTTGGGTGCAAAATAAGTACGACCAAGGTTGGTTGGTGGACCAGAGACCGACCTAAATTCAGTGGTGATTATGTATAGTGTTTTCATCTTTAGCAGTTTAACTGGTTTAAATAGACGGGACCCCATAGGGTCAGTGCCTGCTAGGGTTGCAGAATTTGTTCGAAAGAGTCACCGCGGCCCTGGTGGTTGGGTTTAGTCAGTAAGAGTCTGAGACTCCCTTCCACTCCGCCCAGAGCGAAGAAGTCATTTGATGATTTCCCATCCAGAAAAAAAAACCTGGTTTAAGTTAATTCCGTTGATGATGCTGATGATTGTTCTGTGATCAAATCTGGGCTTGCTTTTCTATGATCAAATTATCCTATTAAAACTATGATCATGCCTAAACTAATTGGGCACATATAAAGGTACCATAAAACACTACAGGCTCTTGCATTTTTTAGCCAACCCAAAAGCCTCCCCATAGCCACAACTTACTTTAACAACCGTCAAAGACCCTAAAGAAAATGGCTGAAAAATATTTAACAAATAAAACAAAGAACAAGGTCCCATTATCTATGTTGTTACTGAAGCCCATAAGTTTGCGTTTCATGACGTCACAAGTTTGCATAGACTGACATCATGGCCGTCTGAGCAGTTGTCTTTGCTTGCTCAGACATAATTAGCTGAAAAAAACAATGTTGGTACAACTGAAGGCTGATGTCTGAAGCATAGTTTGTTAAATTTGTTAGCTATACGAGGAATGATTGTGATCTTTCATTATTATTTGAATAAAAGTGTTAAGTTTAAAATCTTTGACAGTAGCTAGAATATTTATGTTCTCTTGCTCTTGATACGTGTGACTTAATAAATAATATAGAGTGATGTTTTTTGCTTGTTTATACACATGTGAAAATGTAACACCCAGCATCAGTCTCTTTTCTCTCACACAACAACACACACACCACACACAAACACACACACTCTCAACTACAGTTAATCCCTAGTATTGCATCCGTGTGGTTGTAATCACCTCCTCTTCCTCTTATTTGATCGTGAAACTGTTAGTTTGAAGAATTATTGCAACAGTATTGCAATGTCGCATCCTGCCTGTCTGCGAACCCTCAAAAAAAAAAACAATGTTATAAACATCATCTGCCTAGCCTTTTCCCAACTATATTGGAGTCGGCTCCCAGACAAGCCGGATTCAGCTGAATACCAGTATTTTACGTGGAGCGGCTGCCTACCAGACCTCCACAACCCATTAAATGGGGAACACGGTACTTCTCGGCAAGACTGGTATCAGATTTTCGGGCTTCTGACAATCCGTAACGACTGCCAAAGATCTCCAAATGGATGCCGGGACCAACGCTTAACGTGCATTCCGAAGCACGGAGATTAAGTCTCGTTATGTTAAGATGGTCAACCATCCACAGACCAACCTCGGCAAGTGTTGCTTAACCTCGAAGATCGGTCCGTGCGGCTGTTATAATTTACCCACGAGCTCCTCAAAACAACAAAGTAAACCACAATATATTGTGCCTAAACAGAACCAAAGTTTTTAGCTACGTTTTATCAGATCAATTATGTACGTCGTTAGGACGAAGCAACCTTCAACTCAGTGCACGCCAAATTAGATTTTAATTCGTTTCTTATAAAGGTTAATTTGCTTTCTGAGCTTTATTTTAATGTGGTGACGGAAAATGTTGGCTAAGGAAAAAGTAAAACCTTTAAGGAAAGAAAAGTAAATGGTTGTAATAGGAAAAAGCGACTGCTTAGTACTGATTTGAATAATATCATTAAATTATGTAAATCATAAACACCGTATATGGTACAGTTAGTTTTGTAACTTTAATTAACCTGATTTGTGAAAATATTGTGATGTTTCCGAGTTTTCTCGAGTTGCCACAGAAACATTCCATTCATGTTTTATGATGATTCTAGTCATGTATATGATTTTTTAATCAATATTGTATTAAAGATAAAGATAGACTTATTTGTCAAAATATACATGCAAGCATGCAGGATGTCACAGTATTATTTGGTACGTACATATGTACTTCGTTTTACCAGTAAGGCGTACAAATTTATATAAGAAGCAGAGGCCCGCGGTTTCACCCGCATAAGTTTCGATCCCGTCGGAATATCGGGGTAAAAATATCCTATATCTATAAACCATCTGTGTGCAAAATTTCATCCAAATCCGTTTTGTAGTTTTTGCGTGAAAGAGTAACAAACATCCATCCTGTATACTAACAAACTTTCGCGTTTATAATGTTAGTAGGATTTACAAAAATCAATAAGAATTACAAAATTAAAATTAAATGACTAAATGTCACAATTCAGGTACATAATCAGTCAGTAATATATTTAAGTTAATTTGATATTGAAAGTTTCAGGGCATATAAATAGAGTTATCAGAACTGTTGAGATCATTCAGCATCACGTCTTTTGAACCAAACCTACGAAAGATTTTTATTTTGCCGTGCTGAGAGTCCTTCATGGCACAGCATTATGTTGAGTGCAAGCCTTTTTGCCACAACCACGACATGCAATTCCTTTATGTATATTCACATAATCACTTTTGTTATTTGTATGGTTATTAAATTTTAATTCGTCGTTACTAACATAATTTAAGTACTACTATTACTATCGTTTATGTATGTTATAGTGAAAAATTCATTAATTTATGTCGTTTAATGGCAATTAAATACTTTTTCTTTCTTTCTATTTCTGCATGTTTTTCTATACTATTATTTATTTAATATAAAGAGGAGAGATTTTTTGTTTGTTTGTACCGAAAAGTCTCCGAAACTATAAGACATTTCAACCATTTTTCTGTTATGGAAAGCTTGTATTCCCATAAGAACGGGAACCACGCGGGTGAAACCACGGGGCGCTGCTAGTTAAAATATTAAAATAATCATTTTAAAAGACATTGAATTCGTTGTATTGGTTTGTCCGTTTATTTAAAAAGCCTTATTATTATTTTTTTCTTTTTCTAAAAATTAAGTAAACTAAATCACTTCCTCCCACTAAACTATAAACAACAGCTTGAAATGCCGCTGCTTGCCAGAAATCCGAACCGTTCTAAATTCCCTAATCTTAGACGAAACTTTACGATTCCATTTCCCGATAAATCCGTGCCTGGATTTCTGCCCAGCCTAGTAATTCCTGTAAAAGAGCCACATTTTTGCCCCAACTAATGAACTTGGCTGGAAAATGTTACTTACCGAGTTCGTGGAAAAGGCTAACGAATTTCATTATTAGAAAAACTTGTTAATTTTCATATAGTTTATTTTGTAGTAGGTATTTTCCTGAAAACAACTATGAAGTTCGTCAGTTAGATTATGAAACATTTTGGACAGATTTTTGTTGAAAATCTAACTGACAGTTGATGGACAATAAACGGAAATCGGTTGGTTTGTTGGCTGGATTGATTAGCTAGTCTGGTTGACTGGTGGTAATTGATATAAGCATAAGCATAATCAGCCTTTTAACGTTCCCACTGCTGGGACACTGGCCTCCTCTCTAGGAGAGGGAATGGGCCGTAATCCACCACGCGGGCCCAGTGCGGGTTGGTGAATGTCACGTGTCTTCGAATTTTTGGGTCTAGGACATGCCGGTTTCCTCCCGATGTTTTCTTAATTTTGTAGTCATTGGTTGGTTCATTTGTTCATTTTGTGGCGAAGATTGATGACAGGTAGGGCTTTGAGCAAAAAATATCATTTTTTACATAGGGTTTGATGAAATTTTATTTTGTCAAACAAAATGTTTGTCAGGGCATTTTAATTATGCAAAACTAGCTATCGCCTGTGGCTCTGCCCGCGTGAATGTTGAAAATTATCACAAGGGAATAACTCCAGGGGTAAAAAGAATTCTATGTATTAATTTTCGTTCAGCAGTTAAGACGTAAGAGAGACAACAAACAGACAGACATACAGAGTTACTGTTGCATTTAAAAAAATACAAGTATGGCTAAGCTGTACTTACAAGCTTTGTTTGGTTCAGAATGTTTGTTTGCTAGAATATACATAGATTTTAGCCTTTTTCCTAGTTCTACGACGAATTTGATTACTGAAATTTTCGCTAAGTTATTAAAAACCTAAAAATTACACAAAAAAATTATAATAAAAATACACCTATAATTTTTATTGCAATCTTTTTGAAAACCTCAACTACTGACTAAACCAATAAATCCAAATAATCCCCTAAACCAAAATGCGAGTATTTTTATTTAATGACGGCCTTTATGGAGGCTATAGGAGCGATTTCCCATCAATAAAGTACTGTTACGGTGTTAAATTAGCATCGGATCGATATTCTCTTCCGGGCCGTGGCACGCCGTAGCAGGTACGGAACGGGCCAATGTTTACCTTATTTACTGTACTAAAATGTATTGTGGACTATCTGCTGCCTGCGACTTCGCCCGCGTGAAGGTCGGAAATCATCCCAAGGGAACATAATCCCGGGATAAAAAGTACCCTATTTGTTATTCCAGACTATGATCCATATCTGTGCCAAATTTCATCAAGATCCATTCAGGAGTTTTTGCGTGAAAGAGTAACAAACATACATACTTACAAACTTTCGCGTTTATAATGTTAGTAAGATAAGATGTGGATTATGTTACACAGTGGTAGCTTAATTATGTCTGTGATTGTACTTCGTCTATGTTGCGTAGGTACTTGTTTCCGTTTGTATTGGATTTAATCAATCTATACTAATATATAAAGCTGAAGAGTTTATTTATTTGCTTGAACGCGCCAATCTCGGGAACTACTGGTCCGATTTTAATGCTTTCAGTGTTAGATAGCCCATTTATTGAGAAAGGCTATATAATTATAATCATGTTAAGACCAACAGGAGTGGAGCACCAATGAAGATTGTTTTATAACCATTCTACGCCGACGAAGTCGCGAGCAGAAGCAAGTGTAGGTATGATAAAATATGTAATATTGTAAAAACCATGCACTGGATCCTACCCTCTATGCTGATTTCTCTATAACTCTTGATAAGTTCAGAAAGTAACGGAATCCAAATACAAAACCCTTTAATACTAAAATTCACAATTTCACCAGCGTATTCCGAGAGAAAACAAGATGGATGTCCTGATATAAAGTTACATGAAAAATTAACTTTCCGAAGGCATTAATCAAGCCATATGATGGGTACTAAGAATACATCGATAATTTACATGCTACCGGTACTGAGCTGAAGGTTTTTTTTTGTCCTATAGTTGAAGTATCCCGTGGTGTAGGCCGAAATCGTTTCGAATCGGGATTCGAGCTGTAATCGATGCTTCAACAATCGATTTAATTAGAAGTATCGGTACTTTTTTGAGTACTGTTAGGAGCAATGGTGTTTTGTGAATTTTTGACTTTTTTATTATTTCGTCTTTTAGGCTGACCAACCTTGACTGTTCAAAAGTGCCTGCAAATAAGTTGAGTTTTTGTTATTTTTTTCTTGGGTATACCTCTGTCCGCCATTAGGAAACAAAAAGGCGTGAAGAAAAAAAACGCACTTCCCTTCGAAGTTGAGATTACACTTTCGACCAAACCTTAATGACCCAGCATTAAAGAAAAACAAAAAAACTCCTTTAGGTTAGGAAAAGCTCTGATTCACTAGTTTTGCCAGTTACAAAATATTCGTACATGCGAAAACGGACAAACAGAAATCTTATTGATATAATAGAATCTTAAAAAAAAAATGATTTACTACGGAAGCAAGTATTTACTCCGTATTGTAATTTATGCATACTTGTATAATTTTAGGAAGTGGAACCAAAGTGTCTTGGCACCGAACAAATCCACAGTCATAACATGTCAAGTTTAAATACAGTCATACATATATGTATTATGAAACACGTGAGCTTTGTGGAGGCATTTCTACGAAAATTATGTAAACTATTTCCTACTGATTCTTACAGTTTGCATGTTTGGCTTTGCGAATAGTGTTTTTCATTATTTTATTGAGTACAATATTATTTGATACGGAGGTGTAAAGTTTACTTATTTATTTTACCTACATGTAAGTACATCTTAAGTAATATTATAAATCCACAAAGAAGTTTGTTTGTTTATTTAAGCTTTCATGCCTTAATCGCTGAAACAATTTTGATGAATTTCAGTAGAAAGATAGGACCCGGTTAAAGGTCCTTTAATGTGAGCGAAGCCGCTAAAAGCTATTCTTTTCTATTTTTTTGTTGTTGTAAATTTATGTATTCGACCACGTTCTACAATATTTAGTTTATTGCCTCCATTCGAATCAACTTTGACTAAACCTCCCCCTATCAAATTGGCAGAGTATTGATTGATTGTTGTTCTTCCAACCCCAGTAGATTGGAAGAAGTTTCCTTCACAGAACTTTAAGTATGGCAATGCAGTGGCTGTCTTAGATTACCATAATCTAAGACAGCCACGCCATTTTTTATGGCTGAGGCTGGCTTGCACAGAAAATACGGGCTACCACTCAGAACAATGTTGACAGCTATGCACTTGCCACTGCTTGAACAAAGCCTCTTTCCTTCTGAGCTCTAGCTTTTCAATTAAGTGTGAAGAAGAAAAGAAAATTATTATAGTTTTCTTACTCCTCCAATCTAATGTTACTTCTGCTGATTGTTGAGTGGAGTATTGTGGTGGGTGAGTTAGTCTATTTAACTAGCTATGATTACACTTTTTATGGATGGGTAAATCTTCAAATGACTTCTCCTGATCTGAGTGGAGCGGAAAGGAGTGTCAGACTCTTTTTGACGAAAACCCATCCGTTCTTTCTTTTTGAAACGTGGGCAACGTTTAAAAAAGAAGAAAGAAAATAAAGTGTCACTAAGAATTTCTCCTGTTTCGTGAATGCGTTCACGTACATACAAACTCACATACACAAACAGTCAGACCCGGAACAACTATCTGTAGGCCATACAAATATTTGTTCTGTGCGGGATCGAACGACACGTAGCGCAGCAGTCAATCGCAGAACCACTGCGCCAGCTATGTCTTCATATTAGCTACCGACAAAAAATAATTAAGGAAATGATTTAAAAAATGTTCAATGAACTCTCAATTAACTGGATTGGCAAAAGAATAAAGAAGCCTATGCCTAGCTGTGAGCTATTTCGGGGTGTGGGCGATAGTGATAATTTAAAAAAATCCAACAGCACAAGAATAAAAAACAAGATCAATTTTTAGCATTCTGATATAAATAAGTAGCATCAATGTAGAATGGTGGGATTGTGGGGCAAGTAAAATGCTATAAATGGTTTTACTCGTGGTTTATTCCTTTTAATCCGACACACAAACGTATAGATTGAAATCCTCTTCTTAAAATTAAAATAATGTATATCCCACGTCTTGCCGTCTTTCACACTCAACCGCCATCTCCCTTTTCTCCCTCTCACTATCGTTCCTTCTCTCTCACACACGTTACGTTCCATTCCTCATATATTCACACTATAAACACTCATCCTACATTCGGTCATCCTGCTCCCATATCAATTTTGGTAAAACACTAAATTAACTGCATCAGACCGCTTGAATCGTCATGTCACTTGTCTGTTCTTTGTTCAATTTCGCGCGGACGTGACTCATATTTTGACATTTTCACTACTTTCGCCACTTTTGTTATTTTCTATCATTGCTTGGCGTTAAAATTCTATAATTCCTTCTGTTTTAATTCGTTTTTTTGCCCACAAAACCTCTGTCACCGCCAGTACAGCCTCGCAACATACTATACGCGTCGTCGATCCCTTAAACACACGACAGTTTACAATAAAACACCCACCAGCCCCCTACTGATTTTTATATCTCATCGGTACTGAATAAAATTATATCCAGTATTCATAATTTACGCGTTGATATATGCATATGTAGGTAGCGGGAAGGCTTTTTGTTAAGATTTACGAGTCCAATTAACAAGTGGTATTGTGTATTGGTTTTTATCTTTGATTTTAAAGTGGGTTGGTATGTTTGGCCTGCAGTGTACGGTGATAGATCATTGGGGTTTGCTAAAATCTGGCAGATTCGGGACTGAGTTGCAATCAACCTTGTTTTAGAGCGTCACATATGTAATTACCTTAATTAACATCAAATTAATTATAATTATGAAATTAATTTAAAAAAAGAGGTAAGTTTCTACGACGACGGTACATAGTTGGGCATCACTCATTTAAATTTGGGTTAGATTTGAAATTAAGTTCGTCTCGTGTTATTTTCAATCACAATTCAAGCTTGAGCATAATCTCTACAGACTAAACTTTAATATTTACTTAGGTGCATGACTACAGTTAGGAATGTTTTTTGTAGAAAAATAACAATCACTTTTTCACGGACATGTCTTAGAGATGTTACTCCAGAGAAAACAGGTTATTTTATATTTTTCTTTATTTGAGATTGTTTTGCTGATGACTCTAGTCAAGGTCAGAAGTTACAGAGACAAAGTCGACGATGGAGAATTCTCAAAAACATCGATTCTTTAAACGATTATGGTTTATGCCATGTTCATTTTGTAATCAAATTAGCTTGAACAAGAAATCTGTCCGTGAGTTCTGAAATCCATTTATAAGCTCAAAGATCAGGTTTTTTATATCCTAGTCTACCGTTACTTAATGACAGGCACGCACCAATTAAACACATCAACTGCTAACGTTCAAAATATGCAAAATCCAAACAAGATATTAAATTACAAACTTAACCCCCCATTAAAATGACCGCACTACTCGACCTGTACTAGATTACTCTAAAGTACATCTAAAATACATCGATTGCATCAAAATCGAATGCAGTATCGATTCCAGTGAATCGAGAACACCGCGAGACGGCACATATATTAATACGTTGTAGTCCGCAATAAAATTGCCTGACAGCGTTAAATAAGTGCCGGGAAAGGCATTTATAAGTAATCGATACATCGGTATGCAACCGATTCTAAGTTTCGATTTATTAAATTTTGCGTCAGGTGTTAGGTTTAAATTGAGAATAGATTCGTTGTTTGTGATTTTATAGGTAACGCTTTTGTTTCCCATTGTACTGGCGCCGGTTTTTAGAATCCAGTTTTTTTCTTAATGTAAGTATTTTCTTTTGGGCATAACGCGTCTGATATTATTAAAAGAAAGCTTTGCATTTGAAAATACTTAATATTCTAAAAGGATTCTCTTTATTAACATTTAAATAAATCCAGATCAGTTTGTGTGATAGCCAGAATACAACTCTTCAAGATATTCTTTTTTCTCACAATAACGTTCCGTTCAAGGTGTCGATCTAAACCGTTTCTTTCAACTTATATGATGTTTGATAAAAATAATTCCACGAATGAATCACTACACTGTGATGAGGACCAAGCTTAACATAACAATTGGTGACGAAAAGTAATATAACTTTGCACAATTTCCTGAAACTCAGGCAACCTATTACAATACCAATCTCTACCTAATTATTTGAGCCAACCCTATTTTGGATTGCGATGCCAACATTTTTTTGTAAGAAATATAGGACAACCCTCACGTAGTGCGGGGTTTTTGATCCGTAGTTACCCATTGGTTAACAATTCTGGACACAAAAATTTCGTAAATTTCAGTTGGACACAACAATTTCGGAAATTTTCGTTTATCGATCAACAGCTCAAAGCTTGACTTGAAATTAAGTAAAGTTAGACTATTTGTTTAACAAACAATTTTGGTCCAAATAGAAACTTTTTTAAGAAACCCAAAATTTTTAACCAAGGATAATATTACGGATCAGCAAAACTCGCCTATAGCTTTTCCGCGTTAATAATTAGGAAGCAACACATTTTCCTGTATTAATAAAATATGATTTTGATGCATGTTGATTTGCCATAATTAATCAGTCAGTTTATACTAAGAACCGACTTTATTTATTTATATTAAGTAATATCAAACTTATCCAGAACCAAAGAAAAATAAGGTTGTGAATTTCACGGAAAATATTTTTGGTACTGAAAGATAAAGTTTTACGGTAACCGGGTGAATTTCCGGGAAATCTTTTGGCGAGTCCATAAATAATGAACTCAAAATATCCTCCACACTGACAAACGTGACTCACTTCGATCTAAGCACATACTTCAAAACAGTGGTGTGCAGTGGTTCGAGTTAGGGTAGGCCAGAGAAAATGTCCAAAAAAAAAAAAAAACACATTATTCAGGGTTGATTTTTAATGAAAGGAGTTTTTTTTTTATTAAAAAAAAACAAAATTAAATAACACCACGTTTCAACCCTGAATAATGTGGTGCGTTTTTTTTTTTTGGACATTTTCTCTGGCCTACCCTAACTCGAACCACTGCACGCCACTGCTTCAAAATACCACAACAGCCCCACTTACCTTGGAAGTAACTCTTGGTCCGAAGGTAGCTGACCGACAGCCGCAGGATGGACAGCCGGTCCAGCTTGCTGAGGATGTTCTGCTCGAAGGGCAGAAGGGAGGCCAGGGTATCCAGCTCAGCGTTGAGGCGCTCCCTGTGCCGCTTGCTGGGGTTGCTTTTGGTGACGCCGTCTTTTGATGGGGGCTTGATGCTGAAAAGAAGAGGGGAGGTTAGTTGAGTATTAATAACTAGCTTCTGTCCGCGACTTCGTCCGCGTGGCATAGTTACTTTAACCCCGATTTTGAAACTCTCAGCCCGATCGTTTTTTCCACATTTTCCATTTTTTTCTTCGCTCCTATTACTCGCAGCGTGATGTTATATAGCCTAAAGCCTTCCTCGATAAATGGTCTATTCAACCCAAAAAGAATTTTTCAATTCGAACCAGTAGTTCCTGAGATTAGCGCGTTCAAATAAACAAACTCTTCAGCTTTATAATATTAGTATAGATAAGTCAGTGGTTGCGCAAGCGTGCTCCGCCGTGGACCACATCCATTCCAATCTATATCTATACTAATATTATAAAGAGGAAAGATTTGTATTTTTGTATGTTACGAATAAACTGAAAAACTACTGGACCGATTTCAAAAATTCTTTCACCATTAGAAAGCTACATTCACCCTGAGTAACATAGGCTATATTTTATTCTCGTATTCCCATGGGAACGGGAACTACGCGGGTGAAATCGCGGGGCGCTGCTAGTAAGTTATATTGTGGTCAATCGCGTGTCTATACTAATAAATAAACTGTTTGTTTGCTTAAACGTGCTAATCTCAGGAACTACTCACACACATTACACAAGCAGATACTTTTAGTAAAATGACAATGGGATCGAGTTGGAATGACAATTTTATAAAAAAAGTAGACTTGGGGCCCAGAACTCATGTTGAAAACCCAGGGCAATCCCATGGCTGACTGAGACAAATAGGCGACTTAGTAAAAAAAAAAAACTTGACCTACTAAGTTAAAACCTACTCGATACTACAAGTTGGGGTCAATAACCTATGTAAGTAATTGAAAATAAAAAGTAAGTTATGTGTAATTAATTTGATAGGCTTGTCTATATCATAATGTTGAATATAATGCCATCATTACTTAACAGTTGGTGCTGGCTATTCCTTTGGGAATTTGTGGACGGAGGTAAAGTATTGGGTTCAGGAATAAAGTATTATGGTTCACTGTGAAAAATACATTGTTTCACACTTTTTCAGAGCAAAAGCAATAATAAATGTAAACTATTTGTTTGACTATTTATTTGACCGGTACAATGAGTATATGTACCTGAAAAGAGACTTTGACCTCTGAGTTTGTTTTGATGTTTCTTCTCAGGGTAGTCGGCTAGGAAACACCGGCCTCATCTAGGTTTTAAGGACCAAAAAAGATTGACGTGTAAAAGTGTTATTTTACAATTTATTTACAAAATAAATATCATATATTATTACTAATAGAATTAATCAGTAATCACCGGAAAAGTCGCGGTTCTTGTGCAAAATAAAAAATAAAAGTTAATCTTTGTATGTTTTGCCTCTATGTATTCCGAAACCATAGATCAGATTGTGATGAAACGTTGGTAGGGTATTCTGGGGACGCTCGCGACGGTTTCTGGCACAAAAAATCTATATATAAATAAATAAAAAAATACGTGGCATTGCACGTAGCAGATTATAAAAGTATTTTGTTAAGATGGAAACTGAAAAATCCTTCTGCTACTGAAGTAAATAAAACATAATTGATTTACTAATACGCAAATAATATTCATGCTAAGGCACTGGGTCGTTTATTATTGATCTATGATTAAAGTATATAACTGCTTGTAGTTATAAATGTACTACAAGAGCAACCTAGGTATTCATTTTTGTTCTAACAATAGTAATTTATAATGGCTTAACAATCACGCCATTGTTTTTGTGGCTACTTCCATATTATGTATTTCTTTATTATATTCTGAACAATTTTAGTTTCTTTGAAATACACATTCTTTATTCAGAAACTATGGAATACACAGTTTTTAATAATCTATTTTTATTTTTCGACGCCATGTTTTGCCTATTTTATTAGTTAGAAGTTAAGATTTTAATATTATATTTAAGTGTATGTAATAAGTAAGTTCTAATAAACTCTAATAATATCTCTTGTAAATTATTTGTTTGGCTATTGATATCTCTCTCCAAAATAGAATCTTTTTTGGAAAGTTTATTTTAAATTTAATTTTATATCTGATATAAAATAAAATTATGAAATTAAGTAATATGTCTTGATAACAGATTTAAGTTAGCTAATAATTTAGTTTTAGATCAAGATACATAGCTATCTATATATCTTGATCTAAAACTACCCGATATATCTATATACATATATCGGGCCAACGCATTTGGCTGCCTGCATTTTATAAGGCCAAAACTTTGCGAGGCCAATCTTAAAAATAACTTAATGTAGACACATACATAGATGCCTTGAAAACGGTAGTGTAGCGTTTGTAAATGTACGCCTGCAACTGCAAGGGTTGTGGGATTTTGTTCGAAAGAGTCACCGAAGCCCTGGAACGCAAAGAACATTAGGAGGAGCAAGGGTATATTCCTTTCACTCCCCTAAAATGGAAGAAGTCATTTGATGATTTCCCATCCATAAAAAAACCGGCCAAGTGCTGTCGGAGTCAAGGGTTCCGTAGTTCACTGTTAAAATCTCATATCTCTAAAAGTACATAAGCTGTGATGTTCAAACCAATTTTCAGTGGTGAATTACCAATGAAAATTGGTTTGAACATCACAGCTTGGTTTGCGCAAATAGAACTTCACGGACACTTCTGTGAAGTTCTATTTGCGCAAACCAAGCCCATGCTGTACTGTGTCTCATGTTTCGGTAATCGTTTTTTTTATTGACATGACGAATCCATAAGGGTTCCGTTTGTTGCCATTTGGCTACGGAACCCTAAAAAGTCTGTAAAAACCAAGCCCAAAAAGAAACGCACAGAACTCACAGCCACCCTACAACATTCGCTCATAACACCATTTTATTTTGGATCATTCATTCTAATTGTAAGAGGCTATTTAAAATGACACATCACATTACCGAGCAGTGTAACAGTAGCATTTTTATGTAGCTTTTAGTCTCCGAGTAAAACGGCTGTGACATACGGACGCACAGAAAGACAGACATGGAGAATCCATAAGGGTTCCATTTTTGGCCATTTGCCTATTGAACCCTAAAAAACCTGTAAAAAACCAAGCCCAAAAAGAAACGCACAGAACTCACAGCCACCCTACAACATTCGCTCATAACACCATTTTATCTTGGATCATTCATTCTAAGAGGCTATTTAAAATGACACATCACATTACCGACCAGTGTAACGGTAGCATTTTTATGTAGCTTTTAGTCTCCGAGTAAAACGACTGTGACATACGGACGCACAGACAAACAGACATGACGAATCTATAAGGGTTCCATTTTTTGCCATTTGTTAACGGAACCCTAAAAAGCCTGTAAAAAACCAAGCCCAAAAAGAAACGCACAGAACTCACAGCCACCCTATAACATTCGCTCATAACACCATTTTATTTTGGATCATTCATTCTAAGAGGCTATTTAAAATGACACATCACATTACCTAGCAGTGTAACGGTAGCATTCGGCGTGGCCGGCTAACGAGGCTCGGGTCACGCAAACCAACTTGTTAGCATAACTTATGCCGACGGATAAAGGGTGAGCTTAGTGCATTATTGTGCTTAGTTTTTTAACGAAATTGCGCTTAGTTTTTTTCATGTTGGCGGCGGCTTTTTGATGTTGCGCGCGGCTTTCTTTTTAATTGTGCTGTGTGGTGGCAAGAAAGAAATGGTGGACAAAAAAGTTTGTAATGTGTGATTTTCTTAGTTGTTGTAGAGTAATTTATTTTAATAAGGCTTTGGAAGTATTTTACACCAATTTTGTATTCAACAATGCAAGGATGCAGAGTTTTCTATGGAAGGTTTTACAGGAGGGCTATCCTCAACAAAGTTTCATTAATTTTAAATAATATGAAAGTGGAAGTGTCATCAAACTGTTGAGTTGGTTGTAGCTTAAATTTAACAGTTTTGTAGTAGTCAAATTAATGTTTTTTTTTTTTGTTTTCATATGTGTTCAAGGATGTACGATAGCATTTACTCAAGAATAGTTAATGTGACCTTTCAATGCGAAGTAATCGCGATGTATACGTACGAGCTTTCTGATTAATATGTACCATTTATGTTTTGTCTATTAATCAATAAGTATTGAACGAAACAAAGAAAAAGAAGACATTTTAAATGCATTCTTTGAAGTTGACAAAATTAAATGTCTATAAAAAATCTATCTACAAAATAATACATAAATGAAATGATTGTGGCTATTATTTTTCTGTCCTGTAATCCACGTTATGCAAGACAGCCTAGCAAACGTTCATAGAATTCTGTCTGATTAGGAAAGAGATGTTTTCTTGTCTCTGTCTCGCATAGGTTGGGGGACTTATGCCAGACCGAGGCAAGAACACATGACGAGTGGGTGTAACTTGTGTTTAATGTATAAATTATTATTATTGGTCTGAGTAATATGGTGTGTTACGATAATAGGGTGGTTGACTAAAAATCTAATTAGTCCGATCGATAGATTTCCAAAAATATATTGGACACTTATTTTTCTTCTTTTACTCAGGAAACATCCCTATTAGCAAGGTAGCGATTTAAACAACTTAGAGAAATAAGAAGTATAACTTTCAATTATAGTACGTTTTGTAAAAAAATAAATAAAAAAGTTAAATACGTATAAAAAATAACTTGAAAAATGTTTCCACATGGCTGTCCATCGAAAATGTGCCCAGAACACTGGCAGCTTTGTCAATGCTTATTCTGTGGCTGAGGAAAAACTCAGTCCTCTGGTCAGCTCACCAACAAAAGTGGCAGAGTAGTCAAGACTCAGACCTATTCAGAACTTAAAAAAAAAATCGGATCATAGAATATAAATGAGAAGATAAATTAAATGCTCTATTGGTCTAATGAAAGAAGACAGGGCCCCATAGCCTATGGGGCCCTGTCTTCCGCAAACCTAGCAGGCACTGGTCCTATGGGCCATAGGACCAGTGCCTGCTAGGTTTGCGGAATTTGTTCGAAAGAGTCACCGCGGCCCTGGAGCGCAAAGGGCACAAGAAGGATCACGGGTGGGTTTTAGTCATTAAGAGTCTGACACTCCCTTCTGCTCCGCCCAGAGCGGGAGAAGTCATTTGATGATTTCCCATCAAGAGAAAAAGTCTTATTGAATGTTTTGGGTTATTATTTTGTTTGTTTTATGTTTCTGTCAAAATAAAAACACACAATAATTGTATTTATTCCATTCATGTCATGCAATAAATGGCTATCTCTGTAAAGCTATAGTTCTTATTCCTGACTACAAAGTAACACAGTGGTCGGCCGCAGAAAAAGGCTCGAAATGAAATATTGATGTAGACCAATCATCTGCATTTACTGGCACAACTGCTTATTACGAAGAATACTTTGAAATGCCTTATTATGTCATTTAAGGACGTTGTATTACGATTATAGCTGTTATGTTGAGACTGTAGTTATACTATAACTTTACTATATTATAGGATTCTTGTATGTTGATATTCTTACGTAATTTGTGTACAGGATATCCATTGGAAATCTATACTAATATTATAAAGCTGAAGAGTTTGTTTGTTTGTTTGTACGCGCTAATCTCAGGAACTACTGGTCCGATTTGAAAAAATCTTTCAGTGTTAGATAGCCCATTTATCGAGGAAGGCTATAAGCTATATATCATCACGCTAAGACCAATAGGAGCGGAGCAGTAATGAAAAATGTGACACAAACGAAGTTGTGCGGACAGCTAGTATTGGATAATTTATTATTGTTTACGGTAGCAACATACTCTTTTTTTAACCGACTTCAAGGATGAGGAACTCAATTCAACTGTTTTTTTTTTGTGAGAGTTTTTAATGGTTGTACCGATTTTGGCGATTATCCAAAAAAGGAGGAAGTTTTCAAGTCGACTGTATGTTTTTTTTTGTGTCTTTGTTACCTACATACTTCATAACTTTTTACTGCGTTTACCGATTTTGGTGATTATTTTTTTATTCGAAAGCTGTTGCTTGCCATGTGGTTCCATTTAAATTTGAATGAGATCTGATGACAACAATTGTATTTGAGTTATCCCTAATAATGTGTATTTATTTGGCTTTGAGGACGTTATATGATGTTCTCATTTTCACTTATCGATTTAGAAAGGAAAAAAAGACTGTATTAGTTGGTTTGGAAGAGCATCGTAGTATTTCCAGATCCGTCCCTGTTTGGTGAAGATCTGATGAAGTACTTCGGAGATAGGAAACGGAACTCTTCTATAAATGATAGCAAGTCTTCCGGGATTACTGAAATTACATATCTGTTTATTGTTAACACCAGTTTATTTGTTACCTTTTCTTACTTTGTGTTTCGTTGTGTTGTGTGTATGTCAAATAAATGTTTTCTATTTATTCTATTATTTTATGGGTTGAAACTGTTGTCAGAATATCCTCGTTTATTATTTACTAGCAGCGCTCCGCGGTTTTACCCGCGTAGTTCCCGTTCACGTGGGAATATGGGGATACAATATAGCCTATGCTACTCAGGGTGAATGTAGCTATCTAATGGTGAAAGAATTATTGAAATCGGTCCAGTAGATTTTGAGTTTATTCGTTACATACAAAAATACAAATCTTTCCTCTTTATAATATTTGTATAGATTATAATTAACAATAATAATTACCTAATTTAATTTTAAAGTCCTTTTGATGGAAACTTCCACCACTCTATTTGTACCATAAGAACAAAAAAAAAAACAACAGTAACTACTGCCAATTCCATAGAAAGAGGCTTAAGGACCTGTATTTAAAAGAATCTAGTTTTGCCCGCAAATTCGTTGGCGATAAAGTAACCTATAACATCTATACTGTGCTATAACCGTCTCTAGTGACCCATCTATCTTTGCGCCAAAATTCATGAAAATTTATTCGATGATTAAGGCGTAGAAGTGTAGCAAACAAACAATAGCAGTTATAATAAGTATTATCATGATATTTAGTTAGGGTAGTACCCACCAGCATCAGGAACAAAGTTAATGTCATCGGCGATCGGAGAGAGAGCAACTTTACAAAATACGAGCTGTGTCCAGAAGTACCGCTTTCTGAATCAAGCCCTTGATCCAGCCGTTGACCTGAGATTCGTAAGTTGTTGATCGAGGCTAATGGCTATTTAGCCAACCAATGGCTTAACAGCCACGTGCCTCGACCAACATCGGCTTTTTGTAAAATCGACATGACTTTTAGTAAAATAGTCGCTGAATCTTCAACCCACATGAAGAATGATTAGTTTCATTTATCAATCGGAACCTAAATCAGTAAATTGTGCTCTACAATAAATTACCTATATGATATTTGTTTTAATTTAAAAGTTCATCAGGTTAAATTATTAATTACAGTATAATTTATTTAAATTATCGATGCGTTATATGTTATTTTGTTGTTCTGTTTGTTTTTCTATAATTTGTTTATGAGGCTTGCTTGTATTAGGTTAACTAAATTAGTATAACAGATATATCTGTGGAGTCGACGTCTTATAAAATACCTTATCAATAATGAAATCTTATAAAATCTAAATTTGCATAAGTATTAACAAATTCGTATCAATGATTGTCTTGTGATAACTTTTAGATCAAAATTATTAATTTCAGAAATTATCTTTTTGATAAGCAATTTCGAACAATTCTGTAGTCGCATATCCAATAAGACCTTGTTTTGGATGTTAAATCGTCTAATAACTCCTTCCGCTGTGGGAGTATCAGACTCTTACTGACGAAGACCTACCCGTGTTCTTCCAAATCCTCTTTGTGTTAGGGCTGCGAACTAACTCTTTCGAACAATTATTCTACAAGCCTGGTTCCAATCATCACTGTTATTTCTGGCGGACTTAACGAGTTTTTTATCTTGTATGTTTTTTGTCTCAATCATAGTTACCTTACGATGATAAGTTACTAATTTCCTTTATAGGTATCACACAGCTACTTCAATAATTCTGACATCGTTATCAAAATAAACGAGCTCGACCTACTCCATCCCTTTCTTTGTCCGATATAAATTATATATAGTACATTAGTCATCGCCGCCCGTCGTTTTTGTTGATTTATTCAAAGGTTAGTATCAAACGGCGCTCGCGCAGTCCTTTGATATTACTACCAAACAAATTGTATTCATACACCATCCTGCCACCATTCAAATATGAACTTTGTTATTTAGTAGTAAGATCGGTTTTTGATAGTGTAATTTGCATTGATACAGCACTGTGTTACCAATCAAAATTGGACTGTGCCATAAAGTGGTAAGGTTGATATTGGAGTATGGTATCGAGTGCATTAAATCAAACCCGATTATTTCTATAAATCGTATAACTCGATTAAGTTATAATCGATTGGCGATTGTGATAGGTATCGTTATTATCGATGGTATTTATTTTTGTATCGTTTCGTTTCGGTTATTTTGTGTTGACAAATTGTAACGAGGTCCAAGAGAAGAGGGCGCGGGAAGTGTTCGGGAGTCAATTAAATGGAGTTCAAGAGAAGTATGTTATCTTTAAGAGATTCATCATATTCGTCACGTTATTATACACGTTACACATAATCAGCCTTTTAACGTTCCCACTGCTGGGACACAGGCCTCCTCTCTAGGAGAGGGACTGGGCCGTAATCCACCACGCGGGCCCAATGCGGGTTGGTGAATGTCACGTGTCTTCGAATTTTTGGTTCTAGGACATGCCGGTTTCTTCACGAAGTTTTGAGAACAGTGGTGATGAAATTACACGGCATAATGCGCCTGGCTGGGTTTGAACCCGCAACCTACAATTCGTTAGTCGGGGCCGTTACCACTTGGCTACCACTGCTCTCATTATACACGTTATAACATTACGAAAGAAAAACACCGACTCCCGAAATTAAAGTTATTTTATACGGTTCTGTTTTTTTTTTTTTATTTAGAAGTCGGTTGTATTTTTTTTGTTATGTTAACAACCTACTAATTAAATACTAAACGGTGTTGTAATAAACACTAAACGGCTGTTTGATCCGTTGCGCCTTAGAACAATATCCATCACTAAACTGCTTTTTTGACACAACAGTTATTTCAAAAATTGATGGACCATGGGAACCATACAAATGATAGGAAATATTATTAGACATAAATCGTATCGAATATGTAATTGAGAATCTTTTTTATCAAAAACTGAAACAGCCATAAGGTGTAAATTAAAGATTTCATTGCGAAATCATGAGCGTAGCGGAGACAATGGGTAAAGTATTAAAAAACTGGGCAAGTGCGAGTTAGACCCGCGCACGCAGGGTTCCGTACCGTTATCTATATCACGTTTGTTGTTCTGGAGCACCCCTAAAATATTTGTTTTATTTTAAGTTTAATTATTTATTTAATTATTATAAGAGATAGCAGTGGTGGCCGAGTGGCAACGACTCCGACTTATGAAAACTTTGTGTAACTAATTTCATCACCACTTCTCTCAAAACGGTGAAGAAAATCATCGTGAGGAAATTGTCATGTCCTCCAACCTAAATTCGAAGACATGTGACATTCACCAACCCGCACTGGGCCCGCGTGGTGGATTACGGCCCATTCCCTCTCTTAGAGAGGAGGCCTGTGTCCCAGCAGTGGGAAAATTAAAAGGCTGATTATGCTTATTTATTTTTAAACTGAATATGTAACTAAATATTGTGTCAATATTTCAAGTGTCTAACTTCTTGCCGTTGTTAAAATGAGAATAAAAATAATCATTTTGCTGTAAAAGACCCCCATTAAAGATTAATTTTATTCTGCTTTTTAGTATTTGTTTTTATAGCGGCAACAGAAATACCTACCATCAGTGATCAACTGTCTAGTTGATCACTGATGGTAGGTATTTCTGTTGCCGTGATAGATAGACATCTATCACGGTTCATGAGATACAGTCTGGTGACAGACGGACGGATAGTGGAGTCCTAGTAACAGGATTCCGTTTTACACTTTGGGTACGGAACCCAAAAAAGTGAAGGTATTCTGTTTTTTATTTCGTTATATTTCTTTCTGCATTAAACGGTTTGTGATTTTCGTTTAATTAAAAATTATTGTCGATTTGTTTCGCGATTGGTTTCCGGTGAAATTTCATAATTTGCGTAAACAAGGAGTTGAATTTTCTCACATTTATTTTTGTTTTTATCTTCATTACAATTTCGTCAAGGATACAAAAACTGTAACTAAATGTAAACCCGACTACTGAGAATGTTTCCAGAATAATCACTGGACGATGTCAAAGTATAAATGTGTGTATGTAGTGTAAATGGGGTATTTGACTAAAATCTAATTAATACGACGGATAGATTTACAAAAAATATTGGACACGTATTTTTTGCTTTATCAAACCTATAAAAATTGACGAAAATAAAAAGCATCAAAGATGGGAGTGGGGGCTTGTGACGCCACGCCGTAGTAAAAATTGTCGCTAGTATTGACGTCACACGATCGTCTTCGTTAATGGGTTGTGGAGGTCTTATAGGCAGTCGCTCCACCTAAAATACTGGTATTTATCCTAATCCTGTTTGACTGAAAGCCGACCCCAGTTTAGTTAGGAAAAGGCAAGGCAGATGATGAACAAACAGTAATCTATTCTTATCTATTATACTATATAATAATATTTTTTTTATGTGCGTTTTCTACTAAAACATCGCAGCTGCCATTATGTTGATTGATGGCCATTTTGCGAGAATGTGACGCATTTTATCCGACTAAAATAATTTGTGGAGGATTTTTTCAACGCCGATTTTTAGGTTTTTTTAGATTTTGTTATGAGTTTTTTCATTTAACTATATGGTACTTTTTTATGGTTACTTGTAATGTAATGTAATGCCACTTATAAGCCTGATGTTCAAAATATGAAAACGAGACCATCTGAAATTGGCATTAAGTAACTACCGTTTTCTAAAAAAACCCAGAGTTTCCAAAAAAAAATAAAGATAAACGTTTCCAAAGATTTCTTATTCTTAACAGCTGATATAGCCAAAGTGCCCCAAAATAGCGCTCTATTAAACGATCGTTAGCCCAAACCTTTGGAATTACACTTAAACATGTGAATTCGTTTCTTATACTTTTGTTTAAAACAATTTAACGATTTGAGATAGACGTAATTTTCGTTCGGCTGTCTGTCTGCTGACTCCTCATGTGTGGAGAGGTTGTAATGACTTGTGAGTTTAAGAGTATTTCTGATTCTTTGTAATATTCTTAACTAAATTATTGTAGTAGTAAATGGAACTTTCACTGGCATGGTTTTGCTTGGCAATCTAAACCAAAGGACTGAAATACGTGTCTGTAAAATGTGTAATTTCTGCAGATTAAAATAAATATAATTTTCATAGTAAAAAAATCTTAATTAAAGTTTGTAGATGAAGTTTCTGGCTGGATATCCATAATTTAACCGTCAATATGATGTGTACCGATAACCTTGTTATGGATTAATCTACGTTAAAAATGACAAAAACCCTTTAAAAAGAATCCATGAATGTCAATATCTCAATCGTACAACGTCGTGTTCCACGCGCGCCTCAAAGAGATATCAGCAAAAAATACGGGGCCCGTTAGGTTCAGTGCCTGCTAGGGTTGCGAAATTTGTTCGAAACAGTCACCGCGGCCCTGGAACGCAAAGGGCATTTGAAGGAACACGAGTGGGTTTAGTAGGTATTCAGTAAGAATCTGATACTCCCTTCCGCTCCGCCCAGAGTGGAAGAAGTCACTTGATGTGACAAATACGTTACAACGTGCAACAAAACTAATATATATCAGTATCGTATTGGAATCTCGTAATTGGAATTCGACGACACGGTTGGCGCAGTGGTTGAGCGATCAGCTGCTGCGCTACGTGTCGCGGGTTCGATCCCCGCTCGTAACAAATATTTGTATGGCCTACAGATATATTGTTCCGTGTCTGGGTGTCTTGTGTATGTGAGTTTACATGTTTGTGAACGCACTCACGATACAGGAGTAAATCCTAGTGTGGGGCAAAGTTTATTAAAAAAAAAAAAATCTAGACTCTTCAACTCGCATTTTTGAGCGACCATCGCAATATCCCGTTTCCAAAAAGTACGAATATCATATACAAAACGCACCACTTTTCCAGCTGACCCTAAGACGTAACCTCTAAAAATAGCACCAGTTCTCGTGACCCTCAAGTATCGTTTTCGTTTGATGTTGATGCGTGACACTCGTTCGCATGTCAGCACGTAACAGCTCAGCTCATTCACTGAGGTGTCCCTACCGCTACCGTTTTCTTGGCCGTACACTTCTTGCGTAATTGTTGTGACGTCATTTGACACTGTGTGACGTCATGCAGCGGTTGTCTTTTGAGGAGTTTATGGTAATGTTGAACAGAGCGTTGACTGCATTTTTCTCTACGTTTAGTATGGCCAAAATTTTTGCAGAGAGACGTCCATTACTGACTGAGGAGCTCGTGGCTAAATTATAACAGCCGCACGGGTCGATCTTCTAGGTTAAGCAACGCTTGCTAAGGTTGGTCTATGGATGGGTGACCATCTTAACATAACGAGACTTCTCCGTGCCTCGGAAAGCACTTTAAGCCGTTGGTCCCGGCTGTCATTTGGAGATCTTTGGCAGTCGTTACGGATTTTCAGAAGCCAGAAAATCTGACACCAGTCTTGCCAAGAAGTACCGTGTTCCCAGTTAATGGGTTGTGGAGGTCTGGTAGGCAGCCGCTTCATGTAAAATACGGCTTTTCAGCTGAATCCGGCTTGACTGGGAGCCGACCCCAATGTATGTAGTTGGAAAAAGGCTAGGCAGATGATGAGACGTCCATTACTGACTATATGCAGGATTTCTTCTAGCGTTAGTCACGTCAAAAAGTCCTGTATTTTTGACCTTCATTTGGTCATCGGTCCCCCTTTTGGGAGGCCTTCTAATACGTGTTCTAGAGGACTTTTAATAGCGTCTTATTTACTGCCATACTTTGATGATAATATCAGTTTTTCAGCACGTAACCGCTCAGCTCATTCATGTAAGTGTTCCTACTGTTGCTGTTTTCTTGGTCGCACACTGCTTGCATAATTATTGTGACGTCACGTTGTCGCTATCTTTTTGAGGAGTTTATGGAAACTGTACGTTCTACTACGTTGAATAGAGCGTTGAATGCATTTTTAATAATAAAAAAAATCCTGGTTTGTTGTGTACATCATTTGAATCGTAAGCAGCGCGCTACTAAATATAGGGTTTCCACAAGCGTCGCTACATTGCCTGATTGCGTGCGTCTCGAATCCAGTGGACAGTGGTGGCCCTGGGGGTGGCGAGCAGGACAACCGCCCAGGGCCTCGCTCTGTCAGGGGCGCAACCCGATTTTAAAGTACTTTACATTCAATAAAACGTTTCAGATATTTGTAATAAAATGAATTTAATTCATAGTAAATTAGATTTCATGTGAGTGAGAAGAGAGACAATATGGACTTTCTCCTTTGCAATTTTTCATTTGAAAATGTCTTAGCTCACTGTGATTTTATTTTAAAAAAATATGTTAAATGTCCCAAAAAATCAGAAATACTTATTACTATCATTTTAAAAGGAACAACGGCCTCATAATTTTTTTTTTCGCCCGGGGCCTCGCAAATATCTACCGCCCGGGGCCTCGCGACGGTAAAGGCCGCTGTTGCCAGCGGATGCAACTCTGCGATTCGCAGAGGGGTGTTAGAAAGTTTTGGATCATTGAAAGGTAATTCTAATTGATTATATTCTTGTTAAAACCATAATTATTTACATCACATTCCCAGAGACTGACACTCCCTTCCGCTTCTCCTAGATCGGAAGTCCAAGATCCATGTTGGATAATTAATGTTTTTTCCTACCTTTGGCATGTAATGACTTTGCATACTATTGTATATATTCAAGTTCTTAAAACGCTACAGACAGATGTGTTGCTGGGGAGTTTGTTGCGCCACTTCTTCTTCCCAGCTAAAACACTAGGAAGTGGTGAGGGGTGGGCGTTTTGGGGGACTGTCTTTATGTCAAAATTTTATGTTCAAAAAGCCTAGTTTGAATAAATGACTTTTTATATGATTTTGATTTGATTTGAAGAAGTAATTTGATGATTCTTAGAATAGAAAGATGCAACACTGCGTTTGCTCAATTTGATTCTATGAAAGTTAGAATCTAACTTTCATAGAGTCAATTTAAAAAAATTCTTTGGAACAATCGTCTGAATTAAGTGCCTTACTTACAGATAGTTATTCCATGGTTAATGTAACCAAAAAAGATGGCTTGGAGTACCGTAAATATTATAAGTGTGTGTGTGTTACAACCTTTATACAAAACTGGTCTAAAAAAGTAAGTTGATGTACACATAGATGGAATGAGGGTCAATCCGTACTATATCGTAACTAATATGCGAATGTAAGTTTGTTTGTTACTCTTTAATTCCTAAAACACTAAACCAATTTTAAAAATTCTTTCGCCAATGGGAATCTACATCATCAGCGAGTAATATAAGCTATATTTTATACCCGTATTCCTGCGGGAATGGGAACTACGCGGGTGAAACCGAAGGGCGCTGCTAGTAGCATTATAAATGTGACAATACTCCGTCGGTCGGTTTTCACGTCTTAGAGGCTTTGAATGAAATTTAACACACGGTTAGACCATGTCTTAGAATAGGACATATGTATAATACTTCATCTCCGGAATATGTTCCCTTTGGATAATTTTAAATAATCACAGACGGAGCAGCTGGTAGAAGCTAGTGATTTATAAATGAATGACCTTTTGCATTCTCCATACCTACTCGTAATAATCAGATACCTACTTAATCTAATTTTAATGATAGATAATTTAATTTGATACTTACAAATTCGGACACCCATAATCTTGTGGGGTATGCGTCAACCGGACATTGAAATTCTCTTTTGTCTCTCATTATTCAGAAAGGTTTTAGTCTGTATGTTAGTTAGGGGTATTTTTTGTGAGTTAGGATTTGTATAATCTATACCTTTCATATTATACAAGGATTTTTTTTTATTTGTTTGTACAGAGTAAGCTCTGGGAGTACTGTACCGATTTTAACCATTTTTTCGTTAATGAAAAGCTACATTATCAGCAATTAACATAAGCAATATATTTTATTTCCGTATTCCTACGGGAACGGGGAATACGCGAGTGAAACTGCGGAGCGCTGCAAGAACTTCATAAATTCTTGTTTAGTGGATTCTTTACTGGTTTATAGTGAAACAATCCAATTAAGATTTTTTTTTATAATTTGCCTTTCTTCGAGGCCCTCTTGTATTAAAAAATGGTATCCAAAACCAACTTTGATTAATAAACATCAAATTATGATGTGATTAACTGTTGACAGTTGACAAGCAGCTGAGAACAGAACCCACAATTTGTCACGCATTTAATTTTGACAGCTGTCAATTTTACGTAAAAACGGACCTGGCTAAGCGCAGCCGCGCTAAAGCCTAGTTTAAAACGAAAATAACAATAAAAAATAATAGATTCTTACGTCACATCCCATGTTTACAAATGTGGAGTGTTGTGGACTATAATTATAAATATATTAGAAAGGTCGTCGGACGGGTTAAGGCCGAACGTGGCTTTGTTTTAACAACGACTTGTCTTTTTTTTTGTTCGCGAGTGTAAGTTTAAAGTTCGAGGTAGCTTTTGTAGTGTTAAAATTATTGTATTGTTAAATATCTTCAAAAGAATTTAGAAACAAGTTTGTAAAATAACCAAACATTTATGATGGATGGATTGGAAACAGACCTCGGGCCTCAAGTCTGCTATTACAATACTGTCAGAATTGTCTATCATTGATTTCACAATGGTTGATTTTTACAAGTTTGGTAATCTACTAATATAAAAGCGTCACTATATCTTTCCAGTGGTCAACCACTGACACTCCATTGAAAGAAATGGCATAGAATGGTAATTTCGTACATAATGACAAATGAATGACAGACGTATGTAGTAATCTGCTAAAATTTTGACAATTCCTTTGATCAGTGTCCTACCATTAGAACGTCATTGTGCAGTCATTGCTTTTAATAGCTCGGTTATCAAAAAGTATTACGAGACCATTGACTGACCAATGATCGACCATTATGAATTTAGCAGATTACGAACTTTTAGCAAAATGACAATGTGATCGTAATAAAAATAAAATTTATAAAAATAGCAGACTTGGGGCCCAGGGAGTATAAGACTCCCTGAGCCCCAAGTCCGCTATTTAAACGAATATGTCATCAAACAAAACTAATACTTAACCATTTGAATAGTGAAAACAAAGAAATCGCCCGACTTCAACACGGTTTAGAGTTCAAATGACAAGCTTACTATTTCTGTCTGCATGTTATCTATCCGTATCCCATAGCCAGCCCCCTTCTACCATCAGAAATCTAGACGCACTACAAGTTACCAGCCCTACTCCATTTCGCACTAACCGTTTCCAAACGTCTCTAATGATGAACACAGGAAAAGAGTGGAACTCTCTAACTATACCTATCTGTGTTTCCGAACGGATTCAACCCTTATCTCTTCAAAGTTAGAGTGAACAGGCTTTTTCTGGGTAAGTTCACTCCATCGTCGACTTTGTCTCTGTCACCTGTGATCTAGACTAGAGTCAAGAGTAAACACATTTCAAATTAAAAAAAAAATACAAAACAGGATGAAGGGCGTCTGTTTGCTTGCGGAATTTGATCGAAAGAGTCACCGCGGCCCTGGAACGCAAAGGGCACAAGAAGGACCACGGGTTTTGTTTAGTCAGTAAGAGTCTGACACTCCCTTCCGCTCCGCGCAGAGCGGAAGAAGTCTCAAGATTTCCCAACCAGAAAAAAAGGGCGGGTGTTTTGTGAGACTATCTTTTTTGCCTTATATCTACATAATACTAATAAAATACATATATTCTGAAATAATAAACTGATAAATATGATGTTATATAATAATCTTTCTGTATAAGAGAATTCAAACTAAGAATGACAGGCTTTTAAGTAGTTTTTTTCTGATTTTATGCTTAAAGGATAATGCCTTCTTGATGTCAAAGAGTAGCATATTCCAGAGTTTTATGGTTGAAATAGCGAAGGAATTAGACACAAACCCGGTGCGGTGAGAAGGATATGAAGAAGCATTCTTCTCCGTAGAGATTTATTTATTAATTTAAACTTTAATGTGCAATAGTGGTACATGGGTGGACTTAATGCAACAAGGCATTCTCTACCAGGACATACGAATGAAGAACACACGACTCACGACACGACACGACACGACACGACAGTATGTACGGCTAGATTCATCTAATTGACTGAAATACCCTGAAAACTCGAACATCAACAGCTGCCTGCCTTGTGGTGTTTATACGTTTTTGTTTTTACAATCTTTGTATCTGTCAAAATAATCTTTTTCTGAAGACCAGACAGTCCTAGAATACAAGAAGTGTTAGAAAAAATATATAATATTGTATCAGAAAAAATCACTTTGTTTATCAGTCAAAGTAAAATCGATTCATTCCTCGTTTTCTTATCTACATTGTTTATTGTGATTGCAACATGATTACACTGGTCTAACAACTAAAGAATAAATCATAAAACTGACTTATCAATAGGTAGCTATACAAATACAATTAGTTTCATAAACACAATAAGAAATAATTGACACCAATTAACATCTATAAAATACATCAATAAAAAATCTTTCTCATTTACTGCTTATTCTTAACAATCACTAATACGAAAACGTAAAAAAATATATTTTCGCACAGCCAACGGCCATATTAATAATTGAATAATCGACAACAGATTTAGGACGTATAAACAGTAATACTCATCTTTGGATAGCAACAAACGAAACTCAACTTTAACTCATTAGTTTACATCACAAATTGCTAAAAAAAAATCTGCGCCATACGGCTGTTTGTACAAGCTAAACTTTGCTGGTGTAATGTCGTATGTGCGTGTAAATCTGTAATTGAATTTCAGTCTTTAGCTGTAGATGATAGGGTCAGGTTTTGTTTGGCAGTAGGTTGTATGTTAAAGTCGGATGAGCATGTATGCCAAATAAAATTAAGTATGCCAATACCATAGTTCGCGCATGATTGCGTACAGCCTTCGGTGGAATGAGCGTTTTCCTACGATTTTTCTCGTAATGCCTGAGGTATGTTTTTCTATTTCTGTCAGGGCCAGGATGGGAAGTTTAGCTGCTAGGCGTGACAAGGTTACATAAATTATTTGCATTCAGGAATTTGTAAAGGATTTCGTACCTTAATTCACTGTTTCTACGACTGAAATCAGTAAATAAAATCATTATGTAAATTCAGGGTTGATATACGAGAAAAGTCAGCAAAGAAAACGGGGCCCCACCGGGTCAGTGCCTGCTAGGGTTGCGGAATTTGTTCGAAAGTGTCACCGCGGCCCTGGAATGCAAAGAGCACTAGGAGGATCACGGGTGGGTTTTAGTCAGTAACAGTCTGACACTCCCTTCCGCTGCGCCCAGAGCGGGAGAGGTAATTTAATAATTGAAATACAGTTTGCAAAATCAGTAACCACCATGACGTTGACCACACAAGGGTGAATTGCGCAAGCAAAAAAAATACACGGCAAACCTGAGAACGGTAGTGCAATGTGCTGGTTTTTTATTTTATATATTTTTTCTCAACAACGTAAGTACTTCTCTACCTTGGCAAAAAAAATCATTGATTTCTACCCTCTAATATACCAAAAAAAAAAATTACAAAGTGTTATTTTATCATCACGGTGGCCTGTCCTGAACCCAATTCCGCTCATAAAATACCTTCCCCTGCCAATAGATTCATAATATGGATTTAAATCAATTCTCTTATCATTAAATTATAATATATTCGATCAAATAAAACTATTTTTGTTTGTTTATCTTCTTTCTCATGGATTTGACAGGCAGTCAACTTTTGTCTGGAAAAAAGTTATCATTTCAGAGGACAGTAAGTTTTAGTAGATTATCCATGTCAACATTGCGTTGTTACGCCCCTCTCACCTTTCCTCACTTCGGATCAGTCCGGCTCAAGCTCTCGGCGCGAACGCAGCGGTCCCAAAGCTTGCGGTTTTTCCGCCAAAAAAGTAAGTTTATCATTTCAGTAACATGGGGACAAAAATAGTTTCATTTCGGTGTCACAGTCCACCGGAATTAAATGTATCTCCGAAATATAAAACCATAAAGTTTTAGAGATCCTTTATCAAATATAAAGTCATAGTTTTGTAATGTAAGTAAGTGTAGATTAGATTATTCGGGTGTATTTGTTGTGTAATATTTGTGTTTAAGATTAAAGATATATAATATACACATATTTCTATGTAGCTAGTACCTACATGTATATATTGGGTTGGTAGGAAAGTAATGAGCGTTGCAAATAAACAAAACAATTTTAAATTATATTTTTAATTTACAATTACTTGTCTTTATAGTAGGCACCGTTGTTATCTACAACCCATTTCCAGCGATTAGGTAAAGCATGGATACCCTCAGCGTAAAAACTTGGGAGCCGTGAGGCAAAAAAGCTTTCGAGGAAATCTGTTAACTGTGCTCTATCATCAAATTTTTTGTCCTGTATATGATTACTGAGAGAGCGTAACAAATGAAAATCCGTTGGCGCTAGATCGGGAGAGTAAGGTGGATGTGGCAGTAGCTCCCATTCAAAATCCAATAGCTCTGACGAACGACTTTGGCTATGTGCGGCCGAGCGTTGTCGTGAAGGAAGTATATCTTTGTTTGTTCACGGCGCTTTTTGTTGATTTCTGTACGGAGTCGGTCAAGCTGATGACAGTATATTGTCGAGTCCACGGTGATATTATCGGGTAGTAGCTCCCAGTATAAAATATAAGAGTTGATTTAATTTTAGAAGTTTTACTTATATACCTGTAGAAACACTATTCTCGTTTCGTTACCAATTTAACTAAATTATACCTAGCATTTTTCTCTTAGTGCAACGGGTACACATTATGTATTACTATTAATGGCATAACTTACAAATGCAGCCATCATATTAATCAGAAACTTTAAGCTTTCTTATCGCGCTTCGTTCACTCTTTTGAAAATATATCAAGTAAATTAGTATTAGTTCATAAACAAACAAAAATATTTATTTATGGTTACCAGCATTTACGATAAAGTTTTCCAACATTTTCACACAACAACAACCAGAAAAATTACCAAAGGTTATTTAAGTGAAGAAACAATTCATTCATATCATAATAAATATTACAATAATATCATTCTTTGAGGTTATTGTAACCTCAAAGAATGATATATGTAATAGTAATTGTAATATCTATATATTAATGATGATATTAAAATAACTGTCTACTGTCCTGTCTCAGTGTTTATCTAAAATTTGTGGAAATCAAACCTAACAAAGTACGGAACCCTGGCTGCCCGGCACGGTTGTTCTTAGCTGTATCATATCGGTGGATTTATTTCATTCCGGTGCACAGTTTATCATTTCGGTGGTCATTTTTATCATTTCGGTAGACACTTTTCATTTCAGTGGACTCTTAAAAATTCATCCTTAAATATTTATGTAAGTTTTGATGAAATTTGATGTCCACTCACGCACAATGTTATAAAATAGGCTAAAGTTTTATTTGTCACTAAAAATATGTAGATAGCATTGAAATTAAAAAATCCCACCGAAATGACATATAAAAATCACTTGTTGAAATTCACCCACAAAGGACAGACCATAATACCTATAGTTTAGGCCAGAAAACAGTGCCCAAAATTAATTCTTCTAATTATCACGGTCCTTTGTCTCATACCTTTCTTCCCTTATCTAATGTTACTTGAACTCAACGGAACACGTTTTTTCTTCCATTCTGTCCTGTCAGCCGTCACACTATCACTAACTCCATTTTCTTTCATATCACTCCTCACACAATCCATCCATCTTTTCCTTCCCTCAATATTCATTCAGAAGACCCGGTCTGCTTGAATAATACCGTTCAATATCCTGTAGCGGAAACCTTGATGCATTTATGGCTAGAAAATATACCCTTTGTTGTATCACTCTTTAACCGATGAAATGGAAAACCCCCTTAAAAGGTTACGACAAAAAACTAACATCCACAATTTGCATAAAAATCATATCACCGTTGCAAATCCCCCCCTCCCCCATAACAAGTTGACATAACAGAACAAGGTAATTGCCGCAAATCATTGCAATTTGCCGGACAATTGAAGTGCTCCACCATTCCAGGCTAACAACGCAAACAGATTCGTTATAACTGATACTTGATGTTAATAGACAACTAGGCTGTTTGACTTTGATGGGAAATTTAAGTGGTTAGCGGGAATTTTCATGGCAGTGCAGTAAAAATCTTGTTTTTTGAAAAGTTGGTCGAGTTTGTCAAGAAGAGGAGCTCGTGGCTAAATTATAACAGCCGCACGGGTCAATCTTCTAGGTTAAGCAACGCTTGCCGAGGTTGGTCTGTGGATGGGTGACCATCTTAACATAACGAGACTTCTCCGTGCCTCGAAAAGCACGTTAAGCCGTTGGTCCCGACTGTCATTTGGAGATCTTTGGCAGTCGTTACGGATTGTCAGAAGCCAGAAAATCTGACACCAGTCTTGCCAAGAAGTACCGTGTTCCCCAGTTAATGGGTTGTGGAGGTCTGGTAGGCAGCCGCTTCACGTAAAATACTGGTATTCAGCTGAATCCGGCTTGACTGGGAGCCGACCCCAATGTAGTTGGGAAAAGGCTAGGCAGATGATGATGGTCGAGTTTGTCAAGAAGACGCAAGTGGTAGTGTTGAGCATGAGGTCATCATGAGCCAAAGTACCTTTGGGTTTATTAATCTGGGCCTCAAGTCTGCTATTACTATTATAATAGTGTTAGAATGGTCTATCATTGATTTCATAATGGTTGATTTTGACAAGTTTGGTAATCTACTAATATAAAAGCGTCATTATGACTTTCCAATGGTCAACCACTGACACTCCATTGAAAGAAATGGCATATAATGGTAATCTCGTACATAATGACAAATTAATGACAGACGTATGCGGTCATCTGGACAGTTCCTTTGATTAGTGACCAGAGTGAGTGACTAGAACGTCATTGTGTAGTCATTGCTTTTAATAGGTCGGTTTTCAAAAAGTATTACGGGACCATTGACTGACCATTATGAATTTAGCAGATTACGAACTTTTAGCAAAATTACAATAGGATCGTGTTGAAATGACAAATTTATAAAAATAGTAGACTTGGGGCTCTGGAATCTTGTTTCTTTTTTTCTTGAATTCTTGCTTGAATTTCCCAATGAAGGCTTGATTCCTGTTACATGTGACTGAATTTTACCGGACAATTCTGTGTCGTGGGTGCGTTTACAAACATACAATCTCACATACATGACAGCCGGACCTGAAACAACTGTCTACAGGCCATAGGTACAAATAAATTTCCGTGCAGGAATCGAAACCACAGCACAGCAGCCAATAGGGTAGTTGACTAAAAAAATCTGATTAGTCCGTCTGATAGATTTCCAAAAAATATTGGATACGTATTTTTTCTTTTTTCACATTAACCAAAAATGAATACGATACAGTGCGTAAAAAACTCGTGTGACGTCACTCCTCGCTACAATTTCTACCGGGGCATGATGTCACACGCTCCCACTCCTGATCTTTGATGCTTATTATCTTCGTCAGTTTTTATAGATTTGATAAAAGAAAAAATACGTGTCCAATATTTTTCTATAATCTAACTGACGGACTAAACATAATCATATATTTTTTACTCAGGCGACATCCCTATTGCTGAACCATTGCGGCAACCGTGTCGTTTTGTTGAAGTGCTCCACCATTCTGGGCTAATAACGCAAACGGATTTGTTTTTAATTCACATTTAATGCAAATAGATACCTGTTCGCTTTGAGTTTGATCGGAAACTGTTAAGTGGTTAGCAGGATTTTTTTAAGTCGTCTATAAGCCTTCTTTTTTGATACTACTCCTGAGCATAAGGTCCTTCTTGCTTACTTGGTAATTCAAAATGTTATGTTTTTTTTTCATCTAACTATAGCTGAACGTGTTCTATGCAATACCCAAAAGCATTTCAAGGTTGGACTGTAGGTAAGCAACAAATACGGGGCCCCATAGGGTCAGTGCCTGCTAGGGTTGCGGAATTTGTTCGAAAGAGTCACCGCGGCCCTGAAACACTAATTATAAGATATTTTACTTATACAATGGACTATATCGTTGTCCGAACTAGAAATAAATAAAATAATATTATTACATTAATTTGGGTTTTATATCGGTCAATATCTTTTTGTACCAAATATTATATATTCTTAGTCAATTGATTAGACAGGATACTGACTCAGATCTCGTAAGAAAATAAGCCAGGCATATGATCCCTACATTGTACACAGTCAGATATGAGTAAGTCTACAATTAGAGTAAGCGCAAACAGCAGACAATTATATATTTTAAGAGAACATCAAAGCAGAAATCCTGGATAAAATATATGTTCTTTGCTTCCTGCTTTCATCTCTGGATTATCTAAATAACTTACCATACTGAAGAGATAAATAATTCTATTTTCAATGTACCAAAATGTACAGCTAATAAAGTCCAACCATTCTCAATTTAACAAGTGCACTTAAAATTTATCTAACCCTACAAATACGCACACAATAAGGCACACGTCCCCTACAGGGGGTCTATTGTACCTCACCCGTCAGGTAGAGATGTCAGGACCCCACGACATTAACTCCTGTCAAAATACAAAGCGCGGTCTCTTTGTCCCCAGACATGATACGAGGGTTGTATGAAAAGAACCCGATCGCATTTGAGGGTTGGGCGTGAAAATCGGATTATTGTTGGTTATTTATGTACCTATTATGGTGTAATGGATATTGTATGGGAAGGATTATTTTGCGATAATTTTTTGATAGATTTTAGTAATTTTTGGGGCGTTTCACGAACCAAAAACAGCAACCAAATTAAGGAGATTCTTATTATTCTTTTTTTTTTCAGGTAGGGTTAAAATAATATACCTCTGAAGATTTTTTTTTTTATAATGGCCAAGTTTGTTGTTTACTTAAGAAATGTCAAGTTACGGATAAATTTGTAGGTATTTATCGACAAAACCAACACAAAATATAAAGCAAAGTAGTTCAAAAAACAATCGTGCAGGCAGTTCTAAAATCACACCAGCCGTTACCGAGATTTCACAAACCGCCTCTAACAAACAGACAGAAACAAAACAGTCTCCAGTTTCAAACAGTGATACGAATATCCGCGGAACATAATCTGCGACAAACATTATTCTATAACATCGCTAACGTTTTACTTCATGTAAAATAATAACATCTTAGAAATTATTACCTACTAAAACTATGTCTAGCTTACCGTTTCAACCCACTCGTTGTGTAAAGTTTTATGAACAATAAATGTACGATGGTAACCAAGAATAAAGTATCGGTATATAGAGGTCCGTTATTTTTAATAACCGAGTAATTATAGCAGTTAGGTTTCGTGGTAACTGGACGGATGATTTATGAGTTGCGTTGCTGGAAGCTTTTCCGGAAGAGTGATCTTTGAATGGTGAGATTTACGGAAGGGAGTGTCAGACTCTTACTGACTAAAACCCACCCGTGTACCCACTAGTGCCCTTTGCATTCCACGGCCGTGGTGACTCATTCCGCAACAAATTAATACCCTTGGCTACAACTTATAATCCCCATCTTGCAACTGAGGTAACAGTTTCATGAAATCAAATAAAACATTCCGAGCAGACATTTGAGAAAATCATCTTGGCTCATCACAAATTCTCCATTACGGCACCAGAACCCAACAAAAACACTAGTAATAGATATTTCCAAGATGGCCGTGATTTGGACAATGTTTGATGACGTACCATTACGGACGCTCAGCCTGGAGCGCACTTAATATAGTTTTAATAGGCTCTGTTAGCCCCTCGAGTGCGCAGCTTGAGTAACTACCATTTTTTCAAACTCGTTTCGTTTTCGAGTCGTTTGACTTTGGAATAAGCTTTCGTTATGAAATCTGAGTTTCTGATTTGGTGTCTTGAAAATTGTCCAATTATTAATAGTTTGAATAAAAGCATGAAGAAAAGTTATGAGGTACAAAACATCAGGTTTATTAGTTTATTATTTTAGCATATACCTATGTATTTTATTAATATTACATAGGTACCTAAGTATAAATATTAAATACAAAAAAATATTTTGTATTTTATTTATTTGTTGTACACCTACCAAAGTGTTATCTTTTTAACTCAAAGGTTGACTGGTAGAGAGCCGTGTTGCATTAAGTCCGCCCATGCACCACTATTGTACATAAAGTTTAAATAAATAAATAAATAATAAAATAACAGTCGACTTCAGAACCTCCTCCTTTTTTGGAAGTCAGTTTAAAATAAAAGGTTTGATTGCGTGACATTTCGACAGCGTTTGCCAATCCCAATTTTTTTTTTTAAATATTGGACTATCACTTTCGCCATACCGCTACCGCTAACAGAATGTCACTACAGCCTCTGTTAAGCTTAAGCTGCATCTTCTTCTTTACTGGAAACTAGCAGCGCCCCGCGGTTTTACCAGCGCAGTTCCCTTTCCCGTGGGAATATGGGGATAAAATATACCTATGTTACTCAGGGTGAATGTGGCTTTCTAATGGTGGAAGAATTTTTGAAATCAGTCTAGTAGTTTTTGAGTTTATTCGTTACATACAAAAGTATAAAAATACTAAAATACAAATCTTTCCTCTTTATAATATTAGTATAGATAAAGAAGCAATGCAGTGGTTGTAAATACTTGCCATACTATTATCAACCACTGCAAATCATGAGATTCAGAATAACTAATGGCGGCCAGAAAGACACCTTAAATGATTAACCTCAGCGTAACTCATACATTCAAAATTAAAAACACAATGGAAAGTGACCTTAAGTCCATTAACCACAGCGATCATTTAACAGGTAAACCAATTAATATCCACAGTACCATTGTGATCGAACAATACGGTCTGTGTTATATTTGTAATACTCAAACTATGTCAGTAAAGACAGATACGAGATTAACTGAAAACAAAAGAAAGAAACAGGAAGGTTCAGAAACTCGGCAGTTGCGTGTTTGTGGCAACAAGCCACTCGCTCAGCATAATGCTATGCCAGAGACAAACCCAAAGCACGATGCTGATTTTTAGCGGACGCTCAACTAGCAAAATAATTAATCTTGGCGACATACTGACCTCAACCCTCACATCCAAATACAAAATTAAAAACCCAATTGAAAGTAAACCCGAGTCATTAACCACAGCGATCATTTAACAGGTAAGCCAAATAATCCCCGCAAAGTCATTGTTATAGCACAAAACATTTGTTGTACTTAAACTGTGTCAGTAAAAACAGATCAGACACAAGATTAACATTTAGTTGAAAACACAAGAACGAAATAGGAAGCTGAAGAAATTCAACTAATACGTGACGTCTTTGTGGCAATAAGGCTCCCGCTTAGCGTAATGCTATGCCAGAGACAAACCCAAAGCACGATGCTGATTTTTAGCGGACGCTCAACTAGCAAAATAATTAATCTTGGCGACATACTGACTTCAACCCTTACACATCCAAACACAAAATTAAAAACCCTATTGAAAGTAAACCCGAGCCCGAACCCGAAAGTAATCCCCGCAAAGTTAATACAATCAAAAGCACAATATGGTTTATGTAACATTTGTTGTACTTATACTATGTCAGTATCAAGATACAAGACAACAGATCAGATACAAGATTAACATTAAGTTGAAAACACAAAAACAAAATAGGAAGCAGATAAAATTCAACAAATACGTGTCGTCTTTGTGGCAATAAGGCTCCCGCTCAGCATAATGCTATGCCAGAGACAAACCCAAAGCACGATGCTGATTTTTAGCGGACGCTCAACTAGCAAAATAATTCATTTTAGCGACATCCTGACACAATTAAACACAAAATTAAAAACCCAATTGAAAGTAAACCCGAGCCATTAACCACAGCGATCATTTAACAGGTAAGCCAAATAATCCCCGCAGCGTCATTGTGATCGCACAATACGGTCTGTGTGACCACACGAGCGGAACTAATACTCTTTAAGTGCCGGCGTTCGGAGGGTTAGAGGGTTAATCGTACGATTTTGGTTTCGCTAATGGATATCGGATTGGTTAGTGCGGGTTGAAATGTCCTTTGGAGGGTTGTGTTGAGGAACCTCGAGCTTATATGTTACTGAGGGGCAGTTGAGTCTTAAAGCCTCAGCAATTGTTAACCTCATCTAAATTTTACGTACACTCGATGGTTCATGCACAAAAAAAGTTAAAATAAATATGTACTGAGTATTGAGTTGATGTGGGGACACGGTAGTGCCCCCGCCAAGACGAGCCAAGTGAAGCGCTTCGTCGTTTTTTTGAACTCTCATAACTTTGCTTTGGATGATGCTAAATAGTTAAAATTCAAAACGTTTGGCTTGGCCGTTTTGCCGTCACGAAGATTTCGTAGGCATTCGTTCATTGGGTTTGAAATAAAACGGCCAAGCCACACGTTTTGACTAAAATGTAGAATTTGTGAAGGCAGGCCTGGTAAAGTTAGGACGCATAGATCAAAAATCTTGGCTGTACATGAGATCTGACCACTTTTTCATATATTTTGAGTAAAGTGTAGTGTACAGCTTGTAGGTTTAGAGCGTGCAGTCTTTAGAACTTGGCTTTATACGAGATCTGATAACTTTTCACAGGGTAAGCTACGTAGACTCGTCTTGGCAACATTTTTATGTGAAAATGTTTTTGGTGGGTAAGTTTATCATTATTTGACGACACGGTTGGCGCAGTGGTTGAGCGTTCAGCTGCTGCACTACGTGTCGCGGGTTCGATCCCCGCACGGAACAAATGTTTGTATGGCCTACAGATAATTGTTCCGGGTCTGGGTGTCTTGTGTATGTGAATTTACATGTTTGTGAACGCACCCACGATACAGGAGTAAATCCTAGGGCAACGTTTTTAAAAAAAGAAAGAAAAGAAAAAGAATTATTACAATGAATAAAAATACATAAATTCTATCAATGTCAGTTCTTGCTCGCTTTCTCACTGCTGGGAATAGTGACCTTGTTTCATCTTGCTAACGGAGTTATCCATATGTTACGATCAGCAGCGTGGTGTTGTGCAACACTGATACGTATACTCGTATATTTTATCCGAATGAAATATTTGATGTGGCTTCAATGAAGTCAATTAATGTTAAGAAAATAATAAAATAGAAAGTGAAATTTAAAGGTTAGTAGATATATTTCTTTGTCAAACGAAAAACGTTGTCCCATAATAGGATGAGGATTTTTCCTGTATCGTGGGTGCGTTTACAAACAGATAAACTCACATACTGCAGCACTTAAAATTATTCTGTAAAGTCTAGACGACTAACGGCCGAACCCAATAACCTATCTATCACATACTGGAGATAGAAAAACAAATGAAACAACAGAAAACCTACATATTTTTTCTGTTGTTTCATTTGTTTTTCTATCTCCAGTATGTGATAGATAGGTTATTGGGTTCGGCCGTAAAGCATAGTTTGAACGTAGAATTATTATGTTTTCGCGGTAAAACCTCATGAAGTAGCATCAATATAAACGTGATATAACTAAAAGGTTATAATCATTCAACGATTGATGAATTAACGGAAAGAAAAAAGTAAACTTAACGGTATTTAGCTCTACAGCGCAAATAATACGCCATTACTCACGAATTTTATACCAAAAGGTGTCTTAAACAGGTTTCCACTAGATTAATACGATAAAAGTACTCATTAAAGGACGCATTATCACTTGATATATTAGATTTAAGAATGAACAAAGCGAGAAATAAATAATTCACAAAGAAAAAAAAAAGCAGTAAAAAAGTAAAACTACTTGGTCGAAACTTTTTTTTCTTAATTGCCATAATTTTTTCTGTCATTCGCCAATAAATAATTCAAAAAGAGAAAAGCATGAGAAAAAAATGTGCCTGTGACAAAACGTTCTTTTTTATCGCTGCGTTCAGAATGTATACTAATGCTTTATTCCCTGTCGTGGAAAAAAGTGCGTTCTAATTAATATTTTCTTTTTATGAGGAATTGTCCTAATAAGGCAGGAGATGTAAACAAGTTTGTAACAATAAAAGGCTGTAGTACTATTATTGAGCATCGGACACAGAAAGGTGTTATGAACTAATAAATTATTTATTAATAGGAGCACGGCTCCTGCATAACAATGATTAATATGCACATTATTATGAATATACATAGATGTACATACATATCTGCCTAGAACATTTTGCACTATGTTCCAGTCTAGCAAAATGCAGCTGTGTCCCACGAACTTGCATGCCGAAGTATAGAATAGTTTCGGTATAATTATAATTAATTGGTAGCCATTCACAGAACAATTTCGGCAAACGCTACTTAGGCACTTAATGAAAGTATTTGTACTTTCATTGTGCGTTCTTCTAAGGAGAAGAATTCGATGCCGGAGTCTGTGTTTCCTGATAGAGGCAACCTGGATATCTTTAAGTCAAGAGTGAATAATACTTCTAGATGTGCGTTTTCCATCGTCGACCACGAGCGAGCGATGGTTTTCATCAGGTTAGATACTTATGCAAGCTTATCTATGCTAATATTATAAAGCTGAAGAGTTTGTTTGGTTGAAGGCGCTATCTCAGGAACTGCTGGTTCGAATTGAAATTTTCTATGTATTGAATAGACAATGTGCATTTATTGAGGAAAGCGATAGGCTATATAATAACACCACGCTACAAACAATAGGAGCGACATCGATGTAAAATTAAAAAAAAGGATTTTTTTCTCCCTTAGGTATGTGTAGGTATAAATTATATATGTAAAAAAAAACTGTTGAATTTTTCATTCGTAAAAAAATAAGTTCTTTCTAAAGTGAAGCAGTTACAAGCGTATATACATATATCATGTGCTTTTTTTATCATAACGGTGAAGGAAAACATCGTGAGGTAACCAGCATGTCCTAGAACCAAAAATTCGAAGACATGTGACATTCAACAACTCGCACTGGGCCCGCGTGGTGGATTACGGCTCATTCCCAGAGGACGCCTGTGTCCCAGCAGTGGGAACGTTAAAAGGCTGATTATGCTTATGTTTATTTATCATTTTAGTACAATTAACATTTATTTTATCTCTTAACCGTTTATCGTAACGTCTATAACATCTATGTTTAACATAGGACATTTAGACCCATTTGAAATGATCATTAGTGCTGTCACCCTTATTATCTTTTGATGTACACTAGTGTTGTTCTTCCTATCTTTTCACACACTTTAGTGATGTTCAACTTATCTTTTTTTGTACAATTTAGTATTGTTATACTTATCTATTGAGATACATTAGTGTTGTATAATTATTGAAAATAAACAGGTGGAGGACCGTTAGCATAATTTTAATGGCCCGATGAATAAATGCAATAGGCCGTGTTGATTACAGTTTAAATGTCTGTTTTTGATTATTGAGTGTAAACAGATAGGGTAAAACCGGGATAGATGCCACACTTTTTGGAATCATTTTTTATTTCCCAGAGTAAAAATCAAAATATTTTAATTGTAACACTGGTAAGTACTTTAGGTTTTTATCTTCAAATTTATGAAAAGTAAAAAACATTATCTTTGATATTTCCAGAGTATTAGCGATTTTCGTGGACGGACTGCAGTACACAGACGGACGGACAGACAGACCGACAGATAGACAGACAACCTAGTGATCCCATAAGGGTTCCGTTTTTCTTGAGAGCCTCCCTCATGCCTTTGATTGAAAAAACTCCAAACCAGCGAAATACACATGTAGATTCCCCTTTTGGAAGGAATATATATTCAGTTTATCCACAAAAAAAACAACAAAACCACAAGAAACCCTACATCAATACAAACATTAAAAACCCCATAGCTTAATTAATCCTCAATTTCGCGCGAAGACGAAATACTAAAAACAAAAGAAAAACAAAATGGCTGCCACAAAACGAAGACATACCGTAACGCTCGATTTGCGATACAGGCAAAAAAAAACTTGGTGCGGACCGGCTCGAGCCAGGTCGGGGCAAAACAGTAGTCGGACTGAGCAACTTGATATGTAGATGTATTAAAGAGATTGTACACTACACGCCCGCGGTAAAATTGGATTTAAAATTAAATGTTCGGTTTGTGGAGTTACGATAAGTGTGCGGTGAAGGTGTTAAATATTTGGATATGCTTTTCCAAAGTGGAAAAGACTAACCGTGTTTGATTTTTTAAAGCCTGCCATATAAGTTTTTTAGGCATATGATCATCATTGAAGCTCAATTTTTATTGATTTATTTATCACTTTAAGCACACAAATGTGGAGAGGATGCAAATACAGAGGCGGACCTAATGCCGTAGGTATTCTCAATTATCTAATTTATTCAAAGTAGTTGACTTAGTTATTTTATTTTAAATCTAACTATATATACACTTAACCTAAAAATAAAATCCTCTTAACTACAAAATGGTATCAAAAAACTCGTCCGCATCGCTATCGACTGGGAGTGAACCCAATAGACTGGCAGCATTGCCACGTTGTATGGCCATAGTTATCCTCTGTCCGAAGTAAAAGCCAGCCCTTGTGTCTCGCGAATTATTCTTCTTGTGGTAGTGCAGTTCACTTTGTCTTCCGTGAAGTAATTGAAACCACAGTTCACGTTGCGAATATAACAGAATGACTTGAAGTTCTACAAGGCTCATAAAGTTATCAAGCTAGAGCATACAGGGATATCTGAAATATTGGGTATTTATTTATATGGTTTTGGATTACAAAAATCGCAGCGATTCGCCAATCATTATAAACGGTCCCTAATAATAAAATTGTTGGCATTCTAAGAATAAATTTTGCTTGAGTGAACATTTCGCTCTAAATCATAATAAAATGCTGCACTTTTTATGTATAGAATCAATACTGAAATAATATAATGTTAATAGTCTATTTTATTTCGCTTCATTAAGCTGGACTGACGGGTGTTGCGGTTTCTCTCTGTGGGTTAGGTAGAATAATAGAGATGATATATTTAACAAAAATTAACAAAATTAGCGCTCTGGCCTCAGGTCTGCTATTACAATAGTGTCAGAATGGTCTAACATTGATTTCATAATGGATGATTTTGACAAGTTTGGTAATCTACTAATATAAAAGCGTCATTATGACTTTCGAATAGTCAACCTAACACTCCACTGAAAGAAATGGCATAGAATGGTAAGCTCGTACATAATGACAAATGAATGACAGATGTATGCGGTAATCTGCTAAAATTTTGACAGTTCCTTTGATCGGTGACCTACCATTAAAACGACATTTTTCAGACATTGCTTTTGATAATCGAAAAGTATAATGGGACCATTGACCGACCAATGATCGACCATTATGAATTTAGCAGATTACGAACTTTTAGCAAAATGACAATCGGATCGTGTTGGAATGACGAATTTATAAAAAATAGCAGACTTCGGGCCCGGCTGTTTGTTTTAAATCGCAAAGCTTTCTAATTAATTCCAGCAACTGAGTGCAAGGCGTTCGTAGTCAGTTTTTTTTTTGTTAAACACCTACGCTCTTAGTCAGTGCCTTTTAGTATATTTGTGTCTATATAGAATTCTATGTAACTCGCATGTCGATACAAAATTTTGTGTTATTTGTATTGATGCTCTTTAGCTCTCTGAAATTGATCAAAGGGAATATGGATGGTGTTTTCAAGTTTTACTCAAACCCATGAAGTAACTATTCTCAATTCTCAATTCTTTATTGCGTACCTACCATAAGTTACATATAGCTGGTAGGGAAGTAAATAGTAGTCACAGTTATGGACCCTGTCGGGCACAGCAAAGATTAAGTAGGAGAGAGGATGAAGACACTGTTTGTTTTACTTATTACTTTTAGGACTAACTATTAGGACTCATCTCCAAATTAAATCATCTGCGTTTGTTTTGGATGGGAAATTATCAAATAACTTCTTCCACTCTGGGCGGAAGGGAGTGCCAGACTCTTACTGACTAAAACCCATCCGTGTTCCTCGTATGATCTTTGGGTTTTAGGGCCGCGGTGACTTTTTCAAACAAAATCCGCAACCCTAGTCGTAGGTACTCGTACTAACCCAGCGAATACGAGCGTGGAAATGCGGTCACTATAATGACTTAGCTCGGATCGATTGCAACCCAGAACAGAAAACACACCCTTCACAAGGCAGATCATACCGTTTAACTTCAAAATTCCGCTCAAAGTTCTTTTGAGATTTGTCGGCAATAAGATTAGAAATGATTATTTTAGTTTTTGAAAGATTTTTCGAAATCGTAGATATGAATAATTTTGGAGATATTCTCTTCGTTCCCATTCGAGCGCAGACATTATCTACAGCGCAGACTCGTAAGTTTCGGGGCGTTCCGTTACTATAGCAACGATGTCATCTAACTTAACTCTGTGCCGCGGAGGTGTGGTCTCTAACACGATTGTAACACTAATCCTATTTAAACACACAATTATTTGTAAAAGGCGTCACTTTTTACACCTTACCCTGTGTATTTTATTTATTTTTTCTAGCACTGTTTGACCTATGACGTGCCAACCACGCCCTGTTCGCAATGGAAGATCAGCAAATAGTCGTCATATGGAAGGGCATGTAAAAATCAGTGTATGGTAAAATAGTCGTTAATATTTTGGGATAAGATCCAATGTTACTTGTAGATTGATCATTAGGTACTAAATATAGGTATAGTTATGCGTAGATAAGTCGTAGGTATCACCAGCGCAGCTTAAAGATGGCTGAAACAACATTTACCGGTTTTCCAATCGTTACAAACTGTGATTTGTTGTAAATTTGCTTCTGAACTTCTCAATATTGAGAGAAACTGGGCTTTTAATACATTTTTATATGGGAAAGCTGATAAATCTACGGAAACACTAAAATACCTACTGTGAATTTTCAGATTTTCACGTCAAAAGATGGTATATAAACGTGCTAAATCGCTAAAATTGAAAGCGAAAAGCTAACAACGTAGGAACCGCAATCGTTATACCTTCCCAAAATAAAAATATATTAAATTAACCCTTTGCATTATCACAGAGGGCTCTAAAGTACCATAGACACAATACAATTAAACCCTATAGTCCACATAATGCTAAGCCAGCGAACTATAAAGCCGGTAAATCTGAGGTAAGCCAATAAAAGGGTTTTATTAAATGAAAACCTATTGGATTTGCTGGCGGCGCGTCGGCGATGCATTTTGTGGCGGGTAAGGTGAACCGGACACTGCGGCGTTAAATTCATTAAAAACGCGCCTTTTCGTCATGGAATGGTTCAAGGTTTTAAAGGTAGAATCACTCGAAATTTATTATGTCATCATTATTCATTGTCATATCAGCTGAAAGATGCCCACTGGACATACATAGATCAAATGAAGTCGCATCGACCGGTACTGTGCGTATCACATCCAGCTAATTATCGAACCATCAAGTCATCGATCTTACTTTGCGTCTTTTAGTACCCTTTTTTATTTTTCCTGGATGGGAAATTATCAAATGACTTCTCCCGTTCTAGGTGGAGCGGAAGGGAGTGTCAGACTCTTACTGACAAAAACCCACCCGTGATCCTTCTAGTGCCCGCGTTCCACAGCCGCGGTGACTCTTTCTGACAAATTCCGCAACCGTAGGGGGCGTCTTTCAGTACTCTGTACTTGAAATATGGGATACATTCTGAAAATTAGAGTTTTTCAAAACTTAAAAATGCAGAGCTTTGACAAATGTAAGTGGAACTCTCAGAGAACGTAAACTATTCAGTTCATCTTAGACTTGCAATTGTTAGTAATGGTAAAATGGTAATAGTTGTTGTAATGGTCTTATCAAAACATGTTTTAATAAACAACCTTCCAAATCCCATCATTAAACAAAAAGAAAATTGTCTAGTTAAAACTTTGTAAGATCCTACACGATTCTGTGGTCAATAGATCAGATCATAAAACACTATCAATTTCTCAACAAATTAATCTAATTGACAATAATTAAAACACACAAAATAATAACACGCGAGGCACAAAGCTACAAAAAAAGGCTTATTATCACCGAATTAGCACAACATTGCAATAAAAGTCGCCATTTTGTAAGTCAGCATGAGTCAGCATTTCTGTGTTACACTATGCGACGCCCCTAACCTGTTCCCTGCAAAGTTGTCACGGCTTATTTGATTAGTATACAACGCTGATTGAATTAAGGTGAATGTACCGGATTAGTTCCTTATGTGCGATTTATTTATTTTATTTTAACTGTGGCGAGAATTGATCGTGTGTGTTTTTGGTGCAAGAACAGCGGTGAAGGGTTAATAATGTTAATGATTTCATAGTGGAACAACAGCTTTGTAAGTTTCTGTTTGTGTATACTGATAGCTACAATCTGTGGTGTTTTTGTAAAGAGTGAATAGTTTACTTCTAGTCAAGCATGCTGTTGCGGAATTTGTTTGAAAGAGTCACCACGGCCCTGAAACTGAAAGGGCATTAGGAGGAACATTGGTGGGTTTTAGTCACAATGAGTCTGAGACTTTCCTTTTGCTCCGCCCAGAGCGGAAGAAGTCATTTGATGATTTATATAGTAGAGATTTAGCATCAGCATTGGACCCGTGCGAAGCCAGAGCGTATCACTAGTAGGCTATATTTCAGCCGTGCGAAGCCAAGACTGATGCTTTAATATTTTACTTTGTTTTATTTTGTTACACGTCTTACATTCTACACTAACAGTTTATACTAACATGTATAAAAAGTCAACAATATTGTAGACTTATGTATATATTTCAATGATTTTTGAGTTAAAGTCGCACCTGACGTTTACTGAATCGTATTTCGCAGATCAACATGGATAAACACGAGTTAGTAAACGATTCTTCTTAAATATTTTTTTGCCAATTAAAGGACTAACGCGTTTTTCGAGTCCAGACTAGTCCTTGATATCACACGGCATTCTTTCAATTGAATAAGTAATCATCAAATGACTTCAGAAGGGAGTAGGTATCAGGCTCAGACTCTTTCTGACCAAAACCCACCCGTGATCCTTCTTGTGCCCTTTGCGTTCCAGGGCCGCGGTGAATCTTTCGAACAAATTCCGCAACACTAACCACACGACAACCTTACAAATCAAACCAAGAATACAAAAAAAAAAAACATTTTTCGTTCCCCAGAAGCAGTTTATCACAAGCCACAACTGTAGCATGAAACCAAGTTTATCACTCTGCACACATGCGCAGGCTCTCACCAACACACACCCACACAAGTACAAACAAACAGACGGAGAGAACACGGTTGCAAAAAGCAATTATTTTAATGAGTGTTAGACGAAGCATGGAGGGTGTATTTTTTTCATGGCATCGCATCAACAATCTCTTGGATTGTTTAACATTTATAATTTACATAATTCATAATCATCCGACTGGTGGGGTGTGGTTCTGTTGCAAGCGATTTTGTGAGATTTTCACTAAAATAATTTCCCTACTAGTGTGTCATGACTGAGAATTATATTTGTGTTTGAGTATTTTGAAAGTAAAAAAAGATGAAGTTGTTGTTTGTAAAACGAAATGAAGTTAAAGGTCTGAGTTTTTTTAAGGTAGAAAAAGTAGACGGTATTTAAGTAAAAGGTATATATAGCCTACACAGAAAGCGAGATTTTTGATAAAAGGGTAAGAAAACGAAGCATTTTTATTAGTACAAAAAGAAAAAAGTAAAATTTTGAAACAGGTTTATTCAAATACTTCTTTGCTTAAACTCATATCAAAATACCGTCCCCGATTGATGAAGGTTTGTTTCTCCCGTTACAGAATTATGTCATAGTCATGCCCGCCCCGCTCCCCGCTCCGCTAATCTCCCCCCGCCAACACAGGGACCGCAACACAGTACCTAATCATTTTAATTGCTGACACAGTTGCATCGTCTTGATGCACAGTAAACTGAATAATACCTTTGTTGTTGCTTTTCAGAAAAAAAGTTAGTCGACCTAGAATCTGAACAATGGTATTAGGCATTTATTAATTATTATTTATCAATCAATGACAATGTCTTAAAGTATTGTGAGGCTGTGAAAATGTTGTTTTTGTCATATTGTGGGTTTATATTCAACGTAGGCGTTAAAGGTAGTATTGGGGTTGCGGTGAAGGCTGGTAGAGCCATGACATACCCGCGTGTTTCATGGCCCCAAGGCTGGGACAAGATTATGTGTGTTTTCTTTCCGTTGAAGTCGGAAACGTGGATAGACCTAGGCATATATGTTTTCACTTGTGTTCCAATAGCAATGCTGTGTATGTAGGTGGAATGAATGCTTTGTACGAGTATGTTCTTAGGTACTTACTACGTACAGAATGCTATATCTCTAATGTTGTTTTAGCGATATGTTTCTGTGTATCTAGCCGACCGCGCAACTTCGTTTGTGTCCCAACAGCAAAGTTTTTTCATGACTGCTCCACTCTTATTGGTTTTAGCGTGATAATATATAACCTTCCTCGATAAATGGGTTATCTAAAACTGAAATATTTTTTCAAATCGGACCAGTAGTTCCTGAAATTAGCGCGTTCAAACAAACAAACTCTTGTGGATAAGACGTACTTTATTTTTATGGGATGATATTTTCAAGTAGGTATTCTGTGTAGACTGATGGACTACTAGGGTTACAGAATTTAATCTCACTGTGGTCCTGAGCGCAAAAAGCGTGAGAAGGAACACGGGTGGGAGGATTTGACGCTCCCTTCCCCTCCGCCCAGAGAGGCAGATATCATATAATGATTTCCCAACCTTTTAAAAAAGATTACGACAGTAATCATACTGATGAATCTCTCTACTGTTGGTCTCTTTCAAGACCTATTCAACAGCATTATTACTATTGAATAGGTCTCTTTAATAGGTTACCAATAGTGTTGATGACCCAACACTACTGAATACCGCATACCATGACATAATTCAAAAAGTTTCCAACTCATAAAAACTGTTCATTCATTCTACAACTTGCTTATGTCATCAGACCGATGACATCAACTTCAAGAGTAACACTGTCCCATCACTAGACACGACAATAACCCCTCAAACGGCACGCGTTGTTATCGCCAGTAAAAAGTCACAGAAAATCGCGAAAAAAAAGTGAAAAGTCGAAAGTAACAGCAAAGTGATTGTGCAAAATGAGCTTAGACATTGTACACAAAGTGTATGCCAGCAATAAAGTAATAATAACTGGTGTTAGTTAAGGCAAACACTCATTTGGGTGGGTCAAATCACAAGAGTTAGCGGGGACGTAACGGGCTTCGCTAGAGCAGCAAGAAAGCTATGTACGTATGGCGTGGAGGACTACCTACTCGAGCAAGTTCATTTATTGTCATATGCCCTGCATCTCTCTAGTACTAATTTTGTCAACAAGTTGAGAACCACCTGCCAACAGCAAGCCTACGTTTTGCAACAAAAGACACGCGAATTGGCGTGGTTGCACAGTGGCGCATTTGGTCGAATATTGATGTTCGGGCGATTTTTATCTTTTCTTCGATCTCGATTCGATCTCAAAGTGTGTGCATTATATTGTAGAAATATGAGTCATATATCGATTCCTCTCTTTATCACACATTGGTTTGTAAATTTGCATGCTTTGTAAATTGAATCTGCGTCAACATGCCTTGACACTTAGTGTCAAAATCAAGTCATATATTTCAAGAACAAAAATTAACTTTGACTGAAAGCGACGAAAAGCACAAATAAATAAAACTTCAAAGAAATTGCATCAAACCAATTACAAAAACCTACATATCTTGAACAAAACACATGCCATTCAACTCTTTATCGCTGTCACAACACCGTAATAATTCTCCCTCACCATTATCGCTTCATCTCATGGCTTGAACCACTACATTATCGGCCGTAAAATCTCGATACGACTAATCGCATAAAGCATCGTGAATTCGCATACAAATTTGAATAATTAATAAACTAATTAATGGTAAAAAGTGGTGTTTGTAATCATAGTGTGGGACTGGAACGTTTACTGGACGGGATTTAGGGTTATAGACTGAAAAAACAGCTATCTAACTGATATTTAGACAAATATCAGTACGAAAGATTTTTTTTCTTTTGTTTATAGAATAATCTATAAAGTAGAAAGTCTATATTGTGTCGACCCAATATGAGAGATACGAGAGGTTTTACTTATAGTGGCGTTCATTTAAAATACTGGACTGCTTAGTTATAACTTTTTGACTGGCTTTGGTCCCAGTTCTCATACGTATAATATTAGTAGATATTTGACTGTCGTTACCCCAGAGCGGAAGAAGTCATTTGATGATTTTCTCATCCAGAAAAAAAGGTAGTTCACACACATAAAACAAAAAAAAAAAGTGACTTAAAAAAACTACTACTAATGTCTAATATATTAAAATGAATTTTCAAGCAGTTTATTACAGTTTGTGACATTTACTTTAGTCCAATCACTGAATTGATGACACCAACTGCATCCAACTGCTACAAAAGTGATATATTTGGAGTGTTTTTTTTTTTTAATTTGGCATTTTCGATCGTTTTTTTTTTTGTTTTTCTATTGTTTCCGAAATCTTAATAAGCTACCCAATATCACCTGTAAATATGACCACCCACTTTTGTAACAACCTGTATATTTGGGCGAGAATCTAGAATATCTAAACAAAGAGGTATAAATGTAATCAAATAGAGATATACTATTTTTACAAACTAAAAAATAGCAAGAACCAAGTAAATTCGTTTATTTAGGGCGGGTTCCTTACAAATCAAGCAGATAAGCGACTGATAGATGGTTTCCTTAACTGATTACCATTTATAGAACTGTTTTATTTTGTACTTAAAAGTTAATTTACGCTTGTAAATTGCACTTTGAAAAGAGATTTGCTTTAAAGACCTTTTTGTATAGATGGAAAATCATTAAAAGCTCTCGGTGAAGCGGAAGGTAGTATCAGACTCTTACTGACTAAAACCCATATTCTTCCTAATGCATTAGTGTTCCAGGGCCGTGGTGACTCCTTGGAACAAATTTGGCAACCCTGGTTTATAGACCAGCAGCCCTATTAAGCATAAGCATAATAATCAACCTTTTAACGTTCCCACTGCTGGGACACAGGCCTCCTCTCTAGGAGAGGGAATGGGCCGTAATCCATCACGCGGGCCCAGTGCGGGTTGGTGAATGTCACATGTCTTCGAATGTTTGGTTCTAGGCCATGCCGGTTTCCTCACGATGTTTTCCTTCACCGTTTTGAGAGCAGTGGTGATGATATGAATAACACAAAGTAAAGCGCCTGACTAGGTTTGAACCCGTAAGTCGGGGCCGTTACCACTCGGCCACCACTGCTGCGATGAACTTGATTTTGAACCTTCTCGAATTATCATGTCAAGTTTAGATTATCAATATTATTTTTTAAATGTTACAAAGATATTGATTTTCTTTCAGTAAATTCAGTACGGGCACAGTCATTTACAGATTGAAATCCCCCTCAATAAACATCATTCTCATTTCTTTCATAACCCCGATGTAGGTACTAATTTTTATCATTAATTATTGATTTAAAATATCCATGTACGGAATCCTCTGTCTAGAACATGATCGCTTTTTCCTCCAGTGGAAAGTCACATTCTTGCTGACGTTAGAGAACGGTTAAGATTTCATTATAATTATTGGGTGGTACCGTTTGTTAATGAGACCGATGTTACGGCGTATTGTCATGAATTCATGATGGATGTAGTTTTAATTGATTGCTTTTTAATTGATTGAATGTTGTTTTATTTGCAAGGAAATTTATTTTGCGTGTCGGTTTTTTGTGGAGTTGAATTAGAAGTTTCAGTGGGATGTTTGTGAGTTGTACTATTTCATTTTACTTAGTAAAATAAAAATTGCTTAACTCACGATAACCAGGTACCATACAGTTAACCGAAAAAGCTCCACAAATTATTTTACTCGGATAAAATGCGTCACACTCTCGCAAAATGGCCATTGATGAACATAATGGCAGGTGGGATGTTTTGGTAGAAAACGCAAATTAAAAAATATATACATATATATAATGGTTTAGAATACTGTTTATTATTTACAACATATAAACAACAGAAAATAAAGATAAGGAAAACATTAAATAGGGGATTATATAGTTTACTTCAATGGTATTTCAGAGGTGATCTGTACACTATGCCATGAAAACTTGGCGTGGTGCCAAAATACAAATTTCTAAGCTGCATAAAACTCTAATAAATCCTTTATAACACACGGTCAAAAAGTTATATAGTAAAAGTGATGGTTCACTTTTTCAGTCAGTGCTTTTTTTGTATGTATGGGAAATCATTCTTCTTGGTCGATCTGGCGGAGCGGAAGGGAGTGTCAGACTCTTACTGACTAAAACCCATACATGTTCTTCCTAATGCCCTTTGTGTTCCAGGGCCACGGTGAAACTTTGGAACAAATTCCGCAACCCTGGCAGGTACAAACCCTATCGGACCCCGACAACTATGTTGACAACTCAATGAAGACAACGCGCGTGGAACACAGCGCGCCGTCAACCCCGGCCTGTGGCCGTATTACGAAGTGCCAATGCCATCACGATTCGTGTGAGGGAAAGAGATAGTGCTATTCGTCTTGTGTAACTCCGTCTCTCTCTGACACAGAAATCATGATGGATTTATTGGACGGCGTGCTACCCAACGCTCGCCGTCCAGTCTCGAGAATGTTAAGACGCAAATGGTGCTGTTTCGTGAATATGTGCCTCAAACAAACGGCAAATAAGTAGATGTAAAAATATTGAACGAGGAGTATTCAGACAGTGGAAATTCAATGAATCTGAGAAGAATGTAAATTAGGAAATAAAGTCTAAAAAATATCCTCGAGTATAACCTAAACTCTAAGCCATACTTTTGATAGGATGAAACCCATTAACAATGCAACTACACTCAGACATTCCAATAAAAATAACTCCACAGCAACGGAATGAGTCAACGCAAATTTCACGAAACTTACACCCACAAAAAATCGAATGCGCAGTCCTGAAAAAATTCAATAAAAATAGAGGGTAGTTAGAGCGAGATGGAAGATGCCACCCTAGACGCGCCACGCCCCCTTTCTTACTGCTAAGAGGGTAGTCTCGGGTAAGGTCGGGTAAGGGTACCTGCTTATTGTTATGTTTTGAGGGTGAACGCACGAGGGGTTTGTAATTGGCTTGCACGTGGCTTGCTTTTCGGGTACGAAAAATTGGGGTGGGTTCGTAAAAAATATTAGTAGAGCTTTTTGGGGGTTCGTTTTGGTGTTTGTGCGATCGATGTCTGGATTGGGAAGGGAACTACCTAATGTTGGAATAGGAAAGAAATTGTTTATTTTAACAACTTGAAACATCCTTTCATTGGTCACAAACAATTGGGAATCATAGATTTTGAAAAGTGCTTATGAAATATATTTTAGTAAGTACCTGATTGGTAAATGAATGAACCGATTTTTATTAAAGTAAACGAGCAGACGCTCATTACATCAATCTAAAATAATCAGTTGAAATTTTGAAGAGACATAAATTCATTTTAATACAATAATTCCTTCTAAAATCAATTTATGATACAATTGTATTTAATCAACAGTTACTAGAATAGCATTGGATTTAACTACAGTCTTCTTGACAAAGGAAAACACATAGAAAACTTAATTCAAAACAAAAACCCAACCCTTCAAACGCATGCACTTTCGAAAATGTTATGTCCGACATCAGTCAACCCTCACCATACGACGTGTGGCCTTTGAGACCCCAACGCAATGAAAGTTTCACCGATACCCCGAATAATTACTGGTCACGCAACGGTGTCTATTCAAAATGTGATTCAGACCACGATTATAATATTAGGTGAGTCAGACCTTAGATTAGTTCGATTTTGTGTCAAATTAGAATAGTTTATTGTTATTGAAATGTAACGAATTGTTTAGTGTTGCCGTGTTTTTGGTTACAAATTGTGTTTATGGTAATTCTGTTGTCGAGTCTTGAGAAGTTTTGCGTTCTGTGTTTTGGGATTTGAATTTCAATAGGTTTTAGGTTTAATTTGTTAGTTTTCTTGAAAAGAGTTCTAGAAAAGCTGCTTAGCTTAGTACGAGTTTGAATTTCAATAGGTTTTAGGTTTAATTTGTTAGTTTTCTTGAAAAGGGTTTTAGAAAAGCTGCTTAGCTTAGTTCGAGTTTTTATGATGAATGATGAAAAATCGTAAATCATATAGGTATGTATTAATGCACAGAACATAAAAATAACAACAACAACAAAAATGGTAAGTCAAAAGCTATGTAGGTACCTACATATGTCTTACAGCTGTACTAAAAATTGACTATCATTTATAGTCAGGAATAAATCATCAGAAAGTTGTCATACAATTTGAAACACGGCTTTTAAGAATAAAAACTGTAGTCATGCATAACTTACTAAAAAAAAAAAACAAATACAAGCATTAGTTGATGACATCGTTAAAACATTAATAATAGTGATAATTCCCTACAAAATATATCTGTTTAAATAATGACAATATGATTAAAAGTCCATCAATTTTTTTTTCGCATCATTAATTTCAAAAATGTTAAGCACAGGTGTCTTTTCAACCCATTATTTGTTAATAAGGCCCAATTTTTAAATAAAGAATAACCCGATTTAGGGTTATTCTTTATTTAAAAAATAAATCGACTGTGACTATTATACGGGTTAGAAATTTACGTGGTGCTATGAAGCGAACACACTGAGGAGCTCGTGGCTAAATTATAACAGCCGCATGGGTCGATCTTCGAGGTCAAGCAACGCTTGCTGAGGTTGGTTTGTGGATGGGTGACCATCTTAACAAAACGAGATTTCTCCTAGCCTCGGAAAGTACGCTAGCCGGTGGTCCCGGCTGTCATGTTGTTGGAGATCTTTGGCAGTCATTACGGATTATCAGAAGCCAGAAAATCTGACACCAGTCTTGTGGCCAGTTAATGGGTTGTGGAGGTCTGGTAGGCAGCCACTTCACGTAAAATACTGGTATTCAACTGAATCCGGCTTAACTGGGAGCAGACCCCAGTATTTCTGGAAAAAAGGCTAGGCAGATGATGATGAAGCGAAAGCACACTAATTAAATCAAACATAAGTAAATAAATATCTACATTATTATAATATTTTGTTGAAGAGTTTTTTGTTTGTTTGTGTTACTCTATGCCATTGATTGAGACGACTATCAGTGCAATCATTGCTGATGCCACATGCCGACAATTTCGTGAGCCAAGTCTAGATACCGATCTTTCCTATATTGATGTTCATAAACGAGCAATCAAACGAGAAAAAAAAAGAATGTATATTCAAAAAAAAAAAAACCCAAACGAGCAATTTGTACTTAGGACTGGCACAAAACAAACAAATAAAAAAAGAACATTTTGCTTCAAATATCGAACGTTAAAGGCCCATCAAATTGCACCATAGACCTTGTAATACTGACAGGTTAATCGTCTCCATATCTACCAACATAACGGTGACCTTTTCCTATAAATACTGCACTTTTACCATTTACTCATATCTTATGATTGACAGCAAATATGAGTGGTTGAATTCAATGCTGGGGTTACCAGTTCCTGCCAAAGTTTCATGCTAAAGGTTATTTTAAAGTCATGGCTGAAAGTCAAGTTATTAAGCTATCCTTTTGTGTGTTCTACCTGCAGCTTCAATTTATATCGTCTAAATATTATGAAGAGGAATGTTCTTTTTGTTTGTACCGAATAAACTCCGAAACTCATCATCTTTCTGCCCATATCCCATGTTACTTGGGGTCGGCGCAACACGTTTTTTTCTTCCATTCTGTCCTGTCAGCCGTCACGCTATCCCTTTTCTTTCATATCACTCCTCACACAATCCATCCATCGTTTCTTTGGCCTACCTCTCCCTTTCCATCCATCCACATTCATATTAATAACTCTTTTAGTTACATGTGTTTCATCCCTCCTTTTCACATGACCATACCAAGATGAGCGGTTCCCTTTCAATTTTTCCGTCACTGGCCATCGACCATCTTTAACCATGTTTTGACCAATGCAAAGTTATATTATCAGCGAGTCACATAGGCTATATACATATTTTATTCCCGCATTCTCACGGGAACAATTACTACGCGGATGAAACTACGGGGTGCTTCTAGTAATAAAATATAATTACCTAGTATTCTTACGACATTACTGTGCACATAACAATATTACACAAACATAACCCTTCTTCCACAAATTCCGATCGACGGAAAATCGCTGTGCTGGACTTTTGGATATTCTTTTTTTTTAATTTTGTATTTTGCCAATCTCTGTATGGAACGGAAGATTAAAGAAGGCTTTCATCGAAAAAACTACAAGGCTGTTATATTCCATCCTAAATACCGTAACACTAGCAAAATATACCCACAACAAAAGCATTAAAACTGAAAGGTAAACACCCTAATGATTATCCCGGGAATCGAACCCCTAACAGCTGACCGCAACGTACCGTGTCTTCCGTGCCAGCAACACATTTAGCTGCAGACATGAAAACTATTTGGTTTAACACGAATAGTATAGATAGATGGGTGTAGTGTGAAGATAGAAAGAGACGGGAATAGTAGCTTGAATCTAAGATGTTTGGTTTGTTTCTTAGTTTGAATTAAAGGAACTTTGTTTGCCGCGGAATTGAGAGAAAAGATTGGGTCAGAATTTGTTCGAAAGAGTCACCGTGGCCAGGGAACGCAAAGAGCATTAGGAGAAACACGGATGGGTCTTAGTCAGTAAGAGTCTGATACTTCCTTCCGCTCCCTTCAGAGTGGAAGGAATTAATAAATAAAACTTTTTATTAAAAAAACAACCGACTTCTAAACAAAAAAAGTATAAAATAACTTTAATTTCGGAACTCGGTGTTTTTGGTTATTTCTTCGTTTTTTGAACACCGACTTCCGATTTATTAAAGATATTCACAATATCTAACACTAGCAGCGCCCCGCGGTTTCAACTGCGATATTCCCGTTCCCATGGGAACACGGGGATAGTGTAGCTTTCCAACAGAGAAAGAATTTTTAAAATCGGTTCAGTAGTTTCGGAGCCCATTCAATGCAAACAAACAATCAAATCTTACCTCTTTATAATGTTAGTATAGATGAGATACAAACAGCAATTTAACTATTCAGAGGATTGCGCAGTTTTAGAACTGGTCCAATCCAACACTAGATATTAAAAACAATCACATTACAATTCCCAAGACACCTAACTGATTTAAAAACGTACTCAAGAAAGCTTTGACTAATTAAAAAGATTAATACTTCCAGACCACGGCACTCATTTAGAGTTGGCAGTGAGCTCATTAAGTGCTTTATTTATTATTATCCGAGAACTTATTTCACTAGAGGTGCACCGTCGTTGCCAAGTGCTAAGTGCAATAAACTCGACTATACACCCGACTATTGAATAGTCAGCTGTAGTCAGTAGCCGTGACGTAATGTTTGCACTTTTAATGCACCTTGTGTTTTTGCGTGGATTTAATTTTCGCTTTTTGATTGTGCTGCTATCATGTTTTGAACTGTATCGAAAAGTAGTTGTAATCATCATTTAAGTATATTAAATTCGCAAGTAGGTTGTAAATAATATAGTTAAACGTCAATATTTTTTGGGCGTTTTAAACTTGATGATGCCGGCGTTACCTAGCTGACTGCTCTGTGAAGAAACACCGAAACAAACTCAGAGGTCGAAGTCTCTTTTGAAGTCCATACAATCCGTACTGGTCAATTAATATGAGAACCATGTAGGTTGATGTCTGAGATGGTGTTGTGAGATAAGTATCACGAAGATTTGAGTGGACCTATATTGATACTGAAAGCGTCAGTTATCGGGCAGCTCAAACTTAGAACTTTAGGGAGCTCAACGATTTGACGAACAGTACTAAAGCAGGTACATCTGAATTGGCCGCATAATGAACTCAAACTGCCAGACTAACATGAAATGAACCACTAACATAGCGATCTATATGGTACTCACATTGATACTTTGAACATTTCTAGTAAATCATTTTTTTTTTAATAAAGTAACATTCGAACAGCGACAGTAGGTATAACAAGATTGTGGAGAGAAGAATTTCTAAATCTTTGGGATTGGGAAAAGTGGGCGATCTACATACCTACATATATAGATATTGTTGAATTTTGACAATCTATATTGCTGACATAATGTGTTTTAGTCTAGACTCCAGAGAGCTATAGGCTCAAAGTTTAGAGCATGCATACTTTATGATACTATGTGCAAATAAAACAATGTTTAAATATCATCACCTAAACAGAAATGGGGAAAATGCTTTACTAGGACACGCAATGCTCGGCATTCCTAATATAAAAATCTCTAAATATTTGCTAAGAAATAAACATCAATACCGTATAGGCGTATATTAAGTACTAGCTTTCTTTAAGGGTGAGAAATCATCAAATGACTTCTCCTACACCGGGTGGAACGGAAGGGAGTATCAGACTCTTTCTGACTAAAACTCATTCGTGTTCCTACTAGTGCCCTTTGCGTATCAGAGCCACGATAAATTTTTACAAAAAAAAAAATCCGCAACCCTAGCAACCTAGTCTCAACAATTTCAATTCAAATTCTCGCTCAATTTCCACCACACAGATTCCCAAGAAAAATTCGCCATACAAAAGCATTCCACAAATCCAAGATTCAAACGAAGATACCGCAAAGGTATTTGAAATCCAACTGATGCTTACAAAGTGTAAGCAGCCCGTCCGACATACTAAGTCCGTCTGACGTAAAGATGAAAGTTTATTAACAATTTCTTTTATCCATTTACCTCGCATGGCTGACCGTAACCGCGCGCAGATAAGCCGAGCACTGTTTATGTCCATTTTAAAACAATACAGGCACATTAACGATTTCCTTTGCACTGATCTGGGGTAAAAGAAAGATGTAGAATGTTTGTAGGTATGTGAGAATGACAATGGCTGATTTGTGTCGTTTATGAGTTTTTTTTTTTTTCATTGTGAAAAAGGGGTACTATAGACATTGCTAAGTAATAGAACGGTTATGGGTCAGAAGGCCAGCCATCTTTTTTCAAAGGCGTTCAAATTCAGGTCGCAGTATCATCTCAGTGACAGTAAATCTATCCTTATATAATAATAAAGCTGAAGAGTTTGTTTGAACGCGCTAATCTCAGGAACTACTGGTTCGAATTGAAAAAATCGTTTAGTGTTAGACAGCCTATTTTTCAAGGAAGGTTATAGGCTATATAATATCACGTTACCACAAAAATAGGAGCGGAGCATTCATAAAATGAGATGCAGACGAAGTTATGTGGGTCAGTTAGCGTCAAACTATAGGAATTTGAGGTGTTCTCTTAAAAATAGGAGTATTAAGCATACCAGTCGAATATTTGTTGTATGCACCAAACAACAGTGGAAGAAGTGAAATTGTAATTTTTTTTTTTTTGAAATGGCAACGTGAATCATCTTGAATTATTATTTGAATAACAGTTTTCAACCGATTTCATAAAAAGGTGCCGCCTAACGTAATCCACCACGCGGGCCCAGTGTGGGTTGGAGAATGTCACATGTCTTCGAATTTTTGGTTCTAGGACATGCCGGTTTCTTCACGATGTTTTCCTTCACCGTTTGGAGAGCAGTGGTGATGAAATATACCTAATTGAATTTTATGTATGATATTGTTTCATTGATTATGATTGTAAGAAACTTTTTTGGATTTCACTGGTATTAAACTATTAATTACGTATTCTTTAATTGAATCTAAAATAATAGTATATTATATAGCTATAAAAGCTATATAATATATTATTATTTTCAGCCTATATATCTTCACACTGCAGAAAATCTGACACCAGTCTTGCCAAAAAGTACCGTGTTTACCCAGTAAATGGCTTGTGAAGGTCTGGTAGGCAGCCGCTCAATGTAAAATACTTCAGCTGAATCCGGTTTGATTAGAAGCCGACCGAATATAGTTGAGAAAGAGCCAGGCAAAATAAGATGATGATGATGACTGTCATTCTGTTAGCTTAAGCCTTTCCAATGCGGAAATTACTTGCGCAAATAAAATCTTCTGGAGCATCCAGAAACCGAGCCAAATAAACTAGTGAAAAAGATTGACTGAAATATTCTTACACGTGAAATTATTCCACGTTGTCAACATATCCGATTCGAATATCAGACTACGCCAATCCGACAGACATCTTTAAACGCGTTCCATTCTGCAGTCTCACCAAATCGGACACCGTTAAAAATCGCGTAGGACACGTACACAACCGACCATTCAAAACCATACTTCAAATATCATCACTCCATCATCAACCTAACCTAACGCAGGCTGTCACGCAAACATACCATTCTTGGGCAAGCAGCCATGATTAAAAATCAGCACGCCATCCATTGACATGGCGTTATCACAACAGTTGTACGTTGTTTGCGTGCTACAACGTGTGACGTCACACGCGAAGAAAGCACGCGAGTTGTACACGCATTGAGGAGCTTGGACGAACTCAAGCTTGCTAAGATCGGTGGTTTGTTTACGTTTGTCGTTTCTAGGTTAAGTGGTGCAGGACTGGTGACTGTGTCACGCGTGGAACGAGAGGTGTCTCTGTGCAGTGTGTAGACTGTTTTTCGTGACTGTGTGTAGTGTTCTCGCGGTCAGTTGAGTCTGTAGTCTGAAGGATGTCAGTCTTGCTGGTTATTTCGCCGTTTACTTTCACTCTGGGGTGATTGATATGTTCATTTTTTATTGTTTAAGCTTTTTTTTCTGGATGGGAAATCATCAAATGACTTCTCCCGCTCTGGGCGGAGCGGAAGGGAGTGTCAGACTCTTACTGACTAAAACCCACTCGTGATCCTTCTTGTGCCCTTTGCGTTCCAGGGCTGCGGTGACTCTTTCGAACAAATTCCGCAACCCTAGCAGGCACTGACCCTATGGGGCCCCGTCTTCTTTGCTGACGGCTCTTTGAGGCTTTATTGTTTAAGCTAAGGTCATCAGGTAGACTTCTGACCAACTTTAAGATGGCTTTGAACAAGATGAAAATGTATAAAGCGGAATAGAGTGGAAACTCTCGTAACGTCCATTGAAAAGGGGGGATCCTCCAGCCGGACGGGTCCTGTGTAAAATTGTGCAGAGAACAATTTTTGCGCAATATTTAAATGACCTTAGGTCTTTTGTTTTTGGTATGTGGCGGTACAGATGCCGCTACAGTTAAAGCCAGGAGTTTTTGTCGCAGGAGGAATGGTTCTGTAAAATACTAACTACATAATATTATAATTCTGAAAGTATTAATTGTTTGATTGTTACACTTTCACGACCAAATCGTTCAACTGATTTTGACGATCTTACTTAGATAGATGAGAGCCTAACATGGTTACAGCCGATTTTATTGCTGGAATCTATGTATATTGGACGTGGGTGAAGTCACGGACAAAAGCTAGTCTGGTATAATAGGGGTGTTTCCTGAGTAAAAAATATATGATTATATTTAGTCCGTCAGTTAGATTATAGAAAAATATTGGACACGTATTTTTTCCTTTATCAAATCTATAAAAACTGACGAAGATACAAAGCATCAAAGATCAGGAGTGGGGGCTTGTGACGTTACGGCTCGGTAAAAATTGTAGCGAGTAGTGACGTCACACGAGTTTTCAACGCTCTGTATCGGCTTCATTTTTTGTTTACGTGAAAAAAGAAAAAATACGTGTCCAATATTTTTTGGAAATCTATCTGACGGACTAATTAGATTTTTTTAGTCAACTACCCTATTGTTAGTCAGCTGACTTAGATACTGAAGGAATGGTAGCAGGTTGAATGGACTATACCTTCGTGGACAACGTTCGTGCTATCAGCAATTTTGAGCAGTGCCAATGTTAAAGGCGAAGGGAGCACGCGAGACGGGCACGCATCTTTGGAACATGAAGTTAGTTAGATTGATATACCGGTTCCGTTGGCTATAGGTTACCTGAGCACCTTGCACCAGTACTTGGACGTGGTAAGTTGTATAGGGAAGAAGATATTGTGACGATGGTTGCCTCCTTGTCTGCGGGACACTGGCTGACAAGTTTGTCGATAGAACTGCGAAAGTTTCCGGCAAAAGAAATTTTATTGATGTTTTGATATTTTTAGTAAAGTGGGTAGTATATTATTTGTCACCAGCATGGCACCGCTGCGCCAGTTTGCAAGTATACGCTTTATTTTTATATTATAGGTAGCGGAATAAAATAATGCAACACCCTGATAGCACATATCAGGATGTTGCATTATTTTATTCCGCTCCTAGCCGTCAAGATTATCTGCCTCTCACTTATTTCTGTGGCGACGAGAATTGAACATTTCACGTATGACATAATTTGACAGTGTTTTACAATGGCTATCGGAAAAATAAAGAAAGAAAGAGAAAGAGTCCTCTCTTTCTCTCGAGACAGAAAATAGAAAGAGTATTTTGAATTATGACAAGGCGGATGCCGTAAATAAGAACCAAGTTAAATCTCAATCGATGTTTTATTTATTAGAATAGGAAGTAATACTAGGGGCGAAGACCCTGGTGTTACATATGGTATGTACACTGCCGGCCAAAAGTTTAAGACCGCACTTAAGCAGTATAATTATCTATCAATTGTAATAAAATCCCTTAAGATATGTAAAAGAAATGCACACCTGCATATTCTATTGTTAATATAGAATATTTAAAGAATTCATTCTTTTGTTTACTTTCCAGTTATTGGACAATAAACATCTATTGTTTTCATTCACCGACAAACGCTGCGCTAGGGTCAGTCGTAATAATGTGTTTATTGTGTGCTCATTACTTATTACTTTGCTTTTGTTTCGCATTGGTCAATATTAAGGATTATTTAGCTTCTGAAAACACGTAGTTTCAATTTATTTTTACCTGAGTTTACTTGGGTTTGTTCACAAACAATCTCAGTTAGTCTAAACTTGTGGTTTCTACAGTAAAGACGTCTTAAAATGGGAAAAGCACGTGAAATTAGTAGTGAAGTGCGTTCTGCCATCGTTGTTTTACATAATGAAGGCAAATCCGAACGTGAGATTGCTTCACAACTGAAGTTATCGAAGACAGGTGTTCATAGCACAATAACTCGATACAGGGAGACAGGCAGTTTTCAAGATCGTCCACGCTCGGGAATGCCGAGAGCTACCACGTCTAGTGAAGATAATTTCATTGTTGTTACTAGTAAGCGAAATAGACGCTTAACAGCACCAGAAATCCGCGTTGAAGTAAACAAAACCCGAGTTAAACCTTTATCATTGACTACAGTGAAACGGCGACTAAGAGATGCAAAGTTGTATGGTCGCGTCGCCGTTCGAAAACCTGTGCTAAGGCCACAAAATAAGAAAAAGCGGATGCAGTGGGCTCTTGCCCATCGAGATTGGACTGAAAAAGATTTTAAAAAAGTTCTTTGGACCGATGAATCCAAGTTTGAACTATTCGGTTTGAAAATGAAAACAATATATCTAGTTTTAATTTCCGCGAATATTAGTGGGTTGCAGGTATGCACCTCCCTCCCGCCCGCTATATTATGCACATGCAAGATTACTGGGCAAATGCAAGGATTTTAAGCACATGCAGGAAGGCAATGCAAAACCCAACACCATTACCGACACGTGTTTCGCCTCTCCACGAGGCATCCTCAGGGGACGTGTTGACTCGCTGACCGTTGAGTTGCGACTGAGCATTTAGTACAAGGCACCCCCCTTTTATACACTGCCACCGTTGGTTATTTGTGTACAACTACCCACAAACATTCGCAGTAAAGGGGAAGAAACCAAATTCGTCTGGTCATTCAACAGTGCAAAATTATTATTATTACTATGTTTAAAAATCTCTAATTGTTCTAAAACACACAGCCGGAAACCCTTATCACAAATATGTAGTATATTAAAACTATTGTTGTCGCGCAAAGAATGGCCGGTATCAATTAGATGTTTCGCGAAATTCGATTTGTCCGAATGGCCATTTCTATACGCGGCAACATGTTCCCCATACCTTATGTCAAAGTTTCGGCCCGTCTGACCCACATACACCCCGTTGCATTCATCACAGACCAGCCTATACACCCCAGACTTTTTACTATTTTCTAAAATATCTTTTCCGTTACAAATGACGGAAAAGATATTGCCACATTGCCACATTGGAACATGTTGCCGCGTATAGAAATGGCCATTCGGACAAATCGAATTTCGCGAAACATCTAATTGATACCGGCCATTCTTTGCGCGACAACAATAGTTTTAATATACTACATATTTGTGATAAGGGTTTCCGGCTGTGTGTTTTAGAACAATTAGAGATTTTTAAACATAGTAATAATAATAATTTTGCACTGTTGAATGACCAGACGAATTTGGTTTCTTCCCCTTTACTGCGAATGTTTGTGGGTAGTTGTACACAAATAACGAACGGTGGCAGTGTATAAAAGGGGGGTGCCTTGTACTAAATGCTCAGTCGCAACTCAACGGTCAGCGAGTCAACACGTCCCCTGAGGATGCCTCGTGGAGAGGCGAAACACGTGTCGGTAATGGTGTTGGGTTTTGCATTGCCTTCCTGCATGTGCTTAAAATCCTTGCATTTGCCCAGTAATCTTGCATGTGCATAATATAGCGGGCGGGAGGGAGGTGCATACCTGCAACCCACTAATATTCGCGGAAATTAAAACTAGATATATTGTTTTCATTTTCAAATTTAAAATGGATTTCCGCAAAGTAACGCCTGACTCAATCAATTTTTTTTTTTTTTTTTTTTTTGAACTATTCGGTTCAAAACGAAGAATTTACGTGAGACGAAATGCTCAAGAAAAGATGATGCCAGACTGTGTAGTCCCAACAGTCAAGCATGGCGGTGGCTCAATTATGGTCTGGGGTTGCTTCTCTAGCCAAGGAACTGGCGATTTGATCAAAATTGAAGGAATTATGAAAAAGGAACAGTACAAAAACATTTTAGAACAAAACGCCGTTCCTTCCGGGTTGCGATTAATTGGACACGGATTCATTTTCCAACAAGATAATGATCCAAAGCATAGCTCCAAATTATGCAGAGGATATTTAGAAGAGAAAGAGGCCCAAGGGGTGTTAAAAAACATGGTTTGGCCACCTCAGAGCCCGGATCTCAATCCTATTGAACTTTTGTGGGAAGAGCTTGACAGGAACGTCCGTAATCGTGGCCCATCCTCGCAAGACGAAATGTGGAATGCTTTATGCGAAAGTTGGAGCAATATATCACAAGACACTATCAACAAATTGATAGCTCGTATGCCGAGACTTGTGAAAAAAGTCATACAAAGTAAAGGAGGATTTTTTGATGAAACATCAGTTTAGCTAACTATAGCCTTTTTTAGCATGTATTGTTAATATTTCTTTATGCTTTACATTACAATTTGTCCATAAACACTAACTGATTAGATAATTAAACTGGTTAATTAAACATTTAATATTTTATTGGTGTTTTTACTTTATTTTCCTACTTAAATTAAGGTGGTCTTAAACTTTTGGCCTGTAGTGTATATTGCTGCAAACATTGATGTTGAAGTGCACTTAGAATCGCACAAAACATTTAGCTATCAAGCGATAGGGTAGTGTGGTACCCGAGCATTGAGCAATAAAGACATACTTGGGGACGGCCTATTGTCAAAATGTGATATGTCATGTAATCTTCTAAATATATATAACTCAAAAGTGACTGACTGACTGACATAGTGATCTATCAACGCATAGCCCATAACACTGAACAGATCGGACTGAAATTTGGCATGCAGGTAGATGTTATGACGTAGGCATCCGCTAAGAAAGGATTTTGATTAATTCTACCCCCAAAGGGATAAAATAGGGGATGAAAGTTTGTACGAAACTTTGTCAATTTGAAACCGATCGGGCTGAGAGTTTCAAAATCGGGGGTAAAGTAACTATTCCACGCGGATGACAGGGCAGAAGCTAGTTCCAAATAAAGAGTATCTTAAAGGCTCAACTAAAACGTGAAGGAAACTTTGTGCCCCTTTAAAATTACGCGGACGCAGGAGTATAAAATTTGGCAAAGTTAAAGTTTGCATGGAGAGGGACTGCCTAAAAATACAATAAATTAATATTTAAAAAAAAGTTACACACAGGTCAACAATGCGTTTGATACAAACACATTTATGTTTATACGCAATTATATTCTTTTGTTTATAATTAAATTCTGTGATCAAACTGAGTAGAGATTAATGTTACTAGTCTATAATTTTATTTGTATCAAAAACTAGCAGTGCTCGCGGACTCCGTTCCACGTTAGAAATAGTTTTGTCCCGACCTGTTGTCCCGCGAACTACTTTAGGTTAAAAGCAGTTATTGTGAGTTATCCGTAGGAGATATGTTAATGCTATCGCGGACTTGTTTACAGATTTTGATACCTACTTCAATATTGTAGTACATTGTTTTGTTCTATCCTCAATAGTTTCCGCAGCGCACGCGACGAAATATTTTTTTTTCAACTTGGTTTAGATTATTCAAGTTAAGTAAAGATGCGTACTTAATTTTTGATATTATTATAGCTTATGACACTCCACAATAACGTAGCTTTCTATTAGTGACATAATTTTGAAAATCGGTTCTGTAAATCCAGAGATTTTCCCTTACAACGTCACAAACTCACAACCTCACAAACGTTACCTCTTTATAATATTAGTATCGATATACATACGTGTACATGAAAGATTCTCAGGAACATTATTAGGTACGTGATGAGAATAACAACGAGGTTGTGTAGGCTCAGGGGATTTGTTCGGAAGAGTCGCCACGCCCTGAAACGCAAAGGGCATTAGCAGGAACACGGGTGGGTTTTAGTCAGTAAGAGTCTGACGCTTCCTTCACTCCGGCCAGAGTAGAAGTCATCACTACATAGTATAAAACAAAGTCGCTTCCCGCTGTCTGTCTCTATGTATGCTTACATCTTTAAAACTACGCAACGGATTTTGATGCGGTTTTTTTAATAAATAGAGTGATTAAAGAGGAAGGTTTATATGTATGTATAATACATGCATATGCATATTATGCATGCATAATAAATGCATGTACAGTCGGTGATAGCAATTAGCTGACCCCCCTAAAAATTACACGATTTTACACCCTATGCTCATAACATTAAAAGTTATTCAATATGTTTGAGTTTATCAGACTAACACTACTCGTTGAACAGAAACAATAAATAATTTTGATACGCAAACTTGAGCTTTAAGAGGTTGGTATTAGGTCATTTATTTATAACTGTTCACCTATTTTAATAAGTGGGTAGTTAGACGTCAATATGCGTATTCAACTTAAACTGCTATAGATAATGACATTAGGAATATGGGGTAGAAGAGTAAATTGAACAAGATATTCTATGCACAAATAGCAGTGAATACGCGCGAACATTTTTACTTTGCCTTACTAAATTGTAAAAATCCACGCTTTTTTCCTTTTTATTAATTGTTATCAGTTTTGATAGTTTCATCGTCATGTCCAAGTTGAGTTGAGTGATTATTTAAAATACAAAATAATCTATTTGCATGAGGAGAATGTTGGTATTAAAGCGATTGCTACGAAACTTAATATAGCGGTAAGTGTATTCTTTTTTATGCTTCATTTATAATTATAGTTATGCCTTAATTCGTTAGTTGGCTTAAAAGCCGGTGAATGTAGAATAATAGACAATTAACTATGTTTCATCATGAGTCTAATTTGAGATCATTTATAGGTAATTTGATTTATATTATCTAAATTGATAAACGTAATTTGCAAACTTAATCGATAAATAAAATTATGTTTACCTATTCGTTACTAAAATTATGCTTATTGTGTTGTTTCAGAGAAATACAGTCAGATTGTGGCTAAAACGTTTGACGTGTGGTTTTAATATTCAAAAAGATCGTCCTGGACCAAAACCATTTATGAGAGGAAGTAATTGTTGTTGAATATGGTGCGCGGTATGCGGGACCGCTTGCAACAAGTAATAGAAAAAAATGGTGCTCCACTTCGCTATTAAAAGCATAATTATAAATGACTTGAGTAACCAGTGTTGGTCACAAACAATACTAACGTATGTCAGTGTGTGTGTTAAATTAACTATTGTTATAATTTCTAACGAAGTATTTCGAATACCTAGTTTTTTGTCAAAACCTTATAACTAAAATAACTACTCACAAAACAAATTGATATATTATAGTAGGTAGAACTTCAACGTATAATGCCGTTTTATTTAGTTAAATGATATTTAATGTGGTGATGTTATTGTTATGAAATAGAAATACATACCTATATTTCTAAATATTATAACATGCTTATTCACTACATTAAACTCAGTGCAGTTAACAACGTTATTAGTAAGTAGGTAAATATTATCATCTTCGTGTCGTCATCAATATCATTTATGTTATTCTTATAATATTTTTTTTATAAAATATAATCGTTTTTACCATCATTTTGGTTTTTTATTTCTGTTCGTTTTTTTTTTTGTTGCTAAAGTTATAATTTATTATTTATAACTTAAACTATATTATAATTTATTATTTAAAACTTAAATTTACAAAACAGAAACAATCGCGTCAATCACGCTGGTTACGAACTCACAGCCTCGATTTGTCAGCTCACTACAGTCACCACTAGACCACTCGAAACATATTTAACGTGATCGAAATTACGTATTATATTACAAGTTAAAATAATATTCAAGATCATACCTACCTTAACACTGCGTATTAAAGATCAAATTCGAATAACTATTTTATTGATCGTAGACGTTAAACCAGTTGTCTTACTGCTAACGAGCAAAAGGTTCATATTCGTTTAATTTTTAGGGGGTCAGTTAATTGCTATCACCGACTGTACTATATATATAATATGCATGTATAATATAGCGAAGCAGGAGCGGGACGCTAGTTTATTATATTCAAGTGATTTATCACAACACTTACACATACATTTTTAGTCGAAAACTTTTGTTCTCATGGCAACAGTTAGTTCATATTTATATGCAAAAACAACTCGAGTATCAAAATGTATCAGTCCTATCAAGACGGCTTGCAAGCAAATGCATCTAAATCCGATAAATCAGGCATTAACCTCTGAAAGTCGACTAAAATCTATAATAATACCAAATGCTCGATGGCTAAGACGGCAGCTAATACCAGTTCCAAGGTTCGACTCCCCGGCAGATTTGCATACTTCATTGTTGGTTGCGGACCATAATTTTTGATACGAAAAAAATGTACGGAACCATGTAATAAACGGTTCTTAGTAGGTATTAAAGATTTCTTATGCTTTCTAATTTGGTTATCGATTTTGGGGTTCAGTTGATATTTTTGTTGTTTTGATAAAGTTGTTGTTTTGATTGGTATTAACTTTAATAAAATGTCTTTAATAAAGTGAAAAAATATATTCATGAATGAATGAATATATTTTTTTATTTTTAAAAACCAATGTCATCGTCATCAACATTGTTGAAATGAACGTCTCTTTTTTAACTTTCTTAGCCATGCTTCAAATGTAACGGATTTCCAATTAAATAGTTATCTCACTGTAATAAGTACTTAATTACAATTTATAACAACACAAAACTTGAGTCGCCAAACGACTGACAAATGACACAATGTCGACAGAAATTGTCGAAATGTAAGAATTATTTTCACGATAAAAACTGGCCAGTTGTAAACGAGAACCAACCATATTAACACTTTGAACTTTGACACTGGCAAAGCATCGAAAGTTAAACGGTGGAGCCACAAAAAAAAAGAATGATTTGGAAGAAATTTATCACAAAGGTAGACCATAACCTGGAGTAGAACATACATACATATGTATAACATACATACATACAATAGTAGAACATACATACATAGAATACTTTTTAATCCTGTGGGATAAATGCTGAATTTTACCAGGACGAAGCCGCGAGCAAAAGCAATACAAAGCTGTAGAGTTTGTTTGTTTGAACGCGCTTATCTGACGAACTATAAGCTGTTGCGGAATTTGTTCGCAAGAGTCACCGCGGCCCTAGAACGTAAAGGACACTAGAAGGATCACGGGTGGGTTTTAGTCAGTAAGAGTCTGACACTCCTTTCCGATCCGCCCAGAGCGGGAGAAGTAGTTTGATGATTAATTTCCATCCAGAAAAAAAGGAAGTATTACTTCGAATTGAAAATCCTTTTCGATTTTGATAGCCCATTTGTGGAGCAAGGCTATACGCTATATAATATTACGCTAAAACTAATAGGAGCGGAGAATCAATGAAAAATTTTGTAGAAACGGGGTTATTTTCTCTCTCTCTGATGTGAGACAGACAAAGTTATATACGGGTTAGCTAGTTACTAGATATAGAGTATTGATATGAATGTGTATCATAAAATGCGTCGACATTTTTGAAAATTCTTAATCCATGAAGTATTTATTTAGCACTCACATTACTCAATAATAACTTCACCTTAATACTTTCATTGCGAAATAAAAACAGTAAAAATAGGTGTTCATTAAAAGTATCTCATATTTATTTAAGTCAAAAATATCACAATTAATAATAACTTACGGTTTTCTGCGGTTTTTTCTTTGTTCAAACTTTCATTTCAGTTATTACCAAGACATCTTTATAGTTAAAACCTTTTGAGAAAGTGGCTTAAGTCAAAATTCATATTTTTTTCGATTGTTTGCAAAAATAATACTTAAGTTTTATTTTTATAGTCTGCAAATGGCCAATTATAGAATAATTATTATGTTGTAAATATACTTTAATGTTTTTTTTTAAAGATTATATCAATAAAAATGTGTGAAGTGGTTCCTTATTATTTATGTTTTTAATTATTATACCTTATCTATACTAATATTATAAAGCTGAAGAGTTTGTTTGTTTGTTTGTTTGTTTGAACGCGCTAATCTCAGGAACTACTAGTTCGAATTGAAATTTTTTTTTTGGGTTGAATAGACCATTTATCGAGGAAGGCTTTAGGCTATATATCATCACGTTTAAGCTAATAGGAGCGGAGCAGCGATAAATAATGTTTTAAAATCGGGGATTCCACGGGGACGAAGTCGCGGACAGCAGCTAGTAGTAAATATGGCACTTACAGGGTTAATGGCAAGTGCTTGAAGGGACCAAGCACTTGCCATTATGTAATATTATATTGTACTTATGTAAAATTAACGTAGGTAACACATGAGAGCAATAAAATATCTTCAGTTTGAAATGAATAAGTGACTTTCAGTAGTACTGAGCTATAATTTAATAAATAGTGCCAAAAAGTCACCTTTTATCACTATCTGTGCCCTATGGTCTAAATGCACGCATGGCAATCCCTCCATTTCCAAGTCTTACCAATTCCTAATCAGAATATGGCACCTTTTTTTAAAGGATCGAAAATCATCAAATGACGTCTCCCGCTCTGGGCGGAGCAGAAGGGAGTGGCAGAATCTTAGTGACTAAAACACATCCGTGTTCCTGCTAATGCCTGCCGCGTTTTAGGGCCGCGGTAACTCTTTCGAACAAATTCCGCAACCAGAATAAGTTACCTGCATCTACTACTGAAAGTATAATGTTTTTGAATATGAAAGTTAATCAGTTTTGCTACACCATATTTCAGCCTCAACCCACGTATCCTTTACCTTTTATGAACCTACCCACCCCAGGCGACAAACCCAAAGATAAAAAAAAATCAACTTAAGATAATTTTATTACTAGACAAACGCAAAGAGCCAGAAGCGTCAATTAATTATCAATATTTATGATATTCCCATTAATTTATAGACAAAAAATTTAAATTAATAAGAGTATTCTGCACTTGTACTGTTTTGCCTCGCGGCCCTGTCGGACTAAACACACTGCGTTGATATATGTCTCAATTACAGCGTTGGTATGCGCCGGCGCAGTGGGGGATTGTATTCAATATTGCGTGGCATTATTTCGCTTGTTTGTCCTTATGCGATAGGCAGAATTTCATCCTTATTAGTCTCATTGTTTTTGTTTTTTTTTTTGAGCATTTTCCCCTCCCTATCTACCTAAATGGTGTTATCACTCTAGAATTTAACAGTGTCTGAAAACTATGTTGTGTAACCAACCTTGCTGAATTCTGTAGTTCACGACCTTTTTCACAATTACTTGTCAGTCTCTCAATGAGTATAATTTAAGCTTGCAAGAAATTAGTTAAATTATGTGTAACAAGTTATTCTTCTACTTGAGAGTTCCGATTATTTATTTATGTTATTTAAAGTAAATGTACACATGTAGTTTTATTGAATTTAACAAGGTATTTGCTACCAGTCAATCTATTTTTTTTATGGGTGGGAAATCACCAAATTTCTTCTTGGCGGAGCGGAAGGTCTATTGTCAGACTCTTACCTACTGACTAAAACCCACCCATGTTCTTCCTAGTGCCCGCCGCGTTCCAGGGCCACGGTGACTCTTATGAATTAATTAACCTACCAGTCATCCCTAAGTAATAATATTTGGCCAAATTGAATTAATTTAACTCAAAAATATATGCAGACAACAGATATGCAGTTACATACATTTTTACCTACAAACTTGTTGATGAGATGTTGTACCCTCATAGTATTGATCCACACCAAGTCTTTCTGGCATTAAATGATTTGACAGACAAACCAAAAAACTTCTTGAACTTAAGAGGTCTCAAATCTCAGAACAACGACTCCTCAAGTCAATACAGCCGTGTCTACCCAATATAACATGTTTAATTGACCAAGAATCGAATTTTGGACATCGAAACTCAACGTACAAGTAAACTGACACTAAAACAGTAGCTTATTTACACTTCTTGAATATCCCCTTTCCTTATTTAAAAACCAACTCTAATCGACACACTATAAAGTTTAAATTCAATTAAAAAATTTCATCAAGTTTACACATAGCAAAATGTATATTATGCTGCCAGTTTTAAGGAATATTTTTGAGTGTCAAGTCGGTTCCGGAGGTGTAAAGGTATAAAGTTACAAAACCAAAGAGTTTTCCATGCCATTAATCAGTAAACATCTGTACGTCAAATCGTATCAGGGCATTTAACGAGACGAAAGGACAAGATTTCGTGACCGAAGAGTTGTATTCACGCGAGTGGTTCTGAGCAGAAATTGGACCTATAGGTTATAGGGTCATTGACCGCGGGCTTCTGAGAATATGATGCCGTATAATGATGGATGAAAAGGGCGCGTAAAGGATAGCGAGTCGGCTTTCATTAGATGGAGAGACGAAGAAACTGGACGAAATTAACTAGACAAGTTTTTTAAAGGTTGTTCAACTTTGCCAAGACTTGAGAAGAGGGAGTGAATGAGATAGAGAATGGAAGGAGAACATTTTTTGCTCTGACCTAAAGTAACACGGTAAAGTGAAGGGAAATGATGATAACAAAATGGGGGTGTGGCAATAAACATTTAACTATAAAGCAGAAGACTTTGTTTGGCTGGTACTACAGATTGGTATTGAAATATAATTTAAGTGTTGGATAGCCCATTTTTCGAGGAAGACTATATTAAATCATGCTACCACCAATAGGAGCACAGCATAAATGAAAAATGTTGGAAAAATGGGGACTTATTTTTCTCTTTTTCTTATGTGATGCAGATAAAGTTATGATGGTCAGCTAGTCCTACTAATATTATAAACACGAAAGTTTTTAAGTATGGATGGATGTTTGTTACTCTTTTACGCAAAAACTACTGAACGGATTTAGATGAAATTTGGCGCACAGATGGTTTATAACCAGGATTAACATATAGGGTAATTTTTACCCCAATATTCCCATCGGACCGAAACTTATGCGGGTGAAACCGCGGGGTGCTGCTAGTAAGCAATAAAAGGGTAAGTCACACGTTTGGCAGATGAAATTCTTTGGGAGATAAAACGCAGTTCGCTGTTTGTAGACTGCATGAAGAAAGTTCTCCTTTGTAACTCAGTCGGTTTTGCCCACGACTTCGTACGCGCGTACCGTTTTATTACGTTCCTGGAGAAATTTCGGCAAATCCTCTATTTCTCTTGAGTCGAGAGTATCAGCTGCAGTTCAGATATCTTTCCGACAATTACCTCCAGTCTTAAAACCCCCAACCCCTACCACCTAAAATGTATAGATACAACAGAAACTAAAAAAAAAACAGCTGCTCATTTAAAAGCCATTTTAACGAGAGCCCTCGCGGCCTAACAGTCTGGCCCGAACAGCGGAGCACGTAGAGCTGCTTTATCGCTAAATTCTTTCATCGTACGTCAAACTGTTTGCCGCTGGTTGGCTGCGGTAGGACAAGGGATGGAGAGGAGTTGTTTTTTTAAGTGGTTGGTGTGTTCAAAGATGATTTTGCAATGGACCCACATTTTTTTTTGCATGTAAATGCTGCATAACGTTTTAATTATTGCAAAAAAAGTATCTCTTTATTAGCAACTTTGAAATGTTTTGACAGTTTGCAAAGATGACTCCAAAGATTTTGATCACAACGATAAAACGAGGACATCATCAGCAAAATACGGATTTGGAGTTTGCAAAAATACTTCATAACTTAGCAACCAAATACTTATTGATAGTTCTTGGTAACAATAGTGACATATATATAGATACTTAGGATCTTTCAATTTACTAACTTTATTTTATTGTAATAGAACTTCGCCCGCGACTTCGTCTGCGCAGATTTAGTAAAAACAATTTCTACCCCTCTTTAGCCCCTTACGGGCGGTGTTTCATAAAAACGAATGTCGACATCCTTATAGGGAACCTAGCTGCCAAATTTTAAGTTTGTAGGTGTTATAGTTTCTGAGATTTCGCGATTAATCAGTGAGTGGTGCTTTTATATAAATATAGATTAACTAAACTTTTTACATAAATTTCTCAGTTCGGAGTCCATGATTAGGCAATAAAAGAAGCCACGGGATTCTAGCACAATATTTTGCGCACCTCGGCAACTTTTAGCTACTCCATCCCACTCTCTGTTCAAAAACCCAAAGATAAGAGGACGTCCAGAGATAGCACAGTACAATACTTATCCAATTAAATTAGCCGACTGCAGCAGAAGGTGTAATGAGTTAGACCTTATTTATAACGATTCGTTCGGTATTTTTGCTGACATTTAAACGGCTACTTAAAAGTTTTATTGATTTTGCGCTAAGGAATATATTTTTATTGAGCTATTTTGTTTTGCTGGCTTTAATTTTTATTGTGGGAATAGGTGAATATGGGTAGCTGTTTCAGTACAGAGACTGGTTTACCGTTTTATTTGACAGTTAGTGAGTACTTTATGGTGGGTACTTCTTTTCTTTCTTTTCTTTTTTATTTAAAAAAAAAACACGTCGCATTAGGATTTACTCCTGTATCGTGGGTGCGTTTACAAACATGTAAACTCACATACACAATACACCCAGACTCGGAACAACTATCTGTAGGCCATACAAACACTTGTTCCGTACGGGAATCGAACCCGCGGCACGTAGCGCAACAGCCGAACCCTCAACCTCTGCGCCAGCTTTTTAAGCCTTGCGTTATCAATCCACATACAACTATTCCGTTACCAAGTGACTGACGGACAACACAGTTGAAACTACTGTGGCCGTACTACGAAGTGCCAATGCTATCATGATTCAGTGTGAGGGAAAGGGATAGTGCTATTCGTCTTGTGTAACTCCATCTCTCTCTGATACAGGAATCATGATGAATTTAAGACGTCATGGTAAGGCTGCTGGTCGTAGAAAGCTGTAATTTAGCATGTTAAGTTCTTTGGGACACCCAGTAGGGGGAAGTTAATGAGGATTTCATGGCGTTTCTGCTTAAGCATAAGCATAATCAGCCTTTTAATGTTCCCACTGCTGGGACTCAGGCCTCCTCTCTAGGACAGGGAATGGGCTGTAATCCACCACGCATGCCCAGTGCGGGTTGGTGAATTTTTGGTTCTGGGACATGCCGGTTTCCTCACGACGTTTTCCTTCACCGTTTGAGAGCAGTGGTGATGAAATGAATCACACAAAGTAATGCTCCTGGCTGGGTTTGAACCAGCGACCTACAATTCTTAAGTCGGGGCCGTTACCACTCGTCCACCACTACTCTGGCATTTTTGCGGGAACGGGAAGAGAAAGTATATGCGCGTACGAAATCGCGGGCAACATTTAGTTTCAAACAAATTCACAAGTCGATTTTAATTGAACTTATCTTCACGCAAACTGGTCTAAAATGTTCGAAATAGATAGAAAACTTCAAATTACTCAGTCTGTACTTGTAAATTTTTAATCTATACTAATATTATTTATTAAATTTATAAAATTTATATTTAAATTATCTAAACTGAAAAAAGAATCGTCCAAGTGCAAGTCGGACGTGCAAAGGGTTCTGAACGAATAATATATTTTTAACATGTTTCTTTAAAGTTACATACTTCTTATAGCAGTTTCCCTGTTATCTATAGGTGAAGACCTATTTTCTGAATTTTTTGTTAAAATTTTATGCTCAGTAGTTTTGGAGATAATGGGGAGGGGATAGAAAAGAAAGAAAGAAAAAGAAAGAATAAAATTTCAATATTTTTTTTAAATTTAGATTTCAACGTTTTTTTTTTTTGGATGGTCAATTTTCATTTATTTTCTTTGATTACTCATAAATAGAATATTTTTAAAAATTGGCCAGAAAGGCCACGTTGTTTTGTTAAACGCTGAAACGAGTTTTTTATTTCAAGTAGTATGACAGATTAGTCCCATAGTTAAGCTCTTTCATCACCATCATCAACAGCCTGTTGCAGTCCACTGCTGGACATAGGCCTCTCCAATTGCACGCCAATTAGATCTATTTTCGGCTTCTGGCATCTAGTTTCTGCCAGCCGTCCTGCGCAAATCATCACTTCACCGTGCCTGAGGACGTCCTATGCTACGTTTGCCGTTAAGCTCTATATCTCGTCTATATAGATTTTTGGAAGTCGAAAATAAACATGAAAATAGTATTTTAGATGTAAATTCTGATTTAAAAGTACAGTCAACGACCTAAAACACTCTAATAATTAACCGACTGCCACAAAGCAGTTATAATGAGTTTGATTAAACTTTATTCGTTTTCTGGGAAGCGGTCCAATGACTGATTCAAAGTAATGACATGGAATAAGAAAGTTCAGAAGGTCAAACTCCAATGCTGCCCACCAAAATGCTATGTATCGGACTGCTTAATATTATGCAATACAGTTATAAAGGCTATGGTGTTATCTTCTTGAAAATGTATCAAATAAGTTACGAGCGTTTACAAGATTATCTGGCAGTTTGTGTACTTTATATTGCCAATCCAAATGTCCAGTTATACAGGGTTATTTGTAAAACACCAACATCCTCTTAAGAGGTCATTGTACTTATCATTATGAACAACTTTTATTATGGAAACAAACCTGAAATCGTATAAAAAGAAAATCAGCTGTCCCCTACATTTTGATGAGTTAACATAAATGTAGAGAACAGCTGATTTTTTTTCAACCCTGTATATGCGTCATGGTTCATCAAATCGCCCACTGATGAATGCCTGCATTGTATGGACAAGTCCACTCAAATCTATGTAGTCCTCAAATACATATATAAACATGGTTCTCAAATGTTCTGACCGTTAGGTAGGTTACATATTTGTTTGTATGGACTTTAAAAGAGACTTTGATCTCTGAGTTTCTTCGGTATTTCCTTATGGTAGTCAGCTAGGAAACACCGGGCTCATTTAGTTTAAATTTACGAAGATTGACGTGTTAAAAACAATCAAGATTATGTATTATATGTATGTACCTAGTTTAAAAGCTATTGCTACAAAATGTATGTTTAAACGTGAATTTTGTCAAATACATGCAGACGGTAGCAAACTGGATGAATGTCGCTTACTTACAAGATGTAACAGAAACACACATCCTTGGCTTTGGTAGCGTGTCAAGCCAAGTTCGCAAAACCTCAGAAGAGACGAACTCTGAGATCGCGAAATAAATAAGTTGTTCAGTGCATTTTGTCAAGTCATACAATCATGGATATGTGAAAAAATCGATTTTTGTTCACGATTGCAAGATTGGTTTCACAAGTATGTGATAGTCATTTGTTTGGATTAATTTCCACGAAGTTGGTCTTCTGTCTTATAGACTTCTTGATAATGTTGACTTCTGTGTAAAGTCAGTAATCTTGATTGTTAGATTTGATTCGGGAACCGTCAATTATATTGTTAAAGATATGATGTGGCTGAAATTTATGATACCATAGCTGTGCCCGAGGGAAGAGTTTCAATAGTTCCAGGATAGAACGTAACGGAACGACCAATTGGAATCGTGCACCTAGCTTGTGACGTTTGATAAGTGTATATTTATATGTACCTTCATAATTTGTATATGTCACTGAACTACGCCCAAACGGATGTGCCTTGATTTTGATGATTTTAATGTATTTTTATTTTGGTATTTATTTGAGTAGGTGAGCACTTCAAGGATTTTTTTTTGGTGGAAGGGTTGTGTACTGTTGACGTTTGGTTCAAGGTTTCTCATGTATTAATGACTTTGCATACTATTGTATAAATTCAAGTTCTTAAAACGCAATAGACAGATGTGTTGCTGGTGAGTTTGTTGCGCCACTTCTTCTTCCCAGCTAAAACACTAGGAAGTGGTGACGGGTGGGCATTTTGGGGGACTGTCTTTATGTTAAATTTGACGTTCAAAAAGTGCTGTCTCTCAGCCTAGTCTGAATAAATGACTTTTGATTTTGATTTTGGTAGAGGTTTATTTTCTTATTATGATAGAGGGAATATAAAAACGCTTCGATCCATAGAAAAAGTTTATTTTAGTCACATACGCAAAAGAGAAGAGGAAACGACTTCCATAAGTTTCATTTTTCTTGCAAAATGATCCATGTATTATTTACTCCGGGGACCTAGCAAAATTGTAGCAGAAACTTGATTAATAAACCAGCCCTTTATTATATTGGCGTTTGTATAATCGAACATTTATGTCAATGTGAGTGAATTTACTACAGTTCGGTATTTAGTTAACTCTTGGTCAGCCATTAACACCCCAGCTGCTAGACATATCTATTGGATCGATAAAATCTAAACTGAATTCTAGTCTTAAACTAGTCAGATAATAATTTAATCGTTACAATTCATGTCTGTTTCCTTTAGTGCTGAAGAAAACAGACATGAATTCACGACTTACGCTGTACGTAAGTCGTGAATAATTGAAAATTTTGAGATATCTACTCGCCAATTAAATTATGTTGTTTGTTCATTTGTCGAGTCATTGGGCTTTTTGGAATATGACTGGGTTTTACCATAAGATGACTGAACCAGCCAATATTAATTTACTTAGGTAATATTTGAAATATTTCAGTTTGAGTAGTACCCAAGGTGTTCCTATTGTCTCCCGGAGGACACGGTGGAGCATACGGTGGAGGTCTGTCCTGCTTATGCGGAGCACCGCCGTGTCTTCGTCGAGGCGTTTGGCGGCAGTGACTTCTCGCGACCGGCCCTGGTTCAATCCACAGTCTGGAGTTAGGAGGCATGGGAAGCAGTCACCTTCTTTTGCGAAGCAGTAATGCTTGCGAAAGAGGAGGCAGAACGCGTGTGGGACAGGACAACATCATGCCCCAGTCGCCGCAACAGGAGACGCCCCGGGCGTTGGGACTCGCAAGGCGATTCCCGGCCACCGTAGGCGCGGGTCTGATAATGGCGAGCTATGGTTGGCTCATCATTCAATAATAACCAGGCCATGGTCGCCGGAGCATCGTGTTCCACCTCAAAGATAATATGTCAGCAAAGAATGGGGGCCCCATAGGGTTGTGCCTGCTGGGGTTGCGGAATTTGTTGTCACTGTGGCCCTGGAACGTAAAGAGACACTAGGAGGAACACGGGTGGGTCTTAGTCAGTAACAGTCTGACAATCCTTTCCGCCCCGTCTAGAGCGGGAGAAGTCATTTGATGATTTCCCGTCCGAGAAAATAAGAAAAGGTATTCCTATTATATTCAGAGATATTGCAGAGCATTGGTGTTCTTAAATTCGGTACTCAAACGTAAATGGAATGCTAACTCGTTGACTTTTAGGTGTTTTAATGGTTAATAGTATATTGATAGGACCAACAATATTGTACAATCAGTTAGTGACACGAACATAGAGTAAAAATGCGCTCTCCTATTTTTTAGCCGACTGCCCCATAAATACAGACGTGGACAAATTATAAACACATGATTTATATCATTGAACTTGTCATCGTAAGTGCCGTAATACAAGGCCATAAAATTTTGAAAAAAGAAAAAGAAAAAGTTCGTTTCATGCAAAACTTCATTAAACAGGTAACTATTACAATGGTTAGAATTCCCTTGCAAAAACTGGAAATACTTTGGCTGGTTTTTATTCTACACTAGTGATAGTAAATACCAATTTAGCATTTGGTACTAAAACAATGGAAATAACTTTAAAACCCCTACACAACTACCAAAAAGAACACGACCACACCTAACATACTCACCAAGACACACATATACATAAATAATTTACATTTCGCTACTATCTATCTATACTTATAATAAATCTGTAGAGAGGTCAATTCTGTACAAGGAATATATTTTCAAAATAACTATCAGGGGGTGATTAGTGATCGATACTGGTGCCAAAAATGCAATCAGTAAAATTTTTGTCTGTCTGTCTGTCTTTCTGTCTGTCTGTCTGTCTGTCTGTCTGTCTGTCTGTATGTTCTTTATAGAAACAAAAACTACTCGACCGATTTTAACGAAACTTGGTGCAATTATTCTTCATACTCCTGGGCAGGTTATAGTATACTTTTCATCACGCTACAATCAATAGGAGCAGAGCAGTGAAGGAAAATTTTGGGAAAACGGAAGAAGTCATCTACATAAAATTATCTAAAAAACATCCCGAAACAGCATGTCTATCTTTTGTCAATTTTAAACCGATCGGGCTGAGAGTTTCAAAATCGGGGGTAAAGTAACTATTCCACGCGGACGAAGTCGCTGGCAGAAGCTAGTCTATACTAATATTATAAAGAGGAAAGATTTGTATTTTTGTATGTAACGAATAACCTCAAAAACTAATGGACCGATTTCAAAAATTCTTTCACCATTCAAAAGCTGCATTCACCCTGACTAACATAAGCTATATTTTATTCCCATATTCCCACGGGAACGGGAACTACGCGGGTAAAACCTCGGGGCGGTGCTATTAATAAAGCGAAAGTTTTGATGGATGTTTGAGGCCTAATCAAATCAAAGGGCTAAACGGATCTAGATGAAATTTGGCAAAGAGATAGATTGTAGTCTAAAATAACACATAGGCTACTTTTTTATCCTGGGAGTGAGTTCCCTTGGCATAATTTCAGATATTCACGCGGATGAAACCGCTGGCAGAGAGAGGAAGAAATAATTCCATACATTCGAATTACAAATGTGTGATCTTTACGAGCTCATTTGCATGTGTGGGTGAGTGAGTGAGTGAGTAAGTCCGTAGGGTGTAAGTGTGAGTTGTGTCCGAATGAGTTGGAGTGTGTTCGTGTGTGTGGACAATGATAGTAATTACATAATGATAAGTCATTTAAACGCTGCCCAGCGGTACGGGTGTAGCGGACTTAATATTGATGTACGGTCAGGTAAAAAGTTCGTCTAAATAGATTATGATTTGTGTGAGAATATTTCGGTGTTGATAAATCATTGGATATTTTTTGAGTTTTCTGACCTGTTTCTAGTGAAAATTAAAGCTATTCGTTGACTGAACGTGGAGTATAAGAAAACTATTCACTAGCATAAGTTATATATTTGGTATTGAGATTTTTGTTGGGATTTCAAAGAAGAAAAAGGGAAACTTTCTGATTCAAGAGAAATCATAGATTCAGAACAATTCATATAACCCAACATAATCCTCACCAATAACATTATAAACGCGAAAGTTTGTATGTATGGATGTTTGTTAGTCTTTTGACGCAATAACTAATGAACAGATTGTACATAAATTTGGCACAGAGGTAGAATACTTTTTAGTATATTATACTTTTGTATATGTTCCATCGGGATAATTTTCGACATTCATGCAGCTAATCTATACTAATATTATAAAGCTGAAGAGTTTGTTTGTTTGTTTGAACGCGCTAATCTCAGGAACTACTGGTCCGATTTGAAAAAATCTTTCAGTGTTAGATAGCCCATTTATCGAGGATATATCATCACGATTAAGACCAATAGGAGCGGAGCAGTCATGAAAAATGTGACACAAACGAAGTTGTGCGGACAGCTAGTCAATGATAATTTACGAATTTGGAAATCATTTATATTTAAGTTAATATTAATTTTCAGATGTATGATTCCTGTTAAAATATAATGTTACAATTATCAACTCAAATATCGAGTTTAGCGCTGTTTAATTTAAGTTGATTTTTAAGTAACCGTTTGTATTGAAAGACCTTATAAAATGCATGGGTTGCAATGGAATTAGAACTTTAACATGTGTGACATAGATTTTTTTGTTACATTTCTTTTTTAAATTTTCCTTTTTTCCTCCTGCTAGATAAATAATAATCCAAAACAACACGCACAAATCGAAAACAAAACACAGTATGAGCTTAAATTATTATTACTCAAGCACACTTATCTATAATCTCAAAATAGCTGATTACATTAATATCAATGCTAAACATACGAAATAACATAATAGACGTTTAAATTATTATTTCCGAAAAATAATAATACTATTTCAGTTAATAATTATTAATAATTGTCGTAATTATGCTAGTAATTTTGCTGCTGACCGTACAACAGTTTTCGTGGAACAAATTCTACAGCATTTGTTTGATGCGCCATAATAAGCCTCAATTATGAAAAAACTTACGTTTGTGCTATATATCCTATGGTTTTTATTTATGTTAATGTATAGATTGTTGTATGGAAAACCTTTGTTATGTATTTGGCCTTTAAGCTGTATCAGGACGGGCTGAAGCAAAGAATCAGTTTGAAATCTATAATGATGAATGATAAACGGGTTAAGCAAATCTCTTTGGCATCGACTGGTTGAGAGCCATCATTTTTTGAACTGAAATTTTACACAAGAACAGTCCCCCAAATCCAGAGATATCATCTCTGGATTTGGCTACCAGTGATGACTGGCAAAGAAATGTGAAAATATTAAACAAAAAAAAAACAGAAATCATAAGTCATTCATTCAAACTAGGCTGAGAGCCAGCACTTTATGAACTGAAATTTTACACAAGAACAGTCCCCCAAATCCAGAGATATCATCTCTGGATTTGGCTACCAGTGATGACTGGCAAAGAAATGTGAAAATAATAAAACAAAAAAAAAAAACAGAAATCATAAGTCATTCATTCAAACTAGGCTGAGAGCCAGCGCTTTTTGAACGCCAAATTTTACACAAGAACAGTCCCCCAAAAAGTCCGCCTGTCACCACTTCCTAGTGTATTTAGCTGGGAAGAAGAAGTGGCGCAACAAACTCCCCAGCAACACATGTATAAATGCCAGGACCAATGGATTAGCGTGTTTTCTGAGCCACAGCCACCCCATCATTGAACTGACCAGACGCTAAACGTTATTTCGAACCATGTGGCTGTTATAAAATGACCTGTTCAAATCAAGAGCAGATTCAAGTAAGGCTTACAAAGAGCGCCACGCGAGTGTGGGTGTGAGAGCGAGACAGCATGGAATGTGCCTGCGTTTTGCGGGTATTACTTTCATGTTTTGTCAATAAACTCCTGCTAGATTTTAGTGGCTTGATCACATAAATACACATAAATTTATGTAATGTATTTTTATCTCGCTGTATTTATTTTATTATTGTTTTTACATATGCACACAGCAGACTGGGTTTCCGTACGTCATGTCCTAGGCGATCACTGAAAATCAGCGCCGTACCGAGGGTCCCTCACGCATGGCGTTTATGCTGAGTGGAAGCCTTTTTACTAGCTACAACCACGACATGCATTTCCTTTATATGTATACGTAGGTAGGTGCTCTCATATCACTTTTATTATTAATTTGTTTTGTTATTAAATTGTAATACTATTGTTTATATTTTACTGGAAAATCCATAAATGTATGTCGTTTTGTGGCAATTAAATACATTTTCTTTCTTTCTCTCATTCATTGCAAAAACACGATTCAGTTTACAAACAATCTTGCACAAGAACACAAGCAGCTGACAATAATCTGTTCGTACAACGTAAATTCATTGACATTCATACGCGTAAATTGCACTAAAAAAACTACATTTTACGCATATCTGCGTAATTCCTCCACTTGTTTAATTATCTGAATAAATTGCCGACGATTATAATTATTATTAGACCACACACAGTAACATTATTTAAAAAATAATTTTTAATCCAAGCAATTACGGGCAGATGCTACATGCCTGGTTTTAAATGTTAAGTTAAAACTGTTTTGAAGACATTCGACTAATTTTAGTAGCTTTAGCACGTATGGATAAATTAAAATATCATTTACTGTCGAAATATTGGATTAACTTGACTTGTAATGATAAGTTTGGTTGATTAGAAAATTAAAGGTGGTATTGTGGACCCTGCTTTCATAAGGATTTTGCTCATAATGTTCTGTCTTTTAGAAATCAAGAAATAAAGGAACCTGAGGACGATGATAAAATCACCAATATTGACGAGTAGAATACATATACTGATACGCAAGGAAATGTTGACGGAAATTCTCGCCACATTTTATCACTACTGCATGCAGTTCAAACAAAGAAGGGAGACGAGTCACTGGTGCATTGTTAGATTTACAAAGTGTAAGAAACATAAGTTAGAAAGAATACGAGTAGAATGTAAAATGGCGACTGGATTGTTCTAAAAGCAGACATAAAAAGAAAAGATGATTATAACTCAAATTATGATAACAAATTCTTAATTATGGCGATAGAACATTAAAGAATTATATAAAGAACCAAATAAGATGCATCTGTTGGATAACGAGAAGCCATCTGCAAAATTACAAGAATTACGACTGATATTGCAATCACCCATCGCATTATCATGGACATTAAAGTTATTTCTCAAGATTAATCATGATAACAGCCTATGTGCAGTCATAGAAATTAATAGTATCTAATATATAAATGTACTTTTACACGTAATACATAACGTTTTAGTTCTAATAAATAGTAAAGGTAAGACTATGTAGGTAACAGCTAATATTGATGATAAACAATAATACCTCAATCTATTGAAATTGCACGTTTTTTGCTTCTCTTTACCGTGCGATGGTCAGGCCTCATTAAATTTCATAGCGCTTGAAACCACTTTATCAAGACCTGACCAAAGAGAGATGTATTGAAGGATTCAAGATCTAGAAGTTATGGAGAAAAACAGCTATTTTTAAACTACTGTTATACATTGTGGTAATTATGTCTTGTTATGGGATAAAAGCTAATTGATATGGGCAGATATTGTATGGGTGGATGCTAAAATTGAATGGTTTGAAGACATAAGTGACTTGATGAAGTTATTTCATTAGTTGGTGAAGATAAAATGAATGTGGCTGATTATGGCCGGGGAGTCGTTGGAAGCTAAATAAAAACTCCTTTGAAATTATAGATCTTAGTGCATCTGCTTATCAATAATAATTACAGCTTATACATATTCAACAAATTGGTAATGTGTGACAATTGTGAATTGTCAAATGGTTTATGATAAGATGAGACTAGTAGGTATGAAGTCAGCTGACAAAAATACTGATTTCAAACAATGTAGGAAAAATTCTTGAGGTTTCTGAGATATATCCTATATAGATTGTGGTAGAAAAGTTACGACAGATGGCACCTAATATGAACCAACACGACAACCAGTCGTGTCAATCGTGTAGGACTGTTGGTCAATACCACTAATACTACATAAACTATGATTAACAAACAGTGAGTCCCAGTATTAGAAACATTATAGACGTTCGTTTATTCGTTCATCATAACCTGACAAAATATTCTCCTAATTTGGAGATAATTTAATCATCAAAATCATGGGTTGATATTATTATTTTATGCTTTATATGTTTTTTGTTTAAAAGTCTTTAATTTGAGAAGTCGGTATTTTTGGTTGTTTCATCGTTTTTTGAACAGCGGCTTCCGATATGACCTCCAGCCAAACATACCCAGCGTACGTGTTATAAACTGGTGTAAACAATAAACAGACATGCAATTTCAGTAAGAAGATTTGCTATAATTTATTGAAGAGTTCCGTTTTCTATCTCCGTTCTTCGTTAGATCTTAACCAAACTAGAAACCTCGAAATACTTAGATGCTCTTCCAAACCATCATATACAGTTATTTTATTTATTTTTTCATTTTTCAAGTGTGAATGAGAACATAATCAATATAGTCGAAGCCACACATTATTAGGGATGCCTTAAATTGAAATGAGACCACATGAAAAGTACCAGCTTTCGAAAATAAATGTATCATCAAAATCGGTACTAGTAAAAAGTTATGAAGTAACACATACAAAAATAAAGTAGACTTGAGAACCTCCTCCTTTTTTGGAATTCAGTTAAAAAAGATATTTTGCGAAATCATGATCTAAGTATATTCCTCAAATAAACTCGTAACAGTCACATGTCTTTCTTCTCTTCAAAATATTAAAGAACGTAAATACTAGGTTATGTAAATAAAACCGCTAGACCAGCCGCATCCAACAATTTCCTAGTAAACAGTTCTTCACTTATGTTAACTTCAAGTAGCTCTGTGTTTGCAACTTGGTGCCTTGTAACAGTATTTGCTCTATCTATATCTTTACGCTCCATTAGGAGTGCGGAATGATCAGAATTCCTGGTATTGGCGCTTGCCTGCACGCATACATTACATTTGGTAAGAAGGTGGTGTATGATTTCAATATTTTGTTATACTTTGTCTCATCATCATCTGCCTAGCCTTGTCCCAACTACATTGGGGTCGGCTCCCAGTCAAGCTGGATTCAGCTAAATACCAGTATGGTCAGCCTTTTAACGTTCCCACTGCTGGGACACAGGCCTCCTCTCTAGGAGAGGGAAAGGGCCGTAATCCACCACGCGGGCGCAGTGCGGGTTGGTGAATGTCACATGTCTTCGAATTTTTAGTTCTAGGACATGCCGGTTTCCTCACGATGTTTTCCTTCACCGTTTTGAGAGCAGTGGTGATGAAATAAACTACACAAAGTAATGCGCCTGGCTGGGTTTGAACCCGCGACCTACAATTCGTAAGTCGGGGCCGTTACCACTCGGCCACCACTGCTCTGCGTAAATACCAGTATTCTACGTGAAGTGGCTGCTTACCAGACCTCCACAACCCATTAACTGGGGAACACGGTACTTCTTGGCAAGACTGGTGTCAGATTTTCTGGCTTCTGACAATCCGTAACGACTGCCAAAGATCTCCAAATGGCAGCCGGGACCAACGGCTTAACGTGCTTTCCGAGGCACGGAGAAGTCTCGTTATGTTAAGATGGTCACCCATCCACAGACCAACCTCGGCAAGCGTTGCTTAACCTAGACAATCGACCCGTGCGGCTGTTATAATTTAGCCACGAGCTCCTCCTTTTTTGTTTTGTTATACTTTGTCTCTTAAAATCTATAATGCCGTCTGTTTTATTGTCTGGCTAATGAATCGAATATGTATCTTAATTTTGGTAACATGTGTGATGAATACGGTTTCTCTAAGTTTTAGTAAACTGTGGCTTTAATCTACATTATACGTTTGTCGTTCGCGCCCGTGAACGAAGTTTAACCACTGGTAACAGTCGACAACGATTATAGTTCAGAAACACACCAAGACATCAGCAGCTTCATTCTGTGTGATTTTGGTGATAGGTTTACATTATTAGTTTCAAACTAAGTTTATTTTTTATTTATTTGTTTTCAATCTTTCCGCCCTATTACAGAGCAAAGACCTTTCTTTCTTCCTTCCTTCATACTTCCCAGCCATGAGCTGGAGGAGTAGTGTGGACCAATCCTATCTATAGAATAGGAGTCATACTCATTCCTCTATGTGTGTCTAGTGCGATGGCATTTTTGGGACCCACATTGTGGTTGCTTTAGCCCATAAACCTTTGCCCATTGGAGAGACCTATGTCCAGCAATGGACTGCAACAGGCTGTTGATTGATAAACCTTTCGACATGCGGCAGATGTGTCAGGCCTAGTACCATTTTATATTCGCTTTTTTATTTGAGTTATTGCTATTGACTCTATTCTAGGTGACAGAGACAAAGTCGATGATGGAATGACCCAGAAGAAGCCTGTCCACTCTAACTTTGAAGAGATTAGGGTTGAATGCGTTCGGAAACACAGACGCAGGCAGAGAGGTCCACGCCTTTGCTGTGTGCATTATTAAAGATGATTGGAAACGCTCAGTGTGAATTGGTGGAATAGCAGCAAGGTAGTGATGGTAACTTACAGTGCGTCTAGATTTCCGATAGTAGAATGGGGCCGGTGGGATGAGGTCGTGGAGTTCATGAGCACACTCACTGAAGTACAATCTGTAGAAAAACGACAAGCTGGGGGGGATGCCTTGCAGCGATGAGTCAGGCTGTGAAGCTTGGCATTCACCAGTTTTTCTTCATAGGACGTTATTATTATTTTCATTCGATATATGTGTCTACAGTTTTCTGCTTTGCTTTCAACTTTTCTCAAAGCTTAGCCACGATTTCAAATAACTGACACAAACAATAGACCGGAAGCTGGACACAGCAACTAACAAGCTTCTAAATAAATCTAACTTTTAGAATGCTCTATCACCTAAAATCTTCAAAAAACGTCAGAGATTTCATTACAGATAGTCAGCTTCCCAAGAATAGTCCGCCAAAAACGACGAAATAACTGGAAATAACCAGTTTAGTAGCGACCGGGAGTCGACTAAACGACTAAAAAAACTATAACCATTATGTGTACCATCGCATCTACGTGGGAGACGCAATTATTTTCCAATTTTAATCAAAAATATCATTTTCTCAGCCTTTCACTTCCACTTAAGTATTTAAATGTCAATCTTTCGCTCTTACTGAGAGCTTCGCCTTAAGTAGTCATGAAAACACAGAGGAATTTAAGCTTTGTCGTAAGAAAATAAGAATGAAAATGGAAAAGCGGTTTGCCTTTGATCTAAAACAATTTGGTTTCGAATGATTAATGTGAGTAACACTAGGTATTGTGTTGAATTTTTTATTGAAGGTTCCGTGCTATTGGATTAGCAACTTTATAGTAAAGATGTTAAGTTACAAAATTAGTTTTTGTGCCACTATTCGCTGCGAGCTAGAAAGTACAAGAAAGAAATTGATAAAATAACATTAGATTGCAATAATGACGATACATTATAAGATGCAGTGTTAATAAAAAATCCACGTATTTGTTTCAAGTAAATCTAATTTTTTACTTAGTAGAAAACTAAAAAATAATCAGTCAATGTCGCATACTTCTGCTTACATGTGTGTAAAAAATTGATTGCGAATGGAATCGTCTAGTATTCGCTTTAAATAATAAATTACAAACCTATTCATAGAATCATAGCATTGTTTTTGTATTTGTTACCGGAAATACCGTCTGTACTTAGAAAAACATCGACTTGTGCTTTCTCATTACAGTAAAAAGACCAGCTTCCTGGTCAAGTTTTGAATAGTTATATGTATTTGTTCTTTGTTTATTAGGGTCCAAACCCAAAGGGTAAAGGCCCGTTTGTCCGTCTATCCGCAATTTAACGAAAGAAAATTGTTATGAAATTTCCAGGAAACTAAATGTATTGCAAGTATCGTGGCGTCTTCGGACTTTAGTTGATTGGCTATAAAACTCGATGTAATATCGTATAGACTCAAAAAGATTTTTGATAGCCACGACAACTTTTACACATGAATGTAAACCCAGCTTAATTGTCCTTTCCCATACTACTACGGAAATACAATTATGAAATTTGACTGTTTCGTGAAATCAGTAAGCAGTTAGTCGACTCTTCACGTGACCAGAGGGCTGGCCTTTTCTTTGGTCAACGAATTTGCCATTCACCGTGGCAATGCGGCCAGTGTTCTGGGCACTTTTCCCGTTGACAGCGATGTGGACGAATTTTTCGATGCCCTATGAGTCTTTTCTCCTTTTTACTCCGCTTGTACATATATATATTTTCTATATTATATCTTGTTTAGTTGTATTTTGTAACTATGAAATTATAGTTTCTATATAAATTATAGTATTCCTAGTTCTTACTATGCCTCCAATACATTACGAGAAACCAGTAGACCAAGTTCTTATTACAGACCTCAATAAACATAACAAAACTCTTTCATGAATATTCCTTAACCAGTCATAGACAATGCTCATCAGACATGGCCGATACGTGCATACATCAGTGAAACAAATGTTGGCATAGAGCCCATTAATATCCTTATTTGGATCGATATTAGCATAATACACAAGTATGTATGTTGCGTGAATTATTCAGAAAGTAAAATGTTAGTTTATTGTAGTACATTGGATGTTAGATGTTAGGTGTTAGGAAAAGAATTCATTTCAAATCAACAGTTGATCATTTGACATATTTCGTTTAGGGTTGAGCGTGAATGAGGCGTTGTGTTACTAAGTGGAAAGTTGTGCCAAAGTGTAAGTGGATATTTTACAGCTTAAGGGACTGTCTACTCCTTTGTATATTATTACTGCTATACTTAACCAATTATAAATTGTTGATAGATATTTTTGAAATCAAATGAGTGGTTTCATGGCATTTTTATCAGCTTTGTCGGCTTATATAATAATTTTTCAATTGAGATTTTAGTTACGAAAAAAAAAACACACTTAAGTATTATAAAGAATCTTTCATTATTATAACCTACATAGTCTACGATCATTGAAAAATAACTGTTTTGATAAGAGGGGCGATTCTCGTACTTTGTCTATCAAAAACACTATTTAGTTTCCTACATTTTGACTAGTCTCTAACTTAGATTTTCGCTGAAAAGTTATAGCGAATTTAATCTGAACGCTTTTTAATCATGAACGGTAATTGACCGTATTATCTTTGATCAGGAAAATTCACATTGACAGTATTTAAATAAATATCAATGTTTAATTAGCTATCAAGAATTGAACTTAACTCTTTTACCGAACACTTTAAACATTCTCTAATATCAATGTTTACAATCAAAGCTGAGTGTGCATCGATCCTAACGGTGCCAGCGACCGTGACGCATCCCGTTCATATCTACGGTGAAAATTGCAGAAAATTAATTCATTTATACAACCATTTATATTTATACAACTGTTGTAGACGATACGGTGCGCGGGTGTGCGTTGGCCTTTATATGGGAGACGGATTTAGGGTATGATGGTGCGTTTGTTATCTTATATTATTGCAACAATACTAAATATGTATTACATTGAGCCATTTGTAAATGCTAAATCTCTTTCATTGTATTAATTTCTTTTAAGAAACAAACCACGAAAGAAATGATGGGACAAACTAGATAGGTTTCAATAAAACGATAACGACAAATCTAGGGCTAACAAAAAGTCCATCATCATTTGAACGGTACGGATTGTATGAACTTTGAAAGAGACTTTGACCTCTGAGTTTGTTTCTGTATTTCTTCTCAGGGTGGTCGGCTAGGAATCACCACCCTTATCTAGCTTAAAATGATCAAAAAAGATTATATGTGTAAAATAATAGGGATGTTTCCTGAGTAAAAAATACATGATTATGTTTAGTCCGTCAGTTAGATTATAGAAAAATATGGGACACGTATTTTTTCCTTTATCAAATCTATAAAAACTGACGAAGATACAAAGCATCAAAGATCAGGAGTGGGGGCTTGTGACGTTACGGCTCGGTAAAAATTGTAGCGAGTAGTGACGTCACACGAGTTTTCAACGCTCTGTATCGTCTTCATTTTTTGTCTACGTGAAAAAAGAAAAAATACGTGTCCAATATTTTTTGGAAATCTATCTGACGGACTAATTAGATTTTTTTAGTCAACTACCCTATTATGTTTAACCTACTTACACAATAAATATCATTTAACAATTTTTCTCAGAGACCAGAAGTGGCCGAGTGGTAACGGCCCCGACTTACGAAGCGTAGGTCGCGGGATCAAACCCAGCCAGGCGCACTACTTCGTGTAATTAATTTCTTCACCACTGCTCGCAAAACGGTGAAGGAAAACATAGTGAGGAAACTATCTTAGAACCAAAAAATCGAAGACATGTGACATTCACCAACCCGTACTGGGCCCGCGTGGTGGATTACGGCCCATTCCCTCTCCTAGAGAGGAGGCTTATGTCCCAGCAGTGGGAACATTAAAAGGCTGATTATGCTTATGCTAACAATTTTTCTGCATAATTATACATACTTATTTGTATTTAAGCAAAGTTTTATGTATTTATGTATGTAGCTACTTACTAATATCTAGTCTCTCAGTTCCTTAGCCCTAACAATCAACTGAGAAATATGAATGACGGCCAAACATACACTTCAACAATGATGTAATGGTCTACCCTTTTTGACTCGCCGTCCGATAGCAACCAGGCCCGAGTCGACGGCACGTCATGTTCCATGCGCGCCTCAAATAGCTGTCAGCAACGAAGACGGGGCCCCATAGGGCCAGTGTTTGCCAGGGTAGCGGAAATGTTCGAAAGAGTCACCGCGGCCCTGGAACGTAAAGGGCACAAGAAGGATCACGTGTGGGTTTTAGTCAATAAGAGTCTGACACTCCCTTCCGCTCCGCCCAGAGCGGGGGAAGTCATTTGATGATTACCAATCCAAATAAAAAAAATAATTGTCTACCCTTTTGATGAACGTACTTTTATAATACTCTGCATACACTAGACCAAATACACAGCTAGCAATCTTTTATTGCACGTATTAAACGACGTGACCCAGTTTCGCAAAAAATTGCTCGGAATTGGGTTACCTACAACGTCCTTAAAAACACGAATATCGGTCGGACAGTGTAAGAAAACGACCGAGTACCTAATTCACACATGAATTTTGTAAATTATGATTGATACTCAATATGAAAATCGATATCGCTTTATCCAAAGTCCAAGTAAGAAGGTACCTAACTTTCAAACCAGAGATATTTAATACTAAGAAATTTTCAATGACAATGCAAGGGGTTTTGATACAAGACGGGGCCCCATAGGGTCAGTGCCTGCTAGGATTGTGGAATTTGTTCGAAAAAGTCACGGCGGCCTTGGAACGCAAAGGGCACTAGAAGGATTACGGGTGGGTTTTAGTCAGTAACAGTCTAACAGAGAAGTCATTTGACGATTTCCCATCCAGAAAAAAAAAGAGTCTTGATACTAAATCTCAACTTCTCAATTACCGCACTCACAGACATAAACGGGCAGTCGTTCAAATTATCACTTATCCCACTTCTGACCTTCTGATGTAACTCTTGATGTATAAACTAGCGTGAGAATTCTGGTACACGAGTTAAATCTTTCCTTGGGTACCAGAATTAACACTACTGATACGATTGTTAGTCTCCAATGTCTTTGCTTTTATTGCATAAGAATTGTTTGTAAATCTTTGACTGTACAAAAAATTCAGTTCAATAAACAATTATAATTGTTATAATAATCAATAATAATAAACTACCAGGTACATATTCTAACAATAGAGCAGTGGTGGGCGAGTGGTAACGGTCCCGACTTACGAATTGCAGGTCGCGGGTTCAAACCCAGCCAGACGCATGACTTTGTGTAATTAATTTCATCACCACTGCTCTCAAAACGGTGAAGGAAAACATCGTGAGGAAACCGGCATGGCCTAGAACCAAAAATTCGAAGACATGTGACATTCACCAACCCGCACTGGGCCCGCGTGGTGGATTACGGCCCATTCCCTCTCCTAGAGAGGAGGCCTGTATCCCACCAGTCTGATTATGCTACAAACTCTAACAACTAGCGTATCCATGTGGATAAAAACACCGTATTAATTAAATAGGATATGTTGTGTGTACTCTTATAGTCTTATATAAATATGAAAGTCTCATTACAATGTTCTACAAACACGAGCTAAATAAAATTGATTACTCTATAAGTGCAATGTATTGAAAACGTGTCAGGTTTAGAACATCGGCGCGGGCGCACAAAAACGCGTTTTATATTGCCGTGTGATCCGGCTACAATGGCTGTTAATAATCTTTATTAGTCGTTATAGAATCTATCTGAAACAGCGTTTAGAATAACGTTAGGGTCCAGTGGGAGTTTAGCTAAACCTTCTAGTATTGGAGGAAAATTGTCTCTTAATCGGTTAATGAAAACGAAAATTAGAAGTGGATTTTTCATTTGTTTTATTCTTGGTGTAAAATAAAGTACATATAAATAAATAAATACATAACTATAATTTTAATATTCGTTGCCAACTCCAACTAGTTGTAAAAGGTTAAGCAGATTTTGTATAGATATGGCAAGCAAGATATCATACTACTCTGAAGCAATTACCTATTAGACATTTTCAGACCAGATTTTGGTAGCAAGGAAAGTTGAAATACATTTTTGATGAGTGGCCTTTACAAAGCTTGTAGCATGAGTTGTTAAACACATTTATAGCGAAATATAAAAAAGTTGAATAATAATAAATATAAAATTAATACTTATTAAACTTACAGATTTATCGTTTAAAAATTACCAAGGTAGAATGATATTTCTCGTGGTTAGCATACCTTTGGGTGATGCAGAAAATAATAGTGGCATATGCAATATGAAAAAAAAAGTAACGCGATTAATATTAAATTCATACCAAAATAATATAGGTACTTTACATACAATACGATACCATAATATATTATACTAAAATTAATAAACTACTACAAGAAAATAATTAAACTATTCTATTAAAAAATAATTAGTCTAATATATAAGAGTCTTACAAATGTGCTCGCGAATCTTAACTTTGAAGGTTAATAGATTGGTTGCTATCCTGATTTCCTGGGACAGCGCATTCCACAGAGATAAAACAGTGAATGAAGTCAGTACAGTGAGAGGCACAGTAAACACATTCGGCGATTTCAGGTACAAAACCAAACCTTATTAATCCCTGCAGCAGCATTTTAAGGCAAATACGGAACCCATCACCCAACAACACGGTTCAATTTACCCCATCCTTTTTTTCCCCGTTTCACGCCTCTATTACCATACATCGATAGTTTTCCATTGTCTTCAGTAATAAATGTCTAATTGTAAGTAAAATTACGCGTGAAGCCATCAAATAGTTAATAGGCGTTCGAGACCGTTACACGAGCGTTTAAAAATCGCTGCGATTTTACGCAAGTTGTCTGCGAAAGTTGGTTGTTCATGGTGTATATGGTTGTTAGTCAAGCTAATTAGGTTAGTGGTGATTTTTGTTGCTAAGGTCTGGTTGATTGCTAGCTGGGATATAATATTACGCTAGTGCCTGAAATAAGGTCCAACTTTGCTCAAGTTGGACCTACCAAAGTATGTTTCAGTTTACGTGTGGCTAGACCTCTTGACCACAGTCCACGTCACTGAGAAACGGCCACATGGCGAACATGGCGACTCTTTATTATGTACACCGTATAAGTTACAGAAAATATAGATGAAGAAAACATTACATAGGGTGACACAATGGGCGGCCTTATCGCTAAAAGCGATCTTTTTCCGACAACCAAACAAAAACCAAAATATGGGAGAAGCCTATATTGTCTGCCAAAAAACACACGGAAAAACCTGTATGTATTAATATTATAAACTAGCTGTCCGCACAACTTCGTTTGTGTCACATTTTTCATGACTGCTCCGCTCCTATTGGTCTTAGCGTGATGATATATAGCCTATAGCCTTCCTCGATAAATGGGCTATCTAACACTGAAAGATTTTTTCAAATCGGACCAGTAGTTCCTGAGATTAGCGCGTTCAAACAAACAAACTCTTCAGCTTTCTAATATTAGTATAGATAGGAAAGATTTTTTTGCTTGTATCGTTTTAACTCCGAAACTACTGAACCGATTGTTAAAAAAATTTCACCAATAGAAAGCTACATTATCAGCAATTAACATAGAATATACCTTATTCCCGTATTCCCAAGGAAACGGGAACTACGCGGGTGAAACTGCGGGGCGCTGCTAGTAGTTTCATGAAATAGATCGATGCTATTAATTATTCCAAGCTTTTTTTTTCAACTATTTATTGTTATCACTATATCCTAAGTCCATGTCTGTTTAATTAAACTTCCTAGTAAATATGTCAATTTTTAATTGACCACAGAAAAGAATGACAAGTAAATGACAAGCCTTACTTGTCAGTCAGGCTTGTCACTTACAATAACAATTTTGCTATCAAAGTCATAAACGAACCCCTCGTCTCCTTTACACAAAACGTTCGAAGTTAAACGTTTACCATAAAAAGTTACAATATGAGGTAGACGAGACAATAATGAGCCAAGAATAGCCAATACTATGTCACATATAATTTTGATTAAACTATAACGGATGCCAGTCATCCATTGCTGGCAATTTTCATGCCTATGGTACTGGATCACTTAATTCTGAACTAACATTGAATGCAACGATTATTGTTCTTGGTGTGATGGTGGGATTAAGGCCATGACTCGTGGATGAGCGGAAGCGAGAAATAGAAAAAAGACCGGCCAAGTTACAGTCGGACTCACGTACCGAAGGTTCCGTACAACCACCTGGTATCGGCCCAGATGATCTGTGGTTGGCTCGCCGTCCGATATCAACCAGGCCCGGGTCGACGGCGCATCGTGTTCCACGCGCCCCTCAAAGAGCTGTCAGCAACGAAGACGAGGCCCCATAGGTTCAGTGCCTGCTAAGGTTGCAGAATTTGTTGGAAAGAGTCACAGCGGCCTTGGAACGCAAAGGGCACAAGAAGGATCACGGGTGGGTTTTAGTCAGTAAGAGTCTGACACACCCTTCCGCTCCGCCCAGAGTAGGCGAAGTCATTTCATGATTTCCCATAAAAAAGGGTTCCGTAGAAACCTGTATGTATCTATATATGTAAGTAAAAGTTCACCCATCACAACAATCGAGTACAATTAGAAGCGTGTACCTGTACATGCTAAAATGTAGGGTTTTCGCAATTTTTCCTTTATCTGTACTAGGTATGAGACGTTGCTTTTTACCAAATTTCAAGATTCTGAGTTCACGGGAAATACCCTGTAGGCTTTGATTCCCTTGCGAGTGTTGGAAATTTGCGGCATAAACGGCTGTATCTTTTGATTGCGTTGGCTTTTTTCACAGCTCCAAGGGACAGTAGACTTGAGTATTTGATATAAATTTCAGCTTGATACCTCTAAGCATTCCTGAGAAAAAGGGTCTTGACAGACAGACGGACGGACGGATAAGGGTTCTGTTTTTCTTTTCGAGCTACGGAACCCTAAAAAATGTACAATAAAAAAAGAAGAATTATAAAGAAAGAAATGTGCAGCGCTGTCAAGTAGATTTAATATAGTGATTAGGTTGCACAATGGTATGTTTTATTTACATTATATTTCCTGTTTAGCTGTTGTTTCTTTTTTTTTGGTGTATCAGCAACACATACATAGATATGAAAAGTAGTACTTGTTTGTGTGCTATCAAGATTTCTAAGTAGACACACCTTTTATTTACAACACGATTCTTGATAAATGTGGCAATTTAATTATTCTATTTAATAATATTACCTGCTGGAAACTTCGGGCTCTCTACAAAAGATTTAATCCTATATTGACGATCAGGGAGTTAATCCAAATAAATATAATAAATTGTAGTGAAAACCTTTCGACTAAAGAAGCTGAAACTTGACATAGCTTCAATAAAACGAAATAAAAAGGAGGCTCTAGATTTTATACAAAATGATATTACATTACCTATATGTATAAGCAAAAAGATTGTCAAAAAGTTCAACATAAAAAAAGATTATTTGGGACTCACACAAGACAAAACAAAAAAGAAAATAAAACTACTAGTAAAATAAATGAAAAATTTGAAAATGAAAATAATATTGAGTTGCGACGTCGCAACTCAACGGTCGGCGAGTCAACAGTCAGGGTTTTGCTTTGCCTTCCTGCATGTGCATATTATCCTTGCTTTTGCCTTGTAATCTTGCATGTGCATAATATAGCGGGCGGGAGGGAGGTGCATACCTGCAACCCACACATATTCACGGAAATTAAAAATAGATATATTATTTTCATTTTCAAATTTAAAATGGATTTCCGCAAAGTACCTAACGCCTGACTCAATCAATTTTTTTTTTTTATAAATGAACAAACGCTACCTATTGATAATTATAAGTTGCAGGTAAGAAATGTAAATAGGCGAGGCCTAAAAGGTTCCTATCATGTATCATAATATTGTCAAGTTCTTCCAAAATGCGACGAAATCAACACCTTACATTGTAACTTTTGACAATCTCTGTGACTTTGTCTAGACTTAAGATCCATTGAAGAACATAAACGAACCGATCACCATTACCTCCCCGAACCTTGACATTGGAAAAATCATCGATAGTTAAATGATGGAGCCACAACACAAAAAAAGAACATAAACCATCCGCTACCGCATGACAACATGACCTCACCCGTTTTCTCAAAAAACGTCTAAACTTCACGCCACGCGTAGCAAATATAATCGCCTATGAGACTCACGAGTTTTTATTGCAATTACGACAGGTGACAACCATGAGAGCTGATACCATTCCGCCATTGTTGCATGATGTTTCCTTTAGATACAGCCGCGGGTGGAATGTACGGGAATGTGTCAGGGGCGGGCACGACGCGATTCTCTACATAGCGAGGTTAACTTAGTTGATGAACAAGTATGAATGGTCTCAAGAGTGTCGGTAACGGTAATAATGTTATCTATGTGCTGAGATTTTTCTGCACTAAGTACATTTGGCAGAAGTATTTTTACAACGAGTATAATGAAATTGAGAAGGATAAGAATACATCCGGCCTCATCTAGTTTTTATAACGGCCAAAAAAGATTGACGTGTAAAAGTGTTTTTTACAACCTACTTACAAAAATAAATCATTTATCATTTATCATCAGTAGAAGAGGTATGATAAAAACTGTTAAGCAAGAAGAAAGAGAAGTACCTACTGAGAGAGATAGTAATATAATGGCTAGGAAGAGAGTGACCATTGAAATTACCGCAAATAGAAAGACTATAAATATAGAAGTATGGAATAAAAAGATACATTGCGCTGACCCGTAAATAAATTGAGATTAGGGCAAGCTAATAATAACTAAAGATTTTGAAACCTTTCATTGCCATACGTTTATGTATTGTATAACCCGCTAGTTGGTAAAAATAAAGTTGGCAGCTATGGGCACTGCCGACAGAAGTGAAAACTTGGAACTTTTACTATTAAAATTTTGAATTATAATGAAACAAAATCACTATTTCAAGAAAGCACAGTAGGTGATACATATTGAAAATTTCACTAAATCCATTCAATTTCACTTATACGCATGAGTCATGAGCATCTCGGTGACGCGAACCCATAACATTTTCACCTACCAAGAAGAGCCGAACGTGGCTAAAGAAGTTTTCACTTCAAAAAAGCCTTTGCGTGAACGTTCACATTCTAACCCCGTATGTTTCAACGAAGAATCGCTGATATTTTTATTGGCCTGGCGCGCTATGAGTGCAATAATTATTGCGGATGAGCGGCTTTTTCTTATACCTAGGAAATAACAGTTTACACATTTATGTACTTTATGATATGTGGGGGAATATACGAACTGGATCATGAGGATTTACGAGTAAGAGCTGGATTCTTCAACGGCAAAAAAGGGATCATATGGATTTACAAAATGGTGTGAGAAATTGTAGAAGAACTTGTATGATACACGGATTGATTCATCTGGCTAGCCTTTTCTGAAGTATTTATTTATTATATACTTAATTGTACACCGTGGTTAACAAAAAGAAAAAGAAAACTACGAACTAAACTAAAACACATGTACAATGGGCGGCCTTATCGCATTCCGCGATCTCTTCCAGGCAACCTGGAATGGACAGTAATTGCCTGAACATAAATTGGGTTGTAATCGGTGCAACATTACTATAAATAATTAAATATATACACAGATAAATAAATAATCTTAACAATAGATAAATATATACCAAATACCTACATAGGCAATAGATAAATGGCGAACATCGATATCACAGTGACAAGCAATGTTCCTTCACGAGCCTTTTGAATACAGGTAACGATTGAGCGCGTCTTACTGGCACTGGCAATGAAGTATATTGGGATCGGCGTTTAGTTGATCCGGAATCAGCTGGAATACCAGTGTTTTACGTGGAGCGGCTGCCTACCAGACCTCCACAACCCATTAACTGGGTAACACGGTATTTCTTGGCAAGACTGGAGTCCGATTTGCTGGCTTCTCACCATCTGTAACGACTAACAAAGATCACCAAATGACACTTGGGATCATCGGTTAAACGTGCTTTCCGAGGCTCAGAGGAAACTCGGTATTTTAAGATGGTCACCCACCCACAAACCAACTTTGGAAAGCATTGCTTAACTTTGAAGCCCGACCGGTGCAGCTGTTATTCTTTTTAGCCACGAGCTCCACTAGTCATTACATTACAATAATTAACTTCATATAATCATTGAAAAACCTCATAATTGGGAATAGTAAGTACTCGCCTCCTCTACGTAGCTTAAAAATGTTATGTTTTCATGCGTCTGCGCCAATTTTGATGAATTCTAATGCAGAGACAGATGGGACCAATTTTTGGATGGGAAATAATCAAATAACTTCCTCCGCTCCAGGCAGTGGAAGAGAGTGTCAGACTCCCCGTGTTCTTTGCTGACAGCTCCTAAAATAACTGCAAAAGCGGCAAAAGATAATAATAATTCTCTCACAGAATTCACAGGCTCCTAAAGAACAAAATTATTATATAACACAATCAACTTCAATAATATTTCTCTAAAAATAACACAACAATAACACATGTCGACACCTTATTTGACAAGCCTAGTCAATTGATACCACTGCACAGACGAGAAAAAATAAGTGTCAAAATGATTAAAAATGCATCTCATTAATAAACCATTGTGAACGGTATTTTTTTTTTCTATTCCGTGGATGAACTCCGGAACGCGTTATGAAAATTAACGCATAGTTTTGTGGATCCAATTAGCTCGATATTAAGTACTAATTTGCTACATCTGTTTGTGATCAAGTTAACCTTTTAGGTATAAAAATGTGAGATATTTGTGTCGAAGAAACGTATCTCATTTGAATGGGCTAATTGTAGCGGACTCACGGACAACTCATCACAGCTGGTATTTCTTTAGGAATATATTTTGTTTTATTGACTGTTGGTTGCATAATTTATTTTTGAGGTCTAATGTCCTAATTATTTATTACTAGCTGCTGCCTGCAGGTCCACTCTCGTGAATGTCGAAAATAAATCCCAAAGGAATATACTCTCTGTATAAAAATATTTATTTACACACAATATACTTAAAATAGAAAGTTTTGTACAGAAACCAAGATCACAAAGGTACTGCTTATTTCAATACAAATTTCTTCCAGCAGACCTGCGACAGAAGAGGGGAGTTTTGAATAGAAGGTTTCTGTACAAAACTTTCTATTTTAAGTATATTACTTAAAATATAAAGTTTTGTACAGAAACCAAGATCACAAAGGTACTGCTTATTTCAATACAAATTTCTTCCAGCAGACCTGCGACAGAAGAGTGGGATAAGAAACGTAGACACAGTGTGTACAGACAGAAAAGGAAACTTAAATTAAACCTATGTGTTATTTCGGAGTATAATCTACCTCTGCTCATGAATGTGGTTAACATATACAAAAATAATATTCAGATCTGACTGGTAGTTTCAGAGATCAGCGCGTTGAAACAAACAAAACAACTGTTCAGCTTTACTATAATAGTAAAGTATATAGAATTTTAGATCTAACCATTAATTTACCTAGTAGTGCGAACTATAGCAGATCCTCAACGTTCCTTTATGCTTGCTTCACATCATTAAACAAAATTTGAAGACCCTTTGTATTAAAATATTCAGTTAATATTGTGCTTACTATTTTAGGCTTAAGCAACTGTATCGGGTGTGAAATTAAAATTCTTATCATAACAGGTCGTCGTCGGTCACCTTTGATCTAATTAGCGCGATTGACATGGAAGTCACGTTCGCACACGCTTATAGCAAAAACTATGCCTCGTTTAGGTGGGCGAGTTTGGGAGATAGTATAGTAAGTATTGAAATATAAGTGAGTAGTAAGTTGTGTGGTATACAACGGAATTTTTATCATCATTTATAATTGCTGTGTTACAACTTTGATGAACTGTAGAAAAAGTATAGAATCTACTTTTTCTACAGTTCATCAAAGTTGTCTTCGTACCAGTCTTGGTAAATGTATGTCTTCGGGATCCACCAATAGATTGATACATGCGTTTTCAAGAAGACAATATTTTGATCATAGCATTATGACGAGTGCTGCTTTTTGCGAGTCTCTTGTAAAGAGATTTTTGAAACAAACATTGGCTATGCCATTGGCCATCAATGAAATTTGTCAATTTGTTGTAACTACCGATAATCGTGATTCAAATGTAATATTTAGCTACTAAATATCCTAACAAAAGTGTAGGCTTGACATATTTTATGAAAAAAGTTCATTTGTGCACTAAAACAAGTGAAATAAAACATAACCTAACCTAAACTTATAATATACGCATGAGTAACCAAACAATAATGACTGGTTATTAGTCTTTTGTCCTGTACTCAATGTAACTGTAACCCTTACTGCCCACTCGCCCACCCTACTGGCCCATGCAAACGCGCCACCAAAGCGCATCTGCCTCAAATTAACCAACCTTGTTACCGGACATTTAAAAATCTTTAATACTGGCGCGATACGTTAAAAATGTAAACGGAGCATGTTTAATTACTATGTCTGATAATCGTCGGTATTATTATGCGGTAACATATTTATATTTTTATGTTTTTGTAGAGTGAGCTGAATTTGCGGTATCCTGACTTGTTTTGAATTTAATGATTATTTTTGTCAGCAGTTCTGACGACTGTAAGTCAAAAGTGGGGTCTTCTACCTACTATACTGGTGCACTATAGCAGTCACCAATAGAGTAAACATTATAATATTGATAATTGCGTCAATAACAAAGAAAATAAAATCATTTCCAACAGTATTTTCTTCATTTAGTTATGTTCAATTTGCCAATAACCCAGGCGACCGACGGTGCAAAAATTAATTTGATTCTTAACATAAACATTTGCCTGCAATGGCAGAGGACAGCCGTGAGTGGAAAGAGAGTGGGAGACATTTCCCAAGTTGTAGAACATACAAATAACAGACAAACAACCTAAAAATAATAACCAACCTATGTATGACAATGGACCGACGATATTATGAGAATATCATGGTTTTATCAAATTATCTGCTTCGTCTTTTCCTAACGCTGTTGCCTACCATTCAAACCAGGCTGATGTATATCATCATTTCGCTAAGAACACAGTTTAAGTATGGTATGGATGGCCTGCGGATGGCAAGCTAGGGGTGGCTTGCCGTCCGATAGCAACCAGGCCCGGGTCGACGGCGCGGCGCGTCGTATTCCACGCGCGCTTCAAAGAGCTGTCAGCAACGAAGACGGGGCCCCATAGGGTCAGTGCCTGCTAGGGTTGCGGAATTTGTTCAAAAGAGTCACCGCGGCCCTGGAACGCAAAGGACACAAGAAGGATCACGGGTGGGTTTTAGTCAGTAAGAGTCTGACACTCCCTTCCGCTACGCCCAGAGCGGGAGAAGTCATTTGATGATTGAGAAAGTATGGTAAAGAAAGCTGCTTGCAAAACAGGAGACAAATGCGGATCCTAGTTTTCTATTTCCTGAAGATTACTCTATAACTGTAGGAGGTTAAATGTAGGTTATAAAAGTAGAAAAGAATGAAGGTTACCAGAACCAATTATTGTCGTAACTCAATCGTTCAATCCCAGCGTATGAAGAAGCGTTTACAGACAATGGCGGCCTGCCCACCCATAACAAAAACAATCGCGATTCTCATAAAAGATCGCGTTTAAATGAGCGCTAACCCTTGATTATCGTTCGATATCGAAGCGAGATCGCTCCGGGCGAATTGAGCCCTATAATTTCGCGAACGCGTCAATGTGTCACGTGCTCTTATCGATCTTTTTATTTATCGATAACGTGTTAACGGTGATCTGTGGTTGGGCTTTAATTGATTGAGTTAGTCTGTGTTAAGTTTTTGTTAAAGGTCACAGGAAAACTGTTAGTTAAAAATTATGATTAGGTAATAAGCTGTTTATGGCGAATTCGTGCGTATTTTATATTCATAAATTAGTGGCCTATAAACGTCCACACAAAGAATTTCACACATCAAAATCCGATCAGGGATTTAGACGCAAAAGTCAAACAAACTCACATACTAGCACTATTTATTATATTTAGACCATCGCATTTTTGAGGTAATTAACATAGTAGGTACTCTTCAATACCCTGTCGATGGGCACGCTCAGTGCAATTCTGTATCTACTATTATTCCCGTTATTTTGTTTTCTATTATACTATAGTCCACTCTATTCTATTCTATTCTATTCTATTCTATTCTATTCTATTCTATTCTATTCTATTCTCTTCTATTCTATTCTATTCTATTCTCTTCTATTCTATTCTATTCTATTCTATTCTATTCTATTCTATTCTATTCTATTCTATTCTATTCTATTCTATTCTATTCTATTCTATTCTATTCTATTCTATTCTATTCTATTCTATTCTATTCTATTCTATTCTATTCTATTCTATTCTATTCTATTCTATTCTATTCTATTCTATTCTATTCTATTCTATTCTAGTACTGCAGTTTTAATAGATAGAAGTTTAAAATTAGGATACTTAGTAAATATAATCCTTGATGACTATGTCTTAGAAATTAATGTCCATGTTAATTTATACACTTGAGGTCATTGACCTGCAATAGCTTTACCTACTTCGATCACTATTTTAACTCAAGAACGGCTGAACGCTCCTGGATGAAATTTAGCATAGAGATAAATTATAATTTGGAATAGCTCATAGCCTACTATACTATTATTATTTCGGGAGTATGTTGCCTTGACATAATTTTCGACATTAACGCAGGCGGAGTCGCTGACAGAAGCTAGAGTGCATCCATCCATTGCACTTTTATCTTGAACTAAATCCTAGCGATCTAACCAAGCGGTCAAGTAAAGGTAGAAAAACTTACCGAGATATAATATTTCATTTAATAGAGTCCATAAATAATATAACCACTAAACAAACACAATTTTTCAATTAGAAATATGATTTATCTATATATGCATATTTGATTAGGTACAGAAACAATAAAATTACTAGACCAAAACTGATAATGTGGTTATGTCTGGGTATATTTATTCACTGACTTTAGTAACGGTAATAGAAGAATTCAAAATAGCTTTCTTCAATAGTAGCTATTTTATATCCTTTCCTGCAAAAGCGTTGCGGACTTTGTTCGAAGAGAACGCAAAAGAGCATTAGGAGGAAACACGGGTGGGTTTTAGTCAGTAAGAGTCTGACACTCCCTTCCACTCCGCCCAGAGCGGGAGAAGTCATTTGATGATTTCCAATTTGGACCGACTTGTTACCATTATGAACAACTTTTAACATGATACCAAATCCGAACTCGCCAAAACAAAACTAGAAGGGGACCGTCTCGAAATACTAAGATGCTCTTCCAAACCATCGTATTCAGTTTATTTTTTCATTTGTCATCGAATTGGTACTCATGTAGTCGAAGCCACGCATTATTACGGATAACTCACAGTCGTCAGATCTCAATTAAATTAGCCCACATGTCAAGCAGCATTTTTCGAATATAAAAAAAATCATCGAAATCGGTAAACCCAGTAAAAAGTTATGAGGTAATACAAACAGAACAAAAACAAGAAAACAAAAACACAGTCTACTTGAGAATCTCCTCTTTTTTTGGAAGTCGGTTAAAAACAGCTGTTCACTACATTAGTTTTTGAGTTTATTCGTTACATATAAACATACAAATCTTTCCTCTTTATAATATTAGTATCTTAGACAGTATAAATAAAACAGTGAATGTAATATACTCAATACATTTATTTGCAATCCACAATGTGAACTTAGGTGGTAGGTATGTACATAATAAAATATACATAATTTTAGAACATTGTGGACCCTGTCGGGCACAGCAAAATAGAATATAGGCTTATTATTATTTAAAACAAGTAAAATGTTAATGTTTTTCTTACTATAGAAATATTAAGCCATACTCCCTGATACAACATCAGGGATTCTTATAAACGAATATGTCATCAAACAAAACTAATACTTAACCATTTGAGTAGTGAAAACTGAGAAATCACCCGACTTCAACACGGTTTAGAGTTCAAATGGCAAGCTTATTATTTAACAAACTGACAGCTGGCCATCTGCGCGCGCAGGTGGTTCCGTGGCCAGCGCGCGCGCAATTTTGTATATTTCGCTGTTTTTTTTACAATTTCGACGGTTTTATTTGAAATTATGGTTGTGTGGTATGTTTAGGCGGTTTTTTTTTATGTATGGGGCAAATATCTATGTGTCCTGTTGAAAGGGGTGGATAGGCTTTTTTTTATGAGTTTATTTATTGAAATTTGTCAGCAAGCGGATAAGTTATGAGATTTCGTGTTAATCAAATCTATCCGTATTTCTATGTAACACTGGATATTGAAACGTAACGTGTTCTTTTTTTACATTTTATCGCTATGAAATGATTGAATATACTAATGTTGTATATGGATGGATATTCTTTACATCTATTCGGCTATTAGTCAAAACGTGTGGCTTGGCCGTTTTGCTACCATCACGGAGATTTCATAGGCACTCGTTCATTGAGTGTGAAATAAAATGGCCAGACCATACGTTTTGACTAAAATATAGAATTTGTGAAGTTAGGCTTGGTAAAGTTACGGCGCATAGATCAAAAATCTTGGCTCTACATGAGATTTGACCATTTTTTCATATATTTTGAGTAAGGTGTAGTGTAGTGCTTGTAGGTTTAGAGCGTGCACTCTTTAGAGCTTGGGTTTATATGAGATTTGATAACTTTTTCACAAAAATGTTGCCAAGACGAGTCTACGTAACTTACCCAGCTACGTAGACTCGTCTTGGCAACATTTTTACATGGAATTATTTTTGGTGGGATGTCATTATCTGCTTAGTTTTATACCAACTGCTTAAGTCGCACGGCTTTTGATCTAACCGAGAGGCTAAGACTCAAATGGCTACCGAGAAGTTGCGGATCCTAGCAAAAGTGAGAGGGTATCACGCCAAAACAGCTGCTCAAGCTTTGTCAAGCGTAAGTTCGATCATGCATGGAGTATTGATAAATGATAAATGATATTTATTTTGTAAGTAAGTTAAACATAACACTTTTACACGTCAAATATTTCTTGTCATTTTAAGCTAGATGAAGCCGGTGTTTCCTAGCCGACTACCCTGAGAAGAAACACCGAAACAAACTCAGAGGTCAAAGTCTCTTTTAAAGTCCATACAATCTATACTGGTCAAATCATATGAGAACCATGTAGGTTAATGTCTGAGGTAGCCTTTTGAGGAAAGTGCCACACAGATTTGAGTGGACCTGTCCAGACAGTGCAAGCATTATTACATATTGCTCTTATATTTGGGACGGATCTGCCAGATACCGGCTTGATGCCTTTGAGTCAATTGAGACACGAGCCAAGAGGATCATCGGCAGTGATAGGCTCCAAAGTCTTGAGCATTGACGTCGAGTTGCTGGCCCTTGCATGTTTCTATCACTTGCATTTTGGGAAGTGTGCGACGGAATTGCATATTAATTCCGTCAAGCCAGTTCCATCACCGGACCAAGAGGCGTTCTGCAATGCGCCACCATTGCGTGGTGGACGTCTCACCCTCACGCACGAAACGTTTTGGGAACACATTCATTGTGCGTACAGCTAAGGAGTGGAATTCCCTGCCAGAGTCTGTGTTTCATGTTATTTAAAATAAGCACAATTAAAATCATATAACATTTAAAATTGGCATTTCAGTAACCATGCAAATAACAGGTATGCATGACATTGACAATATGAGTAAGTATTAGAGATAAAGGGAAAAAACAAAGTGTGTGTAAATTCTTAAATCCAGAACACAAAAAAAAAACAACAATTTGAGCAAAATTGATTGAGTCAGGCGTTACTTTGCGGAAATCCATTTTAAATTTGAAAATGAAAACAATATATCTAGTTTTAATTTCCGCGAATATTAGTGGGTTGCAGGTATGCACCTCCCTCCCGCCCGCTATATTATGCACATGCGAGATTACTGGGCAAATGCAAGGATTTTAAGCACATGCAGGAAGGCAATGCAAAACCCAACACCATTACCGACACGTGTTTCGCCTCTCCACGAGGCATCCTCAGGGGACGTGTTGACTCGCTGACCGTTGAGTTGCGACTGAGCATTTAGTACAAGGCACCCCCCTTTTATACACTGCCACCGTTGGTTATTTGTGTACAACTACCCACAAACATTCGCAGTAAAGGGGAAGAAACCAAATTCGTCTGGTCATTCAACAGTGCAAAATTATTATTATTACTATGTTTAAAAATCTCTAATTGTTCTAAAACACACAGCCGGAAACCCTTATCACAAATATGTAGTATATTAAAACTATTGTTGTCGCGCAAAGAATGGCCGGTATCAATTAGATGTTTCGCGAAATTCGATTTGTCCGAATGGCCATTTCTATACGCGGCAACATGTTCCCCATACCTTATGTCAAAGTTTCGGCCCGTCTGACCCACATACACCCCGTTGCATTCATCACAGACCAGCCTATACACCCCAGACTTTTTACTACTTTCTAAAATATCTTTTCCGTTACAAATACGGCGTATATTCTGGTCCGTTCTGAACGCTACATAAACGTTGTTTTTTCTAAGTAAATTACTAATTCTATCTGAAATGGGGCCCATATAGGTCAGACTGGCCACATATCTATTAATATTAGTACGCGGACATGCATATAATAGTGAACGAACCCTTTCTTTCTGCTTTCTACTAATTAAACTGTCTACCATTGACTTTGAGTAACCGTTAGAAATTGCGATCTGGTAAATAATATTAAGTTCTTTTACATAATTTTCTGCTGAAAGGGGGAGGGCAAATAATCTATGAATATAGCTGCGGAAGGCGGCTAATTTATGTTGAAGAGGGTGACAAGAAGAGGCTGGTATTGTCGTGTCAGTGTGTGTCGGCTTTCGATAAATTTGGAAATCTAAGTCACTATTGTGTTTTGTGATAGTTAAATCCAAAAAGTTAAGGGAGTTTTGGGACTCTAATTCTAATTTAAATTTAATTTTTGGGTGAGTTTTATTTAGTTTTTACAAACAAACAAACACAAATACAAATACACCTTACAAATAGACCTTTTTGTTAAAAAACTAAATAAAACTCACCCAAAAATTAAATTTAAATTAGAATTAGAGTCCCAAAACTCCCTTAACTTTTTGGATTTAACTATCACAAAACACAATAGTGACTTAGATTTCCAAATTTATCGAAAGCCGACACACACTGACACGACAATACCAGCCTCTTCTTGTCACCCTCTTCAACATAAATTAGCCGCCTTCCGCAGCTATATTCATAGATTATTTGCCCTCCCCCTTTCAGCAGAAAATTATGTAAAAGAACTTAATATTATTTACCAGATCGCAATTTCTAACGGTTACTCAAAGTCAATGGTAGACAGTTTAATTAGTAGAAAGCAGAAAGAAAGGGTTCGTTCACTATTATATGCATGTCCGCGTACTAATATTAATAGATATGTGGCCAGTCTGACCTATATGGGCCCCATTTCAGATAGAATTAGTAATTTACTTAGAAAAAACAACGTTTATGTAGCGTTCAGAACGGACCAGAATATACGCCGTATTTGTAACGGAAAAGATATTTTAGAAAATAGTAAAAAGTCTGGGGTGTATAGGCTGGTCTGTGATGAATGCAACGGGGTGTATGTGGGTCAGACGGGCCGAAACTTTGACATAAGGTATGGGGAACATGTTGCCGCGTATAGAAATGGCCATTCGGACAAATCGAATTTCGCGAAACATCTAATTGATACCGGCCATTCTTTGCGCGACAACAATAGTTTTAATATACTACATATTTGTGATAAGGGTTTCCGGCTGTGTGTTTTAGAACAATTAGAGATTTTTAAACATAGTAATAATAATAATTTTGCACTGTTGAATGACCAGACGAATTTGGTTTCTTCCCCTTTACTGCGAATGTTTGTGGGTAGTTGTACACAAATAACCAACGGTGGCAGTGTATAAAAGGGGGGTGCCTTGTACTAAATGCTCAGTCGCAACTCAACGGTCAGCGAGTCAACACGTCCCCTGAGGATGCCTCGTGGAGAGGCGAAACACGTGTCGGTAATGGTGTTGGGTTTTGCATTGCCTTCCTGCATGTGCTTAAAATCCTTGCATTTGCCCAGTAATCTCGCATGTGCATAATATAGCGGGCGGGAGGGAGGTGCATACCTGCAACCCACTAATATTCGCGGAAATTAAAACTAGATATATTGTTTTCATTTTCAAACAATTTGAGCTACATACACGTGAACTACTCACACTGTTTAAGTATGGAACGCCGGTATGAAGCGAAACTCATCGAGAATGTATAACCTGAGAGTCTTTAAGTCAACAGTGAATAGGTTACTTCCAGACAAGCGTGCTTCATCTTCGACCACATCATCGCTTACCATCAGGTGAGATAGTGGTCAAACGCGGGCCTAACAAAATGATAAAAAAAAATCGATGGCAACGAGAAATCAGGAACAGCCTATTTATAATAATGTACCAACTTTTTATCAAAAAAAATACTCAAATGATAAATTATATTTATTTTGTAATTAAGTTGTAAATAACACTTTTACATGTCAAACTTTTTTATCGTTTAAAACTTGATGAGGCCATTATGACGGGCCTGTTGGTCTAGTGGTTAGTGGCCCTGACTGCTAAGCCGGAGGTCGTGGGTTCGATTCCCACCCAGGACAAACTTTGTGTGATGAGCATGATTGTTTGTTCTGTGTCTGGGTGTGATTTATCTATAATATGTATGTAAACACATCAAAAGTATCTAGGGATCAACATATATTTTTGCAATAACTTTTCTCCTGATTGATATTAATTAAAATTTTCTTTAAGGATTCATCAAATAAAGTGTTTTCGTTTGTCACAGTAACGATAAACCAAGTCACCTTTGCATTAATAAAGAAATTTGCCATTTTCCTAATAAAGGGATTTTTGACATTTGAACCACTAACATTAAAGTTCGAAAAAAAGACTGAAATAACAGTTTTCTTTAAAATTTTATTGGGTAACTTAAACAATTAATAATCCGTGTTTCTACCGCGAACACTAACAACACAAGAACATCGGTTTGGCATACTCAAAATGAGTTCATCCAAATCACGCTGTGGAATGGCCGCCCATGTTCGTTGCAACAACAAAAAAAGGTCTTCTTGCGACTGGATACCCTCCATATTCGGCAGAGCTCTTCTCTGTAGCATATCCCATGCATGCTCAATCGGGTTCAAGTCTGGCGACTGAGCAGGCCAGGGCAGGACATTGATGTTAGCTGCGGCGAGAGTCTGTCTTACAACTCTTGCGGTGTGCGGTCGTGCATTATCATGCATTAACTGAAATAAGGGACCGATTTGCACTTGTAGAGGAACGATGACGTCTGATACAATCGTCTCAGCATAAATTTGAGCGTTGAGGTTGCCTCTGATCCAAATCAACTCAGTTCTTCCGCCGATCCAAATACCCGCCCATACTATGATGGTTCCACCACTATAAGGATGGACTTCCTGGCAGGATTTTAATCGCTGTTGGCGTCCAGGGGTTCTCCAGTGTCGTATACGTCTTGTATCCGGTCTCATACCAAAACGAGACTCATCAGAAAAGCACACGAAACGCCATTGTTCTTCTGCCCAATTTCTGTGTTCAAGAGCCCATTGATATCGAATCCTACGATTGTGCATTGCTATAGGTGGTACCCGTAGCGGTCTTCGGGAATGAAGGTTCACTTCATGCAAGCGGTTTCTGACTGTTTGGTCGCTAATTAAGTTCCCTGAAGAGTGATGAAGCCTCACGGCTAACATCATGGCGGTTATTGTTGGAGCTCTTCGAGTTAAGATTTGAATGTATCGGTCTTGTCTCCGTGTGGTGCAGCGATACCGTCCTCCATGGCGCTCAGCCAAGGTAAGCGAAGAGCTCTGCCGAATATGGAGGGTATCCAGTCGCAAGAAGACCTTTTTTTGTTGTTGCAACGAACATGGGCGGCCATTCCACAGCGTGATTTGGATGAACTCATTTTGAGTATGCCAAACCGATGTTCTTGTGTTGTTAGTGTTCGCGGTAGAAACACGGATTATTAATTGTTTAAGTTACCCAATAAAATTTTAAAGAAAACTGTTATTTCAGTCTTTTTTTCGAACTTTAATGTTAGTGGTTCAAATGTCAAAAATCCCTTTATTAGGAAAATGGCAAATTTCTTTATTAATGCAAAGGTGACTTGGTTTATCGTTACTGTGACAAACGAAAACACTTTATTTGATGAATCCTTAAAGAAAATTTTAATTAATATCAATCAGGAGAAAAGTTATTGCAAAAATATATGTTGATCCCTAGATACTTTTGATGTGTTTATTTATAAAATTATATAAGTATGTATATCAGTTGTCTGGTTACCATAACACAAGCTCTGCTTAGCTTGGGATCAGATAGCCATGTGTGAGTTGTCCCAAGATATTAAAAAAAAAAAAAATTATTTCCTCTTACATTGTATTAAGACATTAAATAGTATTATTCCTGCACCTTTACTTCTGCTGTTACTGTTAAAATAAGCAGCGTAACGTTGAATTCTGATCAAGTTTTAGTTAACCAGCTGTCAATGGAATTGCAATTTTTTGTTATCACTCATAATTATTAAACAAAACTTAGTAAAAACTCATAAAGCGTACATTAGAAATGCGATGTTTTATTCAAAAGAAACGAATGTGTCTTCGTAAAAAGATGCTGGAATTTCCTGGGAATTGTTATATTTTTTTGTGATCAGTCTGTGGTTATGATTGTCTTGCTGTGTAGTTGAAATTAATAATAATATTTAATAAGCAAATCAAATATTTTTACTTGGCTCACGAGGTTGTCGATATGTGGGAAGTGGACGCAGTAATCATTGTACCGATAGTCGTGTCAGTCAATGATCTAATAGCCGAGAGCCAACACCTCAGGATGCTCACATTAGATGGCTGGATCAAGGGCTTCATTCAGAAAGCGGTACTTCTGGACACGGCTCGCATTGTTAGGAGGTTCCTCTCTCTGGAACCTGAATACTAGGCTACTATTTTATATTATAATATATTTTTTTCTTTTAAATTTAAAAATAGAATAGGGTAGTTGACTAAAAAAATCTAATTAGTCCGTAAGATAGATTTCCAAAAAATATTGGACACGTATTTTTTCTTTTTTCACGTAAACAAAAAATGAAGACGATACAGAGCGTTGAAAACTCGTGTGACGTCACTACTCGCTACAATTTTTACCGAGCCGTAACGTCACAAGCCCCCACTCCTGATCTTTGATGCTTTGTATCTTCGTCAGTTTTTATAGATTTGATAAAGGAAAAAATACGTGTCCAATATTTTTCTATAATCTAACTGACGGACTAAACATAATCATATATTTTTTACTCAGGAAACATCCCTATTGTATACCTATATGTCCAAATAAATAAATGGAATAATCTTTATTTATCGAAAAGCATATCAAGTTTGAATACAATTTGATGATTGGTTTGAAACATATATTTAAAGTCTTATGTTGCAAATTCTGTACAATAATAATACTCTAGCTCTTAAGCTAGGATATAAATATGTACCTGTATTTCAAGAGCTAGTTTACGGTCTTCGTTTACAATGATGAAGAAAAACTTATCTCATTAAATTACTAGTATATATATGTAGTTTCCTTATCTCTTTAAAATCCATCCAAAAGTTGTCTTGAAAATAGTTATTCTCACTCTTAGCGATAAAGCCGCACATTGTGTCACCCTATGTAATGTTTTCTTGGTCTATATTTTCTGTAACTTATAAAAGTGTATTCTATTCTATTGTATTCTATGATAACATTTCAAACCTCCCGACATCATATAAGCTGATCTGGCGGTACTGGTGAGCATTGTTTTACTAACATTATGATGTCAAACTTTGGTAAACTTGGTAAGATTTACTCCACTGAGTTATTCATTTCATCATCGTCTTACTGCCTTTATACATTGGTACTTAGTGTTGGCGCATCACCTTTTGTTCTTCCATTCTGTTCTGTCAGCCGTCACGCTATCACTAACTCCCTTTCTTTCATATCACTCCTCACACAATACATCCATCTTTTCTTTAGCCTACCTCTCCCGCTCCATCCATCCACATTTATGTTCATAACCCTTTTAGTTACATGTGTTTCATACCTCCTTTTCACATGACCATACCATTCCACTGATCTCCTCATTTGCTCAGGCAAAATCTATATTTTTGATCATTATCAGTGAAATAAGTTATTGATTAATGATTATCTTCTTCAGTATCAAATTCAAAAGTCAAAGTCAAAACGTTTATTTCGATTAGACCATTAAACGGCACTTTTGAACGTTATCATTAAAAGTTATCATAGTTAAGTGACTCTAGCGTCTATTCGCAAAGGTAGATTTTTATTGAGAATAACGAACAAGACACTCCATTGTTTCTCTTTTCAAATAAATGTTTTAAATATCTGGTATACAAAAAATCATAGAGCAACACAGGCCACCGGCTAACCGGACAAAAAATACTTCATATATGTGAGGACGATGCACCAAGTATACTAGTTATAGAACCAGGTATTACCAGCAGTGGAAACTAAGCTCATGGTACTCACATATTTACAAATATTGAACCAGTAGGCAACAAATAAAAAGTACAAGACACAAAAAATGCATTCATAAATTTAATCCATACATAAATCAACCAGTTTGATTTTGTCTACATCCTTGATCGCCCTACCTATATGTCACTTATACCTATTTTTCCTTTAGTTTAGAGTGGGCTTATGATAACTTTATTCAAGTTCATTCAAAACCATTACAGTAGATGAAATTTGTTGAGAAAATGCGCCATGGACACGACTGATCAACCAAAGCCGCTAATGTTGGCCCTTTTAATGAAAGAGGCCTCTTTTCTGCAGTAAGACAGTTAATGGACTAAAATTGACAAGTTGCCAACGTAGATAAACTTGTAATTACTTCCAGTCTTTCATTCAAACAACTGTTGCGGTCGAGTACTCTATAATGTGTTATTTTGACTCAATGTGGCAGAGTAATTACATATTTTGATAATTAAAAAGTCAACTTTAATAATTAGTAACATCTCACCTATAAACTTAAACCACTTACAAACAGTACTTTTTATATTCAAGGTATAGTACAGTGAACAAAAGAGTAAGGTGTACATATTGACAAATTTGACAACTCACAATGAGACAACAAATAATAAGGTGATTTTTCTATTTCAATAATAATACATAATAATTTTCTTCAGAAATATATCTGAGTAGTATATATTACTGAAGAGAATTGTAAAAATAGGAACGGGGAATATTAAAATTGGTGATTTCCTATATAAGATAGGTATATTTGTTTTACTATTTATGTACACACGTACAATAAGTAAGAAACAACATTACGAGAATTAGTCTCCAATATTTTCAGCACGGCAACCACTTGTTTTTTAAAGAGTGGGGCTATGAGGTTGTAGAATCCCAAACAGGAATCGCCTGTGGCATCAAAACTTGGTGTCCAACGCGGTTGTCGTGTGGCCCATGGCTCTTTATGGGGCCACGATGTAGGTGCTTTCTTTAGGGGGTAGCCCGGCACGCACCTGAACGTCCCAGAGGGTTATGACTATCCACCTGACCCGGGGAAACCGCACGATCTTCAGCGAGGTAGCGGGCCTCCTTACAGGATTGTTGCCATGGAATCTGGAGGTTTCTCGAGCGCTTACGCGTGGCGCGTGGAGGCTCTAGACCGGGGCCTCCTACTTGGGCGGAGCAATGCCGTGTCCTCGTCGAGACAATCAATGGCGGCGACCTGTCGCTCCCGACCCTGGTTCTATACGTGGTCCGGAGCAAAGGGGAAGGGGAATGAGATGCAGTGACATCCTTCTGCGAAGCATTAATGCTAGCAAAACAGGAGGCGGGCTGTGTGAGGGAGAGGCAAACCTCACGCCCCAGCCGCCGCATGAGAAGAAAACGCCCCGGGCGTCGGGAGTCATAGGGCGATTCCCAGCTAACGTAGGCGCGGACCTTTCGGGCGACTATCGTTGGGTGACTAACCTTCCGATAAGAACCAGGCCCGGGTCAATGGCGCGTTGCAGTTTTAAAAGATGTTAGCATAACAGATAGGCCTCGCTTGGGCCAAAGCCTGCCAGGGTTGCGGAATTTGTTTTAAAGAGTCACCGGCGCTCTGGAAAGCAAAGGGCATTTGGACATGGATGAGTTTTATTCAGTAAGAGTTTCACACTTCTTTCCACTCCGCCAGGAACGGAAGGAGTAATTTTATGATTTCCTAACAGAAAAACGGCAGTAAAACTTGAGTGGTCCTATGAAATATTTGTTTGCAACTAACTCAGCGTAAAATATAACTCTGGATTCTGCTAACGGACCTAAACGACTACACGCTAAGGACAAACCAAGCTGCGGCCTTACTTTTAAGTATGACCACATATAGAAGCCATTTCAATACCCAACATAACCTGCACACAAATCTCTTTCGCGTTCTGTGCTTGAATAAATTACACACCACGGTTTTTAAACACAATCGTTGTCTAATAAAGTATAGTTTGAGTATAGATAATGACGTAATTACTACGTCACAGTTACGTCACGAATGGCGTTTCAAAAACGGTGGATAGTGTGAAGTTTTCTGCGTCTTTAAACATGGATAGATGTTTAGGGGAAATGGGCAGTTATGTTGTTTTCAAGTATGTTGATGAGATGGCTGTAAAAGGAGTGTTGAGACTACGCTACGCTGCAAGACAACATTGTATTGTATAGCAAAATAATTGACGACACGATTGGCGCAGTGGTTGAGCGTTCGGCTGCTGCGCTGCGTGTCGCGGGTTCGATTCCTGCACGGAACAAATGTTTGTATGGCCTACAGATAATTGGTCCAGGTCTGGGTGTCTTGTGTATGTAAGTTTTCATGTTTGTGAACGCACCCACGATACAGGAGTAAATCAACAGGCAACGTTTAAAAAAAAAAGTACAAACCCGTTTAATATACTGCGCTGAGATTTGCTGTTACAGATCTCCATAGCTGGGTTATACTATGCTTGTATTTGTATGCATGAGAAAATAAGCCGCAAGTACTAATGAAGCTAATCAGAAAATCACATTGATATAATTGTGTTTAAAGGTACAAGTGGGTACACTGTAATTTAATCAATTATATAATATCAAATAGAAGTTTGAATTTAAAAATAATATCTAAATAATCTTATAAAAAATAATAATATTGTAAAAGAAACCAACTTAAAAATAATCTATACTAATATTATAAAGCTGAAGAGTTTGTTTGTTTGTTTGTTTGTTTGAACGCGCTAATCTCAGGAACTACTGGTTCGAATTGAAAAATTCTTTTTGGGTTGAATAGACCATTTATCGAGGAAGGCTTCAGGCTATATATCATCACGCTTAACCCAATAGGAGCGGAGCAGCGATAAAGAATGTTTTAAAATCGGGGATTCCACGGGCGAAGTCGCGGGCAGCAGCTAGTATTGTATAAAACCAAGTAAAATTTAAATATTTAATGTAAATCTATACTAATATTATAAAGCTGAAGAGTTTGTTTGTTTGTTTGAACGCGCTAATCTCGGGAACTACTGGTCCGATTTGAAAAAATCTTTCAGTGTTAGATAGCCCATTTATCGAGGAAGGCTATAGGCTATATATCATCACGCTAAGACCAATAGGAGCGGAGCAGCGATAAAGAATGTTTTAAAATCGGGGATTCCACGGGGACGAAGTCGCGGGCAGCAGCTAGTCTAGTATAAATGTATAAAAGTCTAATAAATTCATCGAAAATACTCGTAGAAATGAAATCAGTACATATGAAATAGTATTGTAATGTGCATGGAAAAATACAACGGCATTATGTATATTGTAACTTTGGGAAATAAAGGCTTTATTTATTTAAAGGTTCTCGTTGCGACGGCCTGACCGCTGCGTAATACAAAATATGACATCGTCTATGAGATTTTCAAGTCACAGTACGAAAAAGAATCCTACTAAATATTATAAACGCGAAAGTTTGTAAGTATGGATGGATAGTGGATGGATGGATGTTTGTTACTCTTTCACGCAAAAACGACTGAACGGATTTGGATGAAATTTGGCACACAGGTGGTTTATAACCAGGATTAGCATATAGAATAATTTTTACCCCGATATCCCCACGGGATAGAAACTTATGCGGGTGAAACCGCGAGACGCTGCTAGTACTGTATAAAATTGTGTCGTTCTATTGACGCTTACAAGAAAAAACGGCAAAAATAAAATTATAAGTGGCCTATACAAGAATATGTGCGAATCTTGGCCTTGAATTTCTCATCACTAATTTCGCAAAATTTATTATTCTAGATTTGATTTTATAAAGGCCTATCTACATAAGCCTATTGTAATGTATTTCTAAAATAGATCTCCAATGCAAGAATTTTCCTGTAAAAAAAATTGCTTGCTCACCAAGGAAAAGCAGATCTCCATGTAATTGTTTTTTTTTAGTATTAAGTCATTACTTTAGATTTCCTGTAGGTACATAATATACCAGAAGACGTTGGCAAATAACTACATATTGTAAAACAAAGTCGCTTCCCGCTGCCTGTTTCTCCCTATGTATGCGTAGATCTTTAAAACTACGCAACGGATTTTGATGCAGTTTTTTCAATGGATAGAGTGATTCAAAAGGAAGGTTTCTATGTACAATACATGCACAATTTAGTAGAGATTTAGTATCAGCATTGCACCCGTGCGAAGCCGGGGCGGGTCACTAAACTAGACAATAAATAAATCCCTGACAAGTAAAATCTCTTGAAATATGAACCACATCATGAGGTCAGTATCACCAAGTAACCTTACACATTTGGAGGCGTGTCGTGTATATTTAAAACGCCCTGAAACTGAAGGCGAGGGGGGAGTGACGTCATTCTACTTTCTACAACCCCTTGTAGGTGCCTAAGTTTGTGTGAAATTCTGTTTTCTTGATTGTATATTTAATTAAAGAAAGCATGAATACAAGGATGAATAGAATAAACTTTATTATACACTACAACATAAGTGTTCAAGAATGATGATTGTTCTGAGGTACGTTTTATCTTTATATTTGAGAAGGTACATATATGTATAATATATACAGCTTTTTTATGGATGGTAAATCATTAAATGAACCATCCAGAGTGGAAGAGCGTTTCAGACTTTTATAAAACCCATCAGTGTTCGCACATCTGAGCAAAACGGCCATCGATCAGCAAAATGCCGATTAGGTATCTCTTTTGGATTCGAAAAAGTATTCATATCCGGGGAAATTTATTTTCTACCAGCCTGTATGTAAGGTTGCATTTAGCAGTATCAAAAATTCAACCGCCATAATGTTGACTCTCTATCATATGTCGATAAATGCAGGTCAAATGATTGTTATTGAGTTGCTAGAAAAGAATTAAATATATAGGTATTACTTTATCAGAATCGTATCTACACAAAAAAGTACTATAAATTTAAAAATCACTCTTTTCAGTGAACTAACTCAGTCCATATCCATTCGGATTTTTGAAAAATACATTTCATTCGCAAAACAACAATTTCCCTTCACGACGAAAATCACGAAATTCGAAATTGAACACATTCGAAATCCGTTATCAACCTCTTGCCACGGTCATACCGAGTAGAATCGATTCAACTGTATCGATTCACGGCTATTATTCACCTCATAAATTAATAATCGAATCAACCTAATAGGCCAGCACAGATTTTTGAACGGATCATTCGACACGGTCACGGTTTTATTATAGATGTAGAAATCTACTAGATGTGATTGAATTTAAATTTTATTGGCAGAAATGTTTTTTAATGTGAAATTGTTAAGCTGAAGTAACGGTAGTTTAGAATTGTAACGGCTGGTGCAATAAGTTCAATGATAGTGAAGAAGTTGCATCATCCATTTGCAATCATTTATGAAGTAGTTTAACTTTGGTTGGTATTTAAAAATGGGTAAGTGAGGTTACACAAAACTAGAATTGCATCATGCGTCCTAAAAGTTACCTCCGTTGTTTGATATAATCGATAGTTCAGTAACAGAAATTTTAAATGAGCGTACGTACTAATATACTCGTACATACCTTCAAGAAAAAATCACTTCTTATATCTGGTTTAGAAATCAGGCACGGATTTTGAGTTTTATCTTTAAAACATTGGACATTCAGATATTTTTGACGTCACTTGAAGATATTATTATTAAATCAAAGTATTGTTAAATTCCAAACGGTTCATTGCATTGCTTTCATGTATATACTCTATAATAAATTGTCAAAAGCACTTAAAATAAATAATTTAAAAATTATTACAAATATTGTACATAAATAATTTAAAAAATTGCCAAGTAAACGAACATTTTGTTCTGACTTTAAATGAAAAGTTTTAAATTTACAACTTTCACTTTGTCGCATTACTGGTGCATATGATTGCAGAGAATTTCTATGCTGTAGAGGAAATTAATCCAACAAATTCAATCTTAGCATCAAATATAATACAATGTGATTAATAATACCTAGTAAAATAAAGGAGGTATAGTATGGCTATTTTTCTTTAATAATATGAACGTTTCTAGAATTTCATAGATCCTATTCTGGAAAACACTAACAGAAATTATGTAAAAATCCGCCGGACAAATAAAACTGATGAGAGCGTTCTAAAAACTCATCTCAATATGGAAGAGGATCATAAAATTACATATTTAATTACTTATATAAATATTATTATTGTTAGAAATTTCTTATTCCCATTGAGTAATAAATTTGTTATAATATAATATTTTAGACACTTTTAGCTATTCAAATTCTGTGTTAGATTGAGCATAGCAGTCAAATTTTACAAAGCACCATCAACTTCAAACTGCGACCCTATTACAAGGGCGAAAAGTAGAAATTTGTAAAAAAGCCAAGATTCATGGGCGAAACGCTTTGAGAATTTTGATGTTTCCAAAATTATTAATTGTTTTAAATTGATTTGTTACGATTATTGAACTTTTTTTTGTTAAATATCACACATCCGGAACTTTAGTAAGACAGTGTTAACATTACAAGTTATTGTCTTTTTATTTATAGAATAACACCTTTAATTTTTACGTATCATCAATCTCGCTTTGATGACGCTTAACTTAATTTGAGTCTACTTGATAAAAATACTATACTTATTTGTCAAATTATCTTTTAGTATATAATTTCGAAGAAGTTAATATCCTCGCGAATTTCCCGTTCCCGTGTTAATACTAAATAAATAAATTGTACCTAGATAAATTGTAGCCTATGTTACTCGCTAGTAATTTAACAAAAATTACAAGATCGTGTCAGTAGTTTTGGAGCTTATTCGGTCCAACAAGAAATATTTCCTCTTTATAAATATAAATATAGATTATTTTAAAATGTTCTGTACCGTAAGCGCACACGCTAGATGTCTTAAAAAAATAAAGAGAGAAAGAAATATACACACTAACTATTACCTATGTATTTATTTGTGGCTAAACATTAATATCTTGCCACTTGAATAAAACAGATACCCTACTGCTATGATATCGCCCGTAACTCAATTCGTTTTGAATTTAATTATTCAATGACAATTATACATTCTAAATGAATATCTTTATTCGAAAACTAAGCCTATTTCATATCAGCTACAATTTACAGGACGTTTGAAATTAACATGTTCAAATTAATCACTAGGTACAAATAAAATTGATAGCTTAAAAGAAAACCCTAATGAGACACCAATATAATTCACATTAGAGTCGTATTTTGGATCGACTTCAATGACTATTTTACATAAACACATAACATCACAATCCTTTTTCCCGTGGCGTTAAGCAGAAACTATGTATAAAACTGACATTATCTATGATCTTTAAAGTTAAACATAACTAATTACTGCACTTCTCGGCTTGGCAAGATTTTAGAATTATCAATATTCTATGTTAAAATAATCAATCCTAATTTTCACAATAAAGCCAGATTTTTAGAGAACATGTGTATTTAATGCCCCGTCATACTTGTCCACTTCTAATCGAATCGATTAATTTCTATTAAGAATGACTGTATATTTACTACTGCAAGCGAAAAGCACTTTCATTGGAAATTGACAAAAAGCCGTCGCCGACGCGTTTGCCAAAAAACAGTGGTTTATTCAAAGAACGCAATACTTTCAAACAAAGTAATAATTTTAAGAAACAAGCGTAAGTGCTTGTTTCCCGCACCTTTGTCTGCCCAGATTTCGCAAAAAACAAATATCACCTTAAATGATGATGTTCCAAAAATCCCATCTTAATGTTTACCTACATCAAAAATTGCACAAGTGTTCAGCAAAATTTCATGATCCTATCTCAATAATTTCCGCTGAGCATTGATAATGTTTTTTTATAAGTAAAGACTTACCTTTTCCCATTCCTCCTTCTCCTTTTCGTGGCATAAACAGTGCCAAGTTGACTGGAGTGCGGCTGCGGCGGTGGTCTGAGCAGGCCAGCGTCCACGCATCCATCCAGCGCGTAGCTAGCCTGCCCACTCCAGCCCCCGCACAGCTGCAGCTTCGACTCAGTGGCTATCTTGACGGATTGCAGCTCCACCCCAGAGATGTGAACCCCCAGGTTAATGTGATCGGCGGGGTAACGACATAAGGTCAATGAGGCATCTGGTGTTGCTGGCGGGAAACACTCTTTCACTGGCTGGTGATTTTGATGAACTGCGTGATGCAGTTCAGAGGGCTGGTGTCCAAGATTGTATTTATTTATTTATTTATTATATACTTAATTGTACACCGTGGTTAACAAACCACATTTGGACAAACAGCATTTGGATGTCGTTCTGTTCGTGAGGATCTCTCTAGATGATTCTCTTTTGATTCCTCAATTTATTTGGACACCAAGGTCAGATTCAGTCGACGTAACTCAGTTATAAATTCCAAGAAGTTTTCTATTCAAGTGATATGTAAATTATTTCTAATTGTGCTAAATTCAATAATTTTGCAATTTATGTATTCTTCTTTAATAGTGTTTACTCCAAATTTAATTGGAGGTATTTAAAATCTTGATTGTATTGGAAACTCGTAAACAAAGACCTCGAATTAGATGTTCCTTGCAAAATTAACAGTTTGATAGCAATTAATTCATCCGCTTGTAAAGGTCGAACGTAAATTTATTATAATTGTTCCTTTGTCTGTAGCTATTATTCAATATTTGAGATCCTCAATATCTCTTTGATCTTCGTTATGTGTGACCTTCAAATCATCTAGATCTTCAAAATTATCATCACTAATATTCGAATCTATTTTGATATTAAATTGATCTAATTTATCACTATAAATGAGCCTATTATTTACACTAAAAACTTATCTTAAATTCGATCTAAACTGAGCTTTATTTACACTCACTTTACACTACGATATCTTTGTTTCAATATTGCACAAATAAAGCCCAAAACGGCTATCAAGAAGTCAGAAGGAAAAAATAAAAAAAGAATTCCAAAAATATGATCGAATTAGATTTAGAAGCAGAAGAAAATTTTGGAAGAATTAATTGAGCTTCAACAAAATTGAATTTTATTGGAAGATTTTTGGCTCAAACTGAAAAATATTCGTCTATCAACTGAACGGATCACTCTGCAAAATATCAGTATTGTTACTGTTTTATGTAACTCGGCCAATTTCAACCGCCAGAGGTCACTTTACAGCCGATCGATTCCACAACACTAAACACAAAACATTAGTTTTCACACTTTTCATAACATGAGTTGTTTATATCATATTTTTAGCCCATAACACAGTTTGGGCTAATTGGTATTCTTGAGTCACATTAAAATTCACCACATTGTCACTGCACGGGGATTTTTTACCGGGTTTTCTATTTTTCCTTTTGGGAGCACGTGTTTTAAGGTTATGCTATGTTGTGAGAGCACGCGTGGCGCAGCCGGCAAGCGCCCGATGACGTTTGGAGCCTCACGATCTAAGACCCTTAACGGCGGTGGGTGGGTCTGAAACAAACCACGCCCACCACTTCTCGCTAACCAATCCAAACGCCCCGGCATCATCAAAGCGCACACGGGGACGTACTGAGCGTACATTTTTATTTTTCTTAACAATTGCGCTCGAGTTTTTCTTTTGCACCTTTTTTTTGTATAGTTTTGTTTTAAATTGTATAGGTTTTGTTTGCAATGTCAGTTGCAATGTCGACGTTCTGGAGAAAGGATAACTGACATTTCTTAAGTGCATTAGTTTTTAAGTTTAGTGGAAAATTATATTTTAGTAGGTACTGGAATTGGTTGTGTATGAATTATCATGAAATTGGAAAGTCCAAAGGGAATTCTCATAATAGTTTAGTGTTCTGAGTTTTAACATTTTATATCCGTCCTTCGACGACTATATGGGTAGGTAGATGAACCACTTATTTACGCTTTAAATTAATTAGTTTTTTATAAGCTCTGCAAAAAATTAGTATTCCATCATATATTAAAAAAAACCTAAGTTTTCTTAACACAATAATCATCATTCCATTCAACCTGTAGTTACCTAACCAAAAAATAAGCTTTCCCTTCGAAAAAAATACTTCGTCTAAATACGTCCCCTGCAGCTAGCGGTGACGTCACAAAATGGCCGCCGGGTGAGGGCTAGTTTTCGCATTTTCCCCTCGGCCGTACACACAGACAGACGACCCTATGTTTAAATTAACATTTTTTTAAACTAATTTCAAAACTGACTGGAGTTAGTGGATTTTATCTGCTTTAAACGTAATTATATTGCACCTCGATAAATTTTAATGTATTTGGTAAATATTATTAAGAGCTAAGGATGTCAGTAATTTATTAGTTATTAGCTAGTTCCAACTTGACCTGGTTTGAAAGGAAACTTGGCCCATAATAAGCCTAGGTACTACAGTGCAAGCACATGTGCAAAGTTAATTGATGTTTTTGCTTTTATAAAATCATTGTACTTTATTGTATATTGTCTCAAGAAAAAAGATTATCATTGTTATCTCGTTTATTCATTTAAACATACATACAACTATATTTTTTAATATTTAATCTCTACCTACTAATATTATAAAGAGGAAAGATTTGTATTTTTGTATGTAACGAATAAACTCAAAAACTAAGTACTGGATCGATTTCAAAAATTCTTTCACCATTAGAAAGCTACATTCATCCTGAGTAACATGGGCTATATTTTATCCCCGTATTCCCACGGGAACGGGTACTATGCGGGTAAAAATTCGGGGCGCTGCTAGTATTTAATAAAAAAAAAACTATCCCACCGGTATCGGGAACAGAGTCCAAGCTACCGGCGGTCAGGGCTCCAGAGAGAGGAACCTCCTAATGGTGCGAGCCGTGTCCAGGAGTGCGGCTTTCTGAACTAAACCTTTGATCTAGCCGCCTAACATGAGCCTCTGTATGATTATAATTTTAAACTGACTGAAAAGAGAACTTCGACATTGATTTAGTTTCCTGTTTTAAGTTGCTTCAGTGAAAATATAGATAGGGAAATATATTTTTTATTGTGCACCGTAACAGATTAAAAATATGGCCTTTTTTAAACGTTAAGAAAAAATGTCCTAAATTAAATTGATGAATTTGAAATTGTTTACAATACATCTAAATATATAAAACTCAAAAGGGACTGACTATAAATAGCCTATTTAAAAAAAAAAACTCCATATTTCAACCCTGAATAACGTGGTGCTTTTTTTTTTGGACATTTTCTCTGGCCTACCCTAACTCGAACCACTGCACGCCACTGTAGTGATCTATCAACGCACAGCCCAAACCACTAAACGGATCGAGCTGAAATTTGGCATGCAGGTAGATATTATGACGTAGGCATCCGCTAAGAAAATTATTATTTAAAATTTTAAGATTAATTATTATTGATTAATTCTACCCCCAAAGGAATAAAATAGGGGATGAAAGTTTGAATGAAACTTTGTCAATTTTAAACCGATCGAGCTGAGAGTTTCAAAATAGGGGGTAAAGTAACTATTCCACGCGGACGAAGTCGCTAGCAGAAGCTAGTTATTATTATATATTAATAAATTACGTTTTTTTATGGATAGGTAATCGTTAAATTACTTCTTCCACTCTGGGCGAATTGGAAGGGAGCGTCAGATTCTACTACTTACTAAAACCCGCCCGTGTTCCTCCTAATGCCCTTTGCGTTCCAGATCCACGGTGACTCTTTCAAAGAAATTCCGCAAAAAAATATTATTGAATCGCTTTTTTCTTTAGTACCACTAAAGAAAAAAGCGATTCAATATTTTTTTTTTGTTTATGCAGTACCTACGTAGGTACCCAACTTGATGTAAAAGTTATCTTTGAAAAAGAATAGATGGTATAATAAGATTAGGAGAGAACATCTCCCAGTTACAATACCTTCAGTTTTTCAAAATTAAAATACTTTACGCCCACTTCTTAGATGTACCTAATCGTCTTTTATAAAGCGCACAGCAAAGGAGTGGAACTCTCTGCCTGCGTCTGTGTTTCCCAACGCATTCAACCCTAATCTCTTCCAAGTAAGAATGAACAGGCTTCTTCTGGGTAAGCTCATTCCATCGTAGACTTTGTCTCTGTCACCTGTGACCTAGACTAGAGTCAAGAGCAAATTCATTTCACAATAAAAAAAATTAAAAAAGTATGAGAACAAAAAATATTACCATCTATTTTCCTCATACTAAACCATTCCTTAATCTATCATAATAAACCGTTACAATTGTACTTACTTAAAAAAAAATCGCATGAAAATTAAAAAAAAGACTAAAAAGTTAATTCCCTCATAAATATCATTTAATTACAAGACAATAAACTATAAAGTTAACATTATGATACAATAAACCTACTGGCTGAATAATAAAAATCATTGCCAACTTTATTTTACTGTGCTCAGTAAAAAAAGGTAAAAACTATGTATTTTTATGCGCTTACTGGCTTAGTTATGGGTATTTTTTTCAGATAATTATGGCAAATTGTTATTGGCTATCTATGGTAAAGTTTGACCTTTAGAAATGCGGTAGGTATTGAGTTTCGTACGTGAGTGAAATAACTATGCTCAGAATGGTTGGTTTGTTGTACATTGGATAAATCATTTAATTGTGTTCATAAAAATTATAGATTGATAGGTCACAGACTATCATATTTGCAGTAGGCTGTATGCCTTTTTTACTAACTCAATATTTAATTATTCTAATATGGAATCAATGTTAATATGATTAAGAGGTAAGTTGAGCTAGTCACCGCGGCACTGGAACGCAAAGGGCACTAGAAGGATCACGGGAGGGTTTTAGTCGGTAAGAGTCTGACACTCTCTTCCGCTTCACTCAGAGCGGGAGAATTCATTTGATGATTTCCAATCCAGAAAAAAAAAATGGAATATTTAATCTAAAACGTGTTTAGTAATCCTGGACATGCCCAACTCAAAAATCCTTTTCATAAACCTAGGCAGTATTATAAGTTCCAATAGGATTTTTTTAAGGATTGGAAATAATCAAATGATTTCTTCCGCTCTGGGCGGAGCGGAAGGGAGTGTTAGACTCTTACTGACTAAACCATTCCATGTTTCTCCTAGTGCCCTTTGCGATTCGCGGTGACACTTTCGAGTTTCGAACACATTCCGTAATCCTGGACTATGTTATTGGAACATGTTTGAGTCATTTATGTGACCTACCCGAATGTCCTTACTTTGGTATTGTTCGTCAAAACGTTGAGCTTGAGCTACACGATAACTGACAAATGCTTGCACTGTCTGGACAGGTTCACTCAAATCTGTGTGGCACTTTCCTCAAAAGGCTACTTCAGACATTAACGTACATGGTTCTCATATGATTTGACCAGTACGGATTGTATGGACTTTAAAAGAGACTTTGACCTCTGAGTTTGTTTCGGCCTTATCTAGCTTAAACTGATCAAAACTATTCGACGTGTAAATGTGTTATGTTTAATCTACAAAATAAATATTATGAAGACAGTAGAATATGACGGATTTCCTAAACCTGAACATAAAACAAAATTTTACCAATAAATCTAGAGATATTATACCTAAAAATGTAATGAGAGGATGCAAATCCCAGTTTATCCTGTAAGCTAGTTCTGTAAAGCACGTTTTTTTTAAACACCATCCCATTTATTCCTTTTTCAAATAACATAATCAAAGATCCAACAACAACAACGCAACTCAACGGTCAGCGAGTCAACACGTCCCCTGAGGATGCCTCGTGGAGAGGCGAAACACGTGTCGGTATTGGTGTTGAGTTTTGCTTTGCCCTCCTGCATGTGCATAAAATCCTTGCATTTGCCTTGTAATCTTGCATGTGCATAATATAGCGGGCGGGAGGGAGGTGCATACCTGCAACCCACTAATATTCGCGGAAATTAAAACTAGATATATTATTTTCATTTTCAAATTTAAAATGGATTTCCGCAAGGTAACGCCTGACTCAATCAATAATCAAAGATGCTATTTATGAAAAAGAAAAAAAAAATCACCTGTGCTAAATATATGCAGTTTTGTACAGTTTTACTCGTGTTACTCGATAAAATATTGCGAACAGCTGTTTTTTGTTTCTTTTCGAGATTCGGTTTTTTATGTCAATGTCTGGAAAAATCAGACGGCATTATGAGTAGGTACAATGTTATACTTATATTACCAAATACATACCTAAATGTTTTATCCACCTATCTAAAATAGGAAATCAGCAAGGGTGATATAAAAGTTTGCCAAACAAAACCCTTCAGAGTATGACGGGCATAGGTATATTCTTTTTGCAGTTTTTCTTTTACGTTTTTTTTTCCTCATACAAACGAGCACAATAACTTCATAATTATTATCGTTATACACTTCACGTTATTGACGCCATGATACACCCTTCCCCTCCCCTCACTTGTCAAGTTGAACTTGAAAAGGAACCAAGGTGCAAAGATACGCGTTATTATAATTATTATGATTAATTTATGAATTCCATTAATGTTTAATAGAACAATTATGTGGAAAAACTGGTCGATAGGTATTATAACTTGTTCTATTAACATTACTATACATACTAATGTAAAAATAAAATAAAATAAATCTAACTCCAGTCTTGCCAAGAAGTACCATGTTACTCAGTTAGTGGGTTGGTAGCTAGTATGTAGCTGCTCCACTTAGAGTACTAGTATTCAACAGAATCCGGTAGATGATGGTCACGTGTCAAAGTGTCATTTTACTAGCGAAACCGGCTGTCGAAACGTCCTGGATATTGATATACATAAGCATAATCAGCCTTTTAACGTTCCCACTGCTGGGACACAGGCCTCCTCTCTAGGAGAGGGAATGGGCCGTAATCAACCACGCGGGCCCAGTGCGGGTTGGTGAATGTCGCATATCTTCAAATTTTTGGTTCTAGGACATGCCGGTTCCTCACGATGTTTTCCTTCACCATTTTGAGAGCAGTGGTGATTAAATTAATTGCACAAAGTAATGCGCCTGGCTGGGTTTGAACCCGCGACTTACAATACGTAAGTCGGGGCCGTTACCACTCGGCCACCACTGCTCTCCTGGATAATAATATACGCTACCGAAAAGGCTATATTAGGCACTTATGTATATTAGGTTGTGGATGTTCTAACATAGAAAACCATTGGAAGAAATTTTAACTACAATCCACTGGCATGTTTTTAACCATTTTTTCTGGATGAAAAATCATAAAATAACTTCTTCCGCTCTGGGCGGGGCGGAAGGGAGTCATACTCTTACTGACTAAAACCCGCCCGTGATTCTTCTTGTGCCCTTTGACTTCCAGGGCCGCTGCGACTCTTGTGAACAAATTGCGCAACCCTAGCAGGCACTGACCCTATGGGCCCCGTCTTCTTTACTGACATCTCTTTGAGGCGCGCGTGGAACACGACGCACCGTCGACCCAGGCTTGGTTGCTATCCGCAGGCCCGATGTCTTTCGAACGTAGGTTACATTAAGTAAATAAGCATCTTTTTGCTGGTGCATTGTTACATTGACATCACCCGAAGTTTTACCTACTGGCACAATCAATACTCCAGAACCAGATTAAAAAGTCCAAAGTCCCACCATATTTCTAACCAATCAATAATGAACGCTGGCCACTTTTAGCAGATATGACTCATATTCTCCAACCTTTAAGGCACTAATTCGTATGATGGATGCGTCAAAACTGGCCCAAATAAACGATTCTTCTTCCTATCTTTCAGCCAGCCATCACATACGGCGATCAAGTAAACAAGCCATAGGAAAGAGCCTAAGGTCGTTAAATATGAGCCAGTATGATTTACATCTGTGCCCCGCACCCCTCTGACGGGGCTGTCGGTAAATCACGGCAGAACTGCCTAAACGCACGCATTACGAATATCTGTGTCTCTTGTGGTGTAAGTTATAAGAGACTGGAGGGAATATTATAGGTTTATTTATAAACACTTGAGCCAGATTCTTTAAATTTGAAAATGAAAATAATATATCTAGTTTTAATTTCCGCGAATATAATATTCGCGGAAATTAAAACTAGATAATTATATTATTTTCATTTTCAAATTTAAAATGGATTTCCGCAAAGTAACGCCTGACTCAATCAATTCCATATTCTTTAAATACCTGCTGATTCGAAAATTCCAAATTCAAATTCTCCATAGACAACGAATCTGTCAATCAGCATACTAATCGTTTAGTTAGATCTTTGTTTTTATATAGGTTTAGGCATTGACTAAAATAATGTACTTATATAATAATAACTATTGCTCATTAACTGTCATCAGGAGAGTAAAAATAACAATTCTGCTGTTTACAACTATAAACTAAATATAAATCTACTAGACCATCTGTATCCATACATACTGGATACTAATTCAGAAATATCTAATAACACATCTTTCAGTAAAAAGTTCACTACAGGTATTATAAATTATATAGAATGTTTGCCTTAGTTTCCACTTACTGTCGCTCTTTCTAGTTTAGAGAAGTGGATTATCCACCTGACAAAGCGTCTCTATAAAAACATACAATTAAAGGAAAAAAACTGTGAAAGATTCTGAGTAAAAAGTTAAAAGCAAGTGGCTGTAATTGCACCATTTAATGTTTTCGTAACTCCAACATATATGTCTTATTTCTAGCATAAATTAAGCTAATGCTCGATTGGCCATAATTGAACATTTGAAAACGTTAATAAATCGGAAACGAGTAATAACGCCTGACACTAATTTATTTACCAGTAAATTACCGAACAATTAATTACTATGTATGTTGATTGGTTTGCCTGTCTTATTGGCAATGAGCCATTAAATTATACAATTCAATTACATTTTGGCATCTAAATACGGTTGTATTTTTGCTAAGTGCAAAAGTTTTTAGCCGTATGAAAAAAATCAAACTTGCATCCGTATTTTTTAGCTAAAAAAATATTGACAAGTGCAAATTACATACTACTGTGTTTGCCAATAATCGAGTTAGTACCAACTTGCTTTTTACAATTTTCAGTAAGTATTCTATTATTATATCATTGAAATGGAGATTTTGTAAATAGCATGATCAGCTTTTTAACGTTCACACTGCTGGGACACAGGCCTCCTCTCTAAGAGAGGGAATGGGCCGTAATCCACCACGTGAGCCCAGTGCGGGTTGGTGAATATCACATGTCTTCGAATGTTTGGTTCTAGGACATGCCGGTTTCTCACGATGTTTACCTTCATCGTTTTGAGACTTATATTTTTATTACTCTCAATATGGTTTTCATGATATGGAAACTGCCTAAACTTACAAAACAGGCTAAACTAAAGAGCCAAGCAGCGAAACAACTAGAATAAAATGTCTAACAATTGCCTCACGTTAATGCAATTTTTAAGGATAGAAGCCATGCCATGTTTCGCCAACCTGTGGACAGCGAGTTACGGGTGGCTCGCCATCCGATAGCAACAGGCCCGATTCGACGCAGACGGCGCGTTGTGTTCCAAGCACGCTTCAAAGAGCTGTCAGCAAAGAAGACGGGGACCCATAGGGTCAGTGCCTCCTAGATTTGCGGATTTTTTTCGGAAGAGTCACCGCGGCCCTGGAACGCAACGGGCACTAGAAGGATCACGGGTGGGTTTTAGTCAGTAAGAGTTTGACAATCCCTTCCACTCCGCCCAGAGTGGGAGAAATCATTTGATGATTTCCCATCCAGAAAAAAAGTCATACAGCCATGTTTGCCGACGAAATTATATATTTTGTTATATATTTGGGTTACGCAAAAATATCAATTAAAAAACTTTTTTTTTCATCATCCTGCAGAAAATTAGCTTATACGGCGAATTTTCACTCATTGCTGGACAAACCCCTCTTCTCAAACAGAGAATTCATAAAACTCAGTCCTTCTCAAACAGAGAAGGACTGAGTTTTATCAATACTTATCCTCTGTCCGAAGTAAAAGCCAGCCCTTGGGTCACGCGAAGTGTCAACTAAACGTTTAGCAAGTTCTTTAAATAACGCAAAAAAAAAATGTTTTATCGTATGAAAATCTATTTACATAGGTACATAATTATTATTATGAAAGTAGATTTTCATACGATAAAACATTTTTATTTAATAAAAATTAATACAAATACGCTACCATTTACAACTCGGACCACAGCTTGATAGTAAAATTTTAGGTTACAAGTGAGGTCATAAAAAGCGCGCATAATTTTTTTATTATTTGAATGTTGTATAAAAGTATTATCTTTTGGTAAGCATGATGTCACCTCAATGTTATTATATATATTTGACTTTGAAAATGAAAACAAAATATCTAGTTTTAATTTCCGCGAATATTAGTGGGTTGCAGGTATGCACCTGCCACCATGAAAGCCAGAAATGGCCATTCGGACAAATCGAATTTCGCGAAACATTTAATTGATACCGGCCATTCTTTGCGCGACAACAATAGTTTTAATATACTACATATTTGTGATAAGGGTTTCCGGCTGTGTGTTTTGGAACAATTAGAGATTTTTAAACATAGTAATAACAATAATTTTGCACTGTTGAATGACCAGACGAATTTGGTTTCTTCCCCTTTACTGCGAATGTTTGCGGGTAGTTGTACACAAATAACCAACGGTGGCAGTGTATAAAAGGGGGGTGCCTTGTACTAAATGCTCAGTCGCAACTCAACGGTCAGCGAGTCAACACGTCCCCTGAGGATGCCTCGTGGAGAGGCGAAACACGTGTAGGTAATGGTGTTGGGTTTTGCATTGCCTTCCTGCATGTGCTTAAAATCCTTGCATTTGCCTAGCAACCTTGCATGTGCATAATATAGCGGGCGGGAGGGAGGTGCATACCTGCAACCCACTAATATTCGCGGAAATTAAAACTAGATATTTTGTTTTCATTTTCAAAGTTAAAATGGATTTCCGCAAAGTAACGCCTGACTCAATCAATTTTATATTTGACTTTACTTTTAGTTTATACAACTGTCTATTTAATTATTTTTTTCGAGATATTTTTGGCTGACCTATCACAGACATTGTTTTTTTAATCATAATTTTATAGCATTGTGTCTGAAGCTCAAAGACTTCTCCGGGTTTCGGAAAGCTCGCTAAGCCGTTGGTCCCGGCTGTCTTTTAGAGATCTTTGGCAGTTGTTACGGATTGTCTGAAGCCAGAAAATCTGACACCAGTCTTGCCAAGAAGTACCGAGTTCCTCAATTAATGAGTTGTGGAGGTCTGGTAGGCAGCCGCTCTACGTAAAATACTGGTATTCAGCTGAATCCAGCTTGTCTGGGAGCCGACCCCAATATAGTTGGGAAAAGGCTAGGCAGATGATGATATAACTGTCATTGCGTTATTTTTTATTAAAAACTCCACCAAATCACCTTACTTATTATTATTATTTACTCTATCGTAGACCTCAAAATAAAGACAGGACAAATACGTACAATTCGTTTCATTACGTTTGCGGTATTATTTTATTTCGTGACGCACAGAGCCATCTCTCGGTTTAACTTGGCACTATGAACAAGAGAGGGTCGCTTGCATCGGGCACTATGGAGCTTTACGTAGGAATTGGCTTGAAGCTAAGGGTGTAGGTTAAATCAATACAGACTTTATGGAGTAGAACGGGGAGTTTAATAAATTTATTCTTTTTGAATATTAGGATAGGAGTTTTCTGGTTCATTCTTACAGTATCCGATATATATATCTGTAGGTAGGTAATAGGGTAGTTTCCACAAAATGTATATTTGATACTTAATTTATTTATTTTTTGCACTTATTACACGAAAAGACCGCTCTTAAATATGACCACACATTTTTGGAACATCCTGTAATTACATTCTTTTGACATTCAAACAAAAAGACGATACAGTGCGTTGAAATTTCGGGTGACGTTACATCTTGATACAGAATCCCGAGATTTTTATAAACAAGTCTACTAGAATTCAAGCCAATACAAATAGTCGAAGTTCTATTTCAAAAATAATACCCATTCTTCGACAAATTCCAAACAAACAAAACGGCAACCCATCCCTAAAACGTTCCATCTCTTTTCTTCAAAAACAACATCAATGGCTTACAAAGTTGGCACACTGAAAATCCCATTCTTGAACGATCGTATTTCCAACCAAACCACTACCGAAATATACTCTCCTTTGCTCAAAAACAACATCAACAGCTTAGGTACAAAGTCCCAAAGTTGTATCGGCTTCATCTCGGCCCACTGTAGGTACCCGAATTCTGCCATCGCGTGACGAATGCGGTCTATCGTCAATTTACTTATTTAAACTGATTAGTTTCACGGAACCAAATCCGGCCGGTGGCTATGGATGAACAGGGAAGGATGTGGAGCCGGTTCGCATAATTTTTACTATTATTATATATTAGCTTTTGGCTGCGGCTTTGTCCGCGTGGAGGTAAGCGCAAAATCGAAGTGAGTAGTAGAAAAACATTACATTTTACTTATTTTAAATAATAATAAGCCCTCTTCCTCTGTTCTATCTTGCTGTGCCCGACAGGATCCATAATAATCTAAAATTATGTATATTTTATATGTACCACGGTTCACATTGTGCAAAAAAATGTATTGAGTATTGAAGAAAAGTATTCTATGTTCTATTCTAGGTTATGATCTACCTATGAATTATATCAAAATTCTCTCATTCGACGAAAGCATATCTAACAAACTCACGCTCGCATCATAATATTAAAATATTTTATATACCTATAGGATTTATTTTATTTGACAACATTGGTTGACTGCTGAGTTCAAAAACAAACTTATTTATTAAAGTTAGTATTTATTAATTGAGTACACATAATTATCATTCATCCCTGGAGTACGAGCAACCGGACAGTGTATTAATATTGATGATGTTCAGTTAGGGTTTCCAAAATACTGTTGCTGCTAGCCCTCATTTTGCTTATTGTCGTCTTCCTCATAATAAGTCGTTTGGCCTACAACAAAAACTTGTTTTGTTCTTTTTATTTGTAGTGTTTTTTTTTTTTGTTCAAATTGTTCGTTTAATTTTGTTAGTATTTTGGTCGTTTTGTCCATCACGTAGCAAATGGTGACCTATAGTTGGTTCCATATTCAAAGTTTATTGTATTTGCTGCCATATTTTTATTTGTCAATGTGTATGAAATGAAAACTTTTTCAGACACAACATCTTGGACCGAAGTTGAGTATTTAGGTGCGGTCCGGCTATTCAACAAAAACCATTTTTGTTTTGATAAATTATATATTTTTATCTGTCCTTACATAAATCCATAAATTAGTAAAAACAGTTTATATCGAAAACATAAACCCAAAAATTGATACAAACAAAACAAAAAGGAGAACTTCAAAAATATTTAGTCACAAATCCTCTCCACACCTTCAGAGACTAATTTCGAACGTTACAATATTTTGGTCTCATTACGGTGTCAATATAAGATTAGGGATAAGCCCAATTTTTGTAAGAAAGAACCTCTGGGCCCGATAAGTGAGTTTTTTACATCATTCCACGATTTGCCGCGAGACACAACACAATTAGCTTTTCGGTAAATAAAACGGTCAAGTGTGTGTGGCAGGGATGTTGTCAGTTCTATAAAATATAGTATGGTTCGAATTCACTTATTTGGTACTAACCGGTTTTTTTCATAGAATACATATTTTCCAATATTAAAAATACGGTAATGAATTTGTATGTTTGCTCCGCCTTTTTTTTCTCCCGCTTTGGTCGGAGCAGAAGGGAGTGTCAGACTCTTACTGACTAAAACCCACCGTGACCCTGCTAGTGCTCTTTGCGTTCCAGGGCCGTGGTGACTCTTTCGAATAAATTCCGCAACCCTAGCAGGCACTGACCCTATGGGACCCCGTCTTCTTTGCTGACAGCACTTTGAGGCGCGCGTGGAACACGACGCGCCGTCAACTCGGGGCTGGTTGTTATCAAATGGCGAGCCACCCATAGCTCGCCATCTGCAGGCCCGATGTTCGCTACGTCTTCAAGCAAAATTTGGTGCAGAGATAGACGGGACTCGAGTGAGGGTTAGGTTGGACACTTTTTGCGAAAATCTACATATTATATTAACGCAACCATAGCGCGGACAGAAACGCAAAAGGCCCTGGAACGCAAAGGGCACTAGAAGGATCACGGGTGGGTTTTAGTCACTAAGAGTCTGACACTCCTTTCCGCTCCGCCTAGAGCGGGAGAAGTCATTTGATGATTTCCTATCCAAGAAAAAAAAGGTTCTTAGAATATAAAAAGCATGTACCAAAAGCATAGGTGTCTTGAATTTTCGCTTTAACTTATGTTAAGACGCTTTTCTTTGCTATAAATTAGCACTACGCAATTAGGTACAAATGACGGTATAGTCGAGGAACCATTTGTAATTGACATTTGTTCCTAATGTCAATTTGATAAACCTAACTTTTTATTAGTTATTTATTCAAGGAAACAAAATTACCTTTTTTGCAGACAGGATGTGAAATTATACTAATCTAATGATTTGATTTCGACAAAAAATCTAACTAGTGAAACTAATGTGGTTCTACTAGACGCTCATTATTCGAATTCGAGAACAATAAAAAAACAAAAGTTCCAATGTTCGAAATTCCAAAATTTCTTTTATTTTCAAATTACAATACCTTAAATAATAATATGCAACGGTTTGATTGACAGTTTTCGGATCGCGTCGGCGTCGAACCGACGGCGAACGAAAAAAAAAACCGAACAAATTCGGCAACAATTTAAAATTCGAATCGAATTAGTCGAACGATTATTGACGGAATTTTCACGTTCCATATGTTCGTTGAATTTGAATTTGCGGTCTCGAATTAATAGCCTCGGGAATTTTGAATTTCGTAATTCGAATTTATTATATTTAATTCGAAAATACTTTTCTTGATTCTAGCTGCTTTTTATTTTGTTTCTGTGGCTAGATATAGGTATAGCTTTTTTGTAGGAAATCATCAAGTGACTTCTCACACTCTGACTAAAACCCACCCGTGATCCTTCTTGTGCCCTTTGCGTTCCTGGGCCGCGGCCGCGGTGACTCTTTCGAACAAATTCCGCAACCGCAGATATATGTAGATATAGGTACCTACCCTTTTAATAGCTCATAGGCAGAGGAAATTCTTTCCTAGATATTTAAAGTTATTTAAGGGAGTTGGTTAACTTTCCATCATACATGAGCATTTCTCAAAAAAATTGTACTTTCATCTAAATCTCTGTCCCATATTTTAAAATATTGTTTCTACATATAAAACAGACCATTACCAGCTTCTATTAAATTACATACTTCGTAGGTTAATTGAACTAAATAAAAAATATAAAAAGTATAAATACACTAAGAATTTATATAATAGAAAAATATTTTAATAATTGATCTAATCTAGTGTTGTATGAAAAGTAATGTTGTATGAAGTGTCCCAATTTCGTACTTTCCCAAACGATCGATTGTATTTGAGTGAATTTGAGGGCATTCTATAAATAATTTAATGCATTTATTTAGAACGATAATACCACAATTCGTTTATAACTAAATATTTCGTCATATTAGAACAAATATATAAGTACACTATATTTTCCGTTATAGTCAGCTTTTTATACAATTAATAGGTTCTCTTTTGACCACTATCTTACCTCATGGAAAGCTATAGTGTGGTTCATGATAACAGAGTAGGTAGCTAAAAGTGTCCTATTCAGTCTTGACTTAAATATCCCCAAGTTGTAGCTATCAGGAAACACAGACTCCGGCAAGAGATTCCCTCTTTGCTCTTGCTTTTTGCTCTGCTCTTTTCGTTATTCTTCCTTAATCTATTTGAATGAATATCAATTTTATGAATTCATTTTTAAAAATTGCAATTTATAAAAATGAAACAATGTCAGTAAATTCGATTCAATTTTATAATATAAAACATTAGTTTACAACAACAAAAAGTATGTAGATAGGTAGGTGGTATTTCAATTAATATTTTTAACTTAGCGCCATCCTTTGTTCTGCTGAAATATAAGAATCAGTTATTTTATTAAAACATGTTATTTATTTCTTCCGTTAACATGCTTTCTTATAAAACTTCACGCTATTTATCAAGAAGGCTTAGCTATGGTCAGAACTTTCGTCGTAAACTGAAAGTAGAGTCACCAGTATATTAACTTACAATTTCAAAATAATTTACTTGTGAAATAAATAAATAAGATTATAAAATTTTGAAGAAAATATTGGCTAAGTTTAGTATAAACAGCTGCTGCGCGTCAAATGCTCGCTTCCCTATATATAAAACTTACGTACAATTTCAAAACAAGTTGCTTGATTTTAAAATTAAGAAACAACATTGGATAATTAATAACAGCCGCATTTCAAAGCTTTCTGAGGTCGGTCCATGGATGGGCAACCATCCATTACATACTAAGATTCCCTTAGAAAATCATGTTAAGATATTTGTTTCGGTTATCATTTGAGGTTCTTTTAAAATCGTTCCGGTATTCAGAAGTTGAAAGTTCTGACACCAGCAGCCCTACCATGACGTCTTAAATCCATCATGATTCCTGTGTCAGAGAGAGACGGAGTTACACAAGACGAATAGCACTATCCCTTTCCCTCACACTAAATCATGATAGCAATGGCACTTCGTAGTACGGCCACAGTCTTGCAAAGGGTTATCGTGTGACCCAGTACCTAGTTTGTGGAGATATCTTTTTAAAATACTGGAAAAAGTCAGCTACACCCGTTTATACTGGAAGCTGGAAGGATATCCAATGCAGGAAAAAAGAAAAAAAAATCATCATCTTGATTGAACTTTGAGAATTATTAGGCACACAAAATTAAATCATATTTGTATTTAATTTCAAGATGTTTGAACAGACCAGCCACTGAAAACAAAAACAAGATATAATTTAAAAAAAAAACTTGGTTTCTAAAAAAAAACTTTTTACAAAAAATAAAACCGACTTCTAAGCAAAAAAAAAAGAACCAAAAAGTACAAAATAACTTAATTTCGAACTCGGTGTTTTTGGTTGCTTCATGTTTTTGAAAAAACCGACTTCCGAAATTAAAGTTATTTTGTACTTTTTGGTTTTTTTTTGTTTACAAGTCGGTTTTATTTTTTGTAAAAAGTTTATTTATTTTTCCCTTTTTAGTGATTCACTCCCAGCTAAACTTACTCATCACAGCGTACGTGGTATAAATTAGTGTAAACAATAAACAAACATGCGATTTCAGCTATCTCGACAGATTTGCTAACGTTTATTGAAATTAACAAAAAACCGCTTGTTCGATTTCGATAAAATTTTCATGGGACCATTTGGGAAGTATACCCTTTCGAACGAAAAAAGAATTTTTCAAATCGGTTGGCAAGCAACGGAGTTATGCGCGAACAAACATAAAAAAAAAACATACAAACATTCGAATTGAGAACCTCCTCCTTTTTTAGAAGTCGGTTAAAAAACTATGTTTGTTATACTATAATCAAACTATTTTTCGCGTGACCCAAGGGCTGGCTTTTACCTTGGACAAAGGATAAACATTGCCATACAGCGTGGTAATGCTGCCAGCCTTTTGGGTACATTGCCAGTGGCCAGCGATGCGGAGGAATTTTTCGACGCCATCTTTTGACTATTTTAAGCTTTAGTTTAGTTTAAGTGTTTTTATTTTTTAATTTAAATGTATATATATATAGTAGATAATGATTCTTAGATTAGATTTCTATTTAACTAGTTTTTAAATTTGGAGTAACACGCTTTAGGTGTTTCAAAATTTTCACATGGGTGTGCTGTTGACTGTACTTAGTACATAGGCGTATGAGGAGAAGAATAAAATATTGTTATAATAATCTTCGGTAAGGTGTTAGGTTTAATGGTCTTTACAATTACATGCTTAGGTTATATTATAGTGTTATTGTATTTTTATTTCGTACTTTTTCATTTTTAATAAATTACTGCATGATATTTCCTATTAATTTATTATAATAGTTTATGTAACTAGAAACCATTGGATAGGTATATATTTTTATAAATAATTTTTTGTATTTTATTATTTTAATTGCTTGTAAAATTCCATATTTCTTTTTTTTTCTTGTAGGTATATATTAACAGACGTTAAAAATGTGAAAGACGCAGGTTTGCGAATTTACTGAATTATGATGTTTGTTAATCTACCACATTTCAACGGAAGAATGGATTTTGATTAAAGGAATACAAGAATACAATGGTCTTCCTGTATTCTCGGACTAATGACCTATACAATGTCCGTGAAACTTTTAATTCCCATAGTACATTCCTAGGAATAATTTCCGAGTTTCATGCATACGTCACTGCTGGAAAAACTCCCGTATTCCTTGACTAGTGACACATACATTGCCCGTGACACTTTTAACTCCCGTAGTACATTCCTAGGAATAATTTACGAGTTACATGCGTACGTCGCTACTGGCAAAAGTCCTGTATTTCCAGACTAGTGACACAAACAATGCCCGTGTCACTTTTAATTCCCATAGTACATTCCTAGGAATAATTTCCGAGTTTCATGCGTACGTCGCTGCTGGCAAAAGTCCCATATTCTCTGACTAATGACACATACAATGCCCGTGACACTTTTAATTCCCATAGTACATTCCTAGGAATGATTTCCGAGTTTCATGCATACGTCGCTGCTGGCAAAAGTCCTGTATTTCCAGACTAGTGACACATACATACATTGCCCGTGACACTTAAAAAAAAAAAATAATTATACATACCTAGGAATACTTTCATGTTTCATGCATACGTCGCTGCTGGCAAAAGTCCTGTATTCCCAGACTAGAGACACATATCTACAATAACTGTGACACTTTTAATTCCCATAGTACATTCCTAGGAATAATTTCCGAGTTTCACGCGAAAATTACTGCTGGCAAAAGCTTGTACGCACTTCATAAACAATAAACTGAAAGAAACAGGGGTAGGCCATTGTATTCCCGTATACCCTGATTAGTGCCACATACAATGCCAGTGTCACTCTTAATTCCCATATTACATTCCTAGGAATAATTTCCGAGTATCACGCGCACATCACTGCTGGCAAAGGCTTTTCTGTACTCCATAATCATTTCGGAAATATCAAAGTAATTAACGACGACCAATTGTCAATGTATATATAACGTTTTTTCTACTCCAATTTGCTTCAAACCTTATTCACTAAACCTTCAACCATATATAGAAAACAGTCTCTTCTCTATTACAGAATCTACATATTACTAATATATAAAGCTGAAGAGTTTGTTTGTTTGCTTGAACGCGATAATCTCACGAACTAAAGGTCCGATTTGAAAAATTATTTCAGTGTTAGATAGCCTATTTATCGAGGAAGGCTATAGTCTAGGCTATATATACCTATCATCACGCTAAGATCAATAGGAGCGTAGCACCAGTGAAGAATGTTTCAAAATCGGGGGGTTAGTAACTATTCCACGCGGACGAAGTCGCGGGCTGTAGCTAGTATTCAATATAGCTAAAATGATTACTAGAAAATTATACCATAAAAACGACGAACTAGATGTTTATAATTTCATAGAAATAATTAATTATGAAGTTATTCTCTCATACTATGTTGTGTTGAATACATATTGCCCTATTAAAGTTTATAAAACATGACCCAGGTGTAGTGAGGCAGTTTTACTAAAGGGTATAATTCAGAATAACTTTATTTTTAAGTCAAAGTTATAAAATAGGAAAGTCGCTCTTGGACTACTAAATACTTTAAATAGTTATATGTTATTGTGGTAACGAAAAAAAGTGTAGAGTAAATATGCTGACAATCACTATTGGTTTGCAAAATCAATCCAGGTCAGCTTCTATGGTTGACACCAGATAAAAATGTGCAATAAAGGTCATTGCCCTTTCCTTGATATCTCTTCGTAGGTACACGGACAAAAAAAAATGAATCGTTTTCCATTACTAGTAAATATAAAGGATCACGATGGATGTCGATTCAATATAGCATTAATTCATTATTTCTGTTTTAAGAATTAAGGTTGTCAATAAATGTAGGTGGGTCAATGACCGTTATTGCACATTTATTTGGTGTCGACTATAGTTCAACCGCTGCTGAAGCCGACTTCGAAAACCCATTAACTGGGGATCGTCAGAAATGATGACACCACCAGCCTTTTTTTGGATCTATCACTACATCAAATGACTTCTCCCGCTCTGGGCGGAGCGGAAGGGAGTTTCAGACTCTTACTGACTAAAACCCACCCGTGATCCTTCTTGTGCCCTTTGCGTGTTACACGTTTTATTGTACCTCTTAGCAGGTGGTGTCAGGAAATATGTCTTATGACTACCTATTCCTAACAAATCTTTTAATCCTATAAATGACAGCCAGCATTAATTTTTTGCCAGGATTGCGGAACTTGTTCGAAAGAGTCACCGCGGCCCTGGATTGAAAGCAGATGATTTTGAATCAGAGTCGACAGTTATAATCACTGAATTATTGACAGTGCTGTCTCTACCAGTGACCGCTGTCACGACTTTGTACTCTGTGATTTTCATAAATAGTCCAGTTATAGTTGATACATCGCGTAAAAATTAAATTTATGGTATCAACGTTTATCAAACCGGACAGGATGATTGTTTTTGCTCTATAGTTGAAAATAATACCGTAAAAACAGTCTATTTCACAACATTTTTGTTCTTGCATGTCTTGTTTGAAAACTTATTGAGTCATCGCATCAAAAACTCTTCGTAAATCTCTTTCGAAAATTAATGTACACGTCAAAACAATATTACTAAATTATCATGACATATTGTAATTTACTGTTGTATATTTGCAGTTGATTTAGTTCTGAAATATGTATGCAGTGTCAGTTTTTTTAGAGAAACATTATTTATAATGTACCTGTTTAAAAACCCATGCATTTTATATCTTAGGCTCTTGTGTTAATATCCAAATTATTTCACCACCAAGTGAGGAGAAATTAGCATGAGATACTCGTTTGTTTTATGAGACAACTCTGTGAAACCCTTTTGGGCAAGTCAGCGTGATATTACATTACGCTCTTTTGTTTTTAACATTTTTTTAAGGATGGGAAATCGTCAAATGACTTCTCCCGCTCTGGGCGGAGCGGAAGGGAGTGGTAGACTCTTACTGACTAAAACCCACCCGTGTTGCTTCTAATGCCCTTTGCGTTGCAGGACCGGATAAAAATAATATCCTACGGCTGATCCGATCAAGCTTAACTCTTCTAATATTATAACACTACCACACACCTATTTATCAAAGATAACCATCCCGTTAGTCGATTAACATACTAATGTTCTCAATTATACATTATTAATTATCGACATATCAAAGGTAGGTCGCAATAAAGTATAATTAGGTAGGATTAAAGATATGAGGCCTAACACCTGCCGCGGGTTAAGAAGTCTGGCGTAAGCTTTAATTAATTTTGAACTGATGTTGTAGGGGTGACGGGGGTTGAAATCAGGCGAATATAAGCATAGCATAATCAGCGTTTTAATATTCCCACTGCTGGGACTCAGGCCTCCTATCTAGGAGAGGGAATGGGCCGTAAACCACCACGCGGGCTCAGTGCGGGTTGGTGAACGTCACATGTCTTTGAATTTATGGTTCTAGAATTCCTATCGATGTTTTCTTTCACCGTTTTGAGAGCAGTGGAGATGAAATTAATTACACAAAGTAATGCGCCGCGCTAGGTTTGAACCCCTGAATTACAATTCGTAAGTCGGGGCAGTTACCACTCGGCCACCACTGCTCTCCTGTCTGTCTGTTTGGATTATGTTTGACCGAAATAAACTTGTATTCTTCCCTGGTCAACGGCGCGTCGTGTTCCACGCACGCCTCAAAGAGCTGTCAGCAAAGAAGACGGGGCTTCATAGGGTCAGTGCCTGCTAGGGTTGCGGAATTTGATCGAAAGAGTCACCGCGGTCCTGGAACGCAAAGGGCACTAGGAGGAACACTGTTGGATTTTAGTCAGTAAGTCTGACACTCCTTTCCGCTCCGCCCAGAGCGGGAGAAGTCATTTGATGATTTCTCACCCAGAATCAGAAAAGAATTTTTCAAATCGGTAAAGAAGTTTCGGAGCCTATTCAATGCATACAAAAAAAAAAAAACAATCAAATCTTCCTCTTTATAATATTAGTGTACCTACATAGATTCCAACTTGCTAGTGCTAAGCGCCTCTGAGATACACCGCGGACAGACAGACAGACAGACAGACAGATGGTCATAATCAATATTTAGGGTTTCCTGTTTACTGAATATCTTCTCAGTGACAATCAATCTTCAATCTAAATATATATAACTCAAAAGGGACTGACTAACTGACATAGTGATCTATCAACGCACAGCCCAAACCACTGAATGGATCAAGCTGAAATTTGGCTTGCAGGTAGATATTATGACGTAGGCATACGCTAAGAAAGGATTTTTAAAAATTCGTCCCCTAAGGGGGTGAAAAAGGGGTTAACATTTTGTATGGAACTCCACGCGAACGAAGTCGCGGGCATAAGCTAGTTTCAAAATAAATGTTAGACGTATGAGTGTTTTATACAAATTGCAATTGCGATGCGATTGCAATCGCTTTTAAACGTACGAGAACTGTCCCCCAAGCTGATAGATGTTTGTTGAGCGTAGCGCGGCCGATGTCTTACTAAATCAAAACTCGTTTATTTAGTACCCAAAATGAAGATGATAAAACACCCCATCAATTCATAAGAAAATCGACCGTAAAATTGTAGATAAAAAATACCTACTAATATGTCATTTGCCAACATAACTTAGTTTTAATTTATGTTCAGAAACGCGTGCCTATTATAAATCAGTTGTACCTCATGTTAATGTCGTATTGGCTTGGAATATGGAATTATTAATTGCTCGTGTTTCTCCGAGAGCAGTAACCGTGTTGCTGGTTTAGTGCGGAATTGGGACACTTCTAAAATTCCCAGAATCTTCAGACACGCCTTTAGTCCCATTTCAATGGTGAATATTAGATGAAGGATTTTGGAGATAGGCAACGGAACTTCGAATGAGTCACCGCGGCCCTGGAACGTAAAGGGCACAAGAAGGATCACGGGTGGGTTTTAGTCAGTAAGAGTCTGACACTCCCTTCCGCTCCGCCCAGAGCGGGAGAAGTCATTTGATGATTTCCCATCCAGAAAAAAAAAGGCAACGGAACTTTACAAAGAATGATAGGTACTCTTCCAAGATTGCTGAAATCGCATGTTTGTTTATTTTTTACTCATAATCAAGCCGGTACGCTATGCAGGGGTACCCAGATGTGTACAAGTCAACCATGTTTTTGGGCGTATCTTCGCCGGTCTTTATGATACTTTTGCGTTGATTTCAATTAAATATATAGAATTTGTATTGGACGTTGAATTTCAAAGATAAACTAAACTAGTAACCTCAACTTACAATCAGTAAAGTTTAGTATATTTAGATATTGTTAGGTTTGTGCCAATCCCAAAGCAAAGTAGATTTTTAGCTATAAGCTGGTCTGAAATTTGCATACAAAGTAACTCCTTAACGGTAAATGGCGCAATGAGTCATTATGAGAATAATGTCAATTTAATCATGACATGTCTGCGTAATGTAAAGGTAAATTTAGAAATCCGTTTAAAAAAAAAAAACTACCAAAAACACGGACGGGTTTTTCATATTTAGAATCCGGTTACATTCTTTTTATATTTTTTTTTCTGTGTCAGCAGCGACGTTAATAGTTACATAACTTCACAGTTAATGTCACTGTGACATTGACAGTCAGTGACAGCTAGTGTTGCCATCAACCTTTTTGGCTAATCTTTCCATCTCGACAGAAAAACTGTAGCTAGAATGTTCATATCAACATCTGTTAGACGTCTTAAAGCGCATGTAAAATGTACATGTGTGTATTTAGTTAAGGTCACTCTAAAGCAGGGGTGCTCAGACTGTCGATCAAATTGCAATTTATTGATTAGTAGATTGCGAGAGTTTTCGAAGAGAATCATGAAAGTATGAAATCGAAAAAATGAGGTATACACAAATAAATTTGAATAATGATTACTTGATTAAGGAATACTTATTTCACGCATATTACTCAAATAATATTTACGCTTTATTTATGAGTCACGTCTAACCCTTTGCTGTGTCTAGCATAAGCATAATCAGCTTTTTGATGTCCCCACTACTGGGACACAGGCCTCCTCTCTAGGAGAGAGAATGGGCCGTAATCCACCACGCGGGCCCAGTGCGGGTTGGTATACTGCATCTGCTTATCCTGTATTGCTCCGACTCGGATTTTTTTAAAATCGATTTTACCTCTGTTTCATGAAAAAGGTTTAGTGAAATACCCTACCATTTTTTTTTGTTTAACTCGCTCTGTTTCATGTTGAGTTTTGATAAATTTATTTTGCTAGAGCAGGTTAGCCAGTCGATCACATGCTGTCTAAAAGCCTACAGTTAACATTTTTGCTCGAATAGGTCTGAGCACCCCTGACCAAATAGTATATGACAGTTTCACTAAGTAACGCCATTACTTATGCAGACACGGCGCATACTTCACAGTTGGCTCCTGTCAAAGACAGCTGATCAGAACAAGACCTTTTATATAACACTTATCATGACAAATAAAAAACAGTAAGCGACCGTGAACTTTCCGAGTGTCGAACAGAAATATGTTATTAAAAATTGATGTAAAACCATCGAATTGTCACTCGTGGAAAGTATTATTTTGTTTTGTTTATTGTGTAAAGGTGTTCTTATTCGGGTAGATTAAAGGGGTTATTGTTTTTCTTATTGTGGAGTAATAAAATGTATCTTTATTGGTTTATGTGTTTCCTCCGTGCCTCGGAAACCACGTTAAGCCGGTTGGTCCCGGCTGTTATTTGTAGATCTTTGGCAGTCGTTACGCAATGTCAGAAGCCAGAAAATCTGACACCTGTCTAGCCAAGAAGTACCGTGTTCCCCAGTTATTGTGTTATGGAGGTCTGGTAGGCAGCCGCTCCACGTCAAATACTGGTATTCAGCTGAATCCGGTATGACTGGACGCCGACCTCAATATATTTGGAAAAAAACAAGTCAAATGGTGATTGGTTTATGTGGTGTTTATGATAGGTACTTAGGGAAAAGCTTGTGGACAATTGTGTTTATTCTGACATTGTAAAAATGTAAAATAAAACCAAGGAAGCAAAAACTAGCTCCATTATACTTTTTATAGAATTTTATCAGCCTAGAGTTATTAAGGAACATCATTTCAGCCAACAGAGGTTCACTGTTAGACATAGGCCCTCCTCAGGTTTTGCTATATCAACCGATCCTGTGCGTCTAGCATCCAAATGATTCCTGGAACCTTCGACATGTTATCGGTCTTTCAACGCTGACCACTCTAAAACCTTTCGATATCAACAACTATGTGTGTCTATGTGTGAACCGTTGGGGTAAACGAGTTCTAGAGTGGAGACCGCGTCTCGGCAAACGTAGTGTAGGACGTCCTCAGGCATGGTGGAGTGACAGCGTGTACTGGATGCGAGAAGCCGAAAATAGATCTAAGTGGCTAGCAATTGGAGAGGCCTATGTCCAGCAGTGGACTGCAACAGGCTGTTGATGATGATGACGATAAACTATGTGTGAGGTATGTGCGGCGTCCACTGTCATGTTCATTTTGCGCTTCTCAGGTTACGGAATTTGTTCGAAATAGTCACCACGGCCCCAGAACGCAAAGAGCACTAGGAGGAATACGAGTGAGTTTTTGTCAGTTAGTCTGACACTCCCATCCGCTCCGTCCAGAGCGAGAGAAGTCATTTGACGATTTCCTATCCAGAAAAAAAAGGCTATGTCGGAAACTTTAGCTCTGCTGTGAATGATTCGATCACGCAAGAAAACTCTGAGCAATCATTTGTATGTAATACCATAACGTAACCGTTTTGGGAATACTTACTTTTAATTTGCGTACAGTTGAGAAGAACCCTGTGTCTGTGTTTTCTGATAGCTTCAATCTGAACCAAAAATGAACAGGTGACATCTCGGTATGCGTGCATCATCGTCGACCACATCATCGCTTTTCATCAGCTGAGATTGATGTCAAACGCAAGTCTATCAATAATAAAAAATGTGATTTATAAAAAAAAACAACCGACTTCTAAACAAAAAAAATAAAAAAATAAAATAACAACCAAAAACACAAAAAAATGGGACCACACGAAAAGCATCAGCTTACGAATACAAAAAGAATCATCAAAATCGGTACTCCCAGTACAAAGTTATGAGGTAACACACACAAAAAGAAATACAGTCGAATTGAGAACCTCTTCCTATTTTGGAAGTCGGTAAAAAAATGGTAAGTTCATCAAACCACCGATTTGAACATTCCCCCGCAACATTACTCATCCTAGCTGACTAACTTTCATGAAAGTAAATGTTGCTTAGTAATTAAACGCATTACTGCTTTTAAACGTCCAACATCGGGTATGAGAGCGCAGACCGTAGTACTTACTTCTTTATTCACGACTAACGCTTCTCCCGTGACTATGTCTGCTTTATGATATCGACGGTTAAAAGGAAATAGGGTATAAGCGACAAAAAGTGAAATGTTCAGGAGAGCCGTTCAAAGTTTTAAATTTTAGAAAAACTGACGTATTTTTGTCATTTATTAAGATATCGTGAAAACTAAAACAGTTATAAAATCAGAAAAAAATGGAGCATTTACCGGTATTTTTAGTTTTAATGATTTGACGCTATTTAAAGTGGTTTTTGTCGCTTATAACAATAGCTTTTAATTTTCCAATGAGGAAATATGGTATAAGATACAAATGACAAAGTAAAATATTAAAGGATAAGAAACCTAAGCGACATACTGATTTCTCACACAGCAAGGTAAAAGGGTATAAGAGACTAGACAGTTCAATAAGTCTTATAGGAAAAGAAGGATAAGGTACTTTTCACACTGGTCGTATGGAAGCTAATAGAGCACAAGAAACAGTCGGCTTTCAAAACAATACCAGGATATAAGACATTAGTGACACACAATGTCGCTTGAAAGCAAAGGAAAAGAAGGATAATCAACATTTGGCATTGCGTGAGTCTATGGAAATAAAGACACCCCAAAAATAATGAAGTAGCGCAACCAACACGATCCTTCATCAGGATAAGAGCTAAAACCGGTATTACACTACACTGCAATTTTGTCCCTAACTCGTAAAATAGGGTGAAGTTATTTTATAAGTATTAGGGAGTCTATTTTCATACAAAAAGACTAAGGATCCTTAGTCTTAGGGGCCTGTTTCAGTATACCCTACCCGTTCAAGTGATTCTAATATACACTAAATAGTAGATTTCAAAGATGATAGTTCGTCATTATCAAGCGGATAGCGTTTTTTTTTTAAATAAAAAAGACATTTTTTATGTTTTCAATAAGGAAAAATCAAAGCTACTTAAAAAGGAGTGGTTAGGTAGCCAACCCGCCTGCCCAGCGTGGCGATTATGGGTAAATACCTCCAATGCAGAACAACAAAAAGCCACGGCCTCCAGTTCCCGGCGGTCCCGCTATTCCTGGTCATGGTGGCGACCACGGTAACGGCGGGGCGGGGGGTGCCAAGAATCTCCGGGCTACAGGAGGCCACCACCACCATAAACTGAAACTGACCCTGGCGACGCACGCTACGGCTTGACTCGCATCTTCACAACTCGAGGTGGAACTTGGGAAAATTAGGTGGCAAATACTAGGGTTGAGTGAAGTCCGAAGAAAGGGGGAGGACACCTTATGGTATCCTCCCCCAAGCACATTCAGTACATCAGAAGACCCGATTCCAGGGTTATCCCTGGAATCGGTTCATCTGATGTACTTCCGAGAGGGAGACCAACAATCCCAAGGCGGCGTTGGGTTTCTGGTAAACAAGTCCCTATCTAACAACTTTGTGGAAATGTCAAGTGTGTCGAACAGGGTAGCTACCTTATTGTGAAGCTCACCGAGAGGTATAGCCTCAAGGTAGTGCAAGTGTACGCACCGACCTCGACACACTCGGACGACGAAGTGGAAAATATGTTCGATGACATATCGAGAGCCCTCCACTTCACTACAAAGACATAGTACATCGTTGTCATGTGGGACTTTAATGCCAAAGTGGGAGTACAGTATTGCTGCGAATAGGTAATAGGATACCATGGATTTGGAAGCAGAAATCATAGGGGGCAAATGCTCGTCAACTTCCCCGAACGGGAGGGGTTGTTCTTGATGAACTCCTTCTTTAAGAAACAGACCCAAAGGAAGTGGACGTGGCAAAGCCCCGACACTATGACCAAACATGAGATGTCGATCTCATGTTTGTTCATCATGAATGACAAGAGGCATATATTCAGAGACGTCTCCGTGATCAATCGGTTCAATACCTGTAGCGATCACCGACTTGTCCGAGGCTCTCTAATATTAACTTCAAGGCCGAACGTGTCCGTCTGATGAAGTCCAGACTCCGACCAACTCTGCTCCAAACCATGGCATGATCTGAAACGTTCCAGGCAAACCTGGAAAACCGATTCGCTGCCGTGGAAACCACAACAGAAGTAAACCAGAACCTCTAAAATGTGACTCGGATCCTCAGGGAAAAAGGTACGAGATTCTGTGATATGCAGCGTAAGGGCAAGAAGTCCAAGCTTTCAGAAGGGACTTTAGGGCTAATGAAGGAATGACATGAAAGCCCACCCGTCACTTCGTCGGCAAAGCGATTTCTAAACTGAGAGATCAACAAGCACGTACGACAGGACCTCCGGGGCTTCAATGTTCTTTCGGTTGAAAGAGCAATCGAGCAGAATCGGGGGTCAAAGGTGTTCGTACAGTCTCTTGGAAGAAGCCACCTGATGAAGTTGACCACAGCAAGTGGAGAAGTTGTTTCTTTGAAGCCAGTATAGTCTTTTCGGAAGTAGAGGACTTCTATAGCCGGTTATAGGCATCGCATGCATCTCGTCCTGATCCCAAAAATGAGGGTTCTAGAGCCACATTGACACGCCATTTAACCGAAGACCTGCCAGAAGTCCCATGGCATTAAGTCCGCCTTTGTACAGTTTTTTTTTACTACTGCATAAAGTTTAAAAAAAAAAAATTAGTGAGTATTGGCGAAATCGAGATCGCTCTTAGGCAGCTTAAAAATGGGAAAGCCCCTGGAGAAGACGGCGTTACCACAGAGCTGCTGAAAGCTAGAGGTAAACCCGTACTGAGGAAGGTCCAGAAGCTGTTTAACGCTGTCCTGTTTGAATGGAGAATTCCAAAGGCGTGAAGTAGAAGTGTGGTTAAGATGACCACACTTCTACTCCGTTCTTCAAAAAGGGAGACAAGACCCTATTGAAGAACTATCGACCCATATCCCTTCAAAGCCACGTCTATAATCTGTTTTCAAGAGAACCGTCTTGCGCGAAAGCTCGACGAATTCCAACTACCAGAACAGGCTGGATTTCGGAGCGGATACGGCCGCATAGACCACATCCACACAGTGCGGCAGATTATACACAAGACCGAAGAGTATAATCAGCCCCTGTGTCTAGCATTTGTGGACCATGAAAAGGCCTTTGACTTGGTTGAAATCTGGTCTGTTCTGAAGTCCCTGCAGCGCTGCCAAGTAGACTGGCGATACATCCAAGTGATGAGATGTCTCTACGAGGCCGCCACCATGTCCGTTCAAGTACAGAATCAGCAAACAAGTCCCATACCGTTGCATCGAGGAGTGTGACAAGGGGATGTTATTTCCCCGAAATCACTAATGCAATAGAGGATATGTTCAAGACGCTGAACTGGAAAGAACGTAGCATTAACATCAATGGCTAATACATCTCTTACTTGCGATTTGTAGATGATATCGTCATCATGGCAGAAACGCTGCAGGACCTACAACAGATGCTGAATGATCTGGCTGACTTCTCTGTAACATCAACATTGTACACTTAGTTCGCAGTAAACGTTTTGACTTTGACTTTGGATAAAACCAAGGTCATGTTCAACGAAAATGTTCTACCGGAACCGATTGCGATTCACGGTGCAATTCTTGAAGTTATTCAAAAATATGTGTACCTCGGGCAGACATTGCAGTTAGGTAGAAACAACTTTGAGGGCGAGGTGAATAGAAGAATACAGTTAGGCTGGGCAGCGCTTGCGAAGCTACGTCGAGTCTGTACATCGTCGATTCCACAGTGCCTAAAGACGAAAGTCTTCAATCAGTGCGTCCTACCCGTCATGGCATACGGAGCAGAAACGTGGAGACTGACGGCTCGTATGGTCTACAAGCTTAAAGTCGCTCAGTGGGCTACGGAAAGGGCTATGCTCGGTGTGTCTCTGAGGGATCGCATCAGAAATGAGGTGATCCGTCAGAGAAGCAAGGTCATCGATATAGCCTACCGGATTAGTAAGCTGAAGTGGCAGTGGGCTGGCTGGTAAACGAATTCTAGAGTGGAGACCGCGTCTCGGCAAACGTAGTGTAGAACGTCCTACAATACGTTTGCCGAGACGCACGGTGGAGTGACGATTTGTGCAGGACGGCTGGCAGAAACTAGATGCGAGAAGCCGAAAATAGATCTAAGTGACGTGCAATTAGAGAGGCCTATGTCCAGCAGTGGACTGCAACAGGCTGTTGATGATGATGATAATGATGGGTAGGTAGCTAATACTGCAGCTAGTAGGTAGGGAACTTAAGAATTAATTACGAACACTTGGTATGTATCCGTAATATTAAACATTTAAAAAGGTAACAAACATTATAGTAAATAATAAAAAGCTTATTGGGTATTGTAGTATAAGTGACGTATAAGTATGATTGTAGAACGTGGAAGTAGGTTATAATGTGGTTATAATCGACACCATGATATCTAATTTAATTTAAGTAATAAGATATTATCGACAAAACTGTATTTATATTGTACGCGGAAGTAAGGTATAACCAACAGTGTGATATTAAAATAAATTTAGGTAATAGAGCATAACCTGCATAGCTTCCATAAAGTACTGAATGGTAATAGGGTATAACTGACAGAGTAATATGAAAATGAATTTCGTATATAGGGTACAAGCGCCATAGCTATGTTAAATTACGAAATGGAAGTAGGCTATAAACAACGTTTGTACTTTGTGAGGGAAAAGCTTAAAAGGCATTAACGACCGAAAGCTCGACACCCTTATGAAGTAAAAAAGCATTACCGACAACAAACACAAAATAAATCATTTTTGTAGGGGCACAAGCACCTTTGTAGCAAAAATTACTTGAATTTTCGTCGGTTACGAAAACTAATACTATGAAAACGATTTTTTTTGCTGGGGCATAAACGCCAAAAAACTCATCGTAGAGCCATGAGAGTAAGCGCATTCGAAAGAGCGGAAAATTTTACGTAGGATGGCATATATAACTCATTTTTGACCAAAATGTCGCTTACTTCCTTTTAACCGTCGATATAAAGTTTTTTTTTTTAGCTGCATATACAGTATGTTAAATAACAGAGGGCTTTCCCGTAAATTCGTTAATCTATATCATTAATAGATTCAAATAAATATATCAGAATAGAAAAATAAGCATAAAATAATCCGAATAAAAAAAAATGACAATAAATTCGAAAAATACTGTTTTAAATAATAATAGTAGCGTGGAATAGTACCTCCTCGTAGTTGCAATGCCCAAACCGGCAAGTACGCGTGTACAGTGTTTCTTTAACGTATCAATTTAACATTTTTAATGAATATTTTAATATTAAAAAAAATAAAAACATTTTGTTTTCGAATGGTAATATTATATGGATGCTATACTATTGCGGGTTAACGGGAACGCCCTCTGTTAGTTAACATACTGTATAAATCGGATGCAGCTGAGAACTATTATCAATCATGGAGCGACAGTCTATCTGATCTTCACAACCCAGTAACTGGGTAATTCGATACCCAGTAACAATACTGCATTTTTTTGGCGTTTGACTATCCGTAACGATTGTCAAAGACCTTCCCAGAGGAATCCGCTCGATGCGAAACGCACAGGCCCTGTCGATGTGGCGAAACTTTGTGACGCCTATGTACAGCGGTCTTCAGACGTCTTTCTGCTGAAATTATATATATTTTTTTTTATTACCTATTTATTTTATTGGGATCTCCGACAAAGAGCAAGGACCTCGTGGCTTAGTAATAATAGCCTCACGGATCGATCTTCAAGGTTAAGCAACGCTTGCCGAGGTTGGTCTGCGGATGGGTGACAATCTTAACATACCGAGACTCCTCCGTTTCGCGGAAAGCACGTTAAGCCGTTGGTGCCGGCTGTCATTTGTAGATCTTTGGCGGTCGTTACGGATTGTCAGAAGCTAGTAAATCTGACTCCAGTCTTGCCGAGAAGTACCGTGATACCTAGTTAATGGGTTGTGGAAGTCTGGTAGGCAGCCGCTCCACGTAAAATACTAGTATTCAGCTGAATCCGGTTTGACTGGGAGCCGACCCCAATATAGTGGGTAAAAGCTAGGCAGATAGATGATGATGAATTGCAGAAGATGACACTACCAGTGCTCCCTCTACGCGCAGAGGGAGTATTTTCAAAACCGATTCAGCAGTTTAGCAACAAAAACGTTACAGGCAGACGAACACACATTCTTTATATAATTAAGTATGAATGCCAGCAAAAAGTCATATTGATAAATCGACAGTGCAATTGTACGATTGGTCGTATAATGTAATTTTATTGAAGTAATTGCTAACTAGTAGTTAGAGGTGAAATGGCAGTCATTTGTCTTGGGTATTGGATGGGTTGGGACTTATGTACTGAGTTCTATTGACCTTTGAGAGTCAGGTCAATGACACTGTTGCCATGTGTGGTGGTTGCTTGATACGTCATTTTCGGGGCATTTGGTTTGGAATAGCTATACAGTGGCGAAGGGTGATATGTTGAGAGAGGTAAGCCGTAGCAAAAAAAAATATAATAAAAAAAAATATATATTAAATGCGTCCCTCCAAGCCGGGCGCGGGCACGCAGTTCTGAGTAAATAATTAAATCCTACTACTCCTACTAGTCCGAATTAAATAATGTTGGTCAAGAGCAAATTTTGTTGGAATTGAATATCCTTCTGTGTATGCGTCTTTTGATGTTTCTCTACGTTTAACAGTACTGATTGTGCGATTTTTCAATTACGATAAAATAGTTGTGTTTCAAACTTCTGAAGGGAAGCCGGGGCGGGAATGGGCTTATGACCAAGCTTCGCCACTGATAGCTAATAATAATAACAGCCGCATGATTCAGCCTTATAAGTTAGATCCGTAGAATGATCATCAGAATCTGATCCGTTACATAAGTAGGTACCTACTGAGTGTTCTCTATGCCTCGGAAAGCTCGCGAAGCCGTTGGTCCCGGCTGTTAAACCAGAAACATACAGTCAGTGCTGCTAAGGGTTATCGGTTGTAGGATAGACTTGGAAAAAAAAGTCACAGATACAAACAGACAACGTAACAGAAATAATAGTGACAAATAACAGAAATAGTACCATGCACAATAATACCACTGTAGCAACCCTGGCGATGCGATTGTTGAATTGCATTTTTGATATTGTACGGGAGCGCCCGCGCTGGGCTCGCCAGTCGCTTACATACCACCGCCTTGCCACGTCCTAATTTACCGTGTAACTATAGCCGAGTATTGTGAACCTTTATTAAATATTTTACCTAAATTCAGTACAACTTAAACACGTATATCATTTACCTGGACCCCTATCAATAACACGCACAACACCACCGACATACCGAAAGGGTTACCATCTCAGAACCTGAGTGCTGGTTTTCAGTTGGCACACTGCAATGACACACGGACAAATGCGAATGCAATAAAGAAAAATATGCTTAGTTATGTTAGTAATAGTGTTTTTGAAATTCGTAAATAGCGAAGCCCAAGCGAAATACTAGTTATATGTATGTACGTAAATTTATCTCAATAAATGTGTGAAATCGGCAACATGGCGCATCAGTGGACAAATGGCAAGGTACCGGGCTGGTTGATATGGCGATAGATTTTTGACATAACTCATTGGTCATAGACCTTAATTACTGGGTTAGGTTAGATGAGCAGTCACTCCAAGTAAACTATTAGTATTCAGCTGCAACGGTACGTCTAGAATCCAATCTGATATATTTCATTTTAGTAGGTAGGTACCTATGTGTTCCGTGAGTGTATCCGTCACCTGCTGTGCTATTCTGAAAAGTTTATTTGTGAAATCACTTCTGAATCCGCAGTGAAATCATGAGAAACTCTTTCACGTAGTTCCCGTTCCCGTGAGAATATGGGGATAAAATATAGCCTATGTCACCCGGGGATAGTGTAGCGAGTTTCTCATGATTTCTGCGGGTTCAGAAGTGATTTCGCAAATAAACTTTTCAGAATAGCACGGCTGATCGGAACGGATACACTCACGGATATCAGAACACCAGCGCTGGGGTACTTATTTATTTTTTAAAACATCGCAGCATTATATGCTGAGATAGGGACCTTTTTTGGCTTCGCACAGTTTAATAAATTATTGAAATACAGGAATAAAATATATAGCCTATGACACTCACAAATAATGTGGCTTCTATTGTTAAAATTAAAAGTACTTTCAAAATCAGTTCCGTAGATCCAGAGATTACCCCCTTTTTTTTTTTTTTTTTTTTTTTTGGATGGGAAATCATCAAATGACTTCTCCCGCTCTGGGCGGAGCGGAAGGGAGTGTCAGACTCTTACTGACTAAAACCCACCCGTGTTCCTGCTTGTGCCCTTTGCGTTCCAGGGCCGCGGTGACTCTTTCGAACAAATTCCGCAACCCTAGCAGGCACTGACCCTATGGGGCCCCGTCTTCTTTGCTGACGGCTCTTTGAGGCGCGCGTGGAACACGACGCGCCGTCGACTCGGGCCTGGTTGCTATCGGACGGCGAGCCACCCATAGCTCGCCATCCGCAGGCCCGCGCCTACGGTGGCCGGGAATCGCCCTGCGTTTCCCGACGCCCGGGGCGTCTTCTCCTGTTGCGGCGGCTGGAGCGAGGGGCTTCCCTCTCTCGCACGCGCTCCGCCTCCTCCTTCGCTTGCATTACTGCTTCGCAGAAGGAGGCGACCGCTTCCCATGCCTCCTCGCTCCGGACCATGGCTTGAACCAGGGCCGGCCGCGAGAGGTCGCCGCCGCCGATCGCCTCCACGAGGACACGGCGTTGCTCCGCCCAAGCAGGGCAGACCTCCACCGTATGCTCCACCGTGTCCTCCGGGCGATCCACACAGTGATGACACCCGGACGTGTCCTCCCGCTGGATCCGACACAGGTACCTCCCGAAACAGCCGTGTCCGGTGAGCACCTGCGTCAGGCGGAAGGTGAGGACGCCGTGGCGTCTCTCCAGCCACTCCTCAAAGAGGGGACTTACCGCCGCAATGGCGGCGTGCCCAAGAGATTACCCCCTACAACCTCACAAACTTTACCTCTTTACATTATTAACGTTTTAACCATATTTAGACTAAGCCATTATCCAACAAGATTATGTAGACTCTTTATATCGCTTTCCGCTTATACAAATTTTAGATGTTTAAGACCCCATTCTGCCTACCCCACGAAATTATAATAATTATTTCTACAAGCGCCCGACCAATTAATTCTTATAACTACTATTACACGTTAACTCATAAAACTGTATGTGTCCTGTAGTTTTTTTTTTTTTCATTAAAAATTCGTCCCGCGTCGCACACACCTGCGCGGACGCAACAATCAATATCTTAATTATATCCATTTTTATACCTTTAACTCTTAATATTGCAAGAAATTGTGCGACTTTTTGAGTTATCACTCTTTAAGTTCGAGTGCCTGATGGTCGTGTTTCGTATTTTTTTTCATAGATGACTAGCTTTAGCCTGCAGTTTCGCTAGCGTGATTATTATTTCTATGGTTTTTTTTTGCACAGATCCCTAATTCCTTTTCCGAGTCTGCAAAGCAAAAATCGGTCCAGCCGTTCCGTGGATTCGCTGGATCAAATAGACGGACAGATTTTTTAAAATTTAGATGTTGTTTTTGTTAAAGGTATCGTATATATATACTCTCATACGCATTTAGTAAAAAAAAACTGTTCCTTTTGATATTAAAAACAGGCACTTCAATTTTATATTATTTGTAAAGAATATGCAGTAAACACGAATTACAGCGGTCATTAACCTTTGACGTGTCTGCTAAGGGCTCACCTTTGTGTCGCTAGGTTTTTCCAGCAACTTCGCTCCCGTGTTCTATCTCATGGTGATATTTAATTTTTCGGGCATAAATTCAATTTGAAACTCGTGATTTGACAGCTTACTATCAATGAAAGAATTTTCGTAAACAGATCAGAACTTCTAGAAGATACCCATAGATATTTTATATTTCTCTAAAGATACCTTTACACACAAACAAATATTTTTCATCATATTATTACTAGCCCGTTCCCGTGGCAATGTGGAGATATAATATAGCCTATGTTCACCGGAGATTGTGTAGCTACCATTGAATAGGCTGCGAAACTACTGAACCAATTAGAAAAAATCTTTCACTGTTGGGAAGCTATAGGTACTATCCCCTAGTGACATAGGCTATATTTTATCCCTGTGTTCCCACGGTAACGGGAACTACGCGGGTGAAACAGTGGGGCGCTACTAGTAATATTATAAAGCCGAAGAGTTTATTTGTTTCTATGTTTGGTTGAACGTGCTAATCTGCACTGATTCAAGTTTAAAAAGAATTTTAGTTTTTAATAGCCCATTTATCGAGGAAGGCTATATAAAATCACAATACGACCAATAGGAGCGGAGCATCTATAAAAATGTTGCAAAAACGAGGCTATTTTTTCTCTATTTTGTGTGACGTAGACAAAATTGCACGGTTCAGCTAATTTACAGCATAATTAGGTACCTACATTAATAATAAAGTTCTAAATTTGAGCTACACGATAACTGACAAATGCTTGCACTGTTTGGACAGGTCCACTCAAATCTGTGTGGTACGTTCCTCAAAATACCACTTCAGACACCAACCTACATGGTTTTCATATGATTTGACCAGTACAATTGTATCGAGTTCAAAAGAGACCTTGACCTCTGAGTTTGTTTCGGCGTTTCTTCTCAGGGTAGTCAGCTAGGAAACACCGGCCTCATCTAATTTATAATGGCCAAAAAAAGTTTGACGTGTAAAAGTGTTTTTTACAACCTACTTACAAAATCAATATCTATTAGTAAAAAAAAATACGTACTATAACAGCTTACTATTTCTACATTAAAAGAAATACGTAATATCCTCATACAGTTTGCAACACTTTATCTTAGAAACTAAACATACTTCACAATGGCAATACAATCAATTTTATCTAACTGAAGTTGTAACTGCCAATAGAAATAAATGAAGCATACTTAGAACGCATAGTTTATTATGAATTCTAAAATAATACATGCCTCTGTAAGGCAAAAGCTAATAAAGTATTTAGTATTGCTAATTGCCCCATCATTTTGATTAGACAACTTCATTTGTCCTTGTATACCTATATAAAAGACAATATTGAAAAAATGTTTCCGGTATTTGACTACAATAATTAACAACTGGTTGACATAAGGCAACAAGAGTGAAAAAAAAAAATAATACTCCCGAAGTCCCGACCTAATTTTGGTCACAGGTAGCCAATCTCAAAAGTGATTGGCCAAGTACCTTTTTTATGAATGGAAAATCATCAAATGACTTCTTTTTCTTCGCTCTGCGTGGAGAGGAAGGGAGTATTGACTCTTACTGACTAAAACCCACCCGTGTTCCTCCTAATGCTCTTTGCGTTCCAGGGCCGTGATGACTCTTTGGAACAAGTTCCGCAACCACTGACCCTATGGGGCCCCGTCTTCTATGCTGCCAATTCTTTGAGGCGCGCGTGGAACACGACGCGGCGCACTATTGACCCGAGCTTGGTTGTCATTGAACGGCGAACCACCCATAGCTCGCTATCTACAGACCTATATTTATAGTATAAAAGTGTGTGAGCAATTCCCTGTAAAATATACCTAAAAATCAGCGCTTTTAAGAAAAAAAATGTGATGTTTTACGTAAGCACCTGCCTCCTGAAACTAGCCCTCGGCCCAAGATAGCAACGTTCAAATATCTGACACATTTTGTCACTGAAAATAAGCAACTTGGAATATAGGCTATCGGCCATAAATTGAAATGTGCAAAATGGGCCCATAAGCTAAAGACTCGTCGTCCTCCAAATTCTACACGGTCGTATGAGATGCGCTGGACAGAACCCGGTAGAGGCAGATCATCCACTCCAGATGCAACCCTGATGCTGTTCACGATCCTCAAACAGGAACTGACCCCAGTAAGAGAAGCTTCATGAAATCTAAGGATAGAGAGATGGGAAGAAAAGTCTTTAAATTGTTTTATATTATTTTTATAGTTTCCTTTCTTTTTTTGCATTTTCGTCACATATAGAAGCGACCAAGGATGTAAACCAATGTTATATAATAAAGAACATGATTTAAAAGAGTGTCCGTGGAGTTTCTTGCACGTTCTTCTCCATAGAGATCTACGCTTTGGAACGTGCAGATAGCTTTACCTCTTTCAACTTGACAATTCAAAAGTGCCTGTAAAGGGTTTAATTGAAATAAATGCTTTCAATCTTGAATCTTGAGTCCCATCTGCCTCGTTTTAAGTAACAATATTACGACAAAGGTACAAGCTTAATGAAAGCATGTTCCCTATGACCTTTCAAGAGATATGAGCAATAATCGTCATTTACGGGCTGATAGAATATAAAAATTAAAAACGACTTTCTTCGAAAATTATAGCACAATAAAACCTATACAGTCATCAATCGAAAACCTACAGCGAAATGTTTCAAAACCTATAAAACGTCTCTTTAGTTTTTATTACTAGCAATAAAATCACCAATGTTGCCATCTTTCAGTATAATTATTATAGAAAAGTGATAACCGCGTCATAAAGTTAATATGGCTGGTGATTATTTGCAGTGAGGTCTGGGACAAAAAATGACCACCTAACATTTTTATTGGGTAGGTAAAGTCTTAAATCCTGGTCAAAAAATATGGTTTGAATGAGCCGCTTATTTTTATGGTAGACTAATTAATTTGTGTGGACGAGATGGCAGGAGTAACTACATATTTAAATGCTTAGACTGGAGTCCTTTTTTTTGTTTTTCTAGTTTCCTTAATTACTGATTTATTATTATGACACCACAAAAGAATCATAATCAGCCTTTTAACGTTCCCACTGCTGGGACACAGGCCTCCTCTCTAGGAGGGAATGGGCCGTAATCCACCACGCGGGCCCAGTGTGGGTTGGTGAATGTCACATGTCCTCGAATTTTTGGTTCTAGGATATGCCGGTTTCCTCACGATGTTTTCCTTCACCGTTTTGAGAGCAGTGGTGATGAAAGCAATTACACAAAGTAATGCGCCTTGCTGGGTTCGAACCCGCGACCAACAATTCGTAAGTCGGGGCTGTTACCACTCGGCCACCACTGCTCCAAAAAAACATTTATAGTTTATACTAGCTTCTGCCAGCGACTTCGTCCGCGTGGAATAGTTACTTTACCCCCGATTTTGAAACTCTCAGCCCGATCGGTTTAAAATTGACAAAGTTTCATACAAACGTTCATCCCCTATTTTATCCCCTTGGGGGTAGAATTGATCAAAATCCTTTCTTAGCGGATGTCTACGTCATAACATCTACCTACATGCCAAATTTCAGCCCGATCCGACGATAAACGTAAGATTACTGCTAAGCTATCGGGAGTTACACGTGTTATTGTGAGTCAACCATAAAAGATAGACATATGCTGTAGTGGGATATTTTTTAGATAATTTTATGTAAAACATTTCCGTAATACATAATTTCTATGTAACTTTAACCATTAAGGCTACACACGCGATGGAAGCTTAAAAAATGGAGTAACTTCTCCCGTTTTCCCAACATTTTCCTTCACTGCTCTGCTTCTATTGATTGTAGCGTGATGATAAGTATACTATAACCTGCCCAGGAGTATGAAGACTAATTGTACCAAGTTTCGTTAAAACCGGTCGAGTAGTTTTTGTTTCTATAAAGAACATACAGACAGACAGACAGACAGACAGACAGACAGACAAAAATTTTACTGATTGCATTTTTGGCACCAGTATCGATCACTAATCACCCCCTGATAGTTATTTTGAAAATATATTCATTGTACAGAATTGACCTCTCTACAGATTTATTATAAGTATAGATAGATAATATACAGGGTTCGTTTGACTATTTTTAGTTTTAATTAGTTTAGTGTTTAATTATTTTAATATATAATAAAATAATTAATTCTTAGATTAGATTTCTATATAATAAAAACACATAAAACGGGGTTATTTGAAAAACACCAACAACCTCTTAAGGGATCATTGTACTCATCATTATGAACAACTTTTACTATGGTAACAAACCTGAAATCGCGTATTAAAAGTCAGCTGTTTCCTACACTTTGATGAGTTATACGAACATAAATTTAGGAAAACTATATGTATAGATTCGTCTGCATTTTATTGTAAAAAAATCGTTTGCCTTTGTAGAATGTACCAGATGTAGAAGACTTATAGGTACTGATTTACATTACTGGTCACAAGTTCACAACAAGTAGTATTGAATACCCACTAGCACCTAACCGTGTTACAAAATTGCATCACTCATACTCGTAGTATAAAACAAAGTCGCTTCCCGCTGTCTGTCCCTATGTATGCTTAGATCTTTAAAACTGCGCAACGGATTTTGATGCGGTTTTTTTTGAATAAATAGAGTGATTCAAGAGGAATGTTTATATGTATACTACATGCATAATATAGCAGAGATTTAATATCAACATTGCACCCGTGCAAAGCCGGGGCGGGTCGCTAGTTTAAAATAAAGTATAGCACTTCGTTTTCGTCGAGAGCAGTGGTGGCCGAATGGTAACGGCCGCGGCCCCGACTTACGAATTGTAGGTCGTGGGTTCAAGCCCAGCCGGGCGCATTACTTGGTGTAATTAATTTCAGCACCACTGCTCTCAAAACGGTGAAGGAAAACATCGTGAGGAAACCGGCATGTCCTAGAACTAAAATTTCGAAGACATGTAACATTCACCAACCCGCACTGGGCCCGCGTGGTGGATTATGGCGCATTCCCTCTTCTAGAGAGGAGGCCTGTGTCCCAGCAGTGGGAACATTAAAATACTAATTATGCTATAGCATTTCATTTAACCCGACATTTTCTCCATCATGTTATTTAAATTCAACCACTTAATACTTTTTTATTGCATCACCATATAAGTTGTATCTTTGCTAATGCCTTCATTATCATCCTGCCTAGATTATTTATATCTATAATTAGAAGTACGCAAAATATTTACGATAATAGATACATAAATAGTTATAAGGTCATGTAACATTTTAATAGTAAGATAAGGATGAATTAAGTGAATGTATATTTTTTGCTTATTTCAACTGTAGAGTGTCGGTTTTATGATACCAAGCTTAGTTTAATGAAGACTGTAATTCTTTAGGAGGCAGTTATGTGAATAAATGTTTTTTTTCTGCCTCTTAGATATTGTTAGTATGAATTATTTAAGGACAGTGCTTGCCAGAGTTGCGGAATTTATTCGAAACCGTCACCGCGGCTCTGGAACGCAAAGAGCATTAGGAAGAACACGGATGGGTTTTACTCAGTAAGCGTCTGACACTCGCTTCCTCTTAGACGAGAGCGAAAGCCACCCTAGCAGGCACTGACCCTATGGGGCCCCGTCTTCTTTGCTGACAGCTCTTTGAGGCGCTCGTGGAACACGACGCGCCGTTGACCCGGGCCTGGTTGTTATCATCGGCCACCCATAGCTCGCCAACCAACTGGGTCTACGGTGACCCAGAAATAGCGTAGCTATTTTATTAGTAAGAGTTTCTTTATAATCCAGTGGTAATGTCTACTATTTTTATTTCTTCCACAAGATGATAATATTTAAGAAATAATATGGAGCATTTCAAATCGCCATCTCGCTATCTTTGTCAGTCTAATTACACCTAAGACTTGGAAGTAATCTTACTGACGTAGTGACGAATCGGGAATGTGACGAGAAAGTATCCGTTCATCTTGTTCAGCATATTGTTCTTCAAATGCTATGCCTGAGATAAAACTTTAGCCAATCATCAAGGTGGAAGTGACTGACTGACCAGAGTACAAGACATTAACATGCAAGCATAGCAAGTTTTCGACATGGATTATCACAGTCACAATTTCCCTTATCCAAACCACTACAATCTAATAAAATATCAACAAAGTAAAACGTCTATTACCAACGATTCCTTTATCCATTATTTTACCCTAAGTAATGGTCTTTTTACAATGAACGCGCGGTCTAAACGATAAAGTGGTATTAGCTTATGTAAATGTTGTAATTACTGTTTGTTAATTATCATGTTAGTTTTAAATGGCCGCCGTGTAAGACAAATAGATAATGTAAGGTCTAATAGAGAACTTAATATTGTGGGAAATTAGTGGTTGCTTAAGGCTGGTCTTTTGTCTTAATCAGAAAATAACATCGATCGAGTTAAGGCTCCGTTTCGAAGTATTTTGCATGAATTGCGACCACCGGAGTAGCCACAACTGTTCACTCTCCTGACACGAGCAGTTCATAATTAAAAGGTTAGCTAGGAGTAGATATAATGATGATGGATAGAGGCAAAGACCCGGGTATGGCTTTTTTCTGCTAAAAGGAGCCAATTGTTGTGTACAAATTTGTTGTCATATACTGAAATAAAAAAAAAAATTATATTATTATTATTAATTCTGTTCAGATAGGGACATTTTTTGGCCTCGTACAGTTTAAAATTAATCATAAGCTTTTTTTTTTTGTTTTGTGCGACTCCCAAATAAACATTTTTTCTTTCTTTCTTTCTAATTCTACCCAGCTCCATCTTTCCAGGGTGTAACCGGGCCAATAATTAACCAACTTAAGCTTCTTGGTGTTACTTTAACATCTACCCTCAATTTTGTACCTTCTTAACTAAGGCTCAAGTGGCTGCCAAAAGTGGGGGATTCTAGCAAAGATAAGATGAAACAGCTGCTCAAACTTTATAAAGCGCAAAGATCGTGCATGGACAGCACGGAGTATTTATTACAGTTGGATCCGCTTATAATGACATCGAAGGGAAGTGAAAAATATGTCATACTCGGCGGACGTCATAAAAACCGTAATCTTAGGAACTAAGCTAATTCCCATCTTTATTAGGTATTTTTTTAATGGAGATAAACAAAAAAATGTATATTGATAGTCGTAGATCAATCAAAACAAAGTGAGGAACCAATTCGGTATCACATCTCCAAAATTTATGTTTGGCTATAGTAATGACCAAACATAATTTCTGAAAAATAGGTCATAATAAGCGATATTTCAATAAACGAAGTAATTATATCCGCACTTTTTTAAAGAATTTAATATGAAAACCAAAATGAGCTCTGTTTTACTTCATATTAAGCGGTTGGTCAATATAAGCGGCGTCATTATAAACGGATTTCACTGTATATACTTTATTATACACCTTGTAAAATAACAGGAAAAACATTAGTTGCTTAAGAAAAGCTATCGCTTCCCGTAAACTAAAACACGTTATTTATTTCAAGTTTCTCTTTAAAAAAAACCGCTTGATTTATAACGGACATAAAAATGTAATAAATAACAATTTTCGAAGGCAACATGTTGCTATTTATATAGAAAACAAAACGTAAGGCTACCTTTATCTACATATTACAACAATGTGACATTTAAAAACGATAATACTACAGTATATATCAGATATCGATCTCAAAATACAAATAAAACACACATAAATTGTAATGGAAATAGCTTTACAGGCAATCATAAAAATATGATGGAATTAAACAATGCGTTATGTATGAAAATAAAGTTTATATTTAGCTTACGTTAGCATATGTCATAATTCATGATCATGAAATGCCTTGAGGCCTCGGTCTCGATTATACTACAATTTTAGAAGCTGAATAGGAGGACTTATCTAAGTATTTTACTATTACTATCTCTAAATTATTTGAACCTAATACAGTTTAGAACTTAAAAAACTCTGTTTTTGACTACTATCGAAAAAATAATGCCTATGTAAAAAATATCCTGCTCTTAATTGGAAGTGTATAATAAAGTAAAGTGTAAAAGAAAAAGATGCTTTGGTGTAACTTTGAATTAAACAAAGTCATCAATAAATTTATTTCAATTAACCCCTTAAAGTAACTTTTACAGCAGTAATAGTAAAAACACTTACTCAGTAAAGATATTGAATAGATCAATAAAACTAGCATCATTTTTGGCGCCAAACTGACAGGTATTTAATTATTTAAATCCATGTATGAAGTGACGGCCTGGCTGTCCAGTATAGTGTAATAAAATTGTCGCTTGAAATTCAATTAAAAAAATGAAGAGTATCAATTACAAACGACGCCGTAATATTGTAAATATTTTAACCGCCACGCCTTGTAGCCCGGGGCTTAAAATAAAGGTGTACATTCGAAGAGCCGCAGTATCCTTTAGCCAGTAGCTTAAGCGCAATTAATTAAACTTTACTACAGTTATGAGTACTTTTGCGTGATTAAAAAGTTAAAAGCACTAAAAGAACTAACGGCGTCAAAAGCAACTTCCAACCTAAGTTATGGAAAGGTTATTTTTTATGATTTATTACATTTGTATTTCTGATATTATATATCAAAAAATGTCAAATCAATTTGACAATTTGTTTTTTCCACAATACTCGTAACCTTAAAATGTGAATAGAATAGAATATTAATTTATTTGCTCAGAATATTGGAATTTTACAATAAGGTTACAATAATATTAAAGAGGAAAAGGAACGGGAACTACGTACGCGGATGCAGTGGCTTGTAGTGGTTCGAGTTAGGGTAGGCCAGAGAAAATGTCAAAAAAAAAACACACCACATTATTCGGGGTTGAAATGTGTTTTTTTTTAAATAGGCAATTTAAAAAAAAAACTCATTTAAATAAAAATCAACCCTGAATAATGTGGTTATTTTTAAAAATTTATTTGGACGTTTTCTCCTACCCTAACTCGAACCACTGCACGCCACTGCGCGGATGAATCCACGGGGCGATGCTAGTCATGTATCAAATACATTTATTGGTGATTCTCAATTCAATAGTAACGTAATTTGGCATAACGTATGCTAAATATATTATTCCCGCCGTGTCAGTTTATGTTGATGACTGTGACCTTTGACTGGTCTAACTTTTCTTTTTCCACATAAATTCTTCCTCACTTTGAGGAACCATGGCAGATATTATGTTACTGATGATTGTCTCCTATGCAGTTGTTTGTTAATTATTGTCAGTAATTAGTAGTTAGTGTGGCTGGAAGATACTACGTATTTCATTTTGTAACAAGCACCAAATGAACATGCATTAATAATTTACAAAATGTAGAAACTTATTATCTATACTAACACTATAAAGCTGATGATTTTGTTTGGTTGTACGCGCTAATCTCAGTAACTACTGGTTCGCATTAAAAAATTCTTTCGTATTGGATAGGCCATTTATCGAGAAAGACTATAGGCTATATAACATTAAAACAAACATTAACAAATTTCATTATCAATAGACGGAACATTTCGTGATGTCGCACACATTAACGCATTTCCTTTTACTGTCACTAACAGAAGTATACTTGTCAATAAGAATAACGTAAAAATAATATATTATTTATTTATTTATTTTATTTATGTTCGTATAACTCATCAAAATGTAGGGAACAGCTGATTTTTTCTTCGCGATTTCTGGTTTGGTCCTATAGTAAAAGTTGTTCATAATGATGTGTACAATGACCTCTTAAGAGATTGTTGTTGTTTTACAAATAACCCTGTATAGCCTATTGCCTTCCTTGATAAATGGGCTTTCTAATACTGAAAGACTTTTTCAAAACGGACCAGTAGTTCGACCAGCAGCCCTACCATGACGTCTTAATCCATCATGATTCCTGTGTCAGAGAGAGACGGAGTTACACAAGACGAATAGCACTATCCCTTTCCCTCACACTGAATCAAGACAGCTTTGGCACTTCGTAGTACGGCCTCAGTAGCTGAGATTAATGCATTCAAGCAAACAAACAAACTCTTCAGCTTTATATTATACTAGCTGCTGCCCGCGCCTTCATCCCCGTGGAATCCCCGATTTTAAAACATTTTTTATCGCTGCTCCGCTCCTATTGGCTTAAGCGTGATGATATATAGCCTAAAGCCTTCCCTGATAAATGGTCTATTTAACCCAAAAATAATTCTTCAATTCGAACCAGCAGTTCCTGAGATTAGCGCGTTCAAACAAACAGACTCTTCAGCTTTATAATATTAAGTATATTAGTATAGATTCGTATGGATACAAGTTAAAACCCTCATAAAATCACCTGGCGTTAATAATGACATACAGATGTCCTTTATTAATTAAATAAGAGATAATCCTAGTGTCATGGCGCTTGATAAAATAACCATATTCGGAATTACGAATTATAAGTTCAGTTGGCGAATGATGTAATTAAGAAATTGTTTGTGTTTGTTTGTTTTCATAGTTATTAAACTATCAGCTTTTTAACCGACTTCTAAAAAAGGAGGAGGTTCTCAATTAGGATGTTTGTATTTTTTTTTTTATGTTTGTTCGCGCATAACTCCGTCGCTTGTCAACCGATTTGAAAAATTCTTTTTTTGTTGGAAAGGGTATACTTCCCAAATGGTCCCATGAATTTTATCGAAATCAACCAAGCGGTTTTCAGAAAATCTAAGTTTACTCTGCAAAGGAGCTGTACGTTTTTTTACACCATATGATTGGTTCGTTTAGGTGGGGGAGGGGAGGGGGTGTAGGTACCACTAAAAAGTGAAAAATAAAAAACTTTTTACAAAAAAAATACAACCGACTTTTACACAAAAAATCAAAAAAGTGCAAAATAACTTTAATTTCGGAAGTCGGTGTTCAAAAAACGAAAAAGCAACCACAAACACCGAGTTCCGAAATTAAAGTTATTTTGCACTTTTTTGATTTTTTGTGTAAAAGTCGGTTGTATTTTTTTTGTAAAAAGTTTTAATTAAATATTGAAATGTTAGACAGCAAAAATGACCATATTAAATAAACCATATTTATTTGGCAAACGCAGCTATACACACGTGTAGGCACAAAAATGAGGAGACTTAGTTTAAAATAAAAAGTGCTCCAATTAGACCCAATAGAGATATTTCCTGAAAAAAAAAAATGATTCTATTTAGTCTGCCAGTTAGATAATCGAAAAATATTTTTTTTTGTTATCAAGTCTATAAAAAATTAGGAAGTTAAAAAATAATCAGGAGTGGGGGGCTTGTGACTTCACGTCGTGGTAAAAATTGTAGCGAGTAGTGACGTCGCACGAGTATTCAATGCGCTGTATCGTCTTCGTATTTAATTGAATTGTAAAAAGAAAAAATACGTGTAGTTTTTGGAAATATATCTGACGGACTAATTAGTTTTTTTTTTTTGTCAATAACATTAGCATAGCCAAAGTCAAAGTCAGTTAATTTATTCCATTCTTTTCTTTTTATTTATTTTTTTATTCAATTTTTGTTCTTTTTTTTCAATTTTTCAAATAATTAAGTTTTTGCAAAACATGATGACAACACTAACCTACAATTTGCTAAATTGTAATGGAGTTTTGATGAAATTTTACAGTGATGATAGTTTAAACATCAGAAAAACACATTCGGTGAATATTTAAACTTTGTTTCTCAATAAGAAATTACAAAGCGTTCACTTACTTGAGAACAATAATTATTTACTCACAATAATATTTTATTTCCTACTCAAATTACATTGACGAACACAAACACATAATAACTTAATTTACAATTGTAAAAAACTACATATTTCCAAGACGAATTAAATAAAAAGAAGGTCGAATCCTACAAAGAGTTTCTGCTACCGTAAATACATACAATTTCTCATAGCTATTGTAATTATCGTGGAACAAAGAAAAGTACAAACTAACAACTCATTATAAATTCTAACAATATATTTCTAATACGAATAGAACATTGATAGATGGCGCCACGTGAGCATTACATACATTTCTCATAGAATACCGGGCATTTACCATAATAACACCATACCCTGCTAGGACAAAGGGACAATGATACACGTTAAGGTACTTCTACACAGCGTTGTTGTCTTCAGAATATCGTTTAGCGTATCCGCGTGGAATAGTTACTTTACCCCCAATTTTGAAACTCTCAGCCCGATCGGTTTAAAATTTACAAAGTTTCATACAAACTTTCATCCCCTATTTTATCCCCTTGGGGGTAGAATTAATCAAAATCCTTTCTTAGCGGATGCCTACGTCATAACATCTACCTGCATGCCAAATTTCAGCCCTGTCCGTTCAGTGGTTTGGGCTGTGCGTTGATAGATCATTATATCAGTCAGTCAGTTACTTTTGAGTTATATATATTTAGATAGATAGATGTGACACTTGCGAAGGTAGAAGAAATGAAACACTTCGGTCCCATTATTACAGTCTAAACGACGATGCGGACAATGATCGGGAGCTGAGGGCGTTATCAGTCAGAGCGAGGGAGATAAAAAAAACACTCTTCAGAGTTTACTGTGCATCCATCTACACTGCAGCCTGTGGACACGCGTCCAGTTCATTGACATGTTCAGGGTGGTGTTGAGTGGCTCGTCGTCCGATAACAACCTGGCTCTGGTCAACGGCGCGTCGTGTTCCACGAGAGTCTCAAAGTGATGTCAGCAAAGAAGATGGAGCCCCATAGGGTCAGTGCCTGCTAGGGTTCCGGAATTTGTTCGAAAGAGTCACCTCGGCTCTAGAACAAAAAGAGCACTAGGCAGACATATTACTAGCTTGTGAATGTTCAGTTTTGTCTGTGCTTGTTACCCTATCTGTATCCTTTATATTTGTATTTATATTTGTATATGAATCAAGTTTCTTGAATTAAACTTTTTTGTTTTTTATTTTTTGTGTCATGCCATGTTTTATTTAAAATCAATATTTTCTAAACTTATGATAATGGTGTAAAAAGAGTATTCTATGTATGTTTTTTTCCGAATTTATTGAACTAATGGGTTTCAAATATTCGTTAGATTTGGGGGAGGGAGGGCAAGATAGAAATATTCCAAACTTGGCCTTCCATTTTGCCCCTTCATCCCATACTGAACTCTAAAGTAGACAACTGAGCAGATAAAGTCTCACTATTTCTGTGAGTTAAAGTTATGTATTTTTTTTTTTAATTGGTATTAAAATCTCAATATTAAAGACAGGAAGTAACAGAAAATTTGCGCTTAGGTCCATCTATATTTTTGAATGGGAAATCATCAAATGACTTCTACGGAAGCGTCAGACTTTTACTGACTAAAACCCACCTAAAGTGCTCAGCTGTGTATAACTATTTTTAGTGTCAATCTATCATTCTCAAGTTTATAATGTTCGAGAATCTAGACAGCATCGATGTACCAACACCTTTAAAAATAAAATATTCAATACAATAGGTTATCATTTAGAAACGTCGTAAGTCGCAAGTCTAGCATTCTGGAGATAAATACTCTATGCGTCCTGTTTTTTTTTAAATACGACACGAGTTAAATGTTGGTTTTATCGGCTATGGATATCTCATTGAAGTCAATGGGGCATTATAAATAATTTCAAATAAAGTGTTTGTTTAGTTTTTTTTAATTGAGTACAGAATGCTGTGCTATGCTATGCTATAATATGTATGAAAAGTTAGTTGATCTGCAAGTGGTAATCATGAAATAACAAGGTCGTGTACTAAAAACCTAACGAATACTCAACCTATTCTTTAAGGAAAATATATGTACAAGTACATACATTGTATAATCTAAGTATTATATTTAAACTTATACATGTACAGTCGGTGATAGCAATTAACTGACCCCCCTAAAAATTACTCGATTTTACACCCTATGCTTATAACATTAAACGTTATTCAATATGTATGAGTTTATCAGACTAACACTACTCGATGAACAGAAACAATAAATAATTTTGATACGCAAACTTGAGCTTTAAGAGGATGGTGTTAGGTAATGTATTTATAACTTTTTACCTTTTTTAATAAGTGGGTAGTTAGACGTCAATATGCGTATTCAACAAAAACTGCTATAGATATGACATAAGGAATATGGGGTAGAAGAATAAAGTGAACAAGATATTCTATGCACAAATAGCAGTGAATACGCGCGAACATTTTTACCTTGCCTTACTAAATTGGCTTTTTTCCTTTTTATTAATTGTTATCAGTTTTGATAGTTTAATCGTCATGTCTCAGTTGAGTGATTATTTAAAATACAAAATAATCTATTTGCATGAGGACAATGTTGGTATTAAAGCGATTGCTAGGAAACTTAATATAGCGGTAGGTAAGTGTATTCTTTTTATGCTTCATTTATAATTATACTTTTTCCTTAATTCGTTAGTTTGCTTAAAAGCCGGTGAATGTAGAATAATCATTATGAGTATAATTTGAGATCATTTATAGGTCTAATTTGATTTATATAATCTAATTTGATAAACGTATTTTTTCAAACTTAATCGATAAATTATGTTTACCTATTCGTTACTAAAATTATGCTTATTGTGTTGTTTCAGAGAAATACAGTCAGATTGTCGCTAAGACGTTTTGAAGAGGCAGGGAATATTCAAAAAGATCGTCCTGGACCAAAACCTACTACGTTACATACTCCTGTGTCAGAACGTCACCAAGCAATTGTTAGAAGGCATACTGAACACCCATTTTTGCCTACTCATTCAACTGCAAGTGGAAGTGATTGTTGTTGGAATATGGTGCGCGGTATGCGGGACCGCTTGCAACAAGTAATAGAAAAAATGGTGCTCCACTTCGCTATTAAAAGCATAAATAACTTGAGTAATCAGTGTTGGTCACAAACAAGACTAACGTATGTCAGTGTGTGTGTTAAATTAACTGTTGTTATAATTTGTAACGAAATATTTCGAATACTTAGTTTTTTGTCAAAACCTTATTTTATAACTAAAATAACTATTCATAAAACAAATTGATACATAGTAGACCAGGTAGAACTTCAACGTATAATGCCGTTTTATTTACTTAAATGATATTTAATGTGGTGATGTTATTGTTATGAAATAGAAATACATACCTATATTTCTAAATATTATAACATGCTGATTCACTACATTAAACTCAGTGCAGTTAACAACGTTATTAGTAAGTAGGTAAATATTATCATCTTCGTGTCGTCATCAATATCATTTATGTTATTCTTATTATAAAATAAAATCGTTTTTACCACCATTTTGGTTTTTTTTATTTCTGTTCGTTTCTTTTTTTTTTGTTGCTTAAGTTATAATTTATTATTTATAACTTAAAATAAATATACAAAACAGAAACAAACGCGTCATTTACGCTGGTTACGAACTTAGAAACACGATTTGTCAGCTGACCACAGTCACCACTAGACCACTCGAATCATATTCAAAGGGATCGAAATTACGTATTATATTACAAGTTAAAATAATATTCAAGAACATACCTACCTTAACACTGCGTATTAAAGATCAAATTCGAATAACTATTTTATTGATCGTAGACGTTGAACCAGTTCCAACGTTGTTCTAGTTCGATAAGCTTACTGCTAACAAGCAAAAGGTTCAAGTTCGTTTAATTTTTAGGGGGTCAGTTAATTGCTATCACCGACTGTACATATGCATTAAAAATAAATAAACAGCCCTTTTGTTTCCTACTTGTTACTTTACATTATCTTAGGTTTATTTACTAAAATTATATATGAATTTAAACTACAACTTGCAGGAACCCCATCATTGGGTGAAGGCCTCCTCCAAAGATGCCCAGTTGTCTCTATCTTGTGCTATCTGTTTCCAGTTTGACCAGATACATATGCATTATAGTTTACTTATTATTATATTTTATATTATTAATCCGATGGCCAAAATTATTCTACTCATAGAAGGGAAAACGATGGCTAACTTTCATAGTTTTATGTTTTCTCTTAAATGCAAGCTTCAAGCGGACAAAGTCGCGGGTGTAAACTAGTAGTAGGAAACTTACGGATATTTCTAAGTTCACTTAATTGACTCTACATGAAAATAGAGCTAGATTCTCGTAGCATAACTAACTTAAACACCATAAGTAGCTCTCTAGTTTGGTACTAATTATTACAATAAATAAACTAATTATTGGCAAAGCTATAAAAAATATGTTCATATTATCTATAGCACAGCCCTTAAGCCAAAGATAAGACAAAACAAAAAAAAAACAGCACACCGACACAGGCAGAATGCAGCAGTATGTATTGAAGTGTCAAAGTGACAAGTGTCCGTCGCACGCGCAGATGCGCGGCCAATCGCCACGCGTTCGGAATTTAAAAATTGGCCGTTCCTCGCGCTTTTCGAATTTCGAACCTCAACGTGTTTTGTTTTTTTCAAGTGAATAAACATGGTTTTAAGATGTTTGCTAAACAATTCGATAGTTTATTATGTGTTATAGCACTAATATGATAAATTGTATTGCAATGATTACCATTAATGTTAATTTTTACTTGTTTTGTTGAGTTGACATAATGTTGCATGGACATTTACGTTTTTCTTGCTAAAGTTCATAGGCGTATGAATCAACTTTATGTGAATTACAATCGTATGGAACTGTATAAAATTAACACTTAGTAACTTTTTAAGAATTTTTGAAAATATATTTTGCTTTATACTGGAAGCCTCATTACAGTATGGAACCTGTTTATTCAAATACCATCTAGCAGTGAGCACCTGATTTCCAAAGCATTACTTATCACTTTTCTACTGAAATAAAACATATGTACACCTATGTAGGTGTGTTGCGGAATTTGTTCGAAAGAGTCACCGCGGCCCTGGAACTCATAAGGCACTAGAAGGAACACGAGTGGGTTTTAGTCAGTAAGAGTCTGATGCTCCCTTCCGCTCCGCCCAGAGCGGGAGAAGTCATTTGATGATTTCCCATACAGAAAAAAAAAGTCTATATTGTTTGACCATGTTTACGGTTTATAGCTATCATAAGGACTGCTTTCCAAAATTGATATGAAAACCTTTTAACATGACACTAAATTGGCTAACAACTAAAATTGATTAAACAAAATCTCCGGGCAAGCAAGTATTCAGACTCCGAGCTACTTCTGAAAAATCTGAATTGAAAAACCTAATCATTCATATGTTCAGTGTTCCAGGAGTGGTCTTATCCGATCAGGTTTGTAAAAATCTATTTTTTATTTTGTTTTAGTATTCATGTATCTGTTTCTTCACTGTATACTATCAGATACAATACAACACCTTTAAATATTACTGATTTGCGGAATTTGTTCGATTCACCGCGGCCCCGGAATGCAAAGGGCATTAGAAGGAACACGGGTGGGCTCACTTTCTTCCGCTCCGCCCAGAGCGGAAGAAGTCTTCTGATGATTTCACATCCATAAAAAACCATAATAGCTATTACGCAATTCAAACTACTGACGACACATGATATTTGGAGGTATGCGGAACAGAGAGTAAAGTCCCGCAAACCTTCGTTGAAAAGGGAGGATCCTCCGGCCAGACGGGTTGTTATGTCTGGTGGGCAACTGCCCGATAGATGATTTCGGGCTGTCGTATATGTTCTAATCGCGCGGAGAACTTTGATTGCGCGATGCAGGATTAGTTCTTATGTGACGCCATAGATGTCGCTACAGATACACTGACATAAATATAAAACATATAAGTATATAATATAAGGAAATGTATACATACTTTTTTTCTGGATGGGAAATCATCAAATGACTTCTCTCGCTCTGGCCGGAGCGGAAGGGAGTGTCAGACTCTTACTGACTAAAACCTACCCGTGATCCTCTTATGCCCTACGCGTTCCAGGACCGCGGTGATTCTTTCGAACAAATTCCGCAACAGGAAATGTATACTAAGATTACTGTTTGAACGACAAATTAATGAGTTTGAAAAATATGTTTTCTAGTAAATGCGAAATAAATATAGGCTAGATTTAATTGTGGTAGTCCAAGCTAGTGTAGGTAAGTACAGTCGGTAGCAAAATGTTATGTAACCATGTTAATGGTCTCACATCTACCGGTTAGCCTTTACTTCACCACTTCACCAGGGCGCCAAGTCTGCTATTTTTCATAAATTCGTCATTCCAACACGATCTCATTGTCATTTTGCTAAAAGTTCGTAATCTGCTAAATTCATAATGGTCGATCATTGGTCGGTCAATGATCTCGTAATAGAATCGTGGTAGAATGACATTTTCGTATTGCCATTATTATAAAAGAAGAAGAAGAGATTTTTCTGTGTGTTTATTTAGTTGGACATGCTAATAATGTCAGGAATTATTGGAGGAAATTGAAAAAAATAATAATGAATTACCCATTTATCGAGAAAGGCTATAAAAATATAAAAATGCAAAATGTAAATCAGTAGCAGCGCCCCGCGGTTTCACTCGCATAGTTCCCGTTCCCGTGGCAATACGGGGATAAAATATAGCCTATGTCACTTTGTCTATAATTTCATCACCGCTGCTCTCAAAACGGTGAAAGAAAACTTCGTGAGGAAACCGGCATGTCCTAGAACCAAAAATTCGAAGACATGTGATATTCACCAACCCGCACTGGCGCCCGCGTGGTGGATTACGGCCCATTCCCTCTCCTAGAGAGGAGGCCTGTGTCCCAACAGTGAGAACATTAAAGGCTCATTATGCTTACGCTTATGCTATGTTACTCAAGGTGAATGTAAATGGTGAATTTTTTTCTTAAATCGGCACAGTAGTTTTTTGAGTTTATTCATTACAAACATACACACACACAAAATACAAATCTTTCCTCTTTATAATATTAGAATAGATCAACGCAAAATGTTGCAAAAACGGGGTATTTTTTTTCTCTCCTATGTGATGCAGACGAAGTTACGTGGGTTAGTGTCTAATAAGGGCCATTTTGTTCCATAAACACCGTATCTTCTATACAACGCAGGTGTTAAAACGTAACTCTATTATTCTCATCAAAGCCGCGTAATTTTTACCTTTTTTTATTTGCCAAGTATATATTACTGTCAATTTGTAATTGGTTTATTAAACCTGATCAAGTCAAGACAAATTATAATAAAAAAATGATCGGTCGATAATTGTTAGGTATGTGCACGCATGATTACTGACAATTGCGGCTGGCAATTGTGTTATTTTGCGTGGTTCGGAAATAATATAACTGTCTTTGTTTATCTGCAAAAGAAGTCTGACAGGTGTTTGTTTATTTTTAAGAAATTTTGACATATGTCAAAAATTGAACAAATGACAGATCATTGAACATTAAATCACAAATTGGCTGTTGTTATTGTTTTAACGAAGTCAAAAGTCAATTTTAACGTGCGACATAAAAACAGGCCTACCTAACTCGGACGTCAAATTCCATGACGCCTATATAGCTATAATAGAAAACAGCGGTTTTACGAGAGGAACAGATACATTTGTTGAAAATAGTTATAATATCTCATCAATTTTTATTCTATTTCCTTTAGGCCTTTGATTTCGGCCCGTTCCCTCTCCTAGAGAGGACGCCTGTGTCCCAGCAGTGGTAACGTTAAAAGGATGAGTGTGCTATGCCTATACTTATGCTTACAGTGCGTTGAAACCTCGTGTGACGTCACTATGTGCTACAATTTTTACTATGAAGTGACGTCAGAAGCCCCCACTACTGATCCTTGAAACTTTATCTTCGTCTATTTCTATTGACTTGATAAAGCAAACAATACGTGTCGAATATGTTTCGATCATCTAACCGATGCACTAAATTTGACTAAATAGAATCATATTTCTAGAAATTGCAATAACTCACCTACCTAATCAATAACTTGGTTCATATCTTTATCAAGAAACATCCATCCCGATTACCACATATACTTAGTAAATTTACACAGACACTTAATCATGTATTAATAAAAACTCTATTCACAAACGCAGCGTTAAACAATGAAAAATGAATTCACACAGAAGCTAAAAGTGTTACAAATTCAAAATTAATTTGACGTTTAAAAGACGCAAGCTTCAATGAATCAATCAACTTGAAGCATCAATTAAATGATTGATTCAAAATTTATTCGTCCGAGCACCTTTATTAAAATTGAATATGGCATAAATAAGTACTCGCGACTGTACTTTGACGATAATAATTATGCTAACTCTGCGTCAAATGGTAACTCGTGAAAATATGTCAGTTATTTGCATGCAATTAAAGCTGCGATTATGCAACATGGCCATGTTATTTGGATGAAAGCAGATTATAATAATTATGAAAGTTGGTAGTTTTTTTTAGGGACTCAATGTAAGATTTTTTTTCAATTTTAATTCTTTAGCTCGTAAGGCAAGTTTGGCTTAAAAATATAACTGAACGATGATGAAAAAAACATGCACGTGCTGCGAAATGACTGCATTTTGTTTAAATGTAGCTTGGCTATTGACTGCGATGTGGACGAATTTTTGGATGCCCTATAAGAACTTTCTGTCTTTTGCTTGTTTGTCTATATCTAATCGTATACTAATAACTATTAAAAAGAGTTAAAGTCAACTAGACTGATTTTGAAAACTATTTTACCAATAGGAAGCCACATTATGTGTGAGTGTCATAGGCTATATGTTATCAACATATTACCACGGTAACGGGAACAAAGCGGGTGAAATCACGGAGCGCTGCTTGTACCGATTAAGCTTCGAAACTACTGGACCGAATTTAACCATTTTTTCACCAATGGAAAGCTAAATTATCAGCGAGTAACATAAGCTATATGTTATCTTCATATTCCTACGGGGATGGGAACTACGTGGGTGAAACGAAAAGCAGGGTGCTCATTTGGTGATCATTTGATGATTTCCCATCCAAAAAAAAGGGTGCTACTCAGTAATAAATGCGCTTCTAGGAAAAAAATAATAAAATTGATTGAGTCAGGCGTTACTTTGCGGAAATCCATTTTAATTTGAAATTGAAAACAATATATCTAGTTTTAATTTCCGCGAATATTAGTGGGTTGCAGGTATGCACCTCCCTCCCGCCCGCTATATTATGCACATGCAAGATTACAAGGCAAATGCAAGGATTTTATGCACATGCAGGAGGGAAAAGCAATACCCAACACCATTACCGACACGTGTTTCGCCTCTCCACGAGGCATCCTCAGGGGACGTGTTGACTCGCTGACCGTTGAGTTCAACGGTCAGCGAGTCAACTGCGAGTCCTGCATGTGCATAAAATCCTTGCATTTGCCCAGTAATCTTGCATGTGCATAATATAGCGGGCGGGAGGGAGGTGCATACCTGCAACCCACTAATATTCGCGGAAATTAAAACTAGATATATTGTTTTCAATTTCAAAAAAAAGAATAATTTGATCACCGCTTGAACTTAGTAGGTAATGAACAGACTCCAATAGGTACCTACTAGCACGGTAAATGACATAATAACTAAGCTACCTAGCATACAAATTGCAGTTATATCTTATGCATAACAAGACAGTTATGTGAAGATTGTAATTATACGTTGTTTTCTGCGTGTAAGTCGTAAAAATACCAGTGACATAAAAATGATTTAGTACCGTATACTGCAAGTAGAACAGTAAAACCGGTGCCAGCCTTTCCGGAGGGAAACATGCATTTTGTTTATCAAAACAGAACCACTACATGTTCAGTAATGGAAGTATTTTGGTCAAAGTTATGATACTTCTGAAAAGGACTATCGTTCTGATGGTAAACATAAACAATGAACTAAAGGATGTTGAGTGATTCTCCAAAAGTAAACTAAGGTGTTAGTTTTCATGGTTGCGGAATTTGTTCGAAAGAGTTACCGCGGCCCTGGAACGCATAGGGCACAAGAAGGATCACGGGTGGGTTTTAGTCAGTAAAAGTCTGACACTCCCTACCGCTCCACCCAGGGCGGGAGGGGTCATTTGATGATTTCCCATCCAGAAAAAAAAAAAAAAGGTGTTAGTTTTCATCTAAGATCTTCAGACTTTATTCAAAGTTATCAATCAACGAGATGTCTAGAGGTTTTTCTGTTATATAGGAAATCATTCCTTTTTGTTATTTAAGAATGGTTGCTGTTTTTTTTTTATTTATTAAACTGATTTATGAGTGTATTATCTTTGATTTGATTTTATTGTTATAACTTAATTTATGTCGGTTTTTTATAATTGTCTTTTTAATGTGTTTTATTCTTTTAATTAATTGAATTTTGTGGTGATTTGCTTAATTTATTTGAATTTTTTTATAGTAACTTTTAAGTTTTTTTAGTAGCGCGTGATTAATATTTTTCCTGTTTTCTGTGAATAACGCTGTTGATTACATAATCATTAATTTTATATTTCATATTTAGTATAATGTATGTAATTGTTAGTTATTTCAAATAAAATAAAATAAAAATTCCAAGTTTTTCAATGCGTAGCGTCAACTGCAGAGAATTTCAATGAAGTTCTATAGGTAATACATATAATCTTCCTATCTTTATTCATGTTATTCTGAGAGCAGCAGAAACAGGCTAATTAGTTAAGACTGAAATTTAAAAGTGGGTGAAATTTGCATGTTTTTACTAACAACCTGGACAGGGAATAAATATTTATATACTATTTCCTTTACTTAATTAATATGCATATAATTTTAAATCGTTTTTATAAAAAATAACAATGATTAATTAAACAGTAAAATGTTTTTGCCATACTTCCCATGTACGCGCGAAATTTTTAAGGTGCTCAATAATTTTGGCCAAGGCTGTATGTTTTAGGGTTGGGAAACGGTTTTGAAATAATAATATTATTATGTCCATTGAATAATGAACGCAGTTGACATAGCGCAAAGCAAACTTACTTATTCTCTATTTAGGATTCCGTAAATACGGACAGTTAAAACGGAACCCTTACACCTGTATGTCTGTTTGTGTGACCGTCTTCCGCTTTCCAAGCACAGTTTACTAACTAAATACTCCACAAAAATGCAATAAGACTTCGCGAATTCATTAACTCCTAATACCACCATCTTAAAAGGTGGGTGGCAACTATAATCGTACGAGTAACAAGCGATGCCTGTTCGACATGCAAGCATTAACGAGTAGCACAGGTGTAAGCTCAGACCTTTATTTTAGTACGTTAAAACTTATTAGTTGAAACGTTATCGTAGTTCAGTGAGTGATGGCCTGATGGCGCTACCGTCAAAGCGGTGGCTTGAGAAATAATGCCGCCTGAGTTTGTAGAGTTAGCAAAAAAAAATTGCAATATGGTCCTAATTTAAAAATGTATGAACAATACGATCGAAATTGGTGGTAAAATAATGAAAAATCACAGAAGTAAAACTTCGTCTTCTTATTTCGCCGATTTTTATTAGTGGGCGCGGGGCGCTGCTAGTGTATTATAAAAGCTAAGTCCAGATACTATGATTGTTTATCTTTCTCAGCTTTCACTATTATTAATATTAAGCCTTTTCACAACTATATTGGGGTTGGCTTCCGGTCGATACGCATAACAATAAAATACATACTTTAAAGCCTATTAGAAGATATTTTTACTTTATCTGTAAGAACAAAATAAAGTTAAATGTTAATAAAATGGTTTCATAACGCCTCATCCATTCTATCATAAGTAGTAAAAAATAATCGCATATTATAAAACCATTAGACAAACTACATTATTTTTTTAATAAAAATAATTACACCCTTTTGAGCTCAAATTACAACAAGTATGTAATTCTAGAAGCCGTCTTAACAAGTAACCTTTCAATAATTTCAACATAATAAACATACCTATAAAAATATATGTTCTATTTTAAATACTAATTAACATATCGTTTATCCATATGTCCACAAACGATAGATAAAAAAAAAACAAAAGAAAAACTAAAAATGGTTTGTTTTTAATTGTTTTGCAATCGTTACGCGATAAGAGCTGAGTTGGCCAAACCGGACCGATTTCCTGCCGGCTTGTATGAATGTTTCCTTTCATACAATAAACTAGGATCATTTACATTTAAAATTTCACCTTTAACATGAATTTTATTGGATATTTATTTGAACTCTAAATATCTATTTACATGGTCACGATGTCTATCTGATTGTAGAAGGCAAAAAGAATTGAAATGGGCGTTTTATTTTGTGGACATATAACTTTTTAATATTGATTGATGATGTTCTGCAAAATTAGTTTGAATCCAATTTATTCTTAACGGCTATTAAGACTGCCATTTTTATAATTATAAAGCAATAACTAATACTTTTGCTATCATAGTATCTCTATAAAATCGTGTTAAAACTTATTTTTCATGAAAAACGGAAGATACCATCCATAACACGTACACTTACTAAGTATTCGACATATCTTTTTTTTTTTCAGAAACAACAACAGAACTGTGCAAATTGGTGTTACTACAAAAACGACTTTATACAACGTTTAATCGAATTTATTATCTAATTTAAGTAAAATTAAAAATATCATTAAGGGTTATAATGCAGTAATTAAGATAAGAAGTGCTAACAATTACAGTCCACTTACACTTTTGTGCTACATTCATTTTCTAAATGTTTTCATGCAAACGAAAATGGTTTCAAGGCACGGTTGGCGCAGTCGTTAAGCGATTGGCTGCTGCGTTGCATGGCACGGGTTCAATTCCTGCACGGAACGAATCTTTTTATGGGCTACAGATATTTTTTCTGGGTATGGATATTTTTATATTAGTTTCGACACCAGCAGCTAAAGTTTAAGTTACACTTAAGTACTAATTATGTATTGTTTGAACTAATTTTTGGGAGTAATTTTCAAAGTTATTTTATTACTATTTTTTTTTCTCTGGGTCGCAAGATACAGTTATAAAGGTGCGTATTCAGGTGCTCGAATTCGAGCACCCGTTTCATTGAATGCACTGGAATACGGGGGCTTACGATAACGAATAGTTTGAAGCTGGGCTAAATTTTCCAAGGAGAAATGCGCCTTTCTTTTTGAAGAGAATTTCGCGTGACCCTAGACCTAGCCTTTACCTTGGACAAACGTTAAGCATTGTCAATGCGGGGTACATTACCACAGATAATATAATACTGCAGTATCCAGCGATGCGGAGGAATTTTTCGACGCCATCTTTAGAGAAAATTAAATTTTAATACTCTTACCACAAACATTTTCATCACAAACATACCTTTCTTTTTTCAAGAGACTCAAAAAAAAAAAACATGAAAACTATATGCCTGCATAATTTATTTGTAATTCAAATGAAATAAAATCCTATGCCAGCGTCTGTGCTCCCCAGTACCCCTAAAAGCCATCAACCTAAAGAGTAAGAATGAACAAAAAAAGGCTTCTGGGCTTGCTTCATTCCATCATAGGCATCCTTCGATACCCATCAGGTGAGAAAGAGGTCACAAGCAGGCTTGCACAAAAAAAAAAAAAAACCAACACAGTTTATCGTTCACAAGAGCAATAAAAATACAAACTCCAATTCATAACTTTCATTCGAAGAACAAGAAGTTACAATTCAACAAATACAAAACAAAATAAAATAAAAAAACTTCTTGATCGAGACCCGTATAAAAGTGACATTATAGAAAAGTCAACACGATTGTGATCACTCGCATAAAAACTGTCACACTACGAATATGTATAGATACTAATATGAAGAAAGTATTTCTGTTTGTGTGTCAGGTTTTCACTGCTAAACTGCTGAACTGATCGCCAGGAGCCTGAACGCCTGATGACCAGTCTACTGAGGGATGTCGTGTTATCGACTGGGTTGTACAGGTCACATAGGCAGATAGGCAGTTGGTTATTAATTTACTACTGTATATAAAAATCATAATTCTATTTAGTCCGTCCGTTGGATTTTCAAAAAATATTGGACAAGTATTTCTGTCACTTCAAATCGTAAAAGAATTATCAAGATACAGCGCATCAAAGTTTAAGAGGGGGCTGGTGACGTCACGGCGCCTGTAAAAATTATAGCACGTAGTGACGTCACGTGTGTTTTCAAAGCACTGTATCGTCTTCATTTTTTGTTTACGTGGAAAAACGAAAAAAATACTTGTCCAATATTTTTTCAATTTTTCAATTCAATTCAATCAGATGGACTTATTAGATTTTTCAGTAAAATATCCTATTGATACACGTAATATACCAGTTGATGAGCTTGAATATCGAACCTCGTTTAAAAAAAAAGGTCACTATTACTTCATCATCATAATTTCAGCCCAAATGTCACCCCTTTCCTCTGCAATACTTCTTATGGTAGTTCATAGCCCTTGTCACAAGTGTTGAACCTCGAGGAAAATCTCCTTGCCAAGAATCCAGTGCATACCGAGTTTCATTGGTGCCTCGCAAAGCATGCAAAGCCGTTGGTTCCGTCTATCAATCGTAGACTTTTGACAGCCGTTACGGGTAGTTAGAAGCTAGAAAATCTTACACCAGTCTTGCTAATGGTTAACGTATCATCAGCCAGTTACATGGTTGTGGAGATCGGATCGGCAGGCGCTCGATGTAAAATACTGGTATTGACCTGCTTCTGGCTAGACTGGAACCCGACTGAGAGAAAGCTCAGCAGATTGATTAACTTATTACGGTATTTTTAACACCTAGAGTTGCGGAATTTGTACGAAAGAGTCATCGCGGCCCTGGAACGCAAAGGGCGTTTACAGGATTTGAGTCAGTAAAAGTCTGATGCTGCCTCCCACTTAGCCAAGAGTAGAAGAAGTCATTTGATTCCGAATCCTTAACACGCACGCCCTTTTTAAAAAATCACCACTAAGTAGCATCAAGTTTGTTTTGTTAACAAAGATCACACAAACAAAGTCATATTCAGAGCCTAGCTGCACATAAACCGATCAAAACTAAAAGAATACAATATTAATTCTTACGTTTAATAACGGTTTGCGATGATACCCATCTTAATCGGTGACGCATCCTTGCAGGAACGCATGTGTGCGGACATGCGCACGCGATTCGAACGGTTTTTTTTTTCTATAATATGTTACTGTAAAACCTGAACATAGGGCTATTTTCAAACCCCAGATTTCTCAACGAAGCATTAGAAGATGAATATTTCTTAATATCAGCTTTAGACGAAAGCTCTGTGAAAATCTACTATAAAAAAATAAGTCGGGTTTTCCTTCCTGACGCTATAACTCCAGAACGCACGAACCGATTTCCACGGTTTTGCATTCGTTGGAAAGATCTTAGGCTCCGTGAGGTTTATAGCAAAGAAAATTCAGGAAAAATTTCAACAGAAAAGCGGGAATTTCTTTTTTAATTTTTTTTATATATGGCAAAACAACGTTTGCTGGGTCAGCTAGTTTGGTATAAAATAGGGTTTGACACAATTTAACTGAAATTGCTTAAAAGAGGAACTTGTTTGAAATATCATCATGAAAACAAAATATTTTGTTTTTATTTTTAAATTAATGAACCATAGCTCCCCCATTTTATATTTTTGCATGATGCCCGGGATAACTCAACGCTTCTAACGATACCACATACATTGATAACGGTTTAGCCTTTAAGAAGTTATGGTGGAATAAAGAAGCTCATAAACATTATAAACATACACATATGAACCCTAAAAACATAACACTCCTTTTTTTGGGCAGTCGTGTAATAAGCCGAAAAAGTTTCTTAGATACGCGAGGCTATCTACCGGCAACATCCATTCGGCAAACACGCTTTGCCGTGGTCGACCAGGAAAACTCCTAATAGACCCTGTTCTCAGTTCAGTAAAGATAACATACTCAAATTTGAAAATGAAAACAATATATCTAGTTTTAATTTCCGCGAATATTAGTGGGTTGCAGGTATGCACCTCCCTCCCGCCCGCTATATTATGCACATGCAAGATTACTAGGCAAATGCAAGGATTTTAAGCACATGCAGGAAGGCAATGCAGGATGGTAATGGTGTTGGGTTTTGCATTGCCTTCCTGCATGTGTTGTTTTCATTTTCAAATTTAAAATGGATTTCCGCAAAGTAAAGCCTGACTCAATCAATTTTATAACCTACTCAGGTGGAACCATCCTGCTCTGGTCTTCAGTGTGTGTCATTATCGTAGTGGAGTCTCTCCAAAGTCCAAGATCCATCTTTCATGTTCCATATCATACCCTGTCACCTGTACATGTGAGGATCTTATGGCTGCGTCAGGGCATGGTGATGCAGCCCAAAGAAAAAATGCAAATTTTTGCCATCGATACGCTACGAAAAAGATGATGAGTATATAAACAGTAACTAAAACAGACCAACATGGGCCTTAACGAGAAATACGGTACTTCACTGTGAAGACTCTATCGATGATCTTGAATATTCATGCACCCCCCGTGGAATAGAATTGTAATATCATTGAGGAAAGATAAAACATTTTAGAGATCCTTAAGTAACACACGGAATTGAATACTCTAAGTCGTTCGGTTCCAGCAATTTTGGGTGCATTCATATAGCTGATATTGAGATATGGCTGATATATTACAAAAAAGACACAAACACTTATTATAAATATATTATAAGGTCATACGAATTTTAATGAAATTATTCACACGAATAAATTTCGAATTTTTTGACTGTCTAACGCTGATATATTAATTTTTCTAGAGCCTCTGGTTTTTTATCAAAGACTAGCGGCGCCCCGCGGTTTTACCCACGTTGTAATATGGGGATAATATAGCCTATGACACTCCAAAATAACGTAGCTTTCTATTGGTGAAACAATTTTGAAAATCGGTTCAGTAGATCCAGAGATTACCCCTTACAACGTCACAAAGTCACAAACGTTACCTCATTATAATATTAGTAGGTAGCTGGCCCGAGCAACTACGTCTGCGTCACATAAGAGAAAAAAAACAGCTCTTACAATGTTTTTGATTAACGCTTTTCTCCTATTGCTCGTAGTGTGATATTTACATACAACCTTCCTCGATAAATTGGCTAACTAAAACTAATTTTCGTTAAATCATCATCAATTATCAGTTAAATACGAACCTGTAGTTCCTGAGTTTAGCGCGATCAACCAGAAAAAACAAATAAAATCTTCAGCTTTATAATATTAACTAGCTTCTGCCCGCGACTTCGTCCGCGTGGAATAGTTACTTTACCCCCGATTTTGAAACTCTCAGCCCGATCGGTTTAAAATTGACAAAGTTTCATACAAAGTTTCATCCCCTATTTTATCCCTTTAGGGGCAGAATTTATCCCCCTGGGGGTAGAATTAATCAAAACCCTTTCTTAGCGGATGCCTACGTCATAACATCTACCTGCATGTCAAATTTCAGCCCGATCCGTTCAGTGGTTTGGGCTTTGCGTTGATAGATCAATATGTCAGTCAGTGAGTCACTTTTGAGTTATATATATTTAGATAGATATAAAAAGCTGAGTATTCCTCGAAGAAACTTGGTTGCGTTAACTTCAAAGTCCAAAGTGCGTGTCCGACATAGACTTGACCATTTTTTTTCTTTACCAATGAAAGCCCTAGAAAGCGGCAGTAATTAATGGTTAGCTCTTAATGCCTACTGCATTTGTAATTCCGCAGCACTTAAATGTGAAACTACAATAGTCTTGATGGAAACGACCTTTTTAGCAATACCATTGTACTTAGTGTAGTCCACAACCAAATTTAGATGACTCATAAATCCATTTTAGTATGTCCATTTAGTTAGTAGGCACTAAATTAATAATTCATCACAAATTCCTAGCATAACTAATAAATTAAACGCGGTAAATAAAAATAAATTTAAAGCAATTAACAAAAGTCAGCATAAAACTTCGAGTTTTTGTCTTTGAATTGTAACACTTCAGAAAGCCATTTATATATTGATAAAAGTGCAATTCAATTATCATTGAACTTTTAAATAAAATGTCTTTTGTCTTACTTTATCTACATTCGTATGTTTGTTTTTATCAGTTTTGTGTACAGAGCAAGGAATCCAGTAGTGACTCGAGACGTCATCCTTACCAATATTATAACCACGTAAGTAACTTTTTATGTCTGTTTGTAACCATTTCATGTCTGAAACTGAACCGCTTTAGATGAAATTTGGCACAATGGCAGACCATGTATTTGACATGGTTCTTTTTGTCCCGGAGTTATAAATTTTAACAAGAGCACAGCCGGTGGGAGAAGAAATATACTAATAAATAAGCAAACAGGTTGTTTGCAAGCTGTTCACACAAACTCAGGAAAGTAGTAGGGAATCCAGCACGCTTAGGCAGAACAAAAACAGATTGCTTTCCGTATTCCGGCCTCCCTAACTTTTGCCTAACGAGCCAGCCCACACCGCTGACCCATTAGCGTTAAACCCCCTAAATAATATCAACCTGACCCAGCCTGTCCCTTGCTACCCTCCCCAAATATCCCGAGGCCCGTGTCCCACAGGGGATATCCTTAGCGAGCGGGCATTTAGCTTGTAAGCTTAGTTTTTAGCTCTGGCTGTAGGCATTAAATTTATTTGAGATAGATAGTCCAGTTGAGCAGTAACCAACCTGAGTGTGCTGAACTGCGAGTGGCCCCGTCCAAAAACAAGCATGCAAGTTGCATTACACTGCGGGCTACCGAGGCCAAATGTCGTTCATCGCTCGATCGTGCCAAGCAATGTAATTAAACTTGCATGCAAGTTGCTTGCAAGAGGAATAGCGGCGCTTGCTTTGTACTGAAAGTTTTGACATCTCCGTCGTTAGTACATGCCGTCGAGGCACTGCAGTGCTCTGTGGATAGTTTTTATCAATTGTCTGTGTTGTTATCAGTTGAAAGTCGTTCTGGCACCTTCAGTTTAAAAAGATGTTACGCTCAACGTTTGCCCTTTTCTATTAATACAGTAATTAGTAGCTAATCTGTGAATTAAAGGGACTTATCTTCATGTCTTACTGGAAAGAAATCAACTCGTAGACACCTTTCAAATGAAAGGCTTATCGCCAACAAGCGCCTTAAGCGGGGATATCCTTTTTGGATATTTTGTAATTAGCGTTGACTGATAATTTAATAATGTTAGTGGTCATTTATAATCACTGTGAAAATTGTACATGACTTTTGCAATATAAATTAATTTTCACAGCAAAATGGTTGGCGAATGAAGGGCAAAAATTATGCAGCCGAGTTTAAAAAGTAAAGAAAACACTGGCCAAGTACAAGTTGGACTCGTTTCGTACCATCACTACATAGTATAAAACAAAGTCGCTTCCCGCTGTCTGTCCCTATGTATGCTTAGATCTTTAAAACTACGCAACTGATTTTGATGCGGTTTTTTTAATACACAGAGTGATTCAAGAGGAAGGTTTATATGTATACTACATGCATAATATAGCGGAGATTTAATATCAATATTGCACCCGTGCAAAGCCGGGACGGGTCGCTAGTTATCTATAAAAACGGCAAAAAACCACGTTTGTTGTATAGGAGCCCCTTAAATATTTGTGTTATATTCTGTTTTTTAGTATTTGTTGTTATAACGGCAGCAGAAATACATCATCTGTGAAAAGATCAACTATCTATGCATCACGGTACATGAGATACAGCCTGGTGACAGACGGACAGACAGACGGATGGACAGCGAAGTATTAGTAATAGGGTCCCGCTTTACCCCTTTGGGTAAGTAGCACTAAAAAGTAGGCATTAGAAACAATTATGGTACTGTGAACCAAATAAGTACTTACATTTGCAATGAAAATAATTTAAAAAGAAAAAAACACACACACACTGATATAGAGGAAGTAGAAATTAGGATTAGAAACGATACTGGTTAAAAAATTGGTGGGTGTTTTGCGTAAATGGCAAAATTTTCTATTAGAAATAATGTTGACCTAAAATTGGAAGAAAACCGTTTTATTCTGGTATTATCTTCATGTCTTACTGTAAAGAAATCAACTCGTAGACACCTTTCAAAGTAAAGACTTATCGGAAACAAGAACCTAATGCAGGCATTTCCTTTCTTTAAAGTTTTGCAATTAGCGCTGACTGATATTTTAATATTGTAACTGGTCATTCGTCGCTGTTTTTGGTTGTTTCTTCATTTTTTGAACACCGAGCAGGGGGGGGGGGGGGCAGAGGTACGACCCCCCGCCCTAAACGTACGCATCACAGCGTACACGGTATAAATTGGTGTAAACAATAAACAAACATGTGAGTTAAGCTATCCTGAAAGATTTGCTATCATTTATTGAAGAGTTCCCCTTCCTATCTCTATTCTTCATCAGATCTTCACCAAACTAGAAAGGGATCACCTTGAAATACTAAGATGCTCTTCCAAACCACAAAAAAAAAGAAAAAAATATTTGTCAACTGGAGAACCTCCTCCTCTTTTGGAAGTCGGTTAAAAAGGAAAACAATAGACCCATTCAAGAATAATAAAAGACGATACAAGCCCAATAATTGTTGGGTGGTGTATGTAAATGGTAAAATCTTTTATTATAAAAAGAAAATATACAATTCCGACTTGTAAATCACAATAGTACTTGAGTAGCCTTCGTAGATAGCAAGTCTATACATGGGTATTATTTACCCTCCAAATCTTAACAAGATACAGCAAGATACCTGAGGTACATAACGTCACTGTAGAATATATGATACTGAAATCCAGACATCACAAGAAACGAAAACAACGGTTAATTTCGTCTATGTCTTTTTAAATGTGCTTTTGTCTCATGTTTTGAATGATAAAAAGTATTTATTTATGTTATTAACTTTACGGTTTCGCCGTATTATAAAATACCTACGTGGTTTTCATACAACTTTTACAACAAAAAAATATTTTTTGACATACGAGCATAGAAATTATATCTATGCATACGAGGTATTCATTCTACAGCGACGATAAGTGACGTATCGATAAAGGGGTTCCAAAGACAACTTCAGAATAAAGTTTTATTCTTCAAAGCGCAACGTTAATTTCCAAGCGACATCTTTCAACCCCCACTTACCGAACAGCCGTTACCTACGTCCAAAAACCGCCTCTTCCGTGTTTCGAAATTTAAAAATCGCAAATCGCTCGAATAATTTGTTCGCATTGTCAGCTTGCGTACGCGCATCAGATAAAGACTTTGTTTTAAAACGTCGCACATGGTTTTAGTAATGAGATATGGCGATTTATCATATTAATAAAGTGCCTTTTAATTGTTCGTGTGTTGATTTTGAAATTATATCGCCGCAAAGACTTTCGGTGGCTAAGATTTTTTTTTGTAACAGTAACAGTAAGTAACAGAATTTAATTGTTATAACACAATTAAATTCTGTTACTTACTACATGTTTATATTGGTCATACTTTATGTTAAAGTTAATCTATACATATAAATAAAATTGGAGCGTCGGTCAGTTTGTAATATTGAAATAACAGCTTTTTATTACATGCATTATGAATACGGTACATATACCAAAATAATATTAATACAATTTTGTCTGTCTGTCTGTCTGTTTGTTCCGGCTAATCTCTGAAATGGCTGGACCGATTTTGAAAGGACTTTTATTGGCAGGTAGCTGATGTAACAAAGAGTAACCTGTGCGATAAGACCGCCCATTGTATACTTGTTTTTATAAACTGTTTATCTTAAATTTATTATTGGTGTGCAATAAAATATCAATAACAATTAATTAAACTCGTTTTTGGTAATTTGGGTAGTTTTTAATGAAGCTAATTAATTGATCCATGAATTAACACAATCAGCTATTAATTATTATTATTAAATTTATATCGTAGTAATAAAACTATTATCAAATAGACATGGTACTTATAATGACACTATAAAAATGATACTAGTAATATTAATTAAAAAGCCTATAAATATCTGTTGCAAATAATGGTATCCACTCAAAAGCAATTATTATTATGGCAATAAAATAAGGGTTTTTAAAGTTTAACAATAATTAAAATTAAGATTAGATAACTGTTGTTTAATACCTACAGAGAAGTCGCGGTGGCCTACCACATAAATAATTAAAAAGAAAAACAAGATTTACAAACCAAACCAACCAACCAATAAACATATAAGTTTAAATAGTCCCGACGAATTAGATTGGTTCAAAGTATTTATAACTTGAAAAAAAAAAGTTTGAATTTAATCCAATACTAACACATTATTTTCCTAGTAACAATATTAATCCACCCTATGGTATTTTTTAACTTAATAAGTAAGGCTACTCTTAACAAGAAACATAAAACAAGAAAAGAAAAAGAAAAACAATATGTAATATCGCACAAAACCGGACAGAACCAGCTGCTCTTTCCTGCGGTACCCAAAACCGTCGACACCAATTACACGATTCCTTTGTATCACCCGCTTCGAACATCAAAGAGACCGCACTGAACGATTCTTCATACTCATTTACTAAAATTAAAGCACTATAGAACGACCAACACTACTTGAGCCATGACTTTTGATACAAATTGAAATGGGAAGACGAAAAATGTTTGATGTGTTATGGAGTAAGGGTCTTCCTTCTTGGTGGGTCCATCATAGTGTTGCAAGATGTCAAATAGTCAAAGATTCACCGACTTATTATCTTATTAACTGTGTGTACATTTTTTTTTATGATCATTTAAATTGACCGTGTCATTTGTAGGTGTGTGCGTGTGGGTTCCCTAATTGTTATTTTTCCTTTTAGTTTGTAATCGAGTTGGATTCTTTAAATTGTGGAAAGCCTATAGAATGTTCCTACAGTCTCGTAATACTGAACTAATTCAATGAAGAATGTTTTACGCCTACGGTTTTTGTAGTTTGTGTTTGTATGTTTTTGTAAGATCTGCAATGAACTACTTATTGAACCATTTCTAATATATAAAACTGCAATTATTTAAGCTAACAGATTTTCTGCTTGCGAAACTAGCCTGTTGTTTTTTTTTTTTTTGAGAAAGAATTGAGAATAAACAAATTTATATGAACAATAAACTTTGCTTGATGAAGCTCACTTAATTTCATCAAATTATTTTTTATTTTGTGATCAATTTTTTTTTGTCAGCATATTATAATTTCTTTTGTCATCAAATTATTTTTTCTTTTTTGGTCAAACAATTTTTCCTTTTGTCATCGATACAAGGCATCATTCATTTTGAAGTTGGGGTACTTAGACAATGTTTCACAAATACCTGAAGAGTAATTCGCTTATTTTTAAAGATCATTCGGTGTCATAAACTGAATAAAAAAACTTTGATTTCCCTTTTTTTGATAACTTTTCGACATTATATATATCATAATATCACAGATATGGTATTGCGAATGAATTCGAATGCTTTTTAATAATGATAAGATTGGAATTACGTTTAAGTAAACTACATCTTAAGCGTTAGACTAGTTAAGTTGCGGCTTTCATTCGAAATAGGATCCCCGGAACGCAAAGTGCATTAGGTGGAACACGGGTGTGTTGTTGTCAGTAAGAGAGAGAGACACTCCCTTCCGCTCCACACAGAGCGGAAAAAGTCATTTGATGATTTCCCATGCTTACTAAATAGGACACTAAGATCCGTTCTATCAGTAAATGCCATTAACGAAATACCCAAATACAAGGCATTGATCATGTGGCACTTCGACACAGTTTATTAATCCATACGTTTTTGACGTTTTGAAAATCACCTTCGCCACGACACTCCTGCAGAATCTTACTTTTCCATAGCCTCTTATCCTATTATAGTAACCATACCATCATTGAAATTAATCAAAGCCATACTTTGCATGAAGATTCACCAAGCCCCGTTAATTCCCCAGTCCATTGCGCAGACGCAAGATGTCTACGATAACGTAGCACAATTAGCGTATGCAAACACTGTAATTATATTCCTAGTATTGCATATGGTACTGCAAGTTTTTGTGTAGAGAAAATCTTGCGCACGTGCGCGTTTTTAGGGATGCGTGGGTGAATTGTGAAAGCGTTTGGTTGGCCACCCAGCACTGGAGTTTGTGTGGTCATTAAGGAATGGATCTTAGTTTTCTGCATAGTATAAACAGAGGTGCAAACACGCACTAAGTACAATCCTATTATTCTACGAAGAATCAGTCAGTTTTGTAGCACTGCTTATTTCTAATTTTGGTGAAACAAATATAAAAAAAATATGGGTAAATTATAGTCAAATGGATTGACTAAAATTTTTAAATGGACGTTGTCTTTAGAAATTACTGTACCTACCGTATTTAGTATGCCTGGTGAATTATTATTTTATTATTAGTAAAAATAAGATTAAGTGAAGCGAGATTCCCTGCCGAAGTTTGTGTTACCGAATAGCTATAACTTGGGTTACCTATTGTTAGGAACGTCACCAAAAGTTTTTAACCAATTGTGCTCCATTGGTGACAAAACATTGCTCAACGGGTGATATGGTGGTCAAATGTGATAAAAAAAACAATAAGTGTCTGCTAAAATAAAAAAAAAAAAAAAAAACAAAATATATATTTATAATAATTTATTTCAGGTACCACCCATATTATAAAATAGCTTCAATTATAAAATAATAAATACAAAATCACATAAAAATAATACAAAGGAACTAATACAATATAAATGAAACACAAACAATCAAATTAAAAATTAAATAAATTAAAATCAAATTGAATAACAAAAAAAGGGGTGAGACTTGCTTCGGGCAAAAAGAAAAGTGTTTTAACCAGTTCATATTTTAATGACAATGAGCTCTTAAAATTATGATGAAGTATATCCCATGTATATATTCTCTCTCCATAAATTCCTACAGAACCCAGCCGACTAAAAACGTTACTACCTTTAAAACCAAGTAACCATGTAAGTAGCGGGCACGCAGCCGCCCGCGCCGTTGATCAAGCATGCGATCCAATCGTTTGGATATTTTTCACTGCGTTTAAAACTAGCCCACACTCATTACTCGCTATAAAGTTTAACTACTTATAGTTTTCTAATTGTAATTGAAAACACAAACGCATTCTTATGAGCTGTAAGTGAGACGAAATGTTTCGCGATTTTTAAAGTTATTTCTTTCACACACTTCGCCGTGAATGTTTCAACTGCTAGAACCTAGACTTTGTGAAGACTTAAGGTTAAGCCACATATATCCGGGCCGTGTCCGGGACGTAGTCTGCCTAGACCGTGATCCGTCAGGCGGTCAGGTCAGATATGTCCCAAGCGCGGCCCGGATACGAACGTGTGTAAACGAGTTCATGTAAAATTTATGAAATGCTGGTAATTCTTTGAGCTTTTGACAGACCAGACCGCAGTCCACGTTCATGTCCTGACCATGAAAAGTATGAATGTATCTACATACATACGTGGATTAACGTTAAGTTTACTCAATAAAGCTGCGGCTCAAAAAATTTTTTTTCCATGATCCTTTTTGAAACAAATATGTACAACTGAGATGCTAGACAAAGGTGTCATTGAATTAGTGATAGTGATTGACGATATGCAAAAATATAAGGGATTGATAACGTGACGTAGGTACACGACATTGTCACACTGTCACACACTCTTTTACATTTTTGACTCCCTCGCAACTCTATCGCTGGCCTCTGAGGGCCAATTCTATTTTTTTTTTCAGCAACGTTCGCAGTCGCATAATAGGCTAGTTGACAAAATTTGGAAATTAGTTTAAAACTATAGCTTAGCATCTATTTCACCCCAAAAATATATTATTTTATGAAAAATAGGTCTTTTACATTAGTATTTTGAGACTTTTGAAATGAATTTGAAATTGATCGCGAAAAAGGCCAAGACTGTCATGGCGTCTTTAATGACGTCACACCTCGGGAAACAGTCGTGTTTGTATATAACAGTCAGCTGTGTTTTTTAATAAATAATGAATTCCTCGTATTATAAATACTGTATAGTGCCCCAATGTAAAAGTACAACGGTAACGCAAAACAAATTATTCATATATGTTCCAAACAATAAACAAATACGAAGAAAGTGGTTAAAAATGACAAAGTGGGAAGATTCTCTTACTTTATCAACTGATTCCACAATTTATTTCATTATTATTTAAGTATTATACACAACTCGATGTATCTATTTATAAATGTATAGTAAAAGAAATGAATTTTGCAAAATCTACCATAATATACCACACAAAACCTATAAAATTTTATGACTTGAATAGGGTTTTATGATTTATTTGAGTTAAATATTTATTTGTTTAAAGTCGTTTTTTGCTGCGAGTGCTGTTTTTTAATCCTGAGTGTGACGAGGGATTCCAAGGCACGAGATGCAAAAAACTTTACTCTAGTGTAACGCACATAACTTTTCACTTCGGCAGCGAGAACACTTTACGAGTTAAAATAATAAACAGGAATAGTAGGTACTTTATACTTAATTCTGCATTAATAACTTGTTGGTTTTACTCTTCCGGTGTTAAAATACTGTTCTCGTAGCTAGTTTCACTTATATTTTACGATTATTTTAATATTTTTTAACTTTTCAACTCTACGCCAGCCACGTTTGATTCTGGAGCTCTTTTATTTAAATTGAGGTGTATTCGGAAATTGCACCCATTATATTTTATTATTCAAAATATATTATGTAACATTACTGAAACTAGAAATAAATATGTAGAGGTTAAATATCAGTTTTATTTGCAGTAAATACTTATTTTCGCTTAAATACAACAATAAGTTAAAAATTCAATAAATTACATTAAACGACATAATTATCTTTTTGCAAATATTCTTTAGTTAGTAACGAAATTCCGAACGTGTTTGTCTCTGAGGTCGAATTCAAAATCGGAACTTCGAAAGGCCTGGTCTTTGTCTCTCTCTTTCTAATGGCGGGAAAGAGATAGAGTGTAAATGTTTCGAATTGTAGGTATGATTAACCTAAGGCTGAATGAGCTGATGGCTGAATGGGCTGGTTGACTGGTAGAAAGTGCCTAAGGCATTAAGTCCGCCTCTGTACATTTGTGCGTAAAGTATTAAATAAATAAATAAATAAATAATGAGATATTCGCGGCTTTCTGAAAATAAAATAATTTAAAAGTTATTCAGTGAGCAAAATCGATTTTGCTCACTAATTCAGGCAGCAAAACCTACAATCATGTTTGAGCTACTGAAGTGAAAATATTATTTTCGTTTTATAAAATGTAATAATTCAATGCAGCTATAAGGAACTACCATAGTTGAAAAAACGAAGGATGTCAATAATCGCAGAGTGTTTGAATGAGCCAAAGGAAAGTAGTACCCCAAGTTTATCCGTTTTTCAAAACGAACTGTATTAATTTAAAAACAATTGCTGAAAGCTCGCGAAATAACCTGTTCACTTTATACGAAAATGATAGCAACAACATAGCGTTTCGCGAGGTGTGACGTCACGCTTCCATGCTCTTCTCTGATTGGTGTTTAATGTCACGTGATTAAACGCCTCATTTTGTCGATTTTATTTTGCAAAAATATTTTTAATCCTTTGTTATATTAATAGAAAAGTTGTTTTTTTGTTTACTTATTATCATGGTTAATCATTAGAAACTCAAAGCCATCCGATTTATTCTTAGTGGAAACAAGCCTATTATCAGTTGCAATATTATGTCAAAACCTCCATTGCCATACATTTTTGACACTGTGCGATTGACATACGAATCCGAATTATGCTTAAAAATTTGTAGAATTTGCACTATGGACGAAGTGAAGTAAGTACCAGACTGTAACTGGAACCTAAGATTTGTCATACAGACCTATAACATGAAATGTAATAATAACATGAAAGCAATGCACCACCGTTACATGGTGGACATCCCACCCACAAGCACAAAACGTTTTAGGAACACATTCATTGTGCGTACAGCTAAGGAGTGGAATTCCCTGCCAGAGTCTGTGTTTCCTGATAGCTACAACCTGGGAATCTTTATGCCAGGAGTGAATAGTTTACTTCAACGACCACATCATCGCTAACCATCAGGTGAGATAGTGGTTAAACGCGTGCTTAGCAATAGAAAAAAAAAACAAAAAGGCTAAAATTTCGACACGAGTGAAATGCGACGATCGATTCCCAGTCAAACGACGTAGGAGATTAAAAATGCATCATCTAGCTGTTTTAAGTGTTTATCCAATGACATTGATTAAAAGGTACTTCGACGTGGTTGCGGAATTTGTTCGAAAGTGTCACCACGGCCCTAGAACGCAAAGGGCACTAAAAGGATCCCTGGTGGGTTTAGTCAGTAAAAGTCTGACACTCCCTTCCGCTCCACCCAGAGCGGGAGAAGTCATTTGATGATTTCCCATCCAGAAAAAAGGTACTTTGACGCGGTCATTGGTGGCACAACTTTTGTGCTGTTTAGATAAAGTCAGTGTATGTTAAATAAATAAATATTATTATTATAATAATATTAAATAGTATTAAATACAGGAATTGAGCTGCATCGGTCAGACTGGACGCCGACCCCAATACAGTGAGTAAAAAGCTGGGTGAATGCTGTCTTGTAATGCCTCAGCCGTGGTCTGCCAAAGAGAACGCTATGAGAATACCAGCGCTCACAGACATATAATATGTCTGTGCCAGCGCTGCATTTATTTTATTTTTTTAAAGATTTCCAGAAAAAGAGGATATTCTCGAATTGCCTGTATTTTTTTTGTGTTTACCTAAAGAATTTGATAGTCTGTAATCTCTCGAAGTAATTCCAATTGTGAAGCGAAATATACTGCCGACATTTTGGCAATCTCATGTCGTCAGTTTATGTCGGCTCACAATTTCTCGTCAAACCCTACAGACAGAAATAGGAGTCCCGAGCAAAATAGGAGCGCAGCGGGGCTCCGAAGTCGGTTGGAATGTTGAAATTGTAATACATACTTATCGTTTCGTTGCTTGCTATTCCACAATTTTTTGGAATGACTTCCAGAGATTATAGACTATCAAATTTTGACCTTCGATGAATTGTCAATTGAACATATGAAACACTATTTTTGTTCAGTTGACAATTCATCGAAGGCTTACATTCTCAAAGTTATTATAATAATCTTAGGAACTTTGCCATTTTCTGGTGACTTGCTTAAAATATTATAAAGTATAGTATATTCTGGTAAATAGTATGCACCAAGGTTATGAAACAATTAATTTTAAAAGCCCAATTAATATTTGTCAAGAGGTAGGTTAAAAATCGCATGCAATTAAACTTTTGTATAATTTGTACCTACATATTTAAAATATTTAACTTAAATTAGGTAGGTACATATAAAATACTGAATAGTCACAAATGTAAGTAATTTTAAAGAATTTATTTTAGTTTTTCCTCGTAAACTGAAGGTAATAATTATTCATATAGAAATAGATCGACGTAAGGATAATAATGAAAACTGGCTAAGTGCGGGTCGGACAAGCGCACGAAGGGTTCCGTACCATCATCTGCCTAGCCTTTTCCCCAACTATATTGGGATCGGCTTCAGCTGGTTAAGCTGGATTCAGCTGAATACCAATATTTTACGTGAAGCGGCTGCCTACCAGACCTTCACAACCCATTAACTGGGGAACACGGTACTGTAAGACTGGTGTAAGATTTTTAACTTCTGACAATCCGTAACGACTGCCAAAGATCATCAAATAACAGCCGGGACCAACGGCTTAACGTGCTTTCCGAGTCACGGAGAAGTCTCGTTATGTTAAGATGGTCACCCATCCACAGACCAACCTCAGCAAGCGTTGCTTAAATTCGAAGATCGACCCGTGCGGCTGTTATAATTTAGTCAAGGGCCTCCTCTACTCTCCCGTATCATCTATAAAAAAGACACGAAATATTTATCGGGGCTCCCATGAGCCCCGTTAAATATTTATTTTATTTTGTTTTTTAGTTTTTGTTGTTTTAGCGGCAACATAAATACACCATATGTGAAAATTTAATTGCTGTGTGGTTTATGAGATACAGCCTGGTGACAGACGGACCGAGAGACAGACGGACGGACAGCGGATTCATAGTAATAGGGTCCCGTTTTACGCTTTTGGTACGGAACCCCCAATAATAACACTATACTATAATCCCAGTCAGTCTATCTACCCAGCCTTTTCCTAAATATTTTAGGGACTGTTTCCTTTGTGATCGGATGCAGCTGGGTACCAATATTTTACACTGAGCAGCTGCCTATCCGACTTCCACAACCCACACACAGATATCCACTGGAAAGACTGGTGTTGAATATTCAAACTTCTAACTTCCTTAGCGACTGTCAAAGACACTTCTTAACACTAAGCCTCGGATGGCACGTTAAGCTAAATATGATTTCTGAGGCACGGAGGAGTCTCGGTATGATATGGAAGGTGAATCATCCATGGAATAACCTCGGCAAGTGTTGCTTAACCTTTAAGATCGACACGTGCAGCTGTTATTATTTACTATACCAATAAAATGTAAACCTTATAAATTTTAGTAAATAGAAATATAATCTAAGAATCACTACTATATAACCATTTAAATAAAATAAAAAACCCTAAACTAACTAAAACTAAAAATAGTCAAAAGATGGCGTCGAAAAATTCCTCCGCATCGCTGGCCACTGGTAATGTACCCAAAAGGCTGGCAGCATTACCACGCTGTAAGTATGGCAATGCTTATCCTTTGTCCAAGGTTAAAGCCAGCCCTTGAGTCACGCGAAGTGTCAACTAAACGTCTTGACAAATCTTTATATAAGTTATGAGCTCTTGGACCCCATGACCCGAGAGTTTCAACCCCAAACGGCTCGAAAATATAACTATCAACAAGGTAAAATGGTGTTAAAATCAAAATTTTGTACTTACCTGCCGAAGTTTTATTTTAAAATCAATACTTTTTACCTACTAAATTTCGATTAATTTGTCTATGGTCTAGGTCATTATGACATTCATAGTCCGAGAGCTAGAGACACAACATCGCAAAAATAATAATACCTCATCATAATAATTTATAGACATGGCTACCACAAGACTGCCCTTTTCATACCGTCCATGTTTTTTCATAGTTACCGCTACAAATGATGATTTATATACCTCGGCGTGTTGTTGTTTGTGTTACTTTGCGGTCGTATACCTAAAGGGCGTCAATGTTACTTTATAATTGAGGGTTGATCTTGTTGTGCGTTTGCCCGGTTGAGCAGTAACCAGCCTTAATGTGCTGAACTGCGAGTAGTCCATTCAAAAAAAAAAAAAAAAAAAATTGTTGTGCGTTTAAACCTGTTCTGGAACTGCAACCGCCGCCGCTTAGTTTTAGTAACATGTTTTCTGTTAAGAATAAAACTGTTTATTTATTTTTTTCCAACTCTTTCCTAGATTTCTTATTAACAACGATCTGATGATTAGAAGATAAAAGAACATTTTTTATCGAACAGTCTGAAATAGGATGTTCTTGTAATTAGACCAAGTTTGAAGTAATTATGAAACAATCAATCAAATAGAAGCATTTATTTAAAACGAACCATTTAAAAGCACTTTTGAACTGTGGTTCAAACGGCCGATCAGTAAATAATATGGAACTGGTTACACTTTCCAAAGCGTAGAACATTCCAAATAGAAGAACGTGCAAGAAACTTCGAGAAGACTTGCTAACTAAGTAGGTAGTGGACATAAGATAAATCTTAGTTTTTTTTTCTAGTTATTATGTTCATTGATAATAAGTATAAGTATGTATTATTCTTAATAACTCAAGCTTCACAACACACCATAAGTCAGCTAGAGATCTGGTACTGGCTCGTCGTTTGAAAAAAGTATAAGCCTTATTCTGTAACAATAGGAAGTAGTGACGGGAGAACGTTTTAGGGGACTGTCTTTACGTTAAACTAGCTTCTGCCCGCGACTTCGTCCGCGTGGAATAGTTACTTTACCCCCGATTTTGAAACTCTCAGCCCGAAGATTCATATAAATTTTCATCCCCTATTTTATCCCCTTGGGGGTAGAATTAATCAAAATCCTTTCTTAGCGGATGCCTACGTCATAACATCTACCTGCATGCCAAATTTCAGCCCGATCCGTTCAGTGGTTTGGGCTGTGCGTTGATAGATCACTATGTCAGTCAGTCAGTCACTTTTGAATTATATATATTTAGAAAAAGTATAAGCCTTATTCTGAAACAATAGGAAGTAGTGACGGGAGAACGTTTTAGGGGACTGTCTTTATGTTAAACTTTGACGTTCAAAAAGTACTGTCTCTCAATATAATTAGAAAATAAAAACGAATTTTGATTAAGATCTTCGTGTATTTTAAGCCAATAGGTATATAATAATTATGGCCACCGCATACTCAATTAAGTCGTCACTCTTGTAGAACTTTTTTAATAGACCCTTCATTGATCACAAAAGTGACGGTTATTTCAAAACATAACTCAATCAAACGTAACGTAACCATTAGCCATTAGTACCAACTTGCTTAACAGATGCTCATTTAACATTAATTAACAAAATGCCTTTACTTCTTCATAATTACAAACTCGTTCAATCCATCTTTCGTGTTGTTATTAATATTATACAAGTGCACAACGGAAGGACACATCAGTGTTGCAAAGTATGTAAAAAGTTTACGAAAAAAAATAAAAAATACAGGTTTTATCTAAAATCTAGATATGTGGATAATTACAAACACCCGTCCACGAGGTAACGTTCTCTGAATATTAAAAAAAAATATACACAGCGGCCGCCATTACCATTACAACGATTATACACCGTTTGGCGAAAAAAGTTTGTGTTAAAAATTATACCTGGACCCTTCCATACCAAAATGGCGTAAGTGACAAAGAAAATTCAAACGGAAATTGATCTTATCCAGAAGACTTTAGAATTGAATTTTCAAAACGTCGTGATAGCATTAGAATGCCCTAAAAATTTATTACAGCGGACGCGTAGAAAAACATTAAGCAATCTGTAATTTGTATAGTACGAGAGACAGGGAGCTACGATTGTTCGCCTATAGAATGTCATACGTTAGAGGGAGTCAGATAGATTTCTGTAGCTACTTTTCTAACAATGTTGTTGGTAGCCAATCCGGGAGCAGTAATGGGCGGGTCGGCTCCTGTGTTCAAATAGATTGATGAAAATTGGTTCCTTATGTTGGGTTCAGCAGGATTATAGTGATAAAAAACGGGTATTTTTTGGAACTGTGTTTTGTAGAGTTCTCCGAATTTGAATTCAGTTTGGTTGTTAGAAATTAAAATTGGTTAAATGGTAGACAAGTTTAGGCGGTAAATGGTTTCCTGCAAGTTTAGGTTAAGTATTTATCTAAATAGTTACCAACCCGAATTTTAAAGTTATCTTACTCTTATCATTGTTATTTTTTTTTTACATTTTTTATGACTACTTATAAAAATCACACCAATCAAGATCAATAAAAGTGATTGTGTTTTAATTACTTAAAAAGAATTAGTTATCCACTGACCCACCCCGGATCTGCAATGAGATGGTTTTTTTTTGTGAAGACCGTTTAAAAAAACTGTTGTGTAGTTTAGGAAAAGTAAGTTGAGAAAACGACAAAGGCAGACAGCGATTTTAATTCATACTTAATCTCTCCCTGCCTAGCCTTTTCCCAACTACATTGGGATCGGCTCCCAGTCAAATCGGATTCAACTGAATACCAGTGTTTGACGTGGAGCGGCTGCCTACCAGACCTCCACAACCCATTAACTGGGGAACACGGTACTTCTTGGCAAGACTGGAGTCAGATTTACTGGCTTCTGACAATCAGTAACGACTGCCAAAGATCTACAAATGACAGCCGGGACCAACGGCTTAACGTGCTTTCCGAGGCACGGAGGAAACTCGGTATGTTAAGCGTTACCTTGGCAAGCGTTGCTTAACCTTGAAGATTGACCCGTGCGGCTGTTAGTCTTAAGCCTTTAATTCATACTTACTATTTATTTATTTTATTTAACAAGTAGGTACACACATGAGGCGACTGCCTATATTAACTCCAAAAGCCAGTCAGTAGTGAACAAGATATCCCTTGGCAAGAATAGCACCTTTAATGACTTTCAAATATAGTCAAAGTGACTACCGGAATACTTTCTGAGGCTCGGAGGAAACTCGGTATCTTGGCTTCTAAGATACAGGCTTATTACCTATACCCTATCTGTTTAGGTAGTTAACTAAAGGTAAACAATCTTGGTATGTCTTAACGAAAAATGTTTTTGAAAAATATGAAATACGTTTTACAACATGAAATACTTTCAGATTTTCTAAAATTATAGATAATTGATTTGTATAAGTAATATCCATATTTTAAAATATATTTTACATAAAAAGACATACCAAGATTGTTTACCTTTAGTTAACTGCCTAAACAGATAGGGTATAGTTTAGAAGTCAGACGTTCGACCTTGAATTTTTGTCAATGTTGTACAACTTAGTTTTAAGACACAATTCTGTATTATCCTTATTTTCCTTCCTTATTATTATCTACCGGATGGTCATCCATCCACATTGCTTTACCTTGAATTTCGAACCATCCAGCCGTTATTATTCAGCCGAGCACCTCTGGTACTCCAAACAGAAATAACAACCTACTCTCACTTTTACTGGCGTGCGTTTTTCGCATTGCATGCTGCATAACTCGCATTTTGACAGATCACAGATTAAAACAAAAACCAAAGGAAACTTTTTGTTGATTTTCGTAAAGCGTAATTCATGTTTATCAGCAAAACCGTGGTTCACTTAAAACGGCTGGGTGAATTTTGATGAGACTTTCATTCATACATATTATCTTACAACCGAATCGAAAACATTGCTCTGCACGCAAGCCCAAAAGAAATTTGTAACGTTTAAAGAGAAATCTATACTAATATTATAAAGCTGAAGAGTTTGTTTGTTTGTTTGTTTGTTTGTTTGTTTGTTTGAACGCGCTAATCTCAGGAACTACTGGTTCGAATTGAAAAATTCTTTTTGGGTTGAATAGACCATTTATCGAGGAAGGCTTTAGGCTATATATCATCACGCTTAAGCCAATAGGAGTGGAGCAGAATAAAGAATGTTTTAAAATCGGGGATTCCACGGGGACGAAGTCGCGGGCAGCAGCTAGTGTTTTAATAATCCTACATGGACTGGAAGATGGGATGATTAATTTAAAATATTGCGATACCCGAATATTTTCAATAGCTTAAGGTCATAGTTATACTATATATCTATGTGCCAATAGTTAGAAACTAGTAAAACCGAATCAATTTCAAAGATTTTCATAGATAATAATGAATTTTGTTTTTAGGGCATAAAAAATCCTACTGATATTATAAACGCGGAAGTTTGTAAGTATGGATGGATTATGGACGGAGTATAGTATGTTACTCTTTCACGCAAAAACCACTGAACGGATTTGGATGAAATTTGGCACACGGATGGTTTATAACCAGGATTAACATATAGGATATAGTTTTTACCCCGATATTCCCACGGGATCGAAACTTATGCGGGTGAAACCGCGGGGCGCTGCTAGTCTTCCATATCGCCTAAGTGCTTACCTAGAACACAACAGTACTGCCACGTTGAATGGCAATACTGATTTTTTAACGACTTCCAAAAAAGGAGGAGGTTCTCAAATCGACTGTAATTTTTTTGTGTGTGTTTTACCTCATAACTTTATACCGATTTTGATTATTCTTTTTATATTAGCTAGTGCTTTGTCATGTGGTCATTCTGAGTGAGATCTGACGGTTACTATTTGAGTTATCTCTCATAATGTGCGGCTTCGACTACATTAATGATGTTATAATTCACTCTTGTTGATATAAAATGAAACAATAAAACTGTAGACGGTGGTTTGGAGGAGCATCTCAGTATTTCAAGGTAGGGACCACTTAGTTTGGTGAAGGTCTAATGAATAACGGAGATTGGAAACGAAACTCTTCAATCAATAATAGCAAATCTTTCCGAATTGCTGAAATCGCATGTTTGTTTATTTCAATAACACGTACGCTGTCAATTTATAACACGTACCTACGCTGTGATGGGTACCTATGTTTAGCTATGGGGTGTCCCCATTAAAAAGTGAATAAAAAATACTTTTATACAAAAAAATACAACCGAGTTTTAAACCAAAAAAACACAAAAGTATAAAAACTTCTGAAATTAAAGTGATTGTATACTTCTATGTTTTGAAAACTATAAAAAAAACTGAGGGAATGCAAAGTAGGTACTTTATGGTGTACAGAATAAAAAGTATATTATTCTTTTCTATTCTACGTAACAGATACCAAAATCAAAAGTCACAAGTTACCTACACATCAACAAAACTGGACTTATTATTTTCCGACCTCGATCGTAATACAAATAACATCAGATTTACGTCAAATTACTGCTATTAGATGGTAACAATAAATAAAATGAGGGAACTTTTAATAAATCTCTAGGCCATGATGATCATAACTATTAGGTTTTGTGATATACAGTGTTTTTGCATCGCGGAGTATGATATGTATCGATACTTTGTGAGCTCTCCGACTATTTATGTTGTAGGCAAAGTTTGAGGGCCGGGCATTTTTATTACTTACAAGTTTAGTTTTTGACTGACTTTAAACTTTAACTGTTGTATTTAATGTATTTTAATTTTGTGTGATTTGGTGTTATTTTAGTTATGAATTTGTTTATGTTATGAAATGGGTGTAAATTAGCTGAATAAATTAATATCTATGGGTATTAATATTATAAAGAGGAAATATAATATATTATGTTTATTTGTTTGTTTTCATTGAATAGACTCCGAAACTACTGAACCGATTTGAAAAATTCTTTCACTGTCGGGAAGCTATGCTATCCCCGGATGACATAGGCTATATTTTATCTCCATATTTTCACGGGAACGGGAACTACGCGGGTAAAACTGCGAGGCACCGCTAGTATTATATAAGAAAACAGGATGTTGGCAATTAGACACTTATGTAGGTACCTAATATTATTGAATACGTGTTACTTAATAATCTATTAGAATAACAAATTTTATTGACATAGTAATCAATTTTTTAAGCATTTCCTAGCAACCGGATTTCTTGAAACTTCTGATATTTCTACATCTTTTGAGACAGTTAAATAATTTGTTATTACAGAGCTGTCCAGATCCAGATTATACAGTTTGAAGGTGGCTAGAGGCTCCAAGAGCAAACTAGATAGGAACGTCGAAGTGGGCCTATGGATTTGTTAGTTAAATACAAGTGAAAATCTTTTTATACAAGCGTAGGTACTTGGGCTTGTATAAAAAGATTTTCACTTGTATTTTATTAATGTAACTCTTAACAAAATACCAAGTCCATTCAAAAATGTATTGACAGTAGTTTTCTATTTTTGTCCTGTTTCAAACTTTTCCATGTTAGTGTAAATATTAGAAACAGGACAGGAACCGCGAAAGTAAGTTTGCAAATCTATTTATTAAATTGTATTCGTATCTTTATATATATAATATAATAAAGCCTCACTTTCAACAATCAATTTACATACCTCCTAAACCATGCATGCCTAATAAGGTAGATTGTACAAGGATCATACGTCTTATTGTTAGGTACATCTTATATTATATACCTGCAATCTATGTAAATAAAATTTTACTGTACTTTACCTCTGGTATGTAAAATTATTATTCTTAATCTTCAGGAACTGCTATGCAGAAAAGGCTATATTCGCGTCACAGAAAATGTACTGTGGTACCATGACAAGCTCATGCAAATTAAGATATTTATTGGATTCGAAAAACGTCTCACAGAAACTCATTAAAATTCTGTTTGGTAGAGATTCCAGGTAGAAATCCTTGCCAAGGTTATGGGCTTGCCAAATGCCAAGGGTTGTGGAATTTGTTCAAAGGAGTCACCGCGGCCCTGCAATTCAAAGGGCATTAGTGGAAATATGGATAAGTTTTAGTCAGTAAGAGTCTGACACTCCCTTCCACATTCTGCTCCTTTGCCTTTTGATAATTTCTCATCCATAAAAAAAAGTTTAAACTCCAAAATCAAACATGCACCGTAACACATAAATAAATAACAATTTAATATCCATCATAGTTGTGTAGCAATATTATTGTCCACACATAGGTACAGATATTATATACACACACATTTGTCTCACCCATATACAACGCTTTGAAACACCATACAAAGCCGATCGTAGTTTAGATTGCCACGTAATTGTTGCGACCTGGTTAAAAAATAATATCTACCTACTATAGCTATGGGTTTTACATAGAAACACATATGTACCTACTATTGTTTATGCATATATTTATATTTACTTGTGTGGTTATGTATGTATGTAATTCTATGATACAGTTGCACAATGAGTTTTGAATTGAAGCTCTGATTCGTCGAGCCTGTGTTAAATTTTATATTGTTTCAGGCTTATTGTCTAATAAATAATATCCACCAAAAACATTTTCATGTAAAAATGTTGCTAAGACGAATCTACGTAGTTTAAACTGTGAAAAAGTTATCAAATCTCGTATAAAGTCAAGCTCTAAAGACTGCACGCTCTAAATCTGCAAGCTAAGTTTAGTAAAAACGTGTGGCTTGGCCGTTTTATTTCACAGCCAATGAACGAATGCCTATGAAATCTTCGTGATGGTAGCAAAACGGCCAAGCCACACGTTTTGACTAAACTCTGTTCTGATAACTTTTCAAATCATCTAATTGATGATTGGATAAAATGTTGAATTCTAAGAACCTATTACCAAAACCTTACTTAAAAAAAAAAACAGTTAATATCAGCTATTTATAATTGCTATAACAACATAGCCGTTGCTTATGAAACTAGACCCTGGATACAAAAGGTCAAAAGAACCTTCATTGGTCTCTATCTCAATGCCGGAAGACGTTTGAGAAGCCTATAGAGGCTTATTATAATAATTACTGTACACTATTATTGTATTATTATACTGTTTGGATAATTTGATTTGCCTACCTACCAGTAAGTCACAAAAAACTACTACCTATTTAATTGGTACCTTTGTCTCTAAAGTTCATAATGGTAAGTTACTAAATCGAAATTTTAAAAAATTGGTTCGAGGTTTATAAAATTGACTGTTGTGATTACTACTTTTGTTTTAGCATTCGACTGTGCAGTTTTTGGTACCTTTTTTTTTCTGAATGGGAAATCATCAAATGACTTCTACCGCTCTGGGCGGAGCGGAAGGGAGTGTCAGACTCTTATTGACTAAAATCCACTCCTTCTAGTGCCCTTTGCGTTCCAAGGCCGCGGTGACTCTTTCAAACAAATTCCATAACCCTAGCAGGCACTGACCCTATGGGGCCCCGTCTTCTTTGCTGACGGCTCTTTGAGGTGCGCGTCGACCCGGGCCTGGGCGAGCCACCCATAACTCGGCATCCGAAGGCACGCGCGTAAGGTGTGGTGGTCGGGAATCGCTTGCGTTTCCCAACGCCCGGGGCATCTTCTTCTGTTGCGGCGACTGAGGCGTGGGTTTCCCTCTCCCGCACGCGATCTGCCTCCTCCTAGTTTATTGTTACCTGTGCTACAGCCTTAAAACTTTATATAGATAAATTCTAAACTTCTTCTTAAGTATTTGTTGTACGAATATACCAAACATACTTAGTACTGAGTGATAAATCTATACCTACTAATATTATAAAGAGGTAACGTTTGTGAGTTTGTGACATTGTAAGGGGTAATCTCTGGATCTACAGAACCGATTTTAAAAATTATTTCACCAATAGAAAGCTACATTATTGTGGAGTGGTATAGGCTATATTTTATCGGCGCTGCTAGTAAGTCATGTACGAAGGCGATCTTGACACAAAGTTGAGTTTACTCCCAGTAAATCTTTGAGTGATTATGGTAGGATAGATTTTGCCTCAAAGAGATGTCAGAATAGTAACCGGGGCCCGCTAAGGCCTGTGCTTGCCAGGTTACAGGAATTTGTTCGGCCCTGAAACGCAAAGGACATTACGAGGAACAAGGATGGGTTTTAGTCCGTAAGAATCTAATAATCCCGCTCCGCCCAGAGCGGAAGAAGTCATTTGATTTCCGTTCGATAGGTCTTATTTATATTATTATTTATGTCTATGTATCTGTGTAAAATTAAAAAAGTAAATATTATTAATACTAATAAGCTATGAATTAACCAGAGAAGATGCGTCATCATGATACCATAACTACTCTGTCAAGAGCGAACGACTGAGGATAGGGACCATGAAGGGATTGCCTATTCAAAGGCATACAGTATTTTTAGTCCCATCGGAAGCAAGCATAATAACCAGCCTTCTAATGTTCCCACTGCTGGGATACCTAAGCCTCCTCTCTAGGAGAGGAAATGTGCCGTAATCCACCACGCGGGCCCAGTGCGGGTTGTTGAATGTCACATGTCTTCGAATTTTTGGTTATAGGACATGCCGGTTACCTCACGATATTTTCCTTCACCGTTTTGAGAGCAGTGGTGATGAAATTAATTACACAACGTAATGCGCCTGGCTGGGTTTGAACCCGCGATTTTCAATCGTAAGTCGGGGCCGTTACCACTCGGCCACCACTGCTCTCCAAGCAAGAATCTAACAATAATTTACAAGAAAACCAACAGAATCTGTGGCAAAGATCTTCTAATTGAATTTCAACTGCGGGCGTGTATGTAAATGGTAATAGGGCATAGACGAACACCTCTTAACAATAGAGTGTGGGTTGTGGTCGCAAAAACTTGTGCTTGCAATTATGGACCTGATTTATAAGTAACCTACCGCTATGCGGGGTTCCGTGAGGGAGATGGCAGAACAGAGAAACCATTTTTATCGACTACTAGCTTCTGCCCGCGACTTTGTCTGCGTGGAATAGTTACTTTACCCCCGATTTTGAAACTCTCAGCCCGATCGGTTTAAAATTGACAAAGTTTCATACAAACTTTCAGCCCCTATTTTATCCCCTTGGGGGGTAGAATTAATCAAAATCCTTTCTTAGCGGATGCCTACGTCATAACATCTACCTGCATGCCGATCCGTTCAGTGGTTTCGGCTGTGCGTTGGTAGGTCACTATGTCAGTCAGACAGTCACTTTTGAGTTATATATATTTAGATTTTATTTTAAGCTTCACTTCTTTAAATACAAATATATACTTACAAATAGACTTTAACAGCGTAATGATGATGAGTTACTACTTTCTTTTGGGTCGAAATAGACCAAGCAAAGGTTGCTGGATTCCGCAGGACGCAAAAAGCCCAGTCAATATGGCGACTACGGTGATGAAATAAACATAAAGATACTAACAATGATCCATAGGTACGACTGTGCTATCTACCATACGCTTTTCATTGCTATTATTTTCTGCAGCACTACCATGACGTCTTAAATCCATCATGATTCCTGTATCAGAGAGAGACGGAGTCACACAAGACGAATAGCACTATCCCTTTCCCTCACACTAAATCATGAGAGCATTGGCACTTCGTAGTACGGCCACTGTTCTTCTATAATTCTGGCATCCTTGCACTTGAGAGGGAAATTTCCGTGAACAAAAGCACGCAAGGATGCAAGTTCTTATTCATCTGTTTCTGGGATATGCAGTTACAAACTTACCAAAGCAGCACTCTATTTTTCTCAAGTCTTTGCGTCCACCTCAAGTAAAATGGGACAAAAGCATGAAGATAATGTTGATGGCTACAGCTGGATAGGCTAGGGCTGCCATACGTCTGGGTTTCCCCGGATTTGTACTAGTTTGGAAGGCGTCCGGTGAGCGTCCGGGTGGGGTTTTCAAAGTTGTCCTGGTAAAACCCGGACATTTTTTGTATTTTTGTGCCGCTGATTGAATATTTGAATAAAACTTTAATCGTAAGCGGTTTACAATATACTCGAAAAACCGGCGCTGCAAAATAGCCGACGCTATAGTTTATATTATTATAAAACGTACAGTTTTATATAATAAAAAAATTGTTTAAAAGGCCTTTTTTTCGGATTTTGGTTTTTTCGGTTTTTATGATTTTGTCCGGCATCGGCAATTTCGATTATGGCAGCCCTAGATGGGGCTATAATAGTCGCGGATCCAGGAGAGCCGTTTGGGAGGCTTGATCCCACTAAGTACAGGTTTCAGCACAGTAAACAATAAAAGAACACATGACATTTTATTTTGCTTAACATATAACAAGCCTCCTTTTTTTGGATGGGAAATCACCAAATTACTTCTCCCAACTTCTCCCGCTCTGGCCGGGGCGGGAGGGAGTGTCAGACTCTTACTGATAAAAACCCACCCGTGATCCTTCTTGTGCCTTTACGTTCCAGGATTACTTTTTGTAAATACTACAACCTAACAAGGTTGTATACTAAAGGAGGTATCTCAGACTTAGCCCCTTAGTCACTTCTGAGTCTGCCATTGTAGGTACTGGAGCTATATTATCTTCTTTCGATGAAATGTTATTGATTTATCTTTTTGTTGACGAATGCGGCAGATGAGATGATAAATAAATAAATTATATTTATTTTGTAAGTAGGTTAAACATAACACTTTTACACGTCAAATATTTCTGGTCATTTTAAGCTAGATGAAGCCAGTGTTTCCTAACCGACTACCCTGAGAAGAAACACCATGGTGGTGACTATAATACTAATACTTTAATTATATCCTTCCTCCTATCAGAATACCAGCGCTGTGTTATTTATTTTTAAATATCGCAGCATACGCTGAGATAGGAACCTTTTTGGCCTCGCACACTTACATTTTATGTACAAATTGATAGAAAATTCTATAATTCTATCAACTGCATTTGTTAATTTATTTTTCTAGTATTTTATTTTATTTATTTTTTGTTTGCTTTGTGCGAGACCCAAATAAACATTCTTCATTCTTTCTTTCTTTCTTTCTTCAATTATTGAAATATCTTATGCCCGTGGTGTTTAGAAGCCTGTTTGTGGTTCAAAGCCTACCTACATTGAACGGTTTATAATTATGTCAATCACCAGTGTTTTAATGCGCATAACATATCTTAACGACTTGCCCGGATGTGCAAATTAACGAAAACATCTGCCCTTATTCCGTAACTACTTATTATTATTTTGGCTTATTTTAATAAGCTTATTTCAGGTGATGTCATAAAATAGTACACAATTACACATTGAGGAAGAAATTAGCTCGGTTGATTGGTTTATTATTGAAATTGAAACATCGGTAGATATTTTTAATAAACATGAGTTTTATCGCCGTCATGTGGATTGTTTAACAATGAGGAGGAGAAAGGTGTTTAATTGTGAAACACACTATTTTTTTCAAAAGGTTACTCGTTACATCCTATTCAATCCCACTATAAAAAAGAAATGTGTATGTTTGTCAATTCACCTCAACGGGTGTACGGGTCAAAGTAAAATTTGGAGGATAAGTTCATTAATTATGTCCTGGATCAGTTCAAAGGGCTTTTAAATTAGGTAGTAATGGTAAGTATCCAGTTTGGCACAGTTTCGTCGCTTTTTTATGATTGGAAACCATCAAATGATTTTTCCGCTCTTGGCGAAGCGGAAGGGAGCGTCATACTCTTACTGACTAAAACCTATTCGAGTTCCTTTTAATGCCCTTTGCGTTCCAGTACTGCGAATACTCTTTCGAACAAATTCCGCAACCCTAGCGGGTACTAACCCTATGAGGCCTCGTCTTCTTAGCTGACAGCTCTTTGAGGCGCGCGTGGAACACGACGCGCCGTCGACTCGGGCCTGGTTGCTATCGGACGGCGAGCCACCCATAGCTCGCCATCCGCAGGCCCGCGCCTACGGTGGTTTGTCGCTAGCTAGTAGCAAGGTATGATCCAAGATTTTCAGTTCTTCATCCTCTTCAAGTCTATTGATCTCGCTGACTGATCGACACTTTACTTGACTGGCTCGTTCTGTGCCAGTCAAGTAAAGTGACGCTAAACTATTTATTTGCATTGCTCTTCAACGTGGCAGTGATGCCAGTCTTCTGGGTACTTTTCTGAATGTCAGCGATGTAGAAGTGTAACGCTCTTTAGTATTCTGTGTTCTTTAAAGCTCAAAAAGTATTTTCAAATATTCCGGAAAAAAAAACGAATTATTCCGTCAGATTTACAAAAAATATTGGACACGTATCTTTCTTACTCACGCGGCTCCACATTTTACTAAACATTACGTCACCGGCCCCCACTCAGAACTTTAATGAGCCGGCCGGGTACATCTAGATTAAAATGAAAAAAAAAAAAATTAAAAGTGAGCTTCGTCTTTATCAATTTTTATCGATTTGAAATGGTAAAAAATACGTGTAAAATATTTTTATAGCAACGCTTGCGTGGATGGGTGACCATCTTAACATAACGAGACTTCTCCGTGCCTCGGAAAGCACGTTCCGTTGGTCCCGGCTGCCATTTGGAGATCTTTGGCAGTCGTTACGGATTGTCAGAAGCCAGAAAATCTGACACCAGTCTTGCCAAGAAGTACCGTGTTCCCCAGTTAATGGGTTGTGGAGGTCTGGTAAGCAGCCGCTTCACGTAGAATAGGTACTGGTATTTAGCTGAATCCGGCTTGACTGGGAGCCGACCCCAATATAGTTGGGAAAAGGCTAGGCAGATGATGATGAATTATTATTTTTCTTTCTAGAAAAATACCTAATCGCTTCTGTACGGAACTAGAATTCTCCATCGTAAACATGTTTTTATTCCAGTGGCGCTAGCCGGTTTAATTAGAGAGAGGCACATCCGAGGCATGCAGAACCCCAGCCTCGATTGAACCACAAGTTTTTTTTTTCTTAAATCTATTTACAGCCAACCATATTAAAGCGAATTAAAGAAGTTCTGCGGGCGTACCATGAGGTGTTAAAACGCGAGTCTTCCGAGCGAGAAAGAGGGATAGAGTTATACACCCTATATAGCTCCATCCCTTTTTCTCGCTCGGAAGACTCACGTTTTAAGACGTCATGGTACCTACGCCCGGAAAAAAGGTTTGTAGTAAAAATAGAGCAGAAACAGAGCTTTTGACAAGTTTTCAATGGACAAAAAGTGTTGATTTTTTTGCAGTGTTATCTTATGACTCATGACTGAGAAAACAGCCTCGAGTTAATATCTATAAAAAAGTCAATATTTAGTAAAATTTATGGAATACTATTGTGAAAAGCGTAGGGTAGGTATTATCTAAAGGATTTCCGTGAATGAAAACAAACATAAAAAAATTTGGACGGTATTTCTTACGGGCGCGGGCTTTAAAATGCGTAATAATGAGATATTATTGAAAAACCGTTCATCTTATTTAAAAAATCTGGGAAAAATTGGTAATACATGATGTTTTAAAGTAGGTAATTTAGATTTTTATTCAATAATAAAAAAATAAAGAATTGGTAAGTAACAAAATCACTTTGGACCATTTTCGATCAAAAATAAGGCAAAAGTCATCTTTAAACAATAATTATGATATTATGATCACGACTTATAGAGTAGGTAGGTTACCTATTGTTATTCAAGAAAAATAAACGGCTCTCATAGAATAAAGGATAAACAAATCCGTGGGGAAAATCTAGAAAGCTTTGTAAAGCTGAAATATAGGTAAATAATACTTCAATTTAAATGCATAAAACTGTTTATTATAAACAATTAGGTTTACCAACCTCCCTTGTTTGTGAGGCCTGCAATCAAAATTACAAAAATGTATCTACCTAATGATAAATCAAGTTACTTCTTACCTACATAAATTGCAAATTTTGTACTATAATATACTATAAGAAAACTTAAATAAAGAGAGAGATAAGTATTTAGGTAACTACACTAAATTTAAGAAAACATATTGTCAAAAAAATAAACTAAGATGTTTGGGTAGTTCTCAGGTGATGATCTACATGTATGCATCAATACAGCTTAAAACAGCGCCATCTATATTCAAACAATTAAACAAGCTAGCAGCAAAGTAAACAACATGTTAAGTAATTATAAATAAATCCGCTAGGTGGCACTTCATACAGTTCCAAAACATTCCAATAGATGTCACTGTTTTTAACCTTACAATAAATTAACAAAAGTCCCCAGATTTCGTGAATGGGCTGAGTTATTGTAATAAAATAATATTATAAATATGATGTTGATGAATATTATAAAGCGGAAACAGCCGACGAGAATTCAGAATTATAATTCATCCGCTGAAAGCATTTGATAAAATTAAACGCAATGTCCTTCGCGGGCATCGGGTTTCTATTGAGGCATGTTTGTATTTGCGTCTGAACATTGTATCTTTCTGAAATAAAAATCCAAATAGGTACTCAATGTAAGTAGGTTTTATAAGTTTCTAACGGAAAGTACCTATGACTTTTCTTTCACGTATATAGGTACCGACAACAGTGTGAAGGGCTGAAGTGATGGCGACGTTGAACGCGAAATATCCGCTGTTTTGCGTCTATACTGAAGTGGCTAAAACTACCCCCAGCTGCCTAATTAATAGATTTGATCTAAAAAAAACTGTCAGTTTTAAGTTCAATAAGTAGGTACCTACCCAACTAACAAAAACGTCATATAAGTCTTGACTTATACGACATAGAGTTGGATAGCAGTCTTATAATGATAGTGAGATGACTACTGGGTCCTTCAGACGTCTTTGATTTGACTTATTAGTCGTGCGACGAATATGTCATAATAAGCTGGTCTTATTACCGTCGGTAAGACTAAATTAATCGACGTTATATTACAGTCATAGCTAAAACGTTTGTACGACAACGCAATAGTCATACTAACGTTATAGTCCATTATACGTTTTGAACTGACCAAAACAGGTCTTTGAAAAACCTTTATATTATGTCATTTATATAATGTAGCAATTATATAGACGTTTTCACAGTGACGTTTATATAACGATCACTTTCCTGTTTTACAGCGGTCAATTGGAGACTCTTAAACGACTTGGTTGTTTATTTAATACTCAAATATAACTTATTTGTAACATGATGTCCGTTTTATGTCATGCCCTGATCTTAATCACACTTGTAGTCACATTTAAGTCAGGTTTTGACTTTAAAACGTCTAGGCCGTCATATTTACGGAACGTTTGATTAAATTGACTATGAAAAATGGAAGCAGTGTACAACAAAAAGGTTCAGTATAAATATTTATTTTATTTATAAAAATCACACACGATATTGTGCGATTTTTTTCGATGTTGAATGCGTTATTTATAAGTACGTTTTTGATTAATCTATACAGGTTGTAAAAAAAATGGCAGCAAAACTTATCAAAAAAATGTTTTTACGATTCTGTACCTCAAAAGGTACGGACTGTCTGTCTGTTTTCTTGTCTGTCTATCCGTCCGTTTGTCTGATCAAAATATGTCGAATAAAGCGACATATTAGTATCTATTTATTATTGGATGCTCGCAATTGAATCAAAACCTATAGGGCACTTCTTTAGAACCAAGGTTTCAGCACAATTTATGGAAAAAATTTGAAAATTGTAAATCTATAACTTCAACACAAAAAAAATAAGTATGTCTTCTGTCGAGGCCCTTTTTCTCAAGGAAGCGTGGAGGTATCAAGTTAAAATTAATAAGTCGTAAGTCTATAGTCCCTTAGATATTTTCTAAAAAATCAAGCTTATAGAATTTGTAAACAAAAATAAAATATCTAGTTTTAAATTCCGCGAATATTTGTGGGTTGCAGGTATGCACCTCCCTCCCGCCCGCTATATTATGCACATGCAAGATTACAAGGCAAAAATATGCACATACAGGAAGGCAAAGCAAAACCCAACACCAATACCGACACGTCTTTCGCCTCTCCACGAGGCATCCTCAGGGGACGTGTTGACTCGCCGACCGCAACTCACTTTTCCGATAGTATAAAATGAATGCTTTCCCATGGCCAAATCAATGTATTAAGAAGTCTAAAATCTGTTCTCGTTAGAAATTTATCTATATCCAAATACTGAATGATCATATTTTCGTTAAATTTACATAATTATTATGTTAAAATGTTTGTAAATCTGCACTGCACTTTTATTGTGACCAAAATGAAAAGCGTTTTTAAATTTATGAGGAACCCTAATAGCCGCTAGCTGTCATGGCGTATTGCATGGTCTTGGAATAACTTTAATACGACTTTATGTCTTTATAACGTCGTAAAGAGATAAATGTGGGACAAAAGCAACATGGCCTACGTTTTTAGAAATAAATATATTTTTACTAATAAAAATATAATACTTTAAACGCAAAATTGCGAGGGGGCATGAAAATCTGAAACAAATACACATAGGTATATTATCATAAAACTTTAATGCCCAGTCGAACTAAACGATATAAGAGACATTAGATACATTTATCAGCGAGATAAATACATATAAATTAAATAACACTTTTATTTCCTTGTAATTTATTTTGCACTTTCAAGAAAAATGAATAAGTCTTACACGTGTTGTTGCTTGACTCAAATAAAATGTTTTAGACATTCAAAAACACCTGTACGATGACAATACAACAAACGTGTCATTGTAAAGTTATGATGCGACTTCTGCGCGACGAAAGGTGGTAGTTTCATAACTTTCATACAACTTTTGAATGACGTTAACGAAGTCAGCTTGTGACTTTTGTATATCCATTATACGACAATGTTGGTCGTATAACTGGGGCCATTTTCGCGTTTAGTAAACGTTATTATAACGTTAGTGCAACTTAGGTATGGTATTAAGATAACGTTTACTAAACTTTTCAACGACGTTAAATTGTCAGTTGGGTAGCTATGTACCTATGTGTAATGTGCACTTATGAACCACGATATAAGAAGTGAAAACATATTAAATTTTCACCCCATACAAAGGCAATAACATCAAATTCACTCGATATTAAATATAGTTACCTATAGACAGGTAGGTAGACCTTCGAACATACATAAAGCTCTTTATAACTGATCGGAGAATTTTATTGAAGTATAGGTACACTGATAAAATCTTACAGAAAGCTCAAAAGCAGATATTAGGTACGCGCGTTCTTTCTAAAGAAGAATATCCCAACTGGGTGCTGTAAATATTACAAAACATACCTACGCGAACTCGATAAAACAATTTTATCCGTTAAGCGAGTCCGACCTGCATCTAAAATAAGGATTCAAGTGCAGCGGCGACCACAAATGTAGCGAGGCCCCGAGCAGACCTTTGCAAGGCCTTTGTTCTTTTTTAAATTAATTAATCAAAACATATATTATATATAACAACAGGTTTTGACAAAATTTAATTAAAATAATTTTTACAAAAAAAAAATAATAGTATAATAAGTACCTAATTCAATCTACGAATTTTCCAACAGAATATTACAATGCTGAAAACAGATCTTGTGTCATTAAATTCCTCAAATTCGCCCTTACCAATGTACCCTCTAGACTTACGCACTTAGAGTGACTGATTTAAGAAAAAGAATATCTAGGTACCTAAGTGTAAAGAGTTTCAGTGAAGTAAGAACGTACAGCCCACTTACAATGCTGAATTTTGATTTCAAAACACGAAACTGCAAAACTCCCAGAATATAAGATATTAACGTAGTATTTAGAGTAAAAATCGAATCCAACAGCGGCTATCCAAGTTATCAGGTAATTATTATAAATAATAGAAACAGAAAAGAAAATCACAAAAAAGGGAAATCGGTAAAATACTAAGAAAATCCCAGCGACATCTACATTAAATTATCAAAAATAATTACAAGAAACTTCACTAGGTAGCATTAAGATAGTTTAAAAAAAATCAACAGATGTCACTGTTTTAAATTATCCTTGCAATGGTCCAGCATTTCGTCAATAGGTGGCGTTATTACACAGCTAAGCGAGGGCGGACACAAGCGCGGCGTATTTCGAATTCATCCGTTGAAAGCATCTAACGTATATGTACGCAATATCCTTCGCTGGCATCGCTTTTTGGGTAAGGCAAGCGTCTATTTGTGCCTCAAGAACGTATCTTGCTGAAATAAAAAGCCAAATATTGTAAGTCTCCATCGTTAAAAAAGTGTACCTAGATATACCTATATAAGTGCTTGACTAGAGTAAAGCGGTAGCGAATAGCGAGCGCGGTTGACGAATTAGGCGGAGACCACAGTGCACTACCAGTTGTCGGAGCGGGCCATATATCTATGGAGCGGGCACTATGGTCACCAAAAACTTATTCCGTGGTGAAAACAAAATGAACGAGAATTATTGATTTTTGTTATAAACTTTTTGTTAAATATCGAGATCATTTGCGCGAAGCTATACTAATATTATAAAGCTGAAGAGTTTGTTTGTTTGTTTGTTTGAACGCGCTAATCTCAGGAACTACTGGTTCGAATTGAAAAATTCTTTTTGGGTTGAATAGACCATTTATCGAGGAAGGCTTTAGGCTTTATAACATCACGATTAAGCCAATAGGAGCGGAGCAGCGATAAAGAATGTTTTAAAATCGGGCATTCCACGGGGACGAAGTCGCGGGCAGCAGCTAGTTAAACATAAATAGCCTATACGATAAACGGTGATTGTACCTATTCTGCAAAATTTCTCCTAAAAATAAAAAAATCTTAATTGCAAACAAGACAATATAAATAAAAATCTCAATATAAATATTGTAAATTATTAGTTTAAGTTAAATATAAAATATTTACAAGGAATGAAATAGGTATGTTTTAAGCGCGATGAGATAATGATAACTAGGTTCGTCATCGTGGCCGTAAAGATTGGATAAGAGCGTTTGATATTTCCGCTCGCTACAAAACTGGGTGCCGCTGATACGCTCTTTGATCCAGCCCGTCCCAAGCTGTCTTCCCAGCGACGTAAGACGACCCATTAACCGACGTCCTAAGGTGAGGTCCATACCCCAGAGAGGGTAATTAGCGTGTTATTCCTTAGTTTGTAATTTTTTTTTAAGCCGTGCTTGGAGGTTTTAATTTGCTGCTGAGAACGTCCTAAGGTGACCAACGGGAGTACAGTCATAAAAAAGAAAATAATAACTCGGTGCCACCGCTCGTTACGCCTGCCACTAGGGCCACAAGCGGATTATTTTGTTTGATATTCCGCGCCCGCGCCCGCGCCCGCCATCGCTCCAGCCCCTCACTCTGTTTGCGGCCTAACAACATTCGATTCCTGAATTAAGCATTTGAAGTTGGCCATTTCTTAAACTCTACAGTTATTTTAGCCTAATTTTATTTTTGTCTGTAAATCAAAACTTGGCGTTTAAGGCATGGTTTAACACGTTTTTAACTTAAAATACTTAATTCAGAAACCCACCCTTAGCAATCTTAATATTACATATGGCAGCAAAAAGACATAATGAAGCGCTCGGTTCTTGTTATCTCAATAGAAATTGTAATATGTACTTAGAATTGTAGATAAGTATTATAACTGCGAAAATTTGGATGAATGAATGCACGGATGTTTGTTACTCAATTACGCAGGGACAGATCAGGAACGGAATAACACTACGCACTCTCAGAATGAAAGGGGCTTAACTCAGAATTCCTGTAACATGGAATTTTGCGATAAACTCGACGTAAAAAATGTACTGTAAAACCCGAAAAAAAAAATCCGAAATACAATAGGGAAAGGGACAGTTTGTACATAGGTCTCGGGAGATATTTGTTTTTGTACCCAACACATAATCATAATCAGCCTTTTAACGTTCCCACTGCTGGGACACAGGCCTCCTCTCTAGGAGAGGGAATGGGCCATAATCCACCACGCAGGCCCAGTGCGGGTTGGTGAATGTCACATGTCTTCGAATTTTTGGGTCTAGGACATGCCGGTTTCCTCACGATGTTTTCCTTCACCGTTTTGAGAGCAGTGACGATGAAGTTAATTACACAAAGTAATGCGCCTGTCTGAGTTTAAACCCGCAACCTACAACTCGTAAGTCGGGGCCGGTACCACTCGGCCACCACTGCTCTCAACATGTTTTAAAGATTTTAATTTTTGCTTATTTGAAAAAAAAATGCAATTTTTGAGATATGTCTCTTTCATTCTAAGGGTGCGACTAGCTTCTAATAGCGACTTCGCCCGCGATACAGTCGGACATGATTTCAAGGAAACAGATTTACTCCGGGTATAAAAAACAGTCAGCCGATGTGCTATCCCAGACCTATAACCAATCTACGTGCCAAATTTCATCCAGATCCGTTCAGCTTTTCCTGACTGAGTCACAGACATCCATCCATCCATCTAAACTTTTGCATTTGAAGGGTCCACTGCAATAACGATCAATGTCCTTGTTATCTCATTTTGAAACACACTCGAACAGGAAAGTCGTGTTTAAAGGTATTAACTTATGATATTATTTGTTATAGCACATTTCTATTACCTATTGATATTATATTGTTTCTTTACTCAAGCATTGTACTCATTGTACTAGTAGGTACCTTTTATCTATATCTATACTAATATTAAAAAGAGGAAAGATTTGTATTTTTATATTTTTGTATGTAACGAATAAACTCAAAAACACCTGGACCGGTTTCAAAAATTCTTTCACCATTAGAAAGCTACATTCATCCTGAGTAACATAGGCTATATTTTATCCCCGTATTCCCATGGGAACGGGAAATACGCGGATGAAATCGTGGCGCGCTGCTAGTCTAGTATAAGCGTGCACTGTCTAAAATATCGGGATTTTAAGTAATATTGCTAAGTTCGTTAACGATAATACTAACTACAGATATGCAGTGGCCATAAATATAATAAACAAGGCAGTGGCTGAATGACGTGAAGTTTTTTTTACAAAAACTTTTGTACTTTCATCATTATTGCAGTGGATCCTTAATTTATTGTAAGTAGTAAGAAGTTTCTATCATCGTGCTTACCATGCAGAGGCACCCGTTGCATGGCGACGTCGATCTTATAAACGCCTTGTGCAGACATTACTCCAGATTTCATCAGCACGCAGAGGGCCCATTCTTTCACGAGCTGCAGTGTATGCTGTAGAAAAAAATACATTTATCGCACAGACGCTAACCTCCATTTCCATGAGCTGATTGGCTAAAGGATTCTGAAATTATAGGTACTTAATTATAATAATTATAGTTAGGGCAGTTGTTTTAACTTAACTCGAAAAGATATAGTTGAACTGTCGGTTGAACATAACATTGAAATGTCCTGTGTTGAGCTAGATAAGCATGCTTTTAATTTACATCTTACAATAATTATCAAAACTATTCTATTTTTGAGTCAGTGATAGAAGATATTGTTATGGCAAAACTTGCAAGTGGTAATAAACTTTTAATTATCTGTGGAGATTTTAATATTAACATTGTTGAAGGTAATTCAGATAGCAGTCACTTTTTAAGTTTCTTAAGATCATTCAATTTATCCAAATGTGTTCATTGAATCAACCCAAACTACGTCATCGACTGCTTCATTCATTGATAATGTTTTTTGTTGCTGCAACTACTTAGAAAAAGCCATTGTAAATTGTCTCCCTTCTAATTACAGTGGGCTAACGGTAATGATAAATGATTTTTATTTTGTAAGTGAGTTGTAAAAAACACTTTTACATGTCAATCTTTTTTGGCCGTTACAAAAACTAGATGAGGCCGGTGTTTCCTAACTGACTACCCTGAGAAGAAACACCGAAACAAACTCAAAGGTCAAAAAAAAACTTTTTACAAAAAATAAAACCGACTTCTAGAAAAATAAAACCACAAAAAAGGGAAAAATAAAAAGTTTTTTATTTTTCCCTTTTTAGTGGTTCACTCCCAGCTAAACATACCCATCACAGCGTACGTGGTATAAATTGGTGTAAACAATAAACAAACATGCGATTTCAGCTATCCCGACAGATTTGCTATCATTTATTGAAATTAACAAAAAATCGCTTGTTCGATTTCGCTAAAATTTTCATGGGACCATTTGGGAAGTATACCCTTTCCAACAAAAAAATAATTTTTGAAATCGGTTATCAAGCGACGGAGTTATGCGCGAACAAACATTAAAAAAAACATACAAACATCCGAATTGAGAACCTCCTCCTTTTTTAGAAGTCGGTTAAAAAGGTAACTTTTGAGTCCACCTCACCTATACAACAAAGGGTAAAAAGATATTAGGGTCTATAGTTACATAATCCATGCTCCACTGTCGGCTCTTTATCTTGGAAATGGCGTCTGGATCAACTCTAGTTTCTTCTATGCATTCCAATTGGTATCTTTTTACTGATACATCTGGGTGCACTGTGGTTATCTGGAAAAAATGAAAAGTTAATTAAGGACCACGACTGCCCAAAAAACATAGAGTTTTGTGTTTTTCAGGTTCATGTATGTATGTTTGTGAGTTTCTTTATTCCACCATAACTTCTAAACGACTTGACCGATATCAATGTATGTGGTATCATTAGTAGCGTTGAGTTATCACGGGTTTAAATTAAAAGGGGAGCCATGTTTCGTAAATAAAAACCGAACATATTTCATGAAAAACTTTTTACAAATAATATAACTTTCCAAAAGTCCGAAACCGACTTCCGAAATTAACTTTAATTTCGGAACTCGGTGTTTGTGGTTGCCTTTTTGTTTTTTGAACACCGACTTCCGAAATTAAAGTTGTTTGCGCGTTTGTGCGGGCACAGTATTTTGGGGGATTTTAATGAAAGTGGACAAATTTTGTCATTGCAGCCGAGGTGGTATAACGTGGCCGTAGCTGAAAGCGAGATTTAATTTGGAGCTGCGAGACGACGTTTTACAACACAAGAACTCTAGAAAAACATACATACTTAATAATAATTTAGAGAATTAAATAAATTTAAACTCAATAAATTAAATAAGTATAAAGTTACACAGATGTCACGGTCGCAATAATGATAATACTAATCCAACGTATTCAGCTTTTAGTAAGGGTGTTACTTGTCACGAAATATTATATTTACACTTCATTGCGTACCTACCTCAAAGCAATAGAATACAGTTTTAGAGTGTTTTTGTAGAATATTACAAAATTATTCTTTATTCAACAACACAGTATTGAAAATGAGCGAAAAGCTTGATACGCATGTACTGTACCCAGATACTTAAATCTAACGAACTTTTTCCAAAAGAATATAAAGAGCAAGAGTAAGTAATTCTGCATATAATATAATCCCAGAAATCCCAAAATTTCTTCTTATATAAAAGAATTTTCAAAAAAAAAAAGAAGTTAATTTTAAAACTAAGTACCTTACGCATGCGTAATTTCAAATCCCAAAACCAAGTTGCACTGGTATTTTAATTTCCAAGAATCAGTACCTACTCAAAAATTTGTATGGAACAGCGTAATAAATAAACGATCTTAAGTTGAACAACTTACCTGCTGTTCTACTTCATACATGTTAGCAGCTGTTGAACTTAAAAACAAAATGACAACCCAGATCATCTTTAAAAACCAAAAATATCAAAACACACGTCTACTAAACACGCGGACAGAAATAAGACAAATTATAGACGATTGTCTATGATGCCCTTTTATAGCCATTCTGGGATAAAAACAATTAACTACAACCTACACAATATTATGACTGATAATATCTATTATGAGAGCAAGTAAATCATTTAATGGTATCATAATATTATAAGAAATAGTATCTGTTCGCAGGATTTGTTCAGACGACATCATTAGCACAGCATAATAATCGTATTAGATAGTTAAGTACTGTCAGCGGCTTTAACTTGAAAACTGTTAAGTATCCCAACGGAACGTCCTTTTCTTAAGACCAATCTATCTCCAAAAAGTAAGCAAATTTGTTTCAGCGATTTCCACGTGAAAATGTAATACACAAATAAGAAGACAAAGTTATATCCACAGTTTGTCAGTCAGTATCTTAGTACTATTATAAATGTACGATGTTTGATGAATGTTTAGATGTATTGCTCAATCACTCCGAAAAGGCTGAACAGATCTGAATGTAATTTTGTATAGTGATAGGTTATAGTCTGGCATGGCATAGCATAAAAGTTACTTTTTGTCCCGTGAGTATGTTCCCTTCGGATATTTTCCGCACAAATAGTATAGTCTTTTTTTTTTCAAAAGTCCAACCAAATATTTCTTCATCTGAACAAAACTTTATAGGATGGAATTTCGACTTGGAAGGAAGTTTTATATAAATATTATTTATTTTATTACTTGGACCAGCCATGTTTTGACATAAAATACTTATGAATCGGTATTATGTAACCTTTTCAATGATATGAGTGTGCCACATCCTGTGTTATGCTTTGATTGTGTTAGGCTGCTAATCCATTGACGGTGAGCGAGGGAGCGGAGCGGAGCGGCAAAGTAATGCGGAGCGGAGTTGCTGACTATGTCTGTCATTGTCGCGGGGCCAGGGAATAAATAGAATAGAATAGAATATAAAAACTTTTATTCAGAACAGACACAGCACAACGGTTACAAACACAAATTACAGGACAAGAAAAGTACAGAATGCGCCGAGCGTATCCGAACCGAAAGGGTTACCAACTCAGCATTTGCTGGGCGTCAGACACCAAGCGCTGGTTTTTAGTTGGCACCCCGCAGTGACGCACGGAAGAGGGTAAATAAAATATATACTTGAACTAAATTATGATGTTTATGTACTGAATTTGATTAAAATACGTAAATAAAACATATTTATAAATAGATAGCATAACACGTAACGAGACAGTTGCCACATTCGTTAAAAACTACAAATTCCATAATACCCACAATACTCGCAAAGCGAAGCGGAGTTGTGGACTGAGCCAGGCCGAGAAGTAAGTTGAGTCAGTGACCGGATTTTTCCACTTACCTGCTTTGCTTTTCTGCTCCGCTGCTTCGCTTCACTTCCCGGTTTTATATGCATTTTTAAACTAGTTCGCAAATCTCCGTGCACTGAAGCAAAACGGAGATTTTATGTAATTCCATTGATTAAGAAGGCGATACTATTTAAAGCGTATTGTCAGGGTTTGTATACGGGTAGTCTATGGGTTAGTTATACTAAAAAATCCCTGGACACTCTGCGCGTCCAATACAATAATATTTTCAGGATGATGCTGGGACTTCCTCGTTTCTGCAGTGCCTCTGAAATGTTCGCGCAGGCTCATACTGACGGTTTTCATGCCGTCATTAGGAAAAAAGTCGTGTCACTTATGAGGAGGGTGCGGGGGAGTCACAACAGCATCCTGAAAACCATAGCTGAAGATGTGCGTGCGCCTGTGTTGAGGCATTTCGTTCGTCTAGTAATATTTTAGGGAGGTATCTCTCTGTTGGTTATCTGGACGGGGCGGGGTGTCTCAGCACAGGGGCATTTTTGTTAATTGTGATGTTCCTTGTATTTGTATTTTAATTAAGGTACTAACAATAGGTTCTAAGTTATTTTTTGTATACTAACCGGTGGATCTAGTTGTCCAATAATAAATAATTTTGAATTTTGAATTTGAATTTGATACCCCGACCAAAACCTTGCGATAGTGCGTTTTTCTTCGCTATTCAGAGACTATTAACTCATTAGTTATGAGAAATAATCTACATGTAAAAGCACATTATTAATGTTCGATGTCTTGTCATCACATTCCACAATCTAATTTGTTTTTATGTGTTATAAATAAAAATCTACTTTTAAAAAATAACTAAAATTGTTGATTTTAAGCATCTGTTGCTAAATGCAACGCTCTAATCATTTGAGGATTACACTAATGGATAGATAATTTAAAAATCTATATTATACACGTTTTATTTCATTTCAAAAGATCGCTTATTTTTCTAAATTCTAAAAATTGTGTGAATTCTATGATAAAAGGGCGTGCGCAGGATGCGGGCGGCAATGGGAACGAATGCTCAAGGTTATTTGGTCAGCGAAACGCCTTAAAAAGAGCACAGCTCCGCTCCACTCGTCTTCTCTCCGCTCCTGGACAGTAAGCCTATAAGCTGCGCAGTTGTGGACTCTGTCTGTCCATTGATGTGGAGTGCGAGGTAGTGCGGAAAGGAGTTTCGGCCTGTGCTGATATAGGCCGAGTAATTTGAGTGGACGGCCTGTTTGTTTCCGCTTCTCTGCTGCGCTTCTCCGCTCTGCTGCCTAGAACTGTAAACTAGTTCTCAAATCTCTGTCTACTGAAGTGTAGCGGAGATTTTGTGTAATTCTATTGATTCATATTGGCAAATTTCTGCTCCTCTTTTCCGCTTCCTCTTCGTTCTCTGCTCCTTCCTAGAGGACAGTCATCCTGACGTTGGCTCTATAAAACTAGAGAGAGCTCAAGTAACCATCTCAAAAGTTAGTTGTTTCAAAAAGCTCACGTTCCCGACTACAGATCTTGAGAGTGACTCAACTATTTATTTTAAATAATGTCCTTATACAGCATTCTGCGACCCTGTTTTGAATAGCGCAAGGACCTGAATTGCGAAAGTAAATAATGCCACTTTACCTAGTCAAAAAGTTAGATTTGCTTCCTTGCACCAACCTTGTACAAGATATTGATAAATGATATTTATTTTGTAAATAGGTTAAACATAACACTTTTACACGTCAAATATTTCTGGTCATTTTAAGCTAGATGAAACCGGTGTTTCCTAGCCGACTACCCTGAGAAGAAACACCGAACAAACTCAGAGTTCAAAGTCTCTTTTAAAGTCCATACAATCCGTACTGGTCAAGTCATATGAGAACCATGTAGGTTAATGTCTGAGGTAGCGGAAAGTGAGGAAAATGCTACACTGATTTGAGTGGACCTGTCCAGACAGTGCAAGCATTTGTCAGTTAACGTGTAGCTCAAACTTAGAACTTTAAGGAGCTTAATGGTTTGACGAACAATACCAAAGTATTTTTGGACATTTGGGTAGGCCACATAAATGACTCAAACTGCCAGACAAACTGAAATAAGACCCTGTTATGGTGATCTACATAGTCCTCACATTCACAATGTTATATGAGAACCATGCAGATCTGTGTCTAAAATGGTCTTTTGAGGAAAGAACCACACAGATTTAAGTGGACCTGTCCATTCAGTGCAAGCCTTTCAGTCAGTAGTTGAGTAGCTCAACTTACAAACAATAAGGAGCTCAACGACTCGACGAACAATGCCAAAGAATTGAATAAGCTACTGCCAGTTTACTGTCTTCTTAGCCTCGGCTGTAAATATAAAATTAAAAACTGTTTCATGGCTATTTTCTACATTAACATCTTGGATGATTGGCGTCTGGGCCAATGGTTCATTTTCCTTTTGATGGAAGAACATGAAATGAGTTCTCCCGATCTGAGTGGAGCTGGAGGGAGTGTCCAATTCTTACCAATTAAAACCCACCCGTATTCTCTCAAAATCCTTTTTGCGTTCCAGGGCTGCAGTAAGTCTTTCGAACAATAGGGAACATGCAATATTTTCATCTTGCTTTCACTTAAAAGAATTCCGTGCAAAATAGACCATACAACAATAAACAATTAATACGCTTTAATGTATTGCCAAAATTGCGATTATATAACTGACTGTTTTCTTTTCCCGCGAAAACACTCCTGTCTGCCAGAGATCATGAACTGTCATGTATTAACATTTAAGTTCGACTTTTCGTTGTCATAACACCAGTGACGTCACTAGAAGCTGATTGTTTACGTTCCGTTTCACATTATATTAATTCATAATAGTTATTACAAATCAATATTAACTAAAATAAAAACATTGCAGTGGCCCTTCTATTATGTTATTTTATCATTTCAATAACAAAATGTTCATGAATTCTGTAATTGCATCTTCCCTATTCCGCAACCCTGACAATAATCCTGATATCTCTTTGAGGCGCACGTGGAACCCAATCTGCCGTTGTCGTGGGCTCTAAGGAGGTTCAGCGCTAAGTAACATTATTGAATGATTTTGAATGTAGTATTTGGGATCTTTGTACCTACCAATAGATCTTAGTTTTACCACTGTTTTTATTTTGCCAGTGGTGTTTGACATCATATAATATTCTTGTGACCCATTGTTCTGTCACAGGGCCGTCTTAACACGGGCCCCCGCCCCTGGACACACCTGAGTCCGGGGCTCTTTCCTAAAATTACGAACCAGCCAAGTAAGTATCGGAGCACAGGTAGTTGAGTTCGGTAGGTAAGAAGAAAGAAAGAAAGAAAAGAAAGAAAAACTGTTTATTTGCGCGAAGCATGACGCACACCAAAGAATAAGGTAAGACCTCGTAGGTGTACTACTCAGTGGGGTATTTAAATATCTTGACAATCAACAAAAAAGAAAAACCAACTTCGCTGTCATATTGTAATGGTAATTTTCCAAAAAGACAAAGTGTGATAGAGTGAGCGTAACGAGCTCTAAACTTTTCAAAGATGTCATCTTGCGATCGACTCCGAAAATTATTTTTTACATTCCGTCTGGGATACGTTTGAGACGAGTTCGTCAGAAGCTAGTACACGGTTCGAATTGGTCGTATTCTATGGAGCCTAGATACCTACAATATGATTTCGGGACCCCCAATGAATCGGGCCCTGGGCAAGTGCCCCGTGTGGCCTTATGGTAAAGACGGTACACTGGCCTATCGTGGACGCATTCCCACTATATTCACGGTTTGACATAAGACTGCATAGTCTTATGTTTTGTCAAACCGTGAATACAAATCACCCCTACAATTTAATTGTAGCACCCGCAATTATTGTATCCTATTATAAATATCAACCTGCTAATGTACTGTTGCAAACAATTGTTAGTTGTCCTGAATAAAAAAAAATGAAGATCTAATGTTGTCTTTAGTGCACAGGTAGTGGGGGCAGCACTCAGCAGTGCATGTACAAAGACTATAACAGTATAGTCGTGTGTGAGCCGTTGACGAGAACTGATGTGTTGACCTCAGCTGCTAGTGACCTCACGAGCCAATAGGTACCAATACCTACCTATACCCTTGTATTACTGAGTACCTACTACAATGACTATAAATGTGGATGAGGAACTCGTGGCTAAATGATAACAGCCGCACGGATTGATTTTATTTAAACCTTAAATTCCCCAACTTCCCCCTTCCCGTCCTCAGGCACGGTGGAGTGACGACTTGCGCAGGACGGCTGGCAGAAACTGGATGCTAATATAAAAGCGTCATTATGACTTTCCAATGGTCAACCACTGACACTCCATTGAAAGAAATGGCAAAGAATGGTAATCTCGTACATAATGAAAAACAATAACAGACGTATGCGGTAGCCTGCTAAAATTTTGACAGTCCCTTTGGCCTACCATTAGAACGTCGTTGTGTAGTCATTTCTTTTGATAGCTCTGTTTTCAAAAACTATTACGAGACCATTGACCGACCAACGATCGACCATTATGGATTTAGCAGATTATGAACTTTTAGCAAATTGACAATGCGATCGTGTTGGAATGACAAAGAACATTGGCCAAATTTGTATAGGAGCTGGACTAGAATTTAATTTTTCATGTCCCAAAATAAACTATACTTAGATTGCTTTGTTTTTATGTTGCAAACACCATCCCGTTTGAAAATCATGTCTAAATAGCCACGATTTTTCGTAATAATGTCCACAATACTTTTGAGGTTAGAACGGCTACCTTTACCCGACTGCAGCCTAGCTTAAAAGCGTAGTTAGTGATAAGCGAGGAGGGTAATTAGCGACCTTCCACCTATTTCACTCAGACAATTAGCAAAAAATAAGTCATATTCACAACAACAAGAAAGTGAAGCGAATGATTGCCGGGTGTCAATCAATGGCCTGGGTCGATGACCAAAGATGAAACTTGTCGATGACAAATGACGTTCCGTTGTACGCAATTGAACAAAATGCTTATACTCACTTTAACCCTGATAATCATTATTCAGGACAAGAATCCAATACATAATAAATCAGTATAGTATTTTACTAAATGCCTATATTCTAATTGAATTGAATTACTGTTAATAACTATTCATAAACGTGAATAATTATAGTCTTTGAATACCAAGTCATTTCATACGCGTAATGAATCGTCATTAGGTGCGTTCTGAAACTGTAATTCTAAATAATTTCGAATAAGTTACAAAAACAAAAATAAATGGATATCTTTTTTTTGTGGCTTCTTATAGACATATGTGTTATGTTTTTTAAAACCTTAAAAAATTAGGTTATTTTTCATATACATGACGTTTAGGGACGCCACCGTTTAGTCACCTGGTACGATTTGGCCATCCTTCTTTAAAACAATAGCAGACTTGGGGCCATGTCGTCATATTATTATCATTCTGTCAGTTTTCCCGAATGTCTGTTTGATCATACCATCGAAAATCTAATGATCAAATGGTACATTGCTGCATATAGCGAGCTGGGTGCATATCCAGGATGGTGATGATGTGGAGAGGATAAATACAAAAAGTATATTCAAATAAAAATCAACAAATTCAAATGTTCTTCTTTTATTGATGATTTTATAAATTCGTAAAGGCAGTTTCTGTAAATAAGTCAACTTCTTACTTCAAATAAATTGGTCCCTGTATTCCGAATTATTCCTAACCAGTGCTTTTTATCTAATATTTTTATGCGATAACATCTACCCGCCTTCAAATACAAATTTATCAGTTGACGGTCGAGCGTCGCGAAGTGCAGACGTCATTGAGCATTCTAATTCCAAATTCAAATTAAAAGTCTGTTTAAAAATTATAATTGTAGCAGAAAATTCTTAGGAAGAATCCAAAAGCTGATGGTGTTCTGCAATTACAAAAAAATTGCATGCTTGGGGTCTTTCTCATGGTAGCACTTGACATAGTTCCAGGCGGTCTGGTGGGGAGTGTTGCCCTTGTTGGCCAGACAGGCATCGATCAGCTTCTCAACAGTGGGTTTGTCGGCTGGAAATAAGAAAAAACTTTAGTAAAAAGCCCAAAAATTATTCCCAAAACTAATGTTGCTTTGTATGAGGCTTTACTAAACAATGCAGGTAACGTTCTAACCACGGCAACGAATGACACAAATTAGTCAAAATGGCGTTGTTCATTCACATACATTTTGGACATTTTTGACAAATTATTATTGAAGTCATTGAATGTTTTTCTGAACAGTGAATGCTGATTATTACCTCTAAATATATGTATCTATACTATGTAATATTATAAAGAGGTAGTAGGGGTGTAATCTCTTGTTGCGGAATTCGAACTCGAAAGAGTCACCGCGGCCTTGGAACGCAAAGGGCACTGTTGGGTTTTAGTCAGTAAGAGTCTGACACTCCTTTCCGCTCCGCCCAGAGCGGGAGAAGTCATTTGAAGATTTCCCATCCAGAAAAAAGGGGGTAATCTTTTGATCTACTGAACTGATTTTGACATTTCTTTTACCAATAGAAACCCATATTATTTATGAGCATCAAATGCTATATTTTAACCTCCGTATTCCCACGGAAACGCGTAGTTCCCACGCGGGTGAAACCGCAAGGCGCTGCAAGTAGTTAATAAACGAATACGGTTTGAAAATATCCTAGAACAATGTACATAGCATTAAACTAAAGGATCCTTATTAATTTAGGAATCATCTAAGGTATGTAGCAGACTAATAGATCGCCGGTATTTTTCAGCTTCGCATATACTGTTGCTAAAAGTCTTACCTGCGTTAGGAACCTTGGCCAGAGCGACATCCTTCTTGAACTTGCCGTCCTTGGTCATCAGCTCCGATTTCATCATCATGCACAGGGCATACTTCTTCAGTGGCTCACTGTCCGTCTAAAACAAAATTTGTTTTTGTTTTATAACATGTTGTAACAGAATGAACAACATATCTTAAGGGATCATTGTACTCATCATTATGAATGACGTTTACTATGGCATAAGCATAAGCATAATCAGCCTTTTAATGTTCACACTGCTGGGACACAGAAGACCCCAGAAGTTCCTCTAGAAGAGGAAATGGGCCGTAATCCACCACAGTGCGGGTTGGTGAAAGTCACATATCGTCGCATTTTTGGTTCTAGGACATGCCGGTTTTTCCTCACGATGTTTTCCTTCACCGTTGTGAGAGCAGTGGTGATGAAATTAATGCGCCTGGCTGGGTTTACTTACAAATTGTAAGTCGCGACTTACAATTTGTAAGTCAGGGCCGTTACCACTTAGCCACTTGAGTTATAGAGCAATCGATTCTTTTTTCCCGATTTCAATGTTGTTGCATTTGTAAAAGCTGTTCATCATGATGAGTAGGTATAATTTATGTAATTCGTTATGCTACACTTTTTATGCCTTTGATTAAAATACTTTCTCTTGGGTTGCAACATGGAATGAAATAGTATTTTTTAGTTTTTGCAAGTGGGTAAACTTTGTCATTGCAGGCGTGGTGGAATATAAGTTTGAACCCACGGAAATGACCGTTATGGAGCCTAGAAACTGCACGGACAAATCAACAATAATATCAAACGATGTTTTTCAACACCCTTCCTGGAAAAGTTATGAAATTTCATAAATATGGTTTATATTACCAAGTTACAATGAGAAATGTTTTGCGGATATTTTCTTTCGCGATCTTGTTCAATTTTGTGTACGAGCGGTCACTTAGGGCAACCATTTTTGCTTTGACTCAATATTCAGTTTTATTCAGTTTTTGTGAGTATCTAAAAGTATTTGTTCATGATAATCATTACTTTCTACCGTAACGAAATATGCATTGTAAATTCTATATAGTTTGTTTGATAAGAAATTCTTACTTGATATGCTGTGTATTCTCGGTTCTGCTCTACCATGACTTGCCAATACCATTATGATTCCAATGTAAAAAAGTGATGGATCTATACAGACGGAATAGCTCTATCCTTTTTAACAACGGCATGACGATGGCACAGATACATCAAAATGGAAACAAAGAGGTTTGCTTACCTTGTAGTCACCGTCTTTCAGTTTGTTGACTAGTTGTTCGTCAACCTTGGTCTCAGTCAGGCATTCAGTGCGATGTTTCTTCAGTTTTTCCTTCTGTTCGTCTGTTAGGGCCTGGGCAAAAGAAACACAAGTTGAAAAATAAAATACTACTTATACTAAAACTACTTCAAAGGATAAAAGGATTATATTCCCCTATCCCAGGAAATGGTCGACACGTGTGCCGATTTTGATTCAAATCCGTTGAATCTTTCAGATGTGAAGACATGTCAAACAGACAGTCGAGTCTGTTTCCCATTTTAGTTTGATAAGAATGCTATGATATAACATCAATTTTCTTCCTGCTCATATCCTATGTTACTAGGGGTCGGAGCGAAACGCTTTTTTCTTTCATGCTGTCCTTGTCCTATCAGCCATCACGCTATCACTAAATCTCTTTTCATTCATATCACTCCTCACACAATTCGTCCATCTTTTCTTTTGCCTTCCTACGCTATATAACCCTTTTAGTTACATGCCTTTCAACCCTCCTCTTCACGTGATCATACCAAGACAAGCGGTTCCCTTTCAACTTTTCCGGCACTGGCACCACTTTTAAACTACCTCTAATGTAGTCATTTTCCATCATCGTTACTCCAAACATCCATCACAACATTCTCATATCTGCTACATACAATCTTTTTTCATAATATAAAATCAATCAGCTACGTAAACATTTTCAAAAGTATAAATATAAATGTCATCGAAAAATGGAAATCTCCGTATGATTATAAAATATCTTGATAGATTGTAAACTCTTGATTTTGTCCAGTAAAAATTTGGAACACCTTTTTTACGCAGCCAAATTTGATAGTCTATAATCTCTCGAAGTCATTCTGAGAAACTGTGAACTGACATAAACTGACAACATGTTGGCGACCCATAAGTGTATGGTTCTGCAATTTATCGGATCTACAATGATCGAGTTTACAATCTCTCCAGATATTTTATAACCTTATGCATTTTACAATTATCCGCTGACATAATCATTCAATCGATGAATCAGCAGTGCAATGAGACAAGTGCTCAGCCAATCAACCAATTGTAACAGAGTCCTTAGATTAACACACAAAGATAAGTTCCAAACGATATCCTCATTGCTGCTGAACTAGAATTTGATAAATTCCCTAAGAAACTTGATAAGTATATTGTTTCAAAATTCACAGAAAACAATGCGAAAACAATTCAATATGAATTGGAAAAACTAGATCACTTTAAAATTAATTGAATTACCTTTGAAGCGCCCTTGGTGCAAATGCGTACCCTAGTCTTCAATTCCCAATAAAAACAAAAAAAAAAAACACCGTAGGTAATCAACCAAAAAAATCGCAGTCAACAGATTAATTACGTCAAAAATATTCCACTGACCTGAGCTAACAGAATGCAGGCAGCGAACACTAGTACAGTCTTCATCTTGATTTGTAGATAGTTCTTGGAGCTTATTGTCTCAGATGCGCAGGAGTTGTGTAGCAGGATCCTCGGACATTCAGTTTATATACCGGTCAGCGGGCAGATTCAACGTATTGATGATAATCGCCGGAGAATTAGGTACGTGGGATAGTCAACCTTTCGAAGATTTTGTCGCGAGGAAAGTATTACAAATTTTGATATGAACAGTGGAAAGTTAGGAGTACATTGGGGCGATAACTTGTTAGATGATTATGGGAAAAGAGATTGGTTAAAAACTTTTTACAAAAAAATACAACCGACTTCTACATAAAAAAACAAAAGGTACAAAATAACTTTAATTTCGGAACTCACTGTTTTTGGTTACTTTTTCGTTTTTTGAACACTGACTTCCGAAATTAAAGTTATTTTGTACTTTTTGTTTTTTTTTTTTAATGTAGAAGTCGGTTGTATTTTTTTGTTGTAGAAATTTTTTTTATTTTTCATTATTTAGTGGTACACCCTCCCCCCACATAAACGTACCAATCACATTGGTGTAAACAATAACAAACATGCGATTTCTGCAATCCCGAAAGATTTGCTATCATTTTTGAAGAGTTCCGTTGTCTGTCTCCGAATCAGAACTATATGAAATTTAAATGTGACCATTTCGGAATAAACCCCTTTCGAATAAAAAAATAATTTTGCAAAACCATCTAAATATATTTGAGGGAGTTATGCCCGAACATTTATGTACATAAAAAATACAAACATCCGAATTGAGAACCTCCTCCTTTTTGGAAGTCGGTTAAAAAAGAAAAGATTAAAACAGTCAGAAAAGACACAAAATAAAAATAAAAACCATAAAAGGCCCAAGCCATATCAGGGATGGATATTTCACCCAGCTATTTCGTTATATATTGTAATTTATTTCAGATTATGATATTTTGGAAAACCTTTAATATAAAAGATTTTTAAAATGTGTTATCGTCGCTTAATTTTATTAACGACTGTGTAAAGACTATTTGATACATCCTAAGAAACGCTGTACCCAGAATCTGTTAAGCCCAAAAACCTTAATATTTTATTTATTTTATATAAGTAGATAGTTTAAAGGATATCAGTAGGGGATCCCTTCTTTTCGCATAATGTTTTTTGTCCTAATATACTTCGGCATAACGATTTTGGCACAATTTGTTTTGGCATAATAATACTTTGGCATATTTTTTTTAGGCATACATTTTATGTTGGCATAATCATGTTAAAGACTAATTTGTTTTGGCATAAATTTGATTCGCATAACGTTAGTAGGCCTAATGACTATTAGCATAACGTTAGTAGGCCTAAAGACTTTTAGCATAATGTTAGTAGGCCTAATGGCTATTAAATTAATATGCTGTGCAACAAAAGTTAGTCACAGAACCGAATTGCTGCAAAACCGACTTCACGTAGTCTTGTTTGTCCTACCCCTAGAGTGTTATTTAAAATCGCGTAGGCGCGTAGGGGCGAGGCGGCCCGCGGGCTGAGGAGCAGGCGGCTGTGAGCGAGCCGCCGCGGCTGAGGCTGGCCGGCGAAGCCGGCCAACAAGCCGAAGCTGCGGTGGTGAGCGAAAGCCGTCTGCGACGATAAGCACGCGTGGGGCCGCCGGAGGGCCGCAGCGCCGGAGCCGTCACAGAAACCCTGCCTGCTGCATGCTGCTTGCTTGCTTGCATGTTGCATGCTTGCTGCATGCTTGCTTGCATGCTTGCTTGCATGCTGCATGCTTGCTTGCATGCTGCATGCTTGCTTGCATGCTGTATGCTTGCAATGCTTGCTTCCTACAGCGAAAAAATACTCACAAAATTGTTCAATACGTTATAATATATTAATATTTTGTATATTTATGCTTAAGTTTTATGCTTTAGGATATTATGCTTAAAAAAGTTATGCTTTAGAACTTTATGCTTAATAAGTTTATGCTTTAAAATATTATGCCTAATCATTATTATGGTTACAGACATAATGCTTAAAAAAATTATGCATGAGCTGTTATGCGTAATTATATTATGCGAAAAAATAATTATGCCAAACAACATTATGCTAAGTTATATTAGGTCTTAAAATTTTATGCTAATGGATAGGGAACCTATCAGTAGCTGTACACGCCAAAAGTTTCCAACTCCACCCAGACTAGTAACTCTGTTATAATAATATTTGGGTTTAAAGACAATGTTGTTGAGAAGCAGGTTGCGAAAATATAAAAATATTGAGTTATTGTGCCGTGATATGGAATGATTACATCGCTTCTTCTTTTCGAATCGATGGTGAACCAAAACATTTTGTGCACAGCAAGTGGCATAGTTTATAGAGGCATCAGTGGCATATATCTCAATGGTGCTAATGGGGACCATAAGTGAAGTGGGCCATATTTTGTACGGAGGAACCGCACTCCCAACTATATTGGGGTCGACTCCCAGTCAAGCTGGATTCAGCTGAATATCAGTATTTAACGTAGAGCGGCTGCCTACCAGACCTCCACAATTTTCTGGCTTCTGACAATCCGTAACGACTGCTAAAGATGTCCAAATGACAGCCGGGACCAACGGCTTAACGTGCTTTCCGAGGCACGGAGATGTCTCTTTATGTTAAGGTCAGCCATCCACAGACCAACCTCGGCAAGCGTTGCTAAACCTCGAAGATCGGCCCGTGCGGCTGTTATAATTCAGCTACGAGCTCCCCATTTCCAATAGGGTCAGTAAAACCCATTTTTCCAAGTAGTATTAGCAGTGATCTACTTGGGTACGCAAAAAAATTAAGTGCTTTCCATATAGGCTATTGCAGTTCACGTCCAGGTGGTAGGTGTTTCTAAGGTTTCAGGAAGTCGGGTGGTTATTCTATTTATTCATTCTTTTACAAAATTACATTTGTGTCGAACAGTGGTTTTAACAGTAAATGTCACAACAATTTAATATACATTATAAAGACAGGAAAGAAAAATATAATAATCTAACTGAATATCATTCAAAAATAAATTCAATTCTAAGAAATATGTATAAGTCAATAAAATCTCATCAAATAAATGTCAATAAACTTAATTACCAAATATATCTCAGTACAATTCATATTATTTATTAATCTAACTGAATATAATTCAAAAATAAATTCAATTCTAGTAAATATGTATATGTCAATAAAATCTCATCAAATAAAATATGTCAATAAACTTCATTACAAAATATGTGTCAATACAATTAATATTCATTAAAAGTTGGATATTACCATAGAAATATAAAGTACAATTACATATGATTATACATAAATGAAGTTGGAGATATGGTGGTGTATGTTGACCTTTCCACAACCCGCACGATTCATCTTCATCATTCTGCCTTGCCTTTGCCCATCATTTTGAGATCGGATTCCAGTCAAAGCGCTGATTTAGCTGAATATCAATATTTTACGTGAAGCAATCTAACTTTGACAAGCCAGTGGGTAACACGGTAGGTACTTCTTGGCAAGACATGTCAGAATTCCTGACTTGTGACAATCCGTAACAATTGCCAAAGATGTAAAAATGACAGCCGGGACTAAACCAAGGCCCGGAGAAGTCTCGGTATGTTAAGATCTCACCACAGATCGATTTTGGGAATCTTTACGTAACCTTGAAGATCGCACGATTGCATAACATATTCTTTCACTTAAAGAATCATGTCAAAAGTTCTCCACTCCTGGCATAGCGTGGGTAGGTCTGGAAAGATCCGGGCGGGTCTCATGTATATGTGACTGTTACGACGCGGTCACAGCGGGCGCCATCTTTGTTTTTTCTTTTTTTTTTCATAAAGTACTCCGCGCTGATTAAATATTTATGCTGCCTGCATGTTTGCAATGTTAACTTGTTGAGTATGTTTTTTTTTACTTAGTCTGATACTCCATGGAGTAACTGTCTATTAAAATTCAATAAGATAATGGGCACTTTTCCCTTTGACAGCGATGTGGAATTTTTCGATGACCTTTGAGTAGGTATTTCTCCTCTCTATTTTATCCCGCTTGTACATTTTTTTATTAGGTCGTATATACTATCTATTAAGACTTAATTGTTTTTTAAATAATAACATAAAATAAAAATAAGCTGTATGGTCTTAATTTCGGAACTAATAGTTACAAAATCATTTTGTTATCATTGTTTTATTTTTGAAAATGAAAGCAAAATATCTAGTTATAATTTCCGCGAATATTAGTGGGTTGCAGGTATGCACCTCCCTCCCGCCCGCTATATTATGCACATGCAAGATTACTAGGCAAATGCAAGGATATTAAGCACATGCAGGAAGGCAATGCAAAACCCAACACCATTACCGACACGTGTTTCGCCTCTCCACGAGGCATCCTCAGGGGACGTGTTGACTCGCTGACCGTTGAGTTGCGACTGAGCATTTAGTACAAGGCACCCCCCTTTTATACACTGCCACCGTTGATTATTTGTGTACAACTACCCACAAACATTCGCAGTAAAGGGGAAGAAACCAAATTCGTCTGGTCATTCAACAGTGCAAAATTATTATTATTACTATGTTTAAAAATCTCTAATTGTTCCAAAACACACAGCCGGAAACCCTTATCACAAATATGTAGTATATTAAAACTATTGTTGTCGCGCAAAGAATGGCCGGTATCAATTAAATGTTTCGCGAAATTCGATTTGTCCGAATGGCCATTTCTATACGCGGCAACATGTTCCCCATACCTTATGTCAAAGTTTCGGCCCGTCTGACCCACATACACCCCGTTGCATTCATCACAGACCAGCCTATACACCCCAGACTTTTTACCATTTTCCAAAATATCTTTTCCGTTACAAATACGGCGTATATTCTGGTCCGTTCTGAACGCTACATAAACGTTGTTTTTTCTAAGTAAATTACTAATTCTATCTGAAATGGGGCCCATATAGGTCAGACTGGTCACATATCTATTAATATTAGTACGCGGACATGCATATAATAGTGAACAAACCCTTTCTTTCTGCTTTTTACTAATTAAACTGTCTACCATTGACTTTGAGTAACCGTTAGAAATTGCGATCTGGTAAATAATATTAAGTTCTTTTACATAATTTTCTGCTGAAAGGGGGAGGGCAAATAATCTATGAATATAGCTGCGGAAGGCGGCTAATTTATGTTGAAGAGGGTGACAAGAAGAGGCTGGTATTGTCGTGTCAGTGTGTGTCGGCTTTCGATAAATTTGGAATTCTAAGTCACTATTGTGTTTTGTGATAGTCAAATCCAAAAAGTTAAGGGAGTTTTGGGACTCTAATTCTAATTTAAATTTAATTTTTGGGTGAGTTTTATTTAGTTTTTTAACAAAAAGGTCTATTTGTCGAACGGTACCATTCCAGCAGATAATTATGTCATCTACGTACCTATAATAAAACAGAATATTAGGTTCGTTCACTATATGTTTACATTCAAAGTTATCCATAAAAACCTCCGCCATTAGTGGACTTAAAGGCGACCCCATAGCCAACCCTTCCTTTTGAATATAATATTGGTTATTAAATCTAAAATAATTTTGTTTCATGCAAATACTAGTAAGGTTAAGTAAATCCGCAATTTCCCCAGGATGTAACCGTTGCTTCTCAAATTGTATACCCAGAATACGTAGACAATCATCGATTGGAACATTCGTGAATAAGCTGTCAACGTCTAAGGATAACAACTTTGCATTGGAAGGAATTTGGATATTTTTTACTTTTTCAATTAAATCTAAACTGTTCTTCAAACTATATTTGGGATTAAAAGAAGTTCTACTTCTCAACAAAGTGTTGAGACGTTTAGCTAAATTGTACGCTGGGGCACCAATGTAAGAAACAACTGGACGTACAGGCATGTTATCTTTATGGGTCTTGGGTAGACCATACAACAAAGGAGCCCTCGGATTCATAGGAACAAGGTTTTTTAATTGGTCTTTTGATATGTATGACGTGTTTTTAATGGCATCCTTTATCTCGAGGGCAAACCTCCTTGTAGGATCCGCACCAAGACGTTCAAAATCCTCCCCCAGGATGTTTTGGAACAATTAGAGATTTTTAAACATAGTAATAATAATAATTTTGCACTGTTGAATGACCAGACGAATTTGGTTTCTTCCCCTTTACTGCGAATGTTTGTGGGTAGTTGTACACAAATAACCAACGGTGGCAGTGTATAAAAGGGGGGTGCCTTGTACTAAATGCTCAGTCGCAACTCAACGGTCAGCGAGTCAACACGTCCCCTGAGGATGCCTCGTGGAGAGGCGAAACACGTGTCGGTAATGGTGTTGGGTTTTGCATTGCCTTCCTGCATGTGCTTAATATCCTTGCATTTGCCTAGTAATCTTGCATGTGCATAATATAGCGGGCGGGAGGGAGGTGCATACCTGCAACCCACTAATATTCGCGGAAATTATAACTAGATATTTTGCTTTCATTTTCAAAGTTAAAATGGATTTCCGCAAAGTAACGCCTGACTCAATCAATTTTATTGTTTTATTTATTTGCTGTTCACTCCCTTAACTTTTCTTTCCAGATTTTTATTTTTCATCAAAAATACTAGTTTTGTTCTGCGGTACGGGTGGTGTAATCCAAAGATTATGCCTATCGTTAAAAAGCGATTTAGTAGATCTCACAAGTTTTTTTTCTACAGGTGCTCCAAAAGTGTGTGGTCATATTTTAAGGTAATGTTGTGTAGTTGATACTAAAGACTTTTTACAAAAAATACAACCGACTTCTACTACTCGGTGTTTTTGGTTGCTTTTTTGTTTTTTGCACATACCGACTTCCGATGTTAAAGTTATTTTGTACTTTCTGGTTTTTTTGTTTAGAAGTCGGTTATATTTTTTTGTAAAAAGTTTTTTTTTTTTTTTCACTTGTTAGTGGTTCACTCTCAGATAAACATACCCATCACAGCGTACGTGGTATAAATTGGTGTAAACAATAAACAAACATGCGATTTCAGCCATCCCGACAGATTTGCTATCATTTATTGAAATTAACAAAAATTATCATAAAATAAAAACTACTCTACTAAACTGAACTAAATTCTTATGGGACCAAATGGCAAATATTCTTCTTCGAATAAAAAAAAAACAACCACGTAAATCGGATCAGAAATCTCGGCATAATCGCTGTACATACATAGAAAAAAAAAACTCCTCCTTTTTGAAGTCGGTTAAAAACTAAAGGGGGGGAGACTAAAGGGGGGGGGAGATAGAGGGTCTTTGATTTGCTTATTTTTGATGACATGGGGGATGGAGGATCCGGAAGGTGATTAGCATAACATAACATAATCAGCCTTTTAACGTTCCCACTGCTGGGACACAGGCCTCCTCTCTAGGAGAGGGAATGGGCCGTAATCTACCACGCGGGCCCAGTGCGGGTTGGTGAATATCACATGTTTTAGAATTTTTGGTTCTAGGACATGCCGGTTTCCTCACGATGTTTTCCTTCACCGTTGACAGCAGTATTGATGAAATAATTTACACAAAGTAATGCGCCTGGCTAGGTTTGAACCCGCGACCTACAATTCGTAAGTCAAGGCCATTACCACTCGGCCGGAAGGTGATTACGTCAGCAATATTTCATTTGGCATATGGGATCTGGGATCATGGGACTGGGATTTCACCGTCTTATTAGCGAATCACAATAAGTTAATTTCTTATTTCTAGACTTGTTAACTGCTGCTTCATGAACCAAGAAAGAAACCAGATCAGATTCAAAAATACTTATATAAATGTTTACGGAATCATGGGAGAGGGGAGGGTAAGAGCTTTGCTTACTTTTGCTGATGAGGGGGAGGGGGCGATTAAAACAATTAAAAATTCTGCTTACTTAAAACTTGAACGGCCCCTTTATGCGGCATAAAATGAGGTGTAAGCATTTTCTGACACTGGTATTGCCCGGTTAAGCAGTAGCCAGCCATAGTGTGCAGGGGCCGTATTATGACCTCTTAAAACCATCATGTTTTCGGTGTGAAAAAGAGACGGAGCTATACAGGACGAATAGCACTATCCTTTTCTCACACAGAAAACATGATGGTTTTAAGAGGTCATAATACGGCCCCTGAACTGCGAGTGGTCACATAAAAAAAATCTGAGACTAGCCTACTGGTTCCTCAATCGTAAACTTACGTATTGACAAAGTAAAGAAATCTACCATCGAATAATAATCAACAACAAACTGCCAATTATGTATCTACATTATGTATACTGATATTATAAAGAGGTAACGTTTGTGAGTTTGTGAGGTTGTGACGTTGTAAGGAGTAATTTCTAGATCTACTGAACCGATTTTCAAAATTATTTCACCAATAGAAAGCTACGTTATTAAATTGTGGAGTGTCATAGGCTATATTTTGTCCCCGTATTGACACGGGAACGGGAACAACGCGGGTGAAACCCCGGGGCGCTGCTCGTCTGCTATAATTAAGGTAACACATCGGTATTTTTCACTTCAGACGAAAACAGCGGCCAACGACCTTGACGGAGGAAAACGGGCATGTGCTACACACTTGATCGAGCCAAAGTTTAGTTGAATAAACAAACCATATTATTATTATTTATTTTTTACTTTAAAATGAGAAGCTAATCTTAAAATAGTTTTTTTTTGCAGACGGTGAGAATTTCATAAAACACATCCGGTGATTTTAGCGTGATTGACTTTTTATGGAGAGTTGCATACAGCATAATCAGCCTTTTAACGTTCCCACTGCTGGGACACAGGCCTCCTCTCTAGGAGAGGGCCTTTGTTTTAAAATATTGTAGCTGTGGCCTTTTTTGCCTCCATGAGCAATGGCTCATGGATGTCGGTCTTCGGGTAAGCGGAGGGGTCCATCAGACTCCTACTGACTAAACCACATGGTGTTCCTCCTCGTTACATTTGGCTGGGGTGCACAGCCAACACGTTCGTATTTTCCACTACCATCACTGCAGCGGCAGTTTGCGTGCTGCCTGCTGCTGTTCTTTTTCTTGCAAATCACGTCTCTGTCAAAGGAAGGAGTAAGGTGTGCCTGGCCCTTTCATCATTTGTGAGAGGCACGCGGAAACACCTCGTAACACCATCTTGGGCCTGTTTGCTTGGACGACGGACTTCCTCTACTGGCACCTCTAACTGGCACTTTACGGGACAGAAGAGGGTATTATCAGCCCTCCTCCGGTGTCCAGTCCTTCGGCTATGGATTGGCAAAGTAAAGACGTCGCTTTCTCCCTTTCACAGACCCTCTTGTTGCCATCACTTCTTTGGCAAAGGCTGTTACTGTTTGCCATGAGCTCTGTCTTCCGACCCTAGATTGGATTATGTTCGACAATGATAGATGACCCCGCAATTCGGCAAAGGCATTGCGCTGATCAGTCCAGGCTGGGCACAGCTCAATTTTATAATAATAATAATAAATGTTTGTTTCAGGCATTATCACCCATAAAGTTGAAATTGAAACTTCTACTAAAACAAGACTATTATCCCAAACCTCGAAACTATCCTTAGTTTTATCTATCTATATTAATATTATAAAGAGGAAAGATTTGTATTTTTGTATTGTATATTTTTGTATGTAACGAATAAACTCAAAAACTACTGGACCGATTTCAAAAATTCTTTCACCATTAGAAAGCTACATTCACCCTGAGTAACATAGGCTATATTTTATCCCCATATTCTCACGGGAACGGGACCTACGCGGGTGAAACCGCGGGATACTTCTTTTTTCAATAAATAGCTTTTTATGAAATTCTATTGGTGTGCCTAATAATAAATAAATAAACTCTTCAAGAAGTCGTAATGTACATAAGTAACCCATTTCGTGTTGCGGAATTAGTTTGAAAGAGTCGCCGCAGCCCTGGAACAGAAAAAGCATTAGGAGGAACACAGGTGAATTTTAGTCAGTAAGAATCTGACACTCCCTTCCGCTCCGCCCAGAGCGGGAGAAGTCATTTGACGATTTCCCATCCAGAAAAAAGTGGTACCCACTTTCGAACAGACTATAATTTTTATGTTTATTTATTTTGCTAGTCATTCTTCTGTGATTGGCGTTTTGTCTGTGCAAAATAAACAATGATTCTTTCTATTCTTTGATTTGAATTTTGAACAAGTACAATAGGCCCACCCGTGTCTATTTGAAGAGCATAGCTGACATGATGTTATGATCAATTGTATAGTAAAAAAAGTCACAACAAACCCCACAGTATGTCCACAGCCCAAGTCCCTAACTGATAAATTGCGAGTGAACAATCAGACTAACGACATAATGCAATAAACGGGGAGCTGTTGATTTATTGTTGTTCGTTGACCCTTATGTCCTCTGACGCTCACTTGCTTTGCAGATATTTAGAACTTACTTTCTTAGAAAAAAAATTAGCGGTTCTGGAATAATCTATACTGATATACAAAGCTGAAGAGTTTGTTACTTTGCTTGAACGCGCTAATCTCAGGAACTACTGGTCCGATTTGAAAAAATCTCAGTGTTAGATAGCCCATTTATCGAGGAAGTCATAGGCTATCATATCATTACGCTAAGACCAATAGAAGCGAAGCAGTCACGTAAAATGTGACACAAACGAAGTTCCGCGGGTCAGCTAATGCCTTTATAAACGGACAGTTACCTGATTATTTTTTGCTTATTCATTAAAATATTCAAATAAGTTTTATATTTAGTATGTTCAAGTCTTATTTTTAAAGGGTTGAGTCTATTGCTCTCAACGAGAACAAACCTAGCTCAGCAGTTACTTAAAAAGGAAAATTCCAACTAGTGTCGTGCGTGGCTGTTTTCTTGTGTGATGGGCATGAGTGATAATTATTTCTAGTTCCTGTCGATCTTTGGCAGTTGTTACGAATTGTCAGAAGTTAGTAATATCTGACTCCAGTCTTGCCAAGAATTACCGTGTTCCCCAGTTACTTGTTTGTGTAGTGGAGGTCTGGTAAGCAGCCGCTATAGTTGTGGAAAAAAGCTAGGCAGATTATGATGTCTCTCATCATCTGCCTAGCCTTTTCCCAAATATACTGGGGTCGGCTCCCAGACAAGCCGGATTCAGCTGAATACCAGTATTTTACGTGGAGCGGCTGCCTGCCAGACCTCCATAACCTATTAACTGGGAACACGGTACTTCTTGGCAAGATTGGTGTCACATTTTCTAGCTTCTGACAATCCGTATCGACTGCCAAAGATCTCTAAATGACAGCCGGGACCAACGACTTAACGTGATTTCCGAGGCACGGAGAAGTCTCGTTATGGTAAGATGGTCACCCATCCATAGACCAACCTCGGCAAACTTTGCTTAACCTCGAACATCGACCCTTACGGCTGTTATAGTTTAGCCACGAGATCATGATGTCTTTAAGATCCCAATATTTATAAGCAGTGCGGTGAAAATTAGACGTTAACCATCTGGTTTTTACCATCTGATAATCTGTGAAATTCTGCCCTAAGATACGGTGGTTGATTCCAGTTTGAACACAAGTTCCTCTGTGCCAGTTTAAGATGAAATGAACTAGTACAAATTTTATCTTTATATGAAGGAAGGGATTGAGCTTACGTCTTATGTACTGGAGGATATCTTGATAAAATTTTACTGTCTGGTTGTTAAATCTAAAGTTTTAACTGCGTCGCAGTTGTTTGTACTAATTGAGTGGGGGTGTTTGTTAAATGAAAATGTAACTAGTGTGTGGTTGCAATTCGAATGTATGTATATACAGGGTTATTTGTAAAACACCAACTACCTCTTAAGAGGTCATTATACTCAACATTATGAACAACTTTTACTATGGGAGCAAACCTGAAATCACGAAAATCAAATCAGCCATTCCTTACATTTATATATATTCGTATAACTAATCAAAATGTAGGAAACAGCTGATTTTTTTGTTGAAGTTGTTCATAATGATGAGTACAATGAGCCCTTAAGAGGTTGTTGGGGTTTTAGAAATAACCCTGTATATATATGTATAATTATGTAAATCGGGCTGGTTCCCGCAACTCCATGACCAAGCGCGTATTTTAATTGCAGGTTGGACAAATGTGTCCTTCGATCCACCCCAGCTCCCCGAGAATAGAATAGAATACTCTTTATTATGTACACCATGTAAGTTACAGAAAATATAGATGAAGAAAACATTACATATGGTGACACAATGTACGGCGTTATCGCTAAAAGCCTTGGTGTTACTAACTATCTCATACCTTCTTTTTATGAGAAATCATCCCGCTCTGGGCGGAGCGGGAGGGAGTGTCAGACTCTTACTGACTAAAACCCACCCGTGATCCTTCTTGTGCCCTTTGCGTTCCAGGGCCGCGGTGACTCTTTCGAACAAATTCCGCAACTAATAGAGGATACCGTCCTGGGCTGTACGTATAGTACTTCGGAGACCAAAATGTCGCTCAAAATATAGTAATTTGTTAAAACATAACTATTTTGCAGTTCATGGCAATCGACGATTTTACAAAAGCAGTTCTTTGTTATACACATATTTTCTAGAAGAAATTCAAAGAAGATCTATAATACAAAGCACACATATATTTTATATTATGTACATCCTTGTTGAACGTCTAATAGCGGACAAATATCCGGTATAATAGGTTGCTAAATAAAAATGATTTTTAAATGTTGTTTTCGTAAGCTTTGTTTATTTATTCTAAATCAACTTTCAGAAGACAATAGGAATTGCCAAACTGTTGTATTTTTTAAAAGCAAAGTTAAAGAACACTATTTTTCCTCCCCGTCTTCTATACTAATATTATAAAGAGGAAAGATTTGTATTTTTGTGTGTAACGAATAAACTCAAAAACTACTGGACCGATTTCAAAAATTCTTTCACCATTAGAAAGCTACATTCACCCTGAGTAACATAGGCTATATTTTATCTACTAATTCCCACGGAAACGAGAACTACGCGGGTGAAACTGCGGGGCACTGCTAGTATTACATATAAGTATGTATTATTTTTTATCTTATAATATTATTTAGTATGTATTAGTCTGATATTAATGTATGTGTTGTATTTTATATTTAAAATGTATTATTTTCATTTTACTTACTTAATACATTTACTTATAATATCCACATCTCTTTTAACTTGACTCTCCTTTCGCAGGTATGCTGGAAGCGATTTCAATAGAAATAAGCATCACCTTTGTACCCGTGTGTCTGATTGTTTCTTCTTAGCTTTTTATTCAATATGTGTACATAAACTGTTAAATAAATAAAGACAATTTAATATGAAAGAATGAGTAATGTCCCTAATCAAGACTTCAATACGCCAGCTGCAATATTTTGAAGAGAGTCGATGAAAACGTTGCAAACAGTGGAAATATCGCCGTAGAAAATTTTGGCAGTACTTTTCGCATGCGCGGTCTTAACTGAGCTTAACCTAAAACATAAAGTTTTAGACATCGCGCTAAAACAGTTTGTTCCACCGGCCTGCGGAAAAATGTAAACAAATGAATTTCAAAAACGGCGAAACGGATTTCGAAAACATTGGAAATTGTTATAAAATAATTGGATATTGTTTTTGACGATTTGGAAATTTTTGAAATGGATTTGGAAGCGTACTTTACGGTACAAGTGAGTGGTAAGCTTTTATAATTAATTTATTATTATTTGGCATTGTCTTGTTTTTTTTTTGTTTTCTTTTCTCACGCAGTTAAACGTATTTGAGTTATATGTACTATGAATTTATTAAACCAAAAGAAATCGAGAAATATTTTACAGTTAGCATTTATATAATTCAACAATTATTCAGAGCTTTACTATATCAAGCACAATTGGCTGCAAATAATTTACAATAACTTTGGTAAACCTAAATTCATCATTTTTTTTTTTTTGTATTTTTTTGTTGTATTACATATTATTATTTGAAAGTTGGGATCTCTCGAACAAAAAGTTTTATTCTGTAATTAAAGCTTCTCAGTGCCTATACAAGTATGCTAAGTTTATTGAACTGATCAATAAAGGATGCTTACTCGTGCATAATAATCACGTAGCAAAATCATATCAATTTATTTGATTTAAACCTAATGCTTTCAATCTATTCATTTGTCTTTTATTCCCTTCGCCCCAAACTATAATTTTACCCAAATTCTTTAATTATTAGCGCCTAATCTAAAATCATTATCAGTTCAAAAAACTTCGACAAAACTTTTATACGGCCAAGGTAGACGTAGCTTGTATGCAGTAAACAGACATCCAACTTCAGACTGGTAAAGAAATTCCGCATTGCGCAGGACAAATCCGAACGAACTTCACGCCAGTGAAAGATAACACACCAACGCGAAAATTGTACATTTTAAACAATAAGAAATAAATTCTCATCGTCTGTGATAGAACAATAAAAATACGCTGTTTTATAGTACTCACTTTTATATTGGAAAGTTGATATTTTCTTAGTGGAAAACGTATTTCTACTGATTGTTTTGGTATTGGGAAACGGAGGCGTGTGTGCTGGTAAGTCCGATTGTTGTGTTTTTCTTACTGTTTTCAAATCAATTCAAAGTCATTTGTATAACTTCTATACAAATTAAAGCGACTTCACAATTTTTATAATCCCATTAAAAGAAAAATGAACATTACAAAGGGTTTTAATTTTTCTGGTGATACTAAACCGACTGAGCCTAGGGCTTATCTCTGTATTTTCATGTTCCACACCATTGATTTTCAAATTATCGTAATCATATCGTAAAATAATTAACAAATATTTAAACCTGTTGATTGAGGTTTCTGATGCGAACGGAAGACCCTACTCAATTTAATTTTATAATCAATTATTTCTTCCTATATCATTATTCGTAAAATTAGGTTGGTCCTATAAAATTTTCTATGCCTAAGCTATGACACATGCTTTGTTTACGAGTCCATTTTATGTTAAAAAACTATCTCCCAGCAAGTACATAACATCCGTTCTAAAATTAGACTGTAATCAACATCATTGCTTTCATTATACATAAATATCACATGACATATCCTCATTCCATAGCCATTGCGTGTACATATTTTATAATTCTGCCTTCCGGACGTTGACATGTTTATAAAAAGTCTCTACCACCGAAGTTGTCCGCACTGCAGCGTCAAATCGATCGTTCTATCACGCATGCGCAACAAAGCTTCATTTACGTCAGTGGTCATAGAACGCGGGTGGGAAGTCGACGACATGCCGAAACCGACACCCGTCGAGGATCTCGTAGTCCCTCCACAGGACACGAAAATATGTGGAACTATTTGTATCTGTCAGATGACAGCAGTGCTCAGTGCAGTATCTTTGGTGTACCTTACGGTTGCTATCTACATGCCGTACACTAGAGCCATCGCGTCCGGTATCGACCCTACCCCGATTATGTGCACGACAACACGAGCCATCAACAAAGACAACTGTGACTGGGGATCCTGTGGTGAATGGTGCCTCAGCAAGACCTCCGGAGCCTGCATCCAGATCTACGTCAACGTCAGGAAGAATGGAACGTCTTTACTATTGTCTGAATGTGGAAGTGCTGCCAACAAAACCTGCTTCGGTATCGACCAAGAGAACGCTAAGAAGTACCATTGCATCCGAGATGAATGTCGTAACTTGACAGGAACATTCAACTGTACTGAAGGAAAATGTATCAACATAACAGACGCTTTCGAGTGCGCTTTCAGAGAAACGGATCCACCATTAAAGTGTTCTGGTAGAAGAGGGAAAATAACTTGTATAGACGTGCATGGACTATTCTCATGTAACAGAGGCACTTGTCGAAAAATACGAACGCCTTATAACTGTGACCGTAGATGCGTCGACATTCCTACCCGTAACAAAAACGTTATAGTTCTTAGTGGGGACAGAGTGTTCTTAGCAAGATGTGCGAAATTAGTACAAGAAGAAAAAAGTGAAATAGTTTGGACTGATTCCGGGGAAGAAGTGCTAATGTTGTCTTGTCATGCTGTCCACAATGGAACGCAAGGAGTCGTTGCTGTTGACTGTATCAACGCTGCCTTACTGCCTCGTACAGATATAGCCGACCTGACTAATTTCACGTATCTACAATATTTATATCAATCTAGAGCAGTTCCAAATCGTGTCATCGCTCCTTCTGAAGTGGAACTCACTCTTGCAAACGACAGCCGCTTGATGATAAATCTAGAAGGATGTGTTAATACTTTGGCTGACGAATGTAAAGAATTCTTGAAAGATTATGGCCGTGATGGTACTGACCACAACGCTAAAGCGAGATTTCCTTGCTTCTACATGGAAAATAGCCCTGACACGGTTGTAGCTCGATTTGATCTAGAAAACACGTACCGTCAGTTCTTAGTCGCCTTGGTGCTGCCTACAGTGCTGGTTGTAGTGTCTTGTGTTACTTTGATGTTCTGTCAACGGACCATTGAAGTTGGTGATGATGCAAAGATGAGATTTAAAGGATGCGCTGCTGGACAGGCTGATATGCAGCTGCATCCAAACGATCCTGTTTCCCCGCTCTGAGATCAGTCACGTGAGATAATTCTATTCCATAGTATCATTCATATCCTTTAAACATTTGTATGTCATGTTATTTCTAGCCTTTTAAACTTCGAGTCTCTGTAACCTACCTTAACACTCGTAGTCTCTTATATAATTCAACATTATCTGCCTACATTTTAGTTGGAAAAACATGAAAGGGATCAATCACAATGCATATTTCATTAGGACAAGTCCGCTTACTTGTTTTAGCTTAATCAATAACACCAACACCGAAATACGTAAGTTTTGTCCTTGGCACAGTTTCGTGAGTCAGGGGTGTTTTCGTACTGAATATTTTAAGCCACTGATTTAATGCGATAATTTGAAAGATTTGCGTTTAACATTTCCAGTTAAGCATCTAGAATTCGTAATAGGTCTGTTTTTTGTAGACTTTTTAGAAGATTGAGCATAGTCTATACTCAGTAGTTGTGAAGTGTAGACGTATTGAGTCGTGTTTTGGTCTTGTCAATCAAAAGTTGCGAATCATTATTCTTGACTACCTATTTACTATTGAAAAAATACTTTATCAAGGTAACTCTTATCTTGCGCCTTGATGATTTTATGAAATGTAAAACTTTTTATTCTATTTATAGTAAAATGTAATAAAACTTGCTGCCATCTTTATAGTCTCAATCTATAAAGTACTACATCTTTATTATCCAAAACGAATGATTTTTCCTAACCGTTTATTAATAGGGACTTATTTCTCTGTTTCAGGCGTTCCCCTCCTTTGCGAGGGTCCGGCTAGTTCACTAAGAGACGATTAACCTGCTTGCAATGCTTTCTACTGGCTGACACTCCCTCCAGATGTCTACTATGAGCAGATCCCGGGCGAGCCTATCACCAGCAGCCTCCGAGCGGTCGACGTTACCTATGGGAGCATCCGCTGAACCAGGCAGCCCAGATTTCAAGTCACTGGAACAACCCACGAGGGAGCAGCTTCTAACCCACTTTTTTGAAAGATTCAAGTTCTACACATCACTCTGTCTCGGAACATCAGCCATACTCGCAGTCTTTGCATTTCTCTTCTTGATACCATTTGTTGTCGAGCCTGCAATACAGACAATACTAGCAGAGTTTGTGCCAGAAGCTGGTATCTGCTCCGTCTCCGAACATGTACACGCGGAAACCTTGACCAATTGCACTTGGGCGTCGTGCAGGGAAGGTTGCACGACCGCTCACACTAAATGTCATAAGATACGTGTAAATTTAGCTAGAAAACCGTTTGTAGAGAATGCACCAGTGCCGACTGAATGGGATGAGACTGATTTGAAGTTTCTGATAAACCCAGAAGGTTGTGGGTATCCCCCGCGGGTGAACTGCTCGGTGTTTGCGATTGACTACGCGGGACCGAGGGCTCCGAAGGTATTTCCTTGTTACTACAGTCTGACGCGGTCAGACTTGGTGGTCGCGAGGTACTCTTGGGACACGACGGTGCGAGGTTTAATCCTGGCACTGGTGCTGCCGACGACAGTGTTCGTGTTCAGCCTGAGCGTGCTCGCGTACTGGCACTGTCGTTGCTGCGACAGGGCGTGTAACAGACGGGTGCACGCCGAATCGTTCGCGAGTAAAGAAGAGTAAGTATTTTTGTTTTGTTTTTGTGATGTAGTTTTATTATTGTCAGAAGTCATTTTTTATTTTACTGTCTATATAGTTGTATTACTATAACTCCTTTTTGTGATTTCTGACAATTCCATATGTAATCGTAGTTTTTTCTTTTACCTTTTATGAGCAAATATAAAATAGTGTAAATTACTGGACTTTCAGGTCCTATCTCAAGTATGGTGTTGGAACATCGTAGTTTTAATGGAATATAGTTTTTACAAGTACGTTTTCTTTTAGAATTTTGCACTGTGCTGTGTTAACTATTAGTTAGTATTTTGTAGGTTAAAGTCGTATTTTCACACTAAGTATTTACAGTTTTTCTTCATAAATAGACCACGAAATAATTAAACTATTGGGTACATTGGATTTTCTGCTTCATCCACTTTGATATCACAGCAAAATATGTAGGTACTTAACTAAATTAGTCTAATTGAAGTTGTCAACTGCTTCGGGTACCACGGCCTTTCTTGTAGCCGCAGTGCGGGTCGTTTTGCGCGACACGCTAATTCAAACAACAAAATCCGATGAGCTTTTGTCACCGTCGGCACAGTAGAAATATGGAACAGTACAGAAACTACGAACAAACGGTCAAAACGGCACACTCACACAGACGCGCACATCTACGAGGCCCCTAAGGGACTTTCGCGGTGCGCTCAGTGGCGGGTGCCGTGTTCATAGATAATACCTACGCTATTATAATGGCTAGATATAGGTGGACCACTCAGGTTTTCGTTTTGCAAAAATTGTGTACCCAAGCACAGATTTTTAATACTAGTATTAAATCCTTATACCGAAGACTAATTTTAATTTATATTGTATTATAATTTATATAACCTAAGGAATAAATTAATCCTTATGAGTATGAAAAAATAAATGACCATAATTTTACGACAACATTATATTCTAGTCTAGTCAAAGGAAATTTAGCCTTCGAAACATACACATAGAAACGTACTTACTTCACAAAATAAGTAACAATAATTTTTCAACATATACAGAAATCCTTCATCAAAATTTTAGGGCAGATATTAGGTATAATTGAAATGGAATAAAATGGCATAGAAATGATAAACAATATTCAGTTTGTATTTTTTTTTACAATGGCATTATTTACATTTTGAACAAAAAAGAAAGTCGCATGGAATAACATACACTAACGCATTTTCGCGTGACTATTTCTCTCAGTCAACTTTTACCGCAAGTCGTGTTAAAGAACTTCGTTCCAATAAAACACTTATTGCAAACATTAAAAGTGACAACCCTAACTCTCTACTGGAGCGTAGGTAATTATTTCAACAAATGGACTTAGTTTCCATACTGTTCCATATTTTTACTGTGCCGTCGGCGTTCCATCCATATTGGAACCCAATGACGTGACGTGACGATGGCAAAAGACCGGAAGGCTGTCTTTGTTTCCATGGAAGATAGGTATTGACCTTTAGTGTGGGACATAACCTGTGTCGATACTCTCTCGCCATCCCATCTTACCAGTTTAACATGTTGTGCTGGCGCTACCGCTGCCACTGCCGCCGCTGCAGCTGCGGAAAACCTAATCTAGCGTAAATATACCTTTTTGGTAACTACATTTTAGAGCTGATTGGGGTTACAAAACCTCGAGCCGTGGTCACGTCTTTGTGCTCACAGCACTTTTCAAAGAAATTTTGAAGCGTTTGGTTGACACTCCTTATGCTGGTTCACACTACATTTTAGATTGTTGTTAGTTTAGTTTATTGAAATCTAGTCATTGCAAAATTAGCACTTTCTAAGTATTTACGCTACATTGTAGAATCATCTTGATTTACTTAAAATTATATCAATAAACAATAGTGATGGTTTAATCTGCCAAAATTTCCAATTTATTATGTATTGTAGTTCCAATGAGAATATTGTGTGTATTTCCAATGATGTTATTTTTTTCCACAAAATTCAATGAACAAATTTTTATTTTTTGGATTTGATTCGGCACAAAATCAATGATTGAAACACATTTCAAAATTTATTTTTGACGTTGCCATAAATAAAGCAACAAATAAAAATAAAAAACTTTAAATAGTTTTAACATTTTTGTTTTCCAATTTTCCAGTAGCAAACTGTTATGCGAGTTGGATGATGACCCGAGTGATGATGTGTTCTGACGCCGAGCTTCAGCCGCCCGCCGCCGCGCCTCCCCCCGAAACCCCGAAGGCTACGTACAGCTGTAAACCTGCGTGGATATTGCGTGGTTGCTGCAAGGTCACTGTGTGGTCACAGCGTGGTTGTTGCGTGGTCACACTGCGATAACTGCGGCATCTTTCCGTAGCCTTATGAAACTCAACCAGCCGGTAATTTACAATTCAATGTACTCTTACGAATCGGTTGAAAAGTTTTCCTCAAATTGTAAGGTTGTGACATTATTTTAAATAAAGTCATTGAAATTCATTCTATTCACCATAGTCTACTAAGATTATAACAAAAATAAAATTTCCTAATGTCTTTTCATCAGTAAGTAGATTCTTCAAATCAAATCTATATTGGTGTTTCAATTTCACTTTTCAACCGATAATCTTTCCTGTGTACTCTTGTCTAATATAATTTTCATAGAGAATTTGCGAAAAAAAAGTGCAAATAACTTGGGGAGGCGTTAAAATCAGAACAGTATTAATATTATAACGACTTTAATGGCGGGCAAGAAGGCTTACGCTTTATAAAATTTATGAAAGTTTAAGAAAAACTATTATAATAAAATAACAACGTCTCTTTATTCTAAAACTGAGCTAGGCCGGATAGTAATAAGTCCTTTTTTATATTTTTTGCTTCCGGAAACGCGTGATTATTATTTTGTTTTTTACTTATAATAATAAACATAGATAGAAAAAAATAATATCATTCGAATATCATGTTCAAAATTGTGTACCTTAATAAAATAGTGGATCATAAATATTTTCGTCCGCATTTTTGAAAATGTTCCATAAAATAAAATAAAATATAACAAGCGTCAATATCATAAATTCATTTTCAGATATTAAAAGTAGAACACACTCTGATGACTTTCCTCACATGCCTAAAGTAGCAAATACTATTATTGTAAATAATGTTATAATTTATAGCAAATTAATGATTAATAATTTGAAATAGTATGCATTTATCTATAATTGTATCGTTAAAAATCAATAGCAAGATTAGCTATTGACTCAGTTCTTTTGTATCTTTATTTTATTAATTAATATTTATTAAATCGTTTACTGTAAGAATAAATATTAGCTGTATTACATGTCGTTATTACTTTGACAGCTGTCCAGTAGTAGAATTAAGTTTAATTCAGTATCTTATAGGGATATGAATGTAACAAAATGCTATTAAAATTAGCTTTCTCTTCTTTACTTCTACAACTCAATAATATCTAAACATGTATTGCATTTGATATACATTTTCAATAGCATAAATGTATTTTCAATGTTTTTAACGAAAGCTAATTTTAAATAACTTTAATTAACTTACAATATATTTTAAATTTTTAGCTTCTATTAGCCAGATTTAATATTAAGTTTAAAATAAAATATTGTTGTACATAATCTGCCATGTTTTGTGATATTACATTTAATAAAAAATTGTTCAAAGCTTTAAATTGAAATCAAGCTCTACTAGTTTGTTGTAAATGTGTTATCAATGTTTCGTCAATTTTGTTTAATATCTATAAATTGTTCAAAAATAAAATAAATAATCTATCATCAGTGTCTTCTGTTTTAGAAATATTGTTTCAAAAATTAAATTTAAAAAAAAAAAATTATATTCAAATAAATAGTATTTGTAAAATATATTCAGAATGTTATTCGCTGTGAATTATAATGTAAATAATTATAATTATGGGAGTTTTGTTTGAGTCTAACGATTCGATTTTAGATAAAAATACGCAAGTGATGCATCAAACGGCAAACAAACACAAAGTGTAATGACAAATAAAGCTTGTTTTGTAAATTGGTTTTATTTTATGATTTAGCACTAAATTTATAAGGTCTATGGTATGTAGAATACAACAAGTTATAAAAACAGACACGGACTGGACAAGATAACAGCAATTCTATTCTGTAAGAACTCACTCCAGTGCTCACTTCTGATTCTGCGGTGAAAACTGTATTTGATATTCTGTAACTTGATGAAAACTACGCTAGCGCCACTAAGCGAGAACATAGGTGAAGCGAACTAATTTTAAGTGAAAATTTATTTAACTTGACAGTCAGAATATCAAATACTTTTCACTTCAGGTGAGTTACGAAGTGTAATCGAAAATGAGATAAGTATGAATCGTATTCGCACGTGAGTTCTTACAGAATAGCACTGCTGGTACAGAACTTATGGTAAAAGTTAAATCCTATATAGTCCAAATTGCGATGCGTAATGGAAGGCATGCTCAGCTGTGTGGGTACGCCAAAATTTTGGAAAAAATCCACATTGCAGAGTGGTTAGAGAGGCTCCATGGCGTCTACCAGGGTTACGTAAATTTTTCGAAAGAATTTCCGCGGACTAATAGATTGGTCTCAAATACAGATATAACCAGATGAAGGGAATCGGATGAAGAGTAGGGAGACCTAAATGTCCTGCTTTGGGAAAATCCAGGCTTAATATTATTACAAAGAGAACTATGATGTATTTATTTACCTGTATATTTAACACCTTACAAACTGATTTACATCCGTACACTTCAACGTTAGGTTCAGTTGAAAACCAGCGTCAGGCAGCTCCTAGTTGTCTGGCATTTTGCTGAACTGGACCTATTTGGCGCAGCAGCGGGTCACACAATGTTATTGTTTTAAATTTAAGTTTCCTTTTATTTGTGTCTACATTGTGTGTATCTGTATGTGCCAAATAAATGTATTTTCTTTATTTCTTTCTTAAACCATTTATTTGATAACTAGCTGCTGCCCGCGGCTTCGCCCGAACATAATATCGGGATAAAAAGTATCCATTGTGTTATTTCAGACTATAATCTACATCTGTACCAAATTTTATCAAGATCCATTCAGTAGTTTTTGCGTGAAAGAGTAACAAACATCCATCCATACTTACAAACTTTCGCGTTTATAATATTAGTAAGATGAGGTGCCTCGCGTTTATAATTAATACCCTTCTCACTTCCCCTTTTACAAATTATAGCTTACTAGCAGCGCCCCGCGGTTTCACCCGCGTAGTTCCCGTTTCCGTGGGAATACGGGGATAAAATATAGCCTATGTTACTCAGGGTGAATGTAGCTATCTAATGGTTTATTCGTTACATACAGAAATACAAATCTTTTCACCTTATAATATTAGTATAGATAGTATATATATATGTAAAAGTTACAGTAATTAAGCTGAAGAGTAACAAAAATTCTTCCATACATATTCACAAACTATCACTTTTGTTACATGGTTAAAATTGTTAGTAGAATAGTATTAAAACCGAGTTAGTATGTAACGAACTGATTGCAGTATGTACATAAATACATTGCAAATATTTACGTTTTTCATATCGCAAAATTAAGTTGTTTTGGACCTAAGACTCGTTGCTTTCTTTAGGGTATCTTTATTGGTTGCGGAATTTGTTCGAAAGAGTCACCGCGGCCCTGGAAAGCAAAGGGCACAAGAAGGATCACGGGTGGGTTTTAGTCAGTAGAAGTCTGAAACTCCCTTCCGCTCCACCCAGAGAGAGAATTTCCCATCCAAAAAATAGGGTATCTTTATTGAGAGTGTTTTAATTATTATATTTTCTGCTAAAGGAAATAATTAACAGTTAATGCTCCAGTAAACACAGTGGCGACATCTAGCGGTATTCCGTTGTATTATCAGACGTTGTATGTGCATTGTTTGGTCTTGCTGACAAAGTTCTTTCAGATGCTTTTTCTTGTCAAACAGAGCCAATCCTTTATGAAATCATTTTCTTCGGGATCAACATCAAAATGACATTATAAGTTCGAAATTTAAACTAGGTACCTCGACTGTGTGCTGTATCGCTTTGTACTTTTTGACAAGCATACTACGAAGTGCCAATGCTATCATGATTCAGTGTGAGGGAAAGGGATAGTGCTATTAGTCTTGTGTAACTCCGTCTCTCTCTGACACAGGAATCATGATAGATTTAAGACGTCATGGTAGGGCTGCTGTTCCTTGATATTCGTCAGTTAGTCTACTAAAACTTTAGGCCACTAATAACAATTACGTTTGTTGCTTGCTGCTTTTAGGGTCACACTAAACTCATTCTGCTGGGACCACCTGCCTATCACGTTTGCTGAATTTGTTCAAAAGAGTCACCGCGGCCTTGGAATGCAAAGGGCATTAGGAAAAACACGGGTGGGTTTTAGTTTCAGTAAGAATCTGACACTCCGTTCCGATGCGCTCAGGGCAAAAAAAGGTCCCATCGTGTTACTCAATTGCCAGCAAATTTTATGACTAAATTGATACTCTTATCTAAAGTATGTATGTATGGTTTCACCAGAGGACGTTGTACAACTGACGCTGGAGTCACCTTATTGAAGCATATATTTAATGCGTGGGAAGAGGCACAAGATGCCATAGGCATCTTCTGCGACCTATCTAAGGCGTTTGATTGTGTGGATCACGAAACATTACTCCTGAAACTTGGGCACTACGGACTGGGGAAAACAGCTTTAAGCCTTGTTAAATCTTATTTGAATGATAGACAGCAAGTAGTGCAAATAAACGGTGTCAATTCATCGGGCTTAAACGTGAAAATGGGCGTTCCACAGGGCTCGATTTTGGGTCCTTTTTTATTTTTAGTGTATATAAATGATTTACCCCATTTATTGCAAAACAAGCTAAACATGGTCTTGTTTTCCGACGACACTTCTTTGATTTTTAAAATAAATAGACGTAGTAATAATCTTGATGTCGTAAATAACGCCCTTTTGCAGGTCCAAAATTGGTTCACTGCTAATAATTTGGTTTTAAATGGGAAGAAAACGAAGTGCATAAGATTTGCTTTACCAAATGTCAAAAGTAGTGATTGTGATATAGTGTTGAACAGGGAAAAACTAGAATTCGTCGATAGAACGGTTTTCTTGGGGATTACGCTTGACTCAAGGCTACAATGGGGTCCTCATTTAGCATCTCTAGCAGGACGACTAAGCTCAGCAGCATATGCTGTTAGGAAAATCCGCCAATTTACAGATGTTGATACCGAGAGACTAGTCTATTTCAGTTACTTTCATAGTATAATGTCTTATGGTATCTTATTATGGGGACGGGCTGCAGATATCGAGTCAATTTTTATTCTGCAGAAAAGAGCCATCAAAGCCATTTACAATCTCCGCCGGCGCGATTCTCTAAGGGAACTGTTTAAGGAAATTAACATCATGACGGTACCTTGTCAATATATCTATGAAAACATTATGTACGTTAGAAAAAATCTACATCTCTTTAGTAAGCGAGGCGACAGACATAATTATGCTACTAGAAATAGGGATCAATTAGTTCAACCAGGTTTCAGACTGGCTAAAGTTGCCACATCTTTCATGGGGTATTGTTTAAAATGTTACAATAAAATTCCTCCCTATATATTAGACCTGAATGAAACGAAATTTAAATCTTGTATTAAACGCACATTATGCAGGCAAGCATATTATAAGTTGGGGGATTACATTGAAGATAATAATGCTTGGCTAAATGCCGGTCCTGCTCCACAGCCTCAACCACTTGGATAAACGAGTTAGGATTTTATATTTGGAAGAGATGCTCGCCTTTTTTTTTGTCTCACTTATTTGTTTACTGTTTACACTAATTTCCTTTTCTTTTTTTTTACTTGTAGTTGCTTGGTTATTGTAAACCATAGTTTTGTATAATGTAGAAGCATTTTATTTTCAAATATTGTAAATGTGAGTACCATGGAGCCACTTACATGTGATAAGTTATAGTTTACTTTGTGACTTGAACTAAAATGGCAGTTGAGAGCATGTCATGCTCGCTTAAATGTTTCGCTGATGGCGGCGTGTGTGTTGGATCATTCGGTTCCCTTCAAAATGGTTGAGCTAAATGGTGCCGATACACGTGTCATGTTCGTGAACGGGCGCCGTCGGTTGAGACTGGTCACCTCTTAACTGCCAATGATTTGTTTTAATCTTTATACTTTGAATCGTTTTTATAGTTTCCTTTTTTTTTTCTTTGCATTGTCCTCACATATAGAAGCGACCAAGGATGTAACCAAGGTTATGTAATACAGAACATGATTTAAAAGAGTGTCCGTGGAGTTTCTTGCACGTTCTTCTCCATAGAGATCTACGCTTTGGAACGTGCAGATAGCTTCATCTCTTTCGTCTTGACAATTCAAAAGTGCCTGTAAAGGGTTTAATTGAAATAAATGAATTGAATTGAATTGAATTGAATAAAAATAAAAATGTAAGTATTTCGGATATAATTTTCAAGTTACTGACGCTATAGAAAATATTTATGTAAATTGAGGTGTTACAGTTGTAATTTTTTGGCTGAAGACAGACTGAAATTTAAAAAAAAAATACTTTATAGCTTGTCTTTTCAAAATGAGTATCTGAGAAAATTAAAAGAGTATAAGTATTTTTAGCTAAAAATTTGTATAAGTACCTACTAATAGCCATTCTTCAAAAGTGTAATAAACTTAACACAATTTAATGAAATATACATATACATACGTGTATAAGGGTTCCCCCATATAGGATCACTCGGTTGTCTGTCTGTCTGTCGGTCTATCTGTCTACGGACGCGTAAAGAAAATAAATATTTTTTTGTGAAATGGGATCACTTTATGGGGCCAAATAAGAACATAATGTTTAAACAAAAAATAACTGTAGCGTATGATACGTCAAATGAAAGGTATCATCATTAGAGTCCTAAAAGTATATTTTTCATAATTTAAAAATATTCCATTTCGAAGTCATTAAAGAAAATAATAAAAAAATGACGATTTTCACCCCGCCATATCTCCTAAACTACTGAGACTAAAATATATCTATACTTTCATACTAATGTTATAAAGAGGAAAGATTTGTATTTTTGTATGTAACGAGTAAACTCAAAAACTACTGGACCGATTTCAAAAATTCTTTCACCATTAGAACGCTACATTTACCCTGAGTATACTGAGATACGGGGATAAAGTATAGCCTATGTTAGGCTATACTTTATCCCCGTATTCTCACGGGAACGGAAACTACGCAGGTGAAACCACGGGGCGCTGCTAGCATATTATAAGTAAATATATATTACAGGCATATATATTTCCTATAGACTACAGGAAATTCTATGAAAAATCTACGAATTTAAATGTAACATAAAATATATTATTCGTTCGGAACCCTTTGCACGCGAGTCCGACTAGCAATTCCGGTTTCCGGGAACTTGTTCCAGACCGATTTTAAGTTTGAGATTAGTCTTTAAAACTGTAAAAAAAATATCTCTCTCTACGCTTAAGGAGCAGTACGCATATACCTGGGTAAATAAAACGTAATCAATATCTTTAAACAAATTAATAATTATTACTTTTATTCTAGCACTCATTCAACCGCACAAATAAATCACATAATATTTATTTCTTTCGATCAACATCAAACAATTTACTACGTCACCAGCCTAAGCACAACTAGGCATAATAAAAATGCTTGCCACGGATCAATAAAAAGTAATAATTTAGCACCTTAGTAGTGACACAGAGTGATGAGCGGAGCGAGTTACTTACCCGCTATCGCTACTCGTCTGTCTAGCGTTTTACCGATTATGTTGAAATCGACTTCCAGTCTAAATTAAAGGCGGGGGGGGGGAGGGAAGGAGCAAGTAAGTAAGTATTTTTTTATTTGTTTTAACATAGTGTACATGATACATTGCATGCAAGATACTAATGAAATACAGAAAAGTTCTAACATGTTCAGCCGCATATCATGGCGTACAAATTAGTATGAAGAGATGGTGTGTAAACCGTGATAATATTCAACAAAATTACATTATTTATGACAAATAAAACTCATGAAAGAGATATCTTTGGTTGTCTACATCCTAAAGTTGACTTTGATGCGAGAGAGATGCAGAAACTGGATGCGAGAAGCCGAAAATAGATCTAAGTGGCGTGCAATTGGAGAGGCCTATGTCCAGCAGTGGACTGCAACAGGCTGTTGATGATGAAAGTTGACTTTGAACATTTTACGAAAATAAATCTAAGGACGCTTGTTACGCGTATTATTAAGCTTTAAAGAGTTTTTACTTTGCTAAAACCTAACCTCGGAAGGGTCAGCCCCGCTTCCTCCAAAAGACATTCCTGGATCCGAATGCAGCTGATTGCATGTATTTTACACAAAGCGACTACTTATTTGACACCCGGTAACTGTGTAAAACCGAACACAGACCGCGTTCCGTATACCGACCTCTCCGACGAGGTCCATCGCGAAGCCCCCGTCAAAATCCTTGCCGACTTTTGCCTAACGAGCCAGCCCGCGCCACTGAGCCATTAGCGTTAAATCCCTAAAATAATATCAATCTGACCCAGCCTGTCCCTTGCTGCCCTCCCTCAATGACCCCGCTAAGCTGAGGCCCGTGTCCCACAGGGGATGCCTTTAGCGAGCGGTAATTTAGTTTTTAAGCCCTGGCTGGGGGCCTTAAATTCATTTGAGGCCACCACAGGATTGTCCGGTTGAGCAGTAACCAGGATTAGTGTGCTGAACTGCGAGTGGTCCATTAAAAAAAATGTGTAAAACCGCTTGGCAAGACAGGAGTTATTTTTTTAGTTAAAGTAACATTCGTGTTTCTACGTGACCAATCCTGCTGAAATTTGGCACAACTATGAATTTCAGTGACATATTCGTACCATTAATTTTGAGTATGTGGGACACTCTTAGGGGGACAGATGAGAAAATTGCAAAAAAGTTCACATCTAGACAGCTTTTAACGCTTAACAAAGCACAAGGCCGGTCCTGCATGGAGTATTGCAGCCACTTTTGGGAAGGCTCTGCTAGATACCAACGTGCCACACTGGACTCGCTCGAATGCAGAGCTAAGAGGCTAATTGGCGACGAAAAACTGGTGAATGCCAAGTTCCACAGTCTGAATCTAGTCTACATCAGAGGTGACAGGACAAAGTCAACGATGGAATAAGCTTACACAGAATAGGTCTGTTTACTTTAACTTTGAAGATATTAGGGTTGAATGCGTTCGGAAACACAGACGCAGGCAGAGAGTTCCACTCCTTTGCTGTGAGCATCTACAAAATAAAATTGGATATTCTATTCTATTGGAATTCTACTATACCTACACCGTCTATGTCAACTGCTGGACATAAACGTCTTTTTCTTAAACAAATAAAAGAAAACCATACCTCCCCGCTACTCACTACGCTGCCGCACTAAACGCTCACCTTTAAATAGAATTGCCAGTATTTTAAAAGGGTTGAATGACCCTAAATGGCACGGTACCTTGCGTTTGACTGCATTGCCGTGGGTCTACGGCACACCATCACATTATGTGGAATATATATGTTTGTAGAATCTTCGGCTTCTTCATACATATTGCTTACTTGTACATGACATAAGAAACATGGGCTATTTCCACCATTATTTATGGAGACAACTTTGAATAGAGCGTGGTAGTTGGAATTTTTGGAGCTGATGTTAATTCTTTTTACGATTTATGTGTTGTGATGTTACAGCGCTCGGAACTGGTTAACGAGCTGGCGAACGATAGACATGTATTTCGATAGGAACATGATAATGAGATGGTCCTCTTTACTAAACGATTGGTAAATCATTGACCTACTTGGTGTTGTTGTTTTGACGAAAAACTCAATAATCGCTGGGGCGGAGCGGAAGGGTCAAACTCTTCGTCTTACTATTGGGGTCGGCTCCCAGTCAAACCGTATTCAGCTGAATACTAGTATTTTATGTGGAGCGGCTGCATACCAGACCTCCATAACTTATTATCTGGGTAACAATGTCCTTTATGGCAACACCGTTGTTAGATTTTCTGGCTTCTGACAATCCGTAACGACTGCTAAAGATCTCCAAATGATTGCCGGGACCACCAGCTTAGCGTGTTTTCCGAGGCACGGAGGAAACTCGGTATGATTTTATTTGTATTTTTTTTATTATTATAATCAATTCGCCTTAACAGTTAAACACCACACAAACAAGTTACTAGTCTGTACAAAAATAAAAAGATAAAAGAAAACAAACTGAATTAAAAAATAGAAAAGAAATTAAAATTATCAAAAATAAAATAGAAATTAACAATGTCATTAAAATAGAAGTAAATTATCAAATTACAATTATAAATAATAGAATAATATTAAATCCAAAATAAAACCGAAACTAAACAATTGTTTAAAAAACAAACATAATAATAAATTACCATTATATTACTCACAAGAGATTGTACTAGAGGCAGCAGTGGACTCTAGGTAACGAGTAGCAGTGCTCAGGTCAGTTGACAAAAAGATATCCAACTTGTCGTCAATATGTTGTCGGCAAGCGTTGTATAACCTTCTTGTGCCTGTGGTTTAATTGAAATAAATACGTTAATTCAACTTCAATTTAGAATGAAGTTATAAACAATCGTTTATAAATTTCGTAGAATTGTCAAACTAAATTGAGGCGGCAAATAATAGCCGCTGGTTGTTATCTACTCAAACATTTAAAATTGAAGACGCAAAAGGCTTCCGAAGAGAATTAAAACTAAATAAAATTCATGGGTTTCACGAAAAGGGTGAGTTGAAAAGCGCTAAATATTTGATTATACGGCGATGCGGCCTTGACAATTGAAGTGGAACTAATATTTTTTTTAAACGTTGCCCCACACTAGCATTTCTCCTATATCGTGGGTGCGTTCACCAACATGAATACTCACATACACAAGACACCCAGACCCGGAACAATTATTATCTGTAGGCCATACAAACATTTGTTCCGCGCACGTAGCGAACCCGCGACGCGTAGCGCAGCAGCCGAACGCTCAACCACTGCGCCAACTGTGTTGGCTAGCTATGTAATGTCAATTAAAATTGTATCATGTGTTTAAAAATGCCATAATTTAATTGATCCCACGGCCTTAGCTAGCGGCGTCGCTAGTAACCATAAAATCATTTATCACTAAGTCACAGTTACAAAATATCCTATTCTTAAAACTGCAGAGAGACAACTAATGAGACATTCAAATACATTTTTTTAACACAAAACATCAGTACAGCACATGAATTAATACTTACTAATATAAAGCTGAAGAGTTTGTTTGTTTGTTTGTTTGAACGCGCTAATCTCAGGAACTACTGGTTCGAATTGAAAAAATCTTTTTGGGTTGAATAGACCATTTATCGAGGAAGGCTTTAGGCATAGGATATATCATCACGCTTAAGCCAATAGGAGCGGAGCAGCGATAAAGAATGTTTTAAAATCGGGGATTCCACGGGGACAAAGTCGCGGGCAGCAGCTAAGTACTTGCTAAACGTTTTTCAGTTTTCAGTTGCATGTAATTTAGAAATGGGTCGCAGCTGTAATTACAGCTTTTCAACAGTCACGGCAATGCAATTACTGGAAACAGACCTTTCAGGTTGTTGAACTTTTTTCAGAATTCCGAGTTAATGATAAACAGGGTTTAAAATTTTAGGTTTTGTTCGTCAACGCGTCAATGGTCTCGACCTGTCAGTAAGTTTAACAAGAGTGAACCACGTGCTAAATAATTTATTTAAACTTTTTAGCTCGTGGCTAAAGAATAACAGCCGCTCGGGTCAATCTTCAAGGTTAAGCAACGCTTGCCAAGGTTGGTCTGTGGATGGGTGACCATCTTAACATATCGAGTTTTCTCCGTGCCTCGGAAAGCACGTTAAGCCGTTCGTCCCGGCTGTCATTTGTAGATCTTTGGCAGTCGTTACGGATTATCAGAAGCCAGTAAATCTGACTCCAGTCTTGCCGTGTTAGCCAGGTGATGGGTTGTGGAGGTCTGGTAGACAGCCGCTTCACGTAAAATACTGGTATTCAGCTGAATCCGGTTGGACTGGGAGCCGACCCCAATATAATTGGGAAAAGGCTAGGCAGATCATATGTATAATATACTAGCAGCGCCCCGCAGTTTCACCTTAATGCAAAGCTACTAGAAAAAGCAGCAAGAATCCAAATTTTCTATTTGTGAATTTCAAAATCTCACTTCTTAAAGTAGCACAATAATCTTACAACCTACTTCAGATATTCCAATTCAAGATTCTGCATTTTCTCAACATAAAACGAGCAATTTGTTACAGCTGCATTTCTAAGCGTTCTGAGCGAAATTAAACTCCTTTTTATGAGTAATATAAAATGCCTTATGATGGGTTTATGAGCTACTAGCTGCTGCTCGCAGGTTCACCCGCGTGAATGTCGGAAATTATCCCAAGGGAACATAATCCCGGGATTAACAGTATCCTATGTTACTTCTAGTACCTCCCAGAATATGTGTACAAAGTTTCATGATGATTCGTCAAGTAGTTTTTGCGTGAAATCGTAACAAACATCCACGCTTTCACATTTATAATATTAGTAAGGATTGTGGAAGAGGGTTATTTAGATGTCATATATTGGTCTTAGACTGTCGTAAAAGGGGTATTTTGGTTGATTAGTAAGTAAGGATGAAATATAAGGAGCTCGCCTTTCCCAGTAAAGCTGGATGCTGCTGAAAATCAGAATTTTACGTGGGTAGTCTATCTGTCGTACACGACCGAATAACTGGGTAACACGGTACTTTTTGGTAAGACTGACGATTTAGTGTGAGTTTTTTAACGTTTTCGATCGCGTTGACGTAAACGTTCGCTTATGTCAAATTGTATGGAAAAATAAGGTTTTTTGTAAGTGTCACCAGACGGCGCTTCTTCAGTGGTAATACAAATCTATATATCTATACTAATATTGTAAAGAGGAAAGATTTTTATTTTTGTATGTAACGAATAAACTCAAAAACTACTGGACCGATTTCAAAACTTCTTTCACCATTAGAAAGCTACGTTCACCGTGAGTAACAGGCTATATCGTCGTCGGTATAAAAAAAAAACAACTAAAAACACTGACTGTGTTTTTAGTTGTTTTATTTTTATACCGACGACCGAAAAATGTTTTGTCTTCTTAGTGGTGATATCCCGCAATTAAATAAGGATTATTCTTACAGTGAGTAGTTGCGCTATTTACCATTACGGAGTTTTTTTTGTGTAAATTCGTAGATCAAGTCCAGGCCAGCCCATAAATTGAAATAGAACCAATCCGTTAACATACTATTCCAAACACAAAAATAATCATACAAATCGGTTGATAAATAATTGGCGAAAATATCGCTGGAAAATATTTTTTTATTTTCGTTTTGTATTTCAGCGATATTTTCAAATTGAGAACGTCCTCCTTTTTTTAATTAGGTTAAGAAAGATGACGAAGTGATTTCTTTTAAACCTTTGTCTTGAAATAACTTTCATGGGATACCGGACAAAGGATAACGCATACACCGCTGGGAATTGCATCCCATGTACTTTCATCATGTTTGGCTCGGTTTTCCCATTAACCACGTTGTTATAAAATAATCTTATTATCCTATCTCATTTCATACGCACTATGAAGATGGATGGATGTTTTTATACTTTTCATACAACAAGTACTGAACGGATGTTGATAAAACTTTACAATAATACAGCTAATACATCAAATTAACACATACTATAATTTTCATGAATCGTGAAAATTTGCATGAAAGCTCGTGGCTAAATAATAACAGCCGCACGGGTCGATCTTCGAGATTAAGCAACGCTTGCCGAGACTGGTCTGTGGATGGGTGACCATCTTAACATAACGAGATTTCTCCGTGCCTCGGAAAGCACGTTAAGCCGTTGGTACCGGCTGTCATTTGAAAAATGTCTTTGGCAGTCTTTACGGATTGCCAAAAGCCAGAAAATCTGGCACTAGTCTTGCCAAGAAGTACCGTGTTCCCCAGTTAATGGGTTGTGGAGGTCTGGTAGGCAGCCGCTCCCTGTAAAATACTGGTATTTAGCTGAATCCGGCTTGTCTGGGAGCCGACCCCAATATAGTTGGGAAAAGGCTAGGCAGATGAGATTACTATAATTTGCATGAATGCCAGGAGCTGTGGTCATTGACTAGTTTGTTATATGACAAATATACACAATCATCATTCAGATTTAAATTAATTTCATTTCAAATTGTGCAGACATACCTAATGTCTGCACAATTTGAAAAAATATTAAAAAAAAAAATATTTAAAAAATTTAAAAACCAACCATTTTTTTTTAATTTAAATTTAAATAACTTTAATTTCGGAACTCGGTGTTTGTGGTTGCTTTTTCGTTTTTTGAACACCGACTTCAGAAATTAAAGTTATTTTACACTTTTTTGATTTTTGTGTAAAAGTCGGTTGTATTTTTTTGTAAAAAGTTTTTTATTTTTCACTTTTCATTGGTACCTACACCCCCTCCCCTCCCCCACCTAAACGAACCAATCACATTGGTGTCAAAAAAAAAACATACTGCTCCTTGTGCAGAGTAAACTAAGAGGTCGTCAATGTAGACAATGTACATATTTTTTTTAGATAATTGTTGATTTTTCGAAAACCGCTTGGTTGATTTCGATAAAATTTTCATGGGACCATTTGGGAAGCATACCCTTTCCAACAAAATTTTTGAAATATTATATCAAGAATTTTTCAAATCGGTTGACAAGCGACGGAGTTATGCGCGAACAAACATAAAAAAAAAACATACAAACATCCGAATTGAGATCCTCCTCCTTTTTTAGAAGTCGGTTAAAAATTAAAACGTGTACCTATGCAAACGAGCTAATATCAAGTGTTTGATACTGAATTGAATCTTAGCATAAAATTGGATTTTAGTATAGCTTAGACAGATTTTAGAAAACATACTAAAACACGACGAAATCTTTGCCGATATGTAGCCGAGCCAAAATCCAAGGTATCTCTGAAGATTTAAGCAGTCACAAAAAGTTTATACAAAGCGAGCCTGGTCGTAATCTCTCATAAGATAGCATGACCCACTCCTTGCGATCAGAACCTGGCACAAAGCCAACTGATGCCAGGATACAGAGCTTTCCAGTATTTTTAATGGGTCAGATTAAATTCTTGGACATTTAAGTTATTGAAGTTACTTTGTTTTTAATTTAAATAAAAAAATAATTTATACAATGGGTAGATGAATACAATGGAATTAGAATTATTAGTAAAAAATAAAGACAAAAAATTATTTGGCATTTTCCTAAATGAATTAAAGACATTATTTGTCATTTTACTTGTAATTTTCTTGACTATTATTATTTCAATTTATACTATTCACAACAAACCTACCCCAAATAGAAGTCATTAACCCATAAACCGTGAAAGCGTCATTCATTGCACCCAAAACTCTATCAAGAAGACTTAGTATCCGTACATTCCCAGCGCTGTTCTCCAAACACCTCGCCCTGAACATAACGTCCATATTTGTATGCCACACAGTCACGTTACCTCTTTTGAATTGTATAGAAACAGTCGTGGAGGATACAAAGAAAAATAATCTTAATAGTATTCAGCAGTGGGACCTCAGAATTGTAAAACAAGACTGTCTGTCGCCGTACACTGTTGGAACACATGATACCGCTGTATCGACCCGACGGAGCGACGCGCGCACTCAAATAACTACGACAGAGCGCCAAAATAATTCAAAAATATAATAAAAAACTAAATAACAACAACCGATTAATCAAAAAATTGAATAAAAAATTGTTGTTTAATTGAAAATCATTTTGGCGCATTTAAATTAAGAATCAAAATAAATATTCGAATTGAAATTTTCGAAAATGTTCTTTTATATTTTTAACATTTTTTATTTTAGTAAATGGCATGTTAAGTGGAGGTTTTTTATGGGAATTTTATGTGTTACGCAGAGTTTTGAGGTGGCTACGAGGCTGACTGGGACGGCCTGCGCCCAGTAGTATCCGAGTCGCGTGGACGCGTCGACGTCTGACGGAAAACAGACGTCAAAGAAAAAAGGATTTTCCAAAATTTACGTTTTTCAACCCAGAACATAATGATATAGTGTCAAAAGACTACAGTGTTTTACAACATATTGTTTTCTTCAACGTGTTTTGTTCCAAATGGTAACAGTGAGATCAAAGCTTTAATGAGGCTGGTTAAATGAATATCTAGACCTTTATTTATAGTCTATACGATACAATTAATTACCGTTTACAATCCATTAAGTGTTTCAGTCGATATTTCAACAAATTACTTGCGATTTCATAAGAAAAGCGCCTAAAAATTACGTCAAGTCATTACTGCATTATGTCAATCTACGTGAGGTATTTCTTTGCGTATTTTTAATTCAATTCCTTTTTTAAATTTACTAAAAACATTTCCAATTAAAATGAAAATGTTTGTTCGGAGTTACGTAACTTGAAATGTTTATTTCGAATAATTCTGTTTGAAAATTCATAACAGAATTATTCGAACACTCTTTGGATTGCATGTTTGTTATACATTTTCGTGTTTCTATTCGAGTGTGTTCCGTTGTTTTAGTAGCGTGTGACGTCAAAGCCTTATAGTTTGAGGTTAGGTTATGTAATAGTACTTTTAACAGTACAAAAAAGGTCTAAGTTTTTCAGGGATCATTTTATTCTAGTTCTTATATACAGTAGTATTGACAGACCAGTGTTAATTGGTGTGGAGGGCTTCAGTTCGTATAAAACTACGCGTGTATTGAAACTAAGGGTGAAGCTTTAAATAACTCGTTTGATTAGCTTTGTACGCACGCTTTTAATATAGCTGGCAAAGTAGTTATAATATTAAGTAGTCATAAAAGGATTATAACCTTTTTATCAGCATTCGAAATCATTTATTGACGTTTTGATGATATTATGTTGATTTGTTGAAAAGCATAGTCGTTAATTATTGGTGAAATGAATTATTAGATACATATATGTATGCTACTGGTAGATAGTTACACGTTTTGACGGTATTATTTAGATTTGGTAGTAAGCATAGTCTATAGTTGTTGAAATTAATGATTTTATGGTATACTAGCAGCGCCCCGCGGTTTCACCTGCGTAGTTCCCGTTCCCGTGGTAATACGGGGATAAAATATAGCCTATGTTACTCAGGGTGAAATTAGCTTTCTAGTGGTGAAAGATTTTTTGAAATCGGTCTAATAGTTTTTGGGTTTATTCGTTACATACAAAAATACAAATCTTTCCTCTTTATAATATTAGTATGGATGGTAGAAAACTGCGGAAATAATACCTGACAATAAGGTACTGGCTACTGAAATATTAATATTTATTTATTTAAACTTTATGTAAAGTATACCACTGGTGTGCACCAGCATGTCGACCAAGATAGGCTGGTACTTCATGTAAAATACTGCTATTTAACATCTTACAAACTGATTTACATCCGTACACTTCAGGTTCAGTTGAAAACCAGCGTCAGGCAGTTCCTAGTTGTCTGGCATTTTGCTGAACTGGACCTATTTGGCGCAGCCGCGGGGCACACAATGTTATTGTTTTAAAATTAAGTTTCCTTTTATTTGTGTCTACATTGTGTGTATCTGTATGTGCCAAATAAATGTATTTTCTTTCTTTCTTTCTTATTCTGCTGTATCCAGTAAGAATAGAAGCCCACCCCAGATTGGGTGGGATACGTCTAAGCAGGCAGGCAGATTGTACAGTAATTACACTTGTACAGTGATAGGCTGATTAATAATGCAACAATGCATTTTTTAAAGGACCATTCGCAGTTCAGCACACTAACGCTGGTTACTGCTTAACCGAAGAATCCTGTGGTGGCCTCACAACAACGCATTCTCTACCAGTCAACCTTTGTACAAAGAAGTACTACGTATACAGTATGTTAAATAACAGAGGGCGTTCCCTTAAACTCGTTAATCTATATCATTAATAGATTAAAATAAAAATATCAGAATAGAAAATAAGCATAAATTAATCCAAATTAAAAAAAAAATACAATAAATTCGAAACATCCTGTTTAAAATCAAAATAGTAGCACGGAATAGTACCTATTCGTAGTAGCAATGCCCAAACCGGCGGGTACCTACGCGTTTATAGTGTTTCTTTAACGTATCAATTTAACATTTTTAGTGAATATTTTAATATAAAAAAAAAACATTTTGTTTTGAATGGTAATATTTTTTGTTATCATATATGGATGCTATACTATTGCGGGTTAACGGGAACGCCCTCTGTTAGTTAACATACTGTATATAAATAAATATAATATAAATATTATGTTTTTGTTTGCTACCATAAGCAAACATAATATTTAATATCGAAAGATGTCCACTGCTGGCCATAGACCTTCCCCAAGAGTCGCTCACATCGACCATCGTTCGTATGTTATTGACATGTTAAGAACAACTCATCATCTGCCTAGCCTTTTCCCAACTATATTGGGGTCGGCTCCCAGTCAAGCCGGATTCAGCTGAATACCAGTATTTTACGTGGAGCGGCTGCCTACCAGACCTCCACAACCCATTAACTGGGGAACACGGTATTTCTTGGCAAGACTGGTGCCAGATTTTCTGGCTTCTGACAATCCGTAACGAATGACTGCCAAAGATCTCCAAATGACAGCCGGGACCAACGGCTTTACGTGCTTTCCGAGGCACGGAGAAGTCTCGTTATGTTAAGATGGTCACCCATCCACAGACCAACCTCGGCAAGCGTTGCTTAACCTAGAAGATCGACCCGTGCGACTGTTATAATTTAGCCAAGAACAACTATGTCATTATAAATAGATCCCACAGTATTATTGGTCTATGAGGGTTTTTATCACTATCACAATCACTACATTGTATAAAACAAAGTCGCTTCCCGCTGTCTGCCTGTCCCTATGTACATATGTTTATATCTTTAAAACTGTGCAACGAATTTTGATTCGGTTTTTTTAATAGATAGAGGGTTTATATGTAGCTATAATACATGCTTAATATAGTAGATAAACACCGATAATTTTTGATGTTAGTGATGTCGTAAATAAATACATTTTTTTTGCGTTTATATTGCAAACCCTACGAGATAGATCAAAATAATGTACTACAGTATTGTACTCCTTAAAAAGATCTACAAAAAATTCCGGTATGATATAGGTCTATCTCTTAGGGATAACCCACAATAACCATTTATTATCCTTTACTTTTTACAGCATTGCACCCATGCGAAGCCGGGGCAGGTCGCTAGTATATAATAAATTTCAGCCTGTCATCGCTCGACGAAAGGGCAAAGACCCCTTCTCGAACTAAAAGGGTACTGGCATTGATCACACCACCTCGCTGCGTATTGGCTATTTCAAAACGTAAGGTCCCTGATATCTGTATAATACTTTCTGAAATAAACTTAGGCAGTATATTGAAGTAAAGTCTGTTTTAAAACAAACTGCAACCTCAAAACCATGTTTGCTGTCATTTTGCAATTATTTATTTATTATAACTAGCTGACCTGGCAAATTTTGTTTTGCTATATACATTACTAGCAGCACCCGCGGTTTCACCCGCGTAGTTCTTGTCCCCGTGGGAATACAGGGATATAATATAGCCTATGTTACTCATGATGAATGTAGCTTTCTAATGGTGAAAGAATTTTTGAAATCGATCCAGTAGTTTTTGAGTTTATTCATTACTAGCAGTGCCCCGCGGTTTCACCCACGTAGTTCCCGTTCCCGTGGGAATACGGGGATAAAATATAGCCTATGTTACTCAGGGTGAATGTAGCTTTCTAATGGTGAAAGAATTTTTGAAATCGATTCAGTAGTTTTTGAGTTTATTCATTACTAACAGCGCCCCGCGGTTTCACCCACGTATTTTCCGTTCCTGTGGGAATACGGGGATAAAATATAGCCTATGTTACTCAGGGTGAATGTAGCTTTCTAATGGTGAGAGAATTTTTGAAATCGGTCCAGTAGTTTTTGAGTTTATTCGTTACATACAAAAATACAAATCTTTCCTCTATATAATATTAGTCTAGAAGGATATAAAATTATGATACATTTTGCTCCATAGCTTCTTTCAAAGATGTAAACAAAGCTAATTCAACACTTGAAAAATAGCTGGTAATGAGTACGTTTATCAAAATTACATTTTCCGTCTGCGCCATTTTATTTTTTAAATCACCATGAGCTACCTCACGGAAGAGCCAAGTTTGAATCTATTATTAAATAGGTGCGTTAATTCAATATTCATTAATATTCGTTTTCATTGTGGCCTGTAATCAAATAATTATGATAAGGATCTACTAGTTAAAATGTAGGTACTTTCCTAATGAGACATTTCCTTTGTTTTTTGTAGGTTTATAATTATTTTGTCCTTCCTAAATGATAATGTGGCTCCTGTTCATCAACAGAAGTAGTTGGACTGACCCTAGGAGCGACACTGAATTGTAAACAATCACTAGGTTTTGCCAGCGGCTTCGCCCGCGTGGTAGTTGGGTATATTCCCATGGGAAAATTCTCTCCTAGTCCAGATAATTATGTAAATGTTTGCCAATTTTCATCCAAACCCGTTCAGCGTTTATGACGTAAACAGTAACAGATAGACAGAATTTATAATACTACTAGTTTTTGACCGCGGTTAGTTCTCCCATAAACTCCTCAAGGAGCCTACATGCCAAATTTTTGCTAAATACGACCAGTAATTTCGGTTATGCGTAGTAACGGAAGAGTTGTATATACTGACTAGTAAGTCCTCGCGGTTTCACTAGTGTAACTCCTGTTCCCGTGGGAACACGGGAATAAAATTTAGCCTATGTTATTCCGTAATAGTAAAACTTTCCAATGGTGAAAGAATTTTTAAAATTGGATAAAATATGGTTTAGTTGTGACAGCTTAACAAACAAACTTACATTAGCATCACTACATAGTATGAAACAAAGTCGCTTCCCGCTGTCTGTGTGTCCCTATGTATGCTTTGATCTTTAAAACTTTTTTTTAGTAGATAGAGTGATTCAAGAGGAAGGTTTATATGTATAAAACATGCATTTTATAGTAGAGAAACAATAATAATTTTAGAGATTTCTAATGTGATGTCGTAAATAAACACCTTTTTTTCATACAAAGTTGTGAACCTAAAAATTTGACAACATTTAATGAAAAAATGTGTTGTGTCTTTTTATAAAAACAGTACTTTGTAGTGTATTTAGTATCAGTATTGTACCCGTTCGAAGCCGGGGCGGGTCGCTAGTGTTTGTATAATATTAGTAGACACTAACGTTAAAACTATTAAGGAGATTAAACACCTAAGACAACTTCAAAGAGTTCCCGTTGATTCCCATTCTTCCTGCATGTGTTTAATATCTCAATTACCTGAAGTCTTCCATTCCCATCAAGTCAGGACAAGATAATAGGAACCGTGTCCTTATAGACAGAAAATCGATATTGATTTAACTGATGTTATATTTTAGAATAGGAATTTATGTATTGATCTATACAGTATGTTTAATAACAGAGGGCGTTCCCTTAAACTCGGTAATCTATATTATTAATAGATTAAAATATAAATATCACCATAGAAAAATAAGCATAAGATAAACCGTATAAAAAAAAAAAATTGACAATAAATTCGAAACACCCTGTTTAAAATAAAAAAAAGTAGCGCGGAATAGTAGGTACTCGTAGTAGCAATCCCCAAACTGGCAAGTACGCGTGTATAGAGTGTTTCTTTAACGTATCAATTTAATTTTTTTAGTGAATATTTTAATATTAAAAAATAAATAAAAACATTCTGTTTCGAATGGTAATATTTTTTTATCATATATGGATGCTATACTATTGCGGGTTAACGGGAACGCCCTCTGTTAGTTAACATACTGTATAGATCAATACATAAATTCCTATTCTAAAATATAACATAATTTAAATGTTTCGTCATGTTTTATGGGTTTTTTTCATTTATAGTTTTTTGAAAATTTTCTTTGTCAAGCCTCTAATATTTGAAAACCTGCCAATTATGAAAGATTTTTCTACGTATGTAGTCTGAGTTTCTGCAGTAGGTAACAAAGAGGGCTTTTCAAACAAAACAAAATATTGCTAATTTGACATTTTTAAACGACTTCCAAATAAGTAGGAAGTTCTCAATTCGGATGTTTGTATATTTTTTTAATGTACATTATATTCGGGCATTATAACTCCGTTAAATATAGACGGTTTTGCAAAATTGTTTTTTTATTCGAAAGGAGTTTATTCCGAAATGGTCCCATTTAAATTTCATATAGATCTGATGATGGGTTTCGGAGACTGACAACGGAACTCTTCAATAAATGATAGTGTTACGAGCTTCGGGTTCGTTACAATTAAAATCAGCCGATTAAACAACCAAAAATGACACTTTAATTTACACCACACTAATTACACTATAACTCACTAATCACAAAACACAATCGCACTATTAATCACTTGAGTTCGCAGTCGAAGATCGCTCTCGAAGTTATCACTTGTATCGCAATTCCAATACTGACTCGGTCGGTACATGCGCCGCCCTTATATAGAGCGCCGAGTAGATCCAGAAAGTTCGCGTACATATCGGTCGCGACCGACTAAGGTCCGAGAATTCTAGCATAGAAAAATCTCGAAGGTCCTTGACTTCACTAGTTCTGCTACTCGATACTAGATGGCGCTAGTGGTACCGAATGCCGCTATCTTCCTTACTAGACTGTGGCGCGCAACACTGCCCCCTCCTAAGACATGCTCGTCCCGAGCATTATCAGCCCCATAATAACGCGCCAGTCGATCAACATGGACGATCTTAGGAGCGCTTCTTGTACCTTTCTGTATACGGTAGGTCACGTCATTGATCTTCGTCACGATCCGGTACGGTCCGTCCCATTTAGCTTGAAGCTTAGGAGATTTCCCTTTGCTGCGTACTGGATTGTGCAACCACACTAGTGAACCTTCCTCGAACCCTTTATTGTTCATTTTGCGGTCATAGCGGGTTTTCATCTTTTCAGACATTTGCTGACCCGATTGTCTGACGTGCTCATGAATGTCGTTCATTTTGTTCCGCAAGTCATTCGCATAATCGGTTATACTGCGTGGGACATCAGGTGGTATTCCGGTGATCAGGTCTGCAGGTAGCCGCAATTCTCTTCCAAAGTTTGCGAAAGCTGGTGTCACTGACGTGCTTTCATGAACAGCACTTCGGTATGACAGTAAAAACGGTTGTATGTGCTTGTCCCAATCTCGTTGCCGGTTTTCCACAACTTTGGCTAGATATCTCTCCAATGTCTGATTAAATCGTTCCACCATTCCATCCGACTGTGGGTGGTAAGAAGTTGTCCTCGTTTTATGAGTACCCATAACTCGGCAAGTTTCCTGGAATATTTGGGACTCAAAATTCCTTCCTTGATCGCTGTGAATCTCCAAGGGTACTCCAAAACGACAGAAGACTTCATGAACTAGTTTATCCGCAACTGTTGAAGCTTCCTGGTTTGGAATGGCGAAGACTTCGGGCCACTTAGTGAAGTAATCCATAACAACCATGAAATACTTGTTACCACTTTCACTTTCCGGAAACGGTCCCGCGACGTCTAGCGCTATCCTTTCCCATGGTGCACCAACATTGTACAATTTCAATGCACCTCTGCTACGAGTCTGAGGTCCTTTTACAGCCGCACAACTTGTACACTTGCGACACCAGTCCTTAACATCGTCACGACAGTGGACCCAGTAAAACCGTTCCCGTATCTTCAGTAGAGTCCGTTTAACTCCCATATGGCCTCCTGAACAACCATTATGGTACAGCTGTAGAACATCCGGTATTTTAGCTTTAGGGACAACCATTTGCAAATGACAGTTGTCTCCCCGAGCATTTTCCCATTTACGGCACAGGACTCCATCCTGAATCACTAAGCTGTCCCATTGGGCCCAATAGCTTTTTGTGATTGAACTCATCGCTGAGACATCACTCCACGTAGGCTTCGGAGCACTGGCCTTCATCCACTCCAGGATCGGCTTGATGTCCAAATCATCCTGCTGTGCACGTTCCAAGTTTTCCTTCCACTCATTACTAAGATCTGTCTTGATCATCCTCACAGGTACGACTTCTTTACCCTCTTGCCGAGTACAATGCTTGCAGTCTTCAGGGCAAGGTCTTCTTGATAATGCATCTGCGTTGCCATGAGATTTCCCGCTGCGATGTTCAATCACAAAGTCGTATTCTTGAAGTAGTTCAATCCATCTCGCAACTTGTCCTTCTGGATTTTTGAACTGTAATAACCATTTCAGTGCAGCATGGTCAGTCCGTAAGTGGAATTTCCGCCCCAGCAGATATTTGCTAAAATGCTGCAATGACTTGACCACAGCAAGTAATTCCCGTCGCGTGACACAATAATTCCTTTCTGGCTTCGACAGAGATTTGCTGAAGTACGCTATCACAACCTCTTGATCGCCATTCCGTTGAGATAACACACCGCCAAGTCCTATATCGCTTGCATCTGTGTCAACTATAAATTCCTTGCCGGTATCAGGATACCCCAAAATAGGTGTTTTACACAGACGTTCCTTGAGTTCCCGGAATGCACTGTCGCAACTCTCATCCCAGCAGAAATGTCGCTTCTCCTCCGTTAGCTTGTGCAGGGGTTTCGCTATGTCAGCAAAGTTCTTGACGAATCGCCGATAATAGGAGCACAAACCCAGAAATGCTCTGACCTGCGTCTTGTCTTTTGGAATTGGCCAGTCCTTGACTGCGGCGATTTTCTCTGGATCCGTGCGGATACCTTCTTCCGACACTACATATCCCAAAAAGCTAACTTGCCGTTTGAAGAATGAACATTCCTCCGGCCTTAACTTGAGGTTTGCACTCTGGATCTTCATGAGCACGCGTTCCAGGTTTTGCAGATGTTCATCAAACGTACGACCTACGATGATGATGTCATCCAAGTAGACCAGACAAGCATCGCCAATTAACCCGGTTAGTACTAGTTCCATCAACCTTTCAAACGTTGCCGGAGCGTTGCACAATCCAAACGGCATGACTTTAAATTGCCATAGACCCTTTCCTGTCGAGAATGCAGTTTTCTCCTTGTCCTTAGGATCAATTTGAACCTGCCAGTAGCCACTTTTTAGGTCCAACGTGCTAAACCACTTTACTCCAGTAAGCATGTCCAGCGTGTCATCGATTCTTGGCAACGGATAGCTGTCCTTCTTCGTAACGTCGTTCAGACGCCGATAGTCAACACAAAACCGCAAGCTGCCGTCCTTCTTTTTTACCAGTACTACAGGTGAACACCACGGACTCGATGATGGTTCTATGACACCATCCTTCACCATTCCCTCAATCATAGTTTCCACTTCCTTTTCACGCGCTACCGGCAATCTCCTTGGCCGCTGACGAATAGGCAACTCTTCTCCTGTGTTTATTTTGTGTTGAACTAAGCCAGTCTTCCCGATGTCAGCATCATTTGAAGAGAAAACATTGGCATACTTCAGTAACAGTCTCTTCGCCTTGACCATTTCATTTTGAGACAGAACGCTGCGACAGTCGTCTAAAAGTGTGGTCACTTTCGTTTGTGCATCCTTGCTAAGGTTCCCAGTCGATACATATTGGCTTCGACGTAACCAATCCACTTCCTCACATGTACCAATCAGCGTGCCCTTATATAGAGCGCCGAGTAGATCCAGAAAGTTCGCGTACATATCGGTCGCGACCGACTAAGGTCCGAGAATTCTAGCATAGAAAAATCTCGAAGGTCCTTGACTTCACTAGTTCTGCTACTCGATACTAGATGGCGCTAGTGGTACCGAATGCCGCTATCTTCCTTACTAGACTGTGGCGCGCAACAATAGCAAATCTTTCGGGATTGCCGAAATCGCATTTTATTGTGTGTGATTGGTACGTTTAGGTCACTTTTTAACCGACTTCTAAAAAAGGAGGAGGTTCTCAATTCGGATGTTTGTATTTTTTTTTTTATGTTTGTTCGCGCATAACTTGCTTGCTCGCTTGTGAACCGATTTGAAAAATTCTTTTTTTGTTGGAAAGGGTATACTTCCCAAATGGTCCCATGAAAATTTTATCAAAATCAACCAAGCGGTTTTCGAAAAATCTAAAAAACATATCTACTTTGTCTACATTGACGACCTCTTAGTGTACTCTGCAAAAGAGCAGTAGGTACTTTTTTTTACACCAATGTGATTGGTTGGTTTAGGTGGGGTAGGGAGGGGGTGTAGGTACCACTAAAAAGTGAAAAATAAAATTTTATCGAAATCAACCAAGCGGTTTTCGAAAAATCTAAAAAAAATATCTACATTGTCTACATTGACGACCTCTTAGTGTACTCCGCAAAGGAGCAGTACTTTTTTTTACACCAATGTGATTGGTTCGTTTAGGTGGGGGAGGGGAGGGGGTGTAGGTACCACTAAAAAGTGAAAAATAAAAAACTTTTTAACAAAAAAATACAACCGACTTTTACACAAAAAATCAAAAAAGTGCAAAATAACTTTAATTTCGGAAGTCGGTGTTTGTGGTTACTTTTTCGTACCGTAACGAAAAAGTAACCACAAACACCGAGTTCCGAAATTAAAGTTATTTTGCACTTTTTTGATTTTTTGTGTAAAAGTCGGTTGTATTGTTTTGTTAAAAAGTTTTTAGTGGTAGGTACACTAAAAAGTGAAAAAAAAAAGTTTTTTTTTGTGTGTAGAAGTTGGTTTATTTTAGTTCGTTATGTTTTTTTTAAAGCAAAACTTGTCAGTCGCAATCTTTTGTGTAAGATGTATGGAAATTGAAGTTTTTTTCATTGCTGCTACGGTCTTAAACATGAAAAAATTAAAGTATTTTATTATTTTATAGCAGCGCCCCGCGGTACAAATACAAATCTTTCCTCTTTATATATGTAGATTTAAGCATCACTTTTAGATATATAAACATTAAACATATCAGAGCTGCTGTGCACCATTTTTTGACGATGTTTATTGTTTACACCAATTTATACCACGTACGCTGTGATGGATATGTTTAGCTGGGAGTGAACCACTGAAAAGTGAAAAATTAAAAAACTTTATAAAAAAAAAAATACAACCGACTTCTACACAAAAAAAAACAAAAACTACAAAATATCTTTAATTTCGGAAGTCGGTGTTCAAAAAACGAAACCGCAACCAAATTAAAGTTATTTTGTACTTTTTGTTTTTTTTTTTGTGTAGAAGTCGGTTGTATGTTTTCTTTCTAAGTGATACGAATACCTATTCTAAAACAATACCACCAGGTCTGCCTATACCTTGGCGATGCAGATATATAATAAACAATAGTAGACCACGGTTCCGCTCGCCTCAATGACACTGTGACGTCCATGTTTCTGCTTTACAAATGGTGTTCCCATTCCGTTTCCACACTATTCTTAAGGCTTGAGTTTTTTTTTTGCTATCAGTGTCTGAGGGTTTGTTGTTTTTCTGTCGGTACATGGTTTTCAGTTCACAACCATTGTACGGGTCTTTTCGAGATGAAAGTATGGTTTTCTGTCAGGAATTTGTTGCAAATAGCGAGGGGACATGAGTTCGTTCTTAAATTAAGGTCAGAATATTCTGTTTCTGTATTTATAATGAGGTATAAAAAACGAATTATAACCTTGTCCCTTAAATCAAAAATCATTTATTCAAACTAGGCTGAGAGCCAGCATATTTACGAACGTCAAAATTTACATAAAGACCCCAAAACGCCCGCCCGTCACCACTTCCTTCGTTTTAGCTAGGAAGAAGAAGTGGCGCAACAAACTCCCCAGCAACACATCTGGGCCCCAAAAGTCTTAATATTTTTATAAATTTGTCATTCCAACACGATTCAATTGTCATTTCGCTAAAAGTTCGTAATCTGCTAAAGTCATAATGGTCGATCATTGTTCTGTCAATAGTCTCGTAATACTTATTGATAACCGAGCTATTAAAAGCAATGAATGCACAATGACGTTCTAACGGTAGGTCTAGGACTTGGGGCCCGGGGCCTCAAGTCTGCTGTGGACAAGTTTGGTAATCTACTAATATAAATCTTAAGTTTACACATTTTAACAAAGAACAAAGATATAGCGTTGAATATTGTAGAAGAGATAACAATTCATTCTATCTTTTTGAACGATATGAACATGGCTACGAATTTTTTATTCGTTTGTTCTAACCACGTGACTTAATGTTGAGACGATTTCATTCCCACACATTTGATTCGTTTTCGACTAGTGTTAACGATTGCAAATTATCAACATGGCTAGGGGGTCTGGCCGGCTTAACTTGTCAGAGTAACTGAAGGTATTACGTGCTTCTTGGCTTAACTGTAATAGTATTATTCTTAATAGCTTACCTTTTTAGTTATGCTGTTATGAAAGGATTACGGAAGTCATACAGGCAAAAGATTTTTGAATTATAATTACATAGTATAAGACAAATTCGTTTCCCGCAGTCTGTTTGTCCCTATGTATGTTTAGATCTTTGAAACAACACAACGAATTTTGATGCGGTTTTTTTAAATAGATAGAGTTATTCAAGAGGAAGGTTTACGTGTATAATACATGCATATTGTAGTAGAGAAAGTCGTGACTAATGACTAACAGCCGCACGGGTTATCTTCAAGGTTAAGCAACGCTCGCCAAGGTTGGTCTGTGGATGGGTGACCATCTTAACATACCGAATTTCCTCAGTGCCTCGAAAAGCACGCTAAGCCGTTGGTCCCGGCTATCGTTTGTAGATCTTTGGCAGTTGTTACGGATTGTCAGAAGCCAATAAATCTGACTTCAGTCTTGCCAAGAAGTACCGTGTTACCCAGTTAATAGGTTGTGAAGGTCTGGTAGGCAGCCGCTCCACGTGAAATACTGGTATTTAGCTGAATCTGGTTTGAATGGGAGCCGACCCCAATATAGTTTGGAAAAGGTTAGGCAGAAGATGATGACATTGCACCTGTGCGAAGCCGGGGCGGTTCGCTAGTATATATAATACTAGCGAACCGCCCCGGCTTTTATTAACTAGCTTTTGCCCGTGACTTCGTACGCGTATACTTATCCTGTTTTTTCTCATTCCCGTAAAGCCTATAGCCTTCCTCATAAATGTGGCCTCCTGACTGATAGTTCCAGAGATAAGCGCGTTCAAACTAATGAACAAACTTCAGCTTTTACAGCCTCTGCCTGTATCTGTGTTTCCGAACGCATTCAACCCTAATCTCTTCAAAATTAGAGTGAACAGGCTTTTTCTGGGTAAGCTCATTCCATCGTCGACTTTGTCTCTGTCACCTGTGACCTAGACTAGAGTCAAGAGCAAATCCAAACACAATAAAAAAACAAACATCCATGCATACAAATTTTCGCGTTTATAAATAATTGTAAAGATTTATGTGTTTGTTTATTAAAATTATGAACAATATGGTCGGTATTTGTAGCCGCAACTATTAATAAAAAATGTAATAAAAAAAACTAACTGTTTTGTTTCGATGTATCTCATTAATTGTTTAAATTATTGTACAATTTACTAGCCGTGTCTTTTCAAAAAGAGCATTTAAATAATATTAAAAATGTTAAAGCTTTCATCTTAATTCAGGTATGGCTGGCACTGCTTAATTTTGTTGAAAAGGGTTTCCACAGTAAATTGTCCACTGTAATCCGAACTCTATTTCGCTCATTAAAGGTAAATTTTAGTTTGCTTTGTAACATGAGATCTAAACAAAATAGTCATTTTCAGTCGGCAATAATTATATGTTTGAGCCGTTTGGAACCCCAAACGGCTCAAACATATAATTATATAATATTATGAAACTCTTGGACCGTGGGGTCCGAAAGCTCATGCGTTATTTAAAGAACTTGTTAAACGTTTAGTTGACACTTCGCGTGACCCAAGGGCTGGCTTTTACTTCGGACAGAGGATAAGCATTGCCATAAGCATAAGCATAATCAGCCTTTTAACGTTCCCACTGTTGGGACACAGGCCTCCTCTCTAGGAGAGGGAATGGGCCGTAATCCATCACGCGGGCACTGTGCGGGTTGGTGAATGTCACATGTCTTCGAATTTTTGGTTCTAGGACATGCCGGTTTCCTCACGATGTTTTCCTTCACCGTTTTGAGAGCAATGGTGATGAAATGAACTACACAAAGTACCTAATGCGCCTGGCTGGGTTAGAACCCGCGACCTACAAATCGTAAGTCGGGGCCGTTACCACTCGGCCACCACTGCTTCTAGTTAGTAACTTTACTATAACTTTATGACATTTAGAGGATAATCAGCATAACTGTATTGATATTCATCGATCGGAGGTCATGATCGAAGTGCCCTGCCAGTAAAAGATTGCCGATTTACTTGGAAAAATGGAATGTTTGAAATTCAGAAACCTAAAATTGAAATTATGACCGGCGAGAACGAATGCGTTTCTTTCAGACGTACACCGTTACAAATATAATACCTTATACCTTGCTTCCCTCAAAACAGATTGGAATCGATAGGTATGTATTTTAGATACATAGTTTTATGTTACTCGACAGTGTTTTCCGGCCGCGCCTAAGTGCCATCAATCAGCCGATCAAATTCTGCTGTTCAACATAAGCCGCTTTATGCGGTTATTCAGACCACTCTTTTTTCTGTCTAAGCCAAAATGGTAAAAGAAAAGCATAACTTTATGACAGAAATCCCAGAACCTAACACAGTGACTAGGATTTGTTTTAACAATAAATTATTATTTGGTTTGTAATATTCAATAAATAAATTATTATTCGGAAGCATAATAATTTGGTAATTATTTATGAATAATACATAATTATTCAATTATATCGAACGAATTCGAACTAAATCTAAAAATGAAAACTACTTTTCCATTCTCATGTTTAAATTGACACGGAATCTTGACACGAACTGACACGATAATATAAAATTCATGGTCTAATGGCCTACCGCGATAAGTTCAGGGTATCTCCATGAATAATAAAGTCGAATACTTGAATTAAATTTAAAAATATTTTTCATCTAAAGGTCAACTATAAAAAAAGTCATGACACCAATGTGGTCGTTTATATACATATATGTACAGTCTTTTTAAGGCCCACTTGTGTCAAAGACGTCAATCATGGTTGTCGATTTGTTGATAGACATTTAGACATCGTACTTTCTAACCGTAACTGTTGTAAATCTATACTAATATTATAAAGCTGAAGAGTTTGTTTGTTTGAACGCGCTAATCTCAGGAACTACTGGTTCGAATTGAAAAATTCTTTTTGGGTTGAATAGACCATTTATCGAGGAAGGCTTTAGGTTATATATCATCATGCTTAAGCCAATAGGAGCGGATCAGCGATAAAGAATTTTTTTAAATCGGGGATTCCACGGGGACGAACTCGTGGGCAGCAGCTAGTATTTGATATTAGCAGCTGATTTATAAAATTACAGTAAAAAAAATTGTGTAACTAATATTTAATTTTGATAAGAACCAGTATTTGTACATTAACTTATAACGTTGAATGAATGAGTATAAAACTTTATATTCCGGTAGTACTTCCCTCGGGATGATAGGCTGGAAAAAACTTGTGGTTATAATTTAATGCGTCGTTTTGGCGTTGCGTAAAATATTTTTTTGCGGGTAAAATTCTAATATATTTATCTGCATTTTATAAGCAATCACGCTATACATCATAAAAAAAAAAAACTTGATGTAGGTACATATGTATGTACATTAGCGACTTGCAAGTGGTACTCATTTATATTTTCCTGATGACTCCCCTAATTGTTTCTTATGACACCCAAGGGAAACTAACCGGATAACCATTTAAAATATTATTTCAACGAAACGAACGAATGAAATCATTCGTTGCCAGTTTCACTCATACATAAAACTATTTGTATGCCTGACAAACGTGTCGAAAAATGTTTGTGCCTTAACCAAATATTGTGGATGCTAATTCTAGACCAAATCGATATCTAGATACTGGATTGCTGGCCAGACAGTCTGGCGTCGCGGTTTGACTATGTGTGTGGTGCCAGTTGTCGCGCCTCATTTGTTTATTGTTCGCCATGTTTTTTTCTTGAAACAATCTTTTTACTAGCAGTGCCCCGCGGTTTCACCCGCGTTGTTTCCGTTCCCGTGGCAATACGAGGATAAAATATATGTTACTTGTTGATAATGTGCATTTCCACATTTTTTTCACCAATGGTGAAAAAAATTTTGAAAATGTGGAAATGCTATGACACTCCACAATAACGTAGCTTTCTATTGGTGAAATAATTTTGAAAATCGATTCAGTAGATCCAGAGATTACCCCTTACAACGTCACAAACTCACAAACGTTACCTCTTTATAATATGAGTATAGACTTACTTGAAGCTCGGGTGATCTGTCAAACTTAAGATGAACGTAATTACTCTTACCAGGTACAGATAATGATTTATTTTTAATCATAATTTTTTCCAAAGCCAGCGTGGTGATTAAATACTTCTCTTTGTAAGAGGGTTTGTAAGAGGTTTATTTGAAAATACGAGCAGGTACGCAGATATATGAAAATAAAGACATCTTCATTGTAATTTTGAAAGTTTCTTTTTATTAAGTCTTGTCTTAAAGTTAAATTAATTATAACAGCCGCACGAGTCGATCTTCAAGTTTAAGCAACGCTTGCCGAGGTTGGTCTGTGGATGGGTGGACCATCTTAACATAACGAGACTTCTCCGTGCCTCGGAAAGCACGTTAAGCCGTTGGTCCTGGCTGTAATTTCTTTGGCAGTCATTAAAGATTGTCAGCAGCCAGAAATTCGGACACCAGTTCTTGTCAAGAAGATCCGTGTTCCCCAGTTCATGGGTTGTGGAGGTCCGGTAGGCAGCCGCTTCACGTAAAATACTGGTATTCAGCTGAATCCGGCTTAGCTCGGAGCCGACCCCAATATATTAGGGAAAAGGCTAGGCAGATGAATTTGAACCAAAACGTAAAATTTCAGTTTCATTGGAATTGATCTAGGTACCAAGTCCATCACAAAACTACTCTGTGTTCGTTTATTCTCAGCTGTAAGTGGGACCATACCTCAGCGCAGTTATTGTCGTCTGTTAGTCTAGACCGCACCGTAGTTATGCCTTTCGTTGTTTGGAATGTTCTACCAAATATGTCAAATGCCTATCAGGTCATTTGGTTTGCCTACATTCCACGAATAGTTGACTGGATGTTTACTTTGTTTTAGCTTACATAACGTTATGGGATAGGGATGTATGAGACAATTATTGACAGTTGATTTTAGTTTAGGTGTGTTGTTTTTTTTTAATTTACAACATAGATCAGATGGGATGGGATGGATGGGATCAGAGCAATGGTGGCCGATTGGTAAGGGCCCCAACTTACGAGGGTCGCAGGTTCAAACCCAGCCAGGCGCATTACTTTGTGTAATTAATTTCATCACCACTGCAGCTCTCAAAACGGTAAAGGAAAACATCGTGACGAATTCGGCATGTCCTACAACCAAAAATTCGAAGACATGTGGCATTCACCAACCCGCACTGGGCCCACGTGGTGGATTACGGCCCATTCCCTCTCCTAGAGAGGAGGCCTGTGTCCCAGCAGTGGGAACATTAAAATACTGATGGCTATACTGCTACTTATAGTCTACACTAATATTATAAAAAGGAAAGATTTGATTGTTTTTTTTTGTTTGTTTGCATTGAATAGGCTCCAAAACTACTTGATCGATTTTAAAAACTCTTTCACTGTTGAGAAGCTACACTATCTCCAGTGAACATAGGCTATATTATATCCCCACATTCCCAGGGGAACGGGAACTACGCGGCTGAAACCGCGGGGCGATGCTAGTTCATTATACAAGTCAAACTAAATTACTGATTTTATTTTAGTATTTCTAAAAAAACCAAGCCTCATCAAAGCTTTATCAGTCCTACCAACAGATATGTAAATAAATACTAACAATCCAAAAAAAAAACTTTCAAAGACTGAAATGGGATGTATAATGATATGACACAAGCGAGCTGAGACAGCGCTATGGTCGCCCGTAGCGCGCGCACACCATGACAGACGAAGAAATTATACCCCCAACCTTCGCAGAGAAACTTCTATTTTACACAACAGCTACTTTTGTTCTACTCGGAACGTTCAGCCTCTTTGCGTTTCTCTTCCTTGTACCATTCGTAATAGAACCGGCTTTCACTACAATATTCATGCAATTCGATCCAGTCGCAGCATTATGCGTTACAACAGGGGTAAAGCATCTCGTTGGCGCCAGCAACTGCTCCTGGGCTTCTTGCAGGGAAGGCTGCACCAAGGACCTGTTTGAGTGCACCCAGATCCGCGTCAACTACAAATTGGGCATCTACCCCAATGTAACTCCCACTGACATGGACAATTTAATCAGAGCCGAGAGGGCGTTGAGAAAAGACTACGAATACGAGAATTACGAGGTAACAGCTGATAAATCTTATCCAGAACTGTTGGAAGACGATCTACCGGATGCTATACCGACTGGATTGCAAGGAAACGACTCCGAATGGTATTTTACTGGTGCTCGATTGTTTCCGAACGTAAAAGGCTGTGGGTACCCACCAATCCTCAACTGCACGGTCTTCTACGCGAAGCACAAACCTATTGGAAACAATTACACTTGCTACTACAGTCGCGTTGATCCTGGATTGGTGATCACTGAACTGGACATGTGGCAGAATACTTTGAACCTGGTGTATGCCATGGCAATACCAATACCGTCTTTCATAATTTCGGTGATATATTTGACGTTTGCGTACTTTAAGATATATAATACTGAGGAAGAGTCTGAACAAGCGCCATTGAAGAGTGATGCTGAAGCAATGGCTACCGGAGATGACGAGAAGCCAACCACCCCAGGGTCTGATACGTTCAGGGAGGATCTGGCGTGTTTTGGACATCAGCTGAAGATGCAACTGGCTAACGAGAAGCCTAAAGAGGGCTTCGAATCCAATAGTCCGCCAATTTCCAATTCTGCTTCTTTGTCTGGGTAAGTGAACAATTTATTTACTCGTAATTTGTAGTTTAATTATTTACAAACTTGTTTTCATCGTCTTTATTTTTATAATTTTTACTGATCTATTTTTGGAATTTCATTTAAGATAAATGAAATCAAAAAATGAAAAAGTTATAAATTCATTTTAAATTCATAGTTCAAGTAAAATTATCACGACATAGTTTATAATTCGTGTTAGGAAAACTACAGAGCTGCACAAAAATATAACAGCTTTTTAATAAAATTCCTTGAAAACTCGTGTTCTTTGGTATTCATAAAAAAAAAAATCTCTGCATTCGACAGGACCAAGTCATCGTTCGTGAACGCCTAATGTGGCTAACAAGAATATTACACAGAGGTATGTCTCTGGTGGCTTGTGCTTTATTAATTTATGCTTAAGGCACAAAATCGTACGATTCGTTCGCGCACTTCTTGAATTGCACTTATTTAAAAATATTAATCAGAACAAAAAAATAACATCCATTACAGCTTAATGCTTATCATGAATATAATCTATACTTCTATACTATGATATAATGAAGCTGAACAGTTTGGTTTGTTTGATAAGAACGCGCTAATCCCAGGAACTACAAGTCGATTTAAAAAAAAAATATTATTGTTTATGATAGAAACAGTCATGAGGAAGGCTATATGGAAATGGGATATGCGCACACGAAGTCGCGGGCAAAAGATAAAATATAATTATAAAAATATAATTATTTCTGAATAATTACTCATATTTGCGTTTTTTTGTTAATTATTCAAACTTATATCGATAAGACCTTTGAGCAATATAAGTTGGTATGTCTTAATTTGGAAAAATTCTAAAGCAGCAAAAATACGTTTAGAATCAGCAATTTCGTAAAATTATGTTATAGAAATTTTGGTTTTTCTTTTACATATTTTTATTATTATTATTGAGAAAGTTATGGCAACAAAAACAGCAAAGTACTTATATATAATCCTTGCAGATTGTCGCTTCCCCCCTTCCTTCCGTGTAAATCACAGTGTAAATCAATACCACACTCTGGTAAGAGTAAGTGAAAAGTTTTGGAAACGCATCAGGCGTTAAAACGGAAAATAACAAACATTTATGGTCACAAAGTCACAAAGTTCGTGAGCAGCCCTAATAGCAGAAGTATACCGCGTCATTCGATAAATTTTTCCATAACTGCTTTTACGCCTTTAAAGTAGCTACAGGCTTTAACAGTATTGCAAGAGCTTTAAAAAATAAATGTAATTTATTAACTTTTCACGCTCAGAAAAAGTACCTATTATTTTTTTAACTAATGTCCAAATTCATTTTATGCTTTAGGTATTCATAAATTGTGCCAAAAAAGAGTTTACAAAAAATCCGCCAGCTTTTGCAATTAAATTATTTTTCTTAAAATGTCCCAGGAGTTTTAAACTTGGAATGTATATTACAGGACGTTTAAAAAAAATGTTAATGTGTTTTTTTTACTTTCTTTCCAGATGACAGGATTCCTGAAGAGGCGGCTTCGGATACAGAGTGCATCACGAGATGATTCAGATCATCTCGTGTAATAAGATTATAAAGATTTTGTTCATATTGCTCAGGCAATATGAACAAAATCTTTATAATCTTATTGTGCTCGATATGTGATTTTAACACGCTTGAGTATTGCTGTTCCTCTCATTCTATTCTGTAAGAGTGCAAGAGTGAGAAGGTAGGATAGACGCAGTATGAAAGCACGACTTTGAAAAGGTCGAAAACGGGCGAAAGATTTTTTTTATAACGCGTTGTGAAATAAAAAAAAATAATATTGAATATTTTGACCGTGATTATCTTCTGTTTTGGTTAATGTAATTATTTTTGAATAATACAATGAAGAAAGTACTTACAGACTTAACATTTTCAAAAGATAATTATATTTAATTAAATCCTATCTACCTTTGACATGACAATAATTCTTTCAAAATAACAACTGTCCAAATTTTATGAGCATCAATTTATGTAATGTTTTTTTATTTTATTTTATAATATATTTACGTTTTTAAACTATCTTCCACGGAGAATGTTTGCTCAATACAGAAGGTTCAACAGGACAGAAGATAGCACAGCGTCAAAAGATTTATATTAGTAATAAAAGAATTTTATCTCCTAATAGTAATTATGAATAAGGTTTTAATGCTCGTACGCTAATGTGTCAAAATGCACGCGTGCTGTTATATTGAAAATATAATGAAGTATTGTATATTATAAAATTATGTATAAAAGCAAGCTGTTCAAAAATAGTGAAATAATTTTATTCAATTGTTGATTTTGAGAAACATTAGTTACGACAAAATGCAGTCGAGAAATAGAAAATATTTAGAAGAAAAAGTATATTGATAAAAAATGTTTAAATACATCGACTAAATATTAAAATAGTGTTATCCCACCAGTACAATTCATTAATATCATTTTAGTTGTAAGCTAAATTAGTTAATTTGAGAGTATTAATGCACATTATTTTAGTTTTAGTTAGCTAAATTACCCAAAGCTTGACTGAAGGTTTGATATGTGGTTAAGAAATAAATCTCGAGTTAAATTAGGTCAAACGTGTATGTATAACTCGATCAAAAAGTACGTACGTTTGAGATTATTGAATTCCTTGCCACGCGCTAGGCGATATCGATTCTCCGTCCCGTGCCTCGACTATTCAAAAATTCATTAACACTGTCCATACCGATCCGAACCGACAATGTACCATTATATTCACCAAAATAGAATAACCAATTATACCAAAATTAGTTTCTTTATTCCATTGAAACGTTTCATTTTTTGACCGAAACTAACAGCCAACCGAGCAACTTGCATTTATTTTTCCGAAATATACGGGTTTGAAAGTCCCATGGTTGTAAGTGATGCATAAGTTTTTTTTTTCGGAATAATATTATACTTACTATAAAACCAAAAAGGCTTGTGAATATTGCATAAATTCTAGAGTATAATACGCCAGTCGAGTTCCAGTCTTTAATTCTGAGCCCTGAAATTTTTAAATGAATTTTTTTTCTGGTACAAAAGCTTGTAAGCTACTTTTGGAATGTTTACCCATTATTTGAGATATTTCTGTGATTCAAGGGCTATTGCCAGGATCCACTTTGTTACGAGGAAATGACCGTGCTTTCATCACAAATGCACGAACACTTCCTCCGACAGTTATGTGAACTACCATATTTCTTTTGAACAAAGTGTTTTATTTATACACTTAATTATATTTGAATAATTCACGTAGACTGGATGAATTGTTAGATATCGCTAAAATCTACGCACATTGTCTAGTGTATTAAATTCGATGAATTATATCAATAAGTGTTTGTATAGTTTTGAAATCCGATAGTTAGATACGCCTTTATAGTTTTACTGTGTTGTATGGTGGTTTTATCCCAAGAACTTAATTGTAAAAATAAAATATTGCTTATAAGGGTATAAATGGAACCCATTATATTATTTTATAAAATAAATAATAATAAATGTTATCGATAATAAAAATAGCAGATTAATATTATACAAAATATGTTTACTTCAATAATCTTTATTTATTCTCAAAATCTAATAAATGTTTTTGTCAATTTGAAATTGCAATTGTTTTATCAAAATACGTATGCGAAAGCAATCTATGTTACAACTTATTACTTATTTGAAAAGTATTTAATAATTTAATGAAAATAATTATATAACTTAAAGTTTTACGAAAAATAATTATTTTGGAATTATTCACTTAATACTTCAAAATAAAATTAGTATTAGATAGCGCAAAAGCAATTGGTAAATAATATCACAAAATGTAAACCGAAGTCAAATTATTTTTTAGTCATAATTTTTTGCTTTCTCCTGTGAACGTCTGAATTTCGGTTGTGTATAGTTTTTTAGTGATTTTAGTGTTAATAATACGTATTTTTAATAATTCCAATCATATTGTTGTATTGCAATTGTATGTGAAATGCTTTAATGTGATGGTAAAGTTAATTAAGGCACCTTCGGATAGGTCTCACGTCGATGCCCTTTCTTCCAAATATACCTATTTAATTATTGTAAAGATGAGGTTATATTTCTATTTTTTTTTTTTGCTATTATCATACAATCAAACATATTTAAATATTGTGACTGACCATTAATTAAATCTTAATAAATAATAAGACATACAATATCTGCTGTTGTAACATGGGTTTTTATTTTTGAAGTTCGAATAATGTCGTTGATATAATAATAATTATTCGCACGATTTATTGCATGACGTAGAAATATGACCTCGCCTTATTATATTTCTCATATAAAACACGTCTATTACACTTTTTTGACACCCTTACACTATTATTATTACTTTTGAATATTTTTTCGTATAATTGACACCTGTCTACGAAATAATTAATCAATATTAATATTATATTGATAAAATAAAATTGCTTGATGTTTTGTGTATTTTGTTGAAATATTTAATGGGAGCATTCGCTATTTCAATGCTTTTTGGCTTGAAACAAAACACTTATATGTATATAAGAATGATATATTAATAATGAACATTATCATCAATCTATCGACACATAAAAGTGGTCATCAGACTAGATAAAAGTCCACCTAGATTGGTTTCAAAACTTTAGATATTTGTAAAAGAATTAGGTGTTAAGAGCATAACTATTAGTAGTTACGCGGTTTGAGTCAGTTACACACATTCAGTCTTATTTCCCGGGAAATGCCCATGTACCGACTACCAATTTGGTAGTTTTGTTTCTCGTCAAAAACATTAGGTACCTACTTCCGAATCGGTACGTACATTTTTTTTTTCTATGAAATTACCAAAATAAATTGTTAAAACTCCTCATACGAAATAGTAATGTACCTATCTCTATATATATCTAACATAAGAATATTCAGAGATTATAAAAACCGGAAAATCATTATTCAGAGGCAGTATGATTCCAAAGGTTAATTGTTTCTGGCCGTTTTCCAGAAAACCTTGGGTTTTGTCCAATTCCAAAGTTTTTAGGTTTTAATAGGTTACACAATTATAAATTCCAAAGTTGTAGCAGATGGTAACAAGTACGTTAATTGTATCGTGATCCAGCTATAGAATATTTTAACTCTGATTTACGTAAGTTGTACCAAACTAACTTGGAATTGGCCACTAGGTGCTGCAAAACCGTGTTTACATAATATTCTATCGGTAGTAATAAATGTAAGGTACCACTCGCCAACTGGTACGAAAATATATCAAACAACACTTAAAACTTCGATTAGTTTCTTCGAAATATCAAGACATTGCTGCAGTTCTGGCGCCAATTCCGCAATTTTATTCAAATAAAATTATTATTCATGATTATAATTATTTATTCGAATATAATAATAATTATTATTCAAAAAAAAAATTTGTGATGTGTGTAACCGGCTCAATATTTTGAAGAGTGGCGCAAATTTTCTTGCTATTAAAAACTAACAAAAGCGAAAATGTTTGAATTATTAATATTCATCGTAAAGTGCGTTTTCATTCATTTGGAACTGTTGCCTTATAACCGTTTTGTACATAAAGAAATAAATAAAAAATCGTTAGTAGAAAATAAAGTACACTCATTGGCTTCAACTGTTTGTTTTATTTGTTCAACCCTTCGATATTCGAACCGATTGACCTATTTACGTTAATTTATATGAATGTTAAAGAAGTTTTATTTTCCTACAATTTGAAATAGTTACTAGAGATTTTGGTGACTCGTAAAAAACTTGTAATTCGGATACTTACTTAGGTCCTGGTCCGCACATAAATCATTTTAGACTTAATCATTTCAAACGGACATCAGAAACTAAATAACATAGTAAATCCGTTTATAATAGATTTAATTTTTTATAATTTTCATAGCACATGGATCAAATAAAATGATTAAAATTTACAAAATAATAATAATATGTGGTTGATTCATTCGATTATTTTATAGATAGAAAAACATAACTTCTCGTTACTGGTCTTGAGTAACTAATCCAGCTGGTCCTTTGCCTAACACTGGCGCTAAACCAGCAACGGCCACCGCTTTCAACGGTCTGAAAAAGAAAAATATTTTTATAACAGAGCCATCTATCCTCCATGCCGAGTAGCACGTTAACGTTGATGTTTTAGTTTACATAGTAGTTCCATTATCTTTGCCTAGATGGCGGTATTTAGAGACTCCTCATCATAGTACGACTATGCTTGCCTAGATGGCGCTAAATTAAATAGTACAATTTCTTACTTGAATCCAAGTTCCTCTTTCGGTACTCCCAATTTCGCTAGTTTTGCCTCATAGGTTGCCAGTAAATCATCATGCGCTTTACGCAAACGAGCTGCTTCATAGCGAAGGTCATCTATTTGGGTGTCTTTCAGTTTCAGAAGTTCCTATAACAGTTGCAGAGAATGATTGAAAATATCAATTGGACTTTAAATAACACATTGCTCTACAGCAATTACAGAAGCAGCGATTCAAAGTTACAGATTTAATTCCCATTGGTTAAACTAATTGCTAATTGTGTAATGTCTGCACAAGAATTGCTCAGATAAGTCCAAATTATCAGAAACTAGCAGCGCTCCGCGGTTTCACCCGCGTAAGTTCCAATCTCGTGGGAATATCGGTGAAAAATCCTATAAATGCTAATCCTGGTCACTTAGAACACCTACTAAAATAAATTAAAGTATGTGAAAACAATGCATATAGAGACATTTAGTGCTTAAGATCTACACAATCGATATCTAAATGGAAATGGTGTAAGTTTTTTTTTCAAATGCATGAATGCCGTTTTTCTTGTTATTAAAATCGATGACATGGTTCCTTCCTAAGAACAGATATTCGTATGCCTTATAGTTTCAGATTTTCCCATACTGACCGATTTTAATGAGCCACCCTGCATATTCTTAAAAAATTGTGGTAATAACAGTAACTAGTTGCAATTAAAAATGTTGAATATAAAACTCACGTGAATTTCCCTCGGTCCAACGTCACGACCTTCCATATTCTTCAGCTTGGCTTCAAGCAGTGCAGTCTTCAAGGAAGCCTTCTGCTGGACCTCTAGAACAGCTCTTGAGAACCTGGCTTTGAGCTCGTCTCTCTCTCTGCGGATACGGTCAAAACGAACCTGGAGAACCTCGTACTCCCATTTTAGGACATCGAATTGTTTTTCAAGCGATGTCAGTTGCTTTGATTTGGCCTGAAATTAATGATCATTTTAGTAATAGAGTTTATACTCTTGCAGCATGATTCCTCGGAAAGTACGTTAAGCCGTTGGTCTCGGCTATCATTTGGAGAATTTTGGCAGTCGTATCGGATTGTCAGAAGCCAGAAAATCTGACACCAGTCTTGCCAAGAAGTACCGTGTTCCCCAGTTAATGGGTCGAGGAGGTCTGGTAGGCAGCCGCTTCACGTAAATTACTGGTATTCAGCTGAATCCGGTTTGACTGGGAGCCGATCTCAATATAGTTGAGAAAAGGCTAGGCAAATGATTTTTGAACTTTTGCAGCATGATGTGGTGTTATCACCGGCGGCAAAAATAATTATGTATGTACCTATATATTAGTCACCGGGAAATTACCTACCGGAAAAATACCTTAAGAAATTGGAAACTCTTGATTAATTATCAATAAAACATTTCTTCTACTAATAATAAGAATACTACTAATAATAAGAATAAAAATATATTTTATTCTAAAATCCGTGCTTGTCGTTTCGTGAAATTGTGGACTGACATAAACTTACGACCAACGAGCACAGGCCAATAATGGTCTGTTTTGGTGTGTTAGCAACATTGGCTACTTGCGGTCCGTGTTGCTGTATATGCTTAAGAGTACATCACAGAGTTTGCAATTACGCGTTGTATTGAAAATATCTATAATATTTGTTAGGTATCCACTATGTATCCACTACTAGTCAAAAAAGTGTCTAAAAGTACGAGGCACGTACGCCGGTTATTAATACTGCGCGCGCGTTGACCACTGGCGGTCTGGACTTGTCGTTACCGCCTAGTGCATAAGAATACCAAAAAAACAACACTCTCTACTTACAGCTAATGCAGCTTTGTCTCTGTCATAATTAGACATCTGTCTCTTAAGCTCTTTATTGTCTATTATAGCGGCTTCCAGTGGTTCTCGGAGACTTTTTGTTTCAGCTACAGCATCTCTTGCTATCTTCTCTGCTCTCTCCTTCATCTTTTGCATATCCTCCATTTGTTGCTTTAGACTACTTATAAGACCTAAAAGTAGCATAGAGCTTAAGTAAAAAAACAACACGTTCAGGATTGATACTGTACTTATTACCTATTTAAATACTAACCCAAATTATTCAAAGTGATGTCATTGTAATAATTTTTCAAATCCGCAAACGCTCTTTCATGGTGATGAATTAGTTCAGACAACTGCTTATTTTTTCTCTCTTCAACTTCTGCGATTTCTGTTCTATGTTTAACTGTCAGCTCGACTTTAGTCTCGTGTAGTTTTTTATCAGCCTTATCTTCTATCTGACGAGCTCTCTCTTCAAATTCTTCTCGAACTTTCGATACTTCTTCTGCGTGAATTAATTTAGCTCTTCTCAGCTCATCTTGTGCTGCCAGCATTTTCTCTCTTATTTCTTGTCTTAGAATTCTCTTGTCGTTAAGCAATTCTAATTCCTGTTCTTGATGCTCTTCTTTAGCTGCTTTTAAGGCTACTAAGTTTTCTGCTCTCAAAGCGGCACCTGCAGCGGCTTGCTCATATTTTAAATGCTTGATCTTTTGCTTTTCAGTTTCCAAAAGTGCTTCATTTTCTTCTTGAGTTTCTTCGGTAGCTCTTTCTTTATTTCGCAATTCAGCTTTTGCTTCTTCCAACTGCTGTCTCGTGATCTCCCAAAATGTTCTTATTTTGTCTCTTTCGAGTTGGAAGTAGTTACGTTCTTCTCTTTCTTTGTCCAGTTCCTCTTTGACTTTGAGAGTGAACTGTTCGAGTTTCTCTCGAGTCATTTCCGATGTGTCCACGCCATCGATTATAATTGCTGTAAATAAAAAGCGTTTATTGTTTAGGATATGTAATGTATACGAGTTGAGTGAAATTGCCCATGCGAAGATACGCAATTGCCACTTGACCTTCGCTGTTTCAAGTTTAATATGTAAAAAAGCATAAATACTTCAGTAGATTTACATACCTGGTGCCTTTTTGGCTTTCCCTCCTTCTTTTGCTTTCGGCGGCTGAAAAGAAAACCATATTACATAAAATCTACCAAAAATATCGCAGTAGCATAAAAACATGACCTTCTATTAACATTATAGTGCATAGCAGTGCATAGAAGAATGAACCCATTATACAGATAGGAATATAAAACAGATTAAGTAACAAAAGTACGTACCATTTTATTTTTTTATGAAACGGGGACCACAAAATAAATATTATTAGAAAAAAATGTTTTACGAACAATACTGTTCGCTTGTTGATTGCTGTTGACGTTGTCAAGTTCAACAAGTACGTTGTCATGGTGACTATCAATGAGGGTTTTGTCTTTTCATCCATGGAATTAGTGAGTGCTATTTCACATCATTCACGTGGTGAGATTTTATATGGCTTTTAATTTGTTTAATCTTTTCGACCCGAGTTTACACTTGCCTAAAAACTTATATAATAATATGTTAGAAGAAGTCATGCGACACCAAATCAAAATCAAAAGTCATTTATTGAAACTAGGCTGAGAGACAGCACTTTTTGAACGTCAAATTTTACATAAAGACAGTCCCCCAAAACACCCACCCCTCACCAGTTCCTAATGTTTTAGCTGGGAAGAAGAAGTGGCGCAACAAACTCCCCAACAACACATCTATCTATTGCGTTAAGAACTTGAATTTATACAATAGTATGCAAAGTTATACAATAATAATTTTTACAATAGTATAGGTACATGACAAAGGTAGAAAAAAAACATTATCCACCAATCATAAATCAATTCACTATAAAACATTGTAAAGAGTAGATTGAGTCAATAAAGTAAAAACAGATTGACTACATAGTCATAAAAAAAAAAACTATATTATAATTATGAACTCACATGACCTGTGTGTAAAATGAGTCGAAGTAAGGGTATGAGGATGTTTAAGGTGACATTAATACTAAATACTACTACTAAATGTACTCATTATTGCTTAATTGATGAAAATCAGTTGCTATCCTTTTAAGTAGCCGTTTTTTTTCTGGATAGAAATCGTCTAATTGCTCCTCCCACTCTGGACGAAGCGGAAGGGTGTACCAGACTCTTACTGACTAAAGCCCACCTGTGTTCCTCTTAGTGCTGTTTGCGTTCCAGAGCCGCGGTGACTCTTTCGAACAAATTCCGCAACCGTAGCAGGCACTGACCCTTAGGGGCCCCGTCTTTTTTTCTTGACATCTCTTTGAAGCGCGCCTGGTTGTTGTCGGTCGGCGAGCCACCGTCAACTCGCCTTCCGCAGGCTCGCGCCTACGGTGGTGGCTGGGGCATAAGGCTTCAATCTCCCTCACGTGGTCTGTCTCCCCCTTCGCTAGCATTACTGCTTCGCAGAAGGATGTGACCGCTTCACATGCCTCCACGCTACGGTTTGAGAGACCCCTCACCACAACTAATTAAAATCCTAGCCTAGAGTTAATAATCGAAATAACCTACGTTTATGAAAACTTCTTCGTCAATAAAACTCTTTCAATCCAACACAAAAAAACAAAGCCAGACATCCACCCGTCAATCAAAACCGGAAAATTTGAGAAATTCAACGTGTTACAAGAAATAATGTGATTCTATAGGCCATAATATCTGACGGACCACCGGTAACATGTTGATCGAAGCGGTCAGTGCTGTTATCTACGGGGCAGTGTTCCTGAGCCTGATCCTGGTGGACTATGTTCTCGGCCATGGGTTCGTCGACATGTTCCAGAAGACTTTCTGCAAGGTGGCCTGCTTCGTGAAGAAGACTGTGAGGGAGGAAGCGAAGCAGGTCGTTGTAATTCCGGAGAATCCCATCAGTTTGCCCGTCCTGTTCATGGAGATTTTGGTGTTGAGCTTGACTATCGCTGTTAGTATTTACAAGTCAAAATATAGTTCTTCAACGTGGAATAGTTACTTTACCCCCGATTTTGAAACTCTCAGCCCGATCGGTTTAAAATTGACAAAGTTTCATACAAAGTTTCATCCCCTATTTTATCCCCTTGGGGGTAGAATTAATCAAATCCTTTCTTAGCGGATGCCTACGTCATAACATCTATTGCCCGTTCTGTTCATGGAGATTTTGGTGTTGAGCTTGACTATCGCTGTTAGTATTTACAAGTCAAAATATAGTTCTTTATATTATAATAGCTTCTGCTCGCGACTTCATTCGCGTGGAATAGTTACTTAACCCCCGATTTTGAAACTCTCAGCCCGATCGGTTTAAAATTGACAAAGTTTCATACAAACTTTCATCCCCTATTTTATCCCCTTGGGGGTAGAATTAATCAAAATCCTTTCTTAGCGGATGCCTACGTCATAACATTTACCTGCATGCCAAATTTCAGCCCGATCCGTCCAGTAGTTTGGGCTGTGCGTTGATAGATCACTATGTCAGTCAGTCAGTCCCTTTTGAGTTATATATATTTAGATCATTAGATCACTAGTTCACTACTCGCGCAACTTCGTTTGCGTCACGCAAGCGATAGGAAAAAAAAACCAGTTTCTGCAACATTGTTCAAATGATGTTCCGCTCCTGTTGCTTATATCAATCGTGAGGTTACATAGCTTACAGCTTCCCTTGATGGCTATCCAACAATTGAAAGTTTTTCAATTCAAACCAGTAGTTCCTGAGATTAGAACGTTCAACCAAACAAACTATTCAGTTGTATAATATTACTAGCTGACCCACGCAACTTTGTTTGCGTCACATAGGTGAGAGGGAGAAAAAAATAACCTTGGTTTTGCAACATTTTTCATTGTTGTCCCGCGCCTATTGGTCTTAGCTTGATGATATATACCCTATAGCCTTCCTCAGTAAGGCTATCCTTCCTCTCATCTTTTAAGATGAGAGAGCATGTGTGAGAGCAGTGGTGGCATGGCGCAGTGGTAACGGCCCCGACTTACGAATTGTAGATCGCGGGTTCAAACCCAGCCAGGCGCATTACTTTGTGTAATTAATTTCATCACCACTCAATTCTCAAAAATTCGAGGACATGTGACATTCACCAACCCGCACTGGGCCCGCGTGGTGGATTACGGCCCATTCCCTCTCCTAGAGAGGAGACCTGTGTCCCAGCAGTGGGAACATTAAAAGGCTGATTATGCTTATGCTTTATGCTTATATACTCACATTCTAAAAATGAATCGCCAAAATGTATATGTTCGCGCAATACTTTTGAACGACTGCACTGAATTGGGTAAAACTTTGTTTGTTGCGTTCGTTACTGTCAGAACAAGGTAACGTACGAATGAAAAATTACGCTACGACCCTTAGGAGCCGAACTAAAGGAAAAATCCGATAACCGTGGGTGAAACCGCGGGATACAGCTAGTATATCTATACATCTATACATATAAACATACTGGTGCGCATGCCACCACTGTGCCGTAACGTCGGGCGCCTCCCACCAACGAATCAATATCACAAAGAATCGGGGCGTTAGTAACTATCCCACGCGGATGAAGTCACGGGCAGAAGCTAGTTTATAATAAAATTTAAGATTACATTTACTTTTTTACTGCAACAGACTTTTTGACTTTTAATTAAATTGAATAATTTGAGACAACCAACTAATTAAAACAATTATTTGAACATATATACTAAAAGCAACAGATTTTCTTTCAGTTCCTCAACAGATACAAACAGTTACGTAGCAAGGACAGGCTTGATGACCTTCTTCATGAGAGCAAGGAGGCTTTGAGACAGACCAACGAGTTTCTAGAGAAATGGAGACTGAGACGGGTAAGGAAGTTATTGTACCTATGGACAAACGGAACCCTAAAGCACTCGGCTATCTGTCTGTCCGTTTGTCACAGCCGATTTTCTCCAAATCTAGTGGACCTATTATTGTACACTATAAGCTTCTGTGACTCAAACACGGACGCTTAATGTAAATAGATAAAGTTTGAAAAAGGAATATTTTTGGATACTAAAAAATAAAGTTTATCAACTGTACCGTATGATTATATCAAATAAAACGTAATAAGGATCTCAAAAGTATTGTGTCATAATTTAAAAATATTCTCTCTAATATTTTAAGATGATGACAAAACACTTTGACTTAAATCGTCTTACTACATAATTACAAAGTCACAACATTCAATATGCTGGATTTACGTAGTGCTTATATTTGTTGAATATTTAATATCTACCTTGTGCCACAAGAATACAGCACTGGATTGTCTTCGAGTAAAACTTTATAATTGAACCTGTCATTTTAAAAAGGGCACGATTAATATTTTATTGTATTCATTAAATGGTTTTACATAATTGTTCCCTGCCAAAAGGTCTTGAAATAACACAAACCAACCAAGAGAGCAGTGGTGGCCAAGTGGTAGCAGGTTCAAACCCAGATAGGCGCGAGGTACTTTGTGTAATTAATTTCATCACCACTGCTCTCAAAACGGTGAAAGAAAACATCATAAGGAAACCGGCATGTTCTAGAACCAAAAAGTTCGAAGACATGTGACATTCATTAACCCGCACTGGGCCCGCGTGGTGTATTACGGCCCATTCCCTCTCCTAGAGAGGAGGCCTGTGTCCCAGCAGTAGGAATATTAAAAGGCTGATTATGCTAATCGAAAATTAAGGTGTGTATAAAAATGGCACCTAAAAGACATTTTTGTTAACCCTGTAAAAGTATTATTCTAGTGATTCGCGCCCTTGTTTCTTCATTTCTTTTTTAATTTTATCTATATATGACTGTCGGATGTAATTTTATCCTTTTCATACATTTACAGGTGCCTACTGAGTACTCTTACTTGGACGAAGAACCGCAGGAGATCAAGCCACTGAAGATCGAAGTTCCAATCTTACACATGGCCATTATTGATGTGAGTAAATCAGTGTTTCTTTAAACTGTCGTTAAAAAGGATTCTTATTTATTTAGATAATTTACAACAGGTGTTTATGAATAGTCGGCTCTCTGTTCCAGGAAGGCTATCCATTGAAGAACCACCGGCAAGTATTATTAAAATATTGCTGAAAACATTTTGTGTACCTACTTAAATTCTGTGACCTAAAAACTTTGTGCGACTTGCCTTTCGATGCACTTTAACAGTCGTTATGAGTAAGGTTGCCAGGTCTTAAAATCGAAAAGCCGAACAAACCAGCCCGTTTGGCCGGACATTTGAATTGACTGTTATTTCGTTGGATAGTCCATTTATCAAGGAAAGCTTTAGGCTATATAACATCACGCTAGGACTAGCAGAAGCGGAGTATCGTTGCAAAAATGGAATCGTTTTTTGTTCTCTTACAGAACGCAGACGAAGTTGCCCGTTTCATCCAGTAGTTAGTAAATGGCGAAGCGAGTCTGTGAATATGTTGGAACAACAGCACTGAGTGATTCCAAAAGATAATCATCATAAAATATCAAAGATATCAAATTAATCAGACAGGCTGCAGAAAATCTATAAAGCTGTCCAATATAGATGTAACAGGCAATATAAAAACTTGTGGCGGAATTTAAAAACTCCAAACACAAATACAAGTAATAACTGCATCTTGATGAAACTTCTGAAAATTTTTCTCCATCTTTACAGACCCTAGGAACGACGCGAAGTCAACCAGAAAGGGGAGATGCTGGAGACGCAGTCAACATCACAGACTCAACGCTACTCTCAGTGACGTCACTACTCGATGATGACCTGGAGTCTGTATCAGATCCACCTCCCAGCGAAGAAAAGGTGGTGGAAGAGAAAGAGACAAAACATGTCGAGTTCAAGAATCGAACCCTATGGGACGTCATGGAAGAAGACGCTAACACTTTAGAAGACTAAATTTTTAAACTCTTGCGCAATTTTTTTCTTGCGTATATTCAGTGTGTTGTTCAGTAACATCTTTTAAAATAAACAGCAATATCAATTTTTGTGTTTTCGTTTCTTTGGGATGGGATACTTTTATTTAGGTCCTTATGGAAGCTGGTATTTTAAATTCAAGGGATAACTGTCGCGTTGGGTAAGCTGTCGCTAACGCCACTTTGTGCGCGTGTATAGTGCGTGCAGTCTCACCAAGTTCCTTCTGCAAATGGGGAGAAAAAGCGCCAATTTCTCTCGGTAGGTGGCGTCTTGTCGTTGGTACCTGACGCACTGTCAAAACTTGGTCAAAACAAAACATACATAATTATGTTTTAAGCGATTAAACTTTTTGCATTATAAAATTAACGAAATGCCGCGATGCTGTGCTTATAATTGTGAAAATATTGGAATTCATCGTTTTCCTAGAGACAAAAAATGCTTGCAATCTTGGATCAAAGCAATACGTCAAAAAAATTGGAAGCCGACTCCGACTTCGAGGTTATGTGCAAAACATTTTAAGCCAAGTGATTATTATGAAGAAAGCAAGTATACAGGTGAGATATTCAATCAATAACAGTAAAAACATTTATTAAGAGGAAATATAAGTACCTACATAACATATATGCATTTATTTACAGGTATTAAATTGGAAAAGAAGTTATTGAAGAAAGGCGCCATCCCCTCGATTTTCTCCTTTTCTAAGTGTGAAGAGCAATCTAAATCAAGAAGATCATTACGTTATGAAGCACGCTGTGCAAAGAAAGAGTTATTGGGACTCTCAGAACTGAAACGTGACAGAACTCCTGATGGGGTGTAATCATTTGGACATCATCTTCATTATCCTCAGATACTATATTAAAATTTAAATCATATGCTTCTAATCTGGAACAATAAATACAGAAATTAATTATACACGTTGTGATTTATGCACAATAAAAAAATGGTGTCGATTTTTGTGTAAATATTCAATACCTACCTAGCTATGAGAACAGCCTTCTTTCCTGTTGTTTTAGCTTTTCTTTTGCGCAACTCTTCTTTTAATTGAGCCACAGTCAACGAGGAATACATTTTATTTTACGAAAGACACACAGGAACACCTAATTATTTTATATTGAAAACAAAGCATGATTAATGCATAACCGCAAAGAGTTGCGGACGGCTGAATGAGGTACCAACGATTGTCGCGCCATCTGTAATTGACTTTGCCTTCGCCTCCCCATTGACGCACTATGTGAAGGCCTGGCCTGTTGTGTTTTTTTTTATGAATTTGTTAAATTGCAATAACATAAACATTTTGGCACAATACATGTTGTGCTTACCTGCATGACATTGTGACACCGCACCATATTGTTTTACCTATGTTAAGAATTTTTGCAATGGGTCTATCTTTGTGTTCACAATGTCGGTCTAGACTAATAAATAAAAAAATAAACAGTGCTGGCAAAATGTAAGTACATACACTGCCTAAACCTACTGGGAATTTAGACTTGTTGTTGTTTTACTGTTACAACAGTAAAAACATAACACTAGCAGTGACGATTGTTAAGTAGAGGAGATGGACTATGGAATTACATTTGAGAGCCGACGACACAGCTAGTCGGGCAAGTTCATAGCCAACCAATCGTTATTAAGCAGATACCCAAACCTACAGATACTAATAATACTATCATAAAGAGGGAAGATTTTGTTTGTTGGTACCGAATAAGCTCCGAAACCACTCGACCGATTTTAACTATTTTTTCACCAATCGTAAGCTACATTATCAACGAGTAACACAGGCCATAATTTTATCCCCGTACCCCCACGGAAATAGGAACTACACGGCTGAAACCAAGGGGCGCTGCTAGTGTATGATATTTTGGAAAGCGAATATTAAATGCTCAAGTATTACTCGAACAAAATAGGAACGGATAATTGCCTAGCCAAGTACGAGTACATATACATACATTGTCTCCCTAGCTCATTTGTCCTTTAATCCCTACAAAGGTCTTTCGTCATATCCCACACTTGTAGTGTCAAATGCTCATAATACTGTTCAAAGAGCCTAAAAGCTGACAGATATTAATTCCAAACCTCAATACTAACTCAATTTTGCATCCAAAAATCAATCAGCATAATTTTGAATCTTATGTTGAAAGTCACAAGGTTGAAGATGAACAGCGTGGGGTTGTAGATGTGATGAAAATGTTGGCTCAGGGGTGGCTATCCGCATTTGCTTTGATGTCATATTATCAGCAGGGTGTCTGGAATGATGGGATGTAATTAAAATTTGCAAATAACTCGGGCCACTGTTGTAGTTCTGTGGTAATCCTAAAAGTTATAGTACTTCTAATACGAGATTTGCTGCTGTCTAATTAGTAAAATAATTTATTACTGGTTGCTGCTTCGTAAAAAAATAAATTTACTAGCATCGCCACGCAGTTTCACCCGCGTAGTTCCCGTTCCCGTGGGCATATGGGGATATAATATAGCCTATGTTCACTGGAGATAGTGTAGCTTTTTTTAAAGTTATTTCGGAGCCTATTCAATGCAAACAAACAAAAAAACAATCAAATCTTTCCTCTTTATAATATACATAGGTAAATAACAAGGTAAACTAAAATCAGTTATAACTGAGTAATCCAATTCGAATTCTATTTTAAAGTTCCGTACCTTAGGTAAACGCTGAGCCCTTTTTTTTCTGGATGGGAAATCATCAAATGACTTCTCCCGCTCTGGGCGGAGCGGAAGGGAGTATCAGACTCTTACTGACTAAAACCCACCCGTGATCCTTCTAGTGGCCTTTACGTTTGCACCTCGACGAGGACACGGCGTTGCTCCGCTAAAGCAGAACAAACCTCCAACGTATGCTTCATCGTGTCCTCCGGGCGATCCACACAATGATGACACCCGGACGTGTCCTCCCGCTGAATCCGAAACAGTTACCTCCCGAAACAGTCGTGTCACATGCATCAGGTGAGGACGCCATGACGTCTCTCCAAACACTCCTCAAAGAGGGGATTTATCGCTGCAAGGTGGCGTACCCAAAACACGGAACCCTTATAGGATCACTTTGTTGTTCGTCTGTTTATCAAGTCCCTTTATCTCAGGAACGCGTGGAGATATCGAGTTGAAACCATATACCCACTCAGTCTCTCTAACCATATACTCAATGTCTACAATTACTTGAAGCTGTGAAAAAATCTATGTATTTTTCGACTTCTCAAGATAATCAAAATTTCTAAGGTACTTTCCGTTGACATAGAACTGTTTGGCAACCAATGAGATTTGGCAAAAAGTAGATCTAATTTTTTGCCAAATCTTATCGTTCAAGTACATGAAAAAGTCTGAAAATTGGTAATTTACAAAATTCCCAATTTTGTACGTTAATTTAATAGAATTTAAAATAGTGACTTTTTCATTGTAATTATAATTAATTTTACAAACGCATGATAACTTTTGATTGAGAGGTAAAATAAAAAAAGGCCACTGGACGTATTTAATCTTTGATGAACAGTCATTTGACTACTGAAAAATCTGCCTTACATCAAATATACATATATTATAAAATACTGCTAATAGTACTCAATGATTATAAGTGGCAAACTAACTCCAAGTACTTTTAATTAACACCATCACCAAACTTTTAATGAAACCCCACCAAATATAGACGAAACAATAAATAAACACAAATCCCTTTTCCCCTCTGCTCTTATACGGATTATATCAAATAGGTGTCTTCGTTTGAAGGATCAGGGGGCTTTTATAAAGAATCATCGCGTCTGTTACTGGTAGCAGGGATCAGTAATACGACAGTGATTACATACATACATACATAAGTGCTTGCTTTACTTACTTATTTGATCTGCTTTTCTAATGCGAATAGTGTTAGTGGTTATATTGATTGGTAGGAGTCGTTATTTTGTATATAATATTATAAAGAGGAAAGATTTGTATTTTCGTGCCTTTGTATGTTTGTAATAATAAACACAACTACTATTGGACCAATTAAAACAATTCTTTCACCGTTAGAAAGCTACATTCACCCTGAGTAACATAGGCTATATCCGTATTATAAACTATTTTAAAAAATTATACCTTTTCATATTTGTTCTGAACTCAAATTGCCAAACTAATCTGACAGAAAACTCTTCAAGCGAGTTTGTCCACAACAAGTTTTAATAATTTCCAACCACATTCTAAACGGACAATTTCAAACAAAACTACGATAAATCGCCTGTTCCTAATACGAAATCATCGAAGTATACTTAAACCGTAATTTGGTGAAAACCAAACAATGGTCACGTGGCCAAAGCTCGATGATTTTCAACCCCTTGTTCTCTGATATAATTATGGTGTAATGATGGTAAACTATGATGGATCGGGACACGCCTTACGGTTTTGTGGGATTTTTTAGGGTTAGATCCTGTTGATGGGAAAAGATTTTTAACTTGAAATTGAAAATTGTTTCGAGTCTTGTCCTTCAACAATGATGTCATTAAAGTAGGATTTCTACAAAGACTTTTAAGTCCTGTTGAAGCATTTATAATATTTGGCGCAACCGCGGGTCGCACAATATTATTGTTTTAAATTTAAGTTTCCTTTTTTGTATCTATGTGTGGCAAATAAACTTCTTTTCTATCTTTCTTTCTTACATAATCATGCAAAAGTGGAGCATTTTTTTTCTCATTTCATGAGTAAGCAATGCGTCATCATCGGGGTAGTGGAAGGAGAATCTTTCAGGGTGACTGGTAACAGCTATGTACATAGATAGGAGTTTTGGTTTGGTTGGTTTTGGTTTTCTGTTGGAGAGTCTATGTTCAGTAATAGATTAATGAAGGCCGGAAGTGATGATAATTATATAAGACTAGCTGCTGCCCGCGACTTCGTCCCCGTGGAATCCCCGATTTTAAAACATTCTTTATCGCTGCTCCGCTCCTATTGGCTTAAGCGTGATGATATATAGCCTAAAGCCTTCCTCGATAAATGGTCTATTCAACCCAAAAAGAATTTTTCAATTCGAACCAGTAGTTCCTGAAATTAGCGCGTTCAAACAAACAAACAAACTCTTCAGCTTTATAATATTAGTATAGATAGTATAGACTAGCTGCTGTCCGCGACTTCGTCCCCGTGGAATCCCCGATTTTAAAACATTCTTGATCGCTGCTCCACTCCTATTGGCTTAAGCGTGATGATATATACCCTAAAGCCTTCCTCGATAAATGGTCTATTCAACCCAAAAAGAATTTTTCAATTCGAACCAGTAGTTCCTGAGATTAGCGCGTTCAAACAAACAAACAAACAAACAAACAACCAAACAAACAACCAAACAAACAAACTCTTCAGCTTTATAATATTAAGTATAGATTAGCATAAATGACAGTCGTAAAAAGCGTATTAATGTCAGATAACACCTGTTGTGAAAAAATATCTCACACTATAAAAAGGTTGGAAGCAGGGCTTTCTGACCAAGACTCATCGCTAATATTATAAGTTTGTTTTTAACTAACTAATTATTGTCCTCGGGTGTCGGTACTTATAAATAGGTACTGCATAAAAGAATAATCCTCGGTTGATATCTTATTTGAATAAAAGCGTCTAACTTAACCTGTGCGAGTTGCTTCGGTCCCTCGTACGCTTTCCGAAAATCCAGGATTCCTGGCTCTCGAGGAACGTCTACTACTTTTATAACGTCAACTTTCAACGTTTCGTTTTACTGTAAACAAACTTGATCACCTCCAAATTCATTTTCAATTCGTACACTATCATGTTTCCAGTCCAGGAAGTAGCATTCCGTTCACAACACAGACAGAATTGACGGCTCCATCATTTATCATTATTGTGGATGGCTCCAACTTTGCCGTGTGAAGTCCTGGTACCTTTGTGCTTGTTTGTAGTTTGTTCTGTTTGTTTGTCTTTATGATTTTGAGTCTTGCATTGGTTGCGATTTTTTTACAATGCTTTAATTTTTATCAAGCTTCTAACAGTGGCCTCACTTGCAGGTAAATTGGAACCTTCTTAAGGGGACAAACTCCCAGTATGCAAGAGAAGTATCTTATGTCCTATTCCTGATGACGTTTTACCCATGAGCCAAGTTTCATCCAAATCTTTTCTAATTTTTTTCTTTTTTTTTTTTGGGTTGCGTCATGCCTGGCACAAATAAATTCTTTTTCATTCTTCTTTCAAATCTGCTAAAACATGAAAAGGTAATAAACAGACTGGCAGGAAGACCGATACACAGACTTACTTTCGTATTTGTAATGTAAATAAGTCTATTGCTACGATAATTGACTTTCGAAATTTAATTCGAGCTGTTTGCAAAAGTATTGCAGATTATTTATATTACACATTAACTTTCATCTAAGTGCGTATGATCATCATCATTTCACTGACCATTATTTTAATGGGATGAACGAGTTCACCCAACTTGTACACCTTAAGAGCGTGTACGCCGTATTGCATTTCATACAAATTTTCATGTCACTATTTTGCGAAATGACTAAACCGATTTTAATGAAACTTCACACATATAAGCAGGATACATAGGTCTAAAAAGTTAGTTAGTAAAACATTTTCGACAAATAGTGTTACAGTTAAATTAGACTCATTTTTTATTCCGTACAAATAAAAAAAAGGAAGATACACCGATTCTACCATCTTTTCACATAAGCCAAAAGAGAATTAATTAGCAAATGCCCAAGAAACTAAAACCAAAACGCAAGGCGACGGTGATCAGCATCCATTTATCACTTCAAGTCTTTTTGTCCCGTTCTATTCAATACTTTTTGCGCGGAAGATTAAATTTCGCGTCTCACCCAAGGTCCAAATCCATTAATAGTCCTCCACCATTTCACGAAGACCTTCCCTTCCCTTCTTCTCTCATTTGAAACCAGATGTGGTAATGGTATCTGTTTCAATTCGAAGGTTCAGGTTATAATAGTTTGTCCCCATCCCGGTCTTGTCATTGAATTTTTTATTCCATTTGTTTCAACACGTCTGGTCGCTGTTACATTCTGATTATGATTTTTGCGGGTACCTAAATTACTGAAGGGTAGGATTGATATTTGATGACATGCCATTTTTTTTTGTTGCTGGTTTCAATTCGGTGGTTTGAAATAAAGTTTCATGTTGTTTTGGTTTTTTGAAGTTTTAATGGCGGAGAGTTCTACTGTTTTTTTTGTACTCAATTTATGTATCTGCGTACGGCTTTATAGCTGGTGTTTAGACCCCATAGGCTTTTTGTATCGTATTCTAGAAAACATGAACTTCAGGTCAAGTAAACTGGTTTTATTCAACGTCCTTCTCATAAGGTGCCTCGATAGATTATTGTACAGCAAGATAAATAAATCTTGTATAAAAAATAAAAAACAAACAACTGGCGGCCTTATCATATTCCGCGATATCTGGCAATCTTTCTGCAATATTGCGATACACAAGGCAGTTGGTGCATATGTAAAAAGTTTTCCAATAAGGTTAAAGTAAATGTAGTACTTTTTTTTTGGATGGGAAAACATCAAATGACCACTTCTGCTCTGGGTGGAGCGGATGGGAGTGTCAGACTCATACTGACTAAAACAAAACCGTGTTCCTCGTAAAGTCCTTTGCGTTCCAGGGCCGCTTTGGCGCAGAGTTTTCTTAGCCGACATCTCTATCTATCTATAAATTAGGATTTGGTTTCCGAACTTAGTCCTAGTATTGGACCATTGTGCGTGAGCCATGGCGGCCGTCACTCCAACCAGCCGACCTCCCTCCAGAAGCAGAACAGTCCACTCAGTGTGTTCAGGATTTCTGTAAGTGAATTCGGTGTCCCTATTGTTTGCCTTCGTATTTCGGCTACATCTGTGCACTCAAGGAGCACGTGCGGTGCCGTAGCTGACATCTCTTTGACGACTCAAAGAAAATGTCAGCCATCCATCGCTCGCCATCCGTAGGCCCGTGCCTACGGTGGCCGGGAATAGCCTGCGACTCTGAACGCCCAGGGCGTATTCTTCTGTTGCGACGGCTGGGGCTTGAGGATTCCATCTCCCTCGCGCGGTCTGCCTCCTCCTTCGGTAATAGCATTACTGCTTCGCAGAAGAACGTGATCATGATCATCAAAATCATATTGTGAGATTTACAACATGTTTGCTTCCTGAGATACATCATTTATTCATTCTTTATTAACAATTCAGTGGCCAGAGATAATAATAGCGTAAACCAAAAATTGCCCATTATTAACACCTACACAACGAAGCCACGCGGCCAGCAAACAATAGCCCACAAAATAACTAGAATCATCGCTCAGTAACCGCCTAAACATTTTACAACTACCGAACATATTTGTACTAGCTCCCATACAATCAAATCGCTTAACACTAAACCAAGCAATAACGCACTCACAAAAACCCTTATAACAAGTGATTAAAATCTATTCTTCAATAACTAAACAGAACTACAAAAATCGAATCGAATTTCTAATTCGAATGGTTGAAATAATGACCGTTAATTCAACCAGTATACCAAGACCTAACATTACAAACATTTTTCTTCCAAGATAAGGGTCGGAGAGGATTGGTTTATGATCCAAGATGGCGTCGGTTTAGGACGCCACGTGCAAGTCACGTGACCAGTAAGAAAAGCAAACGCGTTGGTTCGGAATAACAGCGTAAATGCCGTCATTAGCGATTTGATTATATTTTTTGTATGCTTTGTTTGAATGATAGGATTTGTAATAGATAGGGGTATGACTAGGATCACAGGCTATGTGGTTCTTTATTTACCAAATACCCTTCGTCTATGTACCACAGAGTGATGGCAAAGACAAAGTGGTGCAAAGAGAAATAAATTTAAAATCAAGTACGGTATTTCAACGTTGCCTAAAATAGAACAAGTTTATTTTTTCAGAACATACAATAGACTTACATTTTATGGTCTTCATTAAAACAAGTGGTCGCCCACTGATCGAAATATGGCCGCTATAAATAGAGAAATAAATCTTTCTGTATTTCTTCTCGCTATTCTAGATTGGCAACTATGCATCTAAGTTTCTGCCCAGTAAAAAAAAAGTAAATTGGCTAATAGCCCCATCCTTAATTACCACCTACTGAGACCAACCCTTGTTACCCCTAATCACCAATATCTCATCACCATATTCCCACAAGCAATGACTAAGTAGAAAATTATTAAATATTTTTGACACGTGTCGAAAAATTAGCCCTTTTTTAGCATTTTACAAAAAATATTGCTCATGAACCACCACCTTTGTAGGTCGCCATTGTGATTTTATCAATGCCGTGCGCATGAGTTGAAAGGATATTAATTTCAATATAGTAATCGGCATTTAATGGGATTAATCGTTGATCTTTTTAGGTGTCTATGAGTGATTTATTAATGTAAGTAAGTGCCCCGTGTGGTGCATGTTTGCTTTTTTTGGATCGAATAAATCATTGGTTTTTCGTACAGTAAGTACATTATGGCAAATAACTACCTCTATGCAGGATTTTTAGGTCCATAAAATCATATTCTTTACGTTAATTAATTGAAACAATAAATTAAAAAAAATAAAAAAACCTTCGACACAAAAACCTTAGTCCCCTTTAAAAATTAATTTAAAAAAACTCAATCTTAAAGTACCTAAGTACGTAATAATAATTTAAAAAAAAATCATCGCTTTGGGGACCGCTCGCGTTGTGTAAAAGTCTAAATAGGTAGGTACTCGTATGTGATACTTATGAAAAAAAAAATCGTAGATAATAAATGATATGGAGCGGTCCCCCAACGCAACGTATTTGTTTTAGAATTATCAATACGTACTTAGGTACTTTAAGATTGAGCTTTTTTTTTAAAGAGGACTTGGGTTTTTGTGACAGGTATTTTTTTTAATTTAATTCTTTTTTTAATTTATCATAGGCACAGATCGCACGTTAGTGGAGCGATTGACTGTTGCGCTGCGTACCGCGGTTTTGATTCCCGCACGTAACAAAATGCTCGTATGGCATCTATATTTTCTGTAACTTATATGGTGTACATAATAAAGAGTATTCTATTCTATTCTACAGATAGTTGTACCGGGTCTGGCTGTTTGTGTATGTTGAGTTTATATGCTTATAAACGCACCCCCGATACAGGAGATATCACAAGTGTGGGACAACGATTAAAATAAAAATAGATGTGTGTATCATCGCATTGCTTAGCTGTTATTTTATTTACGTAATTTTAAATATATAAATCATTTTTGTTTCGCTGGAGCTCGTGGCTCAAGAATAATAGCCGCATAGGTCGATCTTCAAGGTTAAACAACGCTTGCCAAGGTTGGTCTGTGGATGGGTGACCATCTTAACATACCGAGTTTCCTCCGTGCACGTTAAGACGTTGGTTCCGGCTGTCATTTGTAGATCTTTGGCAGTCGTTACGGATTGTCAGAAGCCGAAAAATCTGATACCAGTCTTGCCAAGAAGTACCGTGTTCCCCAGATATTTGGGTTGTGGAGGTCTGGTAGGCAGCTGCTCCACGTTAAATACTGGTATTCTGCTGAATCCGGTATGACTGGAAGCCGACCCCAATATAGCTGGGAAAAGGCTAGGCAGAAGATTTTTGTTTGGGTAGTAAGTTCCAATGGGATAAGTTGACCCGCGTGAAGCCTATTTATAAACCGTATTTTAAAAGACATTTGTTTGCCTTTAAAAACCTCAAATTTACATCCGATTACAAGCCACTAATTACAGATATTGTTCCCCTGCAGATATAAAATTTAATAGCTAGATATATGGACGGCAAGTGCACCCTCGCAATCGAGACATTTGCATTGATATTGAATGTCCAGCCATAGCCGCTGCTGCCGACAATCAAGGGATGATTTTACAACACAAAGAGTATGAATAAGTAGACGAGATGAATGGAATTGTAGGTAATTCATGTATTAAAATCCATGTCTCTAACAAAATTTTTCTTCACTTACCTTTCATTACTTCGTTCCTTGTAGCTTTCGTATCATAACTTCACTCAGCTAGTCGAGAGTTTAGAAAGTACAAAAACATGAATATAGGCTATCATTGCCTAGGTCTATGAACCGTCGAGGTCTGTCCTGCTTGGGCGGAGCACCGCCGTGTCCTCGTCGAGGCGATCAGCGGCGGCGACCTCTTGTGTCCGACCCTGGTTCAATTCATGGTCCGGAGCGAAGAGGTATGGGAAGCAGTCACTTCCTGCAGCGAAGCAGTAATGCTAGCGAAGGAGGAGGTGGACCGCGTGCGAGAGAGAGAAACCTCACGCTCCAGCCGCCGCAACAGAAGAAGACACCCCGGGCGTTGGGAAACGCAGGGCGATTCCCGGCCACCGTAGGCGCGGGCCTGCGGACGGCGAGCTATGGGTGACTTATCGTCCGATAGCAATCAGGCCTGCGCGCCTCAAATAGCTGTCAGCAATTAAGACGGGTCCCATAGGGTCAGTGCCTACTGGGGTTGTGGAGTTTGTTCGAAGCAGTCACCGCAGCCCTGGAACGCAAAGGGCACTAGAAGGAACATGTGTGGGTTTTTGTCAGTAAGAGTCTGACACTCCCTTCCACTCCGCCCAGAGCGGGAGAAGTCATTTGATGATTTCCCATCTAGAAAGAAAGGTGTTTTTGACAGAATGCGACTGGAATGCGAATGCGGAAGTTTCTTAGAAACCAGTAGAATTGGCCTTAAGGTCTATGAACCGTACATTCCACAAGACTTGCTGAAACACAAATGCATTCATTACTCCTAATTCCGTATTACAACTGATTCCTTCTCAAAGACACCTAGTCTATGTCACAACACGAATATTATAAAGGCTTCCCATTTGTAGCGCAGCGTGTTTAAGTGATATTAGACGTGAATGTCTGCGTGTCATGATTGATTCCGCACAAACGTCACGCTGGTGACTAGCGGGCTAGTATTACACCACAGAGCAATTGAAACGCTACAGGTGGCTAGTGTTTAGAGACGATATTGGTAGAACTTTCCATACAAACCAAGCGTGTCTAGAAATTGACGCTCCGTGACAACAGAAAACGCCTTTTAAATTTTCAAAAAAAAGATTGGACACGTTTTTTTTGCCTTTACAAAGCAATAAAAATTGGCAATGATAAAGCGCTTCAAAGTACAGGAGCGGGGGCTGACTTCGGTAAAAAAGAGTCGTACATCACTCAGCAATCGTAAAAGTGCACAAAGAAAAGAAAAGACAGAAAGAATAAAATTTCATGCAAATGCGTGTGTAACACGCGCGGTACATTTATTACGAATATCTACGGACACTGGACACTGCTTTATGTGCTCATAACTATAACCAGATCATTTTAGTATAAAAATCCAGTTAATTTAGTTTAAGTACACAAACGTCTTAAATCTACAAAATCCCTTTCTTTTTTTTTTGAGTGGGAAATCATCAAATGAGTTCTCCCGCTCTGGGCGGAGTGGAAGGGAGTGTCAGACTCTTACTGACTAAAACCCATCCGTGTTCCTTCTTGTGCCCGTTGCGTTGCAGGGCCGCGGTGACTCTTTCGAACAAATTCCGCAACCCTAGCAGGCACCGACACTATGGGGCCCCGTCTTCTTTGCTGACGGCTCTTTGAGGCGCGCGTGGAACACGACGCGCCGTCGACTCGGGCCTGGTTGCTATCGGACGGCGAGCCACCCATAGCTCGCCATCCGCAGGCCCGATCTACAAAATCCCTAAGTGCACAAACGCCCTATAAAACAACCAGAATTTGTGCTCAGTAAAATTACGTGGCCATATTATTACTAGCAATGGCGTCTCTAGTCGCTCCCAGCGTGGCGTTCCGTACTCTGTATTAGGTACCTACGCAGTGTTTTAGAGGTTGATTATGTTAGATAGACAGGGACGTGATTAGTTTTGTAACACGTCAATGGCTCAGTGATGAGAGGTGAAAGGCTAGATTAGTAACGACCTCATGGTAAACAAAAGGTCACAAATACGAGGCATGAAAGACCTTTTTGAAACCTTTTTATGGATGGGAAATCATCAATTGACTTTTTTTTTAAATATCGCAGCGTATGCTGATTCTTACTGACAAAAACCCATCCGTGTTCCTCCTATTGCGTTTTGCGTTCCAGAGCCGCGGTGGCTTTTTCGAATAAATCCGGTATAAGTCACCGGGAAATAGCAAACTTCGTAACATAACTTTTTTTCTTGTATGCACTTTGATTAAATCATTATTTTCTTTATGTATTTATATATTTCATTTTAGTATGTGTTCCGTAAGTGTTTCCGTGGCATAATTTGGATCAAGGCATAAAAATTACCTGTACAGGACCTATCCGAATACCAGCACTGTGATATTTATTTATTTTTAAATATCGCCGCATATTATGCTGAGATAAGAACCCTTCTGGCCTCGCACATTATTCTGATATAGCTTTTGTTAATATGTTTTACTAGTCGTATTTTTTTGTTTACTATTTTATTTTTCTTGTGCCAGTTACATTTTTCATTTTTTCTAACATTCACACACAACAACGGGTCGATGGCGCGTCATATTCCACGCGCGCCTCAAAGAGATGTCAGCAAAGAAGACGAGGCCCCGTAGGGTCAGTGCCTGCTAGGGTTGCGAAAGAGTCACCGCGACCCTGGAACGGAAAGGGCACTAGGAGGAACACGGTGGGTGGTCAGTAAGAGTTTGACACTCCTTTCCGCTCCGCCTAGAGCGGGAGAAGTCATTTGGTAATTTCCCATCCAAAAAATAAAAATAAAATAAGCCTATCATAACTAGCAACATACAAAACGTTGGCAAAAAAAACAATAACTGATTACCAAATAAAAACATACAAAGCTCATTCCATAACCACCTAACCATCTGCATAGCAAAACACAATAACCTACAAAAACAAAAAAATGAGACATTCGTTCTGCATATAATGCCGCGTAATGAAGTAATACGACGAGTCGATGTTGGACACAACCCCTTTATTTTGATGGACGCGTATTCTGGAATTGGCAATTTATTTAAATTTAAATTTATTAAGTGACTACAATAAAAAGTTTGAAAACTACAATTATGACTTTAAAGAAACCCACTATGATATGAATTACCGGATTATTTAGTTGGCTGTTTTTCATATTAATGAATCTTTTTATTTCTCTATTGTTGAGGAATCCGAAAGGATAAATAAAGAACATGTACAGTTGAAAATGCATGAACGTAAATAAATAAAAAGTATGTTATTATTGTCATTATTATTTTTGGAATTAAAATTGTTATTATGAACTTGATTTGATAAAATGGTGTAATATGTTGTTTTTTGTTGTTATTTTCGATGTTTTAATTTTTTCGAAGTTTTTCCCCTTTTAGTCCGTCTGTATTTTCTATATAACTTGTTCAGTTGTATTTTGTAATGAAATCAGTACTATCATTAAATACCAAAGGCTTTTTTATTTTATTTTATTGGGGTCAACGAATAATGTAATACGTAGTTGATAAGGATATCCATGGAAAGTTATAAAATGGTGTAAAAGTATCAATACTGCACTGAGAAATACATAAATTTGTGTTTACAACAAATAAATTATAATTATAAAAAACTTTTTACAAAAAAATACAACCGACTTTTCCACAAAAAATCAAAAAAGTACAAAATAACTTTAATTTCGGAACTCGGTGTTTGTGGTTCCTTTTTCATTTTTTGAACACCGACTTCCGAAATTAAAGTTATTTTGTACTTTTTTGATTTTTTGTGGAAAAGTCGGTTGTATTTTTTTGTAAAAAGTTTTTTTATTTTTACTTTTTAGTGGTACCTAAACCCCCTCCCCTCCCCCCACCTAAACGAACCAATTACATTAGTGTAAAAAAACGCACTGTTCCAATGCAGAGTAAACTAAAAGGTCGTCAATGTAGACAATGTAGATATTTTTTTTTGATTTTTGTTGATTTTTCAAAAACCGCTTGTTCGAGTTCGATAAAATTTTCATGGGACCATTTGGGAAGTATACCCTTTCCAACAAAAAAATAATTTTTCAAATAAGTTGGCAAGCGACGGAGTTATGCGCGAACAAACAATAAAAAAAAACATACAAACATCCGAATTGAGAACCTCCTCCTTTTTTGAAGTCGGTTAAAAAATAATGTTAAATACTGTGAAAATAATAACTATACCAGTACTGAAAGATTACAAGCACCGGTATTTTTATTAAATCAAATATCAATATGAATATAGAAAATAGGCAACATAAAAATACTTTTAGAATACGCCCGTATCACCCAGTCAAAAAAGCAATATGTAACAAATTTGTTTTTCAATTTCGTACCAATTTTGCATACGGGACCCCGTCGTATCGAGCAAATAAAATGCGGTATTGTGGTTTTTACGATGCGTAAATATTTTTTCTTCGTTTTTTTATACTTTTATTGGTCGAGGTGGGAATGAAAAGCGGATTTTTGTAATAACTGTGTGTTATTGTCGCCAAAATTCTGTAATAGCTTGTCTGGCGATATTATTTCCTGTTTTGTACCCGCTTTGGTTAACTTGATACTCTTGATGAGCTTTCGAGCGATGCGCGATTAATTTATGATTCAGAGAATATTTCGTGTCCATATTTTTGATATTGGCATGCATTGTATGTATCTCAGGTTACGAGTTTATGTTTGCTTCGTATTTTTCAATGAAGATATTGATTAATAAGCGGAAACTGAAAAGCGATATTGATTACCTAATAGACAGAATTTATTGTGACGCGATTTGTCTACACTTTCATAGTTTTTGAATGTAATGGCGCTGTATGCACTTAAAAAGGATGATTATGTTAATAAATTATATAATATTATGTAGTATTTTAAATACTTTTATATTTAAATGCGGCATCGCGTGCTAGAAAGCAAAAAAATCCGAAATGAACATATTGATGGGGTAAAAATCATGTACATATATCCTATTTGCCTTGTTGATAATGTGCAAACTTTGTCCAAATCCGTTCAGCCTTGAAAGACATGAAGAAATGACAAACAAACAATAAAAATCCTTTTTTTTCTGGATGCGAAATAATCTTGCAAACGACTTCTCCCGCTCTGGGTGGAGTGGAAGAGAGTGGCAAACTCTTACTGACTAAAACCCATCCGTGTTCCTCCTACTGCCCTTTGCGTGCCAGGGCCGCAGTGACTTTATCGAACAGATTCCGCAAAACTTTATTTTTGTTTTTAATATTAGTCAAGTTTATATCAGCAATCACCTATAACCATGAGATAAACTCATAACATACATGATAACAAGACAAACTACACATGCACATAGCACAAAACGCATACTAAACTCCTAATCGCTCCCGTTTGACACATATTGACTGGCACAACGCATCTGCGCCATAATTGTGTTTCGATTAGCGCCATGTCAGGCGGCATGCACTCATTGCTTATAGGAAGCGCCATAATATTATACGCAGCGCCATTACAGGAGGCGCCATTACAGGAAGCGCCATTATTTATGTAATATGTGGAGTGATTAGACTGGTTGTTGATGTTCGATTCCATGTTGATTAGGAAGGTTTAGTACCAATGTTGTTGGTGGATAATTAGTGAAGTATGTGTGTGTGTGTGTGTGTTATGGTAAGTAAATTGTGATGTTGTGTTGTTTTTCTCTGATTGTGACGGAGCTAAAAGTAGAAGGTAACGTGTTTTAAACTAACTCTGAATGAATAAGTTTGATGAATGAAGGAGTTTGAGAGTTTGAAAATGAAGATATCAAGAAAGTTCGTTCGATACCAAACAATATAATAAATTCACACAAGGTTTCGTATTTATAGAATGTATAAAATAACGAAAGTTTTATTCGAACTTACAACTAAATTATTTTTTATCTTCGTTACATACCTACTGCCAAAAAACAATCTTAGTTTTTAGTTTACTCCCGGAAAAAATGTCGCCACATAAAGCGATTTTTTTATTCAAGAAAGTCAACTTTAATCCCGACAGGCAGAACCAACTGATCAATCACACGCCACAGCTTCGATTCCATTCAAATAAAATTAAAATACCAACATGCAACATGTATTACAATATAAATTGCAAATCGAAAACTTTTTCATTGTTAAAAATGTGTGAAAATAACTACCCCAAAGGATTTAATCATTTCGACGACCCCAGTATTAAAATTATCGGTGATCGACGATCGGTCTTGTCTATATGCAAATCTCGATTCAGAAAATTTGAATTTCAAATAAAACATATATTTGTTTATTTTTCCGATACGCCACCTAATAGTGCGTACTATTGGGATTTCGTATTCAAAATGTGTTATTTGTGGGGTATGCCACTTTGCATGTCACCGGTTTCAGGGTTCAATGCGATATTTGACGGATGTCAATCATTGCCAGTTTTGTTTGTGACAAAATTGATCGTTGCAGTGAAATTGATTATGAATGATTTGGATTGTGTATGGTAATTTTGCGTTTTCGTAAAGCTTATTAGGTGAGAATCAATCAATCACACAATATTGTGTTTTTTTTTTTTTCAGCATGCTGATTTGTTGTCACGGGTATAAAAAGGTTTTCTGCGTGCCTAACACTGATAAGTCTTTTATTTTTATTAAAATTATCGGCAGTCCCGGTTTCACACGAGTGGAAATTTATTTATTTTAATATAGCCTATGTTACTCAGGGATAATGTAGCATTCTAAAGTTGAAATTTGTTACCTCATAATTCCTCATACCTACATATATGTACTTATAAAACAATTTGAAAAAAAAAAACATCTAAATCGTTTTATTTTTTATTTTTAACAGTAAACGAAATTACATACTTTTCTTTCCTGTGATATTTCAGTGATGTTGTTAGCTGTGGGTACCATAAAACATTGAAATAAAAAAAAAATCTACTAAAAAAGAAACAAATTCCAAATATGTATAATACAAAGTGTTAAAAAACGCAGAAACAACCAAAAACACCAACTTCCGAAATTGAAGCTTTACACTTTGTGTCGTGTTTTATTTTTTAAGTCGGTTGTTTTTTTTTTTCTTTAAATAAACATGTGCACCTTTCCCGAGTATTCGAATTTGATTAAAACGTGATAATCTCTGTGAACAGCCAATAAATAATAAAACCCTTACCACTTAAAGCCCTTATTTTAACGTAAAAAACATAAATAGATACTAAATATGCGCACACACATCTATTTTCTATGATGATCCAACCCTTACTTCAAAATGGCGACTGTGTGCTTCTACACATCTACACATTGATTTTAATCGACACGCTTGTGAAAGATACTTACTGTATCTTTAAATGTTTTCCCACGATTAGTATTTCAAAAATAAATATTTATTCGAATACCTGTTTCTCTAATACCCATGTATCATTAATCTTTAATTTTTTTATGTATATAAAAAAAAATTAAAGAAGAATGATAGAAATTATCGAATGACTTCTTCCGATCTGTGCGGAGCAGAAGGGAGTGTTAAACTCTTACTGACTAAACCCACCCGTGTTCCTCCTACTGCCCTTTGCGTTATAGGCCCACGGTGATTTTCGAAACTCCACAACCCTAAATTATATTTAATTTATCGTTAATGTGAGATTTCAATTATCTATTTAAAATCATTCCATCATCCGTGTTACCCAGTCAATGGGTTGTGTAGGTCTGGTAGGCAATCGCTCCATGTAAAATACTGGTGTTCAGCTGAATCCGGTTTGACTGGGAGCCAACCCGAATATAGTTGGGAAAAGGCTAGGTCGATAATGATGTGAAACCATTCTTCATGTCCTTTGTTCTCGGCAAACATTCAGCTTATTTTATCTTTAAATCTGTATTCTAGATGCAATTTCCTTTATCCTCTTCCTGCCCTGAGATTACCTACATATTTCAATTCTGTACATCCAGTCAATTTTCAGTTACCACTAGCTATTTAAAAGAAACTTTATCTTAACAACAAATGTCCGTTTTTCCTTCATCATTCTCATCTATTATTCTTTTCCTAACTTTATTGGAAACTGGAACTGCTCCCAGTCTTACCAGATGCAGCTCGATATCATGGTACCAGTATTTTATATGAAACGTATGCTTAATGCCACAACCTGATGGTTCATAATCAGCCTTTTAATGTTCCCACTGCTGGGATACAGGCATCCTATCTAAGAGAGGGAATGGGCCGTAATCCACCACGCGAGCCCAGTGCGGGTTGGTGAATGTCACATGTCTTCGAATTTTTGGTTCTAAGACATGCCGGTTTCCTTATGATGTTTTCCTTCACCGTTTTGAGAGCAGTGGTGATGAAATTAATTACACAAAGTAATGCGCCTGGCTGGGTCTGAACCCGCGACCTACAATTCGTAAGTCGGGGCCGTTACCGTTACTCGGCCACCACTGCTCCTAACCTGATGGTTACTTAGTTTAAATTAGGATAGGAATCTCTTTTGTCTATTCTAAAATAAAAGTGCCCATTGTTTTACAGCATATATTGTCACAGCTTTACCTTCGTACTTATACATATATTCCCACTGAAATTCAGGAAACCTCAAACAAATACCAAACAAATAATTAGGTAATTAATTTCTCTAAACGTCTACAATTCCCCCGTACCACAAATTCCTCAGTTGTCCAACGCGACACTATAAATCGCTGTAAATGTTTGTAATATCAATTAGTGGGGTATTTTCGAAATTATCTGTTTTTACATAAAATGTTGTGTTTATTTTAAGACAATTTCTAAGCAATAACTAACATGGGTGGTATATTGCTTTAGTGTCGTTTAAATAAAGTGTAGGTTGGATTGGGTGAAATTATTCGGGTGTAAAACGAAATTAATGTCCTTTTTTTGTTACAAACAGAATACATATGAAAGGTTTTTGGGATTGAATACTTCTGTACCTAGCTATATAAAAGGTGGTTCATAATCCAAAGTTTTGACCACAAGATCTCACACACAGAAGGACTGTAGTACTGTAGACTTTCAGGCTATTCAGAGTATTTAGTAAAATAACTACTTTTTAAATCATAGATGTTATAAAGTTGCTCGTTTGCAACAGCGGGTTTTGCGCTTAAGTCTTTAGCTTACCTGCTCTACTGATTTCAGTACGGATTTCACTATGGTATAATGAATTTAGATGATTTCTTCTAGAATTTTATATACATATTATAATATATTCCACGCAAGGGATTCTCAGGAAAAGGCTATGTACACCTTTGCCTAAATCTCAAGTGAAAACAAGCATGATGTGTATAACTTTTATTTCCAACAAAATAACTTTTTACAAAAAAAAAAAAAAACATCCGACTTTGAATTATTTTTTAGATACTAGAGTTTAATTTTGCAAGTCTTAATCAAAACTCTCCTTTTTTTTGGATGTAAGAACATCAAATGACTTCTTCCGCTCTGGTTGTAGCGGAAAGGAGTGTTAGACTCTAACTAAATAAAACCCATTCGTGTTTCACTTAATACTCTTTGCATTCCAACGGGCATACCATGACGTCTTAAAACGTGAGTCTTCCGAGCGAGATAAAGGGATGGAGCTATATAGGGTGTATAACTCTATCCCTCTTTCTCGCTCGGAAGACTCACGTTTTAAAACCTCATGGTACGCCCGCAGGGCCGTGGTGACTGTTTCGAAGAACTTCCACAATCCTGGCAGAAGCTGACCCTAGCGGACCCCATCTAGTATGCTGAAAACTCTTTGAGGCGCGTAGAACACGGCGCTCCGTCGACCCGGGCCTGGTTCATATCAGATGGCGAGCCAACCCAACGCTCGTAGTCCGCAGGCACGTGCCTACTGTGACCGGGAATCGTTCTGAGACTCCCGATGCTCGAGACATCTTCATCTGTTATAGCAGCAAGGGCGTTAGTTTTGTTTCTCCTTCACGCGGTCCACCTCGTTCTTTGCTAGCATTACCTACCGCTTCGCAAAAGGAATCAAATCTATCCTAGACTAAACGTTCAAGATCATCATCATCATCAACAGCCAGTTGCAGTCCACTGCTGGACATAGGCCTCTCTAATTGCACGCCACTTAGATCTATTTTCGGCGTCTCGCATCCAGTTTCTGCCAGCCGTCCTACGCAAATCGTCACTCCACCGTGCCTGAGGACGTCCTACACTACGTTTGCCGAGACGCGGTCTCCACTCTAGAACTCGTTTACCCCAACGGTCTATTCTCTTTTAACTTTCAACTAATTCTCTTTTAACATTCGACGCGTTGAGTTCAAATCGAGCACCACCATTACAGAAACAACCACATACACCGTGGCAACCATATATTCTCTTTCAACGATCCTCACGTACCGACACCCCATTACAAGACTGCATCTTTCGCAGACAAACTTCCATCTTATTCCTTTATACCAACATTAGCACCGAACATACGAAGTACCAACTTTAAAAATCTAACTTTTATCGAAACTCATAAAGCTTCTAAAGTTACATCTAAGTGAAATACATCAAGTTTAACTGACCGCGTTAAGTTAACCGCAACTCAGGCGGATAATGTTTTTCTAAGTTAAAGTACATAAACTTAGATGGATAGTACTCAGACACACACACATGAGTTTTGTAAGTTAAAAGTTTAGATAATGTTACTTATTTTTCAAAATGGCGACGTGAGTAGTTCCATGGGGTGTTGAAAGTTTAAATTGTTTTGTGACTAGCCTTTTTTAACGGCTTTGTCACACTTTATCTCACTCAGCGTTGCCAGACGCCCGATTTTGGCGGGACGTCCCGATTTTTAAATCATAATTAAATGTCCCGCGCGTGACAGGCTTAGTCCTGCTTTCGGAGATAACTCAACTGTACGTGCATTTGGTTGATAATGATGTATCTTTAGTAACATTGACAAGTGATACATATTTCGGTTGATAACTTATATGAAGAATTAAACTTGTTGAAAACATCCTTGGGAACACATAACATTAGTGGGAAATTGTTAAGCCACCACCCCACAGAAATGGGACCAGCTCATTCAACAATTAATAAAAAAAGATACCAGGAGTATGTTTAAACTAGTGTCTTTTAGACTTTCCCAGCATCAAAGTGCTTTCCTGGGCCTCAAGTCTGCTATTACAATAGTGTCAGAATGGTCTATCACTGATTTCATAATGGTTGATTTTGACAAGTTTGGTAATCTACTAATATAAAAGCGTCATTATGACTTTCCAATAGTCAACCGCTGACACTCCATTGAAGGAAATGGCATAGAATGGTAATCACGTACATAATGACAAATTAATGACGAATAAACGTATGCGGTTATCTGCTAACATGTTGACAGTTCCTTTAATCAGTGACCTACTATTAGAACGTCATTGTGCAGTCATTGCTTTTAATAGCTCGGTTATCAGAAAGTATTTCAAGACTATTGACAGACCAATGATCGACCATTATGACTTTAGCAGATTACGTACTTATAGCAAAATGACAGTGGGATCGTGTTGGAATGACAAAATTATAAAAATAGCAGACTTGGGGCCCTGGACGCGTTTTTTCCAGATAGATTTAAAATGGTCAGATGCCAGAAATAAATGCTCCATAAATGTAATGAAAGCAGATTTACTCATCCAGTGTAATCTAGAGCTACCCTGTGCAGAGTTCTTCATCTCTATTAAACTATTTTTCGTTCTAATAAATAAAACATTTTCTTGATTTTTGTTTTTTTTTTATTATTCAGAAAACATAACTGTGTACTTGAGTCAGTAAGGTAAATCTGATTTAAAAGATCATGTTTTTCTTAAATTACATTTCGATTTTTTTCTGTGTATTGTCCCGTAAAAGTACTTAATTAAAAAATAAAATAAAAATATAAAGATTTAAAACTTTCTGATGATATACGTTATTTTTACTATGTCCCGCTTTCGACGAAAAAATTCCGCTTTTGCCACTCAGAAACTTTCGAAATCCCAACTTGGCAAAAAAAATCTGGCTAATCTGATCTCACTGGAACAGTACCTATATTTCTTTCAGGATAAACTTTAAGTCCATGGACACCTACAGACCTTTTTTGTGGATGGGAAATCGTCCAGGACCTCGAAGACTCTTTCGAATAAATTCCGTAACGCTGTCAATCACTGACCCTGAAGATATAGCCTACTAGATACTTTCAATTAGTTTAGACATCTCATCTCGCATACGTGTTATTTGGTAAAGGTCTTGATTACTTGGTAAAAAAACTCATTAATATTTAATTTATAAAAAAAGTATATTTTCAAATAAAGAAATATCAAAACACAGAATATAATAATTGGCAGTTGATCTGAAAATAATTACATTAAGAACTTAATTAAAGTCAATTGGTATGACTGTTATACAAAAAACATGCTAAATAAAAATGTCTAAAAACTAAAAATCTAATTCACTAAAATCTTAAATTAGCTAAAATATACAGGCCATTTTTATACACAGTGTAGATCACACGATTTTTACTAAAAATAAAATATAAAATAAAAATTGTTTCTTGAACTGAACAATTTTTTTTATTCGTAAAAATATTAAGAAAGACTTGGTAATGAGATAATTCTTACACGCTATGAGTAATTACAATTATATTGCTTAAGATTTTATAATTATTATATCGTTACAATTATAATTATAATGTGATTATAGCAGAAAGCATGTTTTTTTTTCGTGAAAATCTGTGTGGAAGTTGCAAAAATACTGACTACAACAGTTTCTTTTAAACAGTAGTCTCACTACTTTTTATCGCAAATTATTACAACTTTAATTTACTCTTAGGATACCTGTTTGCCCTTTGTGCTATTTCATAAAAATAATTTTAAGATAATTCTTGCATCTTCCATACAAATTCGATCTGTTCTCGTGTTTAAAAGCATTATTACTATTGAAATTTAGAAATTTTTGCGACTACAGATAATATTCTTACAAAAAGAGCATTAAGCATACCAATTTTATTTTATGTACAGAACTCTTAAATGCATTTTTTCTGTATTATTTTCAATCTTTTTGCTGACAAACAAGTATAATGAAAATTATTTTCTAATAGCCACCGCACCTAAATAAATGCACATCAAAATCATCAGTAGCTGATTTCTTTTCATAATATTATTATTTCAGATACTTACATACGTCAGCAAAAAAAAATGAAAATGTGATCAGCAGATAAGAGTTTCCAAGAGATCATTAGGAAAACTTCTTTTTTACTTTAATCGTTTCCTTAAATAAATACATATCACATTTGAACACATTCTTCCGTATATTTTGTAATCTTAAAATAAAATTATTTTAATTATCAAATTCATGGCGACAGTGAAAATAAAAATTATGAATTGTTCCCAAAAAGTTTTTTGTTCCCCTTATAGTAAAAAAAATCCAAACCGTTGAAATTAAAAACAATTAAATCAGTTTTGAAAAGCAACCATGATTTTTTAATTCAAAGCCTCCTTTTAACTTAACAGTATGAGTTATCAGCTAGCAGAACTAATGGAGTATTTTTATTTACACATCTATTTCATAAAAGCTAAAAATTATGCATTTTTTTATGAGCTCGTGTCATTTTCTGTACAGAAGCTAAACAAAATAATAGTGAAATCTTTTGCCATAACGTTTTTCTTAACATTGATATTTTCTAAAATTAATGTGTTCAAATTACTAATTTTATTTAAATTAATTTTCTTAGCTTGTCCAAGCCAACAATTTATAATACAAATTGATTACAAACAGTCTTTGTTAGTCATCCAAAAATAATTATTTTGATTTTAACAAATTGCTTACCGATCAGACATGACACAGCTTATCATCAATCAACCTTAACTAACTTATATACAATTAATGATAATAATTATCAAAATATACCATCTCATAAAATCTCCATTGACATAACTTGGCACTCACCATACAATGGTCTAACCCTAAAATATTTAAAAAATAAACATTTTTAATACACAAAAAAATAAAAAATGAGATCAATCGATAATAATTTTAGGCTGCTCTCTTTGGAACAATTTATGGGAAAACGGACTTTATCATGTTTTAAATAAAATCTATTTTTCTATAACATCGCTGGTCCATTCTTCTGAATACTTCGAAATTCCTTAATAAATAAGTATGTATATTATAATAACTATAGTTATGAAATATTTATGGATACATCAACATCGAAAGCGGAATGTAAATTGACACTTCAATATAAGAATTATTTTTATAAAATACGGTTATATTTTTAGTTTTTTTTTCCTATACGAGTAGTTTTCCAAACGTGAACATTTTTGTGCAATTCTACGTAACCAGAAAAAAATAGATAACATGATGCTTTTTTTATGACATTGTTTCTAAAATATGTAGGTATATATTTTTTAAGATTTTTGCTGTTTTTGCATAAAACCATTTTTGATTTTATAAAAATATTTTCTTCTAATTAATAAGAAGCAAAATCAAATTCATTTTTATATAAAAATCCATTCACTACCGATTTCTTTATATAAAATTTATTAGCAGCATGTCTACATTTTGCCATGGACCAAACATTTTAATTTATGAAATCACTACGTATCATTATAAAATATACAATATGTGTGCGTTCGACAGACGATACACAAAAACACAACTTTATAATAAAGCTGTGTATTATTTACGTCTAATAATTATACAAAAATTGGATAAATGTACAAATTGCAAAAAGCGTAGCGCAGCGAATAACATTTCAATTTATTCATCGTACGCTTATAATAATAGATAATAATGTTTTATTAAAATATGTGCCACCATGTTTTGCGTTCGTATAAGTATTACCTAGTCCAGTCATGTAATTTTCATCTTGCACTTTTTATTTTATCAAATGTATGTCAATTTAATTAACTGTACTTAAATCAATTCAAAGGAAATATTTAATTTTTCTTATAAAGTCTTATTTGTCATGAAATTTTGTTTTTACTTCGGTAGTGAAATTCACAAAAATAATAGGCATATTGTGTTTTATCTATACTTTTGCGAGTTCAAACTGCATGACACGACATAGACATCAAAAACTTATATAAATCACATATTTCAATAAAACATTACCTACAGTAAGTTCCCGTCATAACATCTTCAATACAAACAGTTCATCGCTTATTTGAGAATAGTTTCCATCCCAGCATGAAGAGGACTGCGGTACAAATGGATCCGGAAAGCTTGTCAGGCATTATTGAAGAGAATATCGACCCTTCTGACGCCTTCTCAGCGACTGAAGGCGCGTCCGTCTGGAATGATAAAAAAAATGATGTTATGTTTTATGGAGAATTTGTTTTTTATTATTATACTAGCAGTGCCCGCGGACTCCGTTCCGCGTTAGAAATATTTTTTACCGGCCCGTTTGTCTAATACTTCAGGTTAAAAGCAGTTATTGTGAGTTATCCGTAGGAGATAGGCATATGATATCACAAACTTTGACACTTTCTTTAATATTGTAGTACATTGCTTTGTTCTATCCTCAATAGTATCCGCAGCGCACGCGAAGAAAGCAATTTAGGAAATTATTATAGCCTAAGGGCGCGTTTATATGACACGGAATGTTACAGCGTGTCGGCCGCGCGGCGACCGCGCGGTGACCGCGAACTATCTGTTCAGTTATAGCAAATTTATGTTTTATTAACTAGGACGTAAAGTGGAAATTAAAAAAAAAAAAAAAAAAAAAAAATAGCTTTCTATTGGTGAAATAATTTTGAAAACAGAGATTACCCCTTACAACGTCACAAGCTCAGAAACGTTACCTCTTTAATATTAGTATAGATTAATATTAGTATAGATATGTTATATTATATTGTCTTTAATCGAGAGTCTCAAATAAAATAAAATAAACTTAAGCTAATTAAAATTAATATTTTATTTACAATTATTTCTGACTGGATCAAGATAAAATAATCTTGTACTATAACGCAATAAGGCTATGAAAAATGGCTATTATGGAGGAAAAGCAGCGTTTTGTGGTTAGCTGATTAACAATACATCCACCATGTAGAACAATCTCCTTGACAAGTTACTGTGTTCCTAAATTAAATATAGCAGTTAACTTTGGTAATATTAAGGGAGCCACTATGTATTTAGAATCATATAACTAATATTTAGTATCTGTGAAAGTGACAACATATTTATTTTATTTATTGAATACTTTACGAAAAATTAAAGTAAAGAGGCGAGCTTAATGCCTTAGAGATTTTCTACCAGTCAACCTTTGGTTGATGCAGATAATAATTTTGTTAAGTAGGTGCAATATGAAAACAACGAAAAAAGAGCAGAAACGCGATTAATATTAAATTAATACAAAGATATGTATACTACACATACAATAAGGTAATGTATAATACAATCGAAAATATAATTCCATGTATCAGTCTACAATAAATTATAAAAAAGCAATACAAACAACACCCCCAAACGAGGTATTCCATGAAGCACACCCAAATGAAGCACACCCAGACGAAGCACACCCGAAGTATTCCACTTAGCACACCCGTAGGTGGGCTTCAAATAAAAATTTAAAATAATTAATTTCCTATTCCACGAAGCACACCTACGAATATCACTCGCATAGTGCGGGGACTAAGAAATAAAAATGTCGATAGAAGAAAATATTTATTATTTAAAAGACTAACTTAAATTTCTAACATCATTCAGTTTCATTATAATAATGTGACACAATATTTGACATTTTTGTAATCTTACTATTTAAAATCACAGACTGTTTCATAATTATCTTGCCAAAAAATTTTTTAGTTTTTAACTATTTTTCTATTATTTTCCTTTTTTGTGCTCTTAATAAAATCACTGATTGTTTCATAACTATGCAATAAAAACTTGGACAAATATCAAAAACATTGTAAATATAGTTTTCCATAGAGATCTATGTTGAAGTTTTCTTCTCGGTGTTTGTGGTTGCTTTTTCGTTTTTTGAACACCGACTTCCGAAATTAAAGTTATTTTGCACTTTTTTGATTTTTTGTGTAAAAGTCGGTTGTATTTTTTATGTAAAAAGTTTTTTATTTTTCACTTTTTAGTGGTACATACACCCTATCCCCTCCCCCCCCATTGGTGTAAAAAAAACGTACTGCTCCTTTGCAGAGTAAACTAGGTAACAATAAGAGGTCGTCAATATAGACAATGTAGATATTTTTTTTAGATTTTTCGAAAACCGCTTGGTTGATTTCGATAAAATTTTCATGGGACCATTTGGGAAGTATACCCTTTCCAACAAAAAAAGAATTTTTCAAATCGGTTGACGACGAACATTAAAAAAAAAAAAAAACGTACAAACATCCGAATTGAGAACCTCCTCCTTTTTTAGAAGTTGGTTAAAAATACTCTACTTTAACATAAAAAATAACAGATTGTTTCATAATTGCAATAAAAACTTGGACAAAATATCAAAAACATTGTAAATATAGTTTTCCATAGAGATCTATGTTGAAGTTTTCTTAAAGCTACCTGTTTAGTGAATAATAAAAATACTCTACTTTAACATAAAAAATCACAGATTGTTTCATAAAATTGCAATAATTATGCCGAAATTAGAGTAAAAATGGGTTATTCAAATAATCAAAAACATGCTGAAATAAAAAATAATATAATCGAAAACACAATAAAAGATTATAAAAATGGCTTAATTTCAGTTGGACATTGTCTAGAGAAATTAAGATTCTGATTAATAATAATTTATTTAATTGATAAGTTTAGAAACTAAATTGCCCATTTCTTCAGGATTATTTAAGAATCTTAAAGATTGTGATTTGTGATTTTAAACAGTCTGTGATTTTACATAAAACTAAAGTATTTTTATTATTAGTTAAGTAGTAGCTATAAGAAAACATCAACATTAAAGTAGCTATAAGAAAACATCAACATAGATCTCTATAGAAAACTATATTTACAATGTTTTTGATATTTGTCCAAGTTTTTATTGCAATTATGAAACAATCTGTTATTTTTTATGTTAAAGTAGAGTATTTATTTTTATTATTCAATTCACTAAACAGGTAGCTATAAGATTCTATGGAAAACTATAATTACAATGTTTTTGATATTTGTCCAAGTTTTTATTGCATAATTATGAAACAATCTGTGATTTTATTAAGAGCACAAAAAAGGAAAATAATAGAAAAATAGTTAAAAACTAAAAAATTTTTTGGAAAGATAATTATGAAACAATCTGTGATTTTAAATAGTAAGATTACAAAAATGTCAAATATTGTGTCACATTATTATAATGAAACTGAATGATGTTAGAAATTTAAGTTAGTCTTTTAAATAATAAATATTTTCTTCTATCGACATTTTTATTTCTTAGTCCCCGCACTATGCGAGTGATATTCGTAGGTGTGCTTCGTGGAATAGGAAATTAATTATTTTAAATTTTTATTTGAAGCCCACCTACGGGTGTGCTAAGTGGAATACTTTAGGTGTGCTTCGTCTGGGTGTGCTTCATTTGGGTGTGCTTCATGGAATACCTCCCCCAAACAACAGTAAACTTAGCGTGTTCATAAAGATCGCAAACACTGAAAGCTGTAAGAAGTTCTCAGTAAAACTAAAGTGGAAGCACTTTTTATAGATATTAATAAAACAATACTGTCGTAAAGTTTAGTACGTAAGACATTTAGATTATACGACACGACTCCGATACGACGCGATTCTAGAATTATTTTATACATTTATTAAAGCAGGAATTTATCTATTTTATTTCGTGTAATTAGGAAGTTTGACTATTTATTGGTTGTAATAGTAAAACATTCGACTTGTTTATAGTTTATTAATGGTAAATCACAGGGATTCTGGTGAATTGATCTAATAAAGCAACTGTAGAGTATATTCGTCTATAAATGTAGTAATAATGACAGTTAATGTTTATTTGGTATCCTTTATTTGTACGATTTAAAACCGAGGAATTTTTAACTTTTTATGTATCAACCTCAAACTCAACCTACCTAACAAATCTTACTACTACTATAAATGCGAAAGTTCGAATGAATGAATGGATGTTTCAAAGGATGGATGTTTGTTATTCAATCACGCTTTAATGGCTGAACCGTGAATTAAATTTTGGCACAGAGATTGATTATAGGCAGCAACAGCCCATAAGTTAATAGGACTTTTTATCGTGGGGATATGGTTACTTGGAATAATTATTTCCGACATTTACGCGGGCGAAGTTGCTGGCTGAACCTAGTCGACATCTACAATTTTACATAAATAGAAAAAAGAATGAGAGAGAAATTTTATATACATAGATGAAAGATTTGTTCGTTTGTAACAAATATATACTCAAAACTACTGGACCAATTTCAAAAATTTTGTCACCATTAGTAAGCTACATTATCCCTGAGTAAGGGCGCTTTCAATTTAGACGGTTGGTGCCGGACTGCTGCCGCACGGTTGTTACGACCATGAGCCGTACTGCTGCCGGACGACAGCAGTACGACGTAAATCGTCTTATTTGAAGAGATACGCGGCTGCAGTCCGATCGAATTTTAGTGATTTCCATCGAAACCCAACTTTAGTCGGTGCCATGGACTCTGACGAGGAAGTGTTATTGTTAGTTCTCTTGCTTCGGCAGAAACATAAACGACGCCGTACTAGGGCGTCGCCAATGTTTTCTTTAAAATATAAAACTGGTGATTTTTATACACTTTACCCTAGATTAAAAGAAAGCTCAGCTGATTTTTCACATAAAACATCCCAAGCCTTTTTTTTCTCCAAGCGATTTGAATACTTGTCCTAAATGTGACAAGTATTCAAATCGCTTGGAGAAAAAAAATCCCAAACGCCGGGCTGCAACTCTATTTCATTTATAAAATCTTCTGTATTTAAATCATCCATAATTAGGTAGGTATGCACGAAAACGTCTAAGAAACACGATGCGTTCACAGCACTAGCGAACAACGACTGAGACAGGTTGTTGCCGTTCCGCCAACGGACGTGCGCCGCACTGCTGTCGCACGACTTTGCGTCGAGACATTTTGTATGAAAAATCATAACCGCCCGTGCGCAGTACGATACCCGGACTGCAGCAGTCCGGCACCAACCGTCTAAATTGAAAGCGCCCTAACATAGGGTATATGAAAATAAATAAATATCCAGTCGTGCGAAGCCAGGTGGGACCGCTAGTAATTTATTTTTTCATGGTATCCTCAAATTTTATCACCATCGAGAACAAAAATCCCATATTATAAATGACTCTAAGGTAATTCAAGTGAGTGATACACTCAGCTATTTTATTGTAAGGATAATTTGAATGGCATTTTTATTAGAGGGTAGAAGCAATGCATGTTATGGCCATATTAAACCGTGGCCCGATATATCTGTTTGGCGATATTGCATCAAGACTTTAGTATATTGCCATTATATTGATTAGCATAATAATAGTATAAACAGCCTTTTAATGTCCCCACTGCTGGGACACAGGCCTCCTCTCTAGGAGTGGGAATGGGCCGTAATCCACCACGCTGGCCCGGTGCGGGTTGGTGAATGTCACATGTCTTCGAATTTTTGGTTTTAGGACATGGCGGTTTCCTCACGATGTTTTCCTTCACCGTTTTGAGAGCAGTGGTGATGAAATAAATCACACAAAGTAATGCGCCTCGCCGGGTTTGAAACCGCGACCATAAATCGGGGTTGTTACCGCTAGGCCGCCACTGCTCCTGATTAGAATTGTGTTAAATTCTGCAGCTATTATTTTAAAGACAGGTATCTAATAGCTGCCAGGATTGCGGAATTATCCGAAAGAGTTACCGCGGCCATGGAACGGAAGGTAATTTGAAAGAATACGTGTGGGTTTTAGTCAGTAAGAGTCTGACACTTCCGTCTATTCCGCCCAGAGTGGAAGGCACAGAAATCTTAATAATATATTAAGACTAGCTGTCTGCACAACTTTGTTTGTGTCACATTTTTCATGACTGTTCCGCTCCTATTGGTCTTAGCGTGATGATATATATCCTATAGCCTTTCTCGATAAATGGGCTATCTAACACTGAAAGATTTTTTCAAATCGGACCAGTAGTTCCTGAGATTAGTGCGTTCAAACAAACACACAAACAAACTCTTCAGCTTTATAATATTAGTATACATTTCTGTGGTGGAAGGAGTCATTTGACGATTTCCCATTTACAAAAAAAATCTATAGGTACCAACGGACTTAAAGTTTATCCTGAAAGAAATATACTGTTCCAGTGAGATCAGTGTTGCCAAATTTGGGTGGGTTATAGTCAGTAAGAGTCTGACGCTCTGGGTGGAGCGGGAGGAATCATAGATCCTTTCCCACATCGGGTAGAGTTATAAAGTTTCTCTATCTGGAATTTCTCATTAGTAGCTCAGAGTTCAGAGTCTAGAGTTGTGCCAAACAAGGCACGGTTAAACAACACTGGAATGGGAAACCAACAACTTTTTCCGCTCTGGGAGGGAGTGTCAGACTGAATAAAACCCATCGGCGTTCCTACAAATGCTCTTTGCGTTACAAGACCACGGTGCAAATTACGCAACGAAGGGTCCACTGCAATAGTGATAAATGTCCATGTTACCTCGGTTTGAGATAATTGCGTTTTTAAATTTATTAGTTGGTAAAAGGAAAGTCTAGTTTAAAGGTATGAACATAATACATTTTTGTGTTACAGCACATTTTTATTATTATTTAGGTTATTTCTTTATTAAAGCTTTATGTACTCGGAAAGAAATGGTATTATTTTAAGTAATACTTAAAAACCAGGAATTTATTGAGTACTGTCCTTTTATCTAATATTAGCGTTCACTTTCGATAATCTCAGATGTAAGTTATATTTTTATAGCTGAGTTTATTAACGAGATTAACAACTGCAAATATCCAGTGGCTGAGTGCATATTTACAATACCAGATTCTTTTGAAATAATTCTGGAATTATAACAGATTCGAAGCTCTTTTAACTAAATCCTCAAACAAAACGTTGTGAATACTCTTTATTTCCCCCTAATTTAAGAAGATTACCAACCACAGGTAAAAAGATACCCTATCGCATACAAAATTAGAAAGAAAAAAATCTCACAATACATTTATACGAGACGTTAGCAAAAATCTGTATAATTTTATTATACCTAATTTTGCTTGGCCAAATTGAATACGGGACAAACAAATTGCTTTCATTATTTTGGGACAGAAAAAGAGAGACAACGCAAATACAGGCTGTTTCAGAATTGTGTGGCCATATTACAGGGTAAAGTATGGTATATAGTATTTCATGTCACCAAAATATATCTTCTTCTTCTTTTAAAAAAACCTTGCACCACGCTAGGATATTTCTCCTGTATCGTGGGTGCGTTTACAAACATACAATCTCACATACACAAACAGCCAGATCCGGAAAAACTATCCGTAGGCCATACAAATATTTGTTCCGTGCGGGAATCGAACCCAAGACACGTAGCGCAGCAGCCAATCACTCATCCACTGCGCCAACCGTGTAGTCGAATATACTATCATACAGACTGCTGTAAAAGTGATTTGATCGAAATATCGTCATTTTTCGAAATATATTTTTTTGTTGGTGCTTTCTTTAATTTATGTTATAAGATTAGCTGACCCATGCAACTTTATCTGCGTTAATTCAGAGAGAGATAAAAAAAAAATTGTTACAACATTTTGAATGATGCTCTGCTCCTATTGGTCGTAGCGTTTATACAGCTTAAGGTTTCCTCGATAAATGGGCTATCCAACACTACAACATTTTTTCAATTCGAACTAGAAGTTCGAGACATTAGCACATTCAATCAAGCGAACAAACTCTTCAGCTTTATAATATTAGTGTATATACAGACATTAAAAATTATAACAATAATGTATGTATTATGACTACGCAATTCCAAAACACCTTTTATACATTTTTCAACAAAAATTTAAGGGCAGTTACACAGCCACCTGATCTAGCAACAAAGCATCAATCGCAAGAAATCATTCGAATTTGCATACATTTAAAGAAGTAAATAAAAAAGTAAATTGGAATAGCAGGAAATGGTGGCTTACACCCTTATTTTTTGTCATACAATCAACTTTGATACTTATCTCCCCAGATAGAAAGCTCAATATTAAATACATAACTAACGATGCCACAATCAGATCAAATAAAGACTTATCTGAAGAAATTGCAACTTAATTTTTATTAGATCTTAGATTGAAATTCCGATAGCAGATATTGGATTTGTTGTTCAAAGGTAAAAAAGATATATTTGTGAAAATAGTTACTGTTTGTTAAGCCAATATTATTGTTGGATAATTATGTAGAAGGGGTTTTAATGGTATTGGTAATGTTTTGCAAATATTTTTCAATAGATATCCTTTACTTTTCTTTTGAAAATTTACTGAGCAAAGTTGTTTGCTTCTTAGTTATTTGTTGGCTCACTTTTGAGCATTGGGTGAGATTTCACGTGATGGTAAGCGATGATGTGATCGACGATGAAGCACGCTTGCCCTTTTAGGAAATTTAGTAAAATAATTAGATAATTTACAATCATAAACTAATGTAAACTACTTGGTACAGAAATAAATATTATTATTATTATTATTATTATAATTTGGGTTTTATTTTAATTATGGCCAAATTTTTCTGTTGTTTCATTTGTTTTTCTATCTCCAGTATGCGATAGATCGTTTATTGGGTTCGGCCGTTAAAGAAATTTTACTACTGCAATTATTTTCCGATTTTTTGACGTTACAACGTCTAATAATACGATGAACGCCGGCTACACGCACGAAAAAGGATGACTCATTGTTACGTTACGATCATTGTAACGTTACGATAGGAGCGAGAGCGCTTCACGAGCGAGCGAAAGATGCGATAATTTCATTAAAGTTTTGTTATGACGTTGTCACATTAAACTATCACTCGTAAACTGACTTAACAGACAACCATTTTTTTTTTTCCAAAAACTTATCAACATAAGGAAGCAAAAGTAACGCTGTCTTTACAAATCCAAAACCAATTTGTCCTTAATAAACTGAACTTCAATATATTCTATATAAACAAAAATAACAATCGTATTACAACTTCCGACTCGCGAAGCGTAATAATAAAGTAGAAAAAAATCCTTTGAAGATGAACAATAGGTACACTGGTTCAACATCTTACGACAAATCGGTTCAAAGACATTCGTGCATATAATTTTCACTCGATACCGATCCTGCTACTTCAAAAACCTTTTTTCTATCAAGGCAATTTCAACCTTATTGTAAATTCACAAAGTAGAAATTAAAATTAAAAAGTTCAGTCACGATATCGATACAGCTACTGGAATTACGCACCCCTAAAACAAGCGAATTTCAACTTTAAATATTAAGTGCCAAAACTGAACTCAGAATTCTCATGTTCGAGTAATCCATCAGGTTATTTACAATGTCGCATAAGAAAAGATTCTGTGAAAGGAGTTTTGAAATGAATTTTTTAATTATTTTTTTTTTTTTGCTTGGTATAAGGATGCTCGCTCATTGATGTTTGCAAATTGGAAAGGGTATATCTGTTTGATTTGTATTTTTAATATTGATGAATGAGTTTAAATAAGAGGAGCTCGCGGCTAAATTATAACAGCCACACGGGTCGATCGTCTAGGTTAAGCAACGCTTGCCGAGGTTGGTCTGTGAATGGGTGACCATCTTAACATAACGAGACTTCTCCGCGCCTTGGAAAGCACGTTAAGCCGTTGGTCCCGGCTGTCATTTGGAAATCTTTGGCAGTCGTTACGGATTGTCAGAAGCCAGAAAATCTGACACCAGTCTTGCCAAGAAGTACCGTGTTCCCGAGTTAATGGGTTGTGGAGGTCTGGTAGGCAGCCGCTTCACGTAAAATACTGGTATTCAACTGAATCCGGCTTATCTGGGAGCCGACCCCAATATAGTTGGGAAAAGGCTAGGCAGACGACGATGAATGAGTTTAAATATAGTATTATTTTAACCGACTTCCAAAAAAGGAAGAGGTTCTCAAGTCGACTGTATTTTTTTTCGTGTGCGTTACCAGATACATTTTTAAAAGGTGTATCGATTTTGATGATTATTTTTATATTCGAATGCTGGTGCTTGGAATTTGGTCCTATTCAAATGTTAGGATCTGACAACTTCTATTTGAGTTATCTCTAATAATGCGTGGCTTCAACTACATCGATGATATTCTTATTCTCACATGTTGACGTAAAATGAAATAAAAAAAGCTGTATACGATGGTTTGGAAGAGTGTTCCCTTTCTAGTTTGATGAAGATCTGATGAAGAACAGAGATTGGAAACGGAACTCTTCATTAAATGATAGCAAAGTTCAAAAAACGAAGAAACTACCAAAAACACCGACTTCCAAAATTAAAGTTATTTTATTTAAACTTTTATTTCTTTCTTTCTACACACAAAATATAGTCTTGACCAGAAATTCACAGAAATAAATTAAGAACGACATCTATCACTTCGATTCCAGAATGAACAGGGATATTCTGAGCTCACTAAATTCATCATAAACCTCAACTATGACTAATTATTAGGCAAGATGTAAAAGCCGGCTCATTTTGAAAATTCAAAAGTAAATTATCTCTATCTCTATCAATATCTCTGGTATATAATCTATAATATACCAGAAAGTGCCTAGCCCATAAACAAAATGGCCGTATGAGTATACTAGCTGTCCCATGCAACTTAGTTTGCGTTACTAAAAAGAGAGAAAAAAACCTTTTTCATTGATGATTTGCGCGATAAATGAACTATCGATTACTACAATAATTTTTAAATTCCAACCGTTCAAACAAACAAACAATTTCTTCAGCTGTATAATATTAGTATAGATAAAATAAAAAGTAAAACGAAACAATATACAATAATAATGCAGAAGATGAAGTCACAATGACAATGCTAGTGTCCATTTCTTTATTTCATGATATCACAACGACACAATAAACTGACAATGTAAGAAAACTGAAATAGTTCTGATATAACTTTTCAAATAAAACTTTCATATCGATAAACGAGATCATAGTATTATATTGTTTTATAGTCGAACGTTTAAAGTTATAACTTTCAAAGTTGCTCGTTTTCATCTTTGAATATTTAGCAATATTCTACTACTGATTAAACACTAGTAGCGCCTCGCGGTTTCACCCGCGTGGTTCTCGTTCCCTTGGGAATACGGCCTATGTTATTCATCAATCAATCAATCATCATTCATCATCACAAATCATCAATCAATATAGCCTATGTTACTCAGGGTGAATATAGCTTTCTAGTGGTGAAAGAATTTTTGAAATCGGTCCAGTAGTTTTTGAGTTTATTCGTTACATACAAAAATAAAAATCTTTCCTCTTTATATTATTATAGTACAGTGACAGCCGCAAAAAAAAACAAAACTCAAGCCAATATTTATTAATTTAATTTAAGAATCACCAACGAGTGACACAAAATAATAAACAACATACAGAATAAAAAAGGTACATTTAACCTTATCCTATAATGCATACTGAATTATAGGCAATCGCATGCATGCGCATAAAACAAGCGTGAGAAGCGTGCGCGGTGTCAGATTTTCTGGCTTTTTTTAGAACTGCGTCTAAAAAAAGCCAGAAAATCTGATACCAGTCTTGCCAAGAAGTACCGTGTTACCCAGTTAATGGGTTGTGGAGGTTTGGTAGGCAACCGCTCCACGTAAAATACTGATTGTCAGCTGAATCCGGCTTGTCTGGGAGCTGACCGCAATATAGTTGGGAAAAGGCTAGGCAGATGATGACCTGATTATTATTCTGTTTTCATTACCTGGGATATCTTATCTTACATATATTTTGCCTTAAATCACCTCTTTGCCTAAACAAGGTTGCACAAAAGCACGTTATAAAACTACAATGTGACTCAATCGCGCACTGCGTCCGGATCGCCACTAAAGTGTAATGTCAATCGTCTACTACCTCATTTTACCAACGTCATTGAAAATTTTATTGTTCTGCAGAGATTTAATGCGATTGATAGATTTCGCTGATACGGACGTAGTTCTAAAAGAACTTAACATTGAATGTATTTCCCAAAATTAATTATTATATATATATAGACGATAATGTTTTTGTATTTATTTCTTGAGGCTTGATTTTTGTAACTTTTTATCTCTCATAAAGGCACAGTACGATATTTTTACTTTTTACCAACACACAGAAAACGTCTTTGTCAAAGCAAAGCCCTCTTAACTGTCACATAATAATATATTTTTCCATTTCGCTAATAACTAACGTAAAAGATCGTCCAAAAATGCCATTTGCAATCAAGTAAGAGAGTCGTTAAAAACCGCGTGCGTTATATGTAATAATCTCGAACGTATATGTCAGTTGACATTTACGATGACAGTTATAAATTAGAGTCGAACATAAAAATTGGTATCGACATCGAAGCGTATCGAAGCGTGGCGCGTCACTATTAAAAGTGATGCGTTGGGTTTGAGGTTCAGCATGTATATTTCTTTTTTTTTTAAATTGATTATATTTTGAGGCTCATGCTGCGTATTTGTATTGTTTTAGTTACTTAACGTTGTTTTAATTTTTTTTAAGCCTTTATGATTGACTTCTCATGACTTATTTTTTACGTTTGCGTTTCTTTTTCACTACAATATTTAACAGAAACATACACACTATAAAAAATATATAATTGCCAAATAGTACAACACTGAAAATGGTAATTGTAAACGAATTGCTAAATTGCATCAGTTACTTTTTTTTTCAGAGGGCTGAGTAAACTTGTTTTTTTTTTGGAGCAATTTATCTACATCGATATTATTATTTTAATTTGAGTGTAAGCAAATATGAAAAGGAAATTATATATATAAAAATAATAACTTTCAATATCATCCATTTTTTTTTTTAAGTTTTCTTTTCCTTGAACATATGTAGATATTTACTGAGAGTAATTATTTTTTATTAAATTGAAATAACTAACTATTAATAAATATACACTTAAATAAATAAAAAACTCTTCAACTAACTAGAACTAAAAACTATCAGAAGATAACTTATTCTAATCAATTAAATATCAATGTATTTCAAACAAAAACATATTTTATAATTTGTAATGCCTAGTCATTCCGATAAATCTACTTTAGGTATATCCTGCTTTACTCATCACATTTTTACCACAGAACCACAAAACCCAAAAAAGTACAGTCACACACAAAACTGCGACACAATAAAAAATAACATCCTTCTGCCTGTCAGTCATACTTTTTTACTCGCATTATTTACGGTCAGTCGTAAGCGTAAAGCTAATCGCTGCCTCTTCATATCGAATCTTGTAATAAAGTTTACATTATACTAAAATACTACATCATAATAATGTAGACATGTATGTTTTTGTAACGAAATAGATGTGTTTAGACTTCGGTACTGACATATATCAATCTTATAAAGGAGTACAACCACGAAAGGGAGTTCGAAACGTGCACTAGCCACTGACGTTTTATAAGTGCCCATAAATTTTATAAATGCATTGGTACTTATAATTATAATTTTACATGAGCTTTAAATAATATACCTATGTATATTATTTCACATGTGAAACTATCTACCTACTTTAAATTTTGGCCGTGAGATATTAAATTAGGCAATAGCATTTGCTACCAATGCATGATATTTTATTGACCACATTTGTTCAAAATTGAGATAGTTGCAAGATAAATGATAAAACTGGAAAAAAATTACATGTCGACGGAAGTCAACAAATTAGGTGTCAAAATAATTGTATAAATAAATATATAGTAATTCAACACTGTATTATTAAATCCAAAAACTTACATGTAAAGCAATATTTATTAACAAAGAAAAATTATGACGAAAATATCTTTCACAAAAAAAAAAAATACATGCGCTCTTCGTAAATGGATGTGTAACTGCAAATGCAATGCACACAACACAAATGGTCAAAACAGACTGCCAGCCACCCCAAAACGTAAAACACAAGTACCTATAAAACTTAAATCTCATCCAGTATAAACTATCGGGGAGTATCGTAAACTGTTTATAGATTGGAATATATTATCTGTTATGCTTTTATTCATGCCACTTGCATCGGTATTGTTGGGAAATTAATGGCAAAGATTTTTCGAACTGTTTTATGTCCTGTAGGACGGTAATACGAAAATAAATTCGATAAAAAATAAGTCAGTAAGTAATCAACGTTTTTGTTTTAATGATTCATAATTCCTTTCTGTTGAGACACTTTTCTCACTTATACATACATACATCATTTGCCGCTAGATTTAATATTTATCTTTAAAATCACTGAAAAAAGCTCATATTATATTTAGAGTACCCTGTGTAGTAAATTTTTAGTATCAAAATTATAAAAGCTAAACCTAATTCATGAAGACAATAGGGTAGTTGACTAAAAAAATCTAATTAGTCCGTCAGATAGATTTCCAAAAAATATTGGACACGTATTTTTTCTTTTTTCACGTAAACAAAAAATGAAGCCGATACAGAGCGTTGAAAACTCGTGTGACGTCACTACTCGCTACAATTTTTACCGAGCCGTAACGTCACAAGCCCCCACTCCTGATCTTTGATGCTTTGTATCTTCGTCAGTTTTTATAGATTTGATACAGGAAAAAATACGTGTCCAATATTTTTCTATAATCTAACTGACGGACTAAACATAATCATATATTTTTTACTCAGGAAACATCCCTATTCCAGCCAAGCCAACCCTCATGCCATAACAATACCATCACAAACTGACATTAAAATAACATCATTACATTAAATACAAAATAAAAATCAGTCATAAACGAAAATCCTTCATCTGTAAAGGCAATAAAAAACGTACGATTAGCATTAAACACCAAATAATACTTTATCACTAATTTCAGCCATATACATTAAATTATTTACACCCTGTACGATGTAAAAGTCGTCCCGGTTTGCGCACGCGCCGACCATAAACGTCATATAGCACTGTTAATCCTATCACCACTAAACAGTTTAATTTCAGAAGATCCATATAACTGAAAATCCTAGTACTATACGAATATTCGTTTTCACTAAATTGGCGCAAAACAAAAAAGAATCCACCTTCTTTACTAATATTATAAAGAGGAAAGATTTTTATTTTGTATGTAATGAATAAACTCAAAAACTACTGGACCGATTTTCGAATTCTTTTACCATTACAAAGCTACATTTACCCTGAGTAACATAAGCTAATTTTATCCCCATATTCCCACGGGAATGGGAACTACGCGGGTAAAACCGCGGGGCGCTGCTCGTGGTAAATAAATAAATGAGTTTTGCTTTTTTTCTTCTTACATGCCAGTAATAAAAGAACAGCCAAATTAAAACTTTTTATATGCTCCGCTATACTACGTGTGTGGACACTTAGTAACATACATTACTATGCACAATATACAGGATGACTTTGAATAGATGCGACAAAATGAAATGGGAGCTTCAGTTACAGTAACATAGTAATTATAAACTGTTTTTTCTACAATCTAAATCGTTAAAAAAAGTTACGTGGTTGGCGTTTTAAAATGATCCATCGATGTTAATATCTTTATTTAAGTACGAATTATCGGTATTCCAGAAAAATAATTAATATGCAAAATAAATAAGAAAAATTAAAGTATCAAAAAATCTCGTCCAACTAATCGCAGTGCTCAATGATCGTTGTGGAGTACTCGCGTTATTAAACGTTGCCATTCATAGCGGTGATAAAAATTCATTAATTTTACATTTGGTATGTTCTAAATTTTCTTGACAACACGTATTATTGTATATTTAAATATGTCGCATCTATTCAATTTCACCCTGTAGTATAGCAAAGTATGCAAACAGTTTTAGTTGGCTGTTAGAAACTATGTATATAACATAAAGGATACCGAGAGATGTTCTAAAAGACTTTGTTCACATATGAGAGGGAAAAAATGACCCTGTTTTCGGCAACATTTTTCACTGAAGCTCCGCTCTTATTGGTCGTAGCGTGAAGTTATATAGCCTATATATATAGCCTTCCTCAATAAATGGGCTATCCAATACTAATTAAACTTTTCAATTCGAACCAGTAGTTCCTGAGATTAGCGCTATAAACCAAACAAGCTACTATAGCTAACACATTCAAAACTGTTGTACTCATTCTCTGAATGAGATTTAGACGATGAAGATAATTTTCTTAGGATGAAAAGTATCCTATGTACTGGCAATGAATATAATAAAAATATGTGCGGTAAACTCTTGCGTTACTGAGTGATTGAGTGACAGACAATGCACAGCCGAAACTACAGGTCGTAGAAAGCTGAAATTTATGTAGTTTCCTCGGGAAGTGCTGGGAGCATTAAGAGATGATGTTCCGAAATTCCTACAGGAACGGATAAAACTGATTGTGCGCGTACTAAGCCGACGGCAAAAGCTGGTTATCAATATGATTCATTCAACGGTTTAGACGTAAAAATGTACAATACAGACACACTTTCGTATTTATAATGTTAGTATAGATGCGTGTGATACTTCGTAGGAACGAATCTGAAACTGCTTTACCCCCTTATTAAGTACCACCAATGATTTTATGACGTCACCCAACTAATTCTCTTTTTAAATCGTTAAAGCGTGTTTATTGACAGTTAAAATTGTGTAATGAGTTCGAATCAAAAAGAGGTATTAAACTTTTCTTTTTTGACGTTAATGTTTATTGTTTGACAGCGACGTTTTCAATTGGTTACGGTTATAAAATTAAGTGTTTATGTAATGAGGAGTGTTAAAATGGCTTACTAATGAAAAATGCTTAACGGTATAAGATACCAGACGGTTATGGATTAGCGACGGGACCTCCGTATTGGTTCAACACGGTTTGATGTGGATTATGTTACGGGTGGACTAAATTAATGAATGATTGGCTAATAGCTAGGCGCATTCGCGTTCTAATCCACTTTTTCTTAAATTATTTAGGTAGGTATTCGTTTCGCCCACAAGTTAAATTTATACGATTATTTCAGTAATTTTCCTACAGTGGGGTGAAAAGTTGATATGAATGCATAATAAGTGTTTTATTTCGTTAAACATTTGATTTTGTTTTCAGAAAACGATTGATCTGTGTGCAGTCAAAAGCAAAAGTGATGACAATTTTGTATAATCCACGACGCGCTTGGAAACAACTCAAAAGATACAAATAATAAGTTTTGCTTTACGAAAAATTACAGCTTAAGATTCAAAAACTCTGTTATTGTTCTACATAACGGTATAATCTTTTATTATAATACATATTTTTTAAAGCTCATCACTTTCCTAATAAAAAAGATACCATTAAAATACTTTTTTACAACCGCCCTTTTTAAAATTCGAATTCTAAAACAAAATGGCGGGTGGAACAATAACACGAATTATATGATTACCCAACCGATAAGGGGGAGCTTCGGTATTTCTTAAGAGTTTAATTTTTATAATAAATCTTTTATATCTTACTTTATGTTAACAGTAAAGTTTCTATGGCGAATGTTAAAGGTACAATAAAATAGGTTACATTCGTAAGGAAATAATAATAAATAAACTGCTTAAGCAGGATCAGGAAGAATATAGGGCTGGATTTAATTTGTTTCGATCGTTATTTTTCTAAATGGATTCGTTTTAATGTTAGAAAAGGGATACTTTCGCTCTTTGTTTGTACTCAGTTGAAGTGTTTGAAAGCAGGAACAAAATTGCTGAAGTAAAAAATACTCGTTCTTCGATATTCACAATCATACCTGATTATCTGTTATCCTAACTAATATTACAAAAAGAATGCGAATATGAGTTTGTTTGTTTGTTACGCTTTCACTACTAAATCGATTACAAAAATTCTATCACCAATGGCTAGCTATATTTTCAGCGAGTAATATAGACTATATTTATCCCCGTATTCCCATAGGAACGCGAACTACACCGGTTAAAACGCGCTACTATTATTGTTTAATTTAATATTATAAAAAATATATAACAATGTCTAATTTCAAATACTTGGGCACGTATTGCACAAGTATTTGGAAGTAGAAATTTCGCGAATTTTTCAAAACCATTTTTTCACATTCAGAGCATTAAACGACTTTAATAATGAACTGATTTTTTTTTCTTATTACCGTTTCAACCGTTACGTTAGTACCATTTTTGGCGTCAATATTGAGCTGACTCATTTTTACCCTAATATGTTGAACTGAAACTTTCATACCTTAAACTCTGAAATACTTAGGTAGGTGTTTTATAAAGCTGGTGATATTTTTACCAATTAAATTAAACTGATGTTTCTTCAAAACAGTTCAATTGGTAGCTAAGCCTGGCAGTATTTTTAAGGTCGTCACAAACTAAATCACACACAACATTTTATTTATTTCCATGAAACGATTTTTATATACTCACGATATATTTTATACTACACACGTGCCCCGGCGTCGTCTAAATCCATCGTTTTATTTTAACTACTGATATGAAATTCGCGTTTTCCATCTCCCGTTATAAAAAAAGTGAGTCTTAAATTTAATATCGCTTTTATTACGCAGATTACAATAATGTTCCAATGGGGTTGGATTCGTTTTTATTTTGTTTTGCAAGGTGGTTGAAATAATATTGGCAATACTTTAGATAAGTCCAAAGTTGAGGAAAAAAATATAAAAGAATGCAACCGCGTTCTTAATATATATATATATATATATATATAAAGTATAAAATAAAAGTATAATTTCGTAAGTCGGTGTTTTTTTTTTTCGAACACCTACACTGATTTCCAAAATTATACTTTCAAAGTTAGTTGTATTTTTTTTTCACTTTTTAGTGGTACAGCTAAACGTACCCACCACACCGTACGTGTTATAAGCTGGTGTAAACATTAAAAAAACATGCGATTTCAGCAGCAGTCGACTTGGGAAGAGTGAGAAAAGTCTAAAATTATGAATGACTCAGTTGTGGAAAAAAGAGTGTTAAAAAATAATAATCTCTTGTCGCTGCGACTGTACCGATAGTGTGAGAAAAGTTAATCAAATAAGCACACGAATTTGGGGACCTACATAACTTAGAAAACAGGATCTAAGAATTCCAGGACGAGAAAATATATAAATGTAGGTAGGTACAATATACTTGATACTCAAGGCAAATAAACACAGTTTTTTGTTTAGTTACTTAAATTGCTGAAAGCCTATCTGACCACCCAACCTTTTGAATGTGTTAAATGAAAAAAAAAAAAACACTTTTAAATCAGAACTGAAAATTCTAAACTCCAGCCATATATTCCCAACAGCAACAAACCAGGATAATGGCAAGTAAAACGTGTTGATATGACAAATGGTGCCGTATGCGATTTATTGTTCATAATAACTCGGCGCCTAACGCATTTGTTATCAAAATATTTTACACAGTCGACGCCTTTAAAAGTTTTATTAGGGAGGTGAGGCGTATGGGGATTTCTTGAGGGTGACACGGAATGCTAAATGGAATGTGTGTTATTAAAATAGGTGCTTTAAAGATGCATATTAGATTTGTAGAATATAAGTGTTGGCAATAGAATAGAATACTATTTATTATGTACACCATATAAGTTACAGAAAATATAGATGAAGAAAACATTACATAGGGTGACACAATGGGCGGCCTTATCGCTAAAAGCGATCTTTTCAAGACAACCTTTGGATGGATTTTAAAGAGAAAAGGAAATTCAGTACTGTAGGTAATTCACAACGTTGTCTACAGGTAGACAAAATGTATTGAATAAAATAATCGCTAGGGGTGTTAGTAACAGTACAAACAGTTAGTAATAATAATTATTATAAGGACAGTAAAATTGAATTAAATTGAGAGAAATATACACAAGGGATACACACAAAGACATTATTCTAACATATTGATAGCTTTTGCCCACCGTGTCGCTCACGTTCAAGTTTTCAGAAAAAAGCCTTTAATCGTCTCCTATCCGCCGTCTCTGGGCAAAAATTCATCAAAATCAGTTCAGCGATTTAGATATGACAATGTCACAAACTCACTTCTTCATTAATAATATTAGTAACAATGAAAAGTTCAATTTTACACCTGACTTCTATATCCTTCCTTGCATGAAAATTTACTAAAAGTCAAATCAATTGTTTGTTTGTGCAATCCTATTCTTTTTTTTTTAATTATTGCAATGATAGTAATACACCATCGCGTAGTGCTATAGATTTATTGTTATTCCTGAATAGTATTCCTGTGGGATAGAAACATATTTTTTTTCTTAAATACGTAGTAAAGTAATATGATACGTCTTATAAATCATCTCCATAAAAAGTTAAGAAAGCACTGAACTGTCATATTTTCCTTATAATAATAATAATTAAACTGTATTATGAAATTCATATGATTTCCACCCTCTTTGCTTATCTGATGGAAAACGTAATAAAAACATGGTGTACCGGGGGAAATCTCAATGGCTGTCTTTTTTCTTTATCTTTTTATTCTTTCTCGACTCCGAATTATGATGTCTCACCCTGTGGAGTTTTAGCGACTTTTTTTTCTGACGTTTTGGAAGACTTTTTTTGCTTTCTTTAAGTTTTGGTATTAAGGCGATGTTGTTTTGTTCATTTTCTTTTAGGATTTTTCTTTTTTTATTTGTGTGGATTGATGAACAGTGAACGAATACTGTGTAGCAAAAGTATCGCGCGAATCGTTTTTGGAATTATATTTTAGTTTTCTGCGGTTATATTCAATCCTTTAAGTACTCCATATTTTCCTGAGCCTAAAATAATAGTGTTACTGTAGATACGTAAAATATTATTGTACACCAAAAATAGTTGCACGAACTTTAATTTTGTCTATGCTATTAATATTATAAAGAGGAAAGATGTTTTTGTATATACCGAATAAGCTGGTGGACTGATTTTAACCATTTTTCACCAATAGAAAGCTACACTATTGGCGAGTAACATAATTATGTAGGTTATATTTTATCTTCGTATTCATGAGAAAACTGAAACTACGCGGGTGTTACCGCGGGGCACTGCTAGTATCATAAAAAATGAATAAGGCCTTCAAAAAATGACAAATAACTTTACTTATTTATAATTTTAGTTTACATTGAGATAACGATACCGTCGTATTAATGAGAGAAAACAGTTTAATTTTACTTTTTAAAGCCTGATTTTCTGATTCCGGAATTGTTTCAAAAGAGTTACCGCCGCCCTGGAACTCGTGGATTTTAGTCAGTAAGAGTCTGACACTCCCTTCCACTCCACCCAGAGCGGGAGAAGCCATTTGATGATTTCCCATCCAGAAAAAAAGGCCCGATTTTCTCGTCCAAATTTCAAATATGTTTCATTGAACAAACGCTGTATGCTACGAGTATTTATTTACTTACTAGCTGTCCGCACAACTTCGTTTGTGTCACATTTTTCATGACTGCTCCACTCCTATTGGTCTTAGCGTGATGATATATAGCCTATAGCCTTCCTCGATAAATGGGCTATCTAACACTGAAATATTTTTTTCAAATCGGACCAGTAGTTCCTGAGATTAGCGCGTTCAAACAAACAAACTCTTCAGCTTTATAATATTAGTATAGATTTTCCCGCCAACCAACAAAGCTTCATCCCCTTAACCATCCCTTACTGACGCGATTTCATTACGTTATCTAAAAGAACTGCATGATTTATATTTACAGGATTATTTCCCTTTGTATTCGTTCCTGTCGCATCCAATATCTTATTATGAGCCCAGATCACATCTACGTACTGTTTACCTACCTGTCTAAGGCTTATTTGAAATGTAATATTTCGTTTCATTGAGAATTTTATTGATGTGATCTAAGTCTTCCCCGTTTTTCATTACATGATGTCTTTTAAGAGTTGTGTGTATTAAATGTATGCATGTTCTCGATTTTGGGAATATTGTCTTTGTGCGAACAATTATCGTGTCTTTAGACGACTCGTGTTGAACTGGGGGTCTTAAAATCAAAGCAGATTAGGCTGCTTCGAGAGCAGTTGTAGCCAAGTGTTAACGGCCCCGACTTACGAATTGTAGGTCGCGGGTTCAAACCCAGCCAGGCGCATTACTTTGTGTTATTCATTTCATCACCACTGCTCTCAAAACGGTGAAGGAAAACATCGTGAACAAACCGGCAGCGGCAAGTGTCTTAGAACCATAAATTCGAAGACATGTGACATTTACCAACCCGCACTGGGCCCGTGTGGTGGATTACGGCCCATTACGTCTCCTAGAGAGGAGGCCTGTGTCCCAGCAGTGAGAACATTAAAAGGCTGATGATGTTATGTTATGTAGGCTGCTTCTAGGCAAGCGTCCTCCATCTTAATTTTAATTAATCTTGTATACCGTAACAACAATTATGTATTAAAGTGTATTCAATATTGAGTTTTCTTTCTGCCAGTACAACCTTGAGTGATAGAGCGAGATCTTCAGATGTGATAGTCAAACGCGAGCTTATCAACAATTTACTACCATATCATTTGCCTAGACTTATGGACTTATCGGTCGGCTCCCTGTCAAACCGGTATTTTGATTTTTTCAGCTGAATACCAGTATTTCACACATAGCAGCTGCCTACCAAACAATTACAACCCAATAACTGGGTAATACCGTACTCTGGCTTCTGACAATCTGTAACGACTGCCGAAGATCTCCAAATCACAACCAGGACCAATGGCTTAACGTGCTGTCCACGGCACGTAGGAGTCTCGGTAGGTTAAGATAGCCACCCATCTACAGGCCAACTTCAGTAAGTTGCTTAACCTTGAAGATAGACTCTTACATCTATTATAATTTAACCACGACCTCTTCTCAGATCCTCTGCGATCTTTTCAGACCTCTCAGCTTTTATTACAAAAATAAATTGATAGCATATTAATTTAACACCTTGATTGAACATAATGATTGATACAAATCATCACACCTCTATTGCCCATAAGTTTAAGACAGAGGTGTACAAGCTAACTCCTACAACAATATTCCTATTCTTGAAAATGAAGAAATACTCCCACACTTTTATTTTCATTTTTTTTGTTTTCATTATAAACCAATGCATCGCCTCATTTAATTCCAATAAACCCATGACACTTGAGAATAATTGAAAACAAAAGCCAAACAAAAGAAAATCACCTCTTCAACCCTTATTATGCTCACTCCCATGAAATAAAACAGGTGTTAAAGGGTTGGCTTTTGTCCAGTTGATTGTATTTCTGTTATTAATGGATTCAATAAAGGGTCAATGATTTTGCGTGGCTAATTGTGACGGATCTGTGAATTTAGGGATCTGGGCAGTTCTGAGGAATTAAGTTGTAAAAAAAGGCAAATGAAATCAGTCAACTAGGAAACACCGGCCTCATTTAGTTTGTAACGACCAAAAAGATTGACGTATAAAGTGTTATTTACAACCAACTAAATATCATTTAGAATAATTTGTGACAAAAATTCATAATGTTTGTATCATCAAAAACAGCAGTTACAAAAAAGACGTAAAGATTTAATACAATTTTGGTAGTAGTTATTAAAGTTGTATTTATATGTTGTTATATAAATTTATAAGTTGTAAGATAAGGAGAGATGATTAGTTTATTGTTTGTTTTAAATTTTATGTACAGTAGTGATACATTATTACTTAATTCCATAAGGCATTCTCTACCTATATGACATCTGAAAAGACCCAAATATGCATTATTGTTCATTCCAATCGTTCATGAAAATTGTTTATAGATCCGAAGTTCGTCTGCGTGACGCAAAACAAAATAGAGTAGGGTTAATAATGAAACTTTGTTTAAATTTCGTTCGTTTGCGAAGTTTCGCTTCAGAGTAAGAGAGTAGACCCCCTGGTAAGTTATGATTCAATATGGGAACATGGTAGCAAAAATGTTTAACGTTGCCAAACCACTGTCAAAAACTCGGGCTAAGATGAATAAATGGATTTTTGACAGTTAAAAAAAATTGCCATATTTTCTACCACAACATCAGTTGACACGAAGGAGCTGTCTCCCCAATTAATTCAGACTAAGCGAATATTAAGCGCGTCGAGTTCACCTCTCGACAAGCGGTGACACCACTCACTTTTTTCATAAATAAAGAAAAAAAGATTAACGTTAAAAAGTCGAAAAAATCCGCCATCCACTTCGAGTTAATGATACGGCACGCTGAGTGGAGAGAAACAAAGGTTCGGGAGCAGCTCACACCGTACTGCGACAAAATAGATCTTGGATCAGATTTTATTTGCACTTTTAAAGGCTCGCATGGCATAGCCGCCATAGAAACAGAACAAGAAAAGTAAGTCAAAATTACAGATTGAAAAAAGATTTGTACTTATCAAAATGGAAGGATTGAAATAAATTTCGATAGAAAGTGCTATTATTCCTAAGAGAAGAGATCATTTAGGAAAGTGGTAATTTAGGTGTGAGAGTGGACTAAAAAATAATCACACAGCATGCTGCAAAGTTCAGCGCGTCATTACTCTGTCTATGTTTACACGTTAAAAAAATATGAATTACATAAGTGCAATAAAAATCCCAACCAGGCGCATAACTTTGTGTAATTTATTTCATCACCACTGCTCTCAAAACGGTGAAGGAAAACATTGTGAGGAAACCGGTATGTCTTAGAACCAAAAATTCGATGACATGTGACATTCACCGATACGCACTAGGCCCGTGTGGTGGATTACGACTCATTCCCTCTCCTAGAGAGGAGGCCTGTGTCCCTGTGTGATTATGTTTATGCTAATAAAATTTAATTTATCAAGGATTGTAATAACAGATTTTACTATACTACCAACACCTTTTTCTTCTGGATGGGAAATCGTAAAACGACTTCTCCCATTTCTTTGAAATCCTTTCAAATTTAAATTTCGAAAATTCGAATGTTCGCATTCAAAATCTTATCCACCTAATCAAGTCACATTGTTCGTTCTCAGTACGGTGTGACACAATCCCTCTAAGACTTAGCTTCAGTGCTTGAGACCCGCTAGACATGTCTCGATTTTTTCTCGTCTATTTTCGATCCGTTTCCCGAAGGTTTTCGAAAGCGTCTGGCGTTCCACTTCAGGGTATGACTTCAAGGCTTGCCTCGCCTTGGACTGGCGAAGGCTTTGTGTAGCCTTTTTGCTTCCCAGCATGAATATTTATGGGTGTGAAGATCTTTTGGTTGTTTGGTGTCTATTAAGGTATTACGTTTGACTGTATATTTTTTGGTAGTCTTTGTTTAATTTTGCAGTGTAATTTGATAGATTTACTCACCATTCCTATTCCTACTTACTTCTGCTATTACAATTTCCAGTGTTTTGTATTTAATATTTGATTTTGAATTACGTCCTAATATGGTTTTACCAATCAACCTAGAAACAAAAATTCGAAGACATGTGACATGCACCAACCCGCACTGGGCCGGCGTGGTGGATTACCGCCCATTCCCTCTCCTGGAGAGGAGGCCTGTGTCCCAGCAGTGGGAACATTAAAAGTCCGATTATGCTATGGTTTTCATATTTCATTAGTTTCACAACCTGGTCAGGTAAACACGAACAAAACAAAGACAAAAACGGACACTAATCACCTAAGGCGTTTCTGGCCTCATTTACTTTGGATGTAGAGGCTACACTAGACTGATTATTCATTGCTTATTAGCTCTACACAAACCTTATCTCCTAATTAAAAATTCAGTGCAATCCAAAAATCCATTTCGACATTTCTCTTTGCTCCTCCAACTTTCGCATCTACCCTCAAAATAAGTATTAAAAAGAAAATGTCATCCCATTGTAAGACCCACTTATACACAGAGCAATCATCCGAGACGCCGACGAAACATAGGTAAAAGACATAAAAGAAAAGATATGGGGGTAAAAGAAAAAGAAAAGAAATGGAGACTTTTGAGGGGTGTAATGGAGACCTAAAAGACGAGAGGTCGTTACTGTTTGACAGATTTCAATGATTTTAATGTGTTTGAAGTGCAGAGCTTTTTGAAAGTTAAAACAATGAAGAATGCAGACCGTTAATATCAAACCGTTAATAGAAAGTTCTATAGAAAATTTCTGGTTAAAAAGGTTTTAATCAATTCAGAAAGATTATCACTATTTATATTTCTCCGTCAATAGTTACTCCGTCAGATAGATTTCCAAAATATATTGGACATGTATTTTTTTTTTTTTCAAGTAAATAAAAAACGAAGACGATACAGCGCGTTGAATGCTCATTTGACGTCAATACTCGCTACAATTTTTACCACGACGTGACGTCACAAGCCCCCTCTTGATATTTGATGCTTTTTATCTTCGTCAATTTTCATAGGTCTGATACTGCAAAAAATACGTGTAAAATATTTTTCAATAACCAAACTGACAGACTAAAATGACTTATTGTAGAAACATATTATTTTATTCAAATAACATCCCTAATCTTTTATTTCAGGCAACTAATGTCCATATGTTTTAAATTTTATAATACATAATATCATTTATAAGTATAACAAAACAATAGATTTCTCTTTATATTATAGCTGTTAAGATGTTATAACAAAATTATAAAAGAATAAACAGTCTATGTTTTACTGTTGACACAATATTAAGGTATCAGCACTTCCGATCAATCATTATGAATGTATGTAGGTACCTTACGTCAATATACACCTTTTTTAAACCCTTCAAAAATCATAGATACACCCGCCTGTTCTACCTTTTCTTCACAAAAATCATTTTCCAATTACTTTCCTCCTCCGAACACAAACACGCTACAACAGCTTCCATACCACGATTGTCATTGAAATCCGATCCTCAAAACGGAGTAATTTACTTATGAATATTAATACAGATGTTGCGAAAATAAAAAGAGACTCTCAGGGAATGAACACGCATCACAAAAAACGAGAAGAACCCTCAACGGCAACCCAAAATACGAAAACGCATTAGACGGATGACGGAACACAAAAGGTTATAGAAATTGTTCGAGTAATTTTATGCATGTTTTAATATTTGTAAGTGGAAAAGGTACGGGACTTGGAGACGTTTTTCTTAAGGTTTTGTTTATTTACGCTTTAGTAAGAGATTTTCTTGTGAAATTGATCAAGTGTGACGAAAATCCTGCTGTTTATATTGAAAGATAAGTTGCAAAATAGGAATACTATGGATATTTTCTGTCGCATATATTTATCAGGAGTACATCTTCATTTTTTAAATGCCTTATGTGCCTTGAAGGTCCTGATTTGTCATTTATTTAGGCTCTTATAAGTTAAGGTTTAAAGTTAATTTTGCGTTAAATCGCTTCTTGTCTGTAGTCAGTTTCTTGACTAAATATTTTCTTTAGTATCATCTGCCTAACCTTTTGACAACTATATTGGGCTCGGCTTACAGTCTTACCGGATTCAGCTGAATACCAGTATTTAACGTGGAGCGGCTGCCTACCAGACCTCCACAACCAATTAACTGGGTAACACGGTACTTCTTGGCATGACTGGAGTAAGATTTACTGGCTGTCAAAGATCTACAAATGACAACCGGGACCAACGACTTAACGCTTTCTTTAGTATGATGATCAAATAAATAAAAAAATGCTGAGTATTAACTTGAATCTGGTTGCAAACATGCAAGTCAATGGTGACGATGGTAGATGATATCGCAAAAACATTTCTTTCAGTGAAGTCAGGTGTAAATCTCCACAATTATGACTCTTTAATACGACGCTCGTATAATAGTCACATATGTTTATAAGTCTCCCGCTGTGATTCAGTTGGGACCAGAATAGCGCAACGTGATACAATAATATTTCAGTTTATTTTGCTTTGTCTGCTGTGCGGTTCACTTTTACAAAGAGTAACCCAGTTTAAATATCTGGGCCACATTGTTACCGAAGACTTGAAAGATGACGCAGATATGGAAAGGGAGCGCAGGGCATTGGCTGTGAGGGGAAATATGGTGGCTCGAAGGTTTGCTGGTTGCTCAGAACCAGTAAAAATTACTTTATTCAAGGCCTACTGTCAAACATTTTACACCAGCAGCCTTTGGGCTAATCATACCCAAAAAGCAAACAATGCCCTGCGAATACAATATAATAATACCTTCAGGATGCTGTTGAGGCTTCCACCCTACTGTAGTGCTTCAGGTATGTTCGCTGATGCTCACACTGACGACTATTTTGCAATAATGCGTAAGAAAGTGGCGTCAATGACACGCAGAGCGGGAGGAAGCACCAACAGTATCTTGAGGGTGTTTGCTGAAAGGCTGGATGGGCCTACCATGAGTAGGTTTATCAAGCTTCATGTATTACATGGAGCTTGATGAAACTATCAGTGGTCTTTATATGTTAATTTTTGTTTCGTAATTATCTACTAACATAGTTTATAAGATATTTTTTAGAAACTAACACAATTTGGGCCTATGTAGTCTGTAAATAAAAGATTTTTATTTTATTTTATTATTATTTGTCAGTACGTAGTGAAGTGGCCTAAATTATAGTGTGCGTTGTATGACTTGTATGTGTATGCAAGGATTTTATGCACATTTTACGACAAACGCAACTCAACGGTCAGCGAGTCAACGCATCCCCTGAGGATGCCTCGTGGAGAGGCGAAACACGTGTCGGTAATGGTGTTGGGTTTTGCTTTGCCTTCCTGCATGTGCATAAAATCCTTGCATTTGCCTTGTAATCTTGCATGTGCATAATAAAGCGGGCGGGAGGGAGGTGCATACCTGCAACCCACTAATATTCGCGGAAATTAAAACTAGATATATTATTTTCATTTTCAAATTTAAAATGGATTTCCGCAAAGTAACGCCTGACTCAATCAATTTTATATGTTTGGTTGTCAACAAGATCCCAGTAGCCAATACACTTGGCGCCAACAACACACCATATCAAAGGTTGGTGCACAGTTTGAGCACGCACTAAACTCCGCACCGAGTTCTATTGTTACAGTTGGCTGAAGCCGACTTGTGCCAGTTTATTGCCACCAACATAAGTATGACTATATTTGTGACCAACAAGGTCGTTAGTTTTATGCGAGTATGGTCAGAATAGTTGGAAAGATGACCGTGAAGCTTCTATTCTATTTGGAGTTTTGAAAAGCAAAACTTGGGTGTCTTTTTCATCTTTTGTGAAATAGATGTCAAAGAATCATAGAACTGTAAAAGGAATTAGTTGGTGGAAAAACTATAGCTGTATAGAAACTTTTAAAAGAAAACAATATTAGAAAATCAAACCGTTTAAAAATAAGACAATGTAACAAGTGATAACAACGTTTTGCCGTTCATAAAATGCTGATTATTCTGCTGATTTATTTACAATATTGAAAATTCCAGATGAGAAAAACATCGTTTCTGCTTGATTCAGGAATCGAGCATCAGGAGTCGCAGGGTGTGCCTTTCAGGTTTGCGGAATTTGTTCGAAAGAGTCACCGCGGCCACGGATGGGGTTTAAGCAGCAGGTAAGTAAATGATATTTAGTTTGTAAGTAAGTTAAACATAACACTTTTACACGTCCAATATTTCTTGTCATTTTAAGCTAGATGAAGCCGGTGTTTCCTAGCCGACTACCCTGAGAAGAAACACCGAAACAAACTCAGAGTTCAAAGTCTCTTTTAAAGTCCATACAATCCGCACTGGTCAAATCATAATGAGAACCATGTAGGTTAATGTCTGAGGTAGCCTTTTGAGGAAAGTACCACACAGATTTGAGTGGACCTGTCCAGACAGTGTAAGCATTTGTCAGATACCATGTAGCTCAAACTTAGAACTTTAAGGAGCTCAACGATTTGACGAACAATACCACAGTAAGGACATTTGGGTAGGCCGCAAGAATTACTCAAACTGCCAGACAAACTGAAATAAGACCCTAATATGGCGATCTACATAGTCCTCACACTCACAATATGTTATATGAGAACCATGCAGATCAGAGTCTGAAATGGTCTTTTGATGAACCAACCACACAGATTTAAGTTGGTAGGAGTCTGACAATCCCTTCTACTCCACCCAGAGCAAAAGAAGTCATTTGATGATTACCCATCCTTAAAAAATAGGTCCTTATAGTAATAGTGCTTACAACAACCAGACCATTGAGTCTCTCCATTTGCTAGTTATATTGTTAGATGCCTCACTATTCTCATTCCACTCGATCCCCCATCGGAATGACTGACAATAAAACCAGATTTATTCATCGCTCAATTGTAAAGAGTATCGTTAATTTTATTGGTACATTACTTTTTGACTCATCCTCTTTTCACGCTGGGCTAATAAAACTCATCGTTCGTCGGCCGACTGGGCAATAATGTGAACACTAAATAGTGTAATAATGTTCGTTTTTATGTTTAGGTGTGAAGAGGCAGAAAGTAAGAACATACTTGTCGTGTTGTTTACATATAGGTACATATCCAATGTTGATAGTGACAAGTCTGAAAGGCAGTAAGTAACTTCATGTAAAATACTGGTATTTAGTTGCATTAGAATGAAAGCTGCCCCCAAAATAAGTGGGAAATCGCAAGACGGAAAGGAGGAGTAGGGTAATTATGAATTATTACGGCGATACCCCGACCAAAACCTTGCGATAGTGCGTTTTTCTTCGCTATTCAAAGACTATTAACTCATGAGTTATGAGAAATAATCTACATGTAAAAGAACATTACTAATGTTCGATGTCTTATCATCACATTCCACGTTTTTATTTGTTTTTATGTGTTATAAATAAATTTAAAATCTACTTTAAAAAAATGACTAAAATTGTTAATTGTATGCATCTGTTGCTAAATGCAACGCTCTAATCATTTGAGGATTACACTAATGGATAAATAATTTAAAAATCTATATTATACACGTTTTATTTCATTTCAAAAGATCGCTTATCTTTTTTAATCAAAATAATTCCAAAATTTGTGTGAATTCTATGATAAAAGGGCGTGCGCAGGATGCGGGCGGCAAAGGGAACGAATGCTCAAGGTTATTTGGTCAAGGAAACGCCTTAAGTGTCAGTCGTCCGGCGATGAGATGGGCCATACGACATAGTTGTCATCGTAGCTAGAACATGGATGCGGTTAATACAGGAGCATGGGCATTGGCAAAAGAAAAACAATACCTTGTAAATGATATTATGATAACTGTGATAAGCGTAAAAGAGTAAGAAGGAGAAGCCATATTTTGCTACATTACATTACACAACAAACAATAATTACAACATAGCATCACCCCGCGGTTTCACCCGCGTTGTTCGTATTCCCGTGGGAATATGGGGATATAATATAGCCTATGTTCACTGGAGATAGTGTAATTTCCCAACAGTGAAAGAATTTTTCAAATCGGTCAAGTAGTTTTGGAGCCTATTCAATGCAAACAAACAAAAAAACAATCAAATCTTTCTTCTTTATAATGTTAGTGTAGATTAGTATGGCGACTTTTAAGGTATAAATCATCACCTGCCCAGCCTTTTCCCAATTATATTGGGAGCGGCTCCTAGTCAAACCGCATTCAGCTGAATACCAGTATTTTACGTGGAGCGGCTGCCTTGCAAGCCTCCACAACCCAACTGGGGAACAAGGTAGGTACTTCTTGGCAAGACTGGAGTCAGATTTCCTGGCTTCTGACAATCCGTAACGATTGCCAAAGATCTACACATGACAGCCGGGCTCAGTGTGCATTTCGAAGCACTGAGGAATCACGGTATGTTAAGGTGGTCACCCATCCACAGACCAACTTTAACAAGCATCGCTTAACCTTGGAGATCGACCATGCGGCTGTTATTGTTTAGCCTCAAGCTTCTCTAATGTATAAATATGGATAAATCAATAAGAAACGAAGTCACAATGCCATAATGGAAAGTTTTCGAATTTCTGACCTACGTAATCCTATATAGCTAAATGGTCAAATAAACACATCAAAAGTATCTAGGGATCAACATATATTTTTGCAATAACTTTTCTCCTGATTGATATTAATTAAAATTTTCTTTAAGGATTCATCAAATAAAGTGTTTTCGTTTGTCACAGTAACGATAAACCAAGTCACCTTTGCATTAATAAAGAAATTTGCCATTTTCCTAATAAAGGGATTTTTGACATTTGAACCACTAACATTAAAGTTCGAAAAAAAGACTGAAATAACAGTTTTCTTTAAAATTTTATTGGGTAACTTAAACAATTAATAATCCGTGTTTCTACCGCGAACACTAACAACACAAGAACATCGGTTTGGCATACTCAAAATGAGTTCATCCAAATCACGCTGTGGAATGGCCGCCCATGTTCGTTGCAACAACAAAAAAAGGTCTTCTTGCGACTGGATACCCTCCATATTCGGCAGAGCTCTTCGCTTACCTTGGCTGAGCGCCATGGAGGACGGTATCGCTGCACCACACGGAGACAAGACCGATACATTCAAATCTTAACTCGAAGAGCTCCAACAATAACCGCCATGATGTTAGCCGTGAGGCTTCATCACTCTTCAGGGAACTTAATTAGCGACCAAACAGTCAGAAACCGCTTGCATGAAGTGAACCTTCATTCCCGAAGACCGCTACGGGTACCACCTATAGCAATGCACAATCGTAGGATTCGATATCAATGGGCTCTTGAACACAGAAATTGGGCAGAAGAACAATGGCGTTTCGTGTGCTTTTCTGATGAGTCTCGTTTTGGTATGAGACCGGATACAAGACGTATACGACACTGGAGAACCCCTGGACGCCAACAGCGATTAAAATCCTGCCAGGAAGTCCATCCTTATAGTGGTGGAACCATCATAGTATGGGCGGGTATTTGGATCGGCGGAAGAACTGAGTTGATTTGGATCAGAGGCAACCTCAACGCTCAAATTTATGCTGAGACGATTGTATCAGACGTCATCGTTCCTCTACAAGTGCAAATCGGTCCCTTATTTCAGTTAATGCATGATAATGCACGACCGCACACCGCAAGAGTTGTAAGACAGACTCTCGCCGCAGCTAACATCAATGTCCTGCCCTGGCCTGCTCAGTCGCCAGACTTGAACCCGATTGAGCATGCATGGGATATGCTACAGAGAAGAGCTCTGCCGAATATGGAGGGTATCCAGTCGCAAGAAGACCTTTTTTTGTTGTTGCAACGAACATGGGCGGCCATTCCACAGCGTGATTTGGATGAACTCATTTTGAGTATGCCAAACCGATGTTCTTGTGTTGTTAGTGTTCGCGGTAGAAACACGGATTATTAATTGTTTAAGTTACCCAATAAAATTTTAAAGAAAACTGTTATTTCAGTCTTTTTTTCGAACTTTAATGTTAGTGGTTCAAATGTCAAAAATCCCTTTATTAGGAAAATGGCAAATTTCTTTATTAATGCAAAGGTGACTTGGTTTATCGTTACTGTGACAAACGAAAACACTTTATTTGATGAATCCTTAAAGAAAATTTTAATTAATATCAATCAGGAGGAAAGTTATTGCAAAAATATATGTTGATCCCTAGATACTTTTGATGTGTTTAGTTTGCAAAGGATTTCTCACCGCTATAAACCAACTTAACTTATCTTCACCAAATAAACCACTTTGTAAATCAACCATTTTATCCATGAATCCGAGAACACATTAAACTGTCCACGTCCAATTTGCCATCAAAATAATCAACAAGAGAGAAGACTTATTACGAAATAAATCATCACACAGTTTCTGTCAAGCTTTGACCTAAATCTGTCAAATAAACTAAGTTTATCGAATGCTGCTTTACATACGAAGTTTGGAATATTTATACGATGGACCGATTGCACAATATTTAGTGTGGTTAGTATCGGTGTGTAGTTTCGATTGTGTTTTGTTTTCGTATTTCAGAATTATCCTCTTTTGTTTTGTTGCGTCATAATTGTTTATAGTGTGTTGTAATGAAGGCGTAATTCCGTCATCCGCCAACGCTATGAAATTTAAAAAAAGAAAACTATTGTACTAGTTGCACTCAATAATAAATAACGCAATATCATCTTTATAACACAAAATGCATTTATTTATTTATGTACACACATTCGATATTTTTTTACAGAGTAAAGAGCACAAAGATGCTGCTTATTTCACTAGAAAAATGAGGTAAGCTCATTCTATCGTCGACTTTGTCTCTGTCGCGACTAGAGTCAAGAACATATCCATCTGGCAATAAAAAAAAATCTTCAGGCAGACCTGTGATAGGAGAGTGGAATAAGAAACGTAGACACAGTGTGTAAAGAGACAGAGACACTAATTTAATTATAAGATATTACCTACTAAGACGACATGGTTGGCGCAGTGGTTGAGCGTTCGGCTGCTGCGCTACGTGTCGCGGGTTCGATCCCCGCACGGAACAAATGTTTGTATGGCCTAGAGATAATTGTTCCGGGTCTGGTTGTCTTGTGTATGTGAGTTTTCATGTTTGTAAACGCACCCACGATACAGGAGTAAATCCTAGTGTGGGACAACGTTTTTTATTTTTTATATAAACATAAATAAACTAATTACAATAAACATAGAAATATACATAAATAGATTTACCTACTGGACAGATAATGTTCTTTGAACTTCAAACCCGGATTATATTTTTTCCATATGAACCTTTTTTTTCTGGATAGGTACCTATATAGAATGACTTCTACCGCTTTGGGCGGAACGAAAGGTCAGACTCTTACTGACTAAAATCCATCCGTGTTCCATCTAGTGTCCTTTGCGTTCCAGGGCAGCGGTGACTGTTTCGAGCAAATTCCACAACCCTAGCAGGCATGTCGGCCCTGGAACGCAAAGGGCACCTCGGCTTCTTTGCTGACATGTCTTTGTGGCGAGCGTGGAACACAGCGTGCCGTGGACCCGAGCCTGGTTGTTATTGGACGGCAAGCCACCCATATCTCGCCTTCCGTAGGCCTGGTCCATATGAACCTAAAGTTGATTTTGCTTAGACCTGCATGCAACCTACTAAGCATCATAGTTTTATGATGTCCCGAAAAATAGCTTCACATACAAAGACTTTTTCATCCGACAGCAATAATTCTATGTTTTTTCTACGAACAGAAATGTTAAATAATGGTTCTTAACTTATACAGTGACACAAAACTAATGAAATTCATTTCCCTATTTCGCTAAAAAATATGGCAGTAGGGCTGCACAAGAATTGCTTCAAGCTGGAAAACGTAGAAAAGTAGTAATCATGATGCAGAATTTGGCGACTTGCCAGAAATATGACCGTTTCAAATATAAAATACGATCTGCCTATATTTGTTTTTCTGTTACGAAATCTGCGAGTAGTGGATCCACTTTAGTTTATTATTTATGAAGTTCTAGTGTAAATAGTCATAAATTATGAAGAGAATATGCGAGGATACTTGGAACTTAGTTAACTTGTTGATAAACTCTTGGACTCCACTCTTGCAGTAGGGTAAGTACGTATTTTAGATCTAAACCCTTGATTTTACATTTAAATAGGGAATATCTATTCATCATTTGCCTAGCCTTTTCCCAACTATATTCGGGTCGGCTTCTACGATGGATGGATTGTGTGAGGAGTGATATGAAAGAAAAAGGAGTTAGTGATAGCGTGATGGCTGACAGGACAGAATGGAAGAAAAAACATGTTGCGCCGACCCCAAGTAACATGGGATAAGGGCAGGAAGATGATGATGATTCGGGTCGGCTTCTAGTAAAACTGAATTCAGCTGTGTACTGTCCCGGCTGTCATTTGGAGATCTTTGGCAGTCGTTACGGATTGTCAGAAGCCAGAAAATCTGACACCAGTCTTGCCAAGAAGTACCGTGTTCCCCAGTTAATGGGTTGTGGAGGTCTGGTAGGCAGCCGCTTCACGTAAAATACTGGTATTCAGCTGAATCCGGCTTGACTGGGAGCCGACCCCAATGTAGTTGGGAAAAGGCTAGGCAGATGATGTATGTTTAGTTTCAACAATAATGGCATTTTATTTATTTTAGTCTGCTAAAACGAAGTTTAATGTTATCTTAGGTACCTACTTAGTGTACTTTACTACACCAATTGTTATAACTAAAAAAGCTGAGCTGCTTACCTCGTAAAAATATAAAAGCTTGAGGATACATGTATAGGTATCTCTTTCAACTTAATAATGCATCAAAGTAGTTCCTGGTTACGGTGTTAATTAGAAAACTTATCATACTTGGAACGTGCTTTAAACTCGGTAAAAAGAAAATCGTACTAGCGCCTGACAAATTTTAATAGCAAACTGCTGCGCGCATGCAACTTTTATTTTTTAATCAGGCGTCACGTACAAGTTTTGAATCGAAAAGAACACTGCAACGGAGAATAGCTGCTACATGACCTGTTTTCTTTATTTACTTTAATAAATTATAAGGGAATATAAATTTGTGAAAAGGAATGAAACGTTGTCGCAAAACATACACAAAACTTTTGGTTTTACATTGCACTGAGCGTGTTGTATGTTTCAAACTGGGTATTTATTAAATGTATTTGTAAACTTTATTGGTTTTTACATGGTAGGTATTTGGTAAAATTTCGGTTCCTACCTACTTTAATGTTCAACAGACAGGCATATTGCTTCCTTATGCTGATTTTTTTTTCCTTAGATTATATTTTCCTAAATATCATTTTTCATATACAGATAGTAAAATCATAGTAGGTATGTTAACTACTATGATTTTCTGATGATCTACCGACAATTTCTTCCAGAAAATTCTATTTAGGCTCGATACAGACAGCAATATAAAACATTACGACATAATAACGCCGCTAAACATCATAATAATATTCTCTCACTACAATAATTCCTACAACAGTATACCTATAAATAGATAATGAAGTACTTTATGAATCATAACGTACACAAAGACAACAATCATGAACACGTGCTGTTTTTACAAAAACATTCATTTTGTTTGAACTTCATTAATTTATTTTTATTATTGCGCAATTAATTTAATAATATTGGCGATTGATTTTATGGCTGTTTGTTTTGGAATTTAATTACATTACTATATCTATTTCAGGATTAATTGTAACGTAGATCTTTAGTAAGTACCTATTAATTGTACGGGCAAGGTCAATGGCCTTTGTATGCACTTAAAATATATGTCAATGCATTTGATTTTTGATATGATTAGGTAGGTACTAAAACTTTTTTCCTGGAATGTTTATCGAATACCATAACGCTAAACTTGGTGTTTGATATAACCTTATACATAAAAACGCCAAAAGTATAGTAAATATTCGTAAAATTTTAGTTCCAACCAAGTACGTTAGTAAGAAATACTTTAACAGTGCAATCTTTACGCACACGCATATTATTATCTCATATTAGAGCATAGAGATAATAGAGCAGTGGTGGCCGAGTGGTAACGGCCCCGACTTACCTACGAATTGAAAGTCGCGAGTTCAAACCCAGCCAGGCGCATTAATTTGTGTAATTAATTTCATCACCACTGCTCTCAAAACGGTGAAGGAAAACACCGTGAGGAACCCGGCATGTCCTAGAACCAAAAACTCGAAGACATGTGACATTCACTAACCCGCACTGGGCCCGCGTGGTGGATTACGGTCCATTCTTTCTCCTAGAGAGGAGGCCTGTGTCCCGGCAGTGGGAACGTTAAATGGCTGACTCCGTCTCACAAGTCAATTACATTTCAAAATAGTAATAAAAGATCACATACCTCATCAGTGTCTCTTTCACTATCCGTATCGCTGATCCCATCATTCCGCGTCATCCCATCAGCAACATCCGTCCCTCCCTTATCCCTCCAATGCTTCTCGCTCGTCACCGAAAAAGTAAAAGTCCTCTCTCTCCTTGGACTTAAAAGAACTCCAGCAGGAGTTCTGGGACTTCCATACCCGAAGATGTCTAGGTTTCGAGTCGAGAACAGGTCGTTGGTCCTGTCGGATCTTGGGGCGAAGACATCATCCTCCAAGTCTGAATCCAGGGTCAGAGTGAGGGGTGGTGATGATGCTGAGCGTCGACACTGCTGGATTTGTACGGGGGCTGTCTGCGGGATGTCTGATTCGGAGTAAGGGCGCTCTGTGGACAAAGGATATAACGTCAGTCGATGTTATAGAAGCCAATATTATTAAGGTTTTCAACAATTTAGATGGTGACAATTTTTAGGCTCAAAACGAAATTTTAATGTCGGTTTGGAAACATAAGAAGCGATTTTCAAATTCAACCTTTCTACGCATCGCGATCGAGTGAAAGTTTCCAAAAGATTAGAAGCATTGTCACGTTATATGGTTATGCTTATCCTCTATGGAACGTAAAATCACGTAGAGAGAAAAGACACACGAAATATCAACTAGGCGTTGACATAGATTTACATCTATCTAGTTTTGTTGGGCAAAACTGTTCAACTGAATTAGGTTAAATAGATCAACTTTCAGAACGACGAACCGCCTCTGGATAAAACTATCCGCAATTAATTCACTCAACTCACGAACAATTTCTCCTTTTCCATTTTTGGCAACAGGTCATAATTAAATGCAGCCTATCTCCACAAACCAGACTATTAAAGTTAAAATAACATTCAAAACTATATATCTGTTGTAAATCAAAATGTTTATTAGCAGTATCGCCTACGTTGCGCACAGCATAATGTTCACGTGGGTTGTGACAGTGCCTTAGTTTTGGGCGTTTTATTTTTAGCGAGGTTCCCGACATTGAGGTCCGTTGTTTCTTTTAGTTTTTTCTACTTATTTTCCTTTTAAGTTTCTCTGTTTACCATTCGTTGCAAGTGGTCGATGTTCTGACATGTGAAGATCTTCCTCGACGTTTTGTATTTTGATCTACAGACATTATACAATTTTAAATCTCAGCAGTCTCTTTTGCTAATTTTAAAACTGTGCTAACAGTCTGACACCAATAAAATTTTTACACCATTTACCATCACATTATTTACTAGATTCTGGTAGTGTCTTGACTCGCTTGACAGTCGAAAAGAATTACTAAGTGAACATATTAATGCCGGAATAAAAAATAAACTATTTCTTAATCCAGGATATAGTCCGTTCAGCGATTAAAACGTGAAGAAGCAATAAACAGACAGGCATATCGGACTAGGATTGCAATTCACTAGAGACTACGTTTCATTAAAGACGAAATATTACTTTTTGAGTTACATAGTAACATTTGGGCTTTAGTGAAACGTAGTCATAATCATCTGTGTTTACTTGTCTGTTGTCTTCAAGAAAACGATTTCTTATAATGCTTACTGATTCAAATTCAATCCTCGAGCAACGACGATAAAGTCACCACGAAAAGTAACTATTGAGCGAAAATATCAAGTTGGCAAGACATGATTTTTTCGTTTATATTTCTTTACCCGATTCGAAACCCGAGTAAATCGTAAACCAACACCACAGTTTCAGGAGAAGACAATGACAACTCAAAGTTTACAACTTCTTAAATGTTTGGATATTGGGAAGGTGTTATTTTCTCCAAAAAACAATTGTGGTCATTCTGTAACATAACGTCTCTTTGTTCGTACGTGTGGTCAAAACAATAGGGTCTGACCACAGAAATGTGCAGTAGCTAATGATTTTGTTGTCCAATAACTTTTTATGTGTGGTGGAAACATAAATGTAGACTTTGGAATGGAATGGAAGGAAAGTATAGCGTATGGGTTCTGAAGCCTTGCTCCTGGATAGCTGAGCTAAACATATTGGCCGACATTCCAAAACGTAAACTCTAATTCCATCGGAACATCAAATTGTCAATAAAACTGAACAATAAAGTACAAAGGACTATTAATAAAAGCACTTTTTGGTATTTAAGCTCATTGCTGTCTAGATCTGCTGAAATAGTTGTGATACAGTTTTAGAAATTCAATTTTTGTAATGACTCGACAGATAGATAAGCTTAGTTGTAAGATACGAACCACAGTTGACGCATCAACTAAACAGTTGTCCTCAAGTGATAAAATTACTTTGAGTTACACAAAAAAAAAAACCACCAATTACACAAAAAGTAAGGGAAGTTAACGGTGTTCTGTTTATTGTGGTATATAAAGATAAGAGAAAAATACTGCTTAGCAAGATCAATAGCGAATTTTCGTCTGATTGCCATGACATCAAACAACCTACACCAACAAAATGTAAAAATAATGACACTTCAAAAAAAAAACCACCAACCCCGTGCAATACAGTCTAAGAGATAATAATTAAATTACATTTTCAAACATGAATCATTCTTAAAGAACAATGTCGAATAATAAAAGAAGTTCTTAATCGTTGTTACGAGTCGATTAGCTTGATTAACAGGTATCATCATAAATATTGGAAACAAAACGCCTCGGGCTACATTCTGATGTGCTTGACTTGAGATTAATATTTCGAATAACTTTTATATCTCTGTAATTTATATCTGGATGTTTTTGTCGTGTTGATTGTATGAGTGGCAAATTCGGCTCGTGAAGTTTGTCTGATACAAGTTTACCAATAAGTTCTGTTGGCAGACAAAGTTCCAAGGGTCACTATAGAAAAAAATACTACAGTCAGTACAGTGGTTTGGCACATTAAAAACATTTTTTAACTTCTTTAAATCTCATTTTCAATTATTATACCTAACTGTGGCTTGCGATCACTAGCTAAAAGCTGTAAGCACAAAATCATAGACATTGACCGCCTTATTCCAAAACAAGGTTTTTCTTTAAACCAGGTTTAAACCATTGAGCCAGGGTTTGTAATTTGAATCTTATTCTGACATGATCAAGATTCGAAATACAAAACCGAGCTCAATGGTTTAAACCTGGTTTAAAGAAAAACCTTGTTTTGGAATAAGGCGGTGAATGTTTGAATGAAAACTTGACGCATGTCAATACAAAATATATTTTGGCCTTTTGAACTGCAAGCAAAAATTCATAATTTTTCAATTAGATAAGAAATCAACACACATCTGGTTTCACTTAATGTAAGCTAATAAAAGTAAATACTGATAATTTTTGAAGGGAACTGTCAATTGTTAAACAGGTTGTAAAAAAAGAATTAAAGCTGTACATATTGCATTTGATACTCATGTGAGTATCAAATGCAACAACTCAACAGTTGAACATAACAAAGACTGTGCTTAATCAACATTGCAAAAAGCTAGACCCAATCATTCAAAACAGTCGCAATACAATTTATCACTTCAGGTAGCATTCGGACTAGCTTTATTTGACCTTATTTTTAAACAAAACAAAGACTCCATGACAGAACAAAGAAAAGCAATTTGTTATCAACAATATCGATGGAGCGAGTACCAGGCAAACAGGAGCGACGAAGAAGTCATATACAAAATATATAAGAAACACAAATTAATAAAATCTTGGGTCCGTCCGCAAGCGAAACCCGTTTCCATGACACACGTGCAGCGAGCGACCGGTGGGGGACAGAGATGGAAATATAGCTCTGCTGCTCTAGTGCAACGGTAAGAATTGTGTGGACCTTGCAACTTGGAAATATTCTTGAAATTTTACGTTGCATAAAGTAAAACTTTGACAACGGCGATACGTCACATACATTCTTTTAGTTGTAGTTTTCTCGTTTACGCAAATGAACTGTTTGACCAACTTTCTTCTTCCCAATACACATTCGAACTGCTGTAAATATAGTAAGAAACTATATCCCGTTCGTTAAATTGTATTCAAAAATAAAATTCTTTAAAAAAATCCTATCATTACAGCTTCATCAACGTCCATATCCAAACCAATCATCATACAGACGTAAGGTCTCTCTACAAACAAAATTATTCTCTGTCGGTAACATTCTTATAAATCCAAGTTTGCTCTTGAATATTTGTAAATTAACTTCGGTTGTAACTAAAAATAAACGGTCATCTATCCACACTATGCCAACACAATGCACCAATAGGCGAGTCTGTTCGTTTTTTTTGTCTTATCCACGCTAGATGCGTAACACAGGTGTCCCTAGCTTACGCCTATTTACAATATCACAGCTATCAGTATTATTATTACCCTGGCCATATGCTAGGGTGGAATAGATTTGGAAGGGACAGGTACACAACACGTTGTCTCAGTGTAAAGTATTGTCGATAGATGATAGAAGGACCAAGATGAAAATACTCTTTGAATTGGAACTTATTTGAGTGGTGAAGGATGAATTGATTCATATCTTAAGGTGATACTTTTGGTTGCGGAATTTGTTCGACAGAGTCACCGCAGCCCTGGAACGCAAAGGGCACAAGAAGGATGGGTGGGTGGGTTTTAGTCAGTAAGAGTCTAACACTCCCTTCCGCTCCGCCCAGAGCAGGAGACGTCATTTGATGATTTACCATCCAAAAAAAATAAAGGTGATACTTTTAAAATACAAATTTAAGCTCAATGTGAAAATAGTGCAACATAATGGTTTTTTCAAACCATAGAAAAAGGAAGTAAGACGCCAGTACTATTCTGAAAGATTGCTCAACAGATAAGTTCAGACCATAAATCAAAGTAACAGCGAAATTTAATCCACCAAAACAATCTGCAACAGCAACAAACCGGTCACCCATCAATTTACAAACTACGTTGACAATTGCTTAACCTCTTCTTCTAACACCCACATTTAATATTTCACTTAAAGACAATAATTATTTGTCTACAAACTAGTAATACTTGTTTTTAGAACGACTTAAGCTGTGGTTTCACTGCGACGACTTTGACGGCCGATAGTGTATCGATACTTGATTTATGTCTGTCGTAAAACTGACCGTTTTATTGGCTTTTGCGTTTGATGCTACTTCTATGTTTACTTTTGAACAAAGTATAATAGTCGTTTTAAATGTTTTTATTTTGCCGCAAGTCAGTGTGAAGTTTGCTGTGGTGAAGGATAAATGGGGATATCCATTGCGGAAGTTTGAATTTGATATATGTTATGTTTTAAATTTAGGTTAGTCAAGTTTTTGTGGTCTCTGGCGATTTCCATCAGGGATTTTTGTTAAATAAATAACTAGCTTTCATTTATTTATCTATAGCTGCATCAAAATCAAAATGGATAGCAAAAACATATTCTCTGAAAAGGTAAAAAAATGACGCCACATATGATGATATGGAAGTGGATTTGGCAAGGGCAATCAGAAAAATACTGGAAACGTTCAATAATTAGGTGATAATCTTACGAGTAGCAAACCGTTACATTGAAAACGTTACGTTGAAAATTGGCACGCAGCAACTGTCATTGTTAATTATTCTTAAAACAAATCCCTACAACTCTTTCCAACGGAACTTGTCTCACAATAATAATTAACCATTTAGTCGTCTTAATGAAATCCCCCTCGCAGGCGACCAAAGACTTGCACAAACCCCACATTAAGCGTTTCCAACGAAAGCTGTTATCTGCTGTCATTACTATGAATTACATACGAATTAGCGAATTTATGTACCGCAAGAGTGAACGAGTGATGAAATTAGAACCGTTTGGCTGTACGTGCTGAGGTTAACTTTTTTTTGTAATGGATGCTGAAGTTCTTATTGATTTATGTCAAGGGTTGCTTCCATTTTATCTTCACCACATATTATTTCATCATCCTATTTGCTAGTTTTAATGACTATGTTTCAGAATGCTAGTAAAATGAGATTGTATTCGTTTCCATTGCTGTCCGTCAGTAAGTCACTGAGTTCCCGGGGTCAGATAGAGTTAATGAGGAAGAAAAAGTATATTATGAGACAGTTGCATTTGCTTATATTGCAAGATACATTTCTAAGGTATGTTATGTCCTTTAGGTATAGAATGAAGAGAAATGGTCCCAAATTTAAACCTTGTAGAACTCCAGATTTAGGCAAAGAAAAAATTTAGTGTTAGATTATGAAAACTTTGAAGTTGCGGTTGGAAAGATAATTTTGTATAATTTTGACAAATGACAGAACACTGACTCCTATTCAGGTTTAACGTTCAACTGGTACTTGACACACAACATCCAACAATTACTCACTCTAACGAACTTCAAACAGATATTCCCACAAAATCTTGTTTCAATTCCACACATCACTGACCAATGACCAAAACATTCGTGATTCTAAATCTATTTTGTCTCAGACCCATAATGTTTTGTCCCAAAACCGTCTGTCCCACAATGATTTGTCCGAAAACCGTTTGTCTCACAATAGTTTAAAGGATTATATCAAAAGGACATGGTGACTTGACACAAATGACCATCGCCAGTTCAGTGATTAATCGTTTGTTGATTTCAAATTTCGAATCACGTTTCGGATTTGGGGTTCAATACGTGATTGAAACGTTTATTTTTTGGGAGGTGAGAAAAAGTGTGGATGCAATAAGTAAAGGGATTGAAAAAAAGCCATATATTGTTGATGGAGATGTATTAACTCACTAACATTTTTTTAGTCAAATAGAAACTGATGGAGTTTGGTCGGACTTAAACGTAAAAGTAAAAGTTAGGAAATGAACCAAACAATACTACAGTGTAAACTTTTCAAAGCCGTTTTTTATGCAGTCAAATGCAACTGCAAACTCTAGGAAGCGCCAACTTGTAACGAGAGTCTATTTATCTGTAACTAAATGTCAAAAAATAGAGATGCAATAAATACAACTCACTTAATTACACCCCACTTCGTAACTCTTCAAACGGTCCTAAAAGACGCAGAAATCCCTAAGGCAAAAGCAATCACTCGTAAAATGTGCAGCTAACCGCAGACAGAAGTTGGTAAGACTGGTCAACTGCGTGCACCTATTTCAATCACTGTGATTACAAGAACGGGTTCTTCTAACAGTATATCGGAGCATAGGATTAAGTACTTAACAATAATTATTACGTATAATGAATAATTTCTAGAAGGGAGGCTATTGCAAGTAATAGGGAGTTGAGAAATGGCTTCTGAGATTTTTTGATGTGAAATGTATGTAAGTCGTGTTTTAGTTTATGACAGCTTTTTTATTTAGTTCCGTGGGATTGATGCTTTCTATTTCTTTTCATTTACTATGATTTTATGATTCTTTTTCCATCTGTCTTGTGTTATATTAATTCATTCAAAACTCTTCTTATGTCACTACAAGATTTGGTGACAATCTACTATTTGATCTGTGTAATGAGAAAAAGAAAGAGAGAAAGTCAAGTCAATTAATTTATTTCAAGTAGACAATTAAAAGGCACTTTTGAATGTTTAAGAAGTTTGAAAATAATAATATGATAGTGGCTATAGTTGTCAATTCGCAAAAAGTAGATTCTCATGACGAAAGACGTACTAGAAACTCTGTAGAACTGTTTTTGACTTACATAGATATGCCAGACGAGTGGTACTTCTGACCTCAGTAAATATACACACAGAATCAAAAGCAAACCGCTGCCTTATAGCCATCTAAATAGGTAGAGATGTTTATCCCATTAGTCCAATAAACTTTTGATGATTAGTGTCAAGACATATGCTCCTGCAATTTTACACCCACCATTTAATACTCCCTGTGGCTGACTCTAACTGTACCCTCTTCAAACAGAAGCGGCCTTGTACATCTCCAAAGAAAGATTACTCTGAATTACAAAACTAGTGATATAATACCAGAACATGCTTCAAACCATTTCCTCCAAATTAAACGTAATTAAATAATTGATTTACAGCAACACAAATAATTTTCTAAATGGCTCCAAATAAGAAATAAAGCTGTACAGTAAACGGTTAGACAATTACCTATAATTGTTGATCCCATTCGCTGTGATACTTCAAATGATACAGAATACATTATTAAATCCTATCCGACCATCACTTTGACCATAACATTCAACATTAATATTTTACTTAATGACTACCAAAGATGTAATTTCTACTATCGAATGTATTTCGTTGTTACTATTTTATTTGTGTCTATCAATTTTGGGAGTGCTCTCAAAATTTCGGAATCGATTATTTTAATAGGAATGGTTATTTTGTTTAACATTCATATATGTAATTTGATTTTTTTATTTAGGTTTGAGGATTAATTTACTATTTTATTTTTTAACGCACCACTCTATAAAATAGCATTTAAAGTAATACTAATAGGAATCTAAAAATTGTTGACCTTTTGGACTTTAAACATTCAAAAAACTATGATCGACTTGTTAGATTCAACAATAGTACTATCAAAGACAACCACAGACACAAAAAAACCACTCCAATACCTTGAAAAATTGGCAGCCCTCCAGAAAAACAAAGCAATAACAACCTAATTCATAAAACCCTTTGCTAAACAGAGAAAAAACAACATTACAAGGACCGTATAACCAAATGATGCGCATTTGAGAACGCACTCGCGTCCAGACGTAGCATTGTATGCAGATGCAAGTCAAGCCTCAAACTTATTAATTATCTTGGCTGAGCACAGCACTGAATAGTAATTAGTTTTCTACGATCTGTCAATGCAGACGAGCGACTGTTTGATGACAACTTATTTGAATGGAATTGTAAGTAATTGGGTCTGATTTATTTATTAGGTCAGGCATATATTGAAAGAGGTTGCGGAAATGGAAGGAAAAAGGGAACCAGTAAAAGTTTTTGCTTTATGGTATTTTTAGGTCATGAAGAATTAAAGTAATGAATATGGGACATTATGTTCTTAGGTAAGCTCTTTATCATGCTTTAAAATAGAAGTAGAATTAATTGTGTATTCTGTAAGAACTATTACTTTAATTCCTGTGTTATTTATATTATTCCAAGTTTGACGTTATTCTACACTGGAGAAGCCGTCAAGTCCTTGTTCAAGTATTAGTCTTGTCTGTGAATATAGAATCCCAGTGACAGGACATACGTGTTCCCTTAGACGTGGAATCAGCTTCAACAGGCAAACGAGAGGTAGTCTTACTGCGTATCCTCCTACACGTTTCCTTATCTCAAGTTTCTAAACACTATATCTCGCAAAAACCGTAAACTTGCATAGCCAACTAAAATATTACTCACTCATTACTCCCTCGTTCGCGTAACACTTACTCACTTCAACAATACCTTTCTTATTTCCAAACAGACAGAAGATTAATGATTTTAAATTTAAAGCCAGTTCACGGTTGCCGATAAAAAATCGCTGGTTTGTGTTCACATTTTACTTAAAGGAGTAAAAACGCCTGGCTACCGTACTACGTAGCCTTTCATATGTAAATTTTTTGAGCTATTGTTGAGCTGATGTATGCCAAAGATGAAACTTAAAGCATTGTTTGACTTGTACTTATTGTTGGTACTTTTCTCTGGTTTATGTGGAGTTTTGAAGGTGTGTCTATTATTGTTGGTAGACTAGTTGGAACTTATATTTTGTCTCAGTTTTAGGATGCATCTTTTTTCGTTTCTCCAGGTGAGCGATCTTCTGACCTCAATATCACCTGATAGGAAGCGCACGAGCAGAAGATGGCGGTTTAATCCAGACTTAAAACCGTTTTAAGTCCATATTTGGGGACGAGGTTAAAATTCTTCTGGGTAAGCTCATTCCATCGTAGACTTTGTCTTTGTCACCTGCGACCTAGACTAGAGTCAAGAGCAAATCCATTATTTTCACAATAAAAAAAATGAACTTCAGAGAACCTATGGTCTTGGGCATAATCGAACTGTTTATTTCTGCAATTGATAAATATTTTGATTTGCCTCCTTTGTATGAAGGTATAAAAATCTTCCATTTAGCCTTTTGACTATTTCATTTTTTACAAGAAATTCATAATTCGTTTTCAATTCTAAGGTCTAATATTTTGTCTGTTTCTTGTCTGGCCATATGTTGGATTTGATTTCATATGCAATATTTAGTGGTAATCGTCTACCACGTGACATCAAATACTGTGGGAATTATCAGCCGCTTATTTAGGTGCTCTTTCTTCTTTTGACTTTATGTAGTAGTAAATTACCAGTAAGTTTCTAGTAATTTTAAATACAATTTTACTGCTCATCGACTCGATCTACTGATGTTTCCAAATTAATAATGTAAGTTACTTTCACACACATTGATCCATTGTTATTAATTAAGTATATAAGTTAATAGTTAGAAAATTTGTAAATTTGTGAGTACTATGTACCTAATCATCAAACTTAATAATTTTACCTATGATAATATTACTACAAAGTAATATTAGATCAATGGTTTAACTTACATACACTTGGATAACACTACTATACTACTAATAGGTTTGTACCTATTAGTAGTATGTAAGTTAATCCATTGATTCATGTACAAAATTATTGCAAAACTTATTGAAAAGAGTAACTATGAAGTATCTTGTCCATCTTTCTCCATAAGAATCTTCTTTTTGCGAATGGACACCAAGATATTATTTTACTGTTTTAACAGTCAAAAACGCCTTTTGATGATAAAGTTAATCACGCTTCAATAACAGTAGGGATTAATTGGATGAATCTTAGTTCACAGAGAAACTATTTCCTCGATTAGGACATATACTTTTTATCTCATTTTCACTTTCCTAGAGAAGAATTTTCGACTTTCACGCACTCAAAGCTATTTTGATAATAATTAATCCAATATAGCTGGATAAATAATATCAATATAATATAACTTATATCTATTTGTCGGCATTCACAATTTGAAACACCAAATTGATGATTAAGTATCGTACAAAGCTTCTTTTAAAACAGGGATTTTAAAAGAAACATAACACAAGTTGCCAAAAAATTGGCCCGTATCAATTCAGGTTGCTGCGGTAACATCCAATACAACATAACCTTTCGTACGAAATCATCGCAACTGTCAGTCACGCCCGTATTCCAAGAGATTATGGATTGCCTCTGTTTTTGAGAATACATATTTTTAGTCCAGACTTTGTGCCCGTATACGAAATTCAAAACAAGGAGCTGCGGTTTTTAAATTTTGCTGAAGCACTAAATCTTTGGATACTTTTTTTGTGGTTTGTAAAATAACAAATTACCCAATTTGTTTTTTCGTTCATCATCTTGGCTTTTGTTCCGTTTATTTTGTTCAGGTTGGTCAGCTTCCACAAAAGGTAGCATTGTACTTAATATACATACCTACTCAAAAGCAAACAAAGTGGGGAAATTGTTATTTTGATCATTGCAACCAGGGCCCCAAGTCTGCTATTTTTATAATTGTGTCATTCGAACACGATCCCATTGTCATTTTGCTAAAATTTTGCAACCTGCTAAATTCATCATTCATTGGTTGGTCAATGGTCTCATAATACTTTTTGATAACAGAGCTATTAAAAGCAATGTCTGCACAATAACGTCCTAATGGTAGGTCACTGATCAAAGGAACTGTCAAAATTTTAGTAGATTACTGCATACGTCTGTCATTCATTCGTCATTATGTACGAGATTACCATTCTATGCCATTTCTTTCAATGGAGTGTCAGTGGTTGACCATTGGAAAGTCATAGTGACCCTTTTAATTAGTAGATTACCAAACTTGTAAAAATCAACCATTATGAAATCAATGATAGACCATTCTGACACTGTTGTAATAGCAGACTTGAGGCCCAGGCATGCCTGTGATCCCCGAAGGTCGACAGTGGCATAGCTACATACATGTACCACATTTCGCCAGTCCTTCACATCTACTAGGACTAGGAGGTTAGAACCACCAACAGGGCACAAGACCAAAATTCAAGTTACCACTGAACATTCCAGATGGAAATCCAAAAAAAACTAGGTAAAATACTATCTGAACTCTCACAGATGATCATGCAAAGGTATATTTCACATCATGACTTAAAAACGAAGCAGATTATCTCCTTAAGATCTTAATTTAATTCTTAATCTACTTTTTATGTATTAAAATCTTTTGCAGAGAGTATCGATGCGGTTTCATTTTACGAGTGTTATAAACTATAAAAGGGAGAGTCTATGTCGTGATTTGTAACGACGGAGATCGCGTAGGCGTTGTGCTGGCTACCGTGCTGAGGCGTAGTGTTGTTACTGCGAAATGTCGATAGATAGGGCAAAGGCGACGACGACAGGAGTTCCTGAAATTCTATTTGCAATAATGCAGATGTTTTTGTAATATGATATAAAAGGTTTGATTGAGATAAAGGCTTTGTTTTGTAGTAAGTTGAAAGACTTATTTAAAGTGGCTCTTTGGTTTTAAATAGCTTACCGTCTTTTTAAATAACCTAACAAATATATAAATAGAGTTAATTATGTTTTCACACCCAAATCCTAAACCGATTTTAATTAAATTTGAAAAAGACATTTCTTTGGAAAAATCTATATTTAGGCAGGTCAATCGCCAGTTTATTAAAGAAGTTAATTTAATTGATTATATATTTAATCTTTCAGCAATTTTTCAGAAATTGCGATACGATACTACACAAAACCTTTAAAGTGCAAAATTATCTTACTAGTTGTTGACAACAGTCCTGAAACGTCAGACTGGGCCCCAAATCTGCTATTTTTATAAATTTGTCATTCCAACACGATCACATTGTCATTTTGCTAAAAGTTCGTAATCTGCTAAATTCATAATGGTCGATCATTGGTCGGTCAATGGTCTCGTAAAACTTTTTGATAACCGAGCTATTAAAATAAATGACTGCACACGACGTTCTAATGGTTGGTCACTGATCAAAGGAACTGTCAACATTTTTGCAAATTACCGCATACGTCTGTATTTCATTTGTCATTATGTACGAGATTACCATTCTATGCCATTTCTTTCAATGGAGTGTCAGTCATAATGACGCTACTATGTTAGTAGACTACCAAACTTGTCAAAATCGACCATTATGAGATCAATGATCGACCATTCTGATACTATTGTAATAGCAGACTTGGGGCCCTGGTCCTTCCACTTTCACGTGAACACCTGTTTCGTTATTAATCATTAAGGGTCTTCATTATCGATAAATTAACGGTGTCCTCGCTTTATGTATGGACGTCGTGTCGTACGGGTTATGGAAGATTACATGTTTAAGTATGTTTCAGACCGCTGTGAACTTTGGCAGAAATTTGTTACTTTATTACTGTCTATCGATGATTTTCTAAAGAATTTACGCATCTTATGTAAACAATTTGGATAAGGTATGGATGTGTTTTGTTGTGTTTACATGGTATAGTTTTATTATATATAGATACTAAATAATGTTTGGCAGATTTTAATTATCTTTTATACGTAAGATATTTCTTGTAGAGTATTTATTAAAATTCAATAATATTGCTCTAAAACACCAGTAGAACAGAATAACAAATTATGATAAGCCATAACGATAGATCAAGCCAATTTACAAACATAAATTCATAAAGCTCAATTAATTACACCTAATAAATAATTCAAACACACTTAATGAAACAAGAAACTAGATCGAACTGGGCTCAATAATTAAATGATAAGACATCATAATTTGCTAAAGAAAAAAAAACCATTCAACTCATCAGACAGACGTCATCGTCTCAAAGAAAGAAAAAAATAAAAACAAAAAAGCATCGATATCGGCACAGCACATCTCTAAAGGCCAGTGACCCAAAAAAGGTACGGAGTGAAAAAAAAAGATTATATTTTATTTTCAAGATACAAGTACTATCAAGGCATAAATTAAAGCTTTTATTATTTTCTCTTTTTCTTGCACCACGTGTATCGATGTAAGCACAGAGGCTTGGCGACTTGTATGGTCAGCAGAAAAACTTGTTTTTGTTTTTTATTTTAGTAGGACAAGGTAAGGCTTTCTGCGGGTTTTCACTGTTTTTAGAGATGCGTAAAGTGTTATGATGACTTGTTCACTGAAAGTATTTCGCCATTGGGTTAAATAATTTAATGAAATGTTTTTTTTTTGGGTTTGAAAATCAATAATTACTGTGTAGTATCGATATCAATAATTACTGAGCAGTCTGTATTTTGCATTTTACCTACTTGTTTGATAGTTATTAAATCAAACTCACAAAATCACAATGTCTATTTTTAAATATTTACTTGCAAGATGTTTGATATTATAAAAAATGGAATCAGGTATCGGATTCACAAAGACGAAATTTCCGTTTTACTTTTTAAACGTGAAGAACCCACACAGCTCGAGTTTCAAAACGAGTAACCTACTAAGAAACACTGCAATAATTACTAACAAATCAACTAACAAACAAACTGCTGTCCCTACAATATCACGATTATTACCGTTGAGTTACGTATAAACTGGCCCACTACTGGCCTTACGCACTGCGCATGTGCGAGTTTAAACTTCGAACACAAGCGTGTGTGTGTGACAAGAAACTTGTTGTTCGCTGCGCAAGAGCATGCGTACGTTGTTTTTAATTTTCTATTAGATTTATTTGATGTCAGAGATTTTATGGGTGCCTGTTTATATTGGTAGGTTTTGGTTGGAGCTGATAGTGATTTAAATTCATTTTATTCTTGTTTTGACTGTGTAAGGTAGTGTGGTAAATTCAATTACACGATGGTCGTAAATTATTTTTATGAAAATTAAAAAAAAAGTCTGAGTCCTTGGAATAATTTTGAAGTATCGATTTCTGAAGCCAAAATTTCTCGTTGCTGAGCTTTTATGATACTTTTCTCAAAAAAGAATGGCGAACAGCGAAAATTAGAGAAAGCAAGTATTTTTTTCCAGATTTTCATCAAAAATGAAGATTGGATTTTCTACGGCCTATATAAATAATGCTTTACATTTACATAAAACTGGTCTCAAGTCATAAAAATCTATTACAGACCACTAAAACAATAACCGCAGCTCACTACAAAAAGAAAAAACAAAACAACACACAAACAAACATATCTAAATATAACACTGCATACAATTTTACTGCGACATGTACCGTTAGCAAAAACAAAAGGCATACGACACAAACTTACTAAAAAATACTGTTGTTTTTTCCTGTTACGGTATTTAAAGCTTTATTTCCTCAAAGATAAGTGTCGTGTGTCAGTTTTTTGTGGGAAAAAAATATAATGGTTTCCAAAGTAGGTATAATCTTAAAACGAGAGTGTGGCAATACAAAAATAATTTAATGACAGCGATATAGTCTCAAGATCGTTGTGATTATGTTATGTTGGTCGCTGTTGCATGAGTTCTAACTCGCATATGATTGTTTTCAAGTGGGACATTAGTGTTGAATTATATGTATGTTCATTTCAACCCGACTACGGAAAATTAAGGAGTAAAGAGTTTGACAATCTGTGCAATCTGTGCGTTTGACATGCGTGTATTTTATTTTATTTATTTATTGGTTCACCAACAATTGTTTACACTAGTTTTGTGTTAAAAATATGCAATAGATTATTACGAAATATTAAACTATACGAGTAAATACCGCATGCATATGAAAGTAGTACTAAAAATAAAATAAAAAAATACTAATCTAGTTCAGTAAAATACTAAGAGGTTAAAATAAAGTAAAAAAAAGTGCATCTATTGAATAGTAGATGTTTTTTGAATTAACTATATATTGATTTTTCTTTTTTAGATTATTACTGTACAGGGAGTTGTTTGTTATTGGTCAAGTAGAATTTTAATTGTTTTTTTTTAGTATAATTTTTTAGTTTCAACAACCAAAGATTTGTTTTATAGGTCAAATTGTAGCAGCGTCACAAAAGCCCAGTAGGTAGCCGTACCATTATAATGGAAGTTCCTTAATAAGCCCATAGCTGCTTATAAACGCACAATTATTATAACTATCATGAATTTAGATAAAATATTAAAGCTGTGATTTCAAGATTTATTGTATTTTTTAAACGCACCCACGATACAGGAGAAAATTCTAATGGGGAAACTTTTTTTAGAGCAAAGTAAAGTATTAAGAGGTATTTTTGGTACTTAATATTGCAAATAGTTGAAGAATAGCCACAAACATTTTAAAAAGCCACAAAGATAACATAAACTAAAGGCACTAAAACCACGCAAGTATATAAAAATAATGATTATATTGTTCTATTAAATTCTAGACGAAGCCAATAAGCCTGTTAATACGAAACCCGTATTTAATAATAATAAATTACTACAAAAAGAAAAGCCCAGTAAACTAATCTTGAATAATACGATTTTACGCACAAGTGTGTTTAGGGTGACATTATTTCATTCTATCCCCAAATAATAGCCGATAATACTGTGTTGATTATGTTACACCGCAGTGCACAAGACTGTAAGCTTACTGTTTATTTATTTACGAGAAATAAAATAATGGACGCGTAGTATGAGTATTAAGCTATAGTTCTTTTTATTTTTTAATTGAGTTTAACTTTGATTAAAACAATCATGAAAATAGTCTTCAAATTTTAACCATGATGATGTGAAAAACGATGAGACGGTACATTAAATAAAAAAAACCTGTTCAAAATATCCAAAATGCGGTGTATGATAATTTACATTTACCAAAAATAGCCAAAACCTCCCCCGGTTCCCTCATACAAAATAGTAAAAACAAAACATCTCAAATCCATCTAGAAACAGCATCCACAAAAACAAAACCAAAAAAACTGCGCAGACGCATCATAACACTCGTAACCTACGAAAACCAAAAATAACAACTAACCTAATAACTTTAATTGGTAAGTTAGTCTAAAATATAGCTAAAAGCAACGAAATAATTTTGGCTTATTTCGTTGCTTTTAGCTATATTTTAGACAGGTTGTACAAGAGCAACAAAATGAAATAAAAAAAAAGATCCGTCACGAACATAGGCGAGGGAGAGCAAAAAGAAAAAAAAAACACAACATAAGTTCAACGTTTATTTTGGTTGCGTCCTTTTCGCACGCTTACAGTTACGATATCTGCCTCTCTTTCTATCGGGCCGAGCGTTGGACACCTGTGCTTTAGTTTCCCCTGAGTACCAACGACCTCTGAGGGACAGCGAGACGAAACGTCATATGTAGACAGTCTGAAGTACGGAATATTGCGTCTTAACTTTTTTACTGACGGTACATTATAAATGCATGTTGTCATAATTACAGATGCGTCGTATTTCGAAGTAAAGCAATCATTGTCGTATACCGATTTGATTCGTAGCAAGATGGAGGTTTTTTTTCTGGTTTAATACGTTATACTAATGTATCCTCATAATAATGAAAGTGGCACACCTGTTTACTAATCCTATTGTTAGAAGCTCAAAGGAAGTAAATTACGGAGTTTTTGGTGCAAAATCGTAGTTTTTTTTTGATGATTTTTGTAAAGGAAAAATAGGGCGTGATGGTTTTTTTTTGCGCTGTGTAGAAAAAGTAGGTTTTGTGTCAGATGTTGTTTACGCGATGAAGGGTAAACTTTTGTCAAATTAAGGGCGAATATTTTTTGTTCAATTGCTATTAGGTACTTCTGTTATAAACTCAACAGTATTTCTAATAAGCTCGGTAACAATCCCGATAACATGACCTCAATAACTAACACATATCTAGAGACATCTGTGTTCTAGAACGATGCTTTGAAATGAACTACAATTTAAAAGTAAGATATAAAGTACTAAAAAAAATGACAGGCGACAGTGGAAGAAAATCAATTCCAAGTAATTTGCATATAAAGTATATATTATACTGTACAATATATAAAGAGGTAGTAAATAGTAACTCCGTCAGTCACAAACAAATTTTAACGAGCAAGGACGGAATTGAGAAGGTTTAAATAATTTTCATAATTCCTAAATATTTACACTTTACATTATTTATCTATGTGTGTTTTACAACAGTATTAGCGTTCTGTAAGGTAGGCGACAAGGTGCAAGAAGCAGGGGGCCAATAATCTGCCCTGAAGAACTCCAATGCAAAGTGGAGTTATTTAAGGAAAAAAACTGCCAGGGCAATGTGACTCTCTTGAACAAATTTTGCAATTTTGAGGAACACGGATGGGTTTTAGTCAGTAGGAGTCTGACACTCCCTTCTGCTTCGCCCAGAGCGGAAGAAGCCATTTGATGATTCCCACCCAAAAAAAACAACTATCTCGTAATCTCGATTAAAATTGGCAATACTACTAGGGAACTCCAATTCAAGGTGGGCTAGAAGTAACAAAAGCTACCAGCCAGCTAGTATCTGCATATACACTCCGCAAGCTCACGACCAGTTGTTCAGTTGATACGGCGAGTTCTGGTTTTACGCGAGACGAATGGCGTTTGACCTCCATAGCCCTTGTCCTTGGACAGCCAGGTTTTAGCCGTTTAGTATTCTATACCTTTGGGTTTGCAAGTTTTCTTATATACAGTACCTGATCAAATAAAAAGACAGCAAAAAACTAAAAATATTTTGGGCCTCGCATAGGACAACAAAACAGTTAAATTAATAATAACTAGCAGGGCCCCGCGGTTTCACTCGCGTAGTTCCCGTTCCCGTAGGAAGACGGAGATAAAATATAGCCTATGTTACTCAGGGTGAATGTAGCTTTCTAATGGTGAAAGAATTTTTGAAATCGGTCCAGTAGTTTTTGAGGTTATTCGTTACATACAAAAATATAAAAATACAAATCGTTCCTCTTTATAATATTAGTATAGATATGGAAATTGAAAGTTGACGACACAAAATATCAGTGAGAGGCCAAAAAAGCTCCATCTCAGCATATGCTATGATATTTAAAAGTATGGCATTTAAAATTTGCCCCGAGCAAGTAACTATAGATTTCCATTTTATTTATCGGTGCTAAAATATATTCATTAGAACAGATTTAACTATTCTCAAACATCGACCAATCAACAGAATGCTCCATCAGCTTTACGACTAGTAAAGAATTCATTTCAGCGCAGGTAAACGATAATTACAATGCTTGTTAAAGGCTACTAAGTCATAACATAACACTAACATTGTACTCTTAGTTCTCAATAAACAATTTGACTTTTATTATACTATTTCAAACAGAAATTAATTTCAGTAAGATAGGCGTAAGATTTTAAAAATATTGAAATTTAAAATGAATAACTTTGAAAGTCAAACAAGCATAATTTCGTGTCCAAATCAAACAAGTCATTGTTTGTTGTTGCTCATCCGAAAATAGAACAAGCGAGCTGTCACTATAGCGTGACGAATTTAGACCCGGCGCCTGTCGGGATTGGCATGAACCGTACACACATTTTGGATTCTATTTTAATGAATTTTGAGTTCTTATTTCAGGAGTTAAATAGGCATTGTCCAATATAAGGAAAGTTCGCATTCAAATGATACTTTCAAACTATAAAGAACTAAGTTTCCCTGTCTTTCTGCTGATGATATTGATTGACGCTGAGTTGAAGGTGTATGGACTTTAAGTCCTAGAATTTCTGTCTAACCTCTAAACAAAAAATAAGTATTTTATAGCCTAGTAAAGTCTAAAGAACGCAAGTTGTTTTCAGTATCACATAAAATAGAACTTGTAAAAATCACTTGTTGTCACGTAACTGACAAGACACAACAATTGATTTTATCACCTATTCTTACTCTAAAACTCAAACTCAATATTCTATGCGTCAAACATTTTATTTTTGCAGAACATAAACCCCTTGTATTTTTAAAAAATAATTTTGTCACCGGAACGTTTACGGCTCGGCATGACAGTGATGAGCTATCAATTTATTTAATGACACTGAGTGAACCTGTCACTACTCGGGTTATAAATCTGAAGCGGTCAAGTTATACCTTTGTAAACTAAAAGTATAATTAGTGTACGTTGTTACATTTTATGCCTGTATTTTATTTGCAGTTAAGGATTTAATTTGGTTTGGAAGAAAGTAAATAGAAAGAAAAATATTTAATAGCAACAGAGTAGACAAGCATAATTATGCTAAATGTGTATGCATATAATAAACTAATAAAAAAAAGTTTCAGTATGTAGCAAAGCATTTTGAATTTTTTTTTTTACTATAAATATGAATTCCATGGATGATGGAAGCAATAAGTCACTCATGAATGAACTTTTAAAACCTCATTATCAATGAATTCCCATTCCTAATAAATAAATTTAATGTTTTTCTTATATTTTGCTTCGAGCGTTATATTATGAAGGAAGATACTAAATTATTGTTAAAATGAAGAGTTTATTTATTTGTCTGAACGTGCTTATCTCAGAAAAGACAAGTTCGAATTGAAAAATTATTTCAGTACTGGAACATCACGATACGACCAATAAAAGCAAAAAATGAATGAAAAATATTGCAAAAAGAGGTTTTGTTTCTCTCTTATGTAAAGCAGACGAAGTTGCGCAGGTTAGCTAGCCAAAAATAAAAGAAGACCATTTCATCCCAAAAAAAAGAACAAAACATTTTGCTTTGACTCATCGAAGAGTTTATTGGGTCAAGATTTGAACGCATGACCTCTCAAAAGTCAGAGGTCATCGCCTTCGCTGCTTATGCTTATTGATTTTTACATTATCATAATATTGAAAGCTGTTCTTCTATTCAGTTGCAGGAACTAATAATACTACTAAAAGAATGACGATGGATGAACTGTATGAAACATGATAAATTTAATCATGAATAGAAAATCTTTGAGTTTACCGAATCATCAAAAATAACGCTGGACGAATATCATGTAAAATGTCTATTCTAGACTCAGGAAGGTGTAGTTGGTAAAAACTGCACATTTAAAGTAAGTTTGTTTGTGGCGTTTTCACACCTAAATTACCGAACCGATTTTGATGAATTTTGGTGCAGAAATAGACGGAACCTTGGAGATAGTTATAAGCTATTTTACGCGAGAAAGGCTGCAGGCAAATATAGTGTTGGGCTAATTTAAAACTAAAAACTGGCTAGAAACATTACAGTTACTTTTGTTTACAATTGGTTAAGTTACTCCCCGAAAATTAACATTCTCACTAACGTCATTCAGGATTCAAAGAGCACCAATCCTTTGAAGTTATTGGCATGGCCGTGCGAAAAGCCTAATAAATCCTCTCTTATACACTCAAACACTTATTGACAGGACTGTACTAAAGTGTAAGCCGTAAACGGTCACTGTTTAACACAAACGGACGTACAGCTCATTAATCTGAAATAGCTAGGAAAGCAATGTTTTGGTGGATCGGTAGGTATAGAAAGTGTACATATTCTGTCCAAAATATATGTGAAAACTTGGCGTTGGATTGGTAGTTCTCTATGTTGAGTATACTAATCAATTGTACTTGGCTACGAGTTCGAGAGCCTTTTTGCCGGGGTTGAAATAAATCCATCGATCCATCCATGTCAAACTCTTACTGACTAAGAACCACCTCGGTGTTCCTGCTGATACTTGTACCGGGGATCGTGAGAACTCGTGCGTCTTCCACGATCTCCGGCTCTCTAGCCGCGACAGACGCGGGCCTGCTCTCAGGCCCGCGTCTGTAGGCCACCTCAGGCCCACGGGGAGAATGAGGTGTACTCCCCCGGCCCCCCACGAGAGCCTGGAGAAACCTCTTAGAAAATTGTTAATAGGAGAGTTTAGTCTTGTTACTGACATAAAGTTTGATTCGTATGGGATTCATTGAACTCCCGACCGGATTTCAGTGATGGTGGCTACTTTCAATGGATATTAGCCAAGTATACCGGAGATCATACAGTACACAAGCACGAGCACAATCTCTGATGAACTCTCTTTTCCTTTACTGTGATAGGCTGATGAAATAGCTATCCATTAAAAAAAAGCTATATATTTTGCACCTATTAATACACGAAATATATAACCATAAATGGGAAAAGTTTCACCTGCGCCGTTTTCTATACATGATTTGATTACTGTTTCAGTCTCAGCCCAAACGCATAAATCTCAAGACGGCCAAACCCTTCACACAAACATACACACAGCTACGTCATAACAAAACGTAAGCTAATTATGTCGCGCTGAGTGATACGGCTTGCTAATGCCACGGCTTTGACACGAGTTGACGCGAGTCGACTCGAGTCGACACGAGTTCTTCTGATTTATGTTCGTGTTGAAAGTGAGGTCGTTCGAACGATTTTATATGCAAAATATTTATGGATACGAAATTAGAATTATATTGTGAGTGATTTTATGGGGTTTATTGTTTTTCCTGTTAAACCTACATACTTGGTTGTGTTGTTCCCTAGTGGGTATTTAGTAGAACTAAGCGTCTTTTTTTATTCGTTTTGATTTTAGAATATCTCAGAGCTGGGCAAAATGCAATGCTACACATTTTCAAACACTCATTTCTCGCGCCGCATTGAACCTATGTGACGACTGTAAATCTAAATACACAAGATGCAGCGTGCATTCCTTTTTTACAACGGATGATGGTATTGGCACGTCATAGTAGGATAGGAGCTGGTCTTTTGTCTGGTCACCTCTTTAATTCTGTTATCAGCCTAAAAATGTTCAATGCTCTCATTACTTCCAAAATTGGCTTATATGGTAGCGATTCCAGTATTCCTTAACCTATGAGCCAAATACTTTTTTTTTAATCGTTGCCCCACTAACAATTTCTCCTGTGTCGTTGATGCACAAACATAAATTCACTTACACAAACAACCAGCCCCGGAACAAGTATCTGTAGGCCATACAAATATTTGTTCCGTACGGGAATCGAACCCACAACACGCAGCGCAGCGGTCAATTGCTCAAACACTGCGCCAACCGTGACGTCATACTTATTCCACCTAGTTCCTATTTTATCCTGCTTTTAATACATTCACACGTGAATTTGTGGCATAGCTCACAAGGACTAGAGCCATTACCTTCTCTCAAGTCAAATTCTCAAATCAAATTATTCAGTTAAAATCCTGCACTGTTTTTTAAATCATTGACTTCTCACGAGGTCTTCAAGTAACATTGGTTAAGTTATAATACTAACTTTATATCTTCATCTGCCTAGTTCTGCCCAACTATGCTGGAGTCGGCTTCCAATCAAACCGGCTTCAGTTGAATACCAGTATTTTACGTGGAGCGGCTGCCTACTAGACCTCCACAACCCAGTAACTGAGTAACACGGTACTTCTTGGCCAGACTGGATTTTCTGGCTCCTGATAATCCGTAATGCCTGCCAAAGATCTACACATGGCAGTCGGGACCAACGGCTTAACCTCCTTTCCGATTCACGGAGGAATCTCGGTATGTTAAGTTGGTCACCCATCCACAAACCGACCTCAGTAAGCCCGACCCGTGCGGCTATTATTATTTAGCCACGAGCTCAAAACTTATTTTATTTTTATAATAATTTACACTAATACACTAATTTAACCAACATCAAACTAAGAAATCTTTAAAATATGACTTAACATAAAGGAACTCTATAACTTACGCACCCGAATAATAAACTCAAAATTTTTATTCGAAAAAAAAAAGGCTATCACCCGACACTTATGAGAATACATAATGTCTTAACAAAAAACCGTGACCCCATAGGCTCCCGAATCCAAAATTAGTTTTTTTTTAATTCTCGAATAAAATTTGAATAAATTTCTTGATACTGTGTTCATTACATTTTGATTAATGATAGGCTGCTGATATTCCTATCGTTGACATACCAAGTGTTAAGTCTAATTGATTATTTTCTAAAACGATATTTGAATTTGAATGGCATAAATATGAGAACTTTTTTATAATATTGAGTTTCAATTCTGAATTATGAATAAGTTAAAATACTAGTTTCATGTCAGCGGAACAGGACTGTTGTCATTATATTTGAGTAAGATTTTTTGTCAAAGCGTTGAATACTTGAATTTATATTTGGCATAAGGGGACGAATTGGGACGAAGGATTAAATTATTTTAAACTAGTGACAAGTGGCTATCACATGGTCTTGCTACCTGTTACATCGAACCCTTTCTCGTATTTTTTTCCGTGGAGGAAGTGGGAGGAATCAGTTAAGTATATTTTTATAGATTTTTGTGATGGAGAGTTAAATTATTTACTGTTTTTTTGTTTCAATAATTTAGTAATGTTTATTATAGAGTATTAATTTAAAATTCAATATTTCATATTAATATTCATTTTTGAATAATTTTAATGCAAGACGTCAGTTTGTTCACTCCTTTATTGAATACCAAATTCAATAAACAAAACACTCCACAGAATCACATCTAATTTTCAAATCGTCATATACATAAAAGGTAGCGTTCGATCCAAATCATAGATTAAAAAATAAAGATTGAAAAAGAAGATACCTGTGGCATTATTTATACTATATTAAAAAAGGTAAGTGTATCATTATTTATATTGTATTAAAAAGTTGTATGGCTACCGGGCAAAGTTGATTGACCCGCCGCGGCTCTCGGCGCAAGCGCATCTTTCTAAGTTTTTTGTTCCACGACACATGAGACCTATTGTGTGATAGTTTTTGATGGGATATTATTTTATGGTGTAAGATATAAATGGTTCTTCGGTGCGAACGAGATTTGACGTTAATTTATTGTGATATTTTTTTCAAACGGTGATTTATAAATCTTGAATAAGTCAAGAGACGATGAGCTGAGAGACAGATATGCATATTGTTGGTGTATCCAAAGATTATGGTAGAAACAAATCAATCTTCATGGGCCAGTTTCGTTCTGTTAAGACATCAGGAAAAGAGAGTATGAGGCAAGGTAAGCCTTGGTCTATATAGAACGTTCTCTTTAGCAATTTACAGTAAATAAAAGCCAGTGTGAAGATCCCAGAGTTAATCGTATACTATGATGACGGAATGAGTTAGAGACTCAAAATTTACAGTAAATAAAAGCCAGTGTGAAGATCCCAGAGTTAATAGTATACTATGATGACGGAATGAGTTAGAGACTCAAAATCTAGGACAGTTATGAAAAACGGAAAACTTAGCCTCCCAGTGCGACAGCATAGTCTAACAGTCAAAAATAAAAATTAATAAATGGAGATAAAGAACTTTTTATACCGCAATTTATTAAAATTATTTAGTTAATTTTACGCGCTTAATCGCTTAGCGCGATCAAAAATGGATTTAAAATAAAATAATTTAATTTTCCTACAGAGCACGTGTCCCGTTTTATTATGTTTTGTATAAAAACAAACCGTAAACATGGCGCCTGATAAATTGTCCGGCGTAAGTGCGACGTATTGTAGGTCGGGTGGTCCAAGTTACAGACTGAGCTATATTTTAAAGAGGTACTTTAAACTGTTTCAGGTGTTTTTCAGAGTCACGATCCAAATTTTGGTCCAATGTGTCTTCTTGGTGCAGTACGAATTGTAGATCGCGGGTTCATACAGCCAGGCGCATTACTTTGTGTAATTAATTACATCACCACTGCTCTCAAACGGTGAAGTACGGCATGTCCTAGAACCAAAAAACGAAGACATGTGAGTTTCACCAACCCGCACTGGGCCCGCGTGGTGAATTACGGCCCATTCCCTCTCCTGGAGAGGAGGCCTGTGTCCCAGCAGTGGAAATGTTAAAAGGCTGATTATGTATTATGCATGTCTTCTTGATATCATTAACAACCAAATGAATATTACTAAAATGTCAAAAGAGTCATTGATTGTGGTTGGCCTATGCTATTACCCTACGTTAGACCAAGACTTGGAAAATTATTAGAAGACCTTGTGTAACTAGAAGAAGTAAGGCTGATGAAATATAATGATGTCTTACCATCATTGAATTTAATGATTGTCTTTTAGAACACGAACCACAATGGCTTTAGAACATGACGATGAAAGGTGCCAGACGAGATAACGATAGTGCCTCAAAACTTGAGTAGACCTTTGGTGTGGGATGCAACATGTATCTAAGGTGGTCGCACTCGCGGTCCTGGTACGCAAAGGGCACTAGAAGGATCACGGGTGGGTTTTAGTAAGAGTCTGACACTCCCGTCCAATCCGCCCAGAGTGGGAGAAGTCATTTGATGATGATTTCCAATCCTAAAAAAAAGATCGCTGCTGGTGCAGAAAATATCAACTTTACATCTTATTTTTGAGCCGTCTGGTGTTGAAACACGAGCCTTGGTGTCTGGGTGCTCATCGAATTTTTTCGGGATATCAACAAACTGATAGCCGACTCTTCATGTGACCAGAGGGCTGGATAAAATAGGTTTAGCTCATGACAATGGGAAGGTGTCAGACGAGATGACGATCGTGCCTAACTTGAGTAGGCCTTTGGTGTGGGATGCAATATGTATCCAAGGTGGCAACTGCAGGTGCAGAAAATCTTAAACAACAACTTTATGTCTTACTTTTGAGCCGTCTGGGGTTGAAACACGAGCCTTGGTGTCTGGGTGCTCATCGAATTTTTTCGGGATATCAACAAACTGATAGCCGACTCTTCATGTGACCAGAGGGCTGGATAAAATAGGTTTAGCTCATGACAATGGGAAGGTGTCAGACGAGATGACGATCGTGCCTAACTTGAGTAGGCCTTTGGTGTGGGATGCAATATGTATCCAAGGTGGCAACTGCAGGTGCAGAAAATCTTAAACAACAACTTTATGTCTTACTTTTGAGCCGTCTGGGGTTGAAACACGAGCCTTGGTGTCTGGGTGCTCATCGAATTTTTTCGGGATATCAACAAACTGATAGCCGACTCTTCATGTGACCAGAGGGCTGGATAAAATAGGTTTAGCTCATGACAATGGGAAGGTGTCAGACGAGATGACGATCGTGCCTAACTTGAGTAGGCCTTTGGTGTGGGATGCAATATGTATCCAAGGTGGCAACTGCAGGTGCAGAAAATCTTAAACAACAACTTTATGTCTTACTTTTGAGCCGTCTGGGGTTGAAACACGAGCCTTGGTGTCTGGGTGCTCATCGAATTTTTACGAGATATCAGCAAACAGATAGCCGACTCTTCATGTGACCAGAGGGCTGTATACAATAGGTTTAGCTCATGACAATGGGAAGGTGCCAGACGAGATGACGATAGTGCCTAACTTGAGTAGGTTTTTGGTATGGGATGCAACATGTATCCTAAGGTGGCCGATGCAGGTGCAGAAAATCTTATAACACTTTATGTCTTATTTTTGAGCCGTCTGGTGTTGAAACACTAAGGCCTTGAGGTTTGGGTGCTCATTGATTTTTTTCGGGATATCAGCAAAAATATAGCCGACTCTTCGTATGACCTGATGCTGAATTTTTCATCGGTTTTTTCACAGATCAAAGAATCAGCATGTCCATCCTTAGTGGCAATCTGAAAATGACTGAGAGCAATGAGATTGAATTGTTTGGATGCCTAACGAAATATTTTCATTCATACTTTTTAGGTGTATTAAATAATTTATTAGTCTTATTATTTACTATTGTAGTAAATATTAAGACTAATTACTGTTGCAGTAATTGTATTACATGTTGTAGTGTAATTTTTTATGCGCTTGTTTATATTATTATTCCATTCGTCTTCATGTTTGTACCACACAAAACTTGGTTAGCGAAAAAACCGGTAGCAATACAATTTGCAATCAATTCGCATGAGATATTAGTAATTTTATCACGCAATGGACGTCCATTAACATCGTCTGAATGATGGCTGTAAAAAATATAAGGGTTCATTTTTCTTAAACTGGGTGAGTGTTGTATTTAACCTGATTGAGTTGGAGAATTCATTTTTGAAAATAATGATTGAGACTTTCAACTTTGAAAAGCGCCTGACAATAAAATAAGGGAATGAAGACATTTCGAATGATAATCGATAAATAAAGAATGTGTAGTTGTGAAGGTGTTTTAGATACGTAGTAATTTATCTTTAAGATTCAAAAGATTGAAACCAAAAAGCTAATGGTTTAAGATTAATGTTAATGTTCAACATACTCTTGCCATTTCATCTCAATTTTCTTCTACCAAACCTCTCTACCCTTTCAAACTCAAAGTCAAAGATTTATTAGCAGATACATAATGTAGTTCCGGTTTCATTCTAGGAGTAAATAATACTCCGGCACGATCTTTTGTACGATGAATAACGCTCTTTCAAGATGCACCGAGTTTATATAATATTTTATTTGTGGCCATATCAGTAGTAACACCTCTTTTATCTATTCTATCATTTTCATAGCCCATCCATATTCTCGTTGGAATTCGCTTACTCTTATTCACATTATTTCTTGCCCACATTCAAGCTTGAAACTTCCTTCACGCGATGTCCCTTATTCCCCAGTGTTATTCAGGGTAAACATTTTGACAGTAAACCTAACACGCGCATAAAACAATTCAACCCTAACACATATCATTTCACCACGTTCACCAATTCTGAAAATAGAATCACCAATTATGTTTTACGACACTGCGCTCAGACACTGTGCAGACCATCCCGAGCGGGGCCGAACTTCACCGAGTATAGCCGAACATAGAAGACGTCACAAAAAATGACGCCAGATGGTCATGACCTGCGTCAATGTGTTACGGACTTACATTTCTCATAATACTAGGTTTGGTTACCATGATTTTATTGAAAAGATGGGGATAGCTAAATACTTTTACTTAAATTAAAACATAGAAATTCGCTGTGCGGAGTACAGCGAATTTCTATGTTAAAATCGTTAAAATTTTCAAATGTGAAGCAGTAGAGACACATGACACAAAGCATGCCTAATAGTCATTAACTTCCATTAAAGACTAAATCACCGGAAGAGTAGTATTGTTGTAATCAGTCCCCACTACGACTTGCCAAAACCATTATGATTCCATTGTAGATAAGGGATAGTGCTATCTGCCTTGTATAGCTCCGTCTTGCACTGACATCGGAATCATTTAACACGCCATTCTTGGCAAGACTGGTGTCAGACTTTCTGGGTTCTGACAATCCGTATCGACTATCAACGATCTCCAAATGACAGCCGCGACCAACGGCTTAACGTGCTTTCCGAGGCACGTGCTTTAATATGACACCGTTTTAGTATAATAAATAAACTTGTATAGGCGTAACTGTAAAAACGTAGGTTTTGGTTTGCTAAAGCGGTATGTAACAAATTATTTTGTTCAGTTCCATATTCAAAATATGTGAAAACATTTAGTTACTGGACTTATCCACAAAACTATGAAACATCACAGCCCCCGCACATAAACAACCAAACGCCATTCCCAAAGAACTGCCCGCTGTATTTATTAAACTGGAAATAACTTCTCTATTGTAAACAGAAATATTTTTGTTTACTACAAACGCTCGCTTCGTTCGTTGAAAGTTGACGCGTAAATTAGACGGTGCCTTTATTTTGAAGTTTGATGCAAATTGAGTTGTTCTTTGTAAAGCTGGGGGAAGTGTTGTTTTAGTTGCTGTAAATGTTATTGAAATTGTTGGAGATATTACTTTGGTCGTTGATGAAAGACAGGTGGAAATATTCTTTAGTTCAGTGGACCTTAAGATGCTATTAGATAAATGAAGGAAGAAGTTAAAAGTTCGGAACGGACCACACAATCTGGTACCTATGCTGAATGTGATTGATATGGTCCGAGCTGATAATAAAAAGAAGATATAAAGCCAGATGGCCCTTTTAAATTAAAAACAAGATAAATTATTTAATCCAAATTATTGAAAATTTTGGGTCCTAAGGATAATTAAATTATTTAGTAAGATACCATATATTTAGTGAACTAGGCATTAGGCTAATCAAGTTGATAGTTAGTAAGTTGAAACGCTCTGAGTTGTCCATATTACATTTAAAATACGTAAGTAAACACCGCTATAGTTCCGAACAAAGCAATCAACTCAATAACGAAGATACAGCCAAAGTTAATTTTAAACAAATTGCTCACAACATTGTCATAAAAACCAGTATAAGAACACCCATCTATCTAAACACAAACTTCGGAACTGAAGACCAAATTGTACCGGCTGTATTACTCGGGAATGCCAATTTAAGAAGACCCGTTGTTTCGAATTTGATAGTTTACTGTGGGAGGTCGAGTTACACTGGTGGTATTAAAGTATTTTATTCACGTTTTGACACAATCGGTCATTCGCCTTACGACCATGTACGTGGTAGGACGTGCGTATGCATGCATATGAGACATATAAAATGAGAAAGCCAATATTTTGCTTTGTTTAACAAAAGGCTCTATAGTTAAAATAGTAGTTTATTATTGTTGCAATGTAACTATTTAGTCTGTGTAAACAGAGTTCAAATTAGCATATTTTTGTATTAACATGTCGCGTTTAATGTTCCCTTATTTGTATGTCCTGTCTGGTCTAGTTTTCTGATCTTCATAGATTTTTAGTTACAGGACATGTAAGGCAAAATTACTGAAACGAAAGTTATCGGAAAAAGCTTTAGATTAATTTGCAAACGCGGCTTCACAGCCTGTGATTATAAATTAATTGTATGATTTGTTAACAGACGATGGCTGCACCCAACTTTCCATTAATTATAGACAATTTGCCCATTTCTATCTAGAAAGTACACCTATCTTTATTTAATATTATCGTTAAAACTCCTTATTACATATCTTCACACACACATGTGATTTTTGAAAGATTTGTTTGCAGAATAATAATAAGCAAGATCTTGTTTACATGTTACAAAGTCTTGGTTGAATCACTGTCTCTAATACTACAAAACTCCACAGTCTAGCTAAAGGCGTCTCCAGCCATTTAACTACAAGACACGATAACAGTTACATGTGAACGTGACTTAATAACAACATATTAAGTCCATCCAATCGTTCGTCTTTAAATACGTGCCATCTTCATGTCGTTCGCATGTCATCTTAATGACGGGACTTGTGTCTAAAGTTATATAATTTAAGCTGACTAGATCTTGGGCTTGGCTTGGCTTGGCTTGTTAGAGTCTTTCATCCCTTTGGCGTGGCTAGTTTGCAAATAATGATCTGGTAATTTTCTTTGCGGAACTGCTCCTTATGTTATCCGATCAATTGCCATTGTCAAAGGTTTCAACCTTTATGTTAAGGGGATAGTGCTTAGATTGGTCTATGTCTCCCTCCCTCAAAACGGAATCATCATGGTCAGCTGATCGCAGTACAATGCTGATAATGATGGTAGCATGCAAAGCCATCAAGCCATCATGCTTCGTGATGTGACAAAACAATGGACTCGGATAGAAATAAAAATAATACTGACGAAAGAAAACAAGTCATTTTATAAATACATACGTAAACCCATCATTAACGATGAACATGATAAAACTGACTTCGGCAACCAAAAATATTTTATAGCCTCCTAAATTTAATCAAAATCAAAAGAACGTAACTTTAAGGTTTAATTTCATATTACAAGACCCACTAAAAACTCAGACAGAACAATAAACATTTTGCTATCATCATTTAGGTTCGATTTAAAAATCATTGCCATGTTGGACAAAAACAGATAAGTTTTATTGAGACAGTAAAAATGTATTTTTTAAAGTATACTTCAGGGGAATATGCTAAAAATAAACCGTAAACAAACGTAAAGGTCGCAAATATAGAACCTGTTTCAGGAACAAGTTATGGTTCAATTTATGTAAGAAGAGCGACTTGGAAAGTTTGCCTAATAAATCCTTCCGATTTTGAATTATCCAGAAAAAAAAAACGAAATATAAAACAAACGGAAAGGAAAGACATTTTAAAGTTAGTTTAAAAATAAAACTCTACAAAGAAATGCAGCAGCAAACATTTCAGCTTAGATATTGAGAACAATAGCGTCATCAACTTTATCCATATGCATATAGTGAATCAGACGTGGCTCATATACTAAGCACCCTCGTAAATACATAAAATAAGTAAGTTACAGCAAATAAGTAGATCAAATTATGCTAACCTGTCGTACTTGCCCATATATAAACTGTTGAAAGTGAATAATGAATACGGTAAAATTCTAGACGTAATAAAAATCATTCAAAAAGTCTTCTATACCATTGAAGTCTAGAATGCGGGAGGGGACAAAGCCTTGTAAGCAAGTAACTTGACAGATCAATGGTGCACATATTATCTCAAAAAGATTGAGCGTTATTTGAATGTACTATTTTTAAATAAATCTTTTTTTTTTTAGATTGTACACAAGGACTCGTATGTTGTCCCGTTTATCGCTTTTTGCACATCACTTATACCACAAAACCTGATCAGACTGGCAAAGATCCCGTTAATTTTACAGTCCCTACACAAATAACACATTACGATTCGGCCTGGGTCGCCGAATTCGATGGTCGATAATCCATAAATGGTATTCCAAAACAGTTAGTTCAGTGGCAACATAGCTTCAAATTCAGCAAAGCTTCTGATTGTAAATTTTCTAATGGATGATAAGGCTAACTACATACATGGCAGGTTAATGAACTTAGGTTAAGGACCAAGGGCAAAGGACCAAGCTAAAGTATAAGGTATTAATGAAATAAGGGCCAGGTGGGTAGTAGCATCCACCTGTGCCACTGATAATATCAGACTGTGAAAACCTGATTAATCTAAGGGTGAAGGAGGTTAGACGGCAGACGGTGTGCGTAAAACAAGTACATCTAAATGATAAAGGAACCGGTCGGGCGCGTGCTGATGAGCTCGGGACCAGTTTGTGTACTGCAATATAGTATAATACGACTGAACGCTAAGTTGAAGATAATAACTTATCGAGTGTACATAAACCTTAAATAAAGCATTGCGAAAGTTAATAAAATAATCATGATTAAACGATACGACGATACTGTAGATGACAAAATTGTAATCTATATAATTTATCAAATTAACTTGCCAGCAGATGACAGCAATAAAATTGATAACGTACTATAAAAATAATATGCTCAAACATATAGAAATGTTAACAAAATGTTGACATTCAACTTGTACAGACTTGAAGACCTTGATTACTATAGCCCTACGCAACAGTATAAGTACAGAAAAAACTATAGCACATCCAATCATTAAAGAAAATACAACCTTATCACTTTAACGACAGGTTTGAAAATGGCTTAATCAAACACAGGTGGTTGAGATAAAACGGATTATGGAACCAGCATACATGTGTGACTTGAGTGTATCAAGGCATGTTTTTACTGAAAATGGAAACTGGAAAATCGTTTGTCGATACAACTGTCCTTGGCATTACTTGAGCCAAGTTTATATAAACGTATATAGATGAATATGATGATATCCTTATACGCACATCGAACAGTATCACAATAATGCATTATGTGCATTCAATGAGAATAATCTGCACTAGTCATGATTGCAAATGTTACGCAATAAGTATGAGAATAAGAAAAAGAAGTTATACAAATTCAGGGCAACGAAATACATTGCAAATTTATTTTATCGGCTACTACATTTTATTTCTTAAGATAGGTACTAAACCACTAGACCGACAGGCCCGTCAGTCTAATGAGCGTAGAGAATTCAGTTGAACTTATTCGCTTTACTTAATATTTCTTTCGGTGCTAAAATTGAAGTATGTACTACTAGTTTATGAAATTACACTACCAAAAAAAACATTGCATTTCTAACAAGAAAAGTTGACTCACCTAATTGTGACATATGTATGCGGGATAATAGGGATGTTTCCTGAGTAAAAAATATATGATTATGTTTAATCCGTCAGGTAGATTATAGAAAAATATTGGACACGTATTTTTTCCTTTATCAAATCTATAAAAACTGACGAAGATACAAAGCATCAAAGATCAGGAGTGGGGGCTTGTGACGTTACGGCTCGTTAAAAATTGTAGCGAGTAGTGACGTCACACGAGTTTTCAACGCTCTGTATCGGCTTCATTTTTTGTTTACGTGAAAAAAGAAAAAATACGTGTCCAATATTTTTTGGAAATCTATCTGACGGACTAATTAGATTTTTTTAGTCAACTACCCCATTGACGACGTGCAACACTTTTTGATAAAATGTGTGCGTAATGCAAACAAAAGAAATCAATTAGCAAAGCAATTTCAATTATCTAGATGTTGGTGCCTTTCATAGTATTCAAGCTTCACCAACTTCGGATGCAGCCAAAATGTTTAAGAAAAAGTTTTAATTTCAACTTGAATAAGACATTAGTATAAGGCACGACGGGATTGTCATCGTCATTTTTATGTACAAAAAACCCTTAAAATCAATAAAGATAAAATAAAATAAATTAACAAAAGTCTCAAGCTGCTACTCCTAGATAGCTATAAATATTTTTATTAGGAGCCAGTTCCTTTCCTGTTCCTCATCAAAACTCATTTAAGAGAATATTAGCTACATTGACATCAATCGACCTTAAAAACTTCTTTTTTCGGAAGTTTCCTACAAAAACTCAAAGTCTCGAAGTAAGGAATAACAACTTTTCACGCCATTACTCATAAACAAGTGCAGGCAGACAGCTTGGCGTCTGAACTCTTTGTTTGCCTTAAACTCACGTTCAGCTTATGAATAACAGCTTGTACGAGTATACCTCAAGGCCCGAACGCGGCCTTTGCAAATTATATTGAAAACATGTGTTTTCTGGTTAAGTGAAGTAATTTTCTTTGAATTATTGCTGAAGTAAATGACTGACTGTTGTGCTTTGTGAGTTATTAAAAAAGTCACACATCAGAAAAATGTCTAGTTTATTTTATTCTGTGCACTGTCCGCATATATAGAAGCAACAAGGATAATTTACCCAAGATTTTTGTAATACATAACATGGTTTAAAATAGTGTCCGTGGAGTTTCCTTCATGTTCTTCTCCATAGAGATCCACGCTCTTGACTGATCGACTTTGACAATTCTAAAGTGCTTGTAAATGGTTTATTTGAAATCATATGCTTTGAATCTTTGGATCATTGCATCTTAGTTAACAAATAATTTTGTAAAAGCCAAGTTAGAAATTAATAGAAAATTGTTTTGAGAATCTTTCAAGGGTTGATTTTGAAGTAATTTTAATATTTGCACTTATTTAGATAGGTAATACATGGGATGTGTCATATGATTAGGAATGTTACTAAGCCAAAGTTTGTGGCCCACACATACAAGTAGGCAACATTTTCTGTCAAATTAATCACTGCCCATTTGCGTCCATACTTCAACAGCATTCAAAACGACCTCAACAGGGTGTTCATAAATCTACATTTGTGTAACCAAGCCACCATTAGTGGTGAATTCCATTACAACAGATCACGACCACCAGCTGCGTGTACGCATGTGTCACTGTACTACAGAAATAACTGCACTAATCTTGCTAGACTTTACGGCGACGACGACCAAAATGGTCAACGGGAGCACCAAAGTTGGACATAGAATTTACCACTTAACCAATACAAAAATAGAGGCTGTAATCCTGTGAACTGGCAATGAAGGGCAAAGCAATGCAAAATCAGGTCTATGTAGTGAAGTGTAAGGTAGAAATTTCATTGGACTTGAAATAAGTGTAGCCTGTATTGTCATTGATGCTGTTAAAGTTGCAGCAAAAAGAACAATGTATGCAGTTCGGTTTGAATTTGTATGGTAGTAACATTTTGCGAAGTAAATTGAAGAAAATGTTGGAAGTTTGTAAGCTAATACTAAATTGTATGCGTAGCCTTCAATGTTGTTGGCGGACGTTCACTTAGAATTCGAAGAAAACAAAGAGTTATATCTATTTCCAAACCCGAACACGTGGAAAGCTAAGTGATATAAAGACGTGTTATATATAAGGGTCGGGACAGATCTGTATGCATCTAGATGTATATAATACATCAATATGGTAGAAATCAAGCAATAAATCACAATACTCTGGTTGCTCATGGATAATTATTGTAAACTAAGATTGGATGAGCTGTGCCAGATCATTTACAGATCTTAACAATATATCTTATAGTTTTCAGGGACGACATCATCTGCTAGAGTTGCAGAATTTGTTCGATAAAGTCACCGCGGCCCTGAAACGCAAAGGGCACAAAAAGGAACCAACAAAAATCATCATCACCTTCACCACCATTTCATATGATAAAATTTTGACTTAATTAAGCTCAATCTTTATTGAGCAGGCTTTTTAAGTTAATCAATTGATTACTCTTGGAGCCCTAACTTACCCTGTTGGTAAAATTGAGACTCTCAGTCTTCGATTTCTTTACTTCTAACCGAAACTTCCATTTGCATATGCGATTAATTGCCTCATTATTACTTAAAGCTTTATATGGATAAACAAGATTTGCTTAGAACGCAATATTGTCTACTGTCGCAATTTCTGCATCCACGACGCGCATTTGTGCGGTTTTGATAGCAATTAGGTATGTTTTCAAAATTTATGGCCACCATTCTAATTTGTACTTTGTTTATTACCTATTCAAATAACAATTGTAATTGTTTCATAGTTCTGTCCGTATATAATTGTTGTTTTATTGAATCTATTGTTATTTAGTGTTGTGATTTTGCCAGTTGGTCGTAAGCTTTGCATGGATCTGAGAAATTATTGACTGGCTGTATCTGTTTATCTTTAATATTTTATGAGCAGTTGATATTCAACAGCATAAGTATATTGTAAGTAACCGTCGTTTTAAGTCATATGGTCTTGCTTTTTATATTCTTATTTGCTCATTAACATGTTTTTTTTTTTTACATTAATTCGACACATAGATATCCTTTAAAATTCTCTGTTTAAGTCAATAGAAAATTCCATTACAGTATCTCAAAACAAATGTTTAAACTAAAATTATCTCCAAAAATTCCGAATACTATTTAAAAGCATGTGTCACGTCAAGATCTTGACAAATTCGTGGCATTCCGGACTGAACCTTGTAGCTTTAAGAGTGATCCCGAATTTCTTGAAGAAATACTTTGGGGGACTTTTGTCATTTAACCTGAAATTAAAGTGTCCGAAATCGATGTCACTGTCGTCCTGTCAGACGGGAGAATGTAAATCATGTTCTGGATTTTTTCCCTTACTTTCGAAATATTTATCTCTTTTTTTTCTGGTACGTCTTTGGGGAGTATCTTGTCTGCAGTTCTTTAAATAGTTGTTGAAAGGTGATGACTATTGACAGGCTAATTGAGTTCTAATTTCGTACTTAAAAGTGTGGTTTTATGTTGTGTGTAATTGGAGATTGTTTTTCATTTGGCTCTTTGTTATGTGTAGCTAGAAGTTCAGTAAATTGTTCAATTAGAAGAGCCTAGTATAGATACAGCTGTATGTGTTCTTTTTTGTTCTTCTGAAAATAAATTAATGTAAGCTTTATGAGGATCTTCATTTTTGTTAACATCTCATTCACAATATTGTTTTTTTTTTTCTATGTTTATGATCATAGCAATAATGAAGCGACAGTAAATGTAACGATCCCAATTATTCAATCGAAAATTATAACAGACGTCAACTAATTAATACTTATAATTAATTCCAAACAACACCATCCCAATTATACAAAAATAATTGCAATCATTTATCAAACTAACTTAAAACACTGTTTCTATGACATTTTTTTAAATTATGAACCCTCAAAATAGTACAAAAGAATTAATCTCGAAAATCTTCACAATTTAAAATGAATATTAATTGGGTAGGGACTAAAACACCCCTAAAGACGTTGAGGCAAGAGGGTGACGAAACCAATGCTTAGCTATGAGTATGAGGTAATTAATAATGGCATTTTTATAGCTTTATTTACTTAGTTATCAAAGGTAAATGTAGTATTAACGTAGCACTTTCGTATAAAAGATTTTCATGTCAAATATTTTACAGATTTAGATCTAGGACTATCTATGCTAATATTATAAAGAGTAAAGATTTTATTGATAGTTTGTTCGTTTGCATTTAATAGGCTCCGAAACTGCAGAACTGATATGAAAAATTCTTTCACTGTTGGAAAGCTACATTACCCCCGGATGACATAGGCTATATATTTTATCCCTATATTTCTACGGAAACGGGAACTATGCAGGTGAAACCGTGGAAAGGGGAAAGAGTTGATTGTTTGTCTGCATTGAATAGACTCCAAATCTACTGAACCGATTTGATTTTTTTTAATCACTGTTTTCTATCTATTCATATTCCCATGGAAACGGGAACTAAGCGGGTGACCAATAAAAAAATAAACATTTGCGTGTGACACAAATGTTGCTATAATTTTGTACATCGTGTTATTAATACATAGTAGATTGTTTCACTATAGGCTGCCTTGTTGCTGGTCCTACGCAAAATATCATCTATACAAACAAGATAAATAATTTGTTACACTTCTATAATATCGTGTACATTTTAGCTCCATATAATGCACTAACACGTCAAATTTATTAAAAATAATGCCACTAACTAAGACAAAAATCCGAAGAGCCAATAATAACAACCTACAATCGTCTCAGCCACCCTATTTAGCATAGAAAGTCAAAGGACAAAACACTACTTAAGTTCAACACCCGACGTTTAGATTAATGTTTCTCTTTTTGCCGCGTTTCTTTTTTTCTATCCAACTTTTTTTTTAGTTTTGACAAAAGACTCCTTGGTGTTGCCAGACAGTTAATAAATTCCTGTGTAATTATACTCTGTAGTATTTTGTTGAAAGCTCATTTGAGGGGTTCCTGTCGATTTATTGGTGTGTTTCTTTTAACATTGAAGATTGATTGGTTTTAAATTCTTGTCTTTGTTGGTCGGTAATTAGGAGATGTAAAAAAGGCAAAGGAAATAGTAGAGACATTTAAGACACAGGTAAACAGAAAATCTATGGGTGTGTGTCTTTGGGGTAGGATTTGTTCGGAAGAGTCACCGCAGCCATGGAACTCAAAGGGTACTAGAAGGATCACGGGTGGGTTTTAGTCAATAAGAGTCTGCCACTCCCTTCCGCTCCGCCCAGAGCGGGAAAAGCCATTTGATAATTTCCCATCCAGAATAAAATGTTCAACAGAAAATTGATTGAGATTTCAAAAATTACCTGGATCCTCGACAATTTAAAAATGAATAAGACAAGTAATAATTATAATAATTAAGGCTAATAAAAAAAACAAAAATAAAACTTCATCTAGTATAAAGGCACATAATAAAAATGCCTTAAAGTTATTCAAACCCCAACTCTACTAATAAAACCATAAAATTTGATAGCAACATTACAAGCATTAAGTCTAGTTATTAACGAAATTAATGAGCTCTTAAAAGAAGTTTCAAGTTAGCTTATATACCCAGGCTTTGCTTGATAGTCTGAAGCACCAATTCCACAAAGTTAAACTCCATATAGATGACAATTTACCATCTTCGGTCATAACATAAAATGTAACGATTGAACTCGCGTTCAGTGAAGATACGAACTCAACGGTAAAGGATATGAAGAAGGGTATTTTTATAGGCAATTTTTGGGTAGAAGTGATCTTATAGTCTTCTTATAAAGCTAAGAAAGCTTGTGGTGATTTTAAAGTTTTGCTTTCTTCAAGTTCTAACTTCTTGAATAATCTTCTTTAAGAAGAAAGTTTGTAATTGAGAACTTGTAAATTAAAATTGCTAAATTCAGTTTTACATCACCGTTTCTCATCAGGTGAAACGAAGTCAAACGCGAGTTTATCAATATTAAAAAAAAATTCTCTCTATATCAAGAATCTGACAACATAGTATTCCAATTTTGCAAGATAGTATGTTTATTACTTAAAATTACTTTTGACATAATTTATGATAAATGCTTCTTAGATTTTATCTCCACAAATGAATATACCCTATTCAGTTCCCGAGATATAGATTTCACTAAATGATCAACAACAGTTTCAAAACCTTACGGTACTTTTGCTCATATAATATAATTTATATCTATATGCTCTTCATAGTACCAAACATTATCTCAATTGAGCAGTAACTTGGACACAACAGCTTACTTTGTTTCATCCAAGCTGCTTCGTCCAATGACGTGGAAAGCAGTGTTTAATAATATCTCCATAGTATCTTGAGAAGGTCTTTTGCTTGGGTGTATATTATTCCATTATGGGAGAAATGGTGTGAGGTTATGATGTTTTATGCGAAAGTTAATTTTAAAATAATGCTCAACTTAGATTCTTATAGGAATATTCTGTACTAAGGCCATGATTGAATATAGACAATTATTGATACCCAGAAGAATTAATGGTTTCTGAGAAAATTGCGAAAATTCAAATCGTCCATTGAAGGGATTAGTATAAGTTGTTCTAATAGTTGTAACAATTTATTGATTTAAAAGAATGTCCGTGGAGTTTCATGCACGTTCTTCTCCATAGATATGTACTTACCTATGCTTTTGATCGTGCAAATAGCTTCAAATACATATTTAATTGACCGACCCTGACAATTCAAAATAAATTGTTTTGATTGAAAAAAATGCTTCGAGTTTCTTCAGTTGTAGCAATCGAAAGTAATAAACACTTGGAAATATGGAAACCATTTGATAAATAAATACTTACATACCTTTCTATTTCTTTTCTAATGTAGCTCTGTTGTTAAATTATAATTAAATAAACTGACTGTTCACAATAAACCAAACTTATCCAAACAAATCAATTGTTCTGCAGGTACTCACAATTCGATTCCAATCAAAATCAAAACACGCACTTCAAAATTTTCGGCTACCAAAACATTCCCACAGTACAAAAATAAATTAAAGTTATAATAAGTATAAAACACTATTAATGCTCTAAGGGCTGGTTAAGCGTAAGAGCATACAAGACGTCCACTTATCAAACGTCGAGTGGCTAGAAAAGTTCCCATGTTGCCAAAAATAGATGAATGCTTGTATGAATTAATGTGTATATTGTCCATTATGGCCATGCCCAAAGAGAGACTTATGAATATGTACGTAAGTGCACGTCAGCTGAATTCGTATGTGACAAGACTGTGGAATTATTGTTAACCTATTTAATAAGCTCTTCAAGCTCTAACTTACCTTTTTTAGCTGTAAGACCTCCCATTGTAACACCTTATGTAACTAACTAATTGTTAGTTATTTGGTGTACAGTGCAATATATCGGTATATCGACAAGTAACTTTTCGTCATCATCAGTACCCTGTCAATGACCAATACAAACAAAGAACACGCTTTTTATTCTTCACTAGCAGCGCCTCGCGGTTTCACCCGCGTAGTTCCCGTTCCCGTGGGAATATGGGGATAAAATATAGCCTATAGCCTTCCTCGATAAATGGGCTATCTAACACTGAAAGATTTTTTCAAATCGGACTTGAACGCGCTAATCTCAGTAGTTCCTGAGATTAGCGCGTTCAAACAAACAAACAAACAAACTCTTCAGCTTTATAATATTAGTATAGATTAGTATAGATAAGCAATGCTTGGAATTGACAGATAAATTTTTGCCATTTCCAACATGTTCCGACATGAGTATTCATAAAAGATGTTACGCATACAAAGTTGCGCGGGCCAGCAAGTAATAAATATGTCCGACTATAGCTAGTCTTCGCTGCAATTGCCCGCTTAGTTAAAATTCGATCTCGAAAAGTAACTGCCAAATAAAAAAAAATAACTTGGGAAAAACTATCTGTAGGCCCGGGCGGTAATCGAACCCGCGACACGCAGCGCAGCAGACAATCGTTCAACCACTGCTTAGCACGAATTTTAAACCAAACACTGTCATTGAAACAGACACCGCACGGTTTTATTAATCAATGATTTATGAATTTTCCACAAAATTAGTAATCGTGCAGAAACATCATAGTTGACAGCAAAACAAATCACTGATTAATGTTATGTTTGGCTGTCGCCACGCGCCCTATTTAAAATGTCAGTTCATTTCAAGCTCATTACCAAGATCGTGACTTGTTCCTTCAGCCATAATAATAGTTAATGTCTGGATCTATGTAAGGACAGTCGAGATTGGAACAATAATCTCTAGAAAGTTTATATTACATCTAAACATCTTTTAAGCTCCTTATTGATTTAACCAAATTCTTATTAGTTAATTTAGCTCGTAGCTAAATTATAACAGCCGCATGGGTCAATCTTCGACGTTAAGCTACGCTTGCCGAGGTTGGTCTGTGGATGGGCGACCATTTTAACGTAACGAGACTTCTCCGTACCTCGGAAAGCACGTTAAGCCGTTGGTCCCGGCTGTCATTAGGAGATCGTTGGCAGTCGTTACGGATTGTCAGAAGCTAGAAAATCTGAAACCAGTCTTGCCAAGAAGTACCATGTTCACCAGTTAATGGGTTGTGGAGGTCTGGTAGGCAGCCGCTCCACGTAAAATCCACGGAGAAGTGGTGGTAGGTGCCTGAAGTGACGGCACAGTGGTGGCATGCGCGTGAGCTGTGCGCGGTACTGGACAGTACTTGGACATTACAACATAACTTTATTTCTCTAAAATAAAAGCAGCCTAAGTTACTCCTTATTACATCAGCTACCTGCCAATAAAAGCCCCCCGTCAAAATCGGTCCAGCTATTTCAGAGATTAGCCGGAACAAACAGACAAACAGGCAGACAAAAATTGTTAAAAAATATATTTTGGTGTATGTACCGTATATATTCATATCTGCATGTAGTAAAAAGTATTTATTTCAATAATACAAACAGACGCTCCAATTTTATTTATATGTAGAGATAACAGTTTTACATTATTTTTCACCATCTCACATTTTACCACCAGCCATCATCACATTTTAATCCACCCATTTTAAAACAACGGCGACCTCAAATGAGCTGCAAATGCTTATTCTCAAACTGTATTAAAAATAAATTTCCCGAAGCTCAGCTAAGTCAGTGGTAAAGATACTTCATTATAACGGCTCAGGAGCTTAGAGAAAATCCCTCGCATACATCTAAAAAATCACCTTGTAAAACATTATAATGAGTTTTATAATCCCTGTTACGGGATTTGGCGATTTATTCCTTATTTGTCTTACGATGCTCGCTACGGGTATATAGATCTGAGGGATTGGTTTGACGGCACACATGATTAATTAAATGCTTATCGATTTTACAGATTAAAGTCATCTTGATGTTTCTTGCGATAATAAGGTGTCAGTGAGAAGATGAACTTAATTCTTACTGTAAAGATAGAATCAAGATGGCAGAGTATAGATCGAGTTTGTTATGTTCATTGGAAGAGTACTGATTGCCAAGATACAGGTTTTTTTAGGGTTCCGTAGCCAGATGGCAAAAACGGAACCCTTATAATTTCGCCATGTCCGGCTGTCCGTCCGTCTGTCTGTATGTCACAGCCGTTTTACTCGGAGACTATTAAAGCTACATAAATGAAAACTGGTAGGTAGGTGCAACCTGACAGATGAGAGAAACTTTCATATTTTTCTTCTGTTTTTATCCATTTTAAATCCAAAAACAATAAAAAAAACTGCAGCAACCGGCTCCATGCTATCAGGAAATCATAACAACATTGGAAACAAAAAATATCTCAATTACAACTAAACCTGTCATTTTGTACACTGATGACATAGCTGGCTCTTTCACTCTTATTAAAATTGGAGTTCTAGAAAGGGACGGAACGCGGTAGAAACACTAGGGCATATAATTTCCCTCACTCATCATGGTAATTGGTAAGTCTGTGTGTTTTTACTATAAGTATGTTTATAGATGACTTTTCTATTTCAGTATAAGTTTGCGTGAATACAGGTTTTAGAAAAGGTTTGGGTCCATTAAATGTATAGTATTTCTTCGCGGTTTCATTAAATTTCAGCTCATCTGTTAATGTCAAGAGTGATATGGTAATTTCTTCAAATTTTACAACATGATGTTTTTTTTTCAAGCAAAGGTGGCTCAATCCTATGCATCTTGTTAGACGGGGTGATGAATCATTTTGTTGATCTTTTCATCGTTTTCTGTGAATTAAATAAAACTTGTACCGTGAGTACAGAAAAATAAGTACTTAGTTACTGTAGATGTTCATGATCTATTGTACTCTTTAAAGAATAAGAAAAGTCAACATTTAACTAAGATATCTCAACGAACAAAATAGCAATATCAATAAATATTTCAAAGCTTCTACAAAAGCCGCCGGTGCAAGGTTAGCGCGGCGCGACGCCGACATTATCTAGCGATTAGCGAATCGGCTAACGTTGTGTTACTCAAAGTTTAGTTATGAGATTATATTGAGATATTTACAATTTTTTACGCCTGTGTTAAGTGCTATTCTGCTGGCTTCATCTAGCTTAAAATGACCAGAAATATTTGACGTGTAAAAGTGTTATGTTTAACCTACTTACAAAATAAATATCATTTATCATTTATTACGTAGGACTATTTTTGCTAGTTTTTGACCACCTCTCTCCTATTAGAAGAAAACATAAGAATAAGCCGACCCCCTTCCCCCCTGTTTAATTATTACGTAAGAATCTAAAGGTGAAAATTAAACACGTTTGGTTTGTTTTAATGTTTATTTTTCAAAGTTATAATTTTAGAAATGTTAATTTGTACTTACAAAGGTTCTAATAATTTTTATTTTTTGGTAGTTAGTTGCCACTAGTTGTTTGGTTTTAATAATTTCAAAGTAGAACCAAATTTTGCGCATTTTTGTTATCTTACGTAAGAACTATCGAGACTCCCTCCCACCCCCTTGTTAGAAAAAATAAGACATGGTTGACCCTCCCTCCCCCCTGAATCGTCTAACATAATAAATGAATGGCCCCTTATGCATTTATGTATATTGAAATATATAATTATGTAGGTATTATTGGAACCTTCCCAACTCTTGAAAGATATGTAAAAGTAGTGATTAGAGGAAATTTTAAATATATTTACTGGAGCAATTCCTCACATTTCTGCCTTCTTAACAGCATGTTTTTGTTACAACTGATCTGACATTGGATGAACGAAAATCTTTGTGGGGACTGTTTCATTCGAGTTTCAATAAATATATAATAATCTGAACTACGATGGTACCCATTTTATCACTACACTAGCAGCGCCCGCCCCGCGGTTTCATCCGCGTAGTTCCTGTTCCCGTGGGAATACGGAGATAAAATATAGCCTATGTTACTCAGGGTGAATGTAGCTTTCTAATGGTGAAATATTTTTTTAAATCGGTCCAGTAGTTTTTGAGTTTATTCGTTACATACAAAAATACAAATCTTTCCTCTTTATAATATTAGTATAGATATTTTTTTTTTTTTTTTTTTTTTTTTTTTTTTTTTTTTTTTTTTTAACTCACACACGGCTATCTGATCCCAAGCTAAGCAGAGCTTGTGTTATGGTAACCAGACAACTGATTTACATACTTATATAATTTATAATAAATACATACATATTATAGATAAAAGATAAATATAAAAATAAAAGATAAATAAAAAAAATAAAAATAAAAAATAAATATAAAAGATAAAAGATAAATACATACATATTATAGAAAAAAGATATCCAATTCCATGTCGCTCTCTCCCAGAACTTAGGTACAAGCTACCTAAAGGTTTGCATCCACCACATCGCACCACCATAAGCAAACATAAACTTTCAGCACCACTGTCACAAACAAACCATAAACAGATCCAGTATCTATCTGCACCGCAATCTATCGTAACACGAGAAACGTTCAGTTTTCACTGTGTGTGTGTGCGTTTTACTTATGTATGTGTGAATCGTCGCATGCGCAGCGTTTTGTGCAAATTGTTTTATGCATAAGTTTTGTGTTAGATTATTATTTTATGTACCTAGTGCTTTTGGACTTTTTGATTTATTGGTGGAGTCGTTTATGATTATGAAGTGGGAGGAATATGAAGAGAGGGGGCAATGTTTTGAAGAAGATATAAGCCTTCTCAGCTAAAACACTAGGAATTGGCAATGAGGTGGGCGTTTTAAGTGATTTTATTTTTGTAAACTTTGACGTTCAAGAGTCAGTCAGCCTAATTTGAATGATTTTTTATTTTTATTTGGTTTTATACAAAGAAAAAGTCATCCTAAACGTCCGTCAGTTATAGTTAACACTTTGAAGAATTGACTATTTTTATCAATATTCATAGCTTCTCCTTAAAATTTTAATTAGCATTACAAATAGTGTCAAAGCCATAAAAAAACTATTAATTACCTTTTTATAACAAACATTTTACACGATTTAGGAAATTTTTATCGCACATAAAACACGACCCACCTGAACTCTATAAATCAATATTAAAACTTTTAAAACCTGTGACAAACAAACATACAGTTCACCAATCTATTTTCTTACATTTTACGCTCATCTTGTTTAAGCTTAGTGTACACTAACCACACCAGATGCGCAAGTTCCAAAAATTTTTATGACAGTGTAACACGTGCCCGTATTATTTTGTTTATAAATAAATATCGCGTGAGCGTCGCTGTAGTGTAAACACACCCTTAGTTAGGGTGTTTTTTGGGTACCGTGTGTTCTTAAAATGTGTCATGGATTGATGAACAAAACCATACCTACTATGGTTAGATACAAGAAATTATTAAAAAATAATAGTGTTCTTTATGCAAGTTTTGTTTACTTTATATGGTCTATATTGTAACACCAAGGATCTCAAGGTCCCAAGACTGCTATTTTTATAAATTTGTCATTCCAACACGATCCCATTGTAGGTCTGCTAAATTCATAATGGTCTGTCAATGGTCTCGTAATACTTTTTGATAACCGAGATATTAAAAGAAATGACTGCACAACGACGTTCTAATGACAGTTTACTGTTTACGTCTGTCATTCATTTGTCATTATGTACGAGATTATCATTCTATGCCATATTTTTTTCAATGTTGTATCAGTGGTTGACCATTGGAAAATGACGCTTTTATTACCAAACTTGTCAAAATCAACCATTGTTAAGTCAATGATAGACCATTCTGACACTATTGTAATAGCAGACTTGGGGCTCTGGCCTAAACACATGTTTGGATTAGTTCGTACTTATTTTTGTCATCTGCCTTCTAAGAATGCTGCTTCATGACTTTCGTATAAAACAAAACATATTTTTCGTATTCATAATTTAAAAATACTATTTATTCTTTAGCCTGACACTTCCAAAGTTCTATCGACAAACTTGTGACTTGTGACCCACAGACAAAGAGGCTTCCATCGTCACAATGTTTACATACATATATAACCTAGGTAGAAAACAATTATCTTAGATAGCAGCAAATTCTCTAGTTTGCGTAGTCCACAAAAACATTGCAAATTGATAACACACAAAATCTAAGCCATCAAAATTTTCTAGTTACTTATCCTCAAATACATTTGAATCCTTTTCGCTTTGTTACTGTCAGATAAAAAAATGATTTCTAACTATCCGGAACCACCATCTTCCCACAAGAGACGTTTTCTAAACGCGGTGTGGGGTGTACTTTGATGTGCAACTGTTTATATTTTTTTACAAAAAAAAAATGACGAGGTAGGGCAAGGGAACACACATGAAAGGCTCTCAGTAGCCTAGGGATAAATATTTAAGCGTAGATATGTAGGGTGGAACAGCTGGTTAGGTGGCTGGTTGAAAATAGTTGGTTTTGAAGTCTGTTTTTAGAGTTTTGACCTTGATGGTAGAAAATAGGTTTTAATAATATCGTACCGGTTGCCGTTGTCTAATCTTAAAGCGATTCACTGAGACAAGTTTTGGTTTACGAATCACGAAAGGTTGCAAGAGTTTAGGCAACAGAATAGGAAATATTACTTAAAAATCTAATTAGTCCGTCAGACAGATTTTCAAAGAACATTGGACACGTAATTTTTCTTTTTTCACGTTAACAAAAATTTTTCACGTAAACAAGAAACGAAGACGATATGCGTTGAAAACTCGTGTGACGTCACTGTGTGCTAGAATTTTTACAACGTGACGCCACAAGCCCTCACTCCTCCATCTTTGATGCTTTTTATCTTCGTCAATTTTTATTGACTTGATAAAGCAAAAAATCACCCATCAACTCACGCACAAAACATTTTGGGAACACATTCATTGTACGTACAGCTAAGGAGTGGAATTACCTGCCAGAGTAAAAATAATATGTGTCCAATGTTTCACGATAATCTAACTGACGGACTAAATGGAATCATATTTTTATATTCAGGAAACATCTCTATTACTGATCAAATTGCCTTTGGAATTTATGCTTAACCTAGTAATCGCGAATGTATCGAAATATAAATACGAAGAGGAAATTAGGTATTGGAGTGACACCAATGGCTAAAATGTTGTTTTAGAACTGTCGTGATATGAGCATATGGTGCATAGGAATGATGGAAATGTCGTGAGGAAAATTTTGATCATGAAGGTGGATAGCAATAAGAGATAAGACAGTTCAAAGCAACAGTCATCTAGACTGTGTAAGAGACGATACATCTAGAAAGGTGGAGATTACTGAGAAGAAAACGAATGAAAAGTATTGCATAAGCATAATCAGCCTTTTAATGTTCCCACTGCTGGGACACAGGCCTCCTCTAAAGGAGAGGGAATGGGCTGTAATCCACCACGCGGGCCCAGTGCGGGTTGGTGAATGTCACATGTCTTCGAATTTTTGGTTCTAGGACATGCCGGTTTCCTCACGATGTTTTCCTTCACCGTTTTGAGAGCAGTGGTGATGATATTAATTACATAAAGTAATGCGCCTGGCTAGATTTGAATCCGCGACCTACAATTCTTAACCTTAAGTCAGGGCCGTTACAAAAAAAAAGTAAAAGTTTCACAAAAGTATTGATAAAGAAGAAATCAAATTGAAATATTTTCCAAGATTCGTAAGCTCTGACTGTTTTAGACTTATCTAAATCAATTGGAGTGGATATTGCAACAATTTAAATTAGAAACACCGAAAATGGATTTTGACAGCTCTATGCTGGAGTTGACAGAAGCAATTTCCAGCAAAGTTTAATACTGTTTACAACTAATGAACTTGTTCGAAAACGGATTAAAAACACTGGCCATACTGGCCCGTAAAGTACGGGACTAGAATGTTGCAAGAGCCAAGTAGCAGGAATTGACAATTTAATGGTTAGCGTAGGCGATGAACCAACTTGCCTAGACTTAATTATTGTGCAATATGAAAATCAGATAGTTTATTATGGTCGAATAATGGCGAGTTGTGTCCTTCAATGTGGAGTTTTGGAACAGTTTAATAGGATACCGATGCATTTGAATTGATAATAGCAATCTTTGTTCAGATTTATCCTTTAAATGATAGCCCTAGGTGTAAAGGGCAATACAAAACGCTGAGGTTGTTAAACTCCCGTATTTACAGGTACTTACACCAAAGTTTTGTAGAAAAACACGATGGTGAAAAACCGGCCAAGTACGAGCCAAACTAGTGCAAGAACGGTTCCGTTTATACTCCAGCCACCGCAACAGAAGACGCTCCGGGCGTCGGGAAACGTAGGGCGATTTCCGGCCACCGTAGGTGCGGGTCTGTGGATGGCAAGCTATGGGTGGCTCGCGATCCGATAGCAACCATGCCCAGATCGTCGGCGCGTCGTATTCCACGCGCGCCTGAAAGAGCTGTCAGCAACGAAGACGGAGCCCCATAGGGTCAGTGCCTGCTAGAGTTGCGGATTTTGTTTGAAAGAGTCACCACAGCCCTGGAACGCAAAGGGTACAAGAAGGATCACGGGTGGGTCCTAGTGAGTAAGAGTCTGACACGCCCTTCCACTCCACCCAGAGCTGGAGAAGTCATTTGATGATTTCCCATCCAAAAAAAAGGCTGGTGACAGACGGATAGACAGCCAGATGGACGGTCAGCGGAGTCTTAGTAATAGGGTCCTGTATTCCGGACCGTTGTGTACGGAATGCTTTGTATAAAGAAACTCAAAATCAAAGAAATACTATGAGATTTTGCTCGATTACTGTTACGCTTCCATTCAATAAAGGATGTGCATTGTACTTTAAGGTTCAACGGAAGAGTTCAAGTCTGTGTAAATCAAACACAAGAACCGATTACTTTAAAACTCATCTTCGTTCAAACAAATCCCAATTTAGCCAGCAACACAGTTGTGAAAGTATTGGCATATCACGATAACGTATGAAGGGCCTCAGCAGGGCTCGTCACGACACCTATGACATTTGATCGAGCGTGTCGGGACTTGGATTGGAGATTACAATGCCTTAATTGTGTGAATCTTCATACCCTTTTCTCTAAGGAAGAAGTTTAAATGATCAAGGCTTGAGAAGTAGTTTGAACCCTGAAATAATTCAACGTACTGCTACCTGTATTTTCACTGATCTCTAGCTGGAGTTTTATTGAGACAGATTAGATGTCTTGCTGTTGAGTATTTTTCTACATTTTCCCTGTTAAAACACTCGGGAATGGTGAATAGCAGATGTTCTGAGGGACTGTCTTTTGCAATTTTTGACGTTCAAAAAAGTACTGACACTAATTTTAATATGAATAAACCTATTTTGATTTGATATACCTCTCTTTAATTGAGTTAATCAGCTGGGCTGGGTTGGTTCTGGAGCGTAAAGAACCTACCCACGATGGCAACAATGTCATCTCTCCATCTGAATGTCATGAAGTCATATTGTGCTTGAAATATGAACCAATCGGAAAGATGGCAGCACAACTGACTGCCCAGGGGGTACCTAACGTAAACATAAATGAATTGCCAATCTTAAAGGCTATTAGTTCAATGACTACAGATAAGCACTTGCCTACATAATCAACAAATTGGATATCTACGCTACTTGGAGGTCATATGGTAGTTTATACAGAGTAAGCACCAATTTGAAGCCTTGTTTTTAACTTTGAAGAAATACAGGTTAAAGTTACAATGATAAAGCAATCAAGGCAGTGCGAATACAAAGTCGATTAAAAGACCGATAATGTAACAGGCTATGATTCGCAATCATCCTTTAAAAATAGAACTGAAACTTTTTTATCTCTTAACTTTTATCTTAAAAAAAAAAGTTAGCCCGCACTAGGATTTACTCCTGTATCGTGGGTGCGTTCACAAACATGAAACCTCACATACACAAGACACTTAGACCCGGAACAATTATCTTTAGGCCATACAAACATTTGTTCCGTGCGGGGATAAATTGAACCCGCGACACGCACCACAGCAGCCGAACACTCAACCACTATGCCAACTGTGTCTTCAACAAAAAAGAGAGAAGATGAAAGCTAGCATTGAGAAGAAACACAGAACTTTAAGCTAAGTTCACATTACTGTTTCATGTCACAGGAATTTATTCCAGTCTCCGTCATATCCCAAAGATTTTGTAACTTCAACTGCGAAAGAAAGCGCACCGACACGAGACAACACGATAATATGAACCCAGCTTAATAAAGAAAATAATACCAAGAATACAGACGTATCTGGCAGTACATTGCCACAAGTAAACAAACTAGCCCAGCTCTTTAACATCACAAAGACCCATACCCTTGAACTAACAACAAGTCAACTATCAATCTCAGACAAGCCAGTCGCCGGCCAGTCTACAACTTCTATATAGAATTCTAGTATTTTCCTACAGCCAACAAAAACATAATCTAATCGAAGTGCTATTAGACACAGGTGTGCAGTATTATCTGGCGGTATACATGTCAAGGGCTTGCAAAGGACATAGTGGAAATTAGTTTTGTTAGTAATTTGCGTTTGTGATTGTTGGAAGCTGTAGGGTCATGGTAAGCTTATGATGGTGGGGTGTTAAGTGTAGAATTTGCTACGGAAAAAATATAGTTACTATAAGATGGCCATCTTTTATGACAAATCAAAGTACCTACTAATCTTGACGTTCAATCAATCAAGATACTTATCGTCTCTTAGCAAACAACACCGCTCAAGTCATCGTTGAATAATTTTAACATTAGAACGAAAAAACCGATTAATTTTGTGTAACCAATGTACTTGGGCACTTTTGTGACAACTATTTAGGTTTCACCTAGTTTTGGTTGATCACCAAGTATAGTTTATATCAGTTCAATCGGTGACAAAGAGTACTATTTCCACCACATTCAAATTTTGTGAAATAACTCGCAAAAACGACTTGAGCGGTGTTGTTTGCTAAGGGACGTTATTCAAATCAACTGCTACCATTGACTCGAGTTGTTTTTTATTAGAACCATGTCCAACAGTTTACAGCGTAAACTTGTTATTTTTTTTATCAAGATCAAATACAGTCACTGCTAGGTCTCTGTCATCGTCAACACCTTTGTCAGGTAGATCAGCATTTACTTTGTAATTTTTGTAGATTTTGTTACTATATACTTCCTCAGTTTAGTCAATAATTACTGTTATATTCTCATGTACTGTTCTATCAAAGTTTTCTTTAAGAAAATTCATCTTAACAATATAACTACAACTACCACTGACTCGAGTTATTTTTAAATCAAACTAAACTCACTTCTTGTTTCTGTAATACAGTAAGTATTTTCAGATCATATTAAAACGTTATCTCAAGTTTATAATTACGTCTCGTACAGTCAGGCCGACGCCTCTCGGTGTCAGGTTGCATATCAAAGAGAACGTTTGTTGTGCCAGCAACAAGTTTGTGGTGTAAGTTAAATGTGGTTGAGATTACAAATGTTGTGCAATAATGTTACTTGACAAAAAATACGCTGTTCTGGAAATCATTGTATGCATTGATATATTTCAAGTCTTGTCTTTTACCATTTTAAATTTACAGAAAAAAATACTGATTTTAATGAAGAAGGTGGGAAGAGAGATCATCACAAAGATAATGGGAAGAAAGTCTCTCAAGATGATGTTGTAATGATTAAGGAATGTTTCCGAGGCGAGAAACCCGAGTAAAATGTGAAAAGGGCAGGAAGATGATATATAGGAAGTAAATTTGATAGACAAACGATGTCACATTCACATGAGTAGTAAAACATTAAGTAAAAGATATGTACTATATATTATAGATAACTTTAAGGCATGAATGATAATAGTCAATTACCACGTTAACAAGTTAAAAAAAAGTCATGCTAAGGCTAAGAAAATAAATTAATTTTGAGATACCTAAGTTAAATCAAATGTTTTGATATGTTTAGTTAACTGCTGATGGCTGTCAGAAACTAATAAGCTTTGAAGATGTTACTGTTACTTGAATTGTTTACTTCAAGACTTTCTCGCTATAAGTTAATATTTTATACCACACACTAAATAAACCACGGGCTGCGAACGTTTAATTCGTCTGTAATTAACTGTAAGAAACGCCAGGTTCTAAGAGTTTAGTGTTTTACGAGATTTCTATCTACAGTAACACGATCTGATAACAATATTGCAAGTTAGTATTTTGTAAATAAATGCTACAGAGAAAGAAGAAAAGCAGGAAGATAATAGTGTAACCAGGGGCTTAAACAGGTTTTCTAAAAGCCTCCACTGCTGATCGTAGGCCTGGTAGATGGCTGTCGTGTTCAACGCGCGCCTGAAAGAGATGTCAGCATAGAAGATAGGGCCCACTAAGGCCAGTTCCTGCCAGGGTTAGAAAATATCACCGCAACTCGGCGGCAAGAAGTTTTAAGATATACGTCTGTACGTGTCTGTTTATGATGCCACTGACATATCGATCAATTTCGTCTGAATCATATTTCCCATGAATGCTCTCCTCCTATTTAACGTAGTATGATGTTATAGCCTTCCTCTATAAATCGGCTTTCTAAAACTAAAGATTTTTTTTATTCTTACCAGAAATAGTTCCTTAAATTAGCGTGCTCAAACAAACATACAAACTCTTTAGCTTTATAATATTACTAACAGAGCACTGACTACTTACAGAGCACTTACTGACTTTGACTTTGACTTTGACAACGTGTAAAAGAATAAACGCAATACCTCCTAACGGATCATTGTACTCATCATTATGAACAACTTTTTACTATGGGGCTAATATTGAATTAGCCCCATAGTAAAAGTTGTTCATAATGATGATTCACAAAAAAAAATACAACTGCCGCATACATTCATGTACGGATAACTCGACTAAATATAGTGAACAACCGATTTTTTTTTTCAATTTGCGAAAAGTTTTTTATAATGATTATTAAAATGGCCCCTTGAGAGGTATTGCGTTTATCCTGTTACACGCTGTATATAGTAAACTAGGGTAAACGGGTGTTAATCAAGTAGCCAGAAAAACTGTTTCTCGTTCATTCAAAACTTAACAGAACTAAGTAACACTTTCCAATTAGATTCATTAACTTTTTCCTCCAATGATCCACAAAACGTGTCAATCACTTTTGACCAAAAAACTCCACAGAAGCAGAAACTTCGTTTAAAGTTTTGTGCGATAAAAACTTTAGGTTAACTTTAAGACTATAGTATAAGCGTTAGTATTGGCTGGTATTGCCATAGAACACGGAACCATCACATGGACATTGACTAGTGATACTACGACGCGCGAAGTGACGTGTAAAAGATTTACTTGAAACGTATTTGTAGAATAAATTTCATTTAGCATTAACCACAATTTTGCACAGTAAATATAATTTATCATTTACCACTTTTATTTTTATTTGATACTAGCTTCTGCCAGCGACTTCGTCCGCGTGGAATAGTTACTTTACCCCCGATTTTGAAACTCTCAGCCCGATCGGTTTAAAATTGACAAAAGATAGACATATGCTGTTTCGGGATATTTTTTAGATAATTTTATGTAGAACATTTCCGTAATACATAATTTCTATGTAACTTTAACCATTAAGGCTACACACGCGACGGAAGCTTAAAAAATGGAGTAACTTCTCCCGTTTTCCCAACATTTTCCTTCACTGCTCTGCTCCTATTGATTGTAGCGTGATGAAAAGTATACTATAACCTGCCCAGGAGTATGAAGAATAATTGCACCAAGTTTCGTTAAAATCGGTCGAGTAGTTTTTGTTTCTATAAAGAACATACAGACAGACAGACAGACAGACAGACAAAAATTTTACTGATTGCATTTTTGGCACCAGTATCGATCACTAATCACCCCCTGATAGTTATTTTGAAAATATTATCCTTGTACAGAATTGACCTCTCTACAGATTTATTATAAGTATAGATGGGTTTGCTCTTGACTGTAGTTTAGGTCAAAGGTGACAGAGACAAAGTTGACGATGGAAATCAATGACGACTAGTCAAATTGCGGTACGAGTTTCGGTTAGTTAGTCATGGTAATAACTGAAAAATTAAGTAAAACATTGCTTTTTTCTGATCCTGCATAAACAAAAAAACATTTTCAACTACACTATAGAAAACTATATAAAACCATTATATATATTCATCATGTCTATTTGCACGGCAAATAAAAACCTTTGTGTCTTGTGTAAACTTTTGACATTTTGAGCTAGAAGGTATTGACAGATAACCGTCGATATTCAGAATTGTCGGGGAATTGGCAGCATGACGGCTGGCAGAAACTGGATGCGAGAAGCCAAAAATAAATCTAAGTGGCGTACAATTGGAGAGGCCTATGTCCAGCAGTGGACAACAGGCTGTTGGTGATGATGATTCAGAATTGTCACAAGCCATGAGTTTGTCAGTGTAATCGGTGACACTCATGTCTCCAAAAGTGACTGCTCTGACGCGTCTGTGGTCTGTGGGTATAGCTATAATACACGTTCACTATCGTCGATCGTTCGTGGCTCGTGACTGGCTCTTGAACTATACGGTAGCTCTTGTGCTATTGAGTGGTAGGGTTGACCGTGGAAGTTTTTAGATATATTATTCTGTTTACGATGTCACTGGCATGTCTCAAGGATAACGGTATCTTAAGCCGGGTAGGTAGATGACCAACAAAGAGCTCCGGAAAAGACCTATCGGTCTATTTTGTAAATATAATATTTCATCGTGATAACTTGGTGCGGATTTTTTTCAAAAGAGTCATCGCGGCCCTGGAACGCAAAGGGCATTAGGAGGAACACGGGTGTGTTTTAGTAAGTAAGAGTGGGTTTTAGTCATTTGATAATTTCCTATCCGTACAAAAAAAAATTAAGATATAGATAAGAAGATAAATCTTTACAGAATAACAAACCTACCCACCCATATTTCCCATAGCCTAATGAAACATGACAAAGCAAACAGTAAGAGTAAATCTGTGGTTGATGAAGACATTAAAATATTACGTCAAAACGCTTTACATAAGCGAATACTTCATTGACACGAATTTATTTCCATCTTTATTATTTAGTTAATAATTAATCCTCAGAAAAATCAGGAGTATAAAGAGTACATATTTATAATAACGGCATACAACTTCAAAATACAGTCAACTAGAGTACCTCCTCCTATTTTTAACCGACTTCTAAAAAAGGAGGAGGTTCTCAATTCGGATGTTTTTTTTTTTTTTTTTTATTGTTTGTTCGCGCATAACTCCGTCGCTTGTCAACCGATTTGAAAAATTCTGTTTTTGTTGGAAAGGGTATACTTCCCATGGTCATGGGTATATGGTCCCATGAAAATTTTATCGAAATCAACCAAGCGGTTTTCGAAAAATCAACAAAAATCTGAAAAAAATATCAACATTGACGACCTTTTAGTTCACTCTGGATTGGTTTTATTTATTGTAAAAAGTTTTTTTTTTAAGTCTGTTAAATAGAGTAATAGAGCAATGTTTATAACTATGATTAAATATCTCAAAATGTTAAAATACAGACATTGCTTCAAAAGCCTACTTCGTTTTTCTTTTTTTTAATTTATTTAAAAAAATCTATTAGATTTATTCTTTAAAGTTTTTATATCACCTAATAACTTCGCCAGCCCTAAAACCTGCCCCAGGCTCCGACACTTTTTGCCTCCAATATCTAATGACAAAAGCATCATTATCTAATCACAGGTTGTCCGTTTTTTACCACAACTAGCTACTCATAGACTAGACAAACTCTATGCAGCAGTGATCAATCTTTTAAAATAGTCTATGGTTTTGTTGCGTGCAACTAACTTAAACGGTTGGTGTTGCAAGCTCATGAGATTTGGTGATTGAAATTTTTCCAAGAATGGTAAAGAAGGATGTATTAAAGCCCGTTTCCTCACCTGAGTGTGTTATCATCTGCTTAGCCTTTTCCCAACTATATTGGGCTCGGCTCTCTGTCAAATAGGATTCATTTGAATACCAGCGTTTTACGTGAAGCGGCTTCCTACCAGATCTCCATCAATCCATTAACTGGGGAATACGGTACTTCTTGGCAAGAATACGGGTGCAGATTTTCTGCCTTCTGAAAATTCGTAAAGATAATCCGTAACGGCTTAGCGTGCTTTCCGAGGCACTGAGGAATCTTGGTATGTTAAAATGGTCACCCATGCACAGACCGACCTCGGAAAGTGTTACTTAACCTTGAAGATCGACCCGTGCGGATGTTATTTTTTAACCACGAGCTCCACATATGTAAAACTAAAAAAGCTGGAGCTGCTAATCCAGAAACAGACTGACAAATTCTAGCATTTGGTGCATCAGACCCCGCTATCCCCAATATCATTTGTTCCTACATTTTCTGAAGGAAAAAGCTAATTTGGCTACTGGAACTACAGGAGTGGGCAAAGCGTATCTCCTGTATCATCAGTAAATAGTTAAGTAGATAGATTGATACCCATTTAATGGGCTGTGGATGTTTGCTAGGCAGTCGCTCCACGTAAAATACTGGCATTCAGCTAAATCCGGTATGACTGGAAGCCGACCCCAATATAGTTGGGAAAAGGCAAGGCAGGTGATGATAAGATAGATTAATATCGGGCAATTGCAATCCCCTTTAGGTATGAAAATGAGTCTACATCTATTCAAAACAGTACCTCATACTCGTGTGCATACAAGTGTAGGACCAAGCCAGAACTCAATACAATACGCGTCATAAGATAAAGTACAGATTATTAAGCAATTTAATATTAGTATTAGCATAAAATTATTAGTTGCTAAAGCTTTTGTGGCACGACTCGACAATAGATAAATAATAATTCGATATGTATGGTCGGCAGAAATGTGAGCATCAAAGGGTTAGATGAAATAATGAATTAATGACTCAATAAGGTTTATTTTTTTCTTAGAAATTTGCTGGATTATAAATTGTGTCATATTTAGCTGATAATGAAGAGCTAGGTCGATGACTTAGGATTTTAATTTTGAATTTCATGACAAGCAAAATGAAAAGGACCCTTTCCTTTGTATCTTGCTATAGAGCAGTGGTGGCCTAGTGGTGACGGCCCCGACTTACGAGTTGTAGGTCGCGGATTTAAACTCAGCTAGGCTGCATTACTTAGTGTAGTTAATTTCGTCACCACTGCTCTCAACATGGTGAAGGAAAACATCGTGAGGAAACCGGCATGTCCTAGAACCAAAAATTCGAAGACTTGTGACATTCACCAACCCGCCCTGGGCCTACGTGATGGATTACGGCCCCCTCTCCTAGAGAGGAAGCCTGTGTCCCAGCAGTGGGAACATTAAAAGTCTGAATATAAAAGTCTGATTTCTTGAGAATTTTTAATCATGATCTTAACTAACTACTCTATTTCACTATTTTTTTGTTATAATAATGAACTAAATTGCATAATACAAAAGCGTTTTACAAGAATCCAAAGTTCCTTAGCAACATTAGAACCTCAACATCAACTCCTAAGCTATCCGTACATAAAAATGCACACACAATTATTTATCAATTTGACGTAATGATAGCTGCACTTACGTACCCATAGAAGTCGGTAATGACTTCAATTAGTACTACCAACGGATCGTTACAGCACAAAATCATTTCTGACACATAAATTGTATAGACTATTGTATCATTTCAGTAACATTTGAAAGATTAATTCGATTGGCTGCTGGGTTTATATTTTTTTTATTGACTGTACACGATGTTCGAATTTTGAAGTGTAATTTTGTGTGATTTGTTTTGTAATGTCTTTAATTTTTGAGTGGATGGTATATCACGCTTCTTTTAAAATCATAGAGGAAGAATCTACTTTATTATGAGGCAGCCTGGGAATGCATCATATTTACTTTCTTAACTTTCCAACCATATAATATTGGGTTCAACTTCCTGAAGTTAATTATTTCAAGATTGGGAATGAGATTAGTAAGTAGTCGTTTATTTTGAGCACTAGATTCAACTACGAGAACTAAACTTCTGTGCAAAGATCTTGAAAGTCACAAAAATATTTTTCTTTCTTCTAAGCACGAAGCTAAAGAAGATCAAGATCATAATGCCGGCAAAAGCGTTTAAAAAATCTGAGTGCAGGTCAATTTCTGAGGTCCTTAATATATACAGTATGTTAAATAACAGAGGGCGTTCCCTTAAATTCGTTAATGTATATCATTAATAGATTAAAATAAAAATATCAGAATAGAAAGATAAGCATAAAATAATCCGAATTAAAAAAAAATGAAAATAAATTCGAAAAATCCTGTTTAAAAACAAAATAGTAGCGCGGAATAGTACCTACTCGTAGTAGCAATGCCCAAACCGGCAATTACGCGTGTACAGAGTGTTTCTTTAACGTATCAATTTAACATTTTTAGTGAATAGGTATTATAATATTAAAAAAATAAAAACATTTTGTTTTTGAATGCTAATATTTTTTTATCATATATGGATGCTATACTATTGCGGGTTAACGGGAACGCCCTCTGTTAGTTAACATACTGTATATTCATTGTAAAAAGTAAGAAATCAATGAACATGTAAAAAGTACCCCAGACATCAGTTACTCCAAAACAATGCACCAAAGTTCCTATACAAGTTTCAACGCACCCTAATTCTCACACACTAAAATAGGCCACGCATAACATTACACACAATTCACCAATAATATTCACCTCAGAACCGAAAACAAGGCACATCGTCACGACACATAACGGTTCAATTGCTATGCTAGCCTAGTACTTTACACACAGCCTATGTAAGCTATTCCATTGCTATGCTATCCTAGTATCGTATACAAGGGCCTAGGTAAGCTGTTTGAATAGGTGATTGTGTCACGAAGACAGCTGGTTACGGTTAGAATGTTAGTTGTTTGATTGGTTGACAGTTTGTTTTGTTTTTTTTCTTTTTTGCGGTCCGGATTGGTTATGGTAAGTGCAATATGCCAAGGTTGTGCATTGATATGCCCTGAGAGATTTGTAATAATAGAAGTAACGACAGTAAAGCTTTTGACACATTCTCTCGCGATAACATTCCAGTCTTCAGGAAACTATTGATTTTACAGGAAGAAACGTTCTTGAGAAAATATCTCCTAGAAGATGAAGTAAATAGTGAGAGCAGGTCGGTTGATAGGAGAGGTGTTGCGCCGATCCGAAGCAACATGGGACAAGAACAAAAAGATGATTGTGAGAATATTAAAATTTTGCTAAAGACCAACTCTGAAATACTTATCATCATCATCATCAACAGCCTGTTGCCGTCCACTGCTGGACATAGGCCTCTCCAATTGCACGCCACTTAGATCTATTTTCGGCTTCTCGCATCCAGTTTCTGCCAGCCGTCCTGCGCAAATCGTCACTCCACCGTGCCTGAGGACGTCCTAAACTACGTTTGCCGAGACGTGGTCTCCACTCTAGAACTCGTTTACCCCAACGGTTGTCGGTTCTACGACTAATATGGCCAGCCCATATGGCAATGGTATGGAAATACTTTTACGATCTTGATACACCCAAAATTAACATCACCAGCTGTTTCACAACTTTATTGGGTCAGCTTCCAGTCAAACCGGATACAGCTGAATACAGCATTTTAGGTAATGGCTGCCTACCAGACTTCCACACCCCATAAACTGGGTAACACGCTACTTCTTGGCAAGAATGATGTCAGATTTTCTGACTTCTGACAATCAGGACCAACGGCTTGAGGTGCTTCCGAGGCACGGAGGAGTCTCGGTATGTTAAGATGGTCACCCATCCGCAAACCAACCTCGGCACGCGTTTATCCAAAACTAATGTAAAATACAATACATATATCAAGATCGCAAAATAAAATAATAACAGTATTAATAACAAAGCAAAAGACGTCATTACCAAAGCCATCCTCCGATGATCTTAGACAAATGATTCACTTCTCGTACTTGACCTAGTTGCATTCACGCGTGTGCTGCAGTAGGAAATCATTCGGTTTGCATGTTTCCCTCTAGATATGGTTTTAAGAGTGTATACGTTGTGAAATATTTTAACTAACTTTTTAGACCTATGTATCTGCTTATATGTGTGAAGTTTCATTAAAATCGGTTCAGTCATTTCGCGACTTGAACATTTGTATGAAATGCCATACAGCGTACACACTCTTAAGTTAATATATTTTTAATAAGTGATTTGTAATACATAATTTATTGAAAGTTTTTACCGATTTTTGTACTTTTTCTTTAGTTCCGGTATCATAGTTACGTAATACGTAGACAAAGAGAGTCAACTCTATCTAATATGTCCCACAATTATTCTCGGAATATCAAAACTAGACTAATGAAATGATTCAGAATATTTTATTAAGATTCTTCTTTGGTTCATAATTAACAGCTGGTAACGCTATTATTAGGCGATAGTTGTAGTACCTACTGTATTTATTAGTGTAATTAATAAATGTGATTCTTGTTTTTACTAGCAGCGCCGCGCGGTTTCACCCACGTTATTCCCGTTCCCATGGGAATACGGGGATAAAATATAGCCTATGTTTCTCGTTCATAATGTAGCTCACCATTGATAAAAACAATTTTAAAATAGGTCGAGTATTTTAAACCGACTTCTAAAAAAGGAGGAGGTTCTCAATTCGGATGTTTGTGTTTTTTTTTAATGTTTGTTCGCGCATAACTCCGTCGCTTGCCAACCGATTTGAAAAATTCTTTTTTTGTTGGAAAAGGCATGCTTCCCAAATGGTCCCATGAAAATTTTATCGCAATCGAACAAGCGGTTTTTTGTTAATTTCAATAAACGATAGCAAATCTGTCGGGATAGCTGAAATCGCATGTTTGTTTATTGTTTACACCAATTTATACCACGTACGCTGTAATGGGTATGTTTAGCTGGGAGTGAACCACTAAAAAGGGAAAAATAAAAAAACTTTTTACAAAAAATAAAACCGACTTCTAAACAAAAAAAAAAAACAAAAAGTACAAAATAACTTTAATTTCGGAATTTGGTGTGTTCAAAAACATGAAGCAACCAAAAACACCGAGTTCCGAAATTAAAGTTATTTTGTACTTTTTGGTTTTTTTTTTTTTTGTTTAGAAGTCAGTTTTATTTTTTGTAAAAAGTTTTTTTTTTCGGACTTATTCGGTATACCTAAACAAACAAAAAATACATTTTTTCTTTATGATATTACTAGTCTAGACAAACTGTGCGGGTTTCGTGGCAATATAAGCGTTCTAAAAATCTTTTGTTGATTGAAAAAATCCATAGAACTGGAGGATCTACAAGCATGAAAGTGATTTGTAAAAGTTATAGACAGCCTTCAGATTGTGTATATTTTAGACGTTACCGTGCTATATACGTGACGTTGAGCAGTGGTGGCCGAGTGGTACATTACTTTGTGTAATTCATTTCATCACTCCCGCTCTCAAAACGGTGAAGGAAAACATCGTGAGGAAACCGGCATGTCTTTGATCCAAAAATTCGAAGACATGTGACATTCACCAACCCGCACTGGGCCCGCGCTGCTCTCTTCTAGAGAGGAGGCCTGTGTCCCGACTGTGTTCCCAGCAGTGGGAACATTAAAATGCTTAAGTTATGCTAGAGATTCAGTTAGACGTGGGATGATATATTTAAATTGGAAAACTCATCACATTATTTCGATGTAACAAACAACAGACAATACTACAACTTGGCACAGAAAACCGTAAAGCAGATTAATTCCGGCCGATAAGCCGCAGCATCCACAGTACCTGATTACCATCCACAATATACCCATCCTCAGTTCATGCCCAGCGTGGTAAGCAGAACTTCTTACAACGTTCCCATACCACAACACATGCCCAGAATGCATGAACACTGGTTTCCCATAGTAATTTCTATCACCGTTTGAACCTGATATAAATTCAGATTTAAATTGCAAAGACGTTTGCCGTTTTGATGCATGCTTAGACTTTGTGGACGGGAATTGAGATTCTGTTTGATAGCAAATTGGTGGCATTGGATAACTTTGTCTATTTACGTCATAGACTTTCAATGTTGAGATTGGCTAAAGTCTAACAGCCGCACGGGTATATATCTTCAAGGTTAAGCAACGCTTGCCAAGGTTGGTCTGTGGATGGGTGATCTTAACATAACGAGTTTCCTCTGTGGTTTGGCAAACACGCTAAGCCGTTGGTCCCGGCTGTCATTTTAAGGTCTTTGGCAGTCGTTACGGATTGTCGGAAGCCAGTAAATCTGACTCCAGTCTTGCCAAGAAGTACCGTGTTACCCAGTTAATGGATTGTGGAGGCCTGGTAGGCAGCCGCTCCACGTAAAATACTGGTATTCAGATGAATCCGGTTTCACTGGGAACCGACACCAATATAGTTGGGAAAAGGCTAGGCAGATGATGGTTTACTAGAAAAATATGTAACTTTGATTAGAGCTCGGAGTTCGCCGGTTCGGCTCTTGTGAAATGGGAACTATTGATATCATAACAACCGTGTTATTTTAACGTGTAGTGACACGTTTATAGTAAAGAGCCTATTATTGCAATGGCCATTATGAATTATGTAATTGTGAAAATGGGCAGTGCTTTTGTCTTGCATATCTCTATCTCTCTCATACAGCGAAATCATGATTGTATTAGCACGTCATAGTGGCTGAACCTTCTTGTTCGTTAATCTCCATGGCTATTATGGCTCCACGATTGGTGACTGGTGATAATTAATTTAGTATTTTCTATGGATTGAGATTTTTATTATTCTCCATACTAATATTATAAAGAGGAAAGAGGTATTTTTGTATGTAACGATAAAACTCAAAAACTACTGGCCCGATTTCCAAAATTCTTTCACCATTAGAAAGCTACATTCACCCTGAGTAAAATAGGCTATATTTTATACCCGTATTCCCACGGGAACGGGAACTACGCGGGTGAAACCGCGGGGCGCTGCTAGTTTATTATCATTTTATATCTACCAGTTTTCTCTAACTTCAATTTAGTTACAGTTCTCTTTGCAATTCTACGTAGCTTGATCTATTTTGTTCGAAAATAAATAGTTGACCATCGACCATCCATAGAAATTAAACACAACCAATTCTGTCTTCTCCTCACCCATCCCTGATCTCCAGAAACCATTGAAACTAAAACACAGCAACATGTTGCCATATTTTTACAATGGAAGGCCGGTTCAGACTTGTTTACGAACATGTCGCGCCTACGTGAGCGTGGGGAGACCGGTCGCAGGTTGCCAATTCGACTTGTCTTTTAAGCTGTTAGCACACTGACGCTTTACGCTGCGAAATTGCTGCGAATGGCGATATATTTTTCATACATTTGGTTCTGCTGTCGCAAAATTTTCGCAGTTGCGCGTCTGTGTGCAAACAGTCTTATGGCTTTTGGTCTAGATGGCTATGAAAATATGTTTTTACGGTGTTTTTGGTTGTTGAAGTTTGCAAGTTTTCACTTGGATCTTGTTTTACTTATTGTGTAGCTGCTTCTACTTATCTGTTTTAACATGGATAATGTAGGCATTTGCAATCTGAGAATTTTATCTTTGTTTAGAGCTTTTTTGACCAGCTATTTGGATTATTTCAGAGCTGTAATTTATAAGGATTTTAATTATGAATAAATGTAAAGGCTTTTTGATTGGAATGATTTTCAGCTTAAGATTGCAGTTGGTAGAGTTCCCAATATGTAAGCCTCTAGTGAGTGGTGCCACTCACTCTAGCAGCTAAAATGGTAGACAAGATTATGATGAGAATATGAGAAAAACAATCTTCTCTGTTGTCTAAAAACGGTACCATATACAAATATCAAAGTATTATTTTAAGTTCAGACAATACTCAATAAAATAGCTTTAATCTTCTTGTTTATAATCGAAAACATTGAATTGCTAAAATCACCGACAAATTCAAACGACCCGATTTAAATTCGAATGTCAGCAGGCGCGAACCACACGTACAGTATTGAGCACAAGTTTACGACGAAATTATAACAATTTGTGTGCGTAATCATAGCAAAATTATTGTCACTTTCCTACGCATGATCCCGTTGGGTCTTTTGAAATAACACCTGCGCTGTTGGTGACACAGTGTCCTAAAGTATGAATAACAAAACAAAATAGAAGATGTTGGATTTGAAGAATCAGTAATTATAATGCGCGAAAGAGAGTCAAAGTCAAAACGTTTATTTCAATTAGGCCATTAAATGGCACTTTTGAACGTCATCATTAAAATTTATCATAATTAGGTGACTCTAGCGTCCATTCGCAAAGGTAGATTCTTATGGAGAAGAACGGACAAGAAACTCCATAGTTACCTACTCTTTTTAAATAAATGTTTTACAATATTTGGTATACAAAAAACACTTAATATATGTGAGGACGATGAACCAAGTATACTAGTTATAGAACTAAGTATTACCAGCAGAGGTAAACTTCTAAATATCTCATGCTCATGGTACCTACTCACATATTTACAAAAATATTGAAATAGTAAGCAAACAGAAAAAAGTACAAGACACAAAAAAATGCATTCATGAGTATGAACTTAAAAAAGATGGAATGTTAGAATTTAAAGCAGAATACAGAATGCAAATAGAGAAGAAGAAGAAACGATGACAGAGAACGCTAACCCCAAATAATTTGGCATTAAGACATTCTTGCCATGACGAGTGTATCACGAAAATCCACTTCATCTGAAGGTTTAATACAGATTATGATAAGATCTAGATCAAGTATCAGTGTCATTGGAATTGACCACGTAACATTCTGGCAGTCCTTTTCAGTCCTTATTTTAGTATTTTTGTCAATCTTTATCGCTAATAGAATGGCACTATTCCTGGAAAAATAAGTATAGTGCCAATTCAACTCTCAGACCTCTGATACTGCAATTCAAAACATCATTCCAACATCAGCTACACATAATTTAAGTCATGCACCATCAGCGTGCTCATTTGCCACCACAAATGAGAAGAGATGGGACATTCTATTTTTAGCCGAACTGCGCACCATATTAAAATTATCTGTCTATTTCGTCGTTGAACCAATTTGAACTCAGTTGTACAAATTGGTCAAGCATGAGTACTCTAAGTAGGTCACCCTTGATAGATGACCGGACTGGACCAACTTTAATTAGTGCTTTAGACCTGCTATTTAGCCTTTTTGGATGGAGAGCTTGAATATCGAAAGGGTTTATTTACGATGAAATATTACGTATTCAAGTTTCGCTATTGGTCGTGAATTCACAAGTGGTCTTTAATTTTGGGTTTAGATTAACTTAGGTGCTAATGTAGTTAAGTAAAGTGTTCATAGAGTAGTTCATAGTAGCTTTTTAAGTATTTGTGTTTACAACTACTATAGTTCATGAGATACAGCCCGAACAAATATCCGCAAACAGACAGACACATACAGCGGAGGTTTACTATAAGATTCTGTTGGTTTCCCTTCCGCGAAGGAACCATAAAAAGGGTAATTACTATTGGAAACTAAATACATTTACAACCAATTAAATAATAAAACCTTAAACCAACAAATAAAAGCAATTGTAAATACTATAAACAATTAAAACTAATAAGAGAGCCACGGAACGAAATTTCAATTACACCAACACTTAGCAGCCATAATACAAAACAGTACATAAAGTATTACGCAAACCTAAGACTACTCTGACAAACATATAGATAAACCACAAAAAACTGAAAAACAACCTTATTTTGAAGTTATAGAGTTCAAACTCGATGAAGTAGAAGATCAAAATAAAGTTGTAAACTGTAAAACAGCTTTATGTCATTGCAATCGCTTCGAAACTGATATTTAACGACTGTTCCATTATTTATGCATAAGAGATTAGAATAACATTGGTACTCTGATGAAAGCCTGTTTGACGAACTACGTTTTGGATGATAGGGATCAGAACAGGATATACTTAAAATTAATTTATGCCATTTGTAAGTTTTCTGAAAGAAGCAAACTCAACAATCATCATCTGCTCAGCTTGTTCCCAACTATAATGAGATCGGCTCCTAGTCAAACCTAATTCAGCTGAATACTAGTATTTTACGTGGAGCGGCTGCCAACCAGACCTGCACAACCCATTAACTGGATAACACGGTACTTCTTGGCAAGACTTGTGTCAGATTGTTCGGCCTCTGAAAATCCGTAACGCCTGCCATAGATCTACAAATTACAGCCGAGACCGATGGCTAATCATGCTTTTGAGGTACGGAGTCTCGGTAAATTTAAAAAAGAAATCTTAAGAAGATAGTTAAGAAAATTTTCATCATTTTAAGGTTTGAATACAAAGAGTAGCTCTTACTTTAAGAAAGAGCTTTGAAGCCAGGGTTCTTAAATAGCTACATAAAACTGACAATTTACTAGTAGGAAATAAAATTTGAGTACCCGAAGATACTCGACAAAGATATTTTCATAATAGAACCTCTTAAGTTAGGTTTAAACTTTAAAACATTCAATAAATCGTTTCTAAACAAAGTAGTAAAAGTAAACCGACTACGCCTAGTTTGCAGAGGCTCGCACGACTTAACTATCAAAGAAGTCGACAGCTAACTTGAAGCTGAAAATCATAAACCTCATGAAGAAACAATTCTACCGCAAAACAATATAAAGTTTACCACTTCAACAATACTAGAAGAACTAAACATAAACATTAAAGCAAGGGAACAATGTAAGAAACGTGTTTTATTTGAACCAGGAAACAGTATGGACACAATATAGTTATAGTAAGTGATTGTAGGCAGTACGATACTATCTTAGCACAAGAAGTAATAAAGACGCCTCACAGTTAAATCTAGCCATAGAACAAAAAAACTATGGAGTGTATGCTCTAAAGCAAACGTAAGTGAAAAGCGACCCAACTTTATGGTTTGATCTAAGCAAAATCTCCTTTGCAAACCTGTAAGAAATAATGTGATCGAGAAGATATTCATCTTGCAGAACTGATAATTTGTTATCAAGAAATTACTGAAGAAGGCTACGAGTATACTATTCAAATTCATCAATTTCAGAACCTTATCAATTTTTTCAGCTATGAAGCAATCGCTCTTAAACTCAAATAATCCAATACACGATTTGATTGAGCAAAGTAAGTTCAATAATATGATCGATGATAAAGAACTATTCGATTCCAATAATCGCTTTTTATTTAGCAACTAGCTGTCCGCACAACTTCGTTTGTGTCACATTTTTCATGACTGCTCCGCTCCTATTGGTCTTAGCGTTATGATATATATATATAGATAGCCTTCCACGATAAATGGGCTATCTAACACTGAAAGATTTTTTCTAATCGGACCAGTAGTTCCTGAGATTAGCGCGTTCAAACAAACAAACGAAGAAACTCTTCAACTTTATAATATTAGTATAGATGGTTACCCATCTATACTTTGAATCATTTTCTAAAGCTGGATAAAATTATTATAATAATCACAGTTGAAATCGAATGGAGTCTCGACAACTCTGTTCGAGCCAAGTCGCAGTACCTTGCAGTATTGGAACCGGTTTCAGAACCGCTTCTGCCGTTGCCCACTGCTAAAGTTCATACGTGTATACTGCACTATAATGTTGTAGGTAATACTATAGTTTAGACGAGGCTCAAGTTATACACTTACGAAGTGAACGGCATAATTTTGGACTTGCAATGTTTCTCTTGAAAATAATTAGATCATAATTCCCTTCATCTGTAAGATCGACTTTTGATCTCAGTTTGGCAATTGATTGATTAATCATAAAGAAGATACATCAACTTAATATGCCACTGTTCGCTGCTGGAGACGGTACCGTCAAACGAGCCTCGTAGAACATCAGCTAGTGGAATGATGTTGAGACCCTTGCTTCAGCAGTACCACGCTCGGACGGGAGTAAATGGAGATCGCAATCCCCGCGAACCTCGCGAGAGGTTGTAGTAGATCATAAAATCCTAGGAGGATTAACAGTTCGCTATACCTAAGTTTATAATACTTGTTATGGTAGGAAAGCAAGTGAGTAGGTTTGGTACGGGAGCCAAAATTGCGAAATTTTGTCCCAAAGAGTCACTGCGGCTCTAGAACGCAAACGGTATTAGGAGGGACACCGATGGGTTTTAGTCAGTAAGAGTCTGGCACTCCGTCCAGAGAGGAAGAAGTCATTTGATGATTTCCCATCGTAACAAAAAGGTATGTTAGGGATTGGTAGGTTAATTAAAGGTATTCACAGAATAGCACTGCAGACTCTGTTGATAAAAGCATAACTACTATCATATTTAAGCGTTTGTTGCGCCGCTAATTGATACTTACTACTATCTCATAAAACTCCGAACACAATTCAAATTACTGTTACTGTTATATCAGCGGGACGCCAGTTCATTTCTATCCAAATTTAAAAGAGGAAGAAGTTCTTAATTTACCTGTTTGAATTTAGGTATTTTTTTGTTTCCAGTCTACTCAGCACATAGAGAACATTTCGTTTTTGATTTAGCCCCACCAGTAGGCGGTTGGTGGGGCTAATTAAGTAGTTTTAATTTAGTGCACTCGTGTGCATGCAATTGAACAGAAACCTTAAATTGCAGCTGTTTTTGAACTTATTTTGGATCCCACCTGCTACGTAGAAAATAAATGAAACAACAATACCAACAACATCAACATTGTACTCTTAGTTCCCTACCAGTGGGATGGCTGGTGGGGCAAGTAAAATAATTCTTCAAATCACTTCTTTAATCAATTGCTAATAAATCGCTTCACGCTCATCGCTTGCGTCCCAACGCAAAACGGCAGAATTAATGCTTTACCCATTATCTACCAGAGAACCTTAGGCAGTTGCGATTGCCCCACCAGTGGGATGGCTAGTGGGGCAAATGAAATAATTCCTCGATTCGCTTCTTAACCACCTGCTAATAAATCGCTTCACGCTCATCACTTGCGCCCCAATATCAGACAGTAGCCAACCCTCGAGCTATATATTGCTTAGAGAATTACGTTCAATCTCGACTTACCCCGGCTCGAGTTTATAGGTTACAAACGTAAAAATACTAAAGTGTTGTTCTTATAACGATTTATTGGAGAGAAGATTTTATGAAAGTTAGAACAATAAGTTTATAGTCGTTTGGAACTCGGAAGAATTGTTGTAGCGAATGCCCTTTGAAAGTATGACGTAAAATCTATGACTAGAGCTAAGAGAAACGTTTGGAATGAGAAACCAGCTTTATATATGGAAAACTTTGATACATATAAACTGAGTATGGCCTTCATTTTTTTTAATCAAGACGTTTTTGTATCCTGATTTTTACTAAATGAAGGCCATAAACTTACCAACTTTAAGAGCTTACTTAAACTGTAACTAAGAAGCTTACAGAAAAAGATTTGTTTTTAAACCTGTATTGTCCCACTTCTGGGCAAAGGCCTCCCACATAGCCCTCCACTCCAAAAGTCTAAAAACTAAAAATTATTTAGAAATCATTCAAATATACAGTCACTCCATTAATATCCAGTAATAGTTTACAAATTATGTACCAATAGGTAATAAAAATAATTATCTTCTGTAAACAAGTATGATTCCCACACTATGATTGCTAAGGTAAGTGCACCAGTTATTGACTTAGATAAAATATTTCATATTGCAAAATATTTAAGTGGATTATCAATACACTTGACACCGTGTTCATATCAGTTTCACTGACTCACATCTTGAAGTGTTAAGTTATTAATATTATTGTGAAGCTTCTTTTCATAACCTAACATAAGGTATATCAGATCGGTAATCCCTGAAGAAATAAGCAGAGTTTTACCAATTTTACCTACATCTTTTCATTTAATTGGTAGTGAACCTTTTGCCATCATCCGGTTATTTATTTAGAATATCGTATATATAAAGAACAATGGTCACTCGGCTAACATGCTTGGACTAGAAAAATCTAACAAAACGTAACTTGATAAAACATATGTCGTTTCATTTGTCTATTTGAATATAAATAAGTGCGGCCTTTCATATATTTTTAAAAGGTCGGAGAGTCAAGTAAATATGAATTATGTTTTTGAGGTTATGTTTACATATTTTCATAGCTAATACCGGAACTAATCGTGGTCTGCCACTTAAGGTTATTTATTTGAACATAATAGTTCTTCGAACTTCTTTTCTTTGCAAACAGCAACCACAACAACACACGATCAGCGCAGAAACAGTTTTTTTTACTTGTTAAAAATAAGGAGGGACACTATCGATCATTTTATGACAGTATCGATTTTTATATGCAAATTCATTAGTTTTTCTATTTAAGTCATTGCATTATTAAAACAAAAACATCACATTCTTTTGTTTAGCTTAGTCTAATAACTAGCATGAGTTTATACAGTTGCCATTGCCTGGTATTTTTTATTTCAATGGAAGATCATTATATTCATCATAGACTTGAGTAAGTTATGGACTTCTCTAGTAGCGTAAGTAATTACGGATGCATTCGAAGTTAGATATTTTATACTGCGTTCTGATAAACAAAATGGTGTTTAAAAAAAAAGATTAACTTTATTTCCCCAGCTTTTAAAAATCAATGAAGATATCCAATAACTATATTAACAATGCAGTACCTATTAGTGACAGTCTCATCTCGGTACGACATTCTTTTTTTTCCTAGTCCAAAATGACCATTGTTCTTTTTCTGGATGGGAAATCATCAAAATGACTTCTCCCGCTCTGAGCGGAGTGGAAGGTAGTGTCAGACTATTAATGACTAAAATCCACCCGTCTTCCTTCTAGTGCGTTTTGCGTTCCAGTGCCGCGGTGACTCTTTCGAACAAATTTCGCAACTCTAGTTTAGCGGCTGCAACTGGGAAATTTCAGGTCAATCCATCATCTCTTTGCCCGGGCCGTGGATCAAACATGATCTATAGGAATTACCTCAAAATCTTGACTTGATCTAGATGAACAAGGCAGATTATTCTTCTGAATTAAAAAGGGTAAATAAGGAAATCCAAAATGTTTTACTACAAAAATATTTTAGATTAAATAAATGCATCACGCATGAAAAATAAATGTACGCGACTTATAATTGGTGAATAGATTATTATGCAACCCATTTATGTATTGCGATATTATAATAAACTACTTTGCATAGAATTTAATACGTTTTACAATAAATGTGTAATTAACATTGTGATCATTACGTAAATGTTTCATACTTATCTATTTATTCGTTCATCAAGAATTATTGACATTCAAACAATGGGCAACTTGACCTTACAGAAATATTAAATACTAATTATAATAATATAAGTTATCAAAACGGTTACAATAAATCATATTTATAATAATAACATTAATAAACATAATTAATAAGATAAGAAACACTTGCAATTTCATTAACAATAAGTTTTGATACGTAATAGTTTATTATTTATAAACAAAACGCATTCTTTGAGGAAAACAATAAAACAAATTGTAACGCGCAAAACGATTCAATGAACTCCAATTAGGTATTAATTTGTAATATAATATATATGTATGTACCTTTTTTGTGGTAATGTGGTTTACAAACATTTATGGCGTAAATATTTACATGTGCTATAGGTTTAATTCGATTTATTTTAGTTTCAATAATAAAATTTAATATTGATTTCTAGGCCTATAAAATTTACTACCGGAAAATATAAATAAATTGCCAGCTCCGTCGTTCAGTACCATATTTACTTTTCAGAAATAGGTCAAGGCCATACTTATAATGAACTAGCTGACCCAGCAAACGTTGTTTTGCCATATATAAAAAAAAATGAAAAAAGATTTTCCCGCTTATCTGTTGAAATTTTTCCTGAATTTTCTTTGCTATAAACCTCACGGAGCCCGAGACCTTTCCAACGAATGCAAAACCGTGGAAATCGGTTCGTACGTTCTGGAGTTATAGCGTCAGGAAGGAAAACCTGACTTATTTTTATATAGTAGATAACAAAAATAAATAACGTAATTATTATTTAAATCTATACAGCTTTTAATTACCGTAAAATGCAAAAAAAGTGGAAGTAAGTCCGGAATCTATTGTGCCTTCCTTCAACAGTGGGCCCAAGCCGAATCATCTTTGTGATTGAATTATCTATTAAACAAGACTCTGAAAGCATTACTAAGTTCTACTTAATTTTAGTTTAAATCTTCTTCTCATTCTTTATTGCACACAAACAGCAAAAATATACAAATATCGTTTCCATTAGTTGGTAAGTGACATTAATTTAAAATTAAATGAACAACCAAAATTTGTGCATATACAATACGTGTCACTTTTGTAGCAATAAAGTTTTTTTTACGTTACTTTTCTATTTACCTTTAAAACTGACAGACCTAACAAATAAAGCCATTTCGTATAATTAATCAACAAGCTGCACACATCAAGTTCCGCAACCACATAGCAAAACATAATGCTACAAAACATTATAACAGTATTTAAACACAATAATACTATGTCACATAAATACGTACCTAAGTATGTATATGTAAAGTTGTGTAGTTAAAAGATAATTTTACAACTGAGTACTACGCACGAGTAAGTCGGCGCGATAAGAGACGTAATGCACTATTACGGTTAAGGGTAAGATGCGCAAGCGCGGGTGTTGTGATGATTCATGTTTTTTATGTATGGTTGGGTGGTCAGGTGGGATAATCATTTGTTCTTCCCGTTTATGTACTTGGATATCTTCATAATAAATATTATGTTAGAGTACAGTAAGTTAGCTCGTGGCTAAAGACTAACAGCCACACGGGTCGATCTTCAAGGTTAAGCAACGCTTGCCAAGGTTGGTCTGTGGATGGGTGACCATCTTAACATACGGAGCTTGCTCCATGCCTCGGAAAGCACGCTAAGCCGTTGGTCCCGGCTTTCATTTGTAGATGTATTAAATCTGACAGCAGTCTTGCTAAGTTTCGCAGTTAATGGGTTATGGTTATAATGGGTAGGCAGCCGCTCCACGTAAAATACTGGTATTCAGGTGAATCCGGCTTAACTGGGAGCCGACCCCAATATAGTTGGGAAAGACTAGGCAGATGAGAGTACAGTAGGTTACTAAATGCCAGTTGCGGAATTTGTTCGAAAGAGTCACTGTGGTCCTGAAACGCAAAGGGCATTAGGAGGAACACGGATGGGTTTTAGTCAGTAAGAGTCTGACACTCCCTTTCACTCCGCCCAGAGCGGGAAAAGTCATTTGATGATTTCCTTCACAGAAAACAAAAAATGGGTTATCAGGTGGGTAAAATAAGCACAGAGATGAGGTGGTAACATGGGTGCGCCATCATCATCATCATCATCAACAGCCTGTTGCAGTCCACTGCTGGACATAAGCCTCTCCAATCGCACGCCACTTAGATCTATTTTCGGCTTCTAGCATCCAGTTTCCGCCAGCCGTTCTGCGCAAATCGTCACTCCACCGTGCCTGAGGACGTCCTACACACAATTGCAAATAGTAAATACAATTATTTCCATGTGATCAAATCAATTCTAAGTTCAGATATTACCCGTGACGTTTGCATACATTTAAACAAGTATCACCAAAAATAATTACAAAACTTAACAAGTTTATTTTCTAAGAATCCCGGGATTTTAGGCAAGTCCATGCTATGGAAACATGTCACAATTAGCAAAAGTAGCTCTTCCCACTCTGATCATTGGGAATTTTTAAAATCATATCAAATAGGTTTTTTTGTGTACAGAAACAATTACAGGGTCTGTGTCCTGCCACAGTAGGTAGCATAAAAATATTAATTTAAATTACAAAAGTAAACTCGTCATCGTCATTACAGATTGTCAGAAGCCAGAAAATCTGACACCAGTCTTCCCAAGAAGTACCGTGTTCCCCAGTAAATGGGTTGTGGAGGTTTGGTAGGCAGCCGCTTCACGTAAAATACTGGTATTCAACTGAATCCGGCTAGACTGGGAGCCGACCCCAATGTAGTTGGGAAAAGGCTGGGCAGATGATACTGACAAAAGTAAACTAAAAAATATAATAGTTTAAATATAAAATATAAATAGTTTTTAACTTCGTGTCTAGAGTTAGACACATGTCACACAGAGTTTAGACACATGTCATTAACATTTACAAGAAAACAACAAAATTGATATACAGACATTTCCTATCCCATTACAAATACAATAATTCACAGACTCGCACTAAACAGAGATAATTGCTACAATTATATGTAGTAGAAATGCATTGTACGAGTAAATAACTAAGTATGGAATAATATCATTGTAACAAAGATAGGAATATTTATTATTCAAGATGCCTTCTTGACCTGGGAATGTGACATATGGCATATGTTTTGTGTCAGATTGTAATATGTTTTGACGGGATAATGGGAAAGCTGTCACAACTAAGTAGTTAGTCGTAAGGAAATCTTTTAATATACATATATGTGTAGTTCTTGTATAAGATTCAATGTTATTGTAGTATGTTAAACTTGAAGAGATGCGAAAATCATCAAAATAATGACTTTTTCCGCTCGGGGCAGAGCGGAAGGGAGTGTCAAACTCTTACTGACTAAAACCCATCCGTGCTTTTCCTAATGCCCGCCGCGTAGATGATTGGAAACGCTGTAAGCGATGATGACATTATATTGACAAAAAGTGTTGTGTAGTGTACTATAAATAAGGAAGGCTTACATAGGAAACAACTACGTTCAAATAAACAAATTCTAATTGTAATGTTGTACCCTTTTCCTCAAAAATTAGCACAATGAATTTTGCATTTGCGTAAACCATTAATCAAATAAATAACAAAAAGTTGGAAATATATGCGTATTCGATTGTGTTTTTAGTCATCATTTATACTAATACATTAATATGTAAAAAATGAAATATTTTTTGTTCGTTTGTTGTATCGAATAACCTCCGAAGCTATTTGACAGATTTTAAAGTTTTTTCACCAGTGGACATGGCTACATTATTGGCGTTTAACACAGGTTTTATTTTATCCCCGTATTCCCACGGAAACGGGAACTACGTGTAACTGCAAGGCGCTACTAGTCTATACTTATACTAATAATCTTTACTAATATTATAAAGAGGTATAGTTTGCGAGTTTGTAAGGTTGTTGGTATTCTCTGGATCTACAGAACCGATTTGCAAAGCTATGATTTAACCCATATTCCCACGGGAACGGTAACAACGAGAATGAAACCGCGTAGCACTGCTTGTATCATATATTTTAATTCATGAAAAGTATAACAAAAAAAAAACACTGTCCTATTGCAAAACTAAAGTATTGAGGAAAAAATGCTCATAATAACAAAACTAAACTGAGCCTTAACAAAAAATTAAATATAAACAAAATGATACTGACACTGTAGCTATCAAAGTGAACCAAACGGAGGCTCGCGATAATAATATAGAAATTTTATTTGAGCGTAATGTGTGCTGATAACAATTATAGATAGGTATGTACCTACTCATGTTATACATATAAGGCTACTAGAGAATAATTGAGTCTGAATATAATAATAGGGTAGTTGACTAAAAAAATCTGATTAGTCCGTCTGATAGATTTGCAAAAAATATACGACACGTGTTTTTTCTTTTTTCACATAAACAAAAAATGAAGACGATACAGTGCGTTGAAAACTCGTGTGACGTCACTACTCGCTACAATTTTTAGCGAGCCGTGACGTCACACGATCCCACTCCTGATCTTTGATGCTTTTTATCTTCGTCAGTTTTTATAGATTTGATTAAGGAAAAAATACCTGTCCAATATTTTTCTATAATCTAACTGACGGACTAAACATAATCATATAATTTTTACTCAGGAAACATCCCTATTGTGCTTAGTAATCATGGGCCTACAAAACACAAAATTGGTGCCCTGAAATCTCGAGACAGGGCCGTGGCAGACCATGAAGGAGATGGCGGGACGACTTGGATGTCTTCCTTGGGAATTGGCAGGATGTGGCACAGGATCGGGAGCAGTGGGAGGAGTGGAGGGAGGCCTTTACCCAGCAGTGGGACATTTCAGGCTAGCTATGATAATATAATAGTAATCATTTTAAGTTAATATAAACTCAATATATGACTTAAATATTGATTTTAATTTTTAAAGAACAAAACTGTAAACTTTTTTTATCACTTACAATATCACAATTTCTCAATCAAAAGTATCTTAAAAATACCGTTATATTTCAAATGCGGATAACGTCTTGGGTTACACATTTGATATTTTATATTTGTTTTTTTTTGTGTACTAACGGTTGGATTTTTCGAAGAAAGTAAATAAATATAAAAAAGACCACCACCGCGGGAATTAAGTTTTTGTAAAAGATTAATTTATCTTAAATTATCTTTGAAGAGCAAAACAAAAAGAAAGAAACTTCATGACTTTATTCATTCTATCGTAAACGTTTAAGAAATAGGTCGAAAACTCGAAATACTAATATTTGTAGAAGAATAACTACCATCGCTTTTTCTACATAATCGGTAGTCTTTAATGTTACTCTACATATATCCACTACAATTCAAATAATAATAGTAAATAACGCCGCCAAAGTATGGCACAATAGTTTAAGCACAAAAAGATTTATCCATAATTCCACTTATTACGTCAAATAAAAACAATACGTTGATCAAACCACATTATTTTCTGACACATCTTAACCCGACATTACAAAACAATGCTACTGTTAAATTACAATGCATTTTAGTATATTACTCCATCATTGAACAGAAAAAACATTGATGTTATTTCAATATTAGATTAACTTTGCGTGGTCGGGTTACATTCACCGTGTCTAAACCGCATAATATTATATTTTAACATAGGTATACCGCAACACCGTTTGGTCGATAGGACAAACTAGTAACTTGTAGTGAAGTACTAAGCGTTAAACTTTGCTATCGATAGTTATTTTTTTTTAAATTTTGCATCATCATCAATTTTGCATCGAAAATGTGTGAAATTGCGGGAATATGAAGATAAAATTGTGTAAAATACTTTTGCTATCCCAAGCAGTTATTTGCATTTCGAGGTCAAATATAACACAGTTTTGCACAACTTATACTGATTACTTGATGACTTTGAAAAAAGTATCATCGTCTGCCTAGCCTTTTCCCGACTATATTAGGGTCGGGTCTCATTCAAATACCAGTATTTTACAGAGAGCGGGCTTCTTACCAGACCTCCACAACCCAGCAACCGGGTAGCAGACTGGTGTCATATTTACTGCGTTCTGGTAACGACTGTCAAAGATCCACAAACGACAGCCGGAACCAACTTACAGGTTACAACTTAACCAAACTTTCAGGCTCTCGCTCATAGTGCTATTTATGTTCAGGATACTAATGATTTTATATTTTAAGGCCACAAATTGAATTATATTCTTAAATATTTTATTTTTCTTGACTAATACTGATGGACATCTGTCCTAATAAATAAATGCTTTGAGTTTTAAGTTACTCTATTTATGACTATCATAATTCCGCAACATCGATATTGGCATATCCCATCCCTGCCAGTTGAGAGGATGCATTAAAACCGATGGTAGATTTGATGTGCGCACGCGCGTCGAAATACAAGTTGTAATATAATACGCGCGTATTTATTGCGTTTGCGCTGCGTCGAGACAGTCGCCGGACCACCGGGTACTTGTGATTAGCGCGGTTTTCTTACAGTATTATGTATGAGTTAAGAATTATATAAATCGAGCCAATAGGGTAGTTGACTAAAACTAAAAATCTGATTAGTCCGTCTGATAGATTTCCAAAAAATATTGGACACATATTTTTTCTTTTTTCACATAAACAAAAAATGACGACGATACAGTGCGTTGAAAACTCGTGTGACGTCACTACTCGCTACAATTTTTAGCGAGCCGTGACGTCACACGATCCCACTCCTGATCTTTGATGCTTTTTATCTTCGTTAGTTTTTATAGATTTGATAAAGGAAAAAATACGTGTCCAATATTTTTCTATAACCTAATTGACGGACTAAACATAATCATATAATTTTTACTCAGGAAACATCCCTATTGGCTTATTGGATGGTTTCTAGTGAGTATGATTTTTGTTCATGAAAGTGCTCCAGTAAGCAACATATGTTTTGGAATAGAAGGTTCCTTTTTTTATTTAGGTGAGTAGTCCCCAGTATTCCCAACCAGTACAACTCCAGAATTAACAAAGGAAAACACTAGAAAAGCGCCGAGTAAATGAGTCTTGACGAGTCCAGGATAAATAATTATTATAATGCATGCTTATTAACATTTTTTTTTAAACAGCTATTGCAGAATATCTTCGTTTGATAAGAAAATAGTTTAGCAGGTTTCAGAATATCCAGATTTCGTATATGTGGTTAAGCTCTGAAATAATTTCTGTTATCAGTAGTTACATTAGTATTGGTATTTTTTATTACAATTAAAATGTTAGCCCGACCCTTGATAAACGGGAAAAAGGAGAAAGGCTGAAGAAGAAAAAATAAAAACAAAAAATTGGTGCTGGCTTGGCAATAACTCTCATCCAGGAAGCAAATACATTTTTCATTTACCATTATTTCAATTAACGACACTATTAACTATCACAATCCACGACAGTTAACCCCATGACGTAGGAAACCGTTAGCTAACCGATGGTTTAATAAATCAAAAGTTAAACGCAGCTAACTTGTTGTTCCTGTACGTTATGCGGCCACTTAGCTGGGCTTCGTTTACACCGAGACGATTCGGTGAATGTTACGATTAGGTTATATTATATGTTGGTGTCGTGTTTGTGATGTTTGACAGATATCAAGTAGAAATAGGTGTAATATTTTTACGTGTGGTGTGGATATAAGATTACTTGTGCCGTACTACGTAAGTGCCAATGTCATCATAATTCTGTTGTGAGAATGGGATAGTGTTAATTTTACTATATCAGAAAAAGAAATGTAAAAATAAAAAATATCAAATCAGTATCAATGTTAAATAAAAAAACCGATGTTAATAATATAAAATACTAATCTTTTTTTTTTAATTTTGATATTGTATTTCTGATTTAATAACACCTTATTTATTTTTATATTGTGATTATATGTATTTTGTAACTTGTGATTGGAATATGGCTGAAATAAATTGATTGACTTAAATATCTCAGTCGGTTTTACAAGCGTAGCGTTTTAACATTTAGAACTATTTAATATTGGTCTCCATGCAATATTGAACGTTATTTGAATACATGTATACTTGTATAGTATTTAAAACATGCTAAATAATTTATAATAGTGGCAGTAGTTGACCAAATCTTTTGACTGTGCTAAGTCTAGTTTTGATACACTACCTTGTAAGACAACTCCGCAGCTCCGGCGCGAATTTCTGTGGTTATATAGCTAGAACATCTGATAAACAATTGTACTTATTTTAAAGCAACGTTCGCATTCGCATCTTTGTCACAACATTGCTTGTTACGCTACGGTGTAACACGAGTCCACAAGCTCAATGCTATGCTCGCTACTGACTTTATGAGCGCACTTTAGAGCAGTTAACTTGACTCGACTTTGTGTTAAGCAATTCTAGACGATTTAGCTGACCTACACACTAGCAAATACTTTACTATGATTAATTAAGTATAGTCCTTTATGTACACAAAGGACACACGTTCTTGTTTATATGGATTTTATGTAGTGGAGGCTTAGGAGATAAGATCTGAATGTAAATTTGTTGATTTTTGAAGAATTATTGTTAAGATGAATGTGTGGTTAGCATAATTTATGAATATGAATCGTGCAGTTTATTTTTTAAATTAATTGTTGGGTGAGTAACAGATAAAATAAAAATGGATTTGTTTTGTTTCATGTAATTAGTTGTGTACAATTTTATTTATTGTTAATTTTTTGAAATAGATAAATATGTTAAATGACATAATACCGAAAATTGTTTTAGTTAAAAATGCCAATAAAACTCATTTATCGACTACATAACAGTGAAGAAAATATTCAATCTGAGACATTCTTCACCCAAAAATAAACAATCACACAAAGAAACCCAACCAAGACTTACAATTCATTTTCCTCAACAAAAATAACTCGCAACTCAAGTTGAATCTTCTATCATTTATAACTTAGTTGAGTGCAACAAAAACTGCATTAAAGTTTAGAAAAAGCTTGGTTAATAATTAAGTGCAGATCGTTATAAGACGTCATCGCAGCAAGCTTATTGCGTAGTTGGTGTGTGCTGTGATATACAGGTGGATAAGTTGGCAGACTTGCTGGCGAATACGTTCGAGTTGAAAAAAGCTCGGTTAATAATTAAGTGCAGATCGTTATAAGACGTCATCGCAGCAAGCTTATTGCGTAGTTGGTGTGTGCTGTGATATACAGGTGGATAAGTTGGCTGACTTGCTAGCGTATATATTCGAGTTGAAAACAGCTCAGTTAATAATTTACTGCAGATTTTTGAAGACGTCATCGCAGCGAGCTTATTGCGTTGATTTACAAAGGTTGGGTAATGAAAAATAATTCATAGCCAACCCCTATGGAATTTGCTCACCGATTTAAATAAGAAAAAAGTACATTCGTTGTTTTTTTCTTTTTTATTGATAGGCTCGTGTTTGACCTGATAGAAAGCGATCATGTGGTTGACGATGAAGCAACTTTGCCTAGAAGTACCTTGATAACCTGACCACTTTTGATTAAAAGATACCAGGTTGAAGTTACTATACAGGTATACGGTACAGAAAGTTAAGTTCCGCAAAACTCCATTGAAAATGGAAGGTCCGCCGACCGGACGGTTATTGTGTCAGATGGAAAACCGCCCGATAGTTGATATTCAGGCTGTTGTACATGTTCATATCGCACGGAAAACTTTGCTACCCCGGTGCGGATGTTAGTTTTTATTGTGGCGGTATTGCTGCCACTATACTACTTATTGTTTGAAATTTTAAATAGTATTCCAAGTAAAATATTGATCATATAGTCATAGTTTTGAATAGTACATAATCTTCATAAAGTTGTCAGCAACATTCACATCTTCATACTTACAGTCATCAAACCGAACACACAATAACTGGCATCATCCATTACATACCATAACCCAACGCAAAAAAATACAATAAGCTAATCATCCTTTCCACCCGTAAACCACAGCATTGCTCCATCAACTGGATATAAAAATTATTTCGTTATTCTATAATCAGACGCAGTTATTGCTGTATGTCACGATGACTCTGCGCAGGCGACGCGTGCGGTTGCCCATACTAATGTCATAGTGTTGTTTCCAACTGGAGATTGTTCATTTTAAGTTAGGGTGTTAAATATTGTGTGTGAAATAAGTTTAATTTTTTTAAGAACAGGCATTGATGACTGATGAGACAGGGTACCATAAAACTTATTGAGAGTACTGATAAGTTGCTTGGGTATTGCTCGAGTAATATTTGTTTTGCCAGAAGTACACGCCTTCATTTCACATTAAATACTAATAATCTCTATTATTAAAAATCTGATGAACTATGATAATCTTCTCATCAGTATTTGATATCATAATTGCTGTCTTCCACAAGTTTGACTTTAACTTAATTTATTATTTCATACTTGAACTACTCAGAGGTTAACGTTTTACAATCAAGTGACCTATCTTCTCAAAAGCCTCTTGTTTAGTATCAAACAAATTAGAATCGTTGACCGCACTGAAAAAAGAAACATAAGCAATCAAAAAACCATATCTAAATATAGAAATTAAAATCACAGTGTCTGTCTGTGTCAATTAACAAAATATTGAGTATGGCCACGTGCTATGTTTTATGGTAGTAATCAATTAATGTTTTAACAAACCTATGAAGGAGTGATTTACAAGAGCGTGCCCCATAAGTGCCATGATGTCATGTTAGATAAGGCTTGGGCAATAAAAATATGTTAAGTGAAATTGTTGGTTTGATGTTATGGTCTTTTGGGCACGTGTCTAGTGTATCGTATTTAAAACAAAAGACAGTTCCAAGACCCTATTGAAAGTAATGACATTCAATCAGGAGAAAAAAATGTCGAAATTATCCAAAATGATTACAATTGACAAGAGCTACCGAATTGCGACGATGTCAGTCCCAAACATGTACTAACTTTGATAAAATATATTTTTGTATTGTGGTACTACTAATAGTAGTAGTAGTTGTCCTTTAGAGCCAATAATATGTACGAAGAATTTATCGTTGATTCAATACTAACAGTTTATCGGCTATTTCCAACTCAAGCTTTCTGCATTCATATGACATTCCCAAAGATAAGTCAGCGGCATTAACTATCTATTTAAAGCCAATCAGCCGACATATGTATGCACCTTTTATTTTAGATTAGCCCTATCAAACCACTTTCATCCCACTAAAAGCTCATAGATATGATATATTGCTAATTACCAATGAAATATTACAGCCATACAGCAGCAACCACAAAAAGACGTGTCATATTTTAAATCGGGACGCTAAAAGCACCATAAGTAGCTGACCATCAACGTCATAATATCATGTCGATAATGTGTCACTACAGCATAATGCACAGTCGTGACTATTTGTAAATGTAGCATCCATTACTCGTGTATAATGAGCCCACAGAGAGATAAGCATTTTGACAAAGCAATAGATGGCATTAATATTGCAGCAGTGTGAATAGACGTGACGAAGTACGTAGGTTAATGTAAAATATGCAAGGCACGTCGGAAAATAAAGAAGAGCAATTTGTATTAGTCAGGTTGTGAATATTTATAGGTGGGCAATTATTTAGTAGCTAATAAATGCGTGTAGTTAATCATATGGGCATAAATTAGGTTAATTCCTCGTTAGAAATCATAAATTGTATAAAGATATGGATCATCTAAAAATCAATCTTCCTAATCTGAATAATGATTACGAGTCATCGTCAGAAACCATTCACATAAAATATGTCAAACTGAAAACTAAAGTTTTAAATTAAACTAGTATTAAATATTAAAGAGACAACAAAGCTAGATTAAAAGAAAGACAAAATAAAACTAACTCATAAATCAAACGCAACAAAAACATCAAAGCTAATCAGAATCACGGTTGGTCACAATTCATATTTCCTTGAAAGCGCTTAGCTGCATTATCACAAAGTACCACTACTGGAGCGTATGCCATCAAGTTTAAACGACGTCGTAGTCCCATTACGTCGTACAATTTTTAATAAAAACACACAACACAGACGTTACACATGATGAATTCGATATACTTTTGCTAAATGAAGCGCAACGCCCATAAGCCTTTGGTACTAGACAATTTCTTACTACCATTCCTTCTTATTTTGTTGGTGCATCACCAACTTCTGTTTGATGTTCCACAGCTTCTGCTGCTTCGGATTCTGATCCTTATTTTCACTGCCTTAAGATTCTACTTTTTAAATTTTGGCTATCTTCGATGGAAAATTTATTATTGTCAAATGCACCATCAGATATTGTCTATCGGAGTTTGCTTATGGTGTTACTTGCTATGATTTATGGTTTCGTTCCGGTTACATCTAAGTTTTGTTGTGCTAAACTTTGTTTGTGCCGATAAAGGAAATTACCATCATATCAAAAACGAATGCAGTTGTATTTCAAAGGATTGGTGTTTTAAGTTCTATGCACTAAAATAAACTTAAAGATCAGTTCAAGAAGCATTGCACTCAAAAAGAATTGGTTATATTAGAAGGTTTTTACAATTAAATAAAGAAATTGCTTTGAATAAAGCTTTTAATTTTAACGACCTTTTGAAATAATTAATTTTACAATTTACTCTTCGAAAATAGCAAAAACCAATCACGTAGTCTATAATACGATCAGCCCTTTATTTGCGCAGTAAACAAACTAACCAGAAATAAACCCAATAATAATGATCGCAGTTTCAATATAAAACCGCGATAATAAAATGCGTATCATGTTAATTTAATTTGACCTCATTCTGTGGTTGTTTTTGACATACAATGATATTAACTTAATCTTATTTTCTCGTAACACTCTCTACCTTCTAGTGTATTATCTGCTCATCTAATAAGGGTTGTGTCACCTTACCAACTTCACCTCAAGAGTTAATCTGACACTTAATAAACTTTGTATGATTGATCGGTCCTTTAAACACTAAGTTATCGGTACCGTTACCATCAGCATCATCCTCTTTGTTGATGTCTTTATTAATATTGAAATAAGGATCAGTTTTGAGGTCAACTTTACGAAGTTTAATGCAAGTCTTATCGTCTTGCGTTTAAAGTTCAGTTTCAGAAAGTTTGTTTTCGTTATCCGTATATATTATTTGGTCATTGGTTACGGTGAGTGTCACAGTTTTTTTGAGGTTAAGTTTGAGTGTACCAAAAGTGTTTGAACTTTATGGTTGAATTGATACAAAGGTTCGATGTCGGGTGATAGAAAGTTAAATGTTGATTATCTTGAATCTTGGTGGTTAACGGGTCGTGTGAACCAAATAACAATGATTTCATTAAATAATGAGTAAGAGACTTACCATGTCCTTGAAAAACTAGGAAGAGTTATAATAATAAAATGCCCTTACCTGAAACAAGACAATTTTAAGAACATGAAAGTAATGTTTGTAGCTTGTTATGAAGATAAATAGGAATAATAATTTTAAAAATATTTAAAATTGTATGTTTGTTTATTAAATGTTTTGAAAGGGACGTTCCATTAGATAACAATTACTTCAATCGAATTGAGGTACAGAAGCACTTCGATTTGATTTTTCGTTACAAAGAAATGATACTTTACAAACATATAAACAAACGAACACATAGTTTAAATCTATACTAATATTATAAAGCTGAAGAGTTTGTTTGTTTGTTTGTTTGAACGCGCTAATCTCAGGAACTACTAGTTCGAATTGAAAAATTCTTTTTGGGTTGAATAGACCATTTATCGAGAAAGGCTTTAGGCTATATAACATCACGCTGCGAGTAATATGGGCGAAGAAAAAATGGAAAATGTGGAAAAAACGGGGAAAATTATTTATCTTTGAGGGCTTCCGTTGCGTGCGCTGCGAAAACGGTTCAAGATACCAAAAAAATATGTAGGAAAGAATTATTCCTCTTAAAATGATCTAAAAAAATGTCTGCAACAGTATATGTCTATCTTTTAATATTAACTCACTAGAACCGTTTTTATGGTAATCAAATTTGGTCGAAAGGTATGAAAGTTTGTATTAAACTTTGTCAATTTTAAACCGATCGGGCTGAGAGTTTCAAAATCAGGGTATAAAGTAACTATTCCACGCGGACGAAGTCGCGGACAGAAGCTAGTTAGTATATATATCGTCACAGTTTTTCCTCCATTCTTTCACGCCTTTTATGTCAAAATTTCTGGAACTCCTCACTCTTGGAAGCTCGATTATCACGAAGATGCTTTGCCAAGAAAGGATAGGCATTATAGGCAATCTAAAAGGTTTCTCAGAAAAATATCAAAACAATGAAATCGTTTTCCTCCTGTGGAGGCGTTTGAAGGAAGTTCTCATTTGTGGTTTTATTAGTAACTTGGTGTATCATGGTTGTTAATGAGTTTTAGTATATGTTAGAACCTACTATACGTATATATTGGTGATTCTATTCATTGTTATTTACGAACTGAACGGTTGGTTGTAGTGGCAATAAAATTATGAAAATGTTTAAGTGATGATTTTATGAGTTCATATAATATTGTTTTTTTATTTATTTGATGACTATTTAGGCCAATTAGTTTTTATTATACTGACTTAATTGACCCTTTCAATGTTTTGTAGTTTGATTATGATTTCCATGTTGGATACATTTGTTTTCCTTCTGTGTCATGTATTTTGCAAACTAATGTATAATAAATTCAAGTTCTTATGACGCAAGAGACAGATTGTGATTGATTTGACAGAATATGCCAATAACGTGATTACTTTTAAGTGTTGAAGAATTTAATTAGTCGACAAAATATACCAAATTATTATTTTGTATCATCCCGATTGGCGAAAAAACTGGAGTTTGAATAGTACGGAAAGGAACATACTCGTATTTAGATATTTTTTGGCGCAACGACAAACATATCAGTTTCATCTCAATTTTAAGCTTCTAGTAATGTATAAGCTCTCATCAGACGCTGCACTTAAATGATTGTTTGTTTATTTACTAATTTATGTACACACATATAATAAAAAAATAATAAGAAGGAAACAGAAAAATAGGGACAAAGGTGATGCTTATTTCTATAGAACTCTCTTCCAGCATACCTGCGAAAGGAGAGTCAAGTAAAAAAGATGTAGACATTGTGTGTAAAAGTATTAAGTAGGAAAAAGAAAACAATACAGTTGGGGTTTGGGATTATTGGGATATTAGAGCAGTGGTGGCCGTGTGGTAACGGATCCGAATTGTAGGTAGCGGGTTCAAACCCAGCCAGGAGCATTACTTTGTGCAATTAATTTCATCACCACTGCTCTCAAAACGGCGAAGGAAAACATCGTGAGGAAACCGGCATATCCTAGAACCAAAAATTCGAATATATGTGACATTCACCAACCCGCACTGGGCCCGCGTGGTGGATTACGGCCCATTACCTCTCCTAGAGAGGAGGCCCGTGTCCCAGCAGTGGGAACATTAAAAGGCTGATTATTATTATTGGGATTATAGTTCAGTTATAATTTACTTTAGTAGTAATGTCACTTCACATCTCTAATCACTAAAACATTGTCTCTGGTCATTCTAAAACACAGCCAAACAACAAAAGGAAAAGCTTGCTCGAATTTATAGCGTCGTAAAAAATACAGGTTCCTGATTGGCCCCAAAACCTTCCTTAATGACGGGTTTACGTTTCATAACTGTGTTTACAGTAATTTCTCAACAGGGATCTTGTCACGACTGTGTTAATACCCCGAAATGATGGGAACTGCGAGTTCGTTTGGTCGCGTTAATCTCAGAAATTATTGCATCAATTTGTATGTGGTTTGTTGGACGGGTATTTGACTGCGTTTATGCAAAGCGTTTGATTTTTTGATGATGGATTTTAGCTAAGGTAAACTTTATCTATTTTGTAATCGTATTGTTTTAGTACAAAGGGAGTGATCAAAATTCATCTTTATCATTCACTTAAGAGGGAAGATTTGTATGTTTGTAACGAATAAACTCAAAAAATACTGGGCAAATTTCAAAATTTCTTCCACTATTAGAATGCTATGTAAACCATAGGTAATAAAGGCTCCCCACCGAATGTGTCTCCACGTTGTCGTCGTGGTGGGGCTTGAGCGTCTCAATGATCTTGCGAGCTTTCCCGGTAGAGCCACTCATGCCGGAAGGTCGCAAGTGAGGGATCAGACCAAGAGAGACACACACGCGAGGAATCCCGCACACTGCCTTCTGGTACGCGTCTGCTCATCAGACGTGGCTGTGAAGGCAGTGAGCGGGTGGGAGGAGAGGCCCTGTGAGGGAGAAAGGGCGGAGGAGTAAGGGACCGCACCCTCTAAAAGGAAAATATGAGAAAAGGCATTTGTAAAATGAGTCCCCAGGTGGGTCCCGACTGCTCAGCGGTCGGGGAATCCCACCCCGCTTCGGCGGGCTGCCCTCCGTACTCTGGGGTGGGCACCAAACGCCTTCCGTTTGCCAGTGGCAACACGAGCCGAGGAGGCTCCCAATCGTCGTCATCCGAGTCCGCTTCCTTTAAGGAGCTGATGGCGTACGATTGTGTAGTGGAGGGTTCGCCTGAGCGCCGGGGTGGTGCGGAGTCGGATTCCGGCTCCGCGCCAGACCTAGTAACGGTCGGCTCGGCGGGCTCTGAAGACGGAGGAAGGGGGGTCGCTGCGGAGGGCGTCAAGCTCGTCCGCAAGCGGCCCAGACGGGAGGACGACAAGGAGTCGTCCTCCGAGGGCGAGTTCGCCTCCGCCCGTAAGATCCCCACCGCTAGGCGGGGCAGGGGCTGTGAGGCAGGGAGGGGGCTGGCTCCCTCTACCCGGGAGGAGCGTCGGGCCGGGAGGTCGGTGGAGGAGGGGCGTCGCCCTGGAGGGAGCGGTCGCAGGGCTCCCTCTACTCTTCCGCCTGCTCTCGACTCTGACGACTCGGAGTCCCCGGGGGAGGAACCTCCCGCTGCCGAGGAGCAGAGGGCCCGGTTTGAGGAGGTAGTGGAGGCCGCGATCCGCGCTGTGGCCTTCAAGAGGAAGCAATCCTCGAAGCGGGAGGCCATAAGCGCGGCCAAAGCCTCCATCCTGGCGGCAGCGGCGGCCAACGGGCCTGCCTCAAAGGAGGCGTCAGAGTTGCGGGCGGAGGTGGCCCGCCTCGCGGTCGTTACGGAGCGACTCATTCGGGAGAATGAGTCGCTCCGGAGGGACCTGGCGGGGATGAACAGAGCGGCCTCTGTGGAGCCGCGAGGGGGACTGAGTCCGGCGGCGCCGGAGGGGGGCCAAGTGCTGAGCCAGGTACGGGACCTGGTGCGGCAGGAGCTGGCTCCCTTCCGGAGGCAGGTCTCCGCGTTGGAGGACATGGTCCGGCGTCCCCCGTTGGCGGCGACGCGGGGTCCCCCGGGACAGCAAAAGGCGGCTTCGTACGCGGCCGCCGTAGCTGCTAGCCCGGGAACGTCTGGCCGGGCGAAGGCGAAGGCCAAGGGCGGAGCCGCGCCAGCGCCAGCGCCAGCGCCTGTGACGCCGGCGACTGCGACGCCGGCGACGACGACCACGACCAAGGCGGCCCCGGCGAAGAGGGGTAGGAGGAAGGCTGGAGGAGTGGCTAAGGCTGCGGCGCCAGTGGTGCCGCAGCCGCCCCCACCCCCACCCTCGGACCCTCCTGCGGCCGGGGCCGAGTGGCAGGTTGCTGGCCAGAAACGGCAGACGAAGAAGGCGGCCAAGAATAAGGCAAAGAGGCAGCGGCGGAAGGCCAACGCCATTGCGGCGAGACTTCGCGCCCCGAAATCCGCGGCTGTAGTGCTCACACTGCAGCCGGAAGCGGAACAGAGGGGCGTGACTTATCTCGCCGTATTGAAGCGGGCGAAGGAGGCGGTGAGCCTCCAAGAGCTGGGCATCAGCGGGGGCATCGGGGTCAGGAGGACCTTGACCGGTGCCCGGAAGCTCGAGCTCGCCGGAGCGGAGAGTGGCCCGTTCGCGGACGCCCTGGCCGAAAGGCTGAGGGCGGTCCCGTCTTACCCGCGGACGAGGTCCGGGTGTCCAGGCCGACTAGGCGCATTGACATGCGCATAGTGGGCCTGGATGACTCCGTGACGGAGGAGGAAGTTGTGGCCGCCGTCGCCAGGACTGGGGGGTGCTCTGCCGAGCTCGTCAAGGCGGGCACCCTCCGGCCTGACAACACGGGCATGCAAACCCTTGTGGTGAGCTGCCCCGTGACGGCGGCCAGAACTGTGTCGGAGGGCCGAAGGCTCTTGGTGGGATGGGTGTCTGCGCGGGTAAAACTGCTGGAACCCAGACCTCTGAGGTGCTACCGCTGCCATGTGGGCAACCACACGGGAGCTATGTGCCCCTCGGAGGTCGACCGCAGCGGACTCTGTTTCCGCTGTGGTCAGCCCGGTCATAAGGCCGGCTCTTGCGAGGCCACGCCGCACTGCAGTGCATGTGCGGCTGTTGGCAAGCCGGCCGAGCACTGGGCTGGGGGAAGGGCCTGCGCGCCATCCGCCCCGACCAGGGGCAAGAGGTCCGCCGCCACCGCCGCCTCTGCCGCCGCCGCGGCTTCTGTCGCCGCCACTGCCGCTTCTGCTGCGGGTGCTGCGACTCCCAACACTCGGGAGGGTGCTGAGATGGAGTGCCAGTAATGGTCCCATTTCGGCCTCCTCCAGAGACAAGTCGGCCGCTGTGCTATCGCGCAGTGGCTGATGCCTGGGGACGGTGAGCGTGGGTGGCTCGCCGTCCGATACCAGGTTGAGTCGACGACGCGTTGTGTTCCACGCGCGTCACAAGGAGCCGTCAGCACCGAGGACGGGGCCCCATAGGGTCGGTGCCTGCTAGGGTTGCGGAATTTGTTCGAAAGATTTACCGCGGCCCTGGAACGCATAGGGCACAAGAAGGATCACGGGTGGGTTTTAGTCAGTAAAAGTCTGACACTCCCTACCGCTCCACCCAGGGCGGGAGGGGTCATTTGATGATTTCCCATCCAGAAAAAAAAAAAAGGTAATAAAGGCTATATTAAAATATATGTCAACCAGTGCGAAGCCGGGACGGGCCGCTAGTTTATAATAAAAAACATCATTCTGGAGCCCTTATACCATTTTATTTGAGGTTGGCGCAACATGTATATATCCATAATTCTAATTAAAAGTCAGGACTATTAAAGACTCACTGTAAATAACCGGTATATAGACAATATTTAGGCTGAATCGAATTAACTACTTTTACTTTACTTTTAAAATGTTAAGGTACGGAGCTCGTGGCTAGATAATAACAACCGCACTGATAGATCTTCAAGGTTAAGCGATGCTTACCGAGGTTGGCTCTTGGATGGGTGACCATCTTAATATACCGAGACTCGTCCGTGCCTTGTAAAGTATACTAGGCTCCCGGATGTTAATGTAGATCTTTGTAGTAGTTACGGATTGTGAGAAGCCAGAAAATCTGACACCAGTCTTGCCGAGATGTACCGTGTTACCCGGTTGGGTTGTGGAGGTCTGGTAGGCAGCCGCTCTACTTAAAATACTGGTATTCAGCTGAATCAGGTTTGACTGGGAGCTTACTCAATATAGTTGGGAAAACGCTATGCAAATGATGATGTAAGGGCAGGTTTGGACTTCTCATCGACCAAGAATTTATAGGAATTACATACTTTGCTCGAGAAATAAGATGTATAATATCAAAACTATACTGTGCTGTAGATATTTAAACGATGTTCCTTTAAATATCTACAGCACAGTATAGTTTTGACACTAAAAGAAGATTAAGGCACAAGGAAAAAAAATCGGAAGATATACGATAATGTACAGCGAGCAGCGGGCGTCCCATGAGGTGTTAAAACGTGGGTCTTCCGAGCGAGAAAAAGGGATGGAGTTATATAGGGTGTATAACTCTATCCCTCTTTCTCGCTCGGAAGACTCGCGTTTTAAAACCTCATGGGACGCCCGCAGGACGAGTAAAATGTTCAAGTCACATAAGCTTAAACAATTCCTTCAAGCAAACTTCTTTTATCGTGTCGATAATTTATATTGTTTGAACCCAGAAGGTTCTAACAAACTATAGCCTACTACTAAAATTAAATAATAGCACTTAAACAATACCAAGAAGTAATCACACTGAAATAATAGCACTCAAGAAGAGTTCAAGCTCAACACATGTCAAGAGAATGCGTTTAATAGTTATAACTATGTTATAACGTAACATCCAAGTAACGTTAATTGTTCATAAATAATAATAAAAACAAAACATCTTGTTGCATTAATGTGCAATGAGCTGTGTTATTCCCACGTTTAAGTTTATTATTGTTTTAAAGTTATTATACTTTGTGTGTAATGTTATTATGCCTATGAAGCTATTAGAAAAATTAAACATTGTTGTGATGGTAATTTTCTTATGTTAATAAAATTTTGTCTTGCGTCCAAGCATTAATTGTATGTTTCACGTTTTTCATAGATATTACAGAATAACTGGGCTTTGATTGAGCATTAATAAAACTTTGATTTCTAAGTAAGTGGTGAAGTTTGGTGAACAATTTTGGATAGACATCAAGTTTCATAGTAAGTAAGGCTCGCCTGCTTTTGTAGTTTATACTGCTAAGTTATTAAGTTCCCATACCTCTAAACAACTCGGTGCTATGTGCATTTGAAACATATAGGATATTTTTTGGTATACCTACTATAAAAAAGGCTCATTAATGTACATTGCAAATATGAGTCACTCAAATAAAATATAAAATAAGGAATTTTCACAGAGTTCCCTGACGGAATCAGTTTTCTGATAGCTACAACCTGGAAGTCTTTAAGTCAAGAATGAAAAGGTTGATTTAAGGTAAGACTGCTCCACCGTATCGACCACATCAACGCTTACCATCACGTGAGATAAAACGCGAACCTATCAAAAATTAAAATACTAATACTAATATTATAAAGAAAAATACAAATGTTTCCAGATTTGTATTTTTGTATGTAACGAATAAACTCAAAAACTACTGGACCGATTTGAAAAAATCTTTCACCATTAGAAAGCTACATTCACCCTGAGTAACATAGGCTATATTTTATTCCCGTATTCCCACGGGAACAAGAACTACACGGGTGAAACCGCTGGGTGCTGCTAGTATAATCTATTCCTCATTCACTTAATTGGTCGTCTCCCCAAAAATCAAGACAGTCAGCAAAAAAGCTTGACACCAAACTGAAATTTCAAGCCGTCACTGATAAATACAATTACGTCAAGACACAATGGGTCCAAGAGGCCCTTTGTCTCACTATAATTACAAACACGTGGTCGCTCAGCTACTTGAGACATGTTTAATCATACAGTAGCAAATGGAGGCAATTACGGCTCCGGTGATTTTTATGTTAATTAGTGACAAATAATTGTATTGTTTTTCCGTTGGTGTTCAGCGGTAGTGGTGAAATGATATCTTGAAAAAAATATCGTAAAATGGCGATGATTTTTTTGTTGTCTATACCATAGTGTGGTGTGTCGTTGGATAGTTCGTTTTCAAATATTGGGAGTGTACGAAAACCTCTTTTCCATCCAAGGACCTGTTTGCAAAATTATAAGCTTTAAAGTGCTAAATTTAGTTAGAGTCAAGTTGCCCCACCCCCAACCCCGTCAGCCAACTACGCAGTTATTTTTGAAGACGTGAATATTGATTCATGGTAAGTAGTACCTACGCATCATCATCTGCCTAGCCTTATCCCAACTATATTGGAGTCGGCTTCCAGTCATACCGAATTCAGCTGAAACCCAGTACTTAGTGGAGCGGCTACCTACCAGACCTCCACAACCCAATAACTGGGGAACACGGTACTTATTGGCAAAACTGGTGTCACATTTTCTGGCTTCTGACAATCCATAATGACTGCCAAAGATCTACAAATGACAGCCGAGACTAACGGCTTAACTTGCTTTCCGAGGCGCGGAGGAAACGCGGTATGTTAAGATGGTCACCCATCCGCAGACCAACCTTGGAAAGCGTCGCTTAACCTTGAAGATCGACCTGTGCGGCTGTTATTCTTTAGCCACGAGCTCCTCTAAGTAATTAGTATGCATATATAACGATTTAAAAGGAAAACTATGACAGCCAAATAGGCTTGGCCGGTGACGACAATCGTACTATGGGACCCTACACTGTACGTGGCCCCAAAACGCACTTGGCCGGCTTTTTATGTACTTAGGTCCTACAACTTTTTGTGTCTATTTGTTCTTCTTCACGGAGCCATTGCGATATATGATCCAAAGATAATTAGAGATACAATTTATAGAAAAGTTCTGAATATATAACAGCAAAATATGAAAAACATGACCTAATTTAGTATGTCCTTTAATTGAAGCAGCACGTCATAGTAACTGTACCTGTTGTTTTAAAAACTGATCTGGCAGGCGTCATGTTTTGTACAAAAACAATTGGGCAGATTTTTATTCGACCTGTTTTTCAAAACTTTGCTCCACACTAGGAATTTCTCCTGTATGGTCATATTTACAAACTAGCAGCGCCCCACGGTTTTACACGCGTTGTTCCCGTTCCCGTGGGAATATTGGGATAAAATATAGCCTATGTCACCCGGGGATAGTGTAGCTTCCAAATAGTGAAAGAATTTTGCAAATCGGTTTAGTAGTTTCGGAGCCTATTTAATACAAACAAACGAACAAATCTTTCCTCTTTATAATATTAGTATAGACATATAAATTTCCATACACAAGCAACCACAGTTTGTAACTCAGTAGACTCTTGCATTGAATTTTTATGCACATAGTCAATGCACATAATCGAGCATGGTTTAAGTACCTGATCCCTGGTAGCGTACACAAAAAATCTGAAACGCCAAAAAATATATTTCAAACATATATAATAATTAATCTGTGTCCTAAAATTTGATATGGATCTTTTTAAGACGCTCAAAATCATCATCAAAATGCTATAAAATGGGCTTAAGGCTCATAACCAAGGTAGCAACGGTTTAAGGTCAAAAAGGTTAAACCAGTATTACTTAAGCTTTTTGTAAGTAAAAAGTTTTATTGTGTTGTTGAAGATGGAAAGGTCTAAGTTAACTGGTCACTTATAAGATGACGTTGTGTAGGAAAATTATGTATTTTATTATTAAAACAATATCAGTTTTCGTAAGTAATAAAGTTTCTTAAAATGTCAGAGAAATTTATTGTGAATTGGATAAGGTTGTATGTCAAAAAAAAAAAATAATAAGTGCATCAATAAGCGATTACAAGTTCTTAGAATTTTAAGTAAAATAAGCCATTATGATTATTGTAAATGAAAAGCGTAAGTTATATTACATGGCTTTATTTGGTTGGCTATTACTTTGGGTTTGACTAATTTGATGATTTTTTTTTCTGTTATTTAATACCTACTGCCTATCGCCGAGTGGTAACGGCCCTGACTTAAGAATTGTAGCTCAGGGGTTCAATCCCAGCCAGGCACATTACTCTGTGTAATTAACCTTCAACACCACTGCTCTCAAAACTGTGAAGGAAAAAATCGTGAGGAAACCGCCATGTTTTAGAATCAAGAATTCGAAGACTTGTGACATTCACCAACCCGCACTGGGCCCGCGTGGTGGATTACGGCTCATTCCCTCTCCTAGACCGCCTGTGTCCCACCAGTGAGAACATTAAAAGGCTGATTATGCTTAATACCAAAACCTATTTCCCGTTTTTCGATAGTTATAACTATAAGTTCATTCCTAAAAAATCTAATTTATGCTTTTATTTTATTTAAGAATCACCCTTGAGTGTTACGAAATAATAATCACTTACAGAAATAAAAATTGGTATAATTAACCTTATCCTAGTATGCACACAAAATTATAGGCAACCACAGCTCTTGTATAAACCAAGCATACACGGCTCGAAATAAAAATTTAAAAAAAAACAATTGAAAGAATTGTATAAAAACTAAAAGAAGAGGTTTTTAATTCCCCTGAAATGTTAATGTGCATCAAAATTCGCAGAGAATATGCATTCTATGTGAATTTTGATGCACAACATTTTATATTCCAGTAGCAATTCTATAGTTAGTCACTGTACTGGCTTATAATTATTGCAACAAGTCCAGACAAGTTGCTAGACCATTGTTAATCAGACCGCTAAGTTACTTATGTTCCCCAGTTGACTCACCAGCAAAATGCAAGCGGTAAATATATATTTTTTACACTGTGGAGCTTCTTTTTTTATGGATATGCAATGCTATCTAGTGTTGTGTTAGTTTATAATTAGACCTAAGTTTTTTTTTCTGATAATACTAGTATTTAACCATAGATAAAGAAAACATTGGGTTCGGATTTTTTTTATTATTTTAGTGAAGCGATTTTCGCTAAAATTGACTTAGGCAGACAGAGAATCCTTGTTTTTTTATGGATGGGAAATCATTAAATAACTTCTTCTGACTAAAACTCATCCGTGTTCCCCCCCTAACGTCCTTTGTATTCCAGGGCCGCGATGACTATATCGAAGATTTCGATTTTGATGAGAGGTAATTTAGAGGAAGAGCAGTGGTGGCCGAGTGGTAACGGCCCCGACTTGCGAATTGTAGGTCGCGGGTTCAAACCCAGCCAGGCGCAATTACTTTGTGTAATGAATTTCATCACCACTGCTCTAAAAACGGTGAAGGAAAACATCGCGAGGAAACCGACATGTCCTAGAACTAAAAATTCGAAGACATGTGACATTCACCAACCCGCACTGGGCCCGCGTGGTGGATTACGGCCCATTCCCTCTCCTAGAGAGGAGGCCTGTGTCCCAGCAGTGGGAACGTTAAAAAGGCTGATTATGCTATGCTTTATGAGAGGTAATTCTAAAAATAACTGAAACCTAAGACCCACACAAGCCTACCACGGTTGCGGAAGTTGTATAATTATATACAACTATATTTAAAGGGGTGTGAGTTTGGAGATCTGTCATACAGGTCTAGAACCTAGTTCGGACTCCAGCTCTCACAAAGGTTCTAGCATAAAGCAAAATTGTATAAATAAATTACTGTAACCATGTTACAGTAATTTATTTATATAATTTTGCCTAAAATATATAAAAATAGTTATAATATAAAATATAGTTTATTTCTCTCATAAAGGTACATTTACCTTTATGAGAGAAATCAACTATATTTGTTATAGTTAGGGCACAATAAAGGTTTTTCTTTTCACTGTTGTCACTTGATCAATCTATACTAATATTATAAAGCTGAAGAGTTTGTTTGTTTGTTTATTTGTTTGTTTGTTTGAACGCGCTAATCTCAGGAACTACTGGTTCGAATTGAAAAATTCTTTTTGGGTTGAATAGACCATTTATCGAGGAAGGCTTTAGGCTATATATCATCACGCTTAAGCCAATAGGAGCGGAGCAGCGATAAAGAATGTTTCAAAATCGGGGATTCCACGGGGACGAAGTCGCGGGCAGCAGCTAGTCTCAAATATATTTTGTACTATTACGCGATATCAGCGGTAACGGCTGTGCGTTACTGCTGATAAATCGCGATGGGCTTTTCAAACAGGATAAAATTAACTCAAAATGTTCTCCAACAATTCTATTCACTTGCAAATTAAAAATGACCAATGTCGTTATAAATGCAAGAACGCACTAATTAAACAATTTCACACTGCATTATTTTTTCACCTATTCAAAATAAAATTGACCACAACTTAAAATAGAATAAAAAACAACTTGTTGTGAGACATGTCATGACTGTATCATAATACTAACAAAACCTTAATTTCCATGAATTTCATTACACAAGTCATAAAATTTGTACAAAGGGATCATTTTGACCATACTAAACCATATAAAGATTCCCTTAATCTGGTTTTGCGGTTTAAAAGAACCAAAGACCTTACAACCCTTGGCGCAGGTGCTTAAAATAATAATGAGAATGAAAGGCCAGTCAACTTGCAGTTCTGAAGTTATGACAAAAGTACAAAGACAGACTGTTCTTGCATTGCTTAAGATAAGATAAGACAAGATTTAGACTCGAGTGTTAATTTGTGGTAGTTGTCCTAGAGGAAGATTAATTCAGAGTTGATAGTATAAAGCTTTGATCCAATATTAGCAAGATTGTGTCAAAAACTATGGTCTTCCAAAAGGTGTTAAAGTCACTGGAAACTCAGGAATGAATGATTTCTGGAATCGATTAGCTGAGAAAGAAGCATTTGCCCAGAGTATAGTTTTGGCCTGAATTGATGGTGGATAAGGAGACCCTAAAACCTCATCTTGCTGAAGAATTAAAAATAAGTTCAAGATTTTAACTAAAGATACTAAAAAATTACAAGAAAGTATGCCAATCAGGCCAGTTTGCATATTAAATACCTCATTGGCATATATAAAAAACTTAAAACAGCTCAAAATGAATCACAAAAATACGAAAAATAAAATTCAAGCATTCAACCCTATCAAACCAGCTACTGGTATAAACTTCCCAAAAAAAGAATCAAAATCACATAAAAGTCTTTAAAATTCAGAGTCCGTTGCAATAAATTATCATTCGTTCCACGGTTCCCCCATAAAATATAATAAAAAAAACATCAAAATATACCAAATCGGGGCTAGGAGCGAACTCAGACAAAGCTCTATTGAACTTGTCTGAACTTGTTCCTAAAAAAAAAGAAGCCAGGCACCTGTTTGGGACACCACCTGTGGCATATATTAAGTCTCTTTAGAGAGAAAATAATAAAAAAAAGTTTGTAGTACAGTTCTGTACGGGACACAGTTTTTACTAGTTTTTTTTTTGGATTGTATTGATTTACACTCATTTAGGCGTATTGTTATTGCCCATTTTTGTGTTAAAATATATTTTGTGAGTTTTTTGTTTTGATCCTGCGACGGAATACTTAATGAGTTGGAATTCAAAGAAGTGTTTAGTGAGTGTTGTACGTATGTAAGTGTTTAAACAATATTAAGTTTAAATATCTGTACAAGTGTGCCATTGGTGGAAACCAATGGCGCACACACACGCACTAATTAATGTGCTAAAATCACACTCAATTTCAATCAAATTGCTATAAAAAACTTAAGTAGGGTGGGTAACTTGATTTTTTATACCGGTTTTTTTAAAGATATGGGGTTCTGAATTAAAGAGGACAAAGCAATTTCCTAAAAAGCAAGAGTTAATTTGTTTGCCCTGATTACTAGTAAATCATTAAAATAATTGAATGTCACAAGGCAGCTAGACGGCATTCAGTAGTAGACCTAGCCATAGATAGACTTCAATATTTGAAAGCTTGCACAGATCAAAATCTAAACAAATCAAAATTAGTCTAGTACTTAACAATAGAGGCCAGAGACAATCATAATATTATTGTGATACTAAAACAGATAAACTTAACGAACAAGAAACAACTAAAGAGAATTTTAATATTAACAAATTAGAATCTAAAGCGAGTGTTCAATCTAATCAGTTCGAATAATTTATTCAAATCTGTGTACCTTTTGAATTTCAATATATCATTTATTTGAATCATTCAAGTATTATTGTGAACAGTTATTTCGTAACTAAAGTATTTAATGAACACAAACAATGTATTATGTTGAAGCAATTGCAAGATATCTATATTAAGTGTTAGTCTCGGCTGTCATTTGGAGATCGTTGGCAGTCGTTACGGATTATCAGAAGCCAGAAAATCTGATACCAGTCTTGCCAAGAAGTACCGTGTTCCCCAATTAATGGGTTGTGGAGGTCTGGTAGGCAGCCACTTCACGTAATATACTGGTATTCAACTAAATCCGACTTGATTGGGAGCCGACCCTAATATAGTTGGGAAAACGCTAGGCTGATGGGGATGATGAATTTCAAGATATCGGTATGGTCGTTCATATGCTTGAAAATTATTGAACAAAATTGCTGTTTGACTGTAAGGATCCTAGAGTAGATTACAAACGAGAGGTAAAGGTGAATCATTAGGTAGTCATGTTTGTAGGAGGTGGATTTGAAACCTATTACTACTGTAATTTAAGTGGACTGATGTAGAACTAGTTGACGATAGAATAGACAAGGTAATAACTATTGAAGAAAGTGATGGTTCCTCACGTTTCTCACTAGTTCTAACGACGCTTGTTCTACAGTAAAACAGAGATTTAAGATTTAATGGATTATGATGTGAGATAGATGGAAGAATTAATAAGTAAGAAGAGTGAAAAAACACATCTTTCCTTCCTGTCTTAGTTTCATATAAGTGTGTATTATTATTCACTACATAGTATACAACAAAGTAGCTTTCTCTGTCCCTATATCCCTATGTATGCTTAAATCTTTGAAACTACGCAACGGATTTTGATGCGATTTTTATACATAGGTACATATATCTACATTGCACCCGTGCGAAGCCGGGGTGGGTCGCTAGTTATTTTAAAATATTATTCAGTATGTATTAGTATGATAATTATGGATTGTATGTTATATTTAAACTGTATTGTTTTCATTTTTCCTACTCAATACTTTTACACACTGTCTACATATTTTTTTCTCGACTCTCCTTTCACAGGTATGCTGGAAGAGATTTCTATAGAAATAAGCATCACCTTAGTACCTATTTTTCTCGACGTACCTATCTTTTTATTAAATGTGTGTACCTACGTAAATTGTCAAATAAATAATTAAGTATGGATTGATGGACGAACGGCTGGAACAGACTAGAAGAAAGATGAAAATCGATTACGGCTATTTCCGTGATGAATAGATACAATATTGCTTAGTGACATAGGTTGCTTTTTATCTCCAAAGGCCCAAGTCAGCGGTATAGGTACGCCACGGGAGCAAAGCCTCGCGATAAAGTTAGTAAATCATATTAAACGTATGACACCAGAACCAGAATGAAAGAGGTCCAATAAAATAAATCTGATAACTATTCAATCTCAAACACGATCGTAAAATGAAGTCTAGTAACGTAGCCAACCCACATAATGTGTGAGCATTATTACTGCTATCTTTAGTAATACTGCATCCGTTACTTTAGCTGCAAGCTATACTTAAGAAGCCCTTCCAGTCCTGTCAGATTCGAGAGAGTTATAATTTCCATAACGATAGTTTAAGTAGCTATTCTACACTATTCCGTAGTGTTTTCTTTTAATGTCGTTAAGAATCTAATAGGGAACATGCAATATTTTCATCTTGCTTTCATTTAAAAGAATTCCGTGTAAAATAGACCATACAAAAATTAAAAAAATTAATACGCTTTAATGTGTTGCCAAAATTGTGATTATAAACTGACTGTTTTTCTTTTCCCGCGAAACTGAATGATGAAGACAAGTCACTCCTGTCTGCCAGAGATCATTAACTGTAATGTATTCAAATTTAAGTTCGTCTTTTCGTTGTCATAACACCAGTGACGTCACTATACGCTGATTGTTTACGTTCCGTTTCACGTTAATTCGTAATTTCTGTTAAAAAACAATATTAACTACAGTAAAAACATCGCAGTGGCCCTTCTTTTATGCTATTTTATCATTTCAATAACAAAATGTTCATGAATTCTGTAATTGCATCTCCCTATTTAATTATCGAATCTAACTATGTAACTGTTAAGTGTAGACGATTCTAAAAGGTGTTGTAGATTCACGATTAATGTCCTTTAATACTAGTCTGAACGGAGTTCTTTTGTTTTGGGAATTAAAGCGTGCCTTGCTGACGACACTGAGCACTAATTAATAAATTAAAGAGATCCAGATATATTTCATTGCCTTGTCTTTTGGTTTTGTTTGTGTTTTTTGTTCCGTAACCTTTACATGCTTCAGCGTTAAGTTAATGAATAATTGTCATCGATAAATTAATTCATAATACATTAAGAACTCTGTTTTTTTTTTGTCAGTATACAGATGTCTTGTGCCTAGTTGTTAACACTCATAGATGATTGAATGGATATAATTATTTCGTCTTTAATTATTCAGGTTTTAACATTATGGCATTACCCCAGTATCATGTGTGAAATCGTTTGTTTCTGTAACATTAATATCCAAGTCAAACCACAAAGTTAAGTACAATAATTATAAATGTATTATTAGTTTCCAATGCTGACGACATCAGCAGAAAACGAGAAGGTAATAAATCTAATTTAAACAGAATTCGACCACTGAGCACAAGTATCGTTGACAAAGTGCTAATTTTGAACATAAATAGACCAAAATTAACATACAGGCAGAGACATAAATTATACGTATTTAACTCTTGGCTTGTTTTGATGCATGCATCTGAAGTATTATAGTTTTATGATCATTTCTGCAATACGACTTCTAGATGTTAAATTTATATGAATTAATATTGTAAGCACGTATCTCTCTAATTGAAACATGATTTGAGTTTTATAAAGAGTATTTCGTAGGAAGCTAATAATTTGGTACATTTAGACTTTGGAAGCTAAAACTTTTCATGATAGCAAACAGCTTACATCTTAGTTCAATAAAGTTGGACATGAAGTGTGAGTACGTAACATTTTCAGTTGCCCAGACCACAGCATATAGGTTGAACAATAATTTTGTTCGTGTGCCCACATGTGCATCTAATTATTGTGCGAACCCAAATCCGAGTTCTGGGCACTGAAAGTGATAATATTATTATTTGCAACCATTATATCTATCAGTATATCAACTGGTTATACTTTATTACCTCATTACTTTTTACGTCTACCAACGTAGTTATCTTATTGACCATAGAAAACTCAATAGCACGTATATCAGTAACTTTTTCGGTGAAAGTCATTTACAGTGATTCATAAGTTTTTTCATCTACTTTTTAATGATGCTACTGGACTTAGCCAGTCCTCAATGAAACATCAATGAGACATCTAAACTATTATTTCTTGATAACTTATCCAATTGCTGCATCAAAAAATAAAGAAACTATCGCTACTGACAAAAGCCGACGGCGATATCTTCAACAAAATAAAAAGAAAACCTTCAAAACTGCTGAACCGTCTCTTTACACTTGAATAGTAATCGAAAATAAGTCACTTCTTCAAAACCGTGACTTACTTTCTATACAAAATTGTACTTACCGTTTTTTAAATGCACGAAGACAGGCAACTATAAAACTTTGGGATATACAATATAGAAAATTTAATTGAAGTAACAACAAAACAAAACACAATTTTGTTTTCACTGGTCTGAAGACCACACAGATTAAACATGAATTTTGCTTTTTTATGAACCATTTAGTGAAGTTCGATAGTTCTATAATTAAATGACTTTATTTGAGTTAAAAAAAAAATACTATTATGTGTCTATAGTGCTCCCATTTCTTATGTGTTTGTTAAAACAAAGTTATTACTCTCATCTCCTAGTGTTTAAGTAACTAAGTCGGAAATAAGAATTAAAGTTACTAGTCACTGCAGAGAAACCATAATCTGTATTGTGATTTTACAAATGCAATATGCAACACATTTCATTTTCGATTTCTTCGTTCACGATCAGTTGAGTTGCCATCGATTTTCGCTTTCGATTGTCGAGTTGTTTGCATCGAGTCCATTGCCAATGCTTAGTCACGGTGTAACGTATGACTTGTTGGAGTGAATTCTTCTTTTGTGTTATTTTCAAAGTCGTTAATCTTGATTCTAATGCTTTTGGTTATTGTAGTGGAAATTGATTAACAGTCTACTGTTGCTATTAGAATATTTGACTCGTTTGAATGTTCTTTTTTCTAATTAGTTAATCACATCTACTGTGACATGATCTTATTAGATGGGTTCGTACTACTTTGAATTTTTATCCTATATGCTTCTCGGATAATTAAATTCTTTTTAAAATATAGTATATCTAAAAGAAAGCTCATTTTATTGCTACCGCTTTATTAATTTACAAAACTTGATTGTAATATTCTATGATACTACCGATTGTAAATCAAACAAAAGTAGCTTTCTAGTTTCTTTTCCATCTAAAACTCATCTTAAGATTATTTCATTTAACTAACTTTAACACAAATATTATTTCCAAGTTTCTTGTCACTTGGGCCATGCGGATTCGTGACTGCAGCCACGATTTAGAGCGTGCCAAGTTTACGTCCCGCCAAGCTTGAACTAGTTCATGTTTCTCTTAACGTTTTCAACCTTATATAGTTCTGTGAGCTGAATTTTAAGTGTGTGTTCAGTAAATGTGACGTTTACTACTTTTAGCAGAGCTATATCTCCAACAAGTTTGTTTGTTAGATTAAATAGTCAATAAACAATGCTGTCGTTTATTTCAAGGTCAATCATCTTATCAAAATTACTTTTCATGACACATTGGAAAAAATCCCTATAAATATGTGCCGTAACAAGTCAGACTGTTATTGAAATAATTTGTGATATTTCACTTAAAACTTTCTCCTCATGAAAAAAAATCAAATTCCAATCCAAATTAATCTTAATAAAACTCAGCGTATTGGGTATTTAATGTTGGTATTTAGGGCGTGTTATTTATCCTGTCCTCACAATTCAGAACTAGTCGGAACATGTTCCTCTGCTGACACTGATGTAGCGTAAACAGAGGATATTTTTGACTCGATTGACGAAGTTACTCTGCGGTTTTGTTAGTTATGTTAAGCGTGTAGTCGAGTTTACTTTTAGAATTTGCTAATTTTTATTTTGTTTTTATTTTTAGCTGACCTATTCTTATTCTTCTATTAATTTTTGAATAGCTGCATTTATTTATTTCTCATCTTATTGAATTTTGTAACACACTGAATAATTTCACTTAATTTTATTGTTAGTAAACTTAGGCAATTTTTTATGTTGTTTTTCATTGCCAGAAATAAACTTGAGTTTTTCCTTTCTTTTCTGATGTAATTCTAATGTATTTATTTTATTTAATATTTACCTAGATTATTGGGCTCAGGCAGTTTTATAAAAAAATAAACATTTATAAGTTTTTACAAAATAATATTTATTACACAATTATTATTACCCCATAAAATGTTTGGGAGACAAAAATTAACACAATCCAGGTTATATATAATCGATTACATGCTGTACTTAACTAGAATAGGTACCTACTTGTAAATAAGTATGAATGCTTATGAAGAAAAAAAAATCACAAACTTTTAAATGCAATATTTACAAGTCAAATTATTAAGTCTAATTATCATATTTCATAAAAATTAGGAAACAATTTTTTTTTTCAAGTTTTTTACACTTTTTGGAAACAGAACATATTCTGAAATAAATTGTATGGCTTTAACAAAATTAAATTCACCAGATAAAAATACGTCAAAATATTTACATTTGTACTAAAATTTATAATTAATATACATACATACATTGAAATAAAGAGGACATTTTTATAATTTTTTTATTCCTCCTCAAAATGATTTCAATAACTTTTAGGTTTCTAAAATTGTTTACGATTCCGTAAATTTAACTAATATTTGGCGTCTAATCGATTCCAATGAAAAAATAAATGAAAATGAAACTATTTATGACTATCGAAATTATTTGGAACTAAAATAATATTTGAGATCTATATACTTGTCTTAAAAAAAGTTAATCTAAGATTTAATTTTATTTTCACCGTCAAATAAATGGAATAAATTAAACTAGATTTAAATGAATCTAAAATTGATAAACAAGAGATCAAATGGAAAATGTAACTAAATTAAAAACTTAACAACACTAAAATATTATTAAAGTCGCAATCAATTACAATATTCATTATTTGCAATTGTGATCACTGGTAAGATTATTTGGAAAATGCAGCAGATATTATTGGCGAAAGCACTTACGAACATATTTATAAAAAAAAAATACTTCCGTACCATAGTAAACTTTTTTTTAAATGCACGACATAAGAAAAAAATACAAACATCCGAATTGAGAACCTCCTCCTTTTTTAGAAGTCGGTTAAAAACATAAATTATTACTTTCAGATTTCATGAGGCGTTTTGTCGAACTTCACTCAAATTTGAAAAAGCAAAATTCATTTTTAAAAAGCGGAGTATAATGTTAGAATTGCAAAATCGAATTAAATTGAGCTGCGGGAGACCTCTCGATTTAATTCGGACGTAACCACCATTAACAATTTAAGTGCAGTTGGACACAACATCTCTTCCAGAACATATAGGCACAAAATAAAATACGGAGGGACTTATAAATACGTAACAACAGTCCAGACCTGCTATGCAGTATCACTGTCAACAATACTTATCTAGTAAAATCTTCATTTTATCTGATGGTATTGAAGAGAGACGACGCAAGGGAAACCTTTATAATGGCCACGACCATCACTAGGTTGACGATGTAGGTCGAATTGCATCTTAAGTGGTAAGGTGGTGTGTTATGCTCTCGAGGACACTCACCTCGCCTATTGTCCTGGGCTTCTTGGCCAGGCTGTCGAGATACCAAGATGTGGCACAGAACTTCGTACAGCTCGGCTAGGAGCCGGTTCAGCCTCGAGAAGTTCTCCTCTGTTGCCTCTCTCTCACTCGGTAAGTTGAATGCTATAGCCATCTTTGTCTTTCGCTACGTCTTTTTCTACGGAAGAAGCGTGGACAGATAGCTGTTTGTTTGTTATGCATAAATGCTGTGTGCCTGTTTGTGTTAAGCTCCTTTCCGCTTTTGGATCCACTTCTTCGTTTTTATTAAAATTTTGTATCGATCAAAAACTTCGTCCAAACTTTCAAAATTGTACTTCAAAAATTTTATAGGATCAAAATTTTCCTCCCAGGTTAGTTAGAAAAATGTTCAAGTGGTACAAAAGTTTTCTCGACGAAAAAATTCTCGAAAGTTAATTTGCGAAAATATCACTCAAAAAGTTCACTTTGACACAACGAATAGCACAGAGTCCGAAATAAAAAATATACACAGTTCAATTTGGCGATAATGAGATCACTGGTAATGTTCCGACCTCAAAAGTTCACAAGTTCACAAAAAGTTTTGCCCGCAAAAAACTGCTGTGGTACATTGTCCGTAAATCACTCGCAATTTAGGTGTAACGACAGCACGGTCGATGACACAATCGCGCTAACTAACGCACTATGCATCGCTGTGACTGACCGATGTAAACAAACTGACTTCGCACGCCGCTCTACAAAAGAGGTCGTCAGACGACTATTGCACGTGCGGCTCACTCGGAAGCGAATCGTGTAATAAGGGATAATACTTCGTGCACATCATTGCCTCGCTCGACGCGGCCTCTGTGTAGGTGCGGTGCATAACGTGTGCACACACGCACACCAACGAAACCCATTTGATTATAAATAGTGGACGCACGGTAGCACGCTCCCTTCGCACTCCACTACTACGATCAACGTCCACACCGCTGTTCCCGTCCCTTTCCCCCTCTCTAATTCTACATGTAACTATCTCTTTCCAATCGGGTTACATCATGTTACAACAGCAATCGACAAAGTGTGGCTCTCTCGTTTCGATGATACAAAACCTTCCCTTAGTGGAAGGGGAAGAGATGATCGCGTCGATTTTGAGTTTTGGTTGTAGAAAGCGCGCCAAAGTGAACTGGCCAATCGGAGGCCTTGATTCGTATGGGGTGAGGTGACGTAAGAATGGAGGACCCGAGACAACGGGGTTGTTAAACGGAAAGCGTTCACTCGACCACTGGCTCTCGCCGCAAACCTAGTATATTTTGTTTCGCGATATTTTAACTGCTCTTTGTTCAGGAGATATACGTAAACTTGATTTTAGCCTCGGGCCGCGGCACTGTGACAGGAGTTAGCGCGTGTGTTTTATTATTAGTAATTCAGTAGTACGTTCGTAAAAGCGGTATAAAATTGTTTTAATGATCGTGGTTTTGCCTTACGCGTTGGTTTGTGAAATCAAGAGGTGTTTTTTAGGTTTATTGGCGTTTAGGGTCGAGTGGAAACCTTTGTTTAGATTGAATACCGGCAATAAATTTGATAACCGACGTAAAACATAAAATGGTAAATAAAATACCCATTTGCGTGATTTTGTAACTCTTTTGTGATATATTTTTATTCGTTTAGAAAGTGACTTGCCAAATGCTTATTAAAATCATGTTTATTCTAAATCAATTTTAGTGAAACCACGACCCGTATTTTATCATATGAAAAAAATCAATTCAAGTTTGAAAATGTACAACGATTATTAAATTCAAATAGATGTATAGTTCCCATTCATAAAAATATATCATATTATTTGAAAAAAAAAGAAAATAATCTCGCGCAATAGAATATATGAAAATAGTTCCGTAAAATAATAAAACATAGTTTTTTTTTTTTTTTCTGCGAGTAACATAAAGAAAAATGTTAGGGAAAAGTAAAAAGAGATCGAGTTTACATTAAAATAACAAATGGATGATTTTCAGGTTACAGCGATGCAGAACAACAAGCATAGTATGGATATTTTTTACAGGTATCAAAAATATTTGCAAAAACACAATCGGATATTTTTGTAAATAGAACACAATTTTTTTTGCAACAAAATATCTTGACATTTTAATTCAATTAATGTTATACACTTACTTTATTATTCGCGCTTCACTAACACAGTTGTCAAGATTATCGCAATACTGATAACACACCACTGTCTTCTTCAAACATCAAATCAGAACTAACACAACAAATCAAAAGGTTTTTGGCTCTGCCGTAATATTAGTCATAGCAGACAAAGTCAGACGAAGGACTGCCCAGATCATTCCCTGACTCATTTTTGTTAAATTAATTAAATAACACGAACGGTACATCTTGGGAAATTATACATTAAGCCGCGGTTAACAAAGGTTTTGAAAAGAACTTGGTTGAAATTGTATCTTAGCGAAACTTGATTTTAAGAATCATACCATATTGCATACCAATTTAAGCATGCATGGAGATTATATTTGATTTACCTCCATTAGGTATATTTGCAATAATCCATCCTACATTTGAATTACACAAATTAGAGGTTATCGGAAATTGGGAATGGTCGCCAAAGTAGACTGAGGAAAGTTGTCGCGATATGTACATAAATTCCTTCATAATATTCAGAAAATAAAAACACAGAAATCTCTGAATGCCATTTGAAAAAAATTAGATATGTCTTTTTGTGTCCTCTGAATTCACAATAGTACGCACTATTTCACTAAAATAACAATATTGTAACGTTAGGCATTCATATGTATATTACATCAGCCAAGTAAAAAATATTTTGCGGTAAAATAAAGACCATCTTTCCACACCCATGATTCTTATCTATACTAATATTATAAAGCAGAAGAGTTTGTTTGTTTGAACGCGCTAATCTCAGGAATTACTGGTTCGAATTGAAAATTATTTTTGGGTTGAATAGACCATTTATCGAGGAAGGCTTTAGGCTATATATCATCATGCTTAAGCCAATAGGAGCGGAGTAGCGATAAAGAATCTTTTAAAATCGGGGATTCCACGGGGACGAAGTCGCGGGCAGCAGCTAGTCATGTATATGAAGATTCACAAATCTAACACAGTTTATTTCTTCGAGAGAACTTTATCACCGCTACTCAATATTTGCTCAGCTTTATGATCATAGAGGCACATTTGAATTCACTTGAAACACTCAATAACGCAATTACTGCCTTTTTTTTTCTAACCTTCACTTATTTTCCACTGCTAGAAAAAGGCCTCTCCGTTTTCCTTCCAAATTCTTCTTCTTCTTTGTCTGGTGCAATCTCTGGCCAAGTAATATTTGACCACAGAAAATTCTTACTATTTTATCGTCACTTTTGTCATCAAATTAACAGATAGCAATCTCAATTATCACTGAGTAAAAGTTAATATGAGTCAAAGCAGTAGCACGTACACCCATTAATTTAAAACTCAGATCTTAAAGTGCTAAAGGATGAAATTATAATTTCGTGATCGGAAATTAAGATTGTGCAAATAACGTCTGGTTTGGCAAATAATTAGGCTCATTAGGTCTGGGTAAAGATGTAAATGTGATTGGTTTTGCTGAACAAATAAAATGGATTATGGTTTTAGGCAATTTCTAGGAACTGAGTCCAAAATAGTCATTAAAAATATTTTGAGTCAAGTACCTAGTTGCTATGGATAAGAGCATGAACAAGTAGTACCTATTATATTATTTAAAGATTTACATGTGAGCTGGTGAGGAGAAGAAACTTTACCCTTTGTTTGTATGATTAATTCTGCAAGCTATAAACATGGTATATACTAGTCGTCTCGTATGTACAGATAAGATAATAATTTATAGAACCCACAAACCATCATTAAGAACCCCTTTAGGGAAAAAGACTACAAAGAAAAGTTTTCGTAGTTTCTAATCTGTATATGTAAAAAAAATATATGTAAGGTGACATACAAAAAAAAAAATTAAACCAAGACAGATTAAAAATTAAAATAAGAACAGAACATATAGTAGAAGAAAATAAAACAGAACATAATAAAGAGCCTAATAATGAAATACAAACTCAAGCATAATCATAAACGCTTAACTATCGACACAACAAGTTCAAACGTGTTCAGTGAAGCGATCGAATGAATTAACATATTGAAAGTAGGTCATACGCGAGATGACTAACAGAGTTGCTATGAGAGTCTACGTGATAACACTCGACTGGAGACTATCTTTTGAAGGGTAACTAATTAGCAATTATAAATTACTTATCGACAAATTAGTTTTAATTAATTGTTCTTGAGGATTTCTGTCTTGTTTCATGAAACAAGATGAAAGACATATCTAGTCTTTTATTTTTACATTCACATCATGTTTAAAATATTAGTTATATTTTTAAATCTTGGATTTACTTCCGTGAGTATAGCAGATAATTCTTTTTACGGATTGGTATTTTTAATATTTGAAACAGCAGTACACAAAATTGCAGAATAATTATAGTTTGAGCCATATAAACACAAAAGATTACAGACAGCATTTTAAATTTTGGCAAACCTTCCAAACTATTCAACAAAACTCCTCAATAGATGGCGCTACTAGTCTCTTAACCGAGAATGGGGAGCAAGTTTCCCCTTACTTTGGCAACAAAATGTATGTTTACTGTTCTGTTGACCGATGTTTCGGATCAAAACATTAATAAAGGCTATAAAATTATTCTCATAGAAACTACTATCTTAGTTTCTATCTATTTAGCTTAATATGCTGACATAGTACTGTACTTACTGTAGCATCCAAAACGATTAAATTTCAACAGCAACAGCATCATGTTTCTACAGATTGCATATTTGGTTGAAAGCGGCCAACACAAACAAAATAAAAGCTTCCACAGATAAATAGTTCAAAATATATAATCAGACATAATGTACATTAAGTTTTACAACGCAAAGGTAGATCTGAGCGTAATAAATATTAAAATTGATATGAATGCATAATGCGGTAATGGGAAAGAGGTATAAATTCGTGTTAATGCGATTGACAACCGCTACTGTAATGGTCGCGAGTCCAAATGCAACGTTATTTGAGATATGGTCCAATACACAATAGTTAGCGGGCTGCAGCGCTTTTAAAATGAGCCAATTATTTAATTCGGATACAAGATTGTTGCTGTCAATATCGATGTATGTATAATAAATGTTCAGCTACTGTTTATTTATTTTTTTCAATGCGGGTTTTCAGAAAAATTTACGCAACCATGGGCGAGAGGTCCTTCCTTGAAAAAGCGACTTTGATAACGCGCACAACTGCAGCGTGCCGCGCACTACTCCGGCAGCATCGTCTGGTCAGTAGCCGCGCCCCCTTTTTTTTTTTTGGATGGGAAATCATCAAATGACCCCTCCCGCCCTGGGTGGAGCGGTAGGGAGTGTCAGACTTTTACTGACTAAAACCCACCCGTGCTCCTCCATGTGCCCTTTGCGTTCCAGGGCCGCGGTAACTCTTTCGAACAAATTCCGCAACCCTAGCAGGCACCGACCCTATGGGGCCCCATCTCTGGTGCTGACGGCTCCTTGAGGGGCGCGTGAAGCACAACGCGTCGTTGACTCAGCCTGGTATCGGACGGCGAGCCACGCACGCTCACCGTCCCCAGGCATCAGCCACTGCGCAATAGCACAGCGGCCGACTTTTCTCTGGAGGGGGCCGAAATGGGACCATTACTGGCACTCCATCTCAGCACCCTCCCGAGCGTTGGGAGTCGCAGCACCCGCAGCAGAAGCGGCAGTGGCGGCGACGGAAGCCGCAGCGGCGAGTAGCCGCGTCCCTGTGACCACGCTCCTTCGCTCTAGTCATAATGAAACATGACGTTGATGTCAATTTAACAAATGTCATAAAACATTACCGTTTTGACAGGTGTCTGGACCTGGTGCCTCAGTGCTGCCACCTAGTGCTCATCATTTCAGAAAACCCTCATTGTTCCAATTCTTCTACTATCAGCGCTTCAATCATCATTAACACATTATACCATCATTTCTTCTTCCATATTGTTGGTATGTAGGTTTTGGTATGATGTTTCTTAGTTTATTTAATCCTTTACGTCATATAGGCTGTTCGTGTGTTCCATGCCATGGCCTTAGTATTTCAGTTAACTACAGTGGTATTGTCCATTCTGATTAAGTCTGTTTATAGAAACTTTCCTTCATCATACCTAATCATCATCATTTTAGCCAAACGATTCTGAACATAATCCTCTAAAGTTCTTGTAAATCGCTGCATCCTTACCCTTAAACCACTCCGAAACCGCCACAAAGAGCAATCAGAACGAGCCCAAAGTCGTGAAATCGGACAGTAGCTGCCACGGCGGATTACGATTTAAGTCCATATCGGGACTCCTTGGTCAAAGTGTAAAAGTAAAGATAACACAATCAATATTTTTTGTTGACCAGAAAAGTGTTGGATTATTCTTTTTATTTTTAGGGTTCCGCACCAAAAGGTTAAAACGGGGCCCTAATACTAAGACTCAGCTATTCGCCCGTCCGTCTTTCTGTCCGTCTGTCACCAGGCTGTATCTCATGAACCGTGATAGTTTGACAGTTGAAATTTTCACAGATTATGTATTCATGTTGCCGCTATAATAACAGCAACAGGTAAATAGATGATTGAAATATTCACAGAATATTAAGTTATATTAATCACTTTAAAAATAAATAATTAAAATAAAATTAATATTTAAGGGACCGCAGCCCAATGGGAGCCCCATTGGGCTGCGGAATTTATTCGAAAGAGTCACCGCGGCCCTGAAACGTAAAGGGCACAAGAAGGATCACGGGTGGGTTTTAGTCAGTAAGAGTCTGACATTCCCTTCAGCGCAAGAAGTCATTTGATGATTTCCCATAAAAAAGAAGGCTCCTATACAACAAACGTGTTTTTTTTTTTTCAAATTTTATAGATAATGGGTTCGTTAATACGTTATTTTATTTTTTGTTTGATGAACTCGAAATGAAATGTGCATAATAATATATAGCAATAAGTAGATTACTTTTCATGTTATGAGATTTATTACTAAGACCCCAAAGCTCCCAGACTTACTTACTTCCTCAGTAACTAAATGTATGCGATTGTACCGTGTACGTAGATATGTACCTACTTTTAACAAACGCATACCTGTTCGGGCCGATGACCAATTTACTGGTACATTAGTATTCCTATTAAAATTTCCTAGATATTTTATCTTCAGTAATTTGGTCAAAATTGGCTACGTATGGCTAGTAAGGTTTTAATAGTTGTGAATAACAATACGAGTATGCTATGATTCGAATATACGAGTGTATCGGCGCATAGCGAAAACTAATCGTTTGTAGTTACTTTATCAATTTCATATTGCATTTAAAAACCGTATTGCACGTTAAACTTAACTTTTTAAGAGGTCCATTTACTAGAAGAAAATAAATCTATGGTTTGTTGCTACACGGAAATAATAACGACAAATAAGGATTTTAATTTCATCATTTTACACCTGTTTTTATTTCATACTAGCTTCTGCCCGTGATTTTGCCCGCGTGGAATAGTTACCAACTTCCCGATTTTGAAACATTATTTATTGGTGCTCTGCTCCTATTAGCCTTAGCGCGATGATATATATATATATATATATCATGCACAGCCTTTCTTAATAAATAGGCTACCTCACACTGAAATAATTTTTCAACTCGGACCAGTAGTAGTTCCTGAGATTAGCGCGTTCAAGCAACAAACAAACTCTTCAGCTTTACGATTATATATTATTATAGATTTATGTGCTACAATAAAACTCTTAATAGTCCATGATCTTCTTAAGTAGCAATTTGTAGTTTTAATTAATAACGAGTCATTATATTACAAAATAATTTTCAATTGTTACGTTCCGACAAATTAATTTCTACTGTTATTTTTAATTAAACTGGGGGCTTTGCTGTCTAATCTAATGACTACTATAAGTAACTACTCTTTTTCAGAGTTCTTCTGTGTATGTGATTTCTCCATTAATGCTTATTTCCAAATCAACGATGCTAATTTAGTAGCCAAAATTAAAATGTGTATATAATTTCATCAATCTATATCTTTACTATATACGGGGTGTTCCATAAGTGCGGGCCCATATATAAGGGTGAAGTCGGGTAACTGATAAACATAACGGAAAATATAGAAAAACAAAAATATATTATTGCGATAGTTCGGACGGATGTTTGTAACTAAATCACGCCAGAACGGCTTAACATTTTGATAAAATTTGGAACATAGGTAGATCTAGAATAACACACAGGATACCCTATATCTATACTAAAATTATAAAGAGGAAAGATTTGATTGTTTATTTGCATTGAATAGAACTACTGAACCGATTTGAAAAATTCTTTCACTATTGAAAAGCTACACTATCACCAAGTGACATAGGCTATGTTTCATTCTCACGTGAACGGGAACTACGCAGGTGAAACCGCAGGGCGCTGCTAGTATATTATATTTTTCATCCCGGTTCCCGTGGTTTAGTTTTTGACATTCAGACGCACGGAGCCGTGGGCTGCAGCTAGTAGCAAATAAAATCTCTTAACATTTAACGTCCAAGATTCTGATACAATTTGCTGCGGTCATCATTTTGCAGCTATAGTGATTACTTTTGAAAATTGTTATCAGCATCAAGTTCAATATACTAATAAAAATAATATAGCTAAAGTACTAGCGACCCGCCCCGGCTTCGCACGGATGCAACGTAGATACTAATGTTTTCTCTACTATAATATGCATGTATTATACATATACAGGATGACTTTGAATAGAAGCGACAAAATGAAATGGGAGCTTCAGTTACAGTAACATAGTAATTATAAACTGTTTTTTCTACAATCTAAATCGTTAAAAAAAGTTACGTGGTTGGCGTTTTAAAATGATCCATCGATGTTAATATCTTTATTTAAGTACGAATTATCGGTATTCCAGAAAAATAATTAATATGCAAAATAAATAAGAAAAATTAAAGTATCAAAAAATCTCGTCCAACTAATCGCAGTGCTCAATGATCGTTGTGGAGTACTCGCGTTATTAAACGTTGCCATTCATAGCGGTGATAAAAGTTCATTAATTTTACATTTGGTATGTTCTAAATTTTCTTGACAACACGCATTATTGTATATTTAAATATGTCGCATCTATTCAATTTCACCCTGTATAAACCTTCCTCTTCAATCACACTATCTATTAAAAAACCGCATCAAAATCCGTTGCGTATTTTAAAAAAAATAAGTGTACATAGGGATATAGAGACAGAGAAAGCGACTTTGTTTTATACTATGTAGTGATTGTAAATATGTACTATAAAAAGGCACAATTCTGTCTGTTAACCAAATCATTGTTTTATCTAGATAATATCAACCAAAGTAACTTTGATATCGAGACAGTTTCTTCTGTTAACATCTTACGGCGTAAACTTGGTGGGATGAGCATGATGAAAAGTATTCAATAATTAATGGTAGTAGATAATTATAATTTTACCTCCGCTTTATTTATTACTAGCAGTGCCCCGCGGTTTCACCCGCGTAGTTTCCGTTTCCGTGGGAATACGGAGATAAAATATAACCTATGTTACTCAGGGTGAATGTAGCTTTCTAAATGTCAAAGAATTTTTGAAATCGGTCCAGTAGTTTTTGAGTTTATTCGTTACATACAAAAATAAAAATCTTTCCTCTTTATAATATTAGTATAGATGGTTATAAAAATGTTTTTTTACAGATTGACAACTGACTTTATCTAGACGGAATAGACCGATTGATTGCGGAATTTGTTTGAAAGAGTCACTGATGCCCTGGAACGTAAAAGGCACTTGGAGGAACACGGATGGGTTTTAGTCATTAAGAGTCTGAAACTCCCTTCTGCTCCGCCTAGAGCGGGAGAAGTCATTTGATGATTTTCCATCCAAAAAAAAAAAACAGAATTTTAGCTATAGTCCATCAGTACTATCCATTATGACACTGATAACAACCAATGCGGGATCATTAGTAAAAGCTCATGTAATTATAAATTCCTTTGCATCAGCAAGTTGATTGGTTAATAGATTGAGTGCTTATTGATTGGTGTTGTAGCGGGGGCATTGGCAAGTAATAATTTAAATGCAAAGGAAGGGTCGTTGGTGCGGTTTGAGGCTATTAAACAATGCAAATAGGTGGAGAGTATTCTTTATTAGTTAAATGAAACCTTTCTGCAGGAATAACTTTGGTGAAGTGAGTAATCATTTCTTAGCATAAATTGGGTATATTACTAGTTATACAAATCATAATTTCTTTTGTTTCCGTGCGTTCGATTTTCAAAAAATATTGTACACATATTTTTTGTAATTTCTTATCGTAAAAAAAAATATTATTGCATCAAAGTTGGCTGGTGACGTCACGTCGCTGGTAAAATTGTAGATCGTAGTTACGTCACGCGAATTTTTAATGCACTGTATCTACTTCATTTTTTGTTTACGTGAAAAAAGAAAAAATATGTGTCCAATATTTTTTTGGAAATCTATGAGACGGACTGATTAGATTTTTCAGTAAAATACCTTATTGGAATAACAGCAGTGCAGTTCTGTAAATATTTCGCCGTGTAATCGTAGGTGAAGTGAATATTAATTGAGATGCATACAAATAAGATAGAATGACGAAGTTCACTTCACGATCACTCCACCGTGTAAACACGATGAGACGTTGTCAGAATGGGCCGGCTGCTCATTTCATATTTACTTCACCTTTTTTTTTTGTTTCTTTATGAGAAATCATCATATGACTTCTCCCACTCTGGGCGGAGCGGAAGGGAGTGTCAGACTCTTACTGACTAAAACCCACCCGTGATCCTTCTAGTGGACTTTGCGTTCCAGGGCTGCGGTGACAAAAAGCAGTTTGATGGATGTGATGAAGTGGAGACAGCTCTGTCAGCTTCCTTTTTCTTGAATGGCCGAGTGTTTGAAATAATTCATGGAACCACTTAAAATTTGGTTCGATGCTGCTTTCGTTTAAAAGTGACTAAAGTGGCAACGTGTTGTTGACAGAATATGTGTCAAAATATGCAGGCTTATCTACTGTAACTCTAACTTATGAACTCAGGTCTTTTTTTTTTGTTAACCATGTCGTATCTTTAATCTTTATACTTTGAATTGTATTATAGTTTCCTTTTTTTCTTTGCATTGTCGTCACATACATATATACGTAGAAACACCTAGGATGTAACCAAGGTTAATATGTAATACAGAACATGATTTAAAAGAGTGTCCGTGGAGTTTCTTGCACGTTCTTCTCCATAGAGATCTACGCTTTGAAACGTGCAGATAGCTTCACCTCTTTCGACTTGACAATTCAAAAGTGCCTGTAAAGGGTTTAATTGAAATAAATGCTTTGAGTTTGAGTACGCGTTTTTACGCGATTTGATCCTGGAATAGGACATAGGATAATTTTTATCCCGAGAATATGTTCCTTTCGGAAAATTTTCGATATTTACGCAGGCAGAACCGCGGGCGACAGCTAATAATATTATAAATGCGAAAATAGTTCCTCTGTGCGTCTGTTTATCCGTCTATATGTTTCTAAACTTTCCACTTCTTAACGGCTAACTAGATTTGAAAGAAACTTGGAACAAGGATACACCCTAGATTAAGAGATAAGACTATGTTGGAAGTATTCTCACTTTAACCGCTATTAAATAGCAGATTACGTTCATAAGACAAGAAGCATTTGTTTTTCTGTAGTAACAACCATCTCTCCTTGATCTTTGTCCTTTCAATATTTAATTTTGGTCCTTGTAGTAAATCCGTGATACCCTTTTACACGATACTTAGGGGCAATCCATAAATTACGTAACGTAACGTTAAGGGGGAGGGAGGGGGTCGACGAAGTGTGACATTGTCTGACAAGGGGGTGGGAGGGGTCCTCAATTTCGTGACGTCACATTAAGTAAAATACGAACAAATACACGAATAAAATTGTAAAATATGTGACGTTACACTAGAGATGGGTATTCTCACAAATGTGACCAGCTGTGACAAGGACGCGGGGGGGGCGTCAAAAATCATGAAATTCGTGTGACATAATTTATGGATGGCCCCTTACTGTGAATAACAACTAATTAACTATTCAGGAGCCGTGTACCCTGCTCCGAACAATAGTATATTACTGGTTGACATCAGGTGTCTCATTGGGTGAGTTACTGCCAAAATATATTGCCATTAAAATTAATTGTGTCCCTATGTTCGGCCAATTGCTTGGTCGCGGTTTGAGTTATTGCCAATTAATTGGTCTCGCTGTAGAGTTATTGATGGATTTTGTTTATTATGAAAGTGTGAATTTTATCAACATTGTGCTTATATTAGTGCAAAAGAAGGACAAGGAAGACCGACCCTCAGTAAATGGATCATGCGGTCTAGGAGGAAGAAATGTGAAACTTTTCTTTATTACCACTTTTTTTAGTATTTACATATATCTGAATAAACCTACATATTTGAATCATCAGTGTTTCGTCACTCATTATGATTTCGTCTAAACAACTGAAATCGAAATGATAGATAAGGGCAGTTTACTAAAAAAAAAGTAATTAGTCCTTCAGCTATATTTCTAGAAAAAATATAGCCACGATTTTGTTCTTTTTTACACGACTGCCCAAAAAAGGAGTGTAATGTTTTCAGGGTTGGCAGGTATGTATGTATTTTTGTGAGTTTCTTTAATCCGCCATAATTTTTAAATGGCTTAACCGATATGTAGTATCGGTAGATGCGTTGAGTTATCCCGGGTAACATAGGCTATATTATATTAAAAAATAAAAAGGGGGAGCCATGGTTCGAAAATAAAAACTAAAATATTTTAATATTTTGTTATTATGAAAGTTAGACTACGCGTACTATCATCGTCTATAGCTTGCTTAGTTCATAGCAAAAAGTATAAAATAAAAATAAAACAATAAATAAAAAAAACACGCCTGCCATGGCAAAAAGTGAATAAAAAATTAAAAACGAGGTAGGTATTAATAATCTTTTGATTTAAGTCGGGGACAGTTTTTTTTAATAGTTCTTTATAAGTCTCCCGACTGCAATATGAAATCTATATAGTGCACTGAAGATTCTTCTGACGTCACATTGCAGTACTCAGGAATCATCCCTAGTACATACGTATCAGAAGTGATGGTTTGGAATTGACCAAAAGATCCAAAAACCGATTAAAATTTCTTCACATAAAAAATACTTAGTAAAATTCGTCATCTCCCACACAGAAGCTTCGATATGCAAATATTACCAACAATTTTAGCGCCACAATTTTGATGAGTACGAACAGGGGTGACTTCAAAACTATTAAATATCGTCCAGGATTAAACTATGCATGTTAAAATGAAACAACCCCTTTTTCAATCATGAAGGCTTACTGCTGATGGCCTATGAAATAGTTTTCGGCAGACAGTGGGTAAACAGTTGACTGTGCGATACCTTGCTGTTTTGTTGGTAGTGTGGACCAGGAACTAAATTAATATCACACTTCAATGTTTCCAAAGATATATAGTTTATATAATACTAGCTGCGGCCCGCGACTTCGTCCCCGTGGAATCCCCGATTTTAAAACATTCTTTATCACTGCTCCGCTCCTATTGGCTTAAGCGTGATGTTATATAGCCTAAAGCCTTCCTCGATAAATGGTCTATTCAACCCAAAAAGAATTTTTCAATTCGTACCAGTAGTTCCTGAGATTAGCGCGTTCAAACAAACAAACAAACAAACTCTTCAGCTTTATAATATTAGTATAGATTATGAAGAGAGATATAATAAGAAGTATTTAAACCGTTATTATAGTCAGACAATGACGCTAAAGACGAAAGAAAAATTTGGTACTTGACAAAGAACAACTAATTTTCAGCTTCATGAGAAAGTTAAGAATGACAAACGCTGCGTAACACTGGCTATGGCACTACTTCAAAGCTCAAGATGTAGGAATAAAATGAGGCTTTAAGCATTTTAAAGGTGTGAAGAACGGTAAGAAGATTGCTATCTTGGCACATGGAAATAAACAGCTTATACTCGTAGAGACAAGATCTATTATTGTGTTATATACAATTTTGTAACAGATACTGTTGTAAGAAACTCGAGTCTTGGAGTCTTATTTAATAAAACTTGAGCAATTTTTTAGACTTGAGTCTTATAAATTAAACTTAAAGCTCAAGTCCTTCAGAATTTGGAGTCTTTTGTAAAGAGACTTGAGTCCTGCCAAAATTAACTCAAAGACTGAGTCTTTTTAAAATAACTCATAAGTGAGTCCTCTAAATCCAGATTCAGCAAATCGTCTTCATGTCAATACTTTTGATTAGGTTATTTGCGTTTTATGCTATATAAATGTAACAAACTTATATCGTGCGATTTATTTTCAATCAGTAAATAAACATGGATGATGATGTATGTATAAAATCAACCAGTATGACCTATTATAATAGACCAATTCAACTCAGGACTCGGTCTAGCTCAAAAAACTTAAAAGACTCGAAAAGACTCAGAAAACTCAAAGGACTCGGACTCATGTACCTAACTAACGAGTCCTAGTCTTAAAAATCTACTGAAATCTCGAAATGAAGACTAAAAGACTCTAGTGTCTTACAACACTATTAACAGATCTTTTCGACTCGGTGGGCATAGGCAAAAATAAATGTAAAATAGTGACTCATTTTAATCTAAATTATCACACCTAAAAACCTCAACATGAGCATAACCTATCCCCTCTCCCCTTTTACTCAGATAAACCATAAGCACCACTAATCCCTCGTACATTTAAAATTGAATTCGCAAAAAGTGTAGAGCGTGGTCAACCTGGCGGGCTGGACACATGTCTACTGGGCAGTTAATAAATTGCAATCCAAGTGATGCGCACAGATTAGCGAGCGCACCGGAAAGTTCAATGCACTGGGCTTTGTAAAGAGATGTTTATACCTACATATGTGCTGTGTTTATGGAATTGATTGAAGCGTTGTTTATTTCGCTTCACTGATTAGTTGGTTCCTGGAATAGTTTTTGAATGGATTAGTTAAAACGTGGAGTATCAATATCTTGTGATTTTTGCTGTATTTTCTAAGAAGGTAATTGTTATATTCGAATCAATTAAATTCACAGGTAGACATTTGTCGTGTTATTTTCCGTTGTCATGGCGACTTAGTCAAGGTACTTACAATATCACAAACTTGATAGTTATTATAACTAAATGATTTTATGCATCAATCTGTCTAAAATGTTTAGAAGTAAATTAGGTCTCAATTATTTCTACCAAAATAACATTTTTAAATACTTGGGTACTATAATAATATGTTACTGTATTTAAAAATATGACATTAAATATAATATAACTGTCTATGAATATAAACACACTTAAAAAAAACTCATAACTAAAACTAAAAATAGTCAAAAGATAGAGCCGAAAAAAAATCCTCTGCTTCGCTGGCCACTGTTAATGCACCCAAAAGGCTGACAGAATTGATTAACTTAATCGACACACCAAAACCATCACAATCACACCTCGACAATCAGCTCCATGCCCACCACTTAATCTGCCACATTTAAAATTGATTGAGTCAGGCGTTACTTTGCGGAAATCCATTTTAACTTTGAAAATGAAAACAAAATATCTAGTTTTAATTTCCGCGAATATTAGTGGGTTGCAGGTATGTACCTCCCTCCCGCCCGCTATATTATGCACATGCAAGATTACTAGGCAAATGCAAGGATTTTAAGCACATGCAGGAAGGCAATGCAAAACCCAACACCATTACCGACACGTGTTTCGCCTCTCCACGAGGCATCCTCAGGGGACGTGTTGACTCGCTGACCGCTGAGTTGCGACTGAGCATTTAGTTTTTTTTTTTTTTTTTTTTTGGAATGGACCACTCGCAGTTCAGCACACTAAGGCTGGTTACTGCTCAACCGGACAAACTGAGCATTTAGTACAAGGCACCCCCCTTTTATACACTGCCACCGTTGGTTATTTGTGTACAACTACCCGCAAACATTCGCAGTAAAGGGGAAGAAACCAAATTCGTCTGGTCATTCAACAGTGCAAAATTATTATTATTACTATGTTTAAAAATCTCTAATTGTTCCAAAAACACACACACACACACACGCCCCCTGAGGATGCCTCGTGGAGAGGCGAAACACGTGTCGGTAATGGTGTTGGGTTTTGCATTGCCTTCCTGCATGTGCTTAAAATCCTTGCATTTGCCTAGTAATCTTGCATGTGCATAATATAGCGGGCGGGATCCCGGTGCATACCTGCAACCCACTAATATTCGCGGAAATTAAAACTAGATATTTTGTTTTCATTTTCAAAGCTGCCACATTTAGTTCGAAGGAGGCATATTGCGCCATCGCACCTGTTATTTGAAATTCATATTATTTACCATTGTAAACCCATGGGTTATCCCTCCATAGCGTTTCATTAACAACTTGCTCTTTGTTACGGCAGAGTGAGTTTGAGCGAGAAAGCCGTGGGAAATTGAAAATGAAAGTTTTTTGACGTAGTTCTAGATTATAGAGGACTTGAGGAAATGAAGATTATGACGAAGAGTCAGTGCTCTTGTGTGACTCTTTTCAGTCAAAGGACGTCCTGCTGGACGTAGCTGTCCCACAAGCGTTGACAAATCGACCGATACGGTGTCTTTTGCATCGAGAAATTTAGTTTTGTCAAAGTATCCCATCTACTGTCACTTTGGCAAAAACGCATTGTTCCAGAAGAAGCATTCGGCTGTCGCTTATGACACCTTAAAAACTCTTTCTCCCTCATGTTAAATCTATGAGTACTATATCAGTGACATTATTGCTTGAAGCAACATAAGAATCCTTACCTTGAAGTTCATTTTTCGAAATATTGCAAAAGTGACAGTGTTGCACCAGAGGTGCGGTATGATTCCTGTATTATTTTAGGGTTTATTGAATATAAAAAATATATGGGCTTCACAAATGGCTGTCGAAATAATATGACGTGATAAATCTATTATCTTTTTCGCATCCTCATTTGTTAATAGACTGGCTCTTTGTCTAGAATCTGAGAATCATCTTCCAATGCCAGGTAAATAAATTATACTTGCTGTGACCAGTTGATTAATACCAATCCTTCTGTACTCTGATTTTAAAGGATACCTCGAACAAAATCTTGAAAATACTAGCAATCAGTTGGATAAACTATAAGGCTTACTTTCGAAATGGTTGAATGAGGATGAGAAATATTCATCGCCTTTGTTTTATAAGAAATCCTTGTTTTGAAACCGATTATATTTAAAAAAAAAGTCTACCCTTAAAAATTGGAGCTTGTCCAAAAAGGCTCGAGAGATAAGGGGCCATCCATAAATTACGTCACACGAATTTCATATTTTTTAACGTCCTCCCCCCGTCCTTGTCACAGCTGGTCACATTTGTGAGACTCCCCCTTCCTAGTGTGATGTCACATATTTTACAATTTTATTCGTGTATTTGTTCGTGTTTTATTTAACACTTAGATTAAAATATATTTTCAAAAGTGTGACGTCACGAAATTTAGGACCCCACCCACCCCCTTGTCACATAATGTCACACTTCAACGACCTCCTCCCTCCCCCTTAACGTGTGACGTAATTTATGGCTGGCCCCTAATGGCCGATGCCTGGACCAGTACTAACTTGTTGACACAGGTCGTAACAGGTTGGCAGCCTATTATCATCTACGGATACCTATTTAAAAAATACCTCATATCTGTAGAACACCTTTTTTTTCAAATAATTTATTTATTTTTGTTTTTTCTAAAGATCAGCTAAAATATCGGAACTTAACATGTTACTTGGATATCCTTGCTGATCTATACTAATATTATAAAGCTGAAGAGTTTGTTTGTTTGTTTGTTTGAACGCGCTAATCTCAGGAACTACTGGTCCGATTTGAAAAAATCTTTCAGTGTTAGATAGCCCATTTATCGAGGAAGGCTATTGGCTATATTTTATCCCCATATTCCCACGGGAACGGGAACTACGCGGGTGAAACCGCGAGGCGCTGCTAGTATTACTATATGTATGAATTTGAAATTACTGATACCAGATAAGTACCTAATAAGTTTTTGGAACTATTGTGAATTTTAAATTAATTAATGTAAGTGCATTTAGTAGGAGATAGATACGTTAATTGGTCCTAAATATCACTTTTTTAAATTACCCATTTTTCAGTACTACATACTTACATTATCTGATACGAAATAAAGTTTTATCGTAATCTGAACTAAAATGATTCAATATTGACTGAGATTGTAATGTCAGTAAAAATAAACGAAAGATAAATATGATAATATTTTAAGCCTGTAGTAACTTGTTGAAAGTTTAAAGCTAGCTCTCTGTAAGTAAATATTAAAAAAAAAACAGTTAAAAATAAACAAACTGCTAAACGTTTCAATTGGTGTTCCAACTGTGAAGTTTCACTATCTGATCTACATTCTTCACAAGTTTAAAGTTGTTAAAAATACAAAATTTATCTGCAACTTTAAAAACTTTGTGTGACTTTAAAAAGCTGTACTTAGCTTCTTCTTTAAAAAAAAATGCTAATCACTAAGCCTCTTGACTCCCGAATCTTAGAGAATTTCGTCTTCACGATTTGTCAAAAACCAATCTTAAAACATCTTATATACCAAAAACTCTATCAGCAGCCCTGTTACCACTATACTTGGTTAGCCAAACAACCAAGAGATAACTAATGTTCAAATAGGTAAAAAATAACTACGAAATGGGCCCTACCGCTTCAGTTTCTGCCTACCTACTTTTGAGCAAAAAACTCATCCACAGCTGAGGGTTACAAAAAATGTAAACAAAACTTTTTTTTGACACATCTTTGGACATGTTGTGGACTGGCTGATAACCTTTTTGAGGTGGCAGGACCAATTATTGACCAAGATTATTTTCGTTTTCACTCCTAAAAAGTTGAAGCTCTTGAAATTAATTTAAAAGTGATTAACGTACTTGGGTGACCGTTTGATATTTACAGGATGCCTATCCTGTTAATAATAATCATGGTATAGGATTTCCATTATTTATTTATGAATTATGCGCAAAACTCAAGTGGGGAACTTCCGATCCTTCCAACAGTGAACAACATCTTTTGGGCATTATTTCGATTAAAAACCTCATCCGTACTCTTTGTACTACCAAAAACTATAGTAAGAAGTAAACTTCTAAGTGTTGCTACCAATGTTTTCCCAATGAAGAAACGCAGGTCCAGAAGCACTAGTTTTTTTTAGTTTTTCTATCATCCACAACTAACTATAAAATAAATTAAATGCAGGGACAACAACAGTCCCAGTCACCCTACATCAACAAACCTACAACGCAATAGACCACTCGTAAAATCGACCTCGCGGTTAAGTAAAAAATGGATAAAAAAACACTAGAAGTTTGTAAAAGTTAAAGCCATTAACTGATAATATAACCATTAGCCAAAGGCAGATAAACTGTGTTATTGTTATTGAAATAAACAATTATGTGCTAAAGATAAGGGATAATGAAATGATTTCACTTGCTGAGGATTGTGTCATTAAAGGGAATTTGCATTGCAGGTACATTGCAGGTTACAGGCACGCCACTATTGTGCTGATAAGTCCCCTCTTTGAGGAATGGTTGGAGAAACACCATGGCGTACTCACCGGACATGGCCGTTTCGGGAGACACCTATTTCGGGTTCAGCGGCTGGACAGGTCTGGGTGTCAACACTGTGGAATGTACGGAGCATACGGGGAAAGTTTGCCCAGCTTTGCAAGTTTGGGTGGAGCGGAGAAACACGAGTGGGTTTTAGTCAGTAAGAGTCTGACAGTCCCTTCTGCTACGCCCAGAGCGGAAGAAGTCATTTGATGATTTCCCACCAAGAAAATAGGTACACTGTACCAATTTGTGTGTTTTATCTGCTTTATGTTGTAATTCTCTCCATTCAGCTCAATAGATACATTGGGTGCACCAGTTCACGTCCTAACTACATATTACATTATATTTATATTTAAATGCAAAAGTCAGTTTTTTGTTTACCGCTTCATGCCATAAAGGCTGAACGGTTTTTGACAATCTGACTCTTATTAGGAAACAGGGTACTTTTTGTCTCTGGGATAATAATGTTCCCTTGGGATAACTATCGGTTTAATCATGTGAGTGAAACCGCAGGCAGCAGATAGTTAACTAATAAATTGGAGCCCCACATTAAAATGTAGGGACATGTCTTTAAGGTAAGGTATCTTATCTAAAAGAGTAACTTTTCAAAGTTCTGAGCCATAATCAGCGAAGTAAACAAGACGGAAAGAACTGCAAATACGTCGTCAGACCCATACAAAAAAAAACCAACACTGCCAATTTATTAAGATCATCAGATATCCTCAAACGAGACTAAACGATCCATTGACTTCGTATATTGATATTATGCAAAATATTCCATACATACTTAACTGACGGCGATCATTTCAAAAGTATCAATATCGATAAAACCTCTCAGCAAAATCAAAAGCGTACCAAAGGACCACAATTTTGCATAAGTCGTGACAGGTACACCGTTTAGCTTAACAAAGACATCAAAAATTTGAATGACAATACGAACTTGCTGAAGTAAAATAAATAAAAAGCCGTACTAAAAGAAACGATCCCAAATCCTTCGGCTGGCACAAGAGCCACTCCCACGCTGATCGGTGCTTGCTTCTAATCCGACGAACAATAAGACTCAGCTGAGTAAACATAGAGGTCAGGCAACACGGTGATGTGCGAGAAGATTTGGTGAACTGGTTGTGGGTTGTGATGGTTTTTGTTTTAGAAGGAGGAAAGAAAAAGATGATTGAAGAAATAGAAATTGTAGTTGTCAGCGATAGTGATGCCATCAGGTTTGGAGATATTGGAACAAAAATTGAAAATAATGGAAATATCTTATCTATTATTCTTCATTTTCAAATACTTAAACTTATCTATACTAATATTATAAAGCTGAAGAGTTTGTTTGTTTGTTTGTTTGTTTGTTTGAACGCGCTAATCTCAGGAACTACCTGGTTCGAATTGAAAAATTATTTTTGATTTGAATAGACCATTTATCGAGGAAGACTTTAGGCTATATATCATCACGCTTAAGCTAATAGGAGCGGAGCAGCGATAAGGAATGTTTTAAAATCGAGTATTCCACGGGGACGAAGTCGCGGGCAGCAGCTAGTAAACTATAAAAAAATAACACACTTGCTCATAAAATGAGGCTTATTACATCGTTCTTAGGACCATAAACCGAACTGCAACACACACGTGGGTAATAATATTACACACTAGTGCATAATAGAACTATCCCTACAAAGTTAGTACCTAACTGATTTTCTTATCAACAAAGAGGGTTTTATGCCGCTGAAAATCCATTTATATTTTTGGAATAAATAAATGTGTTGTGTGTAATTATTATTATCAAATTATTTATAATTCACAGTAATTTGTTATTAAATATTTGCGTATTATCACTAAAATTATAATTTTGAAGTAGGCTGAATGGTTACTACACGTAGTCAACCAACTTCTATTTGGTGCACGCAAAAAAAAATCATTTCCCATATTTTTCATATTTTGTTTGTATTGCTTTTGTTGTGGTGTGGTAAATAATTGTTATTTTTTTCTCGCAAGTGTGTTGAAAAAGTATGTATAAAACCCGGTGAGCAACTTGCTCACTAAACACTCGGCTGATTTACGCCCTCGCCTACACCTCTGGCTGCAACCCAAAGCCTCGTGTATAATGAGCAACTTAGCTCATTTCTTTCATAATATACGGTTGAAAAAATGACGAGGTACAAAACACATGATCAATGACCCCTTCATGCTAGGAAAACGTGAGTTACGGGTAATATTGTAATAAAATAAAGAAATAATCTACTTTAAAAATTAAAAAAATAACCAAGCGGGTAACTTATAGAGTTAAAAAGAGATAATAAAATAAAAGACAATATTTAATTTAAGGAATAAGAGATTTTTTTTATGTGTTAATATGAGTGTGCCTGATTCTCTAAAATTAAAACAGTCCGTTTACGGAAGGAGGGAAATTAACTCTTTTTCCCTGAAATGAGGCATAAATAAGTGCAGTTTTTGCACTTCCGAAGGGCGAAGACCCACCTAACCTTGCCCCCAAAAATGCTGTCATCACTCCAAGCCCTAAAAGCACCCCTAAACCCAATTCCCAATCATAAAAGCCCTACCATAAAGCACAGCTGTTCAACGTAAACAACTCTAAGACCTAGATCGCAGGATAAGACCTAAATTGTCGTTCAATCAACCTAGTTTCGTACGAACAGATTCCTTTGTTCTACGACCGGTTGAAACCGGTATTTTAACTTTTAACGCGAAGTTTGATGTTAAGGTTGCTAAGTTTGGTTTACTTTATCTGTTGGTACTTAATCGTGGGGCTAATGCATTTGATAGAGGCAGATTGAATTCAGCTAACGATTTGCTTGTTACAATGGTAAACAATTGTATGGTTATGTGAAGTCAGTATTGTGAAGGAGGAGGAGATTTTGTTGGGAAATGGAATTACTTTAGTGTATCTCTTTTGTAAATAAGGCCCTATTTCGGTTAAAATAGTTACATAAATGACAAAATATATCAAATATTTCTGGTAATTTTAAGCTAGATGAAGCCGGTGTTTCCTAGCCGACTACCCTGAGAAGAAACACCGAAACAAACTCAGAGGTCAAAGTCTCTTTTAAAGTCCATATAATCCGTACTGGTCAAATCATATGAGAATCGTGTAATGTCTGAGGTGGCCTTTTAAGGAAAGTGCCACACCGATTTGAGTGGACCTGTCCAGACGGTGCAAGCATTTGTCAGATACCGTGTAGCTCAAACTTAGAATTATAAAGAGCTCAACGGTTTGACTATGACACGAACAATACCAAAGTAAGAACATTTCATAAGGCCTATTCAATAACCTGCAAGAGTTTTTTTCTAACAATGCATTATTTTTCTGATTGAACTCTGTGTTGCCTAATAACCTATACCCCTTTAAGTCAAGAGTAAATAGGTTTTGTCACTACTTCTATAATTTAGCGTACAACATCTTCGACCACATCATTGCCTACTTGCTATTAGATGGCGTTGAAACACGAGCCTATCGATAAGAATTAAAAAAGCTAAAGCACGATAGATCTAAATATAAACCCGTTTAAAACATGCACTAACAGGAAAAGCGGAACTTTGCAACAGTTTTCAACCCTACTCTACTCTTGACCAGAACATCAGGTGGAGCACTTTACCGAAAAAAAAAATCTAACAAATATCAACAATAGCACTTTCGAACAATAACTTTCGATCCCAAACACGTGCATGTACAAAAAACTTCTTTTGCAAAACTTGCTAGTAGGTCAAAATTTGACAAAAAAATTGGTGGAACTAACTTTAGCTTTGCGCATGTCGAAGACCTTAATAACAAATCAAAAACGGTCAATTTGGTTTGCACCGACTAATGCAATAACATTGTTGAAGTAGAGAAAGAAGTGATAGTTACAAAGTTTTCAGTGCTGTAGTCTGGAATCTAAGAGCCTACGCAATAGAGGTGAATTTTGTTTGTGTTTTGTTTTGGTAAGTTTGTTGGATAACACTACCTGTTACGCAAAACAGGGGTGGTTTAGATATTAGTTATGGTACCAAATACAATGTTTTGTTAAACAAAATTGGCTTTGTAGTTTTTGGGCGAAGTTAGTACGTGTCTACCAATTGATTAGTTAGTGAATTCATTTTAACATCTGTATATTTTTTTGTAGACACAATACTCAAATGTATGTATACGGTGTCTTTCATAGACATCAATGAAAGCACACTTGGCTTATCAAACTATTCATACTGATCTTTTGTTTCTTATATTTAAGATTCACAGAGTGTGCACATACTTTTTTTTTTAGTACAAAGTTTCGCAAACAAAAAGTTCCAAAATAAATGATTCATGGAATCAAGGATTAGCAGTCTTTATCAACCCTGAAATTCGATATTAAAGCAATTTCTCTTATCTTGTTTGTATGCAAACATGTCTTACACGCCAATATTCAATAAACTTACTTGTCACACGCGATAATTACGGACACAAAATTTTAAAACCAGAATTTGGAAAGGTAGCCCAAATTATTTTCACACATTGAATCACCCCTGATATGAATCGTTTCAATTTGCAGTGAACGCAATCATCCCAAATCGCCAAAAAATAAACAGAGACACATTAATTTTTGTCGAAAAAAGAATCACTTTAGCCATCCAAATTTTTATTTTGTCGTTACTACAGTACGTACAGACTACATCAAGTCTTAGTATATTATCATTCGTTTTGTTGCTCAAGTTTTTTTTTAAGGAAAGTAAAAACTTGAATGGTATTTTATGTAGCCTATTTCGTCCCACTTATGAACAAACAACTCTCTCCTCTCATTTCAGTTTTTGCGAACCTGCATTATATTATGACCAAAACTGGCAGAAGAAATCAAGTTACAGCCAATTATATCAAGTTACCAGAATGCTTTGTCAAATACATACAAAGTACTACTTTCGGTATAATTAACATATGCAATGATTGGGACATATGAACATAAATAAAAAAGAAGAAGAAAGAAAGAAAACACGTTCACATCAGAAATGACGCACAAAAGAAAAACACAGAAGAATATAACAAATAAACTAAAACTAAAAGCTGTATCAGGACCACATATCAACTACCATGAGTCTCTAGTCACACCACAGACAAAATTAAACACAGTTTAGTATTTTGTCTATGGCGTGATATATCCGGCACCGACAAACAGTGACATCATAAAAACAAAATAAACTATGAAATCAAAAGTAGACTGTTTACAACAAAATGAAAATATATATAAATGTAGTTTATACGTTGCATCTAAGCAAGAATTGGTCGCTACATAATTGTGCTTTTTCTTTTCTGCAGCTTTATCAGAATTATTGTAATTTCCTGCAAGTATTTCATCCTTAACTCTTTTGATATCATCAAGCTGGACTGTTTCATCGTTGTATTCTTCTGCTTTCTCATTATTTCTGGCAGCCGGAACTTTATCTGTACGTACACTAATGCCCAAATTGCGTGTTACACCCAAACTGAACAGATAGCGCGATGCTCAAATAACTGATTGTTGTTTAACCTAATTTATCGATTCGTCTGCAACCAACTTTTTAGTTACGCCTCCATGGTGGAATCAATCTTCATAATTTCTTTAGTTTAGGTTAATTTATGTTTACTATAAGTTTTCTATTTAAACGTTATGGCTGCAAATGGCTTAAATAAACGACTTTTTTTATTATTCCATTTATTGATTTGTACACATATTTACAGTTAAAAGTAAAAAAATAAGAGACACATTTAAAAACATGAAAAGTAGCCCACTAGTATCAGAAATAGGATCCAAACCACCGATAGTCAGGGCTACTGAGGAACCTCCTAACTATACGCCCCGTTTCCAATAGAACTGCTTTCTGGATCAAGCTCTAGATCCAGCTGTCTGCTACTTCACCTAAGTATACACGGTGACACATTGAAAACTCTGCACTACAGTTTTAAAATAGGCTCACACTTGAATCTGTTTAAGCTTGAATCACATCAAAACGAATTTTGCAGCCAATACTCTGCATCAGAAGAAGCCACGAGACAACACACCTATGTGGCCTAAAATATAATTGCCCTATCTTTTTTCTGTAATGTCTCGTGCCTATCTGCTGTAATATTATCATTATAACCAAAAACGTTGGCTGCTGGATATCACTGTCCTCCGAGCATCGCTATATATACCGGTCTTCAGTTCTTGCATGATATGATAGTATATTTATTAAATCTAGAAATCTAAGTCAGAGAGTCTAAATCTTAAATCAATTTGTACCAAAAAAAAAAAACAAAGCAAACAGAGCCATTTTACATTGTATCACTGGAGGACTCAGTGCGAATTTTTTAACGTCCTCGATCTCGTTAACGTAAACGTTCTCTTTTGTCAAATTGTATGAATCCGTTTTCGTAACCAGATGGCGCTTATTCAGATACAAAACTCGCACTAAGCTCACTGAAAACATTACTAGATACAATATCATTCCCGATTTAAAGCAACGACATAAAAGCAATCAATTCCATTTTTAAATAACGATCACAACCGGAAGCACTAATACGTTGTCGCTTAGCATTCATTTTTGTGTTCATAATGAGTCACATTTGTCGCATTAAACTAATACTCGTCATATCCTGTCTGATAAGTTATTAAGTGGATGAACCTGTTCTATTTCAATTTCTGGATTCGGATCGAAGATTTTATTGAAGTCTAATTACAGGAAACGTATTTTAATTTTTATAATAGTGAAACTGATTCCGATGGCTGCGTGAAGCACAGGACCGGTTGATGCAGTGACATTTTGGGGAGGCTTATGTTCAGCAGTAGATGTTTTTCAATTGAAATATATAATTATAATAATATATAATTATTATGAATGGTATAAAATATTTATGACTGAAAAATTGTAATCCATGCATTTATTTTGTGACTATTTGTATCATAGAGAAAACATTTTGTATTTTGTGCTATTTTCAATAAATAGATGGTAATTAATTTAGTTATTAATCCTATTACCTTATCCAGGAGAGGATTCCTCGGATTCGATTCTTAAAACTACTTGTAACTTAAACAATTAAAAATAGTTGTAGAGGAGATTAAAGGAAGCTGTTTAAAATATGCAAAATTCTACCTAATAGTTATGGACATAAATATCTTCTAGCAGTTAACCACCATGGTACTCAAGAACATAACTCGCGTAAAAAACAGCTATAATACACGATCTATGACTGCCAGTAGATTCGATGTACTTCGAGCTACCAATTACTTTGGCGACGGAACTCTAAAAAAACAAATACCATCCCTATTGAACAATCTGCCGGCAGACGTAAGGAGTGAAACTGATAAAATTAGATAATATTTGGAAATGTATTGAAGTACTTCAACACATCAAGCGTATAAAATATAAGTTTTAAGGAGAAATGTATAAAGACTCACCACTCTACAGTCAAACTAGTACTACGGTTTTTTGGGGCTAAGTTTTTAAGTGTGAATCATAATTTGAACATTACAAATAAAAAAAAAAATATGCAGAAAAATGTCAGAATCACTTAAATCATTACATTCAAATTCATATTCATAAAATATTCCCATCATAACCCATAAGAGATCAACCAAGGGAAAAAGTAACGTCAAAATACTTAATAATAGTATTGCATGGGACATTCAATTATGGGGACATCGTTAATCTAATGAACCATGGCTATTGAATCCTATTTAGATTTTCCCATGCAGGTATCATAATTGGATATTTTACTAGTTATAAAAATCATAATTCTATTTCTCCGTTGTATTTTCAAAAAATATTGGACACGTATCACGGATCACGTATCTTTTTTTGTCATTTCAAATCGTAAAAAAATTATAAAGATAAAGCGCATCAAAGTTAAAGAGTGGGGGCTGGTGACGTCACGTCGCTGGTAAAAATTGTAGTGACGTAGTGACGTCACGCGAGTTTTCAACGCACTGTATCTTCTTCATTTTTTGTTTACTTGAAAAAAAAATACGTGTACAATATTTTTTGAAAATCTATCAGACGGACTAATTAGTTTTTTTTAGCAAAATACCCTATTACATTTACAATAATATTAGTTAGTGACTGTAAAACAGGTAAAGCTTATGTGTTTTTTTGTGGAGGCAAGGAATGGAAGGACCAAAAAACACACACACTACGAATAAATTATTAAATTATCCAATGATCTTTTTCTTCAAGATCAAGCTATCAGTTTCGAGGTTACCGGTAATAAGTGTGCATTATCTATGTAGACTATCAGCAATGCTATTCTGTAAGAACTCACTCCAGTTCTCACTTCTGATTCTGCGGTGAAAACTGTATTTGGTATTCTGTAACTTGATGAAAATACGCCAGCGCCACTAAGTGAGAACATAGGTGAAGCGAACTACTTTTAAGTGAAAAATTATTTAACTTGACAGTCAGAATACCAAATACTTTTCACTTCAGGTGAGTTACGAAGTGTAATCGAAAATGAGATATGAATCGTATTCGCACGTGAGTTCTTACAGAGTAGCACTGCTGGTTCCATTTCTGGGCAAAGGCGTCATTCACACTGCCACAATTTTTTTTTTGCTATCTAGACATCGTCACCTTGAATTATATATCATCATAAAATAAGAAGTCCACTGGACTTAGGCCTCCCCAAATATCGCCATAACAACCGGTCCTGTGCATCTCGCGTTCATCGGCTGCCCGCGACCCTCACCAGATCATCGATCAGTTAAATATCAGCTTAATTCTAATTAGACAGATTATGATTCAAAATCAAAAGTCATTTATTCAAACTAGGCTGATAGACAGCACTTTTTGAACGTCAAATTTTACATAAAGACAGTCCCCCAAAACGCCCACCCGTCACCATTTCCTAGTGTTTTAGCTGGGAAGAAGAAGTGGCGCAACAAACTCCCCAGCAACGCATCTGTCTATTGCGTTTTAAGAACTTGAATTTATACAATAGTATGCAAAGTCATTACATGACAAAGGTAGGAAAAAAAGAATATCCAACATGGAAATCATAAATCAGTTCACTATAAAACATTGTAAAGAATAGATTGAGTCAATAAAGTAAAAAACAGATTGACCTATATAGTCATCAAAAATAAAAAACAATATTATATGAACTCATATAACCCGTTTGCCACTCATAAGGAAGCTCTTGAAATTAAGCCAACATTACTGTATCAATGAATTGGTAAATATTTTTGCCAACTGATTTATCTATATTTTTTGAAGGCATCCAACTGACCAAACTCTACCAACACAAGGAAATGGCGGCAAAGCACATCTCTTTGAATATAAATGGGCTCTTAATATTCGAGTAATTAAAACCCCACCTGGTGCTACCTACCACAGTACTCACCGAAAATAAGCAGTCCATAAGTACCATCCATCCATACAAAGACAAAGAGACAACTTTATTACTAACTAATAAAACAGAGTCAATAACTCACTGAAAACCCATTACGAGGTTTAAAACTGACAATTATACATGGTGTGTCTTTAAGCATTCTTTATTGGGCTCACACTTGACATATTGTACACGGAGTGTTTTATTTTAAGCGTTTTATGTGTTTTCACAGCAGTCGGCTCTGCTGGATTTGTTTTGATATTCTGTGCTTTACTAGGGTAGGCATTAGGGTAGTTAATTTTTAGCAAATGCTTGAAGTGTTGTCATAAGTGACGCTGTTCAGCTAGGCACAAGATGGAGCAGGTTTTTTATTATATTCAAATTGTAACTGCGAAATTATCTAAATATTTTAAATTATAAATGTTGTTACATTTTTAATGATTGTATTCATTAGTCAACGGGCTAAAACTGAATTCCCTTAACCATGAAAACTTTTATTTAATGAATATTTTCTAGACAGCTTCATCACATTTCTACACCCATAACAGTCTTTCTATACAAAAACACAACAGCAGCTGATCACCTCATAAAAAACGAATTTTATCTCCCTTTTACGGTTCGCCATTTGAATAATACCTGAAAATCCTCCCATCAACGTCTTTAACTAACAGCAGTTATCACCGCATATAATTAAAGCCATTGTCTTGCACCAAAAATTACGGTCCCCATAAATAAAAGCCGGGCTTCGTTTAAGATGCCATATTTAAAATAGTGCCATAAAAACATCTTGTGTTATTACACCAACAAATCTGGTCCTTCGAGCCGGATAAGTTGTAGAGTGTAACGGGTCAAGTTATATTGGTCCTTCGATCCCAAAAAACGTGAAGAACCATCGATCTAGCTTCCTCGGGTACATGTCGGTACTAAATATTTTATTGGTACTTAAAGTCTCTTTATTATTCAACTCAGAGATTAGTGTAATAGGTATAATCATTAGGGTGACAAAGACTAAACTGACTTTCTCTATGAGGGTGTTAATTATATTGCAGAAGTTGCTACAAAGTTGCAATATGAAATTGGCATCGTTGGTACAAGCAAAGCAAAGTGGCAAGTTCACAGAATCAGCTTAAAGATTGATCAACACATAACAGGGCCCTGGCCGAGATGTGTCCGGGCCGTGCTCCACCACAACATGGTGTGACACGTCCCGGGCATGATGCGAACACGGACATAATACGTGAACGAGCTTACATAAATTGTACGCATCGATATTTAGTTTAGCTCAACTCAACTCAAATCAACTCAAAGCAATGATTTCAATTAAACCCTTTATAGGTACTTTTGAATTTTTAAGATCGAAAGAGATGAAGCTGTCTGCACGTTCCAAAGCGTAGATCTCTATGGAGAAGAAGTGCAAGAAACTACATGGACACCCTTTAAATCAATATATTGATATTATTCCTATATGTGACTATGATTTATTTATTTATTTAAAATGTACATATGTACAATAGTGTTACATGGGTGGACTTAATGAAACAAGGCATTCTACCAGTCAACCTTTGGGTTAAAAAGAAAACACTGTGGTAGGTGTACAACAAATAAATAAAATACATATTTTATGTATAAAGACGTATATAATACAGGTATTCAGAGAAAAAGGAACAATTCGAAGTACAAATAATTAAAGTAAACCGTGGCAGCTGAGAGATGACCCGTCCTAACTGACGTAGCCAAATGAAGAATCCAAATTAATGATGACGGAGCCAAATGAGCTCGAGACAAACCACGGCTCGGGAACGTCCCAAGCACTTTCCAGATATGTGTGGATCAACCTTTAAGAAACAAGTTCTGCTCGTGTTAGACATCCATAATTAATTCGCATTAAATTATGATCAATCTTTAACAGGTAAATGGTGTTTAACATCATGACAAAATGGATTTGGTATTAACATTGTTGAATATTCTGCAGTTAGCAAGTACGAATAAACGTTACATTATCGTGGGTGTTGTAAAAGCTAGTTCAATTATAAATAACAGATTGTAGGGCTTATAGTTATAATCAAGACATTTATTACTCCCTCTGAAAAACATGATATATAAAAACCTTGAATATTTGCATGATTTACTTCATATCATAATTATTTGTTCGGCAACGATGATTTTTGATTTTCTTTTTTTACTTCTAAAAATCTTGGAGGTTCGCAAGTTGACTGTATTTTTTTTTCTGTGTTACTTCATGACTTTTGACTGGGTGTACTGTTTTGAATGATTTTGATTGTTATTATCTAAATTGACTTTTTTGGCGTCATTCTCTTCTTGCTAACTTGAATCACCTTCAAATCTGCATTAGGTCATAACATCACCCCACCGAATGTGTCTCCACGTTGTCGTCGTGGTGGGGCTTGAGCGTCTCAATGATCTTGCGAGCTTTCCCGGTAGAGCCACTCATGCCGGAAGGTCGCAAGTGAGGGATCAGACCAAGCGAGACACACGCTTGCTCGCTGCTCTCTGGTACGCGTCTGATCATCAGACGTGACTGTGGGAGCAGCGAGTAGGTGGAGAGGTGAGGTGAGGAGAGAGGGCCCTGAGAAGGGGCGGAGCAAACAGGGACCGCACCCTTAAAAGGCACAAACAATGAACAAAGATCTTTGCAAAATGAGTCCCCAGGTGGGTCCCGACTGCTCAGCGGTCGGGGAATCCCTCCCCGCTTCGGCGGGCTGCCCTCCGTACTCTGGGGTGGGCAACAAAGACCTTCCGCTTGCCAGTGGCAACAAGAGCCGAGGAGGCTCCGAGTCATCGTCGTCATCCGGATCCGCATCCTTCAAGGAGCTGATGGCGCACGAGTTTGAAGAGGAGGGTTCGCCTGAGCGCCGGGGTGGTGCGGAGTCGGATTTCGGCTCCGCGCCAGACCTAGTAACGGTCAGCTCGGCGGGCTCTGAAGACGGAAGAGGGGGGGCTGCTGCGGAGAACGTCAAGTTCTTCCGCAAGCGGCCCAGACGGGAGGATGACCAGGAGTCGTCCTCCGAGGGCGAGTTTGCCTCCGCCCGCAAGATCCCCACCGCAAGGCGGGGCAGGGGCAGTGAGGCAGGGAGGGGGCTGGCTCCCTCTACCCGGGTTGCGGAGCGTCGGGCCGAAGGGTTGGTGGGGGAGGGGCGTCGCCCTGGAGGGAGCGGTCGCAGGGCTCCCTCTACCCTTCCGCCTCCTCTCGACTCCGACGACTCAGTGTCCCCGGGAGTGGTACCCCCCACCGCCGAGGAGCAGAGGGCTCACTTTGAGGAGATTGTGGAGGCAGCGATCCGCGCTGTGGCCTTCAAGAGGAAACAGTCCTCGAAGCGGGAGGCCATCAGCGCGGCCAAAGCCTCCATCCTGGCGGCAGCGGCGGCCAACGTCGTCGGCGGGACAAAAGAGGCCAAAGAGGCGTCTGAGTTGCGGGCAGAGGTCGCCCGCCTCGCGGTTCTTACGGAGCGACTCGTTCGGGAGAATGAGTCGCTCCGGAGGGACCTTGCGGGGATGGCCAGAGCGGCCTCTGTGGAGCCGCGAGGGGGAATGAGTCCGGCAGCGCCGGAGGGGGGCCAAGTGCTGAGCCAGGTGCGGGACCTGGTGCGGCAGGAGCTGGCTCCCTTCCGGAGGCAGTTCTCCGTACTGGAGAACATGGTCCGGCGTCCCCCAACAGTGGCGACTCAGAGGGCCCCGGGCCAGCAGCAGAAGGCGGCTTCGTACGCGGCCGCCGTGGCTGCCGGCCCGGGAACGTCCGGCCAGGCGAAGGCCAAGGCGGGAGCCGCGCCAGCGCCTGTGACGCCGGCGCCTGCGACGCCGGCGACGACCAAGTCGGCCCCGGCGAAGAGGGGTAGGAGGAAGGCTGGGGGGGGAGCGGCTAAGGCTGCTGCGCCAGTGGCGCCGCGGCCGCCCCCACCCCCACCCTCGGACCCTCCTGCGGCCGAGGCCGAGTGGCAGGTTGCTGGACAAAAGAAGGCGGCAAAAACAAGGCCAAAAAACAGCGGCGGAAGGCCAACGCCATCGCGGCGAGGCTTCGCGCCCCGAAGTCCGCGGCTGTGGTTTTAACACTGCAGCCGGAAGCGGAACAGAGGGGTGTGACGTACCTCGCCCTGATGAAGCGGGCGAAGGAGGCGGTGAACCTCCGGGAGCTGGGCATCACTGGGGGCCTCGGGATCAGGAGAACCCTGACCGGTGCCCGGAAGCTCGAGCTCGCCGGAGCGGAGAGTGGCCCGTTCGCGGACGCCCTGGCCGAAAGGCTGAAGGAGGTCCTCCCCGCGGACGAGGTTCGAGTGTCCAGGCCGACTAAGTGCATTGACATGCGCATAGTGGGCCTGGACGACTCCGTGACGGAGGAGGAGGTTGTGGCCGCCGTCGCCAGGACTGGGGGGTGCTCTGCCGAGCTCGTCAAGGCGGGCACCCTCCGGCCTGACAACACGGGCATGCAAACCCTTGTGGTGAGCTGCCCCGTGACGGCGGCCAGAACAGTGTCGGAGGGTCGAAGGCTCTTGGTGGGGTGGGTTTTTGCGCGGGTAAAACTGCTGGAACCCAGACCTCTGAGGTGCTACCGCTGCCATGTGGGCAACCACACGGGAGCTATGTGCCCCTCGGAGGTGGACCGCAGTGGACTTTGTTTCCGCTGTGGTCAGCCCGGTCATCGGGCCGGCTCGTGCGAGGCCACGCCGCACTGCAGTGCATGTGCGGCTGTTGGCAAGCCGGCCGAGCACTGGGCTGGGGGAAGGGCCTGCGCGCCATCCACCCCGACCAAGGGCATGAGGTCCGCCGCCGCCGCCGCCTCTGCCGCCGCCGCGGCTTCCGTCGCCGCTTCTGCCGCTTCTGCTGTGGGTGCTGCGACTCCCGGTACTCGGGAGGGGGCTGAAATGGAGTGCCAGTAATGGTCCCATTTCGGCCTCCTCCAGAGACAAGTCGGCCGCTGTGCTATTGCGCAGTGGCTGATGCCTGTGGACGGTGAGCGTGGGTGGCTCGCCGTCCGATACCAGGCTGAGTCGACGACGCGTTGTGCTTCACGCGCGCCTCAAGGAGCCGTCAGCACCAGAGACGGGGCCCCATAGGGTCGGTGCCTGCTAGGGTTGCGGAATTTGTTCGAGAGAGTTGCCGCGGCCCTGGAACGCAAAGGGCACATGGAGGAGCACGGGTGGGTTTTAGTCAGTAAAAGTCTGACACTCCCTACCGCTCCACCCAGGGCGGGAGGGGTCATTTGATGATTTCCCATCCAAAAAAAAAAAAAAAAAGGTCATAACATCATACATCTGGGGTTCTAGACAAAGCAACCGATTCATAAATCCAATATCTTATAGGCTTGATATATGGTATAGTTATACATATATTGCCTGCCAGTGATCAATCCGATTAATTTTGACATTTGACAAATTGTTTCATCGCTATTAGTCCAAGTTCCAAAAAATAATGGACACATATTTTTTCTTTTTTTCACGCACCTAAATAAAAAATGAATCCTGATCTTTGATGCTTTTTATCATCGTCAATTTTTATAATATATTTGATAAAGCAAAAAATAAGTGTCCAATATTTTTGGAAATCTATCTGACGGACTTATTACATTCACCTTTACTCAAATACCTTATTGTTTAATCACTACTTGTCAGTTGATTCGTCAATTCTTCTCTAGAATACAATATTAGTTCATTGAAGATATAATTGGCTAGAATTGGAGTATTTAACTATCTCTATCTAATAAAAGCTGACGGAGGAAGAATGAGGATTATCTACAGAAGTAAAACAGTGACAGTACAAAGAAACCCGATCATTTAAATATGCCTGAATTCCTTCAAATACCTTAACTTCAAACAACAGGAACTATCAATATTCCTGTTTATACCAATCAAAATTAATGCTCTCGTAAATATTAGATTCCTTTGTCAATCTCAAGGGGTTCGGTAGCCGAGATGTTTGGACATAAAATCAATCACATGTGGTATTGACGTAAATACAGTTATATTGGGATCTGGGACAGTTATTGGGTTGTTAAATGTGTGAAGTCTCTCGACAGTCTCTGTGTTTGATTGTTTTTGAACGTGTTTGGATGGAAGGATGTTATGTTTGTCGTTTGTGTTAACTATTATGTTTTATTCATCTTCGACCTTATTGATTTGGTCAATGTTACTGTTGTAAACAATTTCTCATTGTTAAATTTCGACGACTGCTTTCATATTAACTCAATGTTTAATTATAAGTTTAGCCTAAAACGTTTCTTATAATCCTGGACATGCCCAATTCAAAGCTGCTTTTCATAAACCATGGCTTTATTATGATATTCAATTCTATATACTTTTAAGGATGGGAAATCATCAAATGACTTTTCCGCTGTTGGCGGAGCAGATGGGAGTGTCAGACTCTTACTGACTAAAACCCATGCGTGTTTCTCCTACTGCCCTTTGCATTTCAGCTGAGTCGCGGTGACTCTTTCGAACAAATTCCGCAACAGGTAGAATAGCTACCGCCTGCAACTTTGTCTGCATGGAATTACCTAGTAATTCCCCCACTATACAATACGCATAAAGTTTTTTTTTTGTTATCCTAATTTAGAAGCTATATTGACGTAAAGTTCAATCAAAATTCGTTCGATAGTTTTTACTTGAAAGAGAAAAAAATATCCATCCATCCTCACAAACATTCGCGTTGATAATATTAGTTGAAAATACTCATAAATGCTGATTATACATTTTGGAAAGTAAACCCTACTCCATACTCACTTTACCAATAAGTCCAAACAATCAACTTCTCTCAAACACAGATGAAATAGAAACCATAAAATTATCAATCATAGAAACACAACCATTATCAGTACTCGCAATTAAATTCAAATTCCCCTCGAACAGACAACAAATAAATTGAAATATCAAAACTGAAACTGTGTTTCTATTCAAATCGTATTGAGACAAAGACAATAGAGTGTAAACAGGTACGGAACCTTGACAGTGTAATTATAAAGAGCCATTTGCGCTGTAATCACGAAGCGAAGGGACCGCTTTTAAAGACTTAAGGTGGAGTTTTATTTACGCGGCATGGACGAATCTATACTAATACATAAAACTGAAGAATTTGTACACTTTAACGCACTAGTCTCAGTATCTACAATCCGATTCGAATAAACTTTTTTGTAAAAAGTTTTTTTTATTATTTTTCACTTTTTGTGGTACGCTCCCCACCTAAGTAGTACCTATCCTTACAAGTATCACATTAGCTCTACATACTACTACCTAGTTTCCATCGACCAATTGCATAACTGTCCCCTAACTCCTAACCGTGAAGGAGTGCTCTAGCTTCATCATCAGCACAGTAGCATCAGATGTTCACACACAAGCACCTGAGTAAGACATAATTATTACGTAACAAAAGCACCATATGAGCGTATAATTTTCGGTGGGCCCTCGATTTCTCCTGAATCCCATCATCAAATCCTGACCTGGTGGGACCACCTCGGAAGTGAAATAATAATAAATAATAAAACAACAAAAAATAATAATTGTGAGACATGTTTTTATGGGTAAAAACACAAAATGTGTTGCTATTGCATAATACCTATTTAAGACTTTAGAGTGTTACCTTCTTGTGCTAATCAAAAATAACATACATAATTATGTTTTGGAATCTATACTAATATTATAAAGAGGTAACGTTTGTGAGTTTGTGAGGTTGTGACGTTGTAAGGGGTAATCTCTGGATATTTCACCAATAGAAAGCTAGGTACGTTTTTGTGGAGTGATAGGCTATATTTTATCCCCGTATTGCCACGGGAACGGGAACAACGCGGGTGAAACCGCGCGGCGCTGCTAGTCAGTTATGAGATCGTAAAATTATACATACAAACTTTCAAAGAAACAGTAATTTTAATAGTAAAGCAATTGTAGTAGTTTGGGAGGAATAATCTATTTTTCTTTCTTTCTTTTTTAGCAACAAAGAATACCACTACAGAGTATGTATTAAGAAACGCGTTAGTAAAACTCGACCCTAAAAGATTTGTCGCCGGCGGGTGTGGCTCAAACTCAGTTTTTACTCGTAAATTTATTGTTACAGTCACTACAGCTGCTCTGTTGCGTGCGCCGGCACAGGACAATAGCTGTCATCGATATACTGCAATCATTGTTTATTGGAAATTAGCTTTAGTTGTAAGGCCTTTATTTTTAGACTATGCCAGGACTTTGTTTTTTCACTGAGTTAGGATTAATAAAACAAGGTGAATGCAAAGAGTAACGTGATAGGATAAAGGGTGAGCATAGCCCGATTATTTCCTGCCTGAATTTTTTAAATTACCATATTGGCCGAAACGTTGGAAACGACGTATCGTCTAGCAATTGTATTTGGAAAGAATTTACTTGTTATTTTATAACCTGTGGATAACGTAGTTAGTTGCGCACTTATATACCTAGATAATAAGCTTATGTTAAACATGTATAGTGCGCAATTGTTTGTTTTCCTGAATAAATAAAAAAAAAATGAGAAACTCCAATTAAATTTTGAAATTATTGTCAGAAATTGACAGAAAACAAGTGAAGTTCAGAGCAGTGGTGCCCGAGTGGTAACGGCCCCGACTTACGAATTTTAGGTCGCGGGTTCAAACCCAGCCAGGCACATTATTTTGTGTAATTAGCTGCATCACAACAGCTACTCTCAAAACGGTGAAGGATACCATCGTGAGGAAACCGGCATGTTCTAGAACCAAAAAATCGAAGACATGTGATATTCACCAACCCGCACTGGGTCCGCGTGGTGGAAGCCCGTGTCCCAGCAGTGGGAAGATTAAAAGGTTGATTATGTTTTATGCTATCCATTGTTTAAAAAATATAAGCTGAGTTAGCTTCACGTATTATAAAAGCGTAAACTGTAGCATCATTTCAAAAGACCAAAAAATTCTAACACCAAATCACTGAACCCGCTCGCTATTAATTCGATGCACTTCAAATAAGTGTTATTAATAGCAGGCAAAAAACAATAGTAATCATAAATTATCTACAGTTAGCCTCGTTAATGACCTAGGATATCACGCTCGAATTGTCTGCCTGTCTGAACTTGACCTAACAATATGCAGTAAAAAATTGCTCATTCTTGAACAACACCTATTGTGGTCTGCTGAAAAACAAATGCGGATCGTCAACACCTTAACACACACTAAATAAGGATTAATATTGATTGGAGTTATGGAAGAGGTAAGTTTGTAAGTAAAGGCGTGTGCCGTTACCGATATATGCGCACGCGACTGCAGCCAGTAAAGACAAGGTGGTAAGTTATAAAAGAGAGTTTTTGGGAAAAGGTTATGCGGTGTAGGTTGAAGACGAGGTTCAGAATTTGTTTGAAAGAGTCACCACAGCCTAAGAGGAATAGGAGTAGATTTTAGTCAGTTAGAGACTGACAATCAATGATTCGATATTTTCCCATCATTAAACATGTTGAAGACGGGAAGGGAAATAATTAAATCCCGGTTACCACCGTTACTTAGTTTTTTTTTTTTTTTGGATTATGCTTTCCCACTGCTAGGCCTGAGTGAGAGGGATGGGCCTTCCTCAGTTCTAGCACTTCTGAGGCCGGCCTAACCCTAAGCCTATCGAGAAAAACTATTCATAAATTTATGTTTCTAAAAGAAATTTCATGATTGTTAAGTGATTGGTAATATTTTTTTCAATTAAGTTTTTTTTTAAAACTGATGTTATTCTATGAAACATATATTATATTAGATTATTAGATATTAGATTCTCGTTCGTACGTAATAAACTTATAATAAATACACTTTATCTCTATAACGTGTAAATCGCGCTTTCGTTTTGCATGCGTTGCATTTTTAAAGGGCAGTTTTGCTTCAAAAGAGACTTTGACTTCTGAGTTTGTTCGGGGTTCTTATTAGGGTAGTCAGCTAAGAAACACCAGTTTCATCTAGTTTAAATCGACCAAAAAAGATTGAAGTGTAGAAGTGTTATTTACAACCTACTTACAAAACAAATATCATTTTGGTGCAGATACACAATTTACATCATGACGCACATACAGAAAATCAAAAATAAGATTTAACTAAAATTTAAGTTTTTATTTTCACCGCTGTATTCCCCTTTTTTATTTAGAGAAACTTTTAAGTACGCATTTTATAAAATTTTATTTTAAATTACAATACAAAATATTTTAAAATGCTTAGGTTGTTCCATTTTTAATTTGTGTACAGCTTCAGCGGCTCTGAACAATCGATAACTTTTTGCTTTCACACTACAGTTAGCCAGATTTTTCCCACGATCATTGTTTCCAATAAAAACATTAAAGAAAGCATACAATGAGTATATTGTTTAAATTGAACTCTATTTCTTACATAATAAAGACTAAATAAATTAATAAGAAATCCAAATCCGTGTTGGGTTATTTACTGAATAATTTAGTTTTTATAACATATACCGTATCCGCATTCTTTTTGCAAATACGAGTATTTAATCAAACTGGTCCACAACTTAAGTTTTACCTGTTTTTTTCAGTAAATTAAGTAAATTTAGAAATACAAAGATTTTGCGTTTTATATTGGACTAAAGAAGCTAATCTAATGTAGGCATTATTTTGTATCTAATCTTTTTATTTACTCATTTGCAACACATCATTGCAAGGGTTGGCTTTTTAAATACATTTACAATTTGTGCATCAGCTTTTCTAAACAGTAACTACAAGGGTGCTGCCACATAAGTAATTTCATATTCAAAACCATTTAGGACCCCCAACATTACAAACATTTTTACACCATATTGCAAGAAATAATTTCAAAAAACCAATTTATCCGTCAAATTGCAAGAGAAATTACAATTCTTCCAAAAGAATTACAATTATTGCTTTTTTATGGCGGCAATACTGAATACTTGGTACATTTTTTACGATAGCAACATTTGAATTGACGAAGGGGACCATTTCCGAGTGCAAAAATACGCGGTTTTTATCATTAAAATTAATGTTATTGTACATGATAATATCTGTGGAACTGTCGGAGTAATTTTAGGCAACCCCAATTTTTGTGTATTTCTTCTATATCTTTAATTTGTCGTATGCTAACCGAAACATGTTATCCAAGGATTGTTGTTGTTAAATTTAAAATTATTTATTGTTTAATTTAATCTCAATTTACTTGATTTTATCATCGTTTAATTTAATTTTAATTTAATTTTTTTTTGTTTGTGTGTTATATTCTGATTTCAATTTTAAGTTTTAATGGTTTATATCCTTATTATTTCTCTTGAACTTGACATGATGCATTTTGTACGCACTCGTGTCCTATACAAGTCTATCGATAGTGGCTTATAATGCACTCAAATTACGAAGGTTTACTGGCTTCTAAGACACAGGTACATAAACCTAGTTTAAAAGTCAAGGTTTTGATTTATTGTAAGTCTGTTAGCCACTTATTGTTGTGTAAAAAAAAATAAACCATATTAGGCAATGGCTTACAGTGTAATAGATCATTTAGAAAATATGTATTGCGATTTGATTTTGTCGGGTTGACGAAACTTTGAAGACATGAAGCAATGGAAAAAAAATATCTAATTCCTAATTTTTGTATCCACGACGCTTTTTTAGATAAGTACAGACATTATAATCATAGTGTTGCCATTATTTAAATAATAGAGATGTTTCCTGAGTAAAAAGTATGATTCTATTTAGTCCATTGGTTAGATTATCGAAAAATATTGGTTACGTATATTTTGCTTTATCAGATTATAAAAAGTGACGGAGATAAAAAGCATCAAAAATCAAGAGTAGCGGCGTGTGACGTCACGTTGTGGTAGAAATTGTAGCATGTAGTGACGTCTCAGGAGTTTTCAACGCATTGTGCCGTCTTCGTTTTTAATTTACGTGGAAAAAAATACACGTCCACAATATTTTGGAAATCTATCTGACGGACTAAGTAGATTTTTTTAGTAATTTACCCTATCACCTACTACGAATGAATTCTCTTTAATAGGTATTGTAATGAAAACGATGTCATTATTTTCAGAAAAGAATATTAACAAATCGTATTTCTCTGGACCCAAATTATGATAACAACTCATCGTAATAAAACTTGTCAAAAATCTCGACGTTTCACTCAACCCTCAACCGCTTACACAGGTTATTTATACCCCCTCACTCTGCCCCCTAAATCGAAACCGTAGCTCGTTCAAATGACCGAAAATAATGACCTAACTATTGTCCTCGCCCCAATGTTTGCGAAGCCTCATTTATTTTTATAACTCTACGGGATTTTTAACAGAAAAGTGTAGAAAAAAATGGTGGACATCACCGATGATGGGCAGAATTGATGTGTCGTGACGATATCCGAAATTTTAATGTCTCGGTCATTTTTTTTTTTGCTTTAAATGTGACCCATTTGGGTTGGGTATTGCTGGCTGTTGTGTGTTGAAAATGGTTTGTTTCTGTAATCTTTTTTTATTATGTGACGACTGATAAATTGTTAATACATGACGATGGAATGATTGATTATCTATGTTAATTTAAGTTCTACTAATTTAAGTTCTACTATCTTTCGTCGCATTAAAATGCGAAATTTTCTATACATGGATGTATAAATGATATTTATTTTGTAATTAGGTGACACATAACACTTTTACACGTCCAATATTTCTTGTCATTTTAAGCTAGATGAAACCGGTGCATGTTTGTAACTCTATCAAGCTGAAACGGCTAAATTGATCTGAATTTCTTTTATCCCAGGAGTATGTTTCCTTGGCATAATATCCGATATTCCGACAGCAGAAACTAGTCTCACATAAATATTTAAAACGATCTCATTTGCAAGAAGGTTCTATAAGTTTGCCAGGGTTGCGAAATTTGTGCAAAAGATTCACCGAAGCCCTGGAACTCAAAGGGTATTAACAGGACCACGAATGGGTTTAAGTCAGTAAGAGTCTGACACTCCCTTCAACTCCGCCCAGAGCTAAAGAAGTCATTTAATCATTTACTATTCTTTAAAAGTATCTTTAACTAGATAAATATCTGAAAATACTGACATCATTTTACCTCCTAGAAAAATAAAAGACAATAATCCCCTCAAGCCGCCATCTTTAAAAAGGGACTGGTCAAACAAAGACAAATTAACCGCTACTCATCTGCAAGCCCACTCGTGGGGTACGCCCGTAGCCCAATTATTTTGTACAGGCGGTGTTTGCGGAGATCTTCAGAGAGTGCACCAGACTTGGATGGCCACTCGAATTTTGCATAACCAATTAGTTTTGCACAAACTAAAACAGACGTCTTTCGGATGACGCGCGGTCGGACAGACCCGAAGTGGAGTTAGTGCGGTTAAGTTTTTTTGTGTCACTTAATAATAAATTGCAAAGTTATAAAAGTTAGGTAGTACCAGAATATCCTTGATACTTTAAATATAATTTTTAAAGGTAGTACCAGTCTCTTGACTGTGCAAGTATTTATTTTGTAGTAACCCGAATTCTAACAAATTTTATTTAAAACATTTAAGATTAATATTCTGAACGTAATAATTACGTTATTATTATTTGTATAACGTAATAAAACATATATATTTAATTTAATTTTTAATATACATATCATAATAATAAAAAAGGAATTTGCTTCCAATAGTTTCCAGTGATATAAAATTATGCCAGTATATATTTTTTCTAGACCTCAGTCAACTCCACAGTTTTGAGAACTCGGTCTTCTAATTAACACTACTTAGTAAGGTCGTATGTGCTTAATCATGTTTATATTATGTCATTGTAAAATGTACTCTATGTTCTTTATCCTAAGTTGATTTTATAACAGAAATATATGAACTATGATAAATACGCGGACACTGATATTTAAAGCTTATTATGTAGTTGCCTGAAATGACAAAGCTTTTCAAATATATGTTATGTTTAATAATTAACATGAAATATGCAAATATCATATGTACACTAATATCGAACTCGCCATGCCATCTTCTGGCATTTAATAGATTCCTCATTCGGTGGTTCTTTTTTGCCCATTTCTTGTCTGACGTGCAACATACAGACAGAGACAAAACACACAGACGGACAGACATTTTATTCCAGAAAGAAAATAAATTATGTTCTGAAAAAAGGATATTTCCAATGATAAAATAAATACCTAGAATTGTATTTTAGAAACAACATAAATTATAACTATCCTGAAAAAAGAGAGATTTCCAATTAATTAATTTCTCCACATCAAGTCAAAACATCTCAATTAAATATGCGTTTATTGTTTCGTTGTACATTACCACTCCAAAATGCCACACCAATACCTCCCTTATTTACATTAATATACTATTAACCCTAAGGTTTAATTTACCATCACAGGGGTAGTTGCCAAAGATAATGCCAGTAGCAGTGTTTGCATATGCAAAAGGGTGCTTAGAGTTGTTTTTCCTACTGATTAAGTTCATAGTGATGGTACAAACGAGAACAGACGACGTTAGGTGGAGAATGATAATATTTCATATTCGTATTGTAAGCTAAATCATAAAATGGCTGCTTTTGAGTCGAAGCCAAGGAATTGGGAAACAATGAAATGTATGATGAATTTATAATTATAACTAGCTTCTGCCCGCGATTTCGTCCGCGTGGAATAGTTACTATACCCCCAATTTTGAAACTCTCGCCCGATCGGTTTAAAATTGACAAAGTTTCATACAAACTTTCATCCCCTATTTTATCCCCTTGGGGGTAGTATTAATCAAAATCCTTTCTTAGCGGATGCCTATGTCATAACATCTACCTGCATGCCAAATTTCAGCCCGATCCGTTTAGTGGTTTGGGCTGTGCGTTGATAGATCACTATGTCAGTCAGTCAGTCAGTCACTTTTGAGTTATACATACTCGTATATATTTAGATGAGTGTAGTAAAAGTAGGTAAGTTCATAACAAATGCTGGTAAAAAAAATCACTGAACAACGCGTCATATTTGGTAAACTGTTTTTTCAATATTTGTATTGTACTGTAAATTATCTTGTGGAAAAGACTTACTAGAACATTCACCGTTTACTTGCACTGAAATATTGAGTGTAGTCAGATGCTTGGAAATCTGACACCACTCTTTTTAAGGCGTATTGTGCTGCCCAACTAGTGAGATGAGAAGGTCGGATAGTCAATCGGCTTTACCTAATTAGACAGGACCCAACAGAACATAGAATATTGCACTACACTTTAGTTACACTTATTAACAAAAAATATATAAAAATCTTGAGAACCAATAAAGTAATTCATAAAAAGATACCATTTTCAGTTTATTAATAACATTTTTTTCGGTCTGATAAAATAAAATCTATTTTGGATACGAAGATGACAGTACGGCTGCAGATAGATACTTGTCCAGCGCAAAATCTAGCGGGTATGAAGTTCATTCCTTAAAAGAGGCCATGGTAGAGCGGACATACATATCTATCCTAATATTATAAAGCTGAAGAGTTTGTTTATTTGTTTGTTTGTTTGTTTGAACGCGCTAATCTCAGGAACTACTGGTCCGATTTGAAAAAATCTTTCAGTGTTAGATAGCCCATTTATCGAGGAAGGCTATAGGCTATATTTTATCCCCATATTCCCACGGGAACGGGAACTACGCGGGTGAAACCGCGAGGCGCTGCTAGTTTGACCATAAGCCTTGTCTCTCAGTGCGGTGTAAACAATCTGTTGTCTTTTAACGCCTTCATAACTCAGGTGTGTCTTTTTACTACAAAAAGGAGTAGTTTCGACCAAAATCCTACTTTTCGGGGTACATCTGTATCTGTAATTGAGCGCCTCGAGCTCCTAGGCATGGAGTTGGCATCCAGTCTCAATTGCGGCTCCACCAGTAAGTACAAAGCCTACCAAACAAAGCAGAAGACCTATCCTGCTTGGAGTATTGCAGCCACCTTGGGACGGCTCAGCTAAATACCAACTTGCCGCACTTGACTCGGTGGAACGCAGGGCTAAAAGGTTAATTGGCGACGAAAAACTGGTGGATGCCTGCTTCACAACTTGGCTCATCGCCGCAGGGTTACCTAATTGTCAGTCTTCTACAGATTGTACTTTGGTGAGTGTGCTCATGAACTCCAGGACCTCAGTCCACCGGCCCACTTCTACCATCAGACATCTAGATGCACTGCAAGTTACCATACCTACCTTGTTGCTTTTCGACGAGTTTACACTAAGCGTTTCCAAACGTCTATTATAATGCACACAGCAAAGAAGTGGAACTTTCTACCTGCGTCCTTGTTTCCGAACGCATTCAACTCTAACCTCTTCAAAGTTAGAGTGAACAGGCTTCTTATAGGTAAGTTCACTCCATCGTCAGCTTGGTCGATTTGTCTTTGTATTTCTGGCCTAGATTAGAGTCAAGAGCAAATCCATGTAAAATAATAAAAAAAACACATAGTTATTTAACTATTTTGTCCTCGCCAGTCCTCCCACTAACAAATATTTAGATAACACAGCCTCTATTTATTCAAATCGCCAAAACGATCGGACTATAACAACTTCAGATTGTCAATTAGCCGACTGTGCAGAGTTAGGGTAATGTGTTAAACTGTCCTTTGCATACATAGTCTGTTTATTCGGCCTGTCTAAATTCTAAGGTGTTATTTCAATAAATAGTTCGTGTTTGGATTTGTGGCACACATAGAGCTAAGAATCGCTGCGCCAACGGCAATTAGAGTGAATTAATCTACCTACCCTTTACGTTATTATGTTTGGGTCTAGTTCCACTCTATCCAGATGTACCTGAATACCAGTATTTTACATGGGGTAACCACCTATCTTTCCCCACCCATGTTATTGAGTAACTGACTGGTTTTGAAATTTCAGGCTTCTGACTTTTGAGTAACCGTGATGAATGTCACTGATTTAAAAATGACAACTGGGACCAGCGGCCTATTGTGTTCATCGAGATCTAACAAAAGATCCACCTGATCGGCGGTTACCTACACTAGGGACTGTTACTTCCAATTTATCTGTTACAGCCGTCACAATACAAAATAATTGTCAGTCTTCTACAGATTGTACTTTGGTGAGTGTGCTCATGAACTCCAGGACCTCAGTCCACCGGCCCACTTCTACCATCAGACATCTAGATGCACTTCCGTGTTTCTACGCATCTTGATGATTTTTTTAAGGAATCGAAATCATGAAATTACCTCTTTACTATTCTTTTTTATTGCTGTACCTATCTATAGTAAGTACAAAGCCCTCCCGAAGATGGATCAAAAGTAAAAATTGTAATTTCACTCTGTCTTAATTTTTTCAAACGCAGACGCAGACGCATGACGTTACAGCTGTCGTCATAGTCGTTGGTTGAAAATATATACGTTATTGAGACCGGCCGTAAGAGGAGGAATTCAGAAGAGAGGACAAAATAATTGCTTAACCTTGAATATAGAAGCGTGTGGCTGTTACTATATACTAAGCCACGAACTCCTCAACTAGCCATTGCTTTCGTGTCCTCCTTAGTTGCATTGAACGCAAGTTACAGCTACCTCACGCATGGTTAGAATTGTCACTGACTGCCGGTAGGTATGGGGTGGTGGGTTGTTACTCTTACAGTTACTGAGTGCTTGGTCCTTAGGGAAATTGATGCCGTCTCAAAGAGTGACCGCCGAGTTCTCTCCAAACTCTGTGATACAGCCTATGTACATATTAGGTATGGTAATTTAATAGGCGGTTCTATGTGTTAATAACTTGATTAGTATTCGATTGAATGTACTATTGTATTTGAAGCTGTTTATAAACGTTTTCGTGACGAAGTATTGTCTCATTAAATGTTGTCCTACATTAGGCTTGTCTTGTATCGAGATGATTATGGCGACGTTTGAGAGAGGTCTTATCCTAGCTGTGGACGTTTCTCCGATGAAATGTTTATGATATCCTAACCAAGAACTTGCTCAAAACCAGAAATCATCTGCCAAGTTCATGAACGTATGTGTATAACCTGTTTTGAAAATTGATCAGTTGCTGCCTAAATAAGAAAAGTAATGAATGAAGCATAAGCATAATCAGCCTTTTAATGTTCGCACTGCTGGGACACAGGCCTCCTCTCTAGGAGAGGGAATGTGCCGTAATCCACCACGCGGGCCCAGTGCGGGTTGGTAAATGTCACAGGTCGTCGAATTTTTGGTTCTAGGACATGCCGGTTTCCTCACGATGTTTTCCTCCACCGCTTAGAGAGCAGTGGTGATGAAATTAATTACTCAAAGTAATGCGCCTAGCTGGGTTTGAACCCGGGATTTACGATTCGTAAGTCGGGGCCGTTACTACGATATTGAGCAGTGGTGGCCGAAGACCTACAAAAAAAATCCATTTCCATCTTTAGAATTAACTTTTGAGAAATCTAAAACATTGCATCGAGAGTTCAAAGCAAAACACATACTTCTTACATTCAAAACATAACAGCTCCAAATACTCAAATCCGCCACTTTATCATAAATGTATATTGGAAACTCAACAGAACTATTAACCCGTCTAATGCTGCACACATTATATTTACGACTCATTATAAACATAATACACCATCAACATACATCAAGGTAATGCATGAAAACACATAAAACTGACTCACGAACAATATTTTCAATCGTAGCCAATAAATTCTGTGTGTAATCCTGTTGTTTTAGTCCAAGCTATGAGAGTTCGTATGAAATCTTTTAGCCAAAAGCTATTGATGATAGGCCTTTAAAGAGTTATAACGATTACAATCCAAGACTTAGGTACCAATTTTTTTAAAGGGAATTCATCAAATGACTTCTACTGCTTTGGGCACGAGTGTCAGACTCGTCCTGCCTAAAATTCACCCGTTTCTTTCAAATGTCCTTTGCATTCCAGGGCTACGGAAACTCAAGACTTAGGCACTCCTTGTTTATTAGTTGAAAAATAAAAATTACTAAATCGTCGAACGCTACTTTAAAGCATGTTTTTCGAGTTCAGAAACCAATTTTAAATTTTCACGACCATTGGTTGAAATTTGTCCCCTGAAGCCACAAGTCTTCTCCATTTACTTGAGCTGTCTGTTTTTGTACTTATGTAGGTCTAATTTATCTTATTTTATCCATTTAAATACTTGTCTATCTACTATCAGTCAGTTGTCACATAACTTAATTCATAATTCAAGAATCTCCATATCAAAGCCAGTGGTCATCGGCATTAAGAGTAATTACAATACTCGCTTCAGCTTATTCCTTAAACCAAGCGGTCGTTAACTTTGAACCAACTGACGCATATGTAAATGAGTGTCCATGTTTATTATTCCTAGTTTTAATTGAAGCAGGCACAGCCACCATACTGCCATCACAACATCAACACCTGTGCTCAGTATTGTTCCATCGTTTATGAAGGTATTAGGTTTCCAGAGCTTTTTTGTTAGTGCCTTTTGAATATGTAGGGATATCATGGTAGGGTCAATGCTGGTCGGTGTTCTATTTTTGGATAGAGATCATTGTTACAAAAATTTTTGTTGATCATTTGGAATAGACGGGACTTCTGCAGATGATCACCTATTGTTGGTCGATGGTTGTCTGGTTGATATCATGGTCAGCAATAAGAGCGTCATTGTACCCATAGAACTGCCTGCCTAGCCTTTTCCTAACTATATTGCGGTTGACACCCAGGTTGACAAACTGGATTCAGTTGAATACCATTCAGTATTTTCCATCCCATCCACCTTCTTGGCAAGAATGGTGTCAGATTTTCTGGATTCTGACATTCCGTAACGAATACCAAAGATCTACAAGTGACAGCTGATACCAACAGCTTATCGTGCTCGAGTAAAGTAAATGCTATCTATCTTTCAATTTATCTACAGACATACGTTAGAATTTGTAGGAAAAGTATGTCCAGGGATAGTCTTGAAAAATCACTGAGTAAGTGTCAACTAAATTGAATATCAAAGAAAATTGCTCCTTTTATCAACAGCCTAATAATACATTACAGAAAAGACAAGTCAAAATTTTACTTCTATAATGGTGTCAAACATTTCAAAAGAAACATTTTATAAACCACGTATTAGTAAATTAAAAACTTCTCACTTTTAATTTTATACTTTCTTGTAAACTTTTTCTAATAGACGATCACTCATAAGTTAGGAACTTCGAAAACGTTTTAACTTTGAAGTATTTGGTACCCCAAGGATATTATGTAATATCATCAATTTCACTTAACACCTGTAATGAGGAAATTAAGAAAATTGATAGAACTTGGAAAATGATATAACAAAGAGGAAACAAGTTTATTTTTAGATACAATGGAGACTTTTGTTCATCTCGGAACCGTATAAGTAAATATACTTACAAAACTAGCTGTGTCCGAAATTTTTTTCGCGTGTAAAGTAGGATATGTCCTATTCCAGACTATAATTCATGCCGTTCCATTCAGCCGTTTTGGCGTGATTGAGTAACAAACATCAATCTGCTCATACATTCAAATGTATGTATTTAGATAATTTTCGTCATTGCTTTTGTTTTTGATTTGTTTTCAGCGATGATCATTATAAGATCATCGATGAAAACAAAATAAAAGTTCAAAAATGTAACTAAGGTACAGAAGATAAATAACATGCATATTATGATGATAAAGATATAGAAAGTCTAGTGGTTAAAGTCACGGTGCTGAAAGATGATATCCTATCTACGATGTATGGTGACAGAGGAATTATACAACCATGACGTATCATGCGTACGACACGCTTCTATTCCTCTGAAAGATTAGAAGATACAGATACTTAATCCGATGCTGTGGTTAACCTTCAGTACTTACTGAGTGTTGCCAAGGTGACGTGCTTGCTTGAAGATTCTATTTTAATATATAGGCCTGAGAAAGTCCTGAATACAAAAGTAAAAACTCCAGGAAAAGAGGAAGATTTCTCAAGGAGAGAAACGCTCATAGGGCCAAAAAAAAATGCTTTATGACAGCCAATGGGACAAAGGAGAAGTGCACAAAAAGACTGTTAGTGGTATTACTGGATCTGTGTGGTGTTTTTGCCAGTATTTCTATAGCAATGTGTCTGAAGGCTGTTCTTATCAGCCTTGTAATAGCTTCGCCTTACTGTAGGATAAATATTTTAATCAAGGCATCAGTTATTGTTTCATAGTGCATGTCGATTCAATGTTTGGTGAATGCTGCTTGAAATTTATGCACGTTTATAGAATAGTGACTAAGTTTACTAAAATGTTGTATAGCCTTAGAATTTGGAGTAAACCACTATTAATCATCTTCTACATTTACAATTTTACCTTCAGCAGTTAAATAATTGTCAGTTTTGATTGACGATCTTAGTCATCAGACTGAATTTGATGTGGATTCACAAAGTAAATAATGAATAACATTCAAAGCAGCTTTGATTTACAAATGATAACAGTATAGAATTGAAACTGCTGAGTGAATTTGTGGATTTTAGATAGAGTAAACATTGTTTGTAATGCCAATATTTATTGATGTAATCTTTAACTCAACAGGCTTTTGAAATTATTACTTTCCAGAAATCGTTTTAATGTCTGTGATTATTCCGAGAAAATGTTCATCTCTTGTATCGACAGTCAACAAGAGTTGTATGAGAATCATAAAAGATTTACCTGTCGTTTAAAATTGGAACTAAAAGTAGAATATCTTCGAATTAAACCTTCAACAGGAACTTCCCTTTTTTTAATTTCTACCAGTGCAGATGTCTTCATTGAAAATAACATGTTCAGCTAATTTATAAATTTTTCTCATTTTTTTTAGGTTTGCTAAGTTTGCCATTTTATTAAGTGTTCAATTGCTACTTATCGACAAACGTGGTTTTAATAAAGGCCTTTTCAGCCGTTTGCTTTTTGACGATTAAACGTATCGTTTAATATTTTAGTATGAATATAAAGCCCGGTATGAAAATATTCGTCCTCAAAAGCACAATATCAACATTAGAATGTCTAACGAAACCCTTAGAAATAAAACGAAACTCCTCCAATACCGCAAGACGCACGTGTACTTACGAGTACCTAACGTACTAAGCGTTCACTTGACTGCATATTATCTCTTTGATGAATATACATGTGTGTATTATGTTCGTGTGTTCTCTACGAATAGAACTACCAATCAATCGGAGTGGTGAGAGATGGGTCTTGGATTTAACTGGAACTGGGATTTGTATCTAGTTTTGTAATGTTTCTTAGTCTGTGATGGTCTTTTCGTTTGTTTATAGTTAACTAAAACGCGATTACATTGGCACTTTTACTGCCTCCTTATGGATACTCTTTGCTAAGTACGCATTTTAAAGTCAGCACAAGTGTATTTATTATTTTTTGATATTCTGTTCCTTAAAATTTTATTTGAATTGCGTTATCGGTCATAACTCAAAATTTTTGTATTGTGACAGTAATTTCCTCTTTTAACTGAGTACGTATTGCAATGTTCATTGAAATGATATCTATATTGAAACAAAACATCATTCTTTCAGAAATGAAAGAAAAAGTACCCATCTGTAAGTCAGTTATTTTTAAACGTATCATATCAACTTTGAAACTGGAGTACAACAAAAATAAACACACCGAGAAGTCGACGCCAATCTATAAATGCATCGTATGTTTACAAGTTGGCGACAACATTAATAGCATATAAGTATTCATATGTATGTGGTACATATGTTAGTGTATTAATATTGTGAGTAAATATAGTACATGCTCTTGAACGCGACTTGGTTTCCGTGAATATGATCAAATGATCGGATCTGACTGTTATGGATTTATTGAAGTACAATTTTGCTACTACTGCTTTTTGTTCAGCCTTTTGATGCTAGAGGAAGGATAAGCTTGGGCCTAGGCTATGCAATAATGTGTCTTATATACTAAAAAAGCCTACTGAATTTATATCAATATCAGAGGTCTTTATTCAACATCAGATGGGCACACTGCCAGTACCTTTCACACAAAATATTACCCATATCTATTGTTATTATTTCTTTGTAAATATAATTATCAAGTCTATCAAATTCGTTATTTTTCTAGATTTGTTTTCACATCTTTTATATTTTCTATGTTTAATTTCTTACTATTATCCACGCTTATATTTTTAAACTACGCTTCTTAATACATGACTTGCAGGCGAGGCACTGCAAGTCATGTATGAAGAAGCGTAGTTTAAGCGTAGTTAGGTTTTACCCGCGTAGTTCCCGTTCCCGTGGGAATATGGGGATAAAATATAGCCTATGTTACTCAAGGTAAATGTAGCTTTCTAATGTTGAAAGAATTTTTGAAATCGGTCCGGTAGTTTTTGAGTTTATTCGTTACATACAAAATACAAATCTTTCCTCTTTATAATATTAGTATAGATTATATAATTTTAATACTCAGCATTATCAACCTCTACTTTAAGTAACTAACATGAAGCTCAACTATAGTCATGACCTCGATACGATTGAATAATACCTATGTATAGTTGAATATACTACAGTACACTGTCGCCGTATACTACGGTATACATAGTACACAATATATATACAATAATTATGGTTGTGTTGTTAGTATAGTGTAAGTTGCACGTACGTTGTGCCACTATAATACTTGTATAAGCGAGATGATTGCTAAAGGCATGGTCACATGCATTTATTGAAGTAATGAATTGTGATGTCCCTATGCAGATTTTACTGCTTGACTTAGTATAGTCGAGTTACTTAAAGTTTTGGCGCCTGGATCCGAGTGTTACTTGGGCGCAAACACACCACCGAAAAATATCCATATGTATGTCTTTTGTTTTGCTTAAACCACTAGCCTAACATTGATGAATTTTGGTAATTACATAGAATTGATCTTGGAGAATGACATAAGATGAGTACATATCACCAAAGTATAGTCGTTTGAGATAATTTCCGACATTTGTGCTAGCGGAGCTGGAGTTGGAGATCATAAAGCAAGCGTTTTCATGCTGATCTTACATACTTAGCTCAATACAAATTTCAAAATACTGAAAATGAGAATGTCAAAATAATGAATCGATGATGCTAAAATGGTTAAACAATGAAATTGTTTGAATCACATCATAGAACCTGAGACACGCTCCAAGTCCAATTATCTTGTCACTCCCCCGATCGATAAATTGGAAACTAACCTAGACATGGCCACATCAAATATTAATCCTAATTCGTTCATGTGACACATTGAATTAGTAGTTACTACTAACGTGGAAATGCAATGAATCACTTACCAGGAAAATGCATTGCATTAGTAATTTGAAACACCTACATCAGACGATTTGTTCGATGTCCCTTTGAATTAGGGAAAGTTGTTTGAAAATCAAAGTTGTTTGTTACGTTTTGATGAAGACAATTTCTATAGAGGATTCATTTATTATTTAGAGTTTGGCAGTCTTCAAATTTGTGAGAGTCGCCTACGTTGGTATTAGCGTTTATACCTTGCAGTATCGTGAAAATAACGATAAAGGCAAAAACTATCTTTGTAGTGGCATATTTAATGGTTTACAATTTTGTAGCATTTTCAGTGGGCCATACGTTGGAGTGCCTTTTAATCTGTACTATGAGATATTTAATGAGTGCCATCGATGTTATCACTATCACTTACACTGGGCCCAAACAATTTAAAGGAAATATCGACTTAAAAAAAGAAGTACCTTTTTGTAATTTTTCGTCGTTTTCAACTCTTCGGATATTTTCTTCAATAATTTTGTTTATTAATGAAGTGATGAAACATGATTTGTCATCAAAATTTTTGATTACAACACTTTATGCTCCACCTTAAATATATTCCATACCTGACTTCACAAATACTACAATGATATACCTCAAATCTAGCCCACACTACCTTTACTCATCAACTTCAAAAATAATCCCCTTCACGTACAAATCCTCTACCTCTATAAACGCGCCTTAACCCGTCGCAGGCGCAGCTGCACGATGCGCACTCGCTACCGGTTCTGCGGGCTAACGACCCCCCCGCCTCGCCTTGCCCCGCCATCGATACTACCAAACGGAAAATTTTATAACCACAATATTAGATTTACGTTTTCATTTTATAGCAGTAAATGGGTATGTTGTCATAGTAATAGAGGTTATTGTAGTTGGGTTTTGTTTTTTGTATGATTATGGTTGGTTAAAAGGTAATATTGTTGGATTTTGTGATGATTAGCATGTTAATGATGCTGCAGCATAATGGCTAGGGGTATAGCTTGATGAAGTTTTAATAAAATCATTTTTGATGATCAATGATTGTTTGTGACAGACTTCATAATTATAGACTTCTCTAATACATAAATATCATTTGAGAAATATGAATTTGGAAACAAACAACCTTAACATACGAACTTAATCATTTGCTCATTTTTGCAACATCTGGCATTGTAACAACTGAGTAAAGAAGGGCTGCAGGTTCAAATATACTGTTTGGGATTGGAAAATTGAGCGTCAAGCAGTGGACTACTGTTTTCTGATGATGTGGAATATTGTTATATTGGATGGGTATATTATAAACTAATATTTATCGTTTCTTTGGCTCAGTTACATAGACTATGAGATTCTATTAAAAAAATCAACCAAATCCTTGATACAAGCCGTGTCAGTGCATGCTAGTTCGTCTTCAACAGATCACCCATCCTTATCAGGGGACCACACGTTGCCTCTTACCATAAAAGCTAGACCTTCCACTGAATTAAGCGATCCCTTTCCAAGATCATGTTAACATAGTTGCTATTTCGCAATATCTTAGATTTTGATCTGACTAGGTGGTCCGGTTTCTGTCTATCGGATTGGTCGATCTTATTCAGTCAGTTTGTAAACCTATCAATTAATTGTTCTATGCCGATGTAATCTTTTTGAACTTGTTTAGGAGAGTTGGGATTGTTCTTGGCTTTGATTGCAATAAGTGCAGAGAAATGAATATTAGTTTAGCTGTTAGGGTTTATTTGAATTGTGTTATTCATTGCAAGTTGGTTTTCAATCACTTTTTCTTCCTACAAAAGCTTGACTTAATTTATGTGTTTCAAATAGCACCAGATTGATTCGAATTTTATTATTCATAGTTTTAAGTTCTGAGAGCCACGAAAGTAATAAAAAAGAAATAACTCTCTCCTCATATTATAAGGCAGTTAATTTCAAAGTGAAGGCAAAATAATTCTACTAAGTACATGGTTTTAAACCTACACTGTTGCAGCAAAATTTTACTAAATATACACTTGTGGCAACTTACGATACCTACTTCAAAATCTGCCAATATTTTAACACCATTGAATACAGTTTTATTTACAGCATCTACTATCCAATCGTATAACATCTTTCCAGGCACGAGGCAAAAAATCTGAGCGATTTACTCTTAAACATCGTTTACATCAAACTACTGTGTACATTGCGAATCGTGTAACGTACAAACGCGATTCTAAATTTAAATATTGACGAGAGAGCGAGACGGACAGCGTGCTCGTGCGCTGGTTTTAGATTATGTTAAGGCTGGATATGAAATTCGGTAAAATAAAAACAATACTGTCGATTCGATGTTCGATAAAATCGAATTATAAATCACAAGTAATATCCAAAATCACCAGTCAATCGATTAACGATATTTATCGTTTTTGGTTGCTTAATATAAAAGCTTAAGGTGTTTGAGAACTTTTCGAATCTTTGTCAACCAATCCAATATATCATCAGTTGATGGCATCGAGACCTAATATAACTCAAAATTTATACTGTTAATACACATCAATTTCTTCAATGACTTGCAATTGACTCATGTACTATACAAGATAAAGTAAGTCTTTAAAACTTCACCTTGCACACACACAAGTGCTGACTCAGGTTATGATTCATGTGCTACACAAGAAATCGATATCATTGTCTCCAGTGTAAACTTTTCAATACTAATAGATACAAAATAAAATTTGACTGTAAAATTGTCAAAATCTGGTCATTCCATGATTGGCTCCAATTCTGCTGTTCAGTCGTATCTTCTTGGGTAAGAGGTCATATCTTGTTTTCCTTTCATGATATAAAAAATAGTTAATCTCTGGAAGTGCTGATTCGATCAATCAGTCGATAATCAATTTGAGAACACAACAAAATCGCTCTGTACTAAAAGAAACGTTTTATTTCGAAAAAATGCCATAATTAAGTATATAATTACTCACGGGGGCAGTACTCGTACAGCGGCACAAACTAGTTTTCCATGTGGTTTATGATTATCTCAACAAAAACAACAGCTTTATCTCATAAAAAAAGCAAACAACTAATGTTAACCGAAAAATAATTCCTTTCCTATCCAATCTCAACCTAATCTACGTTAAACAGACTTGTCTTGCGCTCGCGCACCGCTCCCCCTCCGCAATCCTGTAATTCCCCCCGTGCGTAAACGTGACCCCGAGACGTGAACTCAAACTACGCTCCTTTGTATTTTTTGTTTTGTTTTTGTATCTCTTCGCTGCCACGGATCATTATTGTATCGATGTTAGTCACTTTTTCTTTAAGTGCTAAGAGAGATTTTGTGTAGAGTATGTTTTTGTGCAATTACGTGCACCAAAACTTTGTTTGGAGTTATTGATGATGAATCTATTTTTGTGTACTTTCTGGTGGATATAAGAAAATGTTGCAAATGCTGCATTAATTTTAATGTTACAGAAAACTGAATAGTCTTTTATTAATAAATATGAGAACTGCTACTAGTAAGTCTTAATTAAGTTTAAAAAATTCAAACCTTTTGGGTTGTTTGATACGACAGTTGGATATCGGTAAACGTCTTGTTTTCCTGTTTTAGCGAATAATTTTGTGCATATATCCATGAAGTCACCTTACGTTCATACCTCTTTTCATTTTATATCTTTTCTGGCAAGGCATTACAGCTTTGCATTAACGTCCGAATACGTCAAGATTATTTCTCAAAAATAAGATTTCATAACAACGTACATAAATACTTTTTTACGAATATATAACACAAACAAGAAAAAAACAACCTAATTTTGACAGATTCTGTCAAATTTTTATTAATCAGTATGGTTTGAAACGTCAAATTATCTAGTACTCCAACATCGGCTATTCTTCAAAACTCCTAAATTTTTCAAAGTTTTAACATACACAATGACTCAATTCTTTTAAGGCCTTCAAAACTATGTGCAAAAATTAACTGCATCAGTATTTTACCAAACCGAAATGTTCCCTCATGATATAGTATTTTGGGACAATAAATTGTTGCCATATCGCAAAGGAGGATAATACGAAATGTAAGTTTGATGCTCTTAGAAAGTTTACCGTGTAATTTTTCTTAAAGAAAACACTGCACATTGCAACAACACTGCAGCTCCTGCTACTAGCCTTGATAAATTGGGAAACTAAAAAGGTTTTATTAACAAAGGGAAAACCACACCGACCTATGAATTTAATGAAACTATTCAGGTTATGAAAATTAATAATTTTTAATTGTCATTATGTACAACTTTTACAAGTAATGAGACGAAAACAGAAATTAAAAAGAAAATGTTCTGGTATTATTCATCGGAAATCGACCCTATGTAGATCCGTTTAAGGATACTACATATCAATTTAACGAAGACAGCATGTTAACAGAAAAGCTAATTTAGTTTGTTAGATAAATGAATCAACATTTTTACTCCGCTTGTACAATATATATAAATATATATATATTCTATATTATATCTTCTTTAGTTGTATTTTACAAAATAGTGAATAAAAAAGTTTTATTTAATGAATCAACATAGTTCAAATAATAGAAAATTTCTTTTCAGCACCAGTAATGGATCAAATCTTTATGATAGAGGTATACGTCAAAAAGATCATACTGAAAGTAGATCCACCCGAAAAAGATGCATATGAACTGGCAGAGGAAGCGGAAGAGAAGAGAAAAGAGGCAGAGGCTCTTGCGGCTCTCGAAGCTGCCTTGTTAGCGAAAAAAAGCAAGAAAAAAAATAAAGGCGGAGGAGCTAAAAAGGCGGGCAAAAAAGGCAAGAAAGGTAAAAAAGAACCTCCGGGGCCATCGGAAGAAGAAATGAAGTATATGCAAACATGTACAATGCAGATGAATTGCCTACCCGTTTTTGATTTCATTGTAGCACATGATAACTTTGTTGCACCTCCACCTCCCCCTCCACCTCCTAAAAAAGGAAAGAAAGGTAAGAAAAAACCTAAGCCAAAACCGAAGAAAAAAGGAAAGAAGGGAAAGAAAAAAGTGATACCATGGAAAATAGTACTGCCATCCGAACCATTACCTCAACCACCGTTCTTTGGCGTTGGTAACTCAATCATGTTTCTTGAGAGACCTTCAAAATTAGAGGATACTTTAAGGAAGACTCCAATTTACATCACTGTATGGAACAGAGATCAAGAATTTGGCTGCACCGGTTTCTGTGTAGTAGAGTGGCACAAATCATTCTTTGATTGCCTTCAGAGAGCTGCGGATCTGAATCCCGTAAATTACGACCTAGCAGAATACAGGGATTCAAGGAAACCAGAAATGGTAACAAATACAGTAGAAATGGTACGACCATTGCAATGTGAGGAAGATTTGAAAGCATCAGGGGAAGTTGAATTTTATATTCGACTTACGTGTTTGGGCAGCAGAGTGATCAGTTACTTTGTGGCATTACCAGAAATGGAACGCATACCGGGTCGAAAGTATCTGTACGATGATTTGAGGGTAAAGGACCTAGAAGTTGTAAGACATTGGGACGGTACCGTGATTGATGAAGTTCCTCCTGTGGCATACTTCTTCACTGCTCCTGATATAACTAGGGAGCCAATAAAACCAGTTGAAGAGCTCGTACAATATGAAGACTTCGTGGCTCCGTTTACAAGGAGTGAACTAGCGATTCTTGCTATGGGCTTCCCCAAGGGTCCTTGCGGTGGAACTAATTGCTTGAAGAGAATGGAGTACAGAGGTTCTCAGCACCAATTCATTCCGGGTGAATATGTCAAAGGGAAATACCAGCATGGTCAGTTTGTAAATAAGCGAGATGTGCATGGTCCATGTGGTAGGATTGATTGTCCCCTTGCAAAGAAGGTTCGTGCGTATCTCTGTACCGAAGGCAGCTATAAGCCGTGCATGAAACCTTGTTGCAAAGACTACTATTAGCATCGACATATTGTTTTTTTGGCAGTTTACGTTAAATTTTGATGTGTACAATCTAATTATTGGATTCATTTATAAGACTTAGCAGACATGACAGCAGCGATTTTCAATTATAATAAAATAAAAAAGCGTTAAACTATGAGAAAAAATAAGTTCGGAGAATTATGAGCTTTTTTGTTTTATCATAGTTTAATATTTTTATAGTCGACCTGTAAAATTTCGCAAGTAAAATTAATTTGACCAAATATTTAGCGATAAGGATGTGACAAGGTGAAAAAAAAGAGCAAAACAGAGTAACACAATAAAATTTAGACCAAAATATTTGCTGTCATTTTCATAGATTCCTTTTTACATCGTTTTTTTATATACAGTGACTGAAAGAAATTGTTCAGAAAATGGCTTTATCTTTATCCCGCAGCTTCACTTCTGTGGCTTATATCTAGGAAATTGAAGAAAAAGGAAACATTTTTGGGATGAAAATTATACCGGTTTTTTATTGAATACTAAATGCAATCCATAGAACAGAGGTGGACTTGATACCACATGACACTTAAGATAGTGTTAGTTTTCTATCAGTGAATGAGTTTTCAGCTAATGACCTTCATCAGGACTTCAAAAATGAAGGTGTATGGTCACTTGGAGTATTCACTGCAGACATTGCTGGACAAAGGAACCGCACTTAAATTAGGTCTACGGGTCTATAAAACCAACCCAGATTCTGCCAAATTGTTTTTGCAGCAGCCTACTGATTGAGTGCTTTCTGTATTCCTAGAGATTAAAGAATCCGGATTGTATCAGGTCACGCATTCAAAAGGCCAAGACGGCGGCCATTTATTTTTAAGAATCTTGGTTGAATTTCTATTTGTAATCTGATTAAGAAGAGACTGAATGAGAAGACTAAATCCACGTCTATGTGGGGACGACTGAGGACTTCTATGCTCAGCAGAAGATGTTTTTCGACTGAGATTATGATAATGATTAGTTGATCTGTAAATTACTAGTTCTGTCAGGTCTACGGGCTTTAGTTTAACTGTACAGTATCCTAAAAGAACTTTCCTCTCTTGTTGAAAAACTTATGAGACTCGGTGGACAAAAACAAGTAGGTAATGATTCATTTAGTACACTTTCTCTTTTTAACTTCGCACCCAAGGCTAATGGGGGCAAAACAATTATAGCATGAGATCATCGCCAGGTCATTATTCTGAATTGAAATTGGATAAATAATAATTTGAAGTTGGCAAAAGTTGTAGGGATTCAGTTTTTGTCAAAATCAATTTTCAATATCATCATCATCATCATCAACAGCCTGTTGCAGTCCACTGCTGAACATAGGCCTCTCCAATTGCACACCACTTTGATCTATTTTCGGCTTCTCACATCCAGTTTCTGCCAGCCGTCCTGCGCAAATCGTCACTCCACCGTGCCTAAGGACAGCATATATGTATACATACTTATTTATTATTACATAGATTTTATCATCTTTAAAATAAAATCTATGGAATAATAAATAAATACTTGATAATTGATATTGAATCAAATTTAGTCTTTGCTACTACACCACCAAAATACAAATAGCAGTAAGGACAAAGTGCACCGCTGCAAAAAAAAAAAAACACTCATACTGCATTATTAGCTCCATCAATATCTGGTATTCAGCTACTAGCAGCCGGAGTGCATATTGTTCCTAGCGTAGTTGGTAAAATGCTGTGGATAATATTTTATCTTCGTTAACCTGCCGTCTATTTTACTTTCGTCGTCTCTTAATTCATAAAGTTGAAAACTTATCGTCATGTTAGTCTAATCCAACAGAATAAACCTCTACCTTGTCAAAAGGAACTAAACCCGAACAAATTCGCGAACAAAACGAAGTCAAACATTCGTAATAACACGTTTTTAACAACAATGGCCATTTAAAATGCTATAAAAAATCCTTCATGTCCTAATTGCGTTTTTATCCGCGCCCGCGAAGCGTGACGCTGTCCAAATCTCACTAATGACGACAATGATTTAAAAAACCACTTTATATTTACCATCACCAGACACCATATCAACCCTTATTTTGATAACATTAAGTATTTTATTCGCTAGATTAGTGGTGGACGTAAGTTTGCACAAATGACATGATATGGGCCAAGGAAGTTGAGTAGGTACAAAATCTCGCGTGTTGATAATTTTCTTGGAAACAGATTTTCTGAGCGTATTAAGGATTATGTTGTAATTCGTTAATGTTGGCTTGTAGTTTTGTAATGTTTTCCTATGGTAAACAAGGACGCAGGAAAAGAATCCTAGTGCAATAGAACCTCTATAACATGGAAATGCAAAAAAATAGATTTATAAAAGTTTTCGACTTATGGAGGATTTCAACTTAACACGCGGTTTTTGTTTCGACTTATAGAGGTTAAGCTTCATTCTTACTAATATAGAGTAAAAAGATGTGAAATATATTCAAAATAATGTTACAGATGTAACAAACATATTTAATATTTATTATAAACGAGTATAATTCAAAACATCACTAAAAATGTCATTATTTTAAAAAAAAAGTCAGTTTTCGCTTTTTGCTTTACAGAATTCGGTTGTCCTATATCTATAGCAGTGTCTAAGTTACAGAGCGCAGAAAATTCTTGTTCCTCTGACTAAAGGATATAGTGTTCAATGCTGTTCTTGCCTCTTTGGTGGAAACCACGGAGCACATGTTGTGAAATACAATCAACACAGTCTTCTTTGTCATCTTAATCATTAGTCTTGGTTTTCTTAGCTACTGATTCGATAATCTCGTCATCAGATAATGTTCTAACAGTAGAAGCTCTTGTTTATTGTATACTCCTAAATTATTTTCTAAGAAATAACGGTGTGCATTGTCGACAAATCCTTGAATTCGGTAAATTTTTAACGCCAGCCCCATTGCAACCTATTCGATCTAATTACACTAAAATAAAAAAAAATCTAATTGATATGAAAAGGACTCATCAATTAGATTACATTGCAGGACTACTTAATCTTTTAGCTAACTGCGAATTAGGATTTGCCAAAACTAGAAAATTTAGTTAACATTCTTTAATAACAAATGATTCTCTCTCATCTTTGTTCAATCCATCAGCAAATGAAGTATTCTATAACTTATTTTTCTTCTTTGAAATGTGTAGGTCCAATTTTTTTTTCAAGTAATAGAGGGAAAATATGTACCAAAATGGCTTGGAATAACTCACTGATTATATCGACTAATAGAGGGTTGAAATTCCGAGTGAAGGATGAGGTTTTGGGGCTTGAAATGAAGAGAACAAAGCTTGTTTTCGAGTTTTAGGAGTTTTCGACTAGACTCCTGTAATTAATAAAATACGTATTAGTTCCTGTGTTATTTACAACAAAGGGTTAAACAAAAATTATGAAGACATAGAAACAGCTAGGGTTGCGGAATTTTTCGAAAGAGTCACCGCGGCCCTGGAACGCAAAGGGCATTTGGAAGAATACGGTCAGGTTTCAGTAAGTAAGAGTCTAACACTCCCTTCCGCTCCGCCCAGAGTGAGAGAAGTCATTTGAAGATTTCACATCCAGAAAAAAAAAAGACGTAGAAACAAGAAAACCCAACAACCAAAATTGTTTTTTTTTTCAATGGTGTGACTATGTTAGGGAAGCCTATACAAAAATAACTACCTACGATAAGAAACCACTCAAAACCATAACATTCAGAAAAGTGACAATAAAATCAATGAAACATGTGAATCTCATACAGAACACTAGTATTCATTTATTTTACCTGAAATAAAGTCTTGATACACATAACAATATAACAAAACCAAAAAGACACTCACATAACAATTATTTTTTATCAAAAAGACCTTGCAACTATAGTTGCATACAAAAGCGCATAATGCAGCATTGTTTATGCCAATTTGAATGCATTAGACTAATCGTTGCAGTCGGTTAGGGCAGCGGTTCTGAAACTATTGTATGTGACATGATCATGTGGACAAAATTAATTTCATTGTCTGAAGCAATCATAGAAGTTAAATACGTCTTAAAATTTTACTTACATATATATTTGTATGCCTCTGGGCAAAACATAGAGGATCTACCTGTCGTTAACACCACACACTTTGTTGTAACTTGACCTACATATGTTTACAAATAAAATATTCTTATTCTTATTCAACGATTTGAAATAAGCTATACCTATACCTATACGTACTAATTCGATAGCTTTAACTCACACGTCCATTTGCATTGAAACTGAACAAGTCCCGTCCCGCTGAATATTAAGACACTCTTTTTTAAATGAAAATTTATATAAGTGAACGTTTCCACCACAATACAGCTTACATCTACTTACAGCTGTGTGTGGATGAACGAGACCCTTTTTTTTCTGGATGGGAAATCATCAAATGACTTCTCCCGCTCTGGGTGGCGCGGAAGGGAGTGTCAGACTCTTACTGACTAAAACCCACCCGTAATCCTTATTGTTCCCTTTACGTTCCAGGGCCGCGGTGACTCTTTCGAACAAATTCCGCAACCCTAGCAGGCACTGACCTTATGGGGTCTCGTCTTCTTTGTTGACAGCTCTTTGAGGAGCGAGCTTGAAATCGAATGAAAAGATCATAATTAAAAATGAAACACATACGCAATATACTATCTTTTCCGCTCTGGGCGGAGTGGAAGTGAGTGTCAGACTCTTACTTACTAAAACCCACCCGTGTTCCTCCTAATGCCGTTTGCGTTCCAGGGCCACAGTGACTCTTTCGAACAAAATCCGGAACCATTAACGAGACCCTCAGAGGTGAACTTTGACCAACACTGGAGCAGCGCAAACTAAATTATGTTGAGTTGTGATGTATGGTAATTAAAGTCAGTGTGGAAACTTCCTATGTAAAAACTGTTAGTCTGTTTGTATGTAGCTTTTATTAGTTCAGTAATCGAGTTATGAGTTATTACTGCTGGTTCATAATGGCCGTTGTAATGTACGTCAATGAAGATAATCTGAGAGTTAAATTATGTGTACAGATGTTAGAAGTGGTTGGACATAAACATTATGAATATGTTTCTAAGGGTTATAGATACTAGGCTGACGTGTATCTTTATCCAAATTCTGACAGATCTAGTTTTTTTTTGCGTAGGTATTATTGTGTAAGCTGCGTTGTTGATGGTAAATGAAACCAGCAAATGCTCGAATAATACTGAGATATATTTCATCATCATCAACAGCCTGTTGCAGTCCACTGCTGGACATAGGCCTCTCCAATTGCACGCCACTTAGATCTATTTTCGGCTTCTCGCATCCAGTATATTTCATAGGATACTGCATATAAAATGGTTGGTGCATAGATTTTAGTAACAACAGATCTCAAAGTAGGTAATTAATTGACTGGATTGTAAAAAATGGGGTGGTGTTGGAAAAAATTGGAGACTTGTTTTTTTAACCGACTTCTAAAAAAGGAGGAGGTTCTCAATCGGATGTTTGTATTTTTTTTTTATATTTGTTCGCACATAACTCCGTCGCTTGTCAACCGATTTGAATAATTCTTTTTTTGTTGGAAAGGGTATACTTCCCAAATGGTCCCATGAAAATTTTATCAAAATCGACCAAGCGGTTTTCGAAAAATCTAAAAATAATATCTACATTATCTACATTGACGACCTCTTAGTTTACTCTGCAAAGGAGCAGTACGTTTTTTTACACCAATGTGATTGGTTCGTTTAGGTGAGGGGAGGGGAGGGGATGTAGGTACCACTAAAAAGTAAAAAATAAAAAACTTTTTACAAAAAAATACAACCGACTTTTACACTAAAAATCAAAAAAATGCAAAATAACTTTAATTTCGGAAGTCGGTGTTCCAAAAACGAAAAAGCAACCACAAACACCGAGTTCCGAAATTAAAGTTATTTTGCACTTTTTGATTTTTAGTGTAAAAGTCGGTTGTATTTTTTTGTAAAAAGTTTTTTATTAAGTGTCAGTTTTCGATTCACGTTCTCAATCCTTACTTACTTCTCTAGCAGTGAGCAACAATAAATAATAGAAAACAATTGAAATAAATCTATTTGTTATTCCAACGTCGTACAGTAAAATATAGGTATATTTACTTAATTATGTAATCATTCTAAAGGAACTTATATAAGTCTATGTAAGCGGAAAACTAAGCTTTCTGTATTCTTCTTTGTGTTGTGGGTTAACATACATACATATCACATGCAAGGACATCTTTTACATATACATAGATAAAACGTATACATTATTATAAAGTACTATATACGTTTGAACAATCAAGGAATAAAATGAAGAGGAACAATTTCCACATTTCTTTTAAAGATCGCAATCTGTCAAAAATATAGGGAAAAGTATCTTTTTTCGATTTTGTGTTTGAGATTAGAATGCAAAATTTAATTCTTCTTTTCTTGTCGATGTTACATTTATGTATACAGATTATACATAGCTGTTCTATTTAGACCCAGTAAGTGGCCGGGTTTACAGCGGCGTCAGAGAAATTTTCAAATCATAGTGTGAGTGAACTTAACATAGCTTGATTACATGTAACGCACTCGCACTGTCTGTTAAATGTACTTACTAATCATTTCCGATTCTGCTGAGCTATGTTTGAGGCGGCCTACCAAGGTAATTTTCTGTTAAGATATTGAGATAAATCTTAGGTGGAGTTTGAAATTTAAATGATCTACTATGTCAGTAAAATATATTAAACACTAGTTAATAATAATCTGTAAACAAAAGCTTTTATATTATAGCAAAGATCACAATTACAAAAGTATGTACCTAAGAAATGGTAAATACTTGTTTAGATTTATACGCCTGACAAGATTGAATAGCAAGAACTCTACTTGCGTTAAAGCCTTTACGGACAAAACTTTAAACAGTCAAGAGCTTTAGTTCATTTGTACTGCTAAGATGCCGTTTTAAATTTGTATGTTATTTTTTGTGTTTGGACATTTTATTATGATTTCTGTTCTCAGAACAATGAGGAGATCGTGGCTACATTATAACAGCTGCACAGATCTTCAAGGATAAGCGACGCTTGCCGAGGTTGATCTGTGGATTGGCGACCATCTCAACATATCGAGATTCTTCCGTGCCTCGGAAAGCACGCTAAGCCGTTGGTCTCAGCTGCCATTTTTAGATTGTGAGAAGCCAGAAAATGTGACTCCAGTCTTGCCTAGAAGTACCGTGTTATCCCGTTGATGGATTGCGGAGTTGTGGTAGGTAGCCGGTCCACGTAAAATACTAGTATTCAGCTGAATTCAGTTGGACTGGGAGCCGAACCCAATATAGTTGGGAAAAGGCTAGGTAGTCAGATGATTGTACTCAGTTTAATAAATACAAATACGTCAACTCTTTAACTTTCTTCCATTTCTGTTTGTTTTTCTAATACGCCAATATTATCCACAGTATTGCCCGTGACCGATTAGATAAGGTATTGTGACACATTTTTATTAGTTTTGATGAGCAAGCGTTTGACGACAATATTAACTAATGAAAGCCAGTGAACTGATATGACCGCCAATACACACTTAGATAGGAGTAAACTATTTACTCTTGAATTAAATACCCCCAGGACGTAGTCTATCAGGAAACAGATTCCAGCAGGGAATGTGACTCCTTAACTGTATGCACAATAAAATATTCTCAATTTTTTTTTTTATGTCAGCGCAAAATGCTAAACTTCGTAAGATTATGAAATATCTTGCGAGATTGTAAACTTTCGATAAATTGTCAACTGAACATTTGGAAAACTTTATTACGCATCAAAAGTTGATAGTCTATAATCTCTCGAAGTAATTCCGAGAAATTGTGAACTGACATAAACTGACGACACGTTGGCGAACAATCTGTGTACCGTTCTACAATTTATCGGATTTTCTGGCCTAGTCAAGTAGCGGAACATAGGGCACAGATAACTTAAGGCTGACAGATACATCGAGTTTTTTTGATTATCGTATATATCCTTCAATACTATATTTCTAAAATTGCATGCGCCAGGATTGCGGAATTTGTTCGAAAGAGTCACCGCGGCCCTAGAATGCAATCGGCATTTGGAGGAACACGGGTGGGTTTTAGCCAGTAAGAGTCTGACACTCCCTTCCGCTTCGCCCAGAGTGGAAGAAGTCATTTGATGGTTTTCCATCCTTAAAAAAGAGATTGGGTGTTGTACATATGGCTGTATATCCTAGCTTTGCTCGGCCTTTTGTCTTCCCCACAAAAGCATGACTCAGCGGAGGGGAATGGGTACTCAATAGCGTTTATAGCTAGGCTAACAACCCGTCATTACCTGTACACTTTATTTCTAAACCTTTTGCAAGTTCAATTGCATCGGTAAAATGTCTTATTTCAGTGTCGAAGTTTAATACGTGTAAGGGTAATTGAATTACACTTTTTACGTGTGTAGAATTATAGCTTACAATTTTATTTCCTAATTGATTAGTCAGCGGTTCCTCAGTTATCAGATTATTATTTGAAGTGATTTCGAGGCTCTTCTGACAGTGAGGTCATTACCACTTTGTATGTGCATCTCTGTTCACTACTATATTTCCTGAAGTTTAGAGTCAAATACAAAACAAACCTTAATCATTTGATCTGAACTAACGCAGGTGCATTACAATCACAGAAGTAAAGCTGAAATGTGACAATTTATTGGGAATTTATTACGTTATCATTTTATAAAACAGGTCACTTTTATCTGTGATACTCAACTACAGTTAACTTGGAAGGATTGCTTCAACTGTAAATACCTCGTTAATATAACGTACCGTTTGAGACATATTACTTTCACGTTAGAACTAAATTATTCAAAATTAACACGAATTTTCTTTGTTAGATTTCGTGTAATTTCAACATTACTTGAACTATGGATTCTAAGTTGGTCCAAAGTTATCACAGATTAAAGCGCCAGCCTTCTATACACGAAGCTAAAAAATTTGGCTACAGAAATTTTTAGGTTTGGTTTGGTAAAACACTAACTTCACCTCACTCCCCCAGTTTCACCAGACGGGACCCGCAGAGCCGAACCAGCACCAATCAGGGGCTGCGTTGAAGATCGCTTAAGTGATTCCGTAGTCCGCGATGCAAGTGTGCGAGGGAACACGATGTGGTTTAACTCAGTAGGAATCTGACAGACCCCTCTGTCACAACTCTACATAATTTAGTTTGCGCTGCTCCAGTGTTGGTCAAAGTTCTCCTCTGAGGGTCTCGTTAATGGTTGCGGAATTTTGTTCGAAAGAGTCACCGCGGCCCTGGAACTTAAAGAGCACAAGAATGACCACGGGTGGGTTTTAGTCAGTAAGAGTCTGTCACTCCCTTCCGCTCCACCCAGAGCGGGAGAAGTCATTTACCATCAAGAAAAAAAGGGCAGATGATATACTTACATGAAGGATTATTACCCGGCTGCAAAAAAAAAGGTAAAACACTGACAGACTATCAATCTACATGGCCATGTTCGGTTCGGCTTCCAGTTTTCTCTGATACAGCTGAGTACCGAAATTTTACACGGAGTTGTCCCTCCATAGGCAGTCGCCTCTAACCTCTACGTCCGGTAAGCGAATCCTCCTTGGTAAGCCTGGTGTCATATTTCCTAGCTTCTGTAGTGCTATTCTGTAAATGGTAAATCACTTCGAAAGCCATCTCGCAAATCATCTCGAAAGTCACACTCACTTCGCTTCTCATCTCACCTGTACCAGTTTCGATATTATCAACTCACTAAATTTATAAGTGAAACAAATTTATTTGTATAACAAAATCCTATAGACAAACGTCAAAATTCTCACTCGTTTTAGTTCCTCTCATTTCAATCATCACTTGGTGGCGCCAGTGTCGAATTCACTCTACTTAAGAATACGAAACTAGTTTCACATGATTTCACTGCGGATTCAGAAGTGATTTCGCTAATAAACTTTTCAGAATAGCACGGCTGAATATTGGAACGACCGTCAAATATCTTCAAATCACAGCCGATACCCGTGCTTTCCAAGGCGCAAAGGAATCCCGGTGTGTGTTAAAATTTCCCGTCTACGAATCCATTTCGGCAGGAACACAAAGAGACTATTAAGTTGAATTATTTGAAAATCAGATATCCATTGGACTCATGACACTCATCTACCAAGCCTTTTCCCAACTTGGGGTCGGCTCCCAGTCAAGCCGGATTCAGCTGAATACCAGTATTTTACGTGAAGCGGCTGCCTACCAGACCTCCACAACCCACTAACTGGGGAACACGGTACCTACTTCTTGGCAAGATTTTCTGGCTTCTGACAATCCGTAACGACTGCCAAAGATCTCCAAATGGCAGCCATGACTGATGACACTAAATTAAATAATTATTTAGGTAAAGGCTTATTATCATGAAAGTGTGACTGATTATGATACATCTACTTATTAAATATAGTCACATAACTAACATGACTCACTGAATCGCTAACTTTTCAAGCTGATGTAATTTTCAAAACGAGATCACTATCCATTTTAACCTTTAACCTCTGGCTGCTAAGGTCGAATGTCGTTTGTTGGCATAAGATACTGATGAAATGAACGTGTTTCTTTACATAGGATGATTCATCATTGATCATTGTGGGTGTGGCTTTAACAGGTTGAAATGATAAAAGGTTTGGCAGTTCAAGTGTCATTTCTTAGTAAACTTAGGCTGTGGTTTTAAAGATCAACAGTTAGATGAAAATACTCCTTATATGTAATCTTCTTCTATTACACAAAAGTGAAATACCACTCACTGATTAATCACGAAATCTCAGAAACTATAACACCTACAAACTTTGGCAGGTAGGTTCCTTATAGGGTGTAGACATCCGCTAAGAATGAATTTTACGAAACTCCACCCCTAAGGGGGTAAAACGGATCTGGAAATTGTTTGTACTAAATCTGCAGACGAAGTCGCGGGCGAAGTGCTAGTGTTTTCTAAGTAATGTTTGTAATTGAATATTGATTGTTATCTAAGTAGATAACAAGACAAGTAAAATATAGATACACTTAAGTAAGTGTATCTATTTTACTTGTCTTTATTAGACATATGATATATCTTTGAAATACTTAGTGTTTATTTGGTTAAAACAATTATGCCGTCAGTTATTTTTTTTGCATTTGCCTCTTCTGAATCAAAAAAGTGCTGAATAGAAAATGTCAAGAACTTGACACTTTAATACCAAGATATTCCACGATTGTTGATAGTGAGTCTCCTTTAATTTGTACAACTTTTCTGCTGTTTGACTATGTAGAAATCCAACATTTTCAGTAAGCAGTATCTAAATCAAAAAGACACATGTGCAAACAGCAGATTTTTTTTTTGCAAGCAGGAATCATTTTATATTATTTTGCTTAGTATTGTTTAAAATGAGCCATTATTTTACCTAACTGCGAAACCGTTACCTGATGTGCCCAAATCATGAAGCTTTTAACGAATCTCCTAACTACTGTGACCAGTCAAGCGCCTATTCAAACAATATTAATATGTTCTTTTTTTACTGACCTATATTGTCCCACTGCTGGACAAGGGTCTCCCTCATATCCTTCCAATCTTCCCTGTGTGTTGTTTTCTCAGATCAATAAATTAAATAAATATTAGCAAAAAAAGAAACGTTTCCTAAGTAACACCTTTCTAGTCTACTATGTTTCGACAACAGGTTAGTGATTCATCAACGCAATGATAATAATATTTAATTTGTACTACGTGACCAGTTTAACTAATTTGATCTGACTGATGACACTGACTGCTGTAACCAGTTTCCGATATGGTTGCAAAAAAAAACGTAAACAATGACTCAGATTCGTATAAGTGGGTTGACAACAAAATTGGTAATGGAGCAACTATTACCAATCCAGTTGTTATCAAAGATGGCGTTCGAGACATGATTCATATTTTTGCATTTTGATTTGCAGTCATGGTTAAGGAAGACAGTTTAAGTGATGATTACAATTTTAATATACATAATGATATGGTTGCAAAAAACGTATACAATGACTCAGTCTTATAGTGGGTTAGCAACACGATATGTAGTTGCTTGTTGCTATTGAAGATGCGATGGAGAAACGCGTCATATGATTGCTTTTTTTAGTTGCAATACTGCTTTGTGACAAGGAAAAGTTTTAGTTAACCCATTTTAATTTAAAGAAAGGACTAACATAATGATGCAATGATTGTAGTTCAACAACTCGAACAACACTGCCAATAAAAGGACATTTGGGTAGGCCACAAAAATACTCAAACAGCCAGACATCGTTAAAAAAATACTTGAATAGGAAAAGCAAATAATAACCAATATCACAATAGGGAATAAAAATAAAATAAAAAATATAATACTTTTTAAAGTATTATATTTTGTCAAAATAAGAAATTGTAATAAAATAAAAAGAATACTTTCATGGTCCATGGTGGTAAATACTCACAAACAACCACGAGATCAGAATCATAGAGAAAAAATCCAGATAGAGCCGCTAGCAAGATACTCGTAATAACATTTTTTTTTATTTCACTCTGAACCCAATTCTTAAGAAATCTTACCAACGCAAACAAAGTCGCGGGCAGAAGCTAGTATTGAATAACGTGATATTGATAATATTGTAAATTGATCGCGAAAACACTGTCGGTATTTACGTACTTGTAAAATTTATCTTATATTTAAGTGTAGCTTCTTCTATTCTCTTGATTTAAGAACGATTTGCGAATAGGTCCTTTTGCTAATAGGACGTTTTGAGAATAAGACGACTTGATAAGGAGGCGAAAAGCCGAAGAATTATAAAGCAGTGTGTAAAATAAAAAGATTTGCTACTTTATAAACTGCAATGCTATTCTGTAAGAACTCACTCCAGTTCTCACTTCAGATTCTGCGGTGAAAACTGTATTTGGTATTCTGTAACTTGATGAAAACTACACTAGCGCCACTAAGTGAGAACATAGGTGAAGCGAACCACTTTTAAGTGAAAAGTTATTTAACTTGACAGTCAAAATACCATATACTTTTCACTTCAGGTAAGTTACGAAGTGTAATCGAAAATGAGATATGAATCGTATTCGCACGTGAGTTCTTACAGAATAGCACTGCAGCTCTAAATTTCCTTGCTCTTATTTTATCAGTCTGTAACCAGGGTATTATTATTATTATAAACCATATTATGGCACTCAGTTGCACGACAAAGTCCTCCAGAGAAAGGTGCAATTTGATAAAAAAAAACTTGTATTAACTTATCCACTCTAGAATGATATTCCGATTTCCATGTATAACACTAATGGCATCGTAAAAATAGTTTCCAAAGCATATGTATGCCCAATCACTTGTTTAAATAGTAAATACACTTAAAAAAGAGAGTTTTTGTCTGTTTGTCATGATATGTTTGCTCTGTAACTGTTCTGTTTGATGGGGAGAGTTAGATTGTTTAATTATGGCTCCATGGTGCACCTGTTACAAATTATTGTATTTATTTGATTTGGATAGTCATCATTAGATGAGAGAGTTTTATCCTCACTATATATATAATATTATAAACCCAAAAGTTTGGATGTATGGACTCAATATCATCAAAACGGCTGAGCGTATTTAATGAAATTTGGCGCAGAGGTATGTAGATTATAGCCTGTTATATGTTTCCATTTTTTTCTGGAATGGAAATCATCAAATGACTTCACCCGCTCTGGGCGGAGCGGCAGGGAGTGTCAGACTCTTGCTTGCTGACTTCTAGTGCCCTTTGCGTTCCAGGGGCCGCGGTGACTCTTTCGAACAAATTCCGCAAAGAATATGTATGAGATGATATTACTTTAATATAAATTTATGTTTTTTATAAACTTGGTAAAATAGGATATTAATTACTTTCTTGTACAAAAAATAGTTACACAACTGTTTTAAAAGAAATCTCAATGTTATGAGTTCAGTTGTAGTCTTATAGAATAATAAAAAATGTATTACTTTTCCTTAGTACGATGTAAAATGGTACCGACCATTTCCACAGAAGATAAACCCAGTCTCATACAAACACACACAAATAACGTTATTTTTAATTTAATAGAAACACAACAAATGCTGCAAAACGTTTTGTCAGTTTCAATTGGTAGAGTTTCTAATAAAGGGTACCAATTTAATATTAAAATACAATCCAACATTGTACCCAACAAACAAAAAGCCCAACTTTGTATTGTCCTCTAAAAAGGATACAAAATATTTTCCTCAAACACGGTACTAATAACATCATAATTAAAATATAGAGCATCACAAAGTCCCATAATTAGTACATTATGAAATATTACGTTTGCAAAATTAATTATTATTCATTAACGTTTGAAAACCGCAACGTTTAGGACAAAAAGGTGAATTCAAAGTTTTAATTGTTTTCAGCATGTAAGGTTTCATTAGGCACTAATTGTGAGAAGTATGTCTAAATTGAGGGACCTTTTTGTGCTCTGTTCAGACCTTTCGGATAAAGGATGTTTTAATTTATTGGTTCACATCAAAAGTATTGTGAAAAAGGAAAAGGAAGCATTCAAACAACGGCAATTTGTGGGAATGAACATTGTAATTAAAATTTATTTGTTTTGACGCACCTAGTAACAGAAAGTGATAGATTGCAATTCATAATGAACAGATTATATTTATTTATTGAAACTTTATGCTCTAGTAAAAAAGACTGTACAAAGGCGAACTTAATGCCTTAGGCATTTTCTACCAGTTGATTTTAGGGTAGTGCAAAGACAACATGGTAGGTGCAACTTAAATGAAAGACAAACGGGGAGGGAAATTTTTCAGTCGCTTATGCTTGATTAAGCAATAAACTTGCATGTGATCATACATTTTTAAGTGAGTAAAAATCATGCAATAATGACCAGATATTATTTAAGTTATTTAGTAAAACTTTAAACGGCTACACAGGCTGGTCATCAAGAATAAGCGCCGGTTGCCGAAGTAGGTCTGCGGATGGGTGACCATCTTAGCCTGCCGAGACTCTTTCCTGCCTCGAAAAGCGCGTTAAGCCGTTGGTACAGTCTACAGTACTAAAAATCTGACACCAAGAGCTACCGTGTTACCCAGTTAATGGGTTGTGGAGGTTCTGGTATGCAGCCGCAACACTTAAAAACACTGGTATTCAACTGATCCGGTTTGACTGGAAGCTAACCCCAATATCGTTGAGAAAAAGGCTAGGCAGATGGTTATTTAAGTTATTTGCCACAACAAATAGTACGATACGTTTTGAATCATCTGTGAGTTCCGTTTAAAGACTTTTTATTAAACCAATGAGAGCGTGAAATACTAAAGCTTTAGAAATGTGCAAATTCATTGAGAAAAAGCGTTGATTAATTAATCCTAGATCCGTCTTTGTTTGAGAACATGCCTTTATTATGATGTGATCTGAAAAACAATGTAATTCGCTTTCGTGCAACTCTGATATTTACTGGTCTCTGATATTCAATCGTCTTTGAATTTATGCATAAGTAGCTTTAGTCAGCGGTTTTGACCTTTTGAACAATAACTAGCTCAAGTGACATGCTCTTCCTCTGTGCCAAGTCTCATCAAAATCCGTTCAGTCGTTAAAATATTATGATGAGGTAACAAACATACACATTTATTTATAAATATTAAGTCGTATGTTTTTTTTTATTACTACCTCATTTCGAGATGTCATTCACAAACTGAACTTAAACAACTGACATTAAACAAAAATAGTACTTTTTGAAAATATTACTTGTTTTTTATAGAAAAAAAAAACATAATTAAAATACTAGAAAAAGAATTATATTAGTAACGAGTTGCTGGCTTAAAAATCTGTTTCAAGGTAGAGATTTTTCGATATTTCTGAAAAACCAAATTATAATTTTAAATCCGCAACGGTAAGTATTTTGTGTTTTGTTTGGTTGGATATTTGTATCAACATTATGTGTGTGTCAAATAAATTGATTTTCTTTTATTTTCAAGTTTATCACCCCCTGCACTATGTCGTACTATTTACTGCACACCCTGTATAAATAAAATTATCCTAAAACATTCCAAAACCGTACCGGTTAAAATTGAACCCATACAGTTCGACCAATAGATAGCAAACTCGATAACTGAACAGTTAAACTAACCAGATGCAATCAACTGTACTGCAGTTTCATTGCAGTCGAAGTTTCGCTTCGCTGATTAAATTTGCAGTTTGCAGTAAGGTGAACCGTCGTGCGAGTTAGTAATTAGAGTACTCCCCTGGGGGAGATGGGTTGAAGACAGCTTGTTGAGTCCTATATGTTAATTATTCAACCTGAGTTAAAAATACTTAGTGTTCATCTATACTACTATTATAAAGAGGTGTGGGGGGTGGGGGTGGGTGTGTGGTGTGGGTGGGTGTGAGGTGTGGTGTGGTGTGTGGAGGTGTTTGTTTGTATTGAATAGGCTCCGAAACTACTGAATCGATTTGAAAAATTCTTTCACTGTTTGGAATCCCCATATTCCCACGGGAACGGGAAATACGCTGGTAAAACCGCGGGGCGGTGATAGTCTTCTATACATCTATACCTATAAATAAAATTGAAGCATCTGTTTGTAATATTGAAATAACTGCTTTTTAATACATGCATATATGATAATAAAAAATAAAATTTTGGTGTATGTATACACCAAAATTATATTTTTTACAATTGTCTGTCTGTCTGTTTGTTCCGGCTAATCTCTGAAATGGCTTAACCGATTTAGACGGGACTTTTATTGGCAGGTAGCTGATGTAATGAGGAGTAACTTGGGCTTACTTTTATTTTAGAAAAAACCTTTATTTTAGAAAAATAAAGTAATGTTGCAATGTTCAAGTACTGTCCAGTACCGCGCGCAGCTCACGCGCATACCACCACTGTGCCTGTAAAATGTATTGAACGGTTAATGTTTTTCATGATTTCCAAGTTGATTTTATATTAAAAATCGTTCATAATGATGATCATATTGGTCTTTTTCAGGGTTTGGGGTTACACCTAGTATAATACCGATATAGGATGAAAATTGCTATGTATTCCTACTATCTGGTAAAAAGTTTAAATAGCCTAAACAGTATTTTTACGCCTAATGACGATTCAATTAAAAGTGCTATTAAAACTCGGACCTACCACAACGCTAAGCCGACCGTGTCATCCAACAAAAAGTATAATTAAGTTAAATTAATCATTGTCACAGCCTCACAATTTATGATAGTCATCTTGAAGTTGGTCAAGCGTGAATAAACTTTTTTAAATTTTACTAAACAAAACTTTTTTGAAATAAATATTAAGGGTTCTAAAACTAATATCACTCCGACTTACTAAAATAGGTATATTCTGAACTTAAGTCAAACAAAATGGAAATAATTGATCTCCATATAATGTAATTGTTATAATTTCGTTAATAAATTTTATTTCGACCATTAATTTTATACTTTTTGCTGTGTCCTACAGGGTCCCAATTGTACTTAGCTTTAAGCACATTGTATGTAAGATCTTCAGACATTGGAATGCAAATAAAGATATGAATATGAATAATAAATGAGTAAAACAGTTCCTCCAAAATATGGAAACTTGTATAAAATTATTTAAGGGAAATTTGAAAACAACTATTTTTGAAGAAGAAACTTCCAAGATTCCATAATTACTCGAAAAAAAACATTATTTACCAGTTTTAATTAACACAATGACTCTTTTTTGAACAACCCATGAATAACCACACACTAATATCATCCATCTTCAAAATTAAATACGAAACAGAACTTGAAATGACAGACCAATTCAATACAGTTAATAAATAAATAAAATCATAGGTTACTAGCATTAAGTAATCACGGACACAATAGGCGACATTTCAAGATTAATATTGGGCATTTGGACCATATTAACTACACTAGTCAACCAGAGAACAAAAACCCAAGATACATCTTACCATTAGAAAACAAAATCAACGATACAAAATCTTCGGAAAAAAGGCTTTTTCAACCGCAATGTATAATTGTGGGTTCTCACAACTCAAAGGTCCTAATTATAATTTGAATCGTTTAGGAGTTAAATATTTTCGGCGTCAAATAGACGAAATAAAATGTTGGAAGAAATCGTCTCGTGTTTGGTCAACAGAGCGGAAGAGTATGAAAACTATGGGGCTGTGTTATCTAAATAAAAACTTGAAATGTTGTTTAGAATACATATTTTATTATGAACAGTCGAACAAGCAGTAGGTTATCTTCAATTGTAATCTTTGTAATAGTAACCTATCAATAAATAATGTTACAAATTAAAAATTCACAACATGTGCATTACTTCCTGCTATTTATATTCAAGCAGATGAGTCATTCATAGAAGAGGCACATAGTTAATAGAAAATAAAAGTACGTAGGTAAGTAGCATAGAAAATAAAAGTTTGTTGAGCAATCAGGTGCCTCCATGAAAATTAGAAAGGACTGAATACATACTTTTCATTTACATAAACTGGTAAAACCATCAAAATAGCATCATGTGGCCTACCAAACATTTTGGCAAATTATATCTCAAAAAGTTTCCATTTAAAAACAAGCTGATCAATCTCATACATTCATTAGTAGTCAATATTGTCCAAACGAAATTGTCTATTTTCGGAAACCTTTTTAATCCACCGTACTCAAATTATGAAACTATTAAATAAATAATTCTAAGGCAAGATAAAGCCACAACAAAATTATACATTCACACCGCGTCTCCATAGCTTCCCTAGTTAGTTCCCCCGGATGACTCACTCGCAGAAGTAGGACGACGGTGGAGGCCCCCGCTTTAGAAAAAAAAACGTACACCTTATCTGTTGCATCAGATTGTATACAGAGTGATTCTGTCTGGAGGTTGTACTATTTCTGTTTTATATTATTTTGAATAAAAAACAAAAGGTTTGTATAGTGTTTTGGTCTCCTGTATTTTGAAAGTTATATGAGTTAAAATAAAAATTATGGAGAGCTTGAGGTTTATTCAAAGAAGTGTTTAAATAAACACTGGTAAATAGATCTTTTTTTATGGATCGGGAATCATCAAATCACTTCTTCTGTTCTGGGCGGAGCGAAAGGGAGTGTCAGATTCTTACTGTCTAAAACCCATCCGTGTTCCGCCTTTTACGTTCCAAGGCCGCTGCGACTCTTTCCAAAAAAAAAACAGTAAGTCTAACAATGTATTGTGGATTATAAATCTATAATACGACGACATAACATGCACTACGTTTTTTACCTTGGCTGTGTCTTACAGATACAAAATTGATCAGAATGGAAAACACTTATTTTATTTTTGGCTAATAAGTACTCATATAATTTACAATACAAATGTTTTTCTATTAACTAAGGTTAGTATTACAGTTTATTATAGGTTAGCACCGTAGCCCCATAAAAGTAAGAACTATGATACAAACTTGTAGCATGCTATAAGATAAAATTCAAAGTACCTTACAAAAAAATCTATTAAAACACAAAGTAAAATTAAAATCAGTCTTAAATGTTATACAAAATAATGCAAAAAAAAAAACAATAATTGTAATATTCGAAGTAGACACAAAACAACATAACAGCAACAAATATAAAGTAAAAAAGAAGAACAATATTATATCATAAAAACAAACATCACAACGTATGCTGAGCGACGCACATGCAGCGTTGGTTTTCAGTAAGTAGTACATAATGAAACACGGCATCTAAAGAAAAAACACCTTTATTTCAAGTAAATCTAGAGTTCAGATGAGTCTAGAGAAAGTTCCTGTTTCCCTTACGTACCTACCAATAGGGTAGTTGGCTAAAAAAATCTAATTAGTCCATCAGATAGATTTCTAAAAAACAAAGAAGATACGGTGCGTTGAAAACTCGTTGATGTCACTACGTGCTACAATTTTTACCACGACGCGAAGTAACGTCACAAGCCCCCACTTCTGATCTTTGGATGCTTTATAAATATGTGTCCAATATTTTTCGATAGTCTAACCGACGGAACATCCCTATTGTCATACCGTTTTTCTTTATTTTTTCAACAGTTCACCAACACATTTTATCCAACACAGCTTTAAAATGTTCCACATTGTGTACAAGCCGTAACGGTTCATTTGCTTCAATAAAGCTAACAACTCAACACATACAGTATTGAGCTAATCTGGTGTCTCGTATACTTTGTGTCTAGACACAAATGACACAAGTGATGAGACAGTGTCTGTCTGTGTCAACTTTGAGGTATTGTGTTTGGCAACCTCGTAAAGTTCTGTGTACTGTATAGCTGGTTTTAGACCTAATATTGGTTTTATTGATTTTTTTTTTTCAGAAACATACCAACGGAGATCTGAATTTTGAGAAGAATACACCAAGTGTGTGGATTTTTCTTTATTAAGAGGATTTGTAATTATTACTTTATTTCCAAAGATAGTAAATAAATCAATATTTGTAAATATGTGAGTATGTTAATTCGGGAAATGGTACCTCCATTTCCCGAATTAACAAACCCATAAATTGACCTCTGTTAGTATTACTTTTGCATGACCACGACACAACCTTGCTATATGGCCAACTTTATTGTAATTCAGCAGGTTTTTCTTTATTTAGTTTTATTAATGTAATAAATCACATCAGGTCATTCTGATAACAGCGAATACTTTATTTCAACGCAAGCATGCTCAATTGTAAACCCCACGTTATCGCTAACCATTAAATAAGTTGATCAAATAAAAAATAATAAGAAAATAATTTTACTATAAGCTGGAAAAATCAAACACCCCGTAGAGCCGGTGCGCCTGCGCCGGTGACTCACATCCCGATCGTCAAACACTCTCACGACACAGACATAGTGAAAAATAAATACTGACGAATTATACCGACGATATTCGAACATATTTGAGTACTAACGTTAATCATATATGAGTAGATAAATAATACCTTTGATTAGTTCGTTTTAAGCATTATAAATGAGGCCGTATAAAAGTTATTGGGAGGAGGTTCTTTCATAAAATGTTAATTAATACAATGAGCAACGCACCAAATAATGTTTATTTGGTGCTCTAATAAACATTATTTTTTGTCTTTGAAAATGAAAATAATATATCTAGTTTTAATTTCCGCGAATATGTGTGGGTTGCAGGTATGCACCTCCCTCCCGCCCGCTATATTATGCCCATGCAAGATTACAAGGCAAATGCAAGGATTTTATGCACATGCAGGAAGGCAAAGCAAAACCCAACACCAATACTGACCGGAGGGAGGTGCATACCTGCAACCCACAAATATTCGCGGAAATTAAAACTAGATTTATTATTTTCATTTTCAAATTTAAAATGGATTTCCGCAAAGTAACGCCTGACTCAATCAATTTTATTATTTTTTGTCGTAAAGAAGACAAGATGCTGAAAATAACAAGATTGTGTGCTCTGCGCTAAATTGCTTTCATATCAAGCTCGAATTTACTCTATCATATCAAGTTCGAGGGAATCTGAATCGGAGTTTTGCTGATTGGTGTGTGGGTTGAAGATGGTTGGGGCTTTCGTGAATGGGTCTGAATCCATACATCTAATTTTTAACTTTTTTACATTTTTTTTATCTTTGTTTGTTTATTTGTATCTCTGTGTGTGTATGAGTGGAATAAACTATTTTTCTTTATTTCTTTCAGTTAAATAATGTTGTATATTTATCAGCCAATAGGACCGAGCCCATCAGCTTTTGATACAAGTAAGAGTTGAATAGAAATTTTTAATACAAAAAGTGAAACTTCTGCTTATGCTTATCTCTCCAAAATATTTTCTGCTAACTTTTTTCCACGGCTTCGCTCGCATTACAGTAGCCTATAACCGTCTCCAGGATCCTATTTGTTGTGGAATTGTTCGAAAGAGTCACCGCAGCCCTGCAACGCAAAGGGCATTAGGAGGATCACGGGTGCGTTTTAGTCAACAAGAGCCTGACACCCCCTTTTACTTCGCCCAGAGTGTCCCAAGGAGAAGTCATTAGACGATGTCCCAATAAAAAACTTTTTACAACAAATAAAACCGACTTCTAAACAAAAAAACCAAAAAGTATAAAATAACTTTAATTTCGGAACTCGGTGTTTTTGGTTGCTTTTTTGTTGTTGAACACACCGACTTCCGAAATTAAAGTTATTTTATACTTTTTGTTTAGAAGTCGGTTTTATTTTTTGTAAAAAGTTTTTTTATTTTTAACTTTTTAGTGGTTCACTCCCAGCTAAACATACCCATCATAGCGTACGTGGTATAAATTGGTGTAAACAATAAACAAACATGCGATTTCAGCTATCCCGACAGATTTGCTATCATTTATTGAAATTAACAAAAAAACCGCTCGTTCGATTTCGATAAAATTTTCATGGGACTATTTGGGAAGTATACCCTTTCCAACAAAAAAATAATTTTTCAAATCGGTTAGCAAGCGACGGAGTTATGCGCGAACAAACATTAAAAAAAATACAAACATCCGAATTGAGAACCTCCTCCTTTTTTAGAAGTCGGTTAAAAAAGGGTCTATCTCTGTAATAAAATTCATCAAAAAAAAAAATTGGGATTAGTGTTAAGTATAGGTCCATAGCATATTTTTATCATTTCACGGTTTGAGTACAATCACCAGTTGGCAGAGCATTTGATACTAGAACAATATTTTTTTCTTTTTTGTTAGGACCATAAAAGGTAGCAGTTATATGCAGTATGATTGTAACTGGAACATTTAATTTTTTATTTCGCACTAAAAGTCTAACTGTTCATCTGTCATTATATAGAAAAACATAAATTTTTAATCTTTAATTTCACAGTAAATCCTACTGATACTAACATTGTATTTTATCTACTACAGTTCGAAAAAATTACGATGTAATTCATCATTACGAAATTTTATTTGAAATAACGGTTTAGAGCGTGACGTTTAGAATGTTGCCCTATTTAACGATTCAAAACGTCAACGGACAATAGTGTTGCCAGTTTTATGTGCTGTAAATCAAAACCAACATAAATTTAGTTTCGACTCGTCATTTATATACGTTTTATGATGAGAAAACGTTTAGGATTGTACTTTTTATGAGTTTTATTGGCTTTTAAAAGGATGTAAGTGAATGTGTTCGCGTTTTAGTGTGTTACAATAGTAATACTCCATTATTTTAAAACGTATCCAGGCTTTTCCTAAGGACCTTTGTTTCCGTGCCTGCGGATGACGAGTTATGGGTGGCTCGCCGTCCGATAGCAACCTGGCCCGGGTCGACGGCGCGTCTTGTTCCACGCGCTCCTCAAAGAGCTGTCAGCAAAGAAGACGAGAGCCCATAAGGTCAGTGCCTACTAGGGTTGCGGAATTTGTTCGAAAGAGTGACCGCAGCCCTGGAACGCAAAGGGCACTGGAACGGGTGGGTTTTATTTAGTAAGAGTCTGACACTCCCTTACGCTCCGCCTAGAGCGGGAGAAGTCATATGATGATTTCCCATCCAGAAAAAAAGACCCTATGTTTCAGGTATATATTTTTCTCTAATTGCAGTGAATTACATCTATAAAAAACTTACGTCTTTAAAAACCTTACTTTTCATACCTTATTTGACGGGCCTGTTGGTCTAGTGGTTAGCGGCCCTGACTGCTAAGCCGGAGGTCGTGGGTTCAATTCCCACCCAGGACAAACTTTGAGTGAAGAGCATGATTGTTTGTTCTGTGTCTGGGTGTGATTTATCTATAGTATGTATGTATTTATAAATTATATAAGTATGTATATCAGTTGTCTGGTTACCATAACACAAGCTCTGCTTAGCTAGGGATCAGATAGCCGTGTGTGAGTTGTCCCAAGATATTAGATATTGAAAATCTTCGATTGACATGCAAAAGAAACCGAGGCAAAAATACCACATTTATTTAGCAAAGAATTTTGTTAGCAAGAAGATTATTTAAAGGTTCAATAATATTTCAAGTTGGTCAGATAGCACCTTTGGTGAATCGGGAGATAGTTGACATAGGAGCGCGTACGCTGTATGGCATTTCATATAAATTTTCAAGTCACTATTTGGCGAAATGACTGAACCGATTTTAATGAAACTTCACACATATAAGCAGGATACATAGGTGTAGGCGCTCTTAAAGCGTGGATAGACTAATTGGCAAAAATAATCATCAGTACGTGTTTCAGTCTTCCAGTTACTTTTTGTGACTGTTCGTTTTGTCCAGGATATTTGTGCAAAGGACATAAAAATAGATCAGTGGTGGCCGAATGGTAAATGTATATAGGTCGCGGGTTCAAACTCAGCCAGGCGCATTACTTTGTGTAATAACGGTGAAGGAAAACATCGTGAGGAAACCGGCATGTCCTAGAACCAAAAATTCGAAGATCATTCACTAATCCGAATTGGGCCCACACCGTGGATTACGGCCCTGTGTCCCAGCAGTGGGAACATTAAAAACCTGATTATGCTTATGCTTATGCTTGCTTAAAGCCCACTGGCGTAAACCAGAGTTATCTTTAAATTCAGACTTAGTTACTAATCAGTGGTTATATAACAAATATTTCATACTTAAGGGCGCATATTCCGAACGGCATTTCATACAAATTTTCAAGTCGTTATTTTCCGAAATGACTAAACCGATTTTAATGAAACTTTACACACGTAAGCAGAATACATAGGTCTAAAAAGTTAATTGAAAACATTTTCGATAAATAGTGTTACAGTTAAATTAGACCCATTTTAAATGTTCCATACAAACATAAATTTCCAGTTATCTTTTTTAAAATAAGACATTTCGAAAATGTGTTTAACTAACTTTTTAGACCTATGTAACCTGCTTATATGTCTGAAGTTTCACTAAAATCGGTTCAGTCATTTCGGAAAATAACGACTTGAAAATTTGTATGAAATGCCGTTCGGAATATGCGCCCTTAATGGCCCCGGATTAGGACTAAGTCTTAGATAAAAGTAAACTTTGGTTCAGTAGGTTTGGTGTGTTTGTATGTTTATTTTAATTTGATTTGTATGTATACATAGATAATAATAAGTTTAAGTTAAGTTCATTAAGTCTAATTTAAGTTTCCTTCTCTGTCTCTTTACAGACTGTGTTCACGTTTCTTATCCCACTCTTCTGTAACAGGTTTGTTGGATAAAATAAGCAGTACCCGAGTGTGATTTTGCACAAAATTTTCTTTTTTAAGTATCTTGTGTATACAAAAATAAATAAGGCTTAAATGAGAAGAATGTATTTTAATGTCAGAATTAAAATACATTCTTGTATTCGTAGTTATTTTTATGCACAAAAGTAAATTAATTAATCCTATCACCGAGAAATCAACCCATTAGTAAGCGTATAAAATAAACCTTCAATACCTGTCTCGTCTAAATATTGTCAGTTAAAATCGATATGATTCTCATTAGCTCAGTTCGTTGGCTGGCTGTAAAACAAAGCTCACATCGGATATTACGAAACATTTAAATAGTTTACAAATGAGTTCAAATATAGGTACTTAATGTTTGCTGAAGATAACTGGGGAGTGTGGGTCAGGTTTAAAGCTGAAGCGAGTTTAAGTCAATATGATTTATTATGTTTTAATAGCTTAAGTACCAGCGTGCACAATTATAGATAACAATTTATTTATTGTTTAATATTTGAAGCTTCTGCTGGGTAAACTAATTTTTTTTAGTTGCAATATTTCATACACTATTTATTAGGCTTAATTTACAACGATTTTACGCGAAAAAATATGTAACACTAAAGGACGCTGAAATGTTTTTTTTTTTAATCATTTGCAAAATGGTTATTTGCTTAAAATATAAACCTAAAGAAGTTTGCAGCGGAATATATAAAATGAAGTTTTACTAATGTTGTAATTTATAAGTCGTATAAAGTCGCCTTAATATCTGGCTTTATTATAGATGTGACAATGCGCAATGACATTTTTACTGAAACAATAGTAACATTTTCTCTACATGGAAATAATCATTTATGACATTACTGTCGGTCGATTTTATTTAAACTGATATAAAATAAATCCACCTCTCATAATCTCAATCCGCTTATAACTTAAACCACCAAATCAACAGAGATAAAAAACATGAGCCAACTCGAATTTTAATAATAACTCCTTTGTACAAGTTTTTTTTTTTTTTTTTTTTTTGAATGGACTACTCGCAGTTCAGCACATTAAGGCTGGTTACTGCTCAACCGGGCAATCCCGTGGTTGCCTTAGATTCTAAGGCCCCCAGCCGGGGCTTAAAACTACTTAAAACTAAATGGCCGCTCGCTAAGGGCATCCCCTGTGGGACACGGGCCTCGGCTTAGCGGGGTCATTGAGGAGGGGCAGCAAGGGACAGGCTGGGTCTGATTGATATTATTTAGGGGATTTAACGCTAATGGCTCAGCAGCGCGGGCTGGCTCGTTAGGCAAAAGTCGGGGAGGGTTTTGACGGGGGCGTCGCGATGGACCTCGTCGGCGAGGTCGGAATACGGAACGCGTTCTGGGTTTGTTTTTCCTAAGAGTGCTGGTTTCCCTACTACTCTCTTGGGTCAGGGTGATGGGGTCATCGGGCTCGACAAGGGTGTGCCGCGGTCGGCGGATCTTGCTGATCTGGGAGGGGGTGTATCGGGTGGCCGACGCGATAAGGGGGTTTTGGTGCTTTTCAGCGGACTCTATGAAACGCTTGGAAATACGTTTCATGAATTGTTTGATGGTGGGGATACGGAGGTCGACATGGAGACGCTCATTTCTAACGTACCACGGGGCTCCCGTAGCCTTTCGGAGAAAACGGTTTTGGATGACCTGCAACCTATGGATTTGGCGGGGCTTAGCGTGTGCGAAGGCTACACACGCGTAAGTCATTATTGGACGTATGCACGTGGTGAAAATGCGTAGTTTGCCTTTCAGGGATAACTTGCTGCGTGCGTTCAGCATGTAATGAAGCCTACTGAGAGCAAATGCGGCACGATTGCGCACCGTCTTAATGTGCTCTCTGAAGGTAAGCTTTCGATCGAGGATCACGCCTAGATATTTAGCTTTCTCAACCCAGGGGATCGGCTTGCCAAATAACGTGATCGGACTGGGACGGGGGGGGAAGAGACGAGTCTTGGGCTTGTAAAACAAGATCGCCTGACTCTTCTCTGGGTTGACTTCCACTCTCCATTTCCGGAACCAAGCGCCTAGTGCGTTTGCGGATCTCTGGAGGTGGCCGGCTATTGCCTTCTCGCTATTGCCGGAGCAATATATCGCCGTGTCGTCAGCGAACAGAGCTAGCTGTGTCTTAGAGCTAGTGGGAATATCGCTAGTAAATAGCGAGAACACTAGGGGGGAGAGAACACCGCCTTGGGGTACTCCGGCGCGAATGGGATGTGGGGACGAAAGTGCACCTTCGATTCGGTACTGAAAGGTGCGGTTCGACAGATAATCTCGTAAGATGAGCACGAGGCGATCCGGCACACCGAGCTGGTATAGCTTGTATATCAGCCCGTTGTGCCAGACCTTGTCGAAAGCTTTCGCTATATCGAAGAACAGGGCTCCCGTAACGAGACCGCGCTGGTATTTGGCGCTGATATGTTCAACGATACGGTAGACCTGTTGGACGCAAGAGTGGTTTGATCTAAAACCAAACTGCTCATTGGGGAGGAGGCTCTTGGCTTCGACAAAATCCTTGAGACGCTTATGAATAAGCCTCTCGTAGATCTTACCTAGGACTTTGAGCAGACTGATGGGACGATAACTGGACGGGGAGGACTTGGGTTTTCCAGGTTTGGGGATACCGATGACGGTAGCCTCTTTCCACGTCTGTGGGAACATGTTGTTGGACAGAGCGCCATTGAAGATGGCGGTCATTAACATGATCAGAGTAGCCGGGAAGAGACGAACCACTTTGTTGGTGATTCCATCGGAGCCCGGGGCTTTTCTGGGTTTGAGACGGCCGATGATCTCCTTCACCTCATCAGGTGTGACGGGGGGGAGGGGATCATCGGGGTCCTCTACTGGTGGGAGGGAGGCTCTACGTTCGACTTCGGCATTCACCATATCGAGATGAGCCTTGTCTACTGGGGGAGCATTGGGACTCTAGACTGTCGGCCAGGCATTCGGCTTTGTCCTCGTCATCGAAGGCGACGGTGTTGTCGGGACGCGTGAGCGGAGGCATCGAGGCAACCTCAGAGGCGCGTAGTTTCCTCTGAAGTTCCCAGAATGCCTGATGGGTAGGTTCGAGGTCGCCCAGCAACTTATCCCAGCGACTTTCACGCAGTTCAGCGATGCTGTTACTTACTTTACGCTGTAAGTAGCGCATGTGAACCTTGTTGGCTTCGCAGGGAAAGGCGCTGTAGGCACGGACAGCCGCGTTCTTTTCAGTCACGAGCTCACGTACCTCGTCCGGGAGTTTCCAGTGGTGATCACTCACCACCGGAGACTCCTTAGAACATTCGTTCAGGACAGATTGCACGTGATCCGTGAGTGAATTGATCGCGGCTGTCGTGTCTGCGACAGACTCGATTAGGTCGGGGATCTGGTCGAGATGGGGTGACGTGGTAGCCTTCAGCTTTTCGCTTACTTGGCGCCAGTCAGTGGTCATTCGGGTGGGAGGAGTCTGGGTAGGGTCCATCGGCCCTGATCTAGGAGCAAGCTCCAGGATCACGGGTCTATGGTCCGAGTTTAACTCGTCATGCGTCTCCACAGAATGTAACCGAAGGTTGACATTTTTGAGGAGGGCGATGTCAAGTACATCGGGGGAGTGGGAAGGTGAGTGCGGGTAGTGGGTGGGATGCATTGGAGCGATGACATCGAAATTCAGGACGCTGCACAGTTCGAACACTACCTTGCCTCTCGGGTTGGTCGTGTGACTGTTCCAGGAAGGATGTTTGGCGTTGAGGTCCCCCGCCAGTATGACGGAGTCGCTCAGGCCAAGAAGTTTAGTCAGATCATCTTTCATAGCGGGAGTGTCCACGGAGTTGTTGGGTGGGACATAGGCTGAGATGATCGTGACGGGTTGGTGTCCTGTCATACCTAGCCGACAGACTGAGACCTCAAACTTTTCAAGGGAGGGAGGGTCCATAGGAATGCAGTATAGGGACGATTTATAGTAAATAAGGGTACCTCCTAAGTGGCAGCGGGTCCTATCATTGCGAACCATGCGATAGTTGGCAATTTTGGGGTCCCGATGGGTAGGCTTTAGGAAGGTCTCTTGTATTAATAAGATGTCTAGGTGATGGTCGCGGAGGAACAAGGCGATCTCATCACGTTGGGCTCTAAGGCCATTGGCATTGAAAAACCCTATCCGGAGGGCTGTCGGTTTGAACCTACACGTTACTCGGGACTTATCCATTATGGGTGGGTAAGGGTTGTGTAGATTTGGACGTGGTGAACTACGTCACCGAACTCGCGGAAAACTGCTGAGTGGTCACCTCTGCAGTTTTGAAGCGCCTCGGCCATGGCTAGGGCGCGGGGGGAGTAAAAAGCTTGGTATGTGACCAAAATGATGTTTTTGGACACATCACCAGCTGGAATAGTGGCGGCTTGCGCTGAGGCAGGGGCAGGGGCTGGGGCTGTGGCCCGGGTTGCCTCTGTCAAGGGGGGGCGTGGGAGCGCTACGTCCATGAGGGCCGGGATGGTTTTGGTGGGCTGGGTGGTAGGGGTGGCCTTAGGGGCCTCTGTGGTTTTGGGGGCAGGAGCGCTGGTCCTCAAGGCCGGAAAGTGGGCCTGGTGATTAAGAGCGCTCCATGGGCTGGGGCGTTGTGGACTGAGGGCTATGGTAGTTTTTCCTACCAGTTGAGGACATTCCCTCTGCTGGCGATCGCTTGCGCGCTTGGCTAGCTTGGGGGCGGTGGGTTTGGGCGCTTTTGGGCAGCCACGGTAGTTGGCCGTGTGGCCAGACTTGCCGCATAAGACGCAGCTGGGCGGCTCAGCGCACTGGGACGGGTCTTTGGGGCGAGTGCAGTCTGAGGTGCCGTGGTCACCCAGGCATTTCACACATCGTGCCTTCGCAAAGCAATTCCGCTGGGAGTGGCCGTACAATTGGCAGTTGTGACACTGGCCAATGATGCCACTCCTGCGGGGCTTTTCGATGGATAGGCCCGAGAGGCCACAGATGTGGGAGATGTTAAATATGGGGTGATGACCGTCTGTCGGATCGCAGACGACCAGAATCATATTGTATGATTCTCCACCTCGGCGGTGCATTCGGTGCACCTCTGCTACGGGGATACTCTGCGACTGAAGGTCGCTGAGAATTTCAGCCGTGGGGATTTCGCGTGGGACGTTTTTGACCACCACGCGTGTCTGACGGTCCTCGGGGAGAGTAAAAGAGTGGAAGGGGATTTTCCTGCCCGAGAGGAGTTTGTGCAACTCTCGGTAGTCCTTTGCGGTCGGGACAGTGACTTTGATGCCCAGCTGAACAGCTCGGGCATTGGTATAATTAATTTGCCTGGCCTTGCAGGCAGTGGACACCTCAGTCCATTTGGCCTTGTCGTGAATGAACACGGGTGGCGGAGGTTGGACCTTTGGGGCTGAGGTTTTGGGGACTGAGGCCTCAACCGCCATCGGGCTGGCGGATCGGCTTGCCTGCTGGGAGGACCCAGCTGCCGAGGAGGGGCGGGATTGGGGGGCTGAAGACGGGGGGGAGGGGTGGGTGGGGGCGGCCTTTTTGAGGGCCTGCTCAGAGGGTGGGGACTTCTTCTTCTTCCTCTTTCCTCCGGCTACGACCTGGAAGTCGTCTTCGGAGGAAGAGGAATCAGATGGCTCAGAGGGCGCGGCAATGTCCATTTCCTCTGGGGAGGGTGAACGGGAATCGGTGGGGCTCTGGTTCCCGGTAGCGGGTTGGGTGGTGGCGGCGCCGACTGTTGTTTTGAGGACAACAGCCGGTTTCGCGGAAGTCGTGGGGGCTGGGGCAGGGTTTTTGGTGATGGGTACCTGTTTGGGTACCCAGTTCTTAGATGCCTGCTTTTCAGTAGGCGGCGGGGAGAGAGGGCTCTCAGGGACCTGACCTTCTTGCTGCATGCGGGCAAGTTCGCTGCCAAATTTGGCAACCAGGTCCTGATCCCTGCAGAGCGCCTCTGCTATCAGATTGCCATATTTGGCAGTGAGTTCGGTGTCCTTGAGGACGGTGTCCTTGACGAACTCTAATAAATCAGCGTCCGTCATGGTGGGGGGGGGGGGGGGATTTAGTTCCTATCTAGCATCCGGGAGCAACGTTTCCGCGACTCCCAGCGCTTCCTACTTCCTAACTCCCCGGGTGGGATATCCCGGGGATGTGTACCCTCCCTGTCGGGTGTAGACAGGGAGGTGAGTGCCTAGTTTTGTGTGCCCTAAGCTTGTAAACCCACTGCCGATCTTATTGTGCAGTGGGGCCCTAGGGTCAGAAGACCGGTCCGGTGTGAAGGGGTTGAGACACCCAACCACACCGGGTGATTGCTGGAAGAGAACGGGGTTAGACAGATGGCAGCGACTAGGGAAGCCCCCAAGGCCGCGTACCAAAGCCCTTCCGATTTGACTTAGCCCTGAAGGGGCTTGGGCCGGTGTATCGGGTCAACACCCCTTGGCTTCGTTGGCACCGTGAGGTATCCCACCAAGGACCACGAAACTGTGGATTTTCCCTGAAGGGGCACTACGTTTCAACGACCTCCAAAACAGAAACAAGAAGTCGTCCACTGCCTTGAAAAAGGCGGCTTCGGATCAAAGTTGTAGTCGGCGACTACTGGTGACGTCACGACTGGAGCGTGACGAAACGAACACACACGACACTGAGCACGATAACGGGAGAGCAGCGGGGAGCGGCACGTCCGTCGCGGGCGGGCGTCGGGAGCGGAATCTTTGTACAAGTTAACAGCTTTGGAGCTTTTATGGCGACATCTATCGGCGATAATCATGTTGTAAATGATAAGGGGCCACGTTCAGGTCTTTGTTCTCCGGTTTATTGACACTTTGATGTCCGACCATGACGGTGATTCATTTGAATCATTCTAGTTGTAATGAACTTAGTTTTTTTTTTTAAATGTGGGAGAAAAATAAATACCTGAAAATCATTTCGCTGTTAGTGGAGAGTAGACCATTTTTTTAAAGGTCTAACCTGGTCTATTTGGAAATCATCAAATGACTTCTCCCGCTCTGGGCGGAGCGGAAGGGAGTGTCAGACTCTTACAGACTAAAACCCACCCGTATTCCTCCTAGTGGCCTTTGAACTTATATAATTTGTCTTTCGAACGAATTCCGCAACCCTAGCAGACACTGACCCTATGGGGCTCCGTCTTCTTTGCTGACATTTCTTAGAGGCGCGCGTGGAACACAACGCGTCGACCCAGGCCTGGTTGCTATTGGACGGTGAGCCACCCATAGCTCGCCATCGCCTACGATGGCCGGGAATCGTCCTGTGACTCCCGGCACCCGGGGCGACTTCTTCTGTTGTGACAGCTGAGGTGTGAGATTTCCCTCTCCCTCGCGCGGTCTACCCCCTCTTTCGTTAAGCAGAGCAGACCTTCATCAACCACTCCTCAAAGAAGAAAAGTTATGGCGTGCCCAACACGAAACACCATAGATTGCTGTTTAAAATATTCACACTCTCATTATAAAATATGTTACAATTTAATCTTACCACATAATTTTTATGTTATAATAAGTAATCTCATATAATAAATTTGAAGTTTTACAGTTATAATTAAGTTAGTTAATATTACCAACCTGCACTGGGCCCGCGTTGTGGATTACGGCCCATTCCCTCTCCTAGAGAGGAGGCCTGTGTCCCAGCAGTGAGAACATTAAAAGGCTGATTATGCTATTATTATGCTAGTAAATATTACATTATTTAAGCATATGCTTTAAAATTGTTAATTCATTTATGGATTAACTTTATTTCAAACATTAACTTTATACTTTTTGCTTTCCTTTTCAGGGTCTCTAATTATACATTACCTTTAAGTCATTTTTAAGATCTTCAAACATTATGGAATGCGAATAAAGATTTGAATATGAATAAGTTACGTTGTGAATCGAGTTTCGAAGTGAAGCTAATCGATAAATTACTATGCAGGCGCCGCAATCAATATTGCCTCCTCACTATAATTCGATCGTGATAGATCAATCTTGACCTTTAATTCCTTTGATTTTGCATTCCTAATCCGTTTAGTCATCCTTTCCTCAGTGAATGTCTGAATCATAGGAGTTTGACCTCTTTGCTTTTTAATTGGACCTAGTAGCAGATTTATAATCCTAATCGTACCTACCTAATATGTTTGTTTGTACAGGCTACATTTTATTGCAAAAATCCATGTTAACACGAACAAAGCCGCGGACGAAAACTAGTTATAATCTTAAGTCAGGTTATGTGCACTAAAATCGAAATAAATGAAGGAGGTCTTTGCCAAGGATTCGAATAATTCAGGTTGTGAATTGAAAATACAAAAATAAATTAATTGTCAGGTTAACATTAGGTCATGTTGCGCAAGAATGCATTATATTATAATATATCATTTTTATTTTTATTAGTGTCGAGTTGGGCTCTCAGAGCCAATGGCTAAATAATTACAGCCAAACGTATTGATCTTCAAGGTTAAGCAACGCTTGCCCAGTTACTGTTACTGACTAAACCACATCCGTGTTCCTCCTAATATGCGCTTTGCGTTCCAGGGCGGCGGTGATGCTTTCAAGTTTCTCTTTGATATGAATATACATACTTTTTAAATGAATTCTCATCGATGAGAAATGTATGGAATTTTTTAGGGCGTACTTACCTTTTTTTTCTACATAGGAAATCATCAAATGACTTCTCCCACTCTGGGTGAAGTGGAAGGGAGTGTCAGACTCTTACTGACTAAATCCCACCCGTGATTATTCCTGTGTCCTTTGCGTTCCACGGTGACTCTTTCGAACAAATTCCGCAACCCTAACAGGCACTGACCCTATGGGGCCCTGTCTTCCTTGGGCCTTTTTTAACACGACGCGCGCTCGACCCGGGTCTGGTTGCTGTCGGATGACAAGCCACGCATAGCTCGCCGTCCGCAGGCCCGCGCCTACGGTGGCCGGGAATCGTCCTGCGTTTCCCGACGCCCGGGCCGTCTTCTTCTGTTGCAGCGGCTGGGGCGTGAGGTTTCCCTCTCTCGCACGAGATCCGCCTCCTCCTTCGCTAGCATCACTGCTTCGCAGAAGAGTGCTTACTTACCTTAAAAGTTAACAAAGAGATTGTTTTTATATGTTAAACAATACATATGTATATTTTTGACACTTTTAAGGACCTCTTCAATATGTTTAATCAAGTCTAGTTTAGAATACTTCAAAAATATAATAGTTACTAACTGACTTTAAAGTACCTAATAATTTAAAAAACCAATTACTACAAACTACAATAGATCATTTAGTAACATTATGTATGATTCATAATGGTCTATTGTCTCCAGTTTTACTTGTAATTAGCATATATTATTACCCCATTAGGAAAATTACTGGTCGCTAGTGATAATAATTTTTAAGGGCGTGGACAAAATTTGTTATAGTTTTAAATTATAGTGTTCGCAAAAACTTGTGTTTATGGTTGTAATTAGTTAAGTGTAGATAGGTATGAACATCATGAAGATACATTATTTTTTACTAGCTCCTACCCGCGAGTCTGCCTGAGTTAAAGTTGAAAATGATCCCTGATCAGCTTTGGGCACAGATAATATAATACTACAGCCTTAAAATACATCGTCCGGGGAGTATGTTCCCTTGTGATATATGTAATAGGTCAAAATACGTACAGCCTTTAATACATGAATGGGTAACAAACATTCAAATTCACTATATCTAAACTTTATACTAATATTATAAAGAGGAAAGATTTGTATTTTTGTATGTAACAAATAAACTTAAAAACTACTGGACCGATTTCAAAAATTCTTTCACCATTAGAAAGTTACATTCACCCTGAGAAACATAGGTTATATTTTATCCCCATATTCCCACGGAAACGGGAACTACGCGGGTAAACCGAGGGGCACTGCTAGTACTACATAATATCATAACGAGGAAAGATTCTTCTCTTTGTTTGTGTTACCGAAAAAGCTCCGAAATTACTGCTCCGATTTTAAACATTTTTCACCAATGGAAAGCTACATAATGAGTGAGTGACATATGTATGCCCATATTCCAACGGGAACAGGAACTACGCGAGTGAACCGCGGGGCACTGCTAGTCATTAATAAATATTTATTAACATAAAGTTTGTTACTGTTTATGTAACTGAATTATTCCTGTGTAATGGTATGGTGGTGATACCGCCATATCATCTACATCGCTAGTTATGAACTAAAGATGTGACGTCACATAACTCCTGCATCGCGGTATCAGTATTTTCCGAGCGATTCGAACATTGAACATATACAACAGCCCATAATCAGCCTTTTAATGTTCCCACTGCTGGGACACAGGCATCCTCTCTAAGAGAGGGAATGGGCCGTAATCCATCACGCGGGCCCAGTGCGGGTTGGTGAATGTCACATGTCTTCGAATTTTTGGTTCTAGGACATGCTGGTTTCCTCATGATGTTTTCCTTCACCGTTTTGAGAGCAGTGGTGATGAAATGAATCAGACAAAGTAATGCGCTGGCTGAGTTTGAACCCGCGACCGTAATTCGTAAGTCGGGGCCGTTTCTACTCAGCCACTACTGCTCTATACAACAGCCCCAATATCAATAATTGGCCAGTTGCCCCCGAATCAATTCCCGTCTGGTCCTCAGAATCCTCCCTTTTTGTTGGAGGTTTGTGGGATACCGTGTGCCGCGTACATAAAGGTTCTACATAAAGAATATTCTAAATACTTTACTCGATGTCATGCAGAAATATTTATTTTGCATACCTCAAGAAAATAACATAAAAACCAACTGACTGTCGTCAGTCGGCCTATTTTCCAGATAAGAAAAATCATAAGTACGTAAATTTTCCATAATTTTTCCATGTTACACGCCCGCATCCGCATTACTTTGTCTGATTCACGCTGAACAACAGTGACCTTCATGAAACGATGACATGTAGTGACATAGTTTTTGTACATGGATTTATTTCTTTTTGCCAACGGCTTAGTCCATATGCAAGTAGGATATTATCATCGGGAATGTGTCCCCTTCTTGTTAAATCATAAAATGACTTCGGAGCGGAAGGGAGTGTCAGACAGTGGCTAAAATCCATCTGTGTTCCTCCAACTGCTCTTTGCGTTCCAGAGCCGTGGTGACTCTTTTGAACAACGGGAACGTTTCTGGGTGTGAATATCTCTTTAACATAGGCGCCACGGACAGCTTACTCTGCAGCCCCCCACGTTACCCTGGAATGTAAAGCCGTGGTTTCGAACGTGAACAAATCCACGAAATGGAGAGGTTGTTCTTTATAGCTTGTGAAGCCCCCAGGAAGTCCGTGTGCCTTTGGAGCCCCAAAGAAAGCCGACTGGCTTTCTTTGGGGCTCCAAAGGCACAATCAATCAACAAAGGACAATCAAGCACACGGTACAAAGAATGGGAATGTAAGAGCGGAATCCGGAGTTCCTGCTTAACTTTTACTACTCCTGCATATTATTCAGGCAGAATATCTAACGCTAACTTTGCTTGGGATGTCGTGTTATCCAGTTACTGGGTGGTGGATACCTCAAATTAAATGTAAAATGCCGTGCGAAACAGTGTAGGGTAAAATCAGGATACATGCTCTAGTACTATACTACTGAGGCTTCAATCCCGGTTACTAGAGAAACTAGAGTCGGGGAGCCTATGTGTGTGCCCGACTTTAATTACTCTAGTTTTATTTGTCGGAAGACTTTATAACTACCATACAGCGGACCGTGTTTTATGTCTCTGTGCGATTGCATGGGAAGGCAAAGTGCAAAAAAAAAGTTTTCGGGATAGATACCCTGTTTATCAGCGGGTCGTCTATCCTAAACGTAATTTGTATGGAAAAGACAACTATCTCATATATGGAATATACATATGTACATCCCAAAATGTAGGAGTACAGTCACGTAACAAAGTGACTTACCTAACAGACACATGATAATTTGCATGGTAAACCATTATCTATTTAAATGTCGAGTCACATATAAAATTGATAGTCAAATACAGTCATTATTGAAGACTATGGGACGCAACCCTTTTACGCTAAAAATCCACATCCAGACATGCAATTTGTTATCTTAAAAACCAGAGGTACAAAGTTCAAACTTGAATAGCAAATTCATTATAAAAGAATTGGAACCAATCGATCAATGATGGATGTATTGAAAATCGCAGGTGTGCGCATGATTCGACTTTTTTGTCGTGCGTTTGTCGATCCATTATGTCCTGACTGTAAGTATTGTCATCGTATTGATTTGAATACGTGACGTTTATTCATTGTGTGTATGGATTTTGATTTTGAACTTTATTGTAAAGTGTTAAGAGCGACCTTTGGAAAAAGTTTTGTATGGGTGGAGTAGGGTTATTGGTTAAAAATGACGTGGTGGGATCCTAATTAATTAAGCATGATTTTAAAACATTTAAGTTATCTTACAACACTATTGATTGTGCCTGGGGTTTTCTGCTATAATAAGTTTGAATTCAAGTCTCTTCGATAGCAGCTGAAGACCAGTCTATATATTGTAACTCCAAGGATCTCAGGCCTAAATGTTACTTATTATTCGAATGAATACAACAGCAATTGGGATTTAACTTTGTACTCATTTACGGCATCTGCCTTATAAGAATGTTAATTTCTTAGGGATAACCCACAATAACCATTTTTATCCTTTAGGTACTTTTTATAGCATTGCACCTGTGCGAAGCCAGGGCGGATCGCTAGTTCAAACATAATTACGAATCATGACAACAACATGACACCATACAGGACTCCTAGCAAAGTCAAAACAAAGCATTACAGCGCATCGCAGTTCTAATTAAATAGCCCGTAAGTGAGAATCATATTTCAGCAGTCGCTTCTGCAATGCTATTCTGTAAGAACTCACCCCAGTTCTCACTTCTGATTCTGCGGTGAAAACTGTATTTGGTATTCTGTAACTTGATGAAAACTACACTAGCGTCACTAAGTGAGAACATAGGTGAAGCGAACTTAACTTGACAGTCAGAATATCAAATACTTTTCACTTCAGGTGAGTTACGAAGTGTAATCGAAAATGAGATATGAATCGAATTCGCACGTGAGTTCTTACAGAATAGCACTTCTGTGCTGAAACGTTAGCTGACGAGCAAATATTACGCTTGCTTAACAATAGACTGGCTTGTACTGTCGGTAGACAAACGGTTAAGTATATAAAATAGCTTGCAATATTCGTTCTTTCAATCATCTTCCTAGCCTTGTCCCAGCTATATTGGGGTCGGCTCCCAGTCAAATCATGATGCTTACCAGACCTCCACAACCCATCAACCGGGTAACACAGTATTTCTTGGCAAGACTAGTGTCATTTCCTGGCTTCTGAAAATCCGTAATCACTGCCAAAGATCTACAAATGACAGCCGGGACCAACGACTTAACGAGCTCATTATTATAGCTTAAGCCATATATTACATAGTTTACGCCACACAATATAAATATACATAAATACAACTAGTAACAGAATCAATGCAATATGTACCTCTTTTGGGTCATTGCACTCATCATTATGAACAACCTTTACTATGGGACCAACTCCGAAATCTAACTAAAATCGGTCCACTAGTTTCGGAGTTTATTCGGTACAAAGAAACAAAACATTCTTGCCTGTATATGTTATTAGTATAGATAACAGATCACGTCACTCTTAATAATTTTCCACCTTGTGATTTTAATAGAATAGATTGGCTGTCCTTACATCTTGATTTGATAGATTTACAACTTACTCCTCCTATTTCTACACGCTGAGATTATTAAAAAAACAGCACAGCACAGTGGTGCTATTGCGTAAACATCGTACATGAAAACTTACGTGAATTATAATTCCTTCTAATACAACTGACGGACTGACAGCTTATTTCACGACCGTCAATATGGGCTGGCCTCGCATTCTATAGAAATTTCGCAGTAGTTATGCAAAGACCTTGCGTCTATATTGACGTACGACCTAAAACCCTACGTTTACAATTCACTAATGTGGGTTTCCATTTTGGTTGCCGAAAAGGTGCCTAAACATATTTTAATGAAATTATTGGAGGATCGTTACGGATTGTCAGAAGCCAGAAAATCTGACACCAGTCTTGCCAACAAGTATCGTGTTACCCAGTTAATGGGTTGTGGAGGTCTGGTAGGTGGCCGCTCCACGTAAAATACTGGTATTCAGCTGAATCCGGCTTGTCTGGGAGCCGACCCCAATTTAGTTGGGAAAAGGCTAGGCAGATGGGTGAAATTATTGGAGGAGGATTTTGGTTCTCTTCTCCTTTGACATTCTGATATGGTCGTTTTAAGGCCTTAATATTGTTTAAAAATTCATACAATGTTTGCTATCTCTCAGTACTAGTAGCATTACTAAAAACATCAATAATTAATTCGTATCTTTTCAAGTAGGAATGATGAAATAGACTCCGTTTGATTTCATCATCTGTTTTGCATCTTCGAGATGACATAAATAATACTGTTACTAAAACGATTAACTAATTATAGTATAACACGTTTACGGAAACGTCATTTTTAATTTTAGTTTATTAAAGTTGATTTTCCCCAATGTGAAACAATGAACTTCGATTAGTAGAAATATCCAACAGGAAAACAACAACCGAACTGCATTTTTGTTATATACCGTTCCACAGCTCTTTTTAGGTCGGTTTGCTAATAATCTAGAAAAATAAAGTATATTATGTCTAGTAAACATTTAAATTTTGCCCACTGTGACACAATAAAGCAGGTACGTCATTTTCAACTTTAAGGAACAAGGATTCTCCAATGAACTTATTTTATGATTACCTAGTAACATAATTATCCAACAGGAAAACAACAAAAGAACTGTATTTTCGGTTTATTTAACCTTTCGTAACTCTATTTTTAGATCGCCTAAAATTAACAATTTCACTATTAGCTAAAACACAAAAAAAAACTTTACACATCAGGACACACTAAAATGAAAAAAATGACACGTATTTATTTTGTCCGCGGTACACTGCGACTCAATATAACTGGTATCAGTCACCTCGAGTTTGGCTGCAATATTCATTAAGCGTGGCTTACTGCTGGCTATTAATTCACCAACACTGATGCACGCCATTGTACTAAGGTGTGCTGCACTGTTGTTTGTTTTCAGGGCTGCTAACTGTGGGACGGCTATTTTTTTTTTTTTCATTTTATTTTAGTTACTTTCTGATTATTTATCAGATTCAATTTCCAGGTTATTTTTTAATATGACTTACACTATTTGTCTTTAACTTTTCAGGTTATAAAAATCAACACTGAACAATAATTGAATCGCAAATCAGAACAAAAATATAACATTCAATATACGAAGAAAACTAAAGTTATAAAGAACTTTTCATCTAGCTACAACGCGGGCTTAGCTTAAATGCAATAGCGAGTTCGTTTGTTTATTCCGCATAAAAGCCTAAATCGCCGAGCCGATTTTGATATAGATATAGATGTGGCCCTGGAGACAGTGAGGAGCTCGTGGCTAAATTATAACAGCCGCACGGGTCGATCTTCTAGGTTAAGCAACGCTTGCCGAGGTTGGTCTGTGGATGGGTGACCATCTTAACATAACGAGACTTCTCCGTGCCTCGGAAAGCACGTTAAGCCATTGGTTCCGGCTGTCATTTGGAGATCTTTGGCAGTCGTTAGGGATTGTCAGAAGCCAGAAAATCTGACACCAGTCTTGCCAAGAAGTACCGTGTTCCCCAGTTAATGGGTTGTGGAGGCCTGGTAGGCAGCCGCTTCACGCAAAATACTGGTATTCAACTGAATCCGGCTTGACTGGGAGCCAACCCTAATGTAGTTGGGAAAAGGCTAGGCAGATAATGTGGCCCTGGATACAGTAATGGCTACTTAAACATGACAGACGAAAAGCTATTCATAAATAAGACACACATAATGTAAAAAAGTATTTCCTGTTCACACAACGCAGGTAAACGCCAAAAGATACACTTGACAGCAAAATGTAACACGGCGTAAAATGAAATCGATACAAAATATCTCGTATGCGTATGATTCATCTGACATTCTGATCTTGACCTACTTATACGAGTTTTACAATACAAACAGTATTGCAAACTGACTCAGAACGGAAATATGCAACGATATAGTTTGTCAAAAGATTTGATGTTGAATGTGTGAAATTGTTACAAATATGTAAGTCTCTTAATAGATTACTCATGCTGGTGCATTAATTGAGGTTATTGTGTTATTTACACAGGGTTTAATAAATGATTTTTTTGAAGATCATTTTACATATGGTAGGTAGATAGGTATGCTGTTTATGAGACCAATTGGGTATTTTACTAGTTATAAAAATCATAATTTTATTTTGTCCGTCCGTTGGATTTTGAAAAACTATTGAACACGTATTCTTTTTTAATTTCAAGTCGTAAAAAAAATTAAAGAGTGGGGGCTGGTGACGTCACGTTGCTGGTAAAAATTGCAGCACTTAGTGACGTCACGAGATTTTTCAACGCACTGTATCGTCTTCGTTTTTTTCTTTACGTGAAAAAAGTTTTAAAATATTTTGGAAATCTATTGGACAGACTAATTAGATTATTTCAGTAAAATATCCTATTTTAAACTTAAAGATATACCTCTAATGGTTTTAGCAACTAACCAACCAACCAATAGTTTTCATAGATGTTATACTTTTGAGCAAAAAAAAACAACCATAAAAAAGGTATTTTTGTGTACTGTTGCTTTTGGACAACCATAAATATAAAATGATCGGTATTAATGATCTCAAATAATAAAGATGAAACAAAAAAATATATATATTATTCCCCAGACAATATTATTTTAATTTCCGCACCAACCATACCGTTGAACTCGACAAAGTTCACCAGCTATTGTCCAACCACGCCAATGATTAATAGCATCTATGAAGCCTCGGTAATTACCGCGAACAATTGTATCGCGTGAAAAACTATATGAAACCAGCGCTGTAGCTGAAAACTTTCATTAAATTAACACGTCACCGGCATGGAATGGCTTTTAGATGGATTCTGTTTTCGTTTCGACATATAATTTTTATTAAAAGCTGTTCTTAGAACAGCGTTTCAAAGTTGCGTCATCCTAGTTCCTACAACTCTTACTCTATTTCAACACATTATTATACCTATATTTATAAAAATAGGATAAGCTAGAAAAAACATACGTATACATTAATAAGTAAGACTAGAAAAGAAGCGAAAAAGTCACAGAACATTGAAAAATTAATCCCGATCGCTGCTATATGAATATAGCTCTTGTTCCGTACAAGAACCCAGCATCTTACTAATATTATAAACGCGAAAGTTTGTAAGTATGGACGTTTGTTACTCTTTCACGCTAAAACTACTGAATTGATCTTTATGAAATTTGGCACAGATATAGATCATAGTCTGGCATAACACATAGGATAGGTCTTTTTATCCCGGGATTATGTTCCCTTGGGATAGTTTAAGACATTCACGCTGGCAAAAGCCGAGGGCAGCAATTAGTTGTTTTCATAATCTATTTATATATATTCTAACATTGGAATCCTTGTATAAAGTTAGTCAACTAACGAAACTTCAACGAATGAATCAATTTGAATGGAACTTTTGACCACTCGGTCACAGACGGAAACTATAAATTGAATAAGGACAGGAGTATACTTTTTTCTGTTTTATTTCAGTGTCTAGAACATCGCTGAATAAAATATTTGACTTTCACGCAGGCTGAATCGCTGACAGGACAAGAGCGAATTAATTTTATCTCACTACGCCTACAAGACCTGCCATAAGTAATACAAGGCTCTTTAATACCTTTGTTTAATTTTTTGCATAAATCCAACTGTCGTTTTGTTAAAATAATATCTTTCTTTCTCCCGTCACTTTTTGTAAAACAGTTTTTTCTTCTAACTACATATATCCCCATTACCATCAAGTTACGGTAACAAGTTTCTTCAGCTATTTACATAAACTAATCCACTCATTCATACTCATCCGTTAGGGGTCCTAACTTACCATCATTCGACTCGTGATATACAAATATCCCAAACCTGTATCCTAGATCATTTGGGAAACCAAAACGAACAAAATTCACACACTTGTCTTCATTTGAATACGTCGATACTTCAAAATTTGCATACACATGTTCGTTAACACCTTGCAAACTCCCAAATTGCTGAAGTATTCAAACAAATATACTCACACGGTCAATTAGATATTCTTCCATGGGTAAAGAATTACATTATTCTAATGTACCGACATTTGTTATAAACGAATTATTTAAATTGCAACCGATGTGAGAGAATGCAAGGGACGGATGCAAATTTGCGAATCCTACAATCTCAGTTGATCAGGAACTAAATGAGGATTTTATACAAAAATGCAAGAACAAAATCCCTTATGCTTGAGAGCGCTTGAAATTTTTGTCTCCTTTTCGGGAATTTTGTGCGGTGCTACAAAAGAATTGAAGGAATATCTTGGAAGTATAATTTCACGTTCAGCTTCTGAATATTTTAATTGGAAATAATTTTAAAATTGTTTTGTTAGATATGATAAGTAATCTTGCTTGAATGGAAACAGTAAATTATGAAAATAGGACAAAAGTAACGTGAACAAATGAATTAAGAATTAATGCAGACCTAGACCCCAGAACGGCGTAATATTAGCATTGTGAATTAGACCCAGTTTATAAATCAATGGGTCAATGAATGCATCACGTGCCACAAGCGTATATTAGTCTGACTATCACAATGCCTAATGACTTTATGTAAACTTGGTCAAATTTAAGGATGATATTGGGTAGCGGATATAGATAACGGGAACAACCGCGAAAAAGAAACCGCAGATTCCGACTAAAAACTTCAAATAAATCACTTTTGAAGCTGTTTGATGCAGTTCGTCGGTGTCATTGAATTTGTGATTGAACTAAAGTAACAACAAAACAGCAACATTATCATATCTATCCAAACAAACAAAAGTATCATAACCAAAGCACAAGACTCGTCAATCAAATACTACAAAAACATCTCATTCACAGTTTACTATGTAAACAAGAATGATCAAGTGTACAGTCACACAAAGAAACAAATCCTAACAAATCAGATAAAGAAATGTACAAGAATAATATTATAATAATTTGAATACATTTCATGGTCAATTTGATAAGTAACCACATTGAAAATAAAGTAGATGCAATCCATTTTGCTATATTGATATTTGATTCAAATCATACTAGGGGAGAAAGAGACAAGAAACTTTACAACAAAAGACGAAAGGGGATAGATAGAGAAAGAAGATATTTAAATTGTCAACGCAGACAGGTAAAAAGGGATGAACATAAATGTGGTGATGGCGAAGAGTGATGGAATGACACAACTTTATGTAGATGAGAAATAAGTGTTAATGATGTAAAGTCATTTGTTATAGCCAATATTGAACATGAGAATGGACAAGTGACTTTTTTCCCATACATGAATATTTTGTTTGTTTCTAGTATTGTCATTTTTTTTTATAGTTTCCAAAATGCTACAAAGTTATGTCGTTAAGTCATTGGCAGGCTTGTCTTAAGGCGGTTAGGGGCATAATCTTTATTAACAGGTCGGTATTAAAATGTGTTTGCTAGTAAGTGCATGAGTAAAGTTATTTTTTGGAATCAGTATTTATGGTATACAGATCAATGAGAAAAAAATTGTGAAGAGAGTTTTGATCATGAAGCTTCAAGACTAAGAAAAACCAAAGAACCGATAGATGTACAATATGAAAGATAAATGGATGAAATACTAACTCATAATAAATTGAGATAAACACATGAGAATGATGATAATTTTCAATATTCATGATAGAGGCCTACCATTATTTTTAATGAAGCATAAACTATAAAGTCAAGTACTATTTTAGTTAAATCTCGTTGCACCTAGAAACAATATGTCTAATCTTATTTAGATACGCAAATGAAAAATTATAATAACATAACAAGATTTCTAGATCAAGGCCCTAACACGACATTGACACATTTGTATAGAAGGTAACAACGGTACAAATAGATATAGGTCGTTTATCGAATATTTATAAATAACGTGATTTTGCACGAGTAGCCTTGTAATGGATTATGAAACGCATAGGGGAAACGAGAATGAAAACATAGTAGAAAATCTATCTATTAACCTTAACTGGCTATTATTTATGTACAAGACTATACTGATATATGCTATAAGCGAGATATCGCTGGTTAGATCTGCCGCATATGGTAGGAAAAATGGGGAAAAAGAAACATTGAAAGGGTTCCATTAAATGCCAAAGGACATCCCGGCAGCCCAAGGTGAAGATGACGGCACGAGCTCGATTTCTACCGAAAGGACTCACCTGATGACAAAAAGCCTGAGCAAAGGACAGAGTTCTGTGGAAAAAAGAGGCGGAGGCCATTGCCCAGCAGTGAGACAAAATAGGCTTAATGGGGACTAAGCAATGGAAACAAAAAGCTATTGAACACTTTTAGTACATTCAGTAATTGTTAATATTTTGTATTTATTTCAGAGAATCTCCATAGCTACAAAAAACCCAAGTGTCTCTTCATGTGACCAGATAGCTGGCCTTTTTCATGGGCAGTTTTCCTGTTGACAGCGATGTGGTAGATGTTTTCGATGCCCTGTGAGTTTTTCCTTGATATGTATCTGTAAATAAAAATATTATAATCTCTTAGAGTGTAAAATAATTGTAACTAAAAATATTAGCATCAATACATAAAGAACAGTAAAAACGTACAGGAATGTCTTTCAGAATACTGGTGCTGATGTTGCTTAAACGATGCAGCGAGGACTTTGCGTTCGTGTGCATGATGGGAATTTAAAGCTATCTCTACGCGTTTCGGCGAATATCCATGGCACGCTTCACCTCTACGGCATTCAACAACATTCAGCATCATATTGATGCTGCGAAGCTATTATTTGGCATGAATATATTTTTAATCACACCAACAACGTTGTAGAATAAAATTTGTTCTGATTTTTTTTAAGGTACCTCTCATGCTGATAAAATGGGATGCCCGTTGAGGAAGATGCCGATGGATAGGCTTTTAAAAAAAATTGGCTTTGGTTAAAATCATTTCTATTCAGAGTATCCGTTTCTGAAATATTAAGCTTTAAAATGGTATTTGTCATGTATCCTCCCCCTATACCGACCAAACCGTTGTTTTTGGCTTTGTGAAAAGTAATTAAGATGTTATTATATACGACAAACTTAACAGGAAAGCTATCACTGGTAACTTGGTTGGTTTATGAAGGTTCGCATTATTCCTGAAATAAGTCAGATTCCAATTTAGGGTAACTATATGAAAGCATTTTTTAAGCATCATAGTTGAAACTACCATCTAAATAAATAAGCGCAAAAACATTTATCTAAAACAAAGCACTTCAAAACAATTTACAACACCGACAGTAAACAACAGCAAGAACTGGACTTTTGAGACAAAAATAAAAATATACAAGTACATATTATGCTCGCAAGAAAACGTCTCACCGGAACTTCGAACATTCTGCAGCGATGGTTTGTTCCTTTTGCTGCTTGACAGTGTAGCGGACCTTTTTGCATTATTTTTTTCGAAATGAGAATCCAAGACCGTTGGCTTAAAGAAATGGTAAGATGGCGTATGTGACGCCATTTTGAAGAAATGTGTTCTTGGTAATTGGTGATTGTACCTAAATCATGGCTTACTAAAAAGAAATGTTGAGGAGGAAATAAAACTGCCGTGAGAAACATATTCTTATACCGGTGCCTGCAATGCAATGGAAGGATCACGTGTGGGTTTTAGTCAGTAAGAGTCTGACACTACCTTGCGCTCCACCCAGAGCGAAAGAAGTCATTAAATTACTTCCGATCCAGAAAAAAAGGATTTTCCTAGTTTTTCGTTCATCGTGTAATCTCATGAAATAGACAAATATTCTATTCTATCAACAGTATTAGGGTATCAGGATAATTGCCTTGGTCTTGCGAACAATACTGCAACATAATATACGTACACATTTATACGAGTATTCTCAAAGCTTAGCTGAAATCTGGTTTCTCATAATAAGACTTGTGAGCTCATTGTCTATCATATGGAGCAAGACAGCTTTACATAAGTACCTGTTTGAAACACATTTTCTGGAGAAAATGAGAATTTTCTCGGTAGACAATGCAAGGCAATGGCTGTAATATTGTGGCCTCTATCACATTCAAGGAAATCGTTGTTTTGTATTCTTATAAGATTCATTTATTCTGATATGATTATGATTTATTCCTGGTTAAAGGCCATCTCATCTTTCAATAGCAACAATATGTTATTAGGTGCTGGTTAAATCCAAAGACACTCGATTGGCTGAACTAAGAGGGTTGATGTTTTATTTCATTTTGAGGGGTTAGCAGCCCTTCCATAGAGATTTGTTTGACCTTGGCGTTATTTAAGATTCGATAAAGACTGCAATTGTAATTAGCTCTGTGACGAGATTGGCCGTCGGAGAGCCAATGTGACGCTGGGTCACAAGATGTGAGGTTCTCCCACCTCCCAACTCGTCTACAGTGTGTAGGATGGTATTATTGTAATAATAAAACTTGATTTGGTGACTTGCTTGTTTATTTTTATAATAAGTAAAGAGAAAAACCCGGGTTTCTAATACTGTTACATGTTCTTAAACTGGTAAGGGTAACTATTATATTTTCACTATAGAGCGGTTAACAACTCTTTAAATAAGCCTTTGTTATTGTATCTTTCATATTTGGACTTAAACCAAATACCTTATTCTCTTATGTACCCTAAACAAGTACTTACTTCTCTAATGAGATTAAATAATTTTTTGGTTAGTAAACTTGTAAATATTTAGGACACTTAACACATACCCAGCGTCACATTGGCTCTCCGACGGCCAATCTCGTCACATTGGCTCTCCGGCGAATCGTACTTGGCGAAGAGGTTCCCGTCACATTTGCTCTCCAGCAGGAACAACCCCGAGACGAGGTTGTGGATGACTAGCGGAAGGCGCCGTGACGGAGCTTCCCTGGACGAGGTTCAGCGCGCTAGCAACGAGTAGCGCGGCTGCTGCTCCATCTACAGCCACATTTGCTTCGTGGCTGCAGAGTGACCACTATTTTTCTTTGGACCAGAAAAAAGAACGAGTTCCTTATTTTGTTTTATTTTTTTTTGTGTTATATTATCTAATAATACAGTTTTATTTTGTGTCAATTTATGTAAGTATCCTTAACCATCATCTCCATTTCAGAACACTATTACTGTTCTCACAACTTTCACAAGTTTTCACAAGTTCAAAAGCAGGGTGTCCAGGTGTCTGGGCACGCCACTATTGTGGCGATAAGTCCCCTCTTTGAGGCGTGGCTGGAGAGACGTCACGGCGTCCTCACCTTCCACCTGACGCAGGTGCTCACCGGACACGGCTGTTTCGGGAGGTACCTGTGTCGGATCCAGCGGGAGGACACGTCCGGGTGTCATCACTGTGTGGATTGTCCGGAGGACACGGTGGAGCATACGGTGGAGGTCTGCCCTGCTTGGGCGGAGCACCGCCGTGTCCTCGTCGAGGCGATCGGCGGCGGCGACCTCTCGCGTCCGGCCCTGGTTCGGGCCATGGTCCGGAGCGAGGAGGCATGGGAAGCGGTCGCCTCCTTCTGCGAAGCAGTAATGCTAGCGAAGGAGGAGGCGGAGCGCGTGCGAGAGAGGGAAGCCCCTCGCTCCAGCCGCCGCAACAGAAGAAGACGCCCCGGGCGTCGGGAAACGCAGGGCGATTCCCGGCCACCGTAGGCGTGGGCCTGCGGATGGCGAGCTATGGGTAGCTCGCCGTCCGATAGCAACCAGGCCCGAGTCGACGGCGCGTCGTGTTCCACGCGCGCCTCAAAGAGCCGTCAGCAAAGAAGACGGGGCCCCATAGGGTCAGTGCCTGCTAGGGTTGCGGAATTTGTTCGAAAGAGTCACCGCAGCCCTGGAACGCAAAGGGCACAAGAAGGATCATGGGTGGGTTTTAGTCAGTAAGAGTCTGACACTCCCTTCCGCTCCGCCCAGAGCGGGAGAAGTCATTTGATGATTTCCCATCCGGAAAAAAAAAAAAGAAAAAAAAAAAAAAAAAAAAAAAAGGGTGTCCAGGTGTAAAGCATTTACGTTCTAATAATAATTTTTAATTGCATGCATTAAACTGTCTTAATTAAACAAGATCAGTGTAGAACAAACCAAGATCTTTTTCCTGTACCAGTCGAGTCTCGAACCAGTTCTCAAATTATATACTTTTTATTTTATATTTATCACTCAGTTGCTCGGGGTCAGTAATGTTTTGGTTTTTTGCCCTCGATTCGTATCGTCCGAAGAGTCACTGGTCGTAAATCTGCGAGAGTTTTAGAGACCCTTAAGAAAACCAGAATAGTATACCATGTGTCTGGCTGTTATTTACAAATCTTTGACAGTCAACAGTTCGAAAGTCTGAAAGCCAAAGTGCAACAAGGTGTGCTTGTGGCTATTGTGCTAGCTTTGTTCTGTTTCCTGCTTTTTTATTATTATTGACAGAACAGCGTCTGACCACTAAGCCACCTGATGGAAATCAATGATGTAGACGACGATTCAGCATGCTTGCCTACCTTGATAAAGAGAGAAGGGAAAATTATGTTTTTTACTCACTCCTCAGTTATTATTTTCTGAGTAATTTCGTTACGGGATCCGAGACAGTTGAATTTTTTCCCCAGTGTTTGTTGTTTCTTTTGTTTTTCTGGTGGAATGAAAAAATGTTCTGTAAAAACACACGATACGACAGCGTAACATTTTCTACTGCAAATAAAAATCAATAAAAATGGTCAATTTTCATTTATTTTATTTAAAAACTTTGAAAAATAATCCTATTTACAATTACATAAAATACCTTAGAAACCCTGACAATGAGCCCTTGAATTTTATTTTTCCCACGGTACAGTTGGAAAAAAGTTTTTTTTTTAACTATCTAATATTCCACCCGAATATTTCACTTTTAATTAATTTATTTTCTTTATACGTCCATTTTTGGGTTAGAATATTATATGAGCACCAAATTTCAACTAAATCGGTCAAATATCTACATTCCGAAAAAATCGTCGTGTCAGACCAATACACAATCAGAAAACCGAGTAATCCACAGGGTTCCGTTTTCTATACAGAAGTATGGAACCCCAGGAAATTGTTTTGATCCAAAACAATTTTATGACAAAAATACCTACAGGACCACTAAAACAATAAAGAAACGACTACCATTTTTGTCTGAGTCATCTGTGATGCAACACTAATCAGTGGGTAGGCAGAGGTGTAATAAAAACATAGCGAGCGGGGACCATCGACTTTGTTAGAGGTGATCGTGATCTTGAGATATTTTAGGATAATTTTAGAATCGATAATCTTGAGGGTTAAATAGGTCTTTTGTCACGTGAATTGGATTTGAATTTGACAGTTGGATTTGGCTGCTTTGGTCTTCTTAGAACTAACTAAGTGACACATAGATCCTATAATAACGTATTGTATAAGGGTCATGTAGATCGCTATGTCAGGGGTTCATTTCATTTTAGTCTGGCGGTTTGATTTCTTTATGTGGCCTACCCAAATTACCTTACTTTGGTATTGTTTATCAAATCGTTGAGCCTCTTAAAGGTCTAAGTTTGAGCTACACGATAACTGACAAATGCTTGCACTGTTTGGACAGGTACACACAAATCTGTGTGGTACTTTCCTCAAAAGACCACTTCAGATATCAACCTACATGGTTCTCATATGATTTGACCAGTACAAAATCTCTGAGTTTGTTTCGGTGTTTCTTTTCAGGGTAGTCAGCTAGGAAACAACGGCCTCATCTAGTTTATAACGGACAAAAAAGATTTACGTATATAAAAGTGTTTTCACAACCTTCTTACAAAATAAAAATCATTTTATATGTACGTTTACTGCTTAAAAATAACATTTTTTTTCCTCTCCAAGGTTAAGCAACGCTTGCCAAGGTCGGTCTGTGAATGGGTGAACATAACGAGCTTCCTCCGTGTAAAGGAAAGCACGTTAAACCCCTGCTTCTAGTTGTCATTTATTTTGTAGATCTTTGGCAGTCGTTACGGATTGTCATGAGCCAGAAAATCTTATTCCAGTCTTGCTAAGAAGTACCGTGTTACCCAGTTAAGGGGTTGTGGAGGTCTGGTAGGCAGCCGCACTCTTTAACGAAAGCAGGTAGAAACTCTTATCTATCTCTTTTTATAATTAGTGTGATTAATTTTAATTTATGTTGGTTTTTTTATTATTGTATTTTTTATCATTGTCATTTTATTTATTGTGATTCTTACCTAATGTGTTTTTTTTATTAATTGAATTTTGTGGTGATTTACTTATCCTATTTGAATTATTTTATTGTAACTTTTAAGTTGTCTTTGATTAATATTTTTCCTGTTTTCTGTGAATAACGCTGTTGATTACAAAATTATTAATTTATATTTCATATTTAGTATTATATATTATGCAATTGTTAGTTATTCTAAATAAAAATATTAAAATAAAAATCTCTATCTAGGTATCTTCTTGAATAAGGTTCTGTACAAAAAATTGCGTCAAAATTTACAATATCGGTAACTGAAGAGTGATGACTCAAAACAACTCATTGTTCCCTCTCAATTTACACGTAAAAATTCGCGTTACCTAACGAAGACACTGTTTAGAAAAACTAAAGCTTTCCATTAGCAACCGAAAATACACCCTATTCCAATTACAACAAAGTTCAATTTATCTTGATGTTTTGTTCGGATATAAGACGCTCTTCTGTCTGTAAACGTGTAAAGAGCACCTATGGCTCAATGGTGCAGGTGTCCTCCAAACAAAAGGGCTTAGGTTCGACCCCAGTTCGGTCGCGATGTACAGCGATTTGTAAAAAAAAATACAAAGAGGGTTATTTTGCTGTCTTTTTTGTATGAAGGGTTCCGTATTTTCGTTTATTTTTTACTGCTTGAGTATCACCTCATTTGTAAGCTTCATTTCAAATAATCGCGGTGGAAGCTTTCCAATTTTCGATTTGAATAAATTTTTTTGAAAAATAAACTTACTACACTCGTCGTTTGAAATTATCTTTTTATTATTTTTGCAACACAAATTAAAATAAGATTTAATGTCTGAATATCTTTAGATTTCATTTATGTCTGTGTTTTAAACATTTTAATTTACGAGTATCTAAATTTGTGGATACTCATACATACAATAAAATGTTCCGTAAAATGTAGCCTTATCAAAACTGGGGTTGCTGTAACCGTTCAGCTTCCCTCAGGAACGCCGATATTGAACCCTTTCCGACCAAAACTCTTCCTTCAGGAAGTTCACCAAATGATAGTCGGAACGCGCACCACGAGCGACTTGAAATTGGTGTTATGGCGCGCCTCCTACTTCTCCACCCTCAAGGTATTTGTAGAGTGATGCAAACAGGTAATGTACAGATGTGTCGTCGGTACTGCAGGACGAATCTTCATGTTAGATGCTTATATAGGGTGAAACCGGGATAGATGCCCCAGTAGTATAGGTGCCCCGATTGTGCTTACTCTAGTTTAGCGGATGAATCGCCTGCTATTTTATTTATATATCGGGAGACTGTCCAACTATCACTAAGTGGACTGTGTCTCATGTCTCTGTGTTGTTGCATGGGAAGGCAAAGTGCGATCAAAGTTTTTTCGGGATAGATGCTCTGTTTTTCAGCGGGTCGTCTATCCTAAATGTAATTCATATGGACTAGGCAACTATCCCATATATGGGATAGATGTCCCAAAACTTAGAGGTTCACGAAAATCGATAATACTCTGGAAATATCAAAGATAATGTTTTTTACTTTTCATAAATTTGTAGATAAAAACTCAAAGTAGGTACGAACCAGTGTTACAATTAAAAAAAAAAAATTGCACTGGGAGACATAAAATGATTTCAAAAAGTCATCTATCCCGATTTTACCCTATGTATAGCCTGGATGAAAAATAAATCATATGTCCTAATCTTTGGATACACGGCCTACCCGTTTGCTAAGTTTCGTTCAAATACCATCAGCCGTTAAGACGAGAACAGGTAACAAACGAACTGACTCACTTTCGCAATTTATATTATTAGTTAGAATTGTAAACGAGTCACTATTAAATCTCAAACTCATCACTATTCAATCAAATCCCTAACGACCACTCTCTCACACAACATCAATTCAAAAATAAATCCATGTTGCACTAAAAGCTAAAAAGCTAGAGGGAACCCCAAAAAAGGTTGAAAAGGCACAAAGTTGGCTCGAGCACAGCACAAAACTGTGTAGTCATTGTAATCAATCAGAGGGTAATGGTGCACCTCTAGCGTATAGTGCGGTTTTTAAGCTCTTGCCAATGATATAAACAAGAGGTATAGTATCTATGGTGTGAAATGTCAATGGTCTTCTTTTGTTTTGGCATGAGTTTTTGTTGAATAGGGATTTTTCTATGCTTTTTGTTTCATATTTATTATTTTATATATTTATCTAACATGTATTTATTGTATATAATAATTAGTACACGTAAGACTACCTGTAGTACTGTATGTCCTTTTCTCTTTAAAATCCATCCAAAGGATTCTTGAAATTATCGCTTTTAGTGATAAGGCCGCCCATTGTGTCACCCTAGGTAGTGTTTTCATCATCTATATTTTCTGTAACCTTATATGATGTACCTATATAATAAAGTGTATTCTATTGTATTCTATGATTTAATTTAGTTTGTCAGTTAGATTATTGAAAAATATTGGACACGTAGTTTTTGCTTAATCAAATCTACAAAAAAAAAAATGACGAAGAAAAAAGATCAAAGATCAAGAGTGGGGGCTTGTAACATCACGTCGTGGTAAAAATTGTAGCAAGTAGTGACGTCACACGAGTATTCAACGCACTGTATTGGCTTCGTTTTTTATTTACCTGAAAAGGAAAGAAAAAATATGTGTCGAAATTTTTTTTAGTCAATAGAGTAGCTATTAGCATTGTCTCGTATATTGTGAGTGAAACCTGTGGTTACTATGTAGTAAACACTTGTAATGGTCGAGTTTACATGATGGTTGCACTTTTTCAAGCGATAAAATTGTAACAATTACTGTTGAAAACGATCACACCTTCACAGTTGCAAGACTAGACCGTGAAAGCAATTTGAAGTTCTTAAATGAAAGTGAAAAATCACTTGTCTTTTTTTCCAACACTCGATGTACAAAAAGAAATGAGCAAACTCTTTAGACCTAGTTATCATACGAGCACGTATGCGTAACTGCATTCAATAATAAGAATATAGACATGTCTCTTAGTTCAGCCATTGGAATGTTACAAAGAAAAAGGATAATGATCATTTCTTGTTTAATTAAATGATACAAAAACATCACGCGATTTTTTTACAGCAAATCGACAGCCAAACTGCTCAAAGGTGTCCCTTATACAAAGCACATTGTTCCTTAAATCGATATACCGCGACTAAAACTGATCAATACATACACAAGGTTTATTTTTTTATTACATTTTAATCGTCCACCGTATTGCAATTTACATACATACAGACAGGTCGGCCTTAATTTGAAAATAATAACGTCTGGACAGGGTAGGTATAAAAAGGTGACCAAGCTTTGAGTAAAAAATTACGGACAGACGTTTTTGCTGTCAGTGCATTTTAAAGTAAAATATGCATAAGAAATTGTTACTCATTTGAATCGACTAGGAAACATCGTCTGTTTTGGCGATGCAAATACTACAAGTTAGTTTAGGAAACATTAATTTACGACAAGGGAACAAAAACATATCATCATACATAGGGCTTTTCCAAATTAATTAACGTTAAACATACCCACCAATTTTTTGTTCATATTCCATTCCATTTTTTGTCATATTCATTCCATTTTTTGTCATATTCCATTTTTTGTTCATATTCCACAATAATGAAATAAAGAATAATTCTTCTCACACACATACAACTGCCACCTACCAGTGGGTAAAGTAGAACGGACACAATATTCGAGATATCGATTTCGAGGTGTAGTTTTCCTAATAAAATTAAAAAAAAAAACATAATCGAGAGTAGACAGCAAAAATTGTGAACGGATATTTTAGGACAAGAAAATATTCTTCCGCTCTAGGCGGAGGCGGAAAGGAGTGTCAGACTCTTACTGACTAAAACCCACCTGTGTTCCTTCAAAATGCCCTCATTCTAAAGCCACGGTAACTCTTCAGAACAACAACTCATAGTTTGGCTTGCGGCCTAAAGAAGCGATTTGTTTGAATAATGATTCTGTCACACACGAACAAAACATTTTCTGAATATTCTAATAAAAAAAATAACAGGAAAGTCCTACCAAAACAAAACGCCAAGTTACTGCACGGACACATCACGATCGCTTTCCGATACGATGAAATACTGAGAATCCGATTGTGGTTTCAAAATGGCCGCCAAATGTTTTGCGAACTCTTTGTGTGATTATGGGAAATGATTTAGAATACACATTATGGAGGAAAATGTTATTTATTATGAATAAAAATGTAGTAAAACGATTGATTTACGAGTTAACTTGTGGTTGACGTTGAATAGAGGTGTGTCGCATTGTTATACGTATTTACTTTGTACGTACTGTTTGTCTATACTAATATTATAAAGAGGAAAGATTTGATTGTTTGTTTACATTGAATAGGCTCCGAAACTACTGAACCGATTTGAAAAATTCTTTCACTGTTGGGAAGCTACACTATCCCCTGGTGACAAAGGCTTTATTATATTCATGTGTTCCCACGGGAACGAGAATTACGTGGAATCTAAACATTTTCGCATTTCTGTGGTTCACAGCCCATATATTAAACAACTAGTTTCGAAAAACGGTTTCGACCTCGACAAAGTCCAAAATGATCCCAAAAGAAGCAAAAGTATTCTTTTTTATCTTTTCCAACGCCCAATCTATTCCTATACAAAACTTTATAAAAAGGGGTACAGCGGTTTAGTCGTAAAACCATTACAAACCGACAGATTGACGCTGTAAAATTTAATTTAGACCTTTTTTTTCTTTTCTGCGTTCGTGCAAATCGACAGAAGTAATCTCATAAAACCAGTAAAAATCGAAATCGGACATAAAATAAAAACCCATAATTGACCAGAAACTGTTTCCCAGAAATTATAAAAAACCATACAATTTTCATCACATAAGGACGTAAACGAAATCTTTCCAAACAAGTTTCCTTTTACATCTTATTTCCAATAAAAACGTTAAAAAAAAACCGAGAGAGAGATAATAACCCTTTATTATTTTGTTTATGTCGCATTACACTTTGCGAAGTGATGAAACAAACTTGTTGGCACCAAACAATGAGTACACAATAAACATAAACAATTGCTGTTTCTGCAGGCACTAAGTGTAAGAACTGGGGCCATGAAAACAGCGAGGAAAGAAGTATCTGAGAGCGAGAGTTTTCTGAATATGGGAAATGTCACTGGACCTGCTTTAGTATAGGAATGAATAATTTTAGTGTAGTTTTACTATTGTCTACAATCGTACTGCAATTATTATTTGAAGACTATATTATAAAACGTAGTACCATCGTTTGTTTAGTTTATCAAACGGTTAATTGAATTAATCCAAAACAAGATTTATAATTTTTTTTTTTAAATTTAATCCAAAACAAGATTTTTAAATTTATTTTTTTTTTATTTTTTTTTTTTTAATATAGAATCTATTTCTTTTCATTTGTGTCAGATTCGTTGCTGCGAACATAGTACAAATTGCAGTCATTTTTTCATATTCACGTTATCATGCAGCTTTCTTCACCGCTGCTTTAGTGGCCACAATCCCATAGAGGCGCCATCTCTAATTGAAGTTTATTCACGTTTACTCGTACTGAAATTAACACCTTCGTGTCTTTGTGTCTCTTTGTCTAATAAATTGTCTAGTCTTTCTTATAACCGTTGCGAAAGCGAGATGTCTTGAATATTTGAAAATGATCTTAAAAATAAATTGTTGTTAGAAGTGCTGCTGTTTGTATTCTGAAAGTTTCTGATAAAATAGTACTTGATTTAAGTTACTCAACATCATGAAATGATTAGCTGTGATCTGCCAACAGCGTGCTCAGCTTTTAAGTACGTATTATGCGTTTGTCTGAGAATAATCTCGAAAAGTTCATGATAGTGGTTCAGCGGGCGTATCATGACGTCTTAAAACGTGAGTCTTCCGAGCGAGAAAAAGGGATGGAGCTATATAGGGTGTATAACTCTATCCCTCTTTCTCGCTCGGAAGACTCACGATTTAACACCTCATGGTACGCCAACAGGTAGAATAAGAATGCGCAAAAACACTGGCAAGATGGAACGACGCAGTCAAGAAGAATTCATGTTCCCAGAGGGCTGGCGTTTTCTTGGTTAACGAATCAGCATTGCCATTCAATGTGGCAATGCGGCTAGTGTTCTGGGCACTTTCCCGTTGACAGTATTGTGAACTAAAATGTTGATGCCTTATCAGTCTTTCCCCCTTTTTTACTCCGCTTGCACTTTCTATATATTATAGCTTGTTTAGTTAAATTTTGTAAATAATTCGATTAGTACTATCAATAGATATCATCTAATAAAGAAGAATTTTGAAGGTAGCTTATATCAAGCGACCCAGACTGCAGAACAGTGATTTGGAGTCACGTCGTACATGATTATGATCCTCAGCAGTGAGTAACGTCAAAAAAGATGAAGAAAATTATACGGAAATTACTAAATCTTTTAGTCACAAATCAGTTTTTTTTTTCATTATAAATTTATTGGCCATTTTAAATTTTAGCACGTCAGTATTAGGACTGACTGGCCAGAATGTTTCAATGGTACACAAAAGGTACGGTATTCCGTTCGTGTATATTTACATAACGGTGCAAAAAATTAAATGCACTTACATTGAGTTCTATGCCGTCGTACGATGTTCAAATAATATGTAAGTACCCATTTTTTCTTGGGGTGGGAAATCATCAACTGACTTCTTCTGAAGGGAGTGTCAGGCTCATACTGACTAAGACCCATCTGTGTTCCTCCTAATGCCCGTCGCGTTTCAGGGACGCGGTGAATCTTTCGAACGAATTTCGTTACTCTGGAAGTATACTCGATAATATAGTAAGCATGGTTAATAATTCCCAAAAGGAAAATATGTAAGTAGAAGAAGAAGAAGAAAAATGTTTATTTGGGACTCGCATTAAACAAACAAAATAGTAAACACAAAAAAAAACTAATAGAAAAACAAATTAACAAAAGCTCTAGATATCAATTGTACCTAAATGTGCGAGGCCAAAAAGGTTCCTATCTCAGCATATTTTTATACATAGGTACAAAGAACAGCACAGAACCCAAATGAAATTAAACACAACTAACATTAAAATAACACCTTAATTCAACTTCTGGAAGCACTAGTGCTAAAATAACAAATTACCTCGAAGACTTCTGGATATTATTACAAGACCAGGTGTAGAGCGAAGCCGACTGAAGGTAATAGTGCAAACTGTTAGCTTAATAACCTTCTTTTACTGAAGAATATTAGGTTTGAAATAACTTGTGAAGTTTTTTAGAGTTCTTTTTTATTTTTAATATCTGTGAGACGGATTTGTTCTTTGATGGAATATTTTTGTCTGAGTGTTTATTAGCAATGTGCCATCTTTGTTTTATTGATCAAAAGATTTTAAGAGTATATATCTTTTACTGTTATTGGTTTACTTACTTTGCAATTTAATTTTTTTACTCTCATTTTTATGGTTCCAACAGGACCTATTACTAAGCCTCCGATGTCGGTCCGTCTGTCCGAAAAACCACATATGAGTAGACCATATTGTCTTGAAATAAGATAGGGGACACTTCCCGATTCTGAATTATTCCCTCAGAATGATTTTCGAATCCACACGAGCGAAGCCGTTTGTAGAATCAAATGACTAGCTAAAACAAGGTGACGTCACGGCGCAAAAAACTAAATAATGTCTATTAACATAGCAATTTCTAGTGGTAACAAAGAAAAGTACCATGATAAAACAGAATGAGCGCTGAGTCACTGCTAACCGTTAGCTCGTTTTGCACCATCGACTAACATGCTCGAAAGAAAATTGTGGTACTGTATTAACTATAGCAGCGCCTCGCAGTTTCACCCGCGTTGTTCCCGTTCCCGTGGGAATACGGGAATAAAATATAGCCTATGTTACTCGTGGATAATGTAGCTTTCGAATGGTGAAAGAATTTTTAAAATCGGTCTTGTAGTTTTTGAGCCTATTCATTATAACCAAAAAACAAACAAACAAAGTTTTCCTCTTTATAATATTAGTTTAGACTATTACCTACATACATTTAACTAATATTTTGAACGGAAAAAGGAGTTTGTTTGTTCTTTTATTTATTAATTACGATCTCCTCACGTCTAAGTGTTTTTTTTTTCAAGGATGGTAAATCTTTAAATGACTTCTTCCGCTCTGGGCGGAGCGGAAGGGAGCGCCAGACTCTGACTAAACGCATCCGTGTTCCTTCAAATGCCTTTTGCGTTCCAGGACCGCGTTGACTCTTTCGGACATATTCCTAGCGGGCACCGTCTTGTATGCTGGCATCACTTTGAGGCGCGCGTAGAAACGACGCGCCGCCGACCCGAGCTTGGTTGTTATCGAAGGCGAGCCACCCATAGCTCACCATCCGCAGGCCCGCGCAGTAAGTGGCTGGGAATCGCCCAGTTGACACCAGCAACGTAACGTGCTTTCCGAAGCACGGAGGAGTCTCGTTATGTTTATGGGTCTCCCATCCAGAGAGCGTCTTTCACAAGCGTTGCTTAACATTGAAGATCGACCCTTGGTACTGCTTTTATCACTCTGAAATGGATGGATGTAGTTTTTTGGCCAATATATAAATTATACTCTTGAAGTTTTAAAGCCTCTGAATCTCCACCATCCTTATTAGATGAACCACCATCATTTTATACTGTGTTTTGACATTTTTAATCCATAGGAAAGATATGTATTTTTGTATGTAACGAATAAACTCAGAAACTACTAGACCGATTTCAAAAAATCTTTCACCATTAGAAAGCTACATTCACCCTGAGTAACATAGGATTTTATCCCCATATTCCCACGGGAACGGGAACTACACGGGTAAACCGTGGTGGGCTGCTAGTACCAAATATAACCTATAGGCAATCACCACTTATTATATTTACAACACCTAAGACGATCTTTAGCAACATTTTACAAATTTATATTTGCAGCCACAACAATATGGTTTCTACGAAATTTAGAAGGAAAATTCCTGTTTCTGAATGGCAAATATGACTTTGTACTGTCTTCTCATTTCCTATCCGTTTGGAGTTTAATTTAACAGTCGTAAAACTGAATTAAATTGAGTAATAGGGTGCTGGTTTAAATTAGTTTACATTTTATTACTTCCGAATACTAATATAATAAAAAATTGAGCCATAAACGTTGAATTTATTAGACAATACTCAAAATAGGTATTTGCAATAAAAGTGTTCAATAAGTCATTTTTTTTAATTTTGACAAATAATTCATTGATGTCTTGATCACATTTAAGAAACATTTGAGTAGTCTGTAATAAAATTGTCAAGCAATAAATAATAATTTGTGAACATGATAGTTCCTATGAATAAAGTTTTTTTTACCGAGCTTAAATTAATGGCATAAGGCAAAAAAAACAACATTGTCACCAAAGAAAACACTAAAACAAATTAACTGCATTCTTCACTTCATAAAACAAAGTCACTGTTTCTGAAATTCATATTCAACGGGTTGACTCACAAAAGCCCTACATAAATAATACACAGCCATTGTAAGCCATTCTAGTCATATATCTAGGTATTATAGTCTAAGTCTAATATACCTGGGTGGTGCTACTTTGTGGTACTTTGCTACTTTTCTAACTACATTAATTTCCACACACATTAAAAGCTACTTTAATAATGTAAGGCTTGTGTGGCCATAAAATTGGAGGATTGTAGGATTGTGTATTTTTTTATATCTGATCTACTAATTGGAACATGAAGTCCAAGTGCTCATCGAGTTTTTCGTGAAATCAGTAAGCAGTTATTCGACTCTACACGTGACCTGACTGGTGTGAGAGGGCTGGCCTTTTCTTTTTCTTTGGTCAATTAATCAGCATTGCCATTCAACGTAGCAATGCGGACAGTGTTCAGACATTTTTCCTTTTGACAGTGATGTGGACGAATTTTTCAACGCCCTATTAATTATCCCCCTATTTTTTCTACTAACTTGTATGGGGTTTAAAAGTTTTTGTAGTGTGTGTAAAATTAGGCACCTAATTTTAATAACATGGATCAGTACTAATAACTAGTTACTTACACTGAATATAGATATTACTATTTTAAACAATTTTCAGCTTGTAACATAATAACTACCTAAAAAGAGCATAAAACAATTCAGGCTGCATAGCTTTGTGAAATTTAATAAACGATAATGGGCGCCTTGTGGCTTTCCGATTATAATAAGTAACTTTTTGATGTAAGTGTCCAAAATCCGGACTTAGTTGTATCGGGTATAATTTTCAATTCTTCGAATATACGACTCACATAGCTTTTGATCCTAATTTATGTCCCTAAATTGGGGTTAAGAATACGTCATTGCGGAAAGTCTTAAACTTCTCAGTTTCTCGATTAATTTCATGCCTAGGCCAGGCGTATATTATTGTGAAATGTGTTCGAAAGAGTCACCGCGGCACTGGAACGCAAAGGGCATTAGGAGGAACACGGGTGGCTTTAGCCATGAAGAGTGTGAGATTCCCTTCTCTTCCACCCAGAGCGGAAGGAGTCATTTGAGGATTTCTCATGCATAAAAAAGGCTATCCAATGTACTTCGTCTTATTTAGCACAAAAGCTTGGCAAGTTGCCGTACCGTTAGTATGTTTATACTGCTACATCTAAAATCCCGCCATTTTCGTGGCCACGTTTACTTCAGTGTCAAGGATTAAGATAAGCGGATTCGCGGCCATTTCCGTCAAATGTCCACATTTGAAGGTAACACATACATTATGATGTGGAGATTATGAGGATTTTAGTCACGGAGGAAATGTATTGTGCTGTGAAATATTTAGGGACTAATTAGCTGCTATGTTTTTGTTTTGTGATGTGTCTTACAGAGCAGATATTAAAATGTTTGATTCTAACTGTACTGGTACTGTATGGCAAATTCAGATTTAAGTAATCGAATTGTTGATCGAGGTATGTCACAGCATCACAACTTTTCTTAAAACAGGGCTACTGCGAGACGGAATCGCGCTCAAAGGGTTTCGAAAGAATTCTATTTTTAAGAAAAAAAATTGAAACCATGGAATCAAATTTTAAAGCACATTATTTTCGGTATTAATGGAGGAATGGTTAAATTTCAACTATTTAACTAGTTTTGTGTGTAGTTTCAAGTGAATCGATACAGTAGATTCTGGGCAAATTGGCTGTGACACACGGACCGACAAAAACATAAAAAATAGAGGAGCAGCTGCTAAATAGTAGCAGCTGCACGGGTCCGACTTCAAGGGTAAGCAACGCTTCCCAAGGCTGGTCTGTGGCTGGGTGACCATATTAACATAAATCCAAGACTCCTCTGTGTTTCGGGAAGCACGTTAAACCGTTGATCCCGGCCCTGTCATTTGTAGATCTTTGGCAGTCTTTACGGCTTGACAGAAAATAGAAAATCTGAGCCCAGTCTTGCCAAGAAGTGTCGTGTTACCCAGTTAATGGGATGTGGAGATCTAGTAGGCGGCTACTCCACGTAAAATGCTGGTATTCAGCTGAATCCGGTTTGACTGGAAGCTGATCCCAATATTGTTGGGGAAAGGCTATGGTGGTGGTAAGGCAGATGATGATTCGGACACAAAACCCTGAAAACGCATCTTCTCCTAGGGAATGAGTTTAAACCATTGTTTAAAAAAAGTAGCTAAAATTCCCAAAACGACACGGTTGGCGCAGTGGTTGAGCGATTGGCTGCTGCGCTACGTGCCGTGGGTTGGATTCCCGCACGGACCAAATATTTTTATGGCCTATAGATAGTTGTTTCGGGTCTGGCTGTTTGTGTATGTTTGTAAACGTACACACGACACAGTAGAAATTTCTAGTGTTGGGCAACGTTTTTTTTTAAAGAAAAGATATCGCAGTGAAACCTCAACCACAAAACTATTGTAAAGAAGTCTTTTCCAGTATAACTAACTAATCATATTATTCACATACGACTGTTATTATAACAATGTATTCAATTACTACACCCACCACCATACATCCAGAAATGAACGTACTAATATGCAAAAAGGAAACTCATTTCATACGATAATAGACATTACCACTCAAAGTTTATGCTTTAATTTCCTGAAAGCGCACATTTCATTTGTCTGGAGAGCTCAGATACGTGGTATTAGCTTTTTATGGTGTCAGCAGGGCGATAAAACTGATTCTGTTACATGTCTTCAATGTGTTAAGTTTTGATTAAATTATGGAAGGATTTTCAGATGGATTATTTTTCGCTTAGTAGGTGAGGTAAAGGAAAGTGAATAATTTTATTCTGAAGAAACATCCATTTGAAATGAAATGAAGCACACTGTAAGAACATGAAATATTTGTTAAGTTCGTCAAAAATACAAGTTGTATTGTTATGTCCATATTGTCCCACTAAGGAATTCCTATAAGTACAAAATTCCATTGCTTAACTTATGAAAGTAAAGGACTATAGTTACTTAAATCGTAATTACAGTCGAAGAAAGTTTACTGTTTGATATAGGCCTTCACCATTTGGCGCATATACATATACCAGCGCATCCAATGCAAAAATCACAGGGTAAATTTTCCCAGAGGGCCTGCAAGTGGCGAGTGATGGGTGGCGAGTGATGGGTGGCTCGTCGTATCGTCCGATTACAACCAGGCCCGGGTCGAACGCGCAGCGTGTTCTTCGCACGCCTCAAAGAGATGTCAGCAAAGAAGACCCCATAGGGTCAGTGCCTACTGCGGTTGCAGAATAAGTTCGAATGGTCACCGCAACCGTGGATTGCCAAGGGCACTAGGAAGAAACATGGATGGGTTTTAGTCAGTAAGAGTCTGACACTCCCTTCCGCTCAGCCCACAGCGGAAGAAGTCATTTGATGTAGAGGACTTCCGTGGCCTTCACCATGACATCAGTTCACGCTATGGTTTGCCGTCCAACTCTGTGACTTGAAGAACCTCACCGCCACTTCAAAACTTCCATATAAAAATACAATAATGTTAGGACCGAATGATTTCAAGATTTCGTTCGTTGCTTGCTTTATAGTTCTACTAGCAACGCTCCGCGCTTTTACCCGCGTTTTTAAGGTTTCCGTAGCAATACGGAATAAAATATAAGCCTATGACACTCCTCAATAACGTAGCTTTCTATTGGTGAAATAATTTTGAAAATCGGTTTAGTAGATCCAGAGATTACCCCTTACAACGTCACAAACTCACAACCTCTTCATAATATTATTATAGATAAAAACAAAACTAAATAAGCCAAAAAACAAGATTTGAATGACACCGACACTGTTTTAAGTTTATTTGTATCCATTTTGAGGGTATCATACGAAATTAAATAGCTTTTGTAATTGTGGTCGTTACGAGAAACATACGCTAGGAGGTAATTGCGAGCCTAGTTAAGTGGAGGATACACACTTTAAAAGCTGACATAGGTTGCAGGTTATCTAAAACCGGTTTATCCGAAAGGCTACGGGAGCCCCGTGGTACGTTAGAAATGAGCGTCTCCATGTCGACTTCCGTATCCCCACCATCAAACAGTTCATGAAGCGTTTTTCAAAGCGTTTCATAGAGTCCGCTGAAAAGCACCAGAACCCCCTTATCGTATCGGCTACCCGATACACGCCCTCCCAGATCAGCAAGATCCGCCGACCGCGGCATACCCTTGTTGAGCCCGATGACCCCATCACCCTGACCCAAGAGAGTAGTAGGGAAACCAGCACTCTTAAGAAAAACAAACACAGACCGCGTTCCGTATACCGACCTCGCCGACGAGGTCCATCGCGACGCCCCCGTCAAAACCCTCCCCGACTTTTGCCTAACGAGCCAGCCCGCGCTGCTGAGCCATTAGCGTTAAATCTCCTAAATAATATCAATCTGACCCAGCCTGTCCCTTGCTGCCCTCCCTCAATGACCCCGCTAAGCCGAGGCCCGTGTCCCACAGGGGATGCCCTTAGCGAGCGGTCATTTAGTTTGTAAGTAGTTTTTTTTTTTAGTGTTAGTGGCTGGGGGCCTTAAATTAGTTTGAGGCCACCACAGGATTGTCCGGTTGAGCAGTAACCAGCCTTAGTGTGCTGAACTGCGAGTGGACCATTCAAAAAAAAATATATCAATCGTGTCGGCTGTGCATTGCTCGCCAGTCACACAGTAGAAAATCCGTTTCATATTGATCGATGATTGATCCAATCGTTTTGCTGATTTACTAAATCATGTAGTGACTTCTTTTTTTTTGTAATTTACCAACGGTACAGAGGACGGGTTTACTATATTTCTTAAAACTAAAAGACCGCAAAAAGCAAACTACCAGTTGTAACCGAACGTATACCCCTTAACAAAATATGCAATACTTTTCATCGCAGCATCTCTTTGCCTTTTGTGCGTCCGTAGAGTAATGACAGAAAATTGTAGCAGCCATCTTTTGTGCGCCAACTATTTCAATCAAGGGTCCCATCCTATGGGAATTAAAAAAAAACAACAAACGGATAACAATTCCTACCATTTTCTAAGAATACTGTAGAACTAGGTACTTATTAAAGTAAGTTGTTAGTGAGAAATAGTGAATGATAAGTTTTTTTAACCTAAGTAAATGTTGGTAAGTGATTGTGAGGGATTTCGAGAATTTTGCTTTGGTTTGCTTTATGACTTGGAAGGGAGGTGGAATTCGGCGCCGGCGCTTGCTTTGGTGAGATTTTATGCTCTTCGAAGAAGATTTTTAAGTATTCTTTCAAAGGCGCTAGTAAACTAAGTAACAATTCTACTAATTTTTAAGCAACGTTTTCGAGCACATCTTAGTCGCAATCTGTCATAAAATTTGCTCATTTCTAATATTTTGACAGATTTTTTGAAGAATTGGCACTCTGTTTTGTAGAATAATATTTTTTTTTGTATGATTATGTATTTCTATTTTAAAATGTAATTTATAATATATGTATATACATGAATAAAGGGAATAATAATGAAGCTTTATTTATTCCACACAATTTAAAATACAAATAAAATCAAAATAGATTTATAAAGACTATTTTTTGTTTTTAATTATTATAATTTCATGCATTAGGTTCTACAAACTCGCTATCATTAAAACAAAAATGATAAGATTCTCTAGCTTTATTTGATTTATTATTATTAAATATTCATTTCAAACAAAAAAAAATTGTAGACAAATTTGTGAACAAATTTGTAGAAAATTATTATACAATAATGTTAAAAAACTCAAATATTTACTTTTTCTGTGCAACTAAACTAAAAATGCGTCTTTAAAATACACAATTCTACTTGTAGGAATTGTCGAGTTGATGTGTTACCACAACTTGTACTAAACACCGTATTAACACTGGAGAGGTCATTAATTAATTTACTTGTAATAACCGTTGTTAAAATCTCATTTTTCGGATCCGGATTTTAAGTGACCCGTATAAGCAATGATGACGCGTTACTGGATGTGGCTCATTAGCTTAACAATAGGTCAGACTGCTTCATTTTGTAATGTTCAGCTACACTAGCATTTTTATACACATTTTTTTACAGTTATTTCTTATAAGAAATACAAGCCTAAATATTTTTATTGACAGACACTGTGAATAAAAATATTTAAAAATCACTTAAACATCACATGCATAAAATAAGAAATTATGGTTAAACAAACTTGCAATACATACATATGTATACATAAACTTAGAATTATTAATAAAATTGTTCAGGTATCGTATAGTTTCAACTTAGTATTTGAAGGTTACTTAGTACAGACGGATTCTACTCTACATTTTCACTAACACCTAACTTTTTAACAGTCGTTACGGATAGCTGTTCTGAAAACCGGCATTTTGACACTCGGCCTTGCCAATGGGAGTTGTCTTACCCAGTTACTGGGTTGTGGAGACAAAATAGGAACTAACTTGTAGTTAAAAGATAACTTTGGTTTGTGCAATCGGGACTAAGGCTCATGCAACTTACTTGGTTTTTCTTTTTTAATAAAATAAAGATTTTAGTTAAGGTAAAATTAAAATTAATCAAATTATTCACTCATTTTTTTTCTTTGTGTCATATCGCTTTCGAATAATTTTTGTTTACATTTTTCCATTGTTTATTTTTTTTTTATTTCGTGCCGTGTACGCTCGTTTTATGCGCAAGCTGTGATTGCTTATAATTGTGAGTGCATTATGTTAGGTGTACCAATTTGTTTTTCTGTAAGCTGATTACTATTTTGTAACACTCGTTGTTTATCCTTAATTTAAATAAATAAAATTTTTAGCAGGCATTTTTTGAGCTTATTTTATCAAGGTCAAAGTCAGAGAATTTTAGTTTTATTTATTTATTTAAATGAGGCCATTAAAATGCACTTTTGAACGTAATTTACAGTAAAAAATGTACAGTTAACATAATAAAGTAACTCTCTCTCTTGATACCATTTCCAGTCTTCTTCTCAACTATTATTATCCACAAACATGGGCGTTACTTCCGTGCTGAACATCCATAAATTAGTTAAAAAACAAATCGTGCCATTGAATACATAAAACTCTAATGTTTTGATGTGCAGTTATGTCAGTTTGTATGACCGAACTACTTATTATATTGTTAAATGTATGCTTAAATTGTTTTTGATGGGCTGCGGGTAGTATCGTGTTTATTAATGGGTATTATCCGATGTTAGGGCGTAGTTTTATGCTAATAGAATTGGTTGGTCGTGTGTGGTCTTAGCTTGTAGGTAAACCAAAATCGACGCTTTATTTTGCTATTAGTTGCCACCCGTGCCTTTTGTTGGAAATTATGGCAAAGGAACAGATTCCCGATATCAAAATTATCGGACCTGTATTAAACCAGGATATTGTCTATCCCTGCGCCAAAGGATGATGCCCAACAATGTATGGAAATCCATCGTAAGTTGAAACACAATAAATCTTTGTTTATTATAGATACGCTTTATAATATTATTAAACTAGCAGCGCCTCGCGGTTTCATCTGCGTAGTTTCCGTGAAAATATGGGGATAAAATATAGCCTATATCACTCGGGTATAGTCTAGTTTCCCAACAGTGAAAGAATTTTTCAATTCGGTCAAGTAGTTTCGGAGCCTATTCGATGCAAACAAACAAAATAACAATCAAATCTTTCCTCTTTATAATATTAGTGTAGATAAAAGCGTTCATTTTCACACAAATACCCGAGTTTTGAAGTAATTAAACAAACACGGTTATAACCCACTCGCAACTTATATAAAATGACCACAGATCACTCATGTGGTCATTTTATATACAAAAGTGGATGTTGTACACTCGATTATTCATCTATACTAATATTATAAAGCTGAAGAGTTTGTTTGTTTGTTTGAACGCGCTAATCTCAGGAACTACTGGTTCGAATTGAATTCTTTTTGGGTTGAATAGACCATTTATCGAGGAAGGCTTTAGGCTATATAACATCACGCTTAAGCTAATAGGAGAGGAGCAGCGATAAAGAATGTTTTAAAATCGGGGATTCCACGGGGACGAAGTCGCGGGCAGCAGCTAGTCAGTCATAAAACACGTGCGTTGATTCACACGTGGATCACCAGTACCTACTGTGCTTTTTAGGATTCAGTATCTGCAGGGTAACCAACGAGTCTAACTTTAGGAAATCGATCTATTAGAACTCGATTTATTACTGAATCGATTATTTAGATTTCTACTCGAATAGATTTAAAAATCGATCTTGTTTAGGAAGAATCGTCATCCCTATCGGCCAGCTTTGCGTGAGACGAAACACAAAAATAAACATTATCATAATGGAACGATAAAATAATATTATATACAGTACGTTATGGTTATGGTATTACTAATTATTTAGCTATTTATGAGTATGATATTATTTTTGTGACCTTAAAAATGAAGAAAACGAAACGTCAATCAAGACTTTCTATGTACCTAGCAACCTTTAAAAGCGTAACAAAAATGTTCCGTATTGTTTGATGCCATTTCTCCCTTTAGGGGAAATATTCTTTCATAATCCTTGTACAAATCATAAATAAAATATATTTTTTTTTAATTAAAGTTCTCTAGAACCTAGAACTTAGCGTGGGGGCGTTGATATTCGTACCAAGTTTCAAGTAAATTCTTTCTTTTCTTTCTTTCCAATATTTCGCAAATGTATCTTTAGATGGAAGAATGGTTTTCGCACACCCTCAATATTTTTAACGACCTATTTACCACGGGATAGACTTTACGTACACGTACTAAACTACTACGCGTACTAGACTTTGTCGGCGTTATTAATACGAGTATTATAATAATATCCATACCAAACTTTCTAGAGCTAAGCGTTTCTGAGCAAAACCTCCTGACACAACAACTGACAGACGGACTGACTCACTAAAAACGGTTTAAATCATGCCCCTTTCCATTGATTATGCGTCACCAAAAACTAAAGCGCTTTAATATAATTAATGTGGTATTTATTCAAACTAGCACCTGGAACCTTTCTCACGCAATAAAGCCAAAATACTGTCGTAAAAAAGCTTAAAAATCGATCGTAAAAATCGCAAAATCATCTTAAAAATTCATCGATCGATCACAATGGAACATTACCTTTTTATTGCCACTAATGAATATCTTTTTAGAACTCACCCTTTACAATACCATCGCACTGTATCAAATAATAAAGTTTTAAATTCTAGAACATAAAAATTTGTAAACGGCGTTTTGTATTTTTTTTTTGTTGTTATTTAAAGAACGAGGGGTGTCAAAAAATGTTTGTCATTCTATTTGAACTTGCCCCCTTTTCGTTTGCGACAATCCTTGATTTTGACACGGTTAACCGGTAAATGCTGGGTGCAAAAAGTGACCTGATATTTTTTAACTTCTGACTTTCCTGCAACGAAAATGAACTTTATTTTTATGCCTTAAGGGTTATGGTTATTACCATTGTTGACATTGACATTTTAAGATGAAGTAGGTCATAATTGGGATCACAATGCGAATTAAACCGTTGCTAATAGGTAGAAAGTATAACATTGTGTTCAGTATTTTGACTTACATTGTAGATTAATTTCAAGGGTTACAGTTCATTTTTTAACTCACTTTTTTTTGTTGACTCAAAACGTAGCGTGCCCAGATCACTTATACTGTGACATGCGTGCCAAACATATATAAGACAGAGGTGCCTAAAGCGTGGAGTACCGTTTTTTCATTCTATGGCCATAATCAGGTCACGCAACGTTTAGTTGATCTGTTATGCAGTGGTTATAGATTTCTTTGTACAGTGCAAGTTAATATTTTAGTGAGGTGAGCTATAAAGTAGCTGGAACCCTATCAAATATACCTACGCCTACAGCAAAAGTAACTGTCTGTTTGATAATATTGCACGTATAGCAGTTGTGTGCGAATGGACCCTATTATGATATAAATGTTTAATGATGACGTTCAAAAGTGCTGTTTAATGGCCTAATTGAAAGAAACGTTTTGACTTTGACTTTTTATGAAACTTGCGGCACGCGAAACCATGTCTTCGAATCTTCAGCTTCCTAACCTTGTCTCATGTTGCTTGGGGTTGGCGCAACACTATCACTAGAAGAATTCTGGAATAAGACAAAGGATATTGCATGTCTAGCAAGTTTGTATGAAACTTGCGGCACGTGAAACCATGTCTTGGAATCTTCAGCTTCCTAACCTTATCTCATATTGCTTGGGGTTGGCGCAACACTATCACTAGAAGAATTTTGGAATAAGACAAAGGATATTGCATGTCTAGCAAGTTTGTATGAAACTTGCGGCACGTGAAACCATGTCTTGGAATCTTCAGCTTCCTAACCTTGTCTCATCTTGCTTGAGATTGGCGCAACACTATCACTAAAATAATTCTGGAATAAGACAAACGATACTTTTGATCCTCTTGTTCTGACGAAGTGATATGCTGAATTGCACATTCAATATGGTACCGGAGAACGAGCCAACGGCTTGACATAAATAGTAGTCTATGGGCTTGACAATCTACGTAGGCATATGCCATCAGCCACGTCATATCTTACTGTACAGTAAGAAATTACGTGGACTAAATTGTACAATTTAGCCAAGTTATTATAAAATATGAATTAAAAAGTTATTATATTCAGTTCAAGTTTTCCTTACATCTTCATTCTTGAAGACCCTTGGCTAGCAACACATAATAGGTATTTTTAATCCATTTTTTTTTATAGTTAAAAAAAGTATCTATAATTATATATATATACAGGGTGAAATTGAATAGATGCGACATATTTAAATATACAATAATACGTGTTGTCAAGAAAATTTAGAACATACCAAATGTAAAATTAATGAACTTTTATCACCGCTATGGATGGCAACGTTTAATAACGCGAGTACTCCACAACGATCATTGAGCACTGCGATTAGTTGGACGAGATTTTTTGATACTTTAATTTTTCTTATTTATTTTGCATATTAATTATTTTTCTGGAATACCGATAATTCGTACTTAAATAAAGATATTAACATCGATGGATCATTTTAAAACGCCAACCACGTAACTTTTTTTAACGATTTAGATTGTAGAAAAAACAGTTTATAATTACTATGTTACTGTAACTGAAGCTCCCATTTCATTTTGTCGCATCTATTCAAAGTCCTCCTGTATATCTTTTTTTTATTTGTATTTTAAATTGTGTGGAATAAATAAAGCTTTATTATTATTTAATCATAAGTTTCGATACACACGCTCATAAATCCATTGGCAGAACCTATTGTATAAAAAGTAAGTCACAGTAAACTACGCATGTGTCTAATTACCTATATTACAGACGTGGTTTCGAAATTAAAAAGCACGATACACAAAACAGAACAAGTTTGTTTTTTTGACACAACCTATTTTTTTCCACAGGTAAGCCAGATCACTCCCGTATTTTTCCATCTTTATCGTTTGCACTCTGATTAACCTGTCAGGAACGACCAAAACACAAAAGAAAAAAAAAATTATATCCAACGCATAGTAATTTATTTGCTCACAGTAAAACACCGAGGGTGTTCAAACCACATTAAAACGAAATTAAAACCACACACAATAACCTCATTTCAATACAAAACACCTCAATTAGCTGTCATCACCAATCAGGGAACAAGAATTTAATCAATCCGTGTTCAAAATCACAATATTCATAACGTTGTATTCAGAAGGTAATTTGGATGCAAAACTGATAATTAACGCATTAACATCCAAATAACGGGAACAAAAGGTGTGTTTCGAGTTTGAATTGGGTTACCGTGAGTGGCTCGGCAGTTGAGGGTTGGATGTGCCATAGAAGATAGTGCAACATTTTCTTTAAACGTAAATGTCGTACAGAAAAGTCAAATAATTCGACTGCGAATAATATTGTTTTTGGTAGCAATATTTTATGAGCATTTAATAAATTCATATTTCTTCAACATGTTTGCTTTCAACCCGAGGTTGTTTCGTCTGTTCAAAACTTTTGTTTGTGACTTATACGTAGCAAAACTTCGTAAATCTTCCTGCAATAATTTAACTAAAAATAACTCAAAACGAAACTGGTCAAGTGTGAGTCCTACTCGCACACAAAGTGTTATCCGGCAATAGATATCCACGTTCTGTGAAATTTCAATGGTCTGTCGAATAACATAGACATTTGAAAATTCCAACACTAATTTTGTTTCCTATTATTTAATGCGCTATTTTTGACGTAAATTAACGATATTTCTTTCTAGATTAACCTCCTGACGTCCTGTACGTCAGGAGGTTAATCTAGAAAGAAATATCGTAAGCTTAAGAACTAGGTTCCATCTGAATTCAGCTAAAAGTATTTTGCTTTTAGATGTCATTTAAGAGTTCACTCAGCCTGGCAAAAGCCACTTACCCAGTCGCTTCACAAAAATTCAAATCCACCAACGCAAAAATCGCATGACGCACTATTGCATAACCCTTACCAACCCGTCCACAGAGAAGTGTCCTGATTACCCTATTTATTCTATTAAGTCGGTAATTGTTTAGTGAATGAGTTGCGTTGAATCTCGTCCGTAGCGACTATTAGACCTATTGTGTGTCTTTGTGAATATTGTGTTAAAGTGAATATGGTTTGTGAGTTGACGTGGCCAGAGTGGGGTTATTTTGGGTAAGACAATGGGTTTTCGGTGGGCGTTGGTTTGTAGAATTGTTGTTATTCCGATGAAATATATGGACGTGATATTTTGTGTTAATTGTTTCATTAGCTGGCATGTCCGCTATTTTAAACATTATTCAGGATTTGTTCAGTAACTAGATTTTGTGAACTTAAATGAAAGATTATTTTTATTTTTTATTTTATTTAAAAAGATTAGAGGGCTAATGATTAGAATTGGCTCCCAGATCTGCATGTTCAATATAATACGTTTTTTTTTGCTTGAATACACATCGCTGGTTTGCGAGAATAGCGACGGAACTAAAAATGATTGATTTTAAAGAATAGCATTCCGGCCTTTATTTGATTACGCTTCGAGTGTTTTGTCTGAAGTGAATAATGACGCTGTCCCTTTCTAACGAAAACTGGCGCGATATTGGCGTTGCGTCACTGTCCACGATAAAATATCAAAGATTTATGATAGATTGGCATACAGAATTCAATTTGACAGAATTTTTTAATTACGTCGATATTTTCGCACACCAGCGACATCTTTGCCAAAAGTATGTGATATAACTCTCAGCATTCATTGCAATACTTTCCCAGAAATCCCTAGAGAGAAAGGATTGAAAAGAACATCTTTTTACCAATTTCACCCTAAGTTGTGAAATTTTGCAATAAAACTATTCAACGGATAAATAAAAAAGTCAACGTCATCATTACCGCTCGAATTTTGTAAAAAAAAAAGATAGAATGATAGTTCCCACGACACACGGTAATCATTCTAATCAATAAAAACATAAAATACTTTGACATTTAATGACAAACTTACCCATTGATCAAAAAGGGAATAAATAATAGCACACCCAATATTTACGAGTTCAAACCCTTAGCAAAAAACAGAGGAGCAGACAGAACAGTTTGGGGGAAAAATAAGAAAAAAACCGTAACCACGGAATCGAAAATTATTGGGACCTTTTTTGTGTTTGATTAAAGGTCCGGCTTACATGGGGCTTTAGGCAAAGTGACATTCTATCAGCGGCAACCATTTTAATTTTATTCTACTTTTTTATATAAACTAACATTATAAAGAGGTACCTAACGTTTGTCAGTTTGTGACGTTGTAAGGGGTAATCTCTGGATCTACAGAAACAATTTTCAGAATTATTTCACCAATAAAAAGCCACGTTATTGTGGAGTGTATGCTATATGCTATATTTTATCCCCGTATTGCGCTTCTAGTTGGTATACAAAGCCAATGTCTAAAGTAGTTTGGACAGTGTTTCTCTACTATATTATGCATGTATTATACATATAAATCTTCCCCTTGAATCACTATATCTATTAAAAAACCGCATCAAAATCCGTTGCGTAGTTTTTTTTTTACTGATTAAATTTAATTTGACGCCATGTAACACCTCGGCTATTTGTGGATAGGTTCATCGACCCTCGCATTTAGCAGGGTTACGAAAAAAAGATTACAAAAAATCGTTTATTTCGTTACATTTTGACCCCTCAACTGCAGTTGAGCGTTAGACCATGACAATATGTTATGGCAATACGATTAGTTTTTTTTTTAATAATTTGAGTATTTCAAATGCGTCTTTAGTTAATTGCGATGAGTGTAAATAACTTTGTGTCATTATTGAGACACGGTCTGATTTTGTCGTACACCTAATATTAACATTAAAATAAAAAGAAGTCAATAATAATTGTTTTAGAAAAAAAGTAACAAATATTATTTTCAATGTTGTGTGTTTGTTTATACAGGTAAAACAAATATACAGAAACACAGAAAACATGATTGGAAATCTTTTCAATCCGAGCTTACATAATAATTTGGTCTTTCTGTCTCTTATAAACTGCTTGAATTGTGAGTACTGTACAAGTATCCATTAATGTCCTTTTTTCATGTCAGGTGTAGACCATTACGTAGATTCAGATGGCCTAATAATTCGCCTTTCAAAGTTATAAGTAATTCACGTTCATGATAATTAACCCATAAATTAAATTGTTTAGACAACTGCCCACAAAGTCCGGTCAACACACGTTATGCATGACAACTTGGTCCAGATGGAAAACAAAGAAAGGTTGCAGTAGGTAGTTAATAAGTAGTACAAGTGAGCGCAGTTACAGTTCTTCGGAACTGTGATACATGACGATCCTACGCTCTTGATTTACTTCTATGTATATAAATACATATGAAATGCCAAAAGGGATGGATTCTTGTATTCTACCGAACCTTAGCTACGCTAGCCAGACAGTGTCTTCGCTGAAAAGTAAACAACAAAATTGCATCATGTCAACATGCGATGTAACGAAGTATATTCAAACTACGAAAATTACACAAAACGAGAAACATAGCGATCTGCATGAAAACTAAATTAACTGATGCCCTTCGATTTAGTTTGAAACAGAAGTGGAACTGGGCAGGACACTTATCTATACTAATATTATAAAGAGGAAAGATTTGTATTTTTGTATGTAACGAATAAACTCAAAAACTACTGGACCGATTTCAAAAATTCTTTCACCACTAGAAAGCTACTTTCACCCTGAGTAACATAATCATATTTTATCCCCGTATTCCCACGGGAACGGGAGCTACGCGGGTGAAACCGCGGGGCGCTGCTAGTCCAGATATATGGATGAAAGATGGACTTACCCAAACTACTAAATGGCTGGGCCCAAAAGGCAAACGATGTGTGGGGAGACAGAAGAAAAGATGGGTAGATGATATAATAAAGACTAATGAAACAAGCTGGAAATGCTTGGCCAAGGACAAGGAAAAGTGGAAAAGGATGGAGGAGGCTTTTACCCAAGAAGGGGCCACATAAAGAAAGCGAAGGAATACCCAATTTAAAATCTGATAAATATTTGCAATGTTAAGTGGAAAATAAAGCTGTAATAATAATATCATATGTACAAGGTGCACCAAAAACTGCAGTCAGTGCAAACTTAGGCTGAGTGAACATAAAGTGAACTGTCATTTTGTTTTGTTTACATTGATTGATAACTCACTTTGCGTTCACTTCACCTAAGCTTTGCAGTGAGATATTGATAGTATAGACCGACAGACAGTAAAAAAGGTTGCATTAGTTAATAAGTGGCACAAGTGAACGCAGTTATATTTCATAAGAACTGTGATAAATGAAGATCCTACGCTCTTGATTTAACTTTAATGTACTGGGTGTGCGGTAAATACAATTGTGATTTCCTAAAAGAAAGAAAAGATTATTTACTATACTCGGAATTTTAATTCGATTCCAGATTTGACAATTTCAGTGTTGCAACGTTATGATAAGTACTAAATAGTGACGTTGCGAAAATATTCGATATGGAAATGGAATATTTCCGGATCGATTCTTCTCGTGTATAATTTTAGTAGCAGTAGTTTTTGAGTTTATTCGTTACATACAAAATACAAATCTTTCCTCTTTATAATATGTATTAGTATAGATTGCGTTTTGACAGTGGCTGGTCCTAAGGCGTCAGCCTCATGGCTCTTTTATTGTAAGTTTTGTTTTTAATATAAAAACAAAAATATTAACTTTTTATAAAATAGAGCAGCGATTACTAATTAATAAATAATTATTATGAATAATTATGTATTTATTTAAATAAAAATCAATAATTTAGTCTTTAATTGGCACACTGATGGCACACACACTGATTGTTTATCGATTTTTGTGTTCATCACTACACTATTATATGTGGTATCATTATTTCACAAAATGACAGTAGCTAATGTCAAATCTGGAATCGAATTAAAATTCTGACTATATGTAGGAAATTTCTTTTATTTCAACCCGTAGCTTCGTACACGAGACAGTCGGAAACGTCCCTCTCGTAATAAAAATGTATATTTATAAATCAGATAAGTAGTCGCTTCATATAAAATACTAGTATTCCAGTGTGGTAGCTGAATTTGGGTTGGCTGGAAGTCGATATAGTTGGGAAAAGTCTAAGCAGATGATAAACAACACAAAATATCCAGTTATCACTGTGACGACTTATGACGACTTAGTCCAGATGGACAACAAAGAGTAGATAGTTAAGAAGTAGTACAAGTGAGCGCAGTTAGAGTTCATCGGAACTGTGATAAATGACGATCCTACGCTCTTGATTTAACTTTAATGTACAGGGTGGACGAAAACCAACAGCAGTGCGATTCTGTATACATCTCACCGTGAAAACTTCATCGTGATCATAATATATTTTAGCATACAAACAAAAAAAAAAATGTGTTTATTATCATAAATCTATACAATTAAGTTGCCGGGGCTTCCCAGAAAGTAATCCGAAGATATTTGTGATGGGATATATGTGTTTTTGTTTTGTTTTTTGTATTTGTGTTTGTTTTGTTTTGTTTGTGTTATGTGTTTTTGTTTTTTTTATATGTTTTTTAAATTACAAATTATATATATTTGTAAGGCTGACCGGTAGAGAATGCCTTGTTGCATTAAGTCCGCCCATGTACCACTAATTTACATAAAGTTTAAATAAATAAAACTTAGGTGGAGTAAAGCATGAAGTGAGGTGTCATTCCATCTTGATTGTATAATTTGACAGATGACTTCATGTTCACTTTTGCTAAGGTTACACGGTGAGAGTTTTACAGACTCCCACTGCAGTTATAATTTTGAAAAGCATTATTTCACAGGTAAGTTTAAAAATAATAAGTTTGTAAGTACTTTTCAAGATATATTTAATTATTTGCTTCTCGGGTGAAAGTCGGAAATCAAAAAGGTACCAACCTCCAGGTAACAGGTATAATCATTTATTGTATTAGGATGACTTTATACCTTTGCTGACGGTGAGACTTTTATGTGCTACTGCAATGCAATGCGAAAAATGTAATCTGAGCCTTGTGTCTGCAATATTTAAGATATAAGTTATAAAATTAAAGAATAAAGAAAGAAAGAATAATATTTATTTAGCATATACATGAATTTAGGATTTATAACTTCTATTTATTATAAAAATGCGAAATCGAGATTATTATTTTATTTGTTTGTTATGCCTTCACTCCACGATAATAGAAACAGAATTGTCGAATTTTGGTACAGAAACAGATTAGACCTGGGAAACGTTTATAACAACCTACTATTTTGCGAAATTGTCATCACAAAAGCTAGTATTTTATCATAGTATTTCTCTTCACAAATGAACCGTATTGCAGATTTACTGTAGACTATACCTTCAACCTCATATTTACTTTATCATCATCCTGTATATGAACAAGCGTGACCACACGACTGTACTACAGATTACGTGCGTCGCATCGCACTGCGCACAGATTGTACTAAACAATTATGTTTATGACTGTACGTAGATACTTGTGTGGTCTATATGTCAGAGTAGAAAGTACTTAGTGCTACTATGTAGTTTGTGTTTGGCTAGTAATAATAAAAATGGTTTAGTAGATCAGGAGCGAAGTTTTCCGATTTGTCTATTACCTACTGTGCCTGTTGGCGACTTTAGATGCATTTGTGATGTTTGTCTTTACCTGTAGCCAAGCATATCCAAACTTATGATAATACTACGACAAATATTCCAAGGGAACAAACTCCCAGGATAATAAGTTTCCTATGTGTTATTTTAGACAATTATCTACTATTGTGTCAAATGTCAACAAGATCTGTTCAGCCGTTCTGTCGTGATGTTTGGATGTTTGGACGAATGTTTGTTACCTGTGTAAGAAACATTCATCCAAACATCCAAACATTCGCATTTATAATCTTATATATAAAATTCTCGTGTCACAATATTAGTTACCATACTCCTCCGAAACAGCTTGACCGATTTTTATAAAATCTTATATGCATGTTCAGTAGGTCTGAGAATTGGCCAACATCTATTTTTCATACCCCTAAACCACCCCTAATTTTTCATTTTGTTTTATGTGGCAAAACGACGTTTGCCGGGTCAGCTGAGTATAGATTATTATTTGTTGTGTCATAATTGTATGTGAACTTAATAGACAGACGTGTTTCTGGGGAGTTAGCTGCGCTACTTCTTTCTTCTTAACTCAAACACTAGGAAGTGATGATGGGTGGGCGTTTTTGGGAACTGTCTTTGTACAGCGTGTTCCGAAAGTGCGTGGTCATATTTAAGGATGATGTTGGGTACTGATTATGCATTATGGAAACAATAGGAAAACAGACTTATGGAAAATGTCTGCTTTACATAAGAGAGCTCCTGTTGGTCGTAGCATGATATCTAGCCTACAGCTTTCCTCGTTAAATGGGATATCTAACTAAACTATTTTCAATAGGTCCTGAGATTAGCGAGCAACCAAACGAACAAAATCTTCTGCCTTATAAATTATAATATTATAAATATAATATTAGTAAACAGACTTCAGACGTTCAGGCCTTCGGGCCTGCGTGGTGGATTACGGCCCATTCCCTCTCCTAGACAGGAAATATGTGTCCCAGCAGTGGGAACGTTAATGTTAACGTTCCCACTGCTGGGACACAGGTCTTCTCTCTGATTATGATATGCTGCTAATTATGGCTGATTATGCTATGTATGCTAAACAGACTGAAAATATTACTAGCGTGCAATCGTAGCCCGTTGCAATAAGAATTTTTTACTTTTGAACTAAGTGTTTTTTTTAATGGGAAATCATCAAATGACTTCTCCCGCTCTGGGCGGAGCGGAAGGGAATGTATGACTCTTACTGACTAAAACCCACCCGTGATCCTTCTAGTGCCCTTTGCGTTTCAGGGCCGCGGTGACTCTTTCGAAGAAATTCCGCAACAACTTAGTGGTCTTCCAACTTCCTTAAAAAATCCTCCGTCCTACCTACATTAAACGCAAAATAACGCAATTGATTGTTTAAAATCCATTCAACAAACATAGGCAGTTAATGTTGTTTTGGTTTTTTGCGATATTTTCATACTAGAAAGAAACTACGCTTAAGTCTGTACAGATTTAATTTATCTTACTTACAGGGAAACCCATGGGTGTACCTTAGAACTAATGATTTATAACCAGAGGGCACCGCACAAGCTTATATTTAGTAATAATGATCTTTTGATGTGCAAAGCGATTACTTGAGGGAAATTGTGCCCTTATTCCGTGTAAGTTCCGGGTTCGATTTCCAGTTGATGTTTTTATGATTCGACGGATATCGGTTTAATAGGTAATTTTGTAGTTGATGTTATAATGTAGAGGGTCCTGATGTAAATGATAATTTAGTTCTTGTTGGTTGATTTTTTTGGTAGAATTTTTTTTTTTTTTTGTTTATTCTAATCTGTACATGCGTCTGTAGAGTAATAAAATATTGCCAAATTCTGTTCTTTTAAGTTTAGATCTTTTTTCAAAAGTCAATACCTAGCTCAGTAGTTCTTGGTACACGTACTGACTTTGTATAAATCTAACAGCGCCCTGCAGTTCCACTCGCGTAGTTCCCGTTTCCTTGGGAATACGAGGTTAAAATATAACCTATGTTACTTGATTGACTGATAATGTAGTTTTCCTTTGGTGAAATAATGGTTAAAATTGGTATCGTAGCTTATTTGGTACACACAAAGAAAAAATATTAAATACGAGCGACCCACTCTGGCTTGCGAATATCTTTGCGTAATTTGCACGGGTGCAAATTACTTTATGTATAAATCCTTTTTTATGATGCTTACGCTACAAAATAAAGCTATGTTCCAAATTTCAGCTATCTTGACTTCGCTGTTTTGGTTGTGAGTTGATAGTCAGTTAGGACAAACGTTTTCAAAAAGGAAAATTAAAAATTTTGAGAAAACCAACGACGGTAAAAGTGTAATTGAAAAATAATTAAATAATTAGTAAAAAACCCCTAACTTACAGAGTAAATGTAACCCAAGAATATCCGTCAGGGCTATCATTAAATGAGCTAGTTTTGCAGACAGAGTTAGCAGCCCCCGAACATTGATTTGCCCAAATATCTTTGACTGTAGCGCCCCCTGTTGCGTTATCACCGTAACAACTATCTAAGAACATTCACCAATCAAAAAGGAAAATTAAAAATTTTGAGAAAACCAACGACGGTAAAAGTGTAATTGAAAAATAATTAAATAATTAGTAAAAAACCCCTAACTTACAGAGTAAATGTAACCCAAGAATATCCGTCAGGGCTATCATTAAATGAGCTAGTTTTGCAGACAGAGTTAGCAGCCCCCGAACATTGATTTGCCCAAATATCTTTGACTGTAGCGCCCCCTGTTGCGTTATCACCGTAACAACTATCTAAGAACATTCACCAATCAAATCCGAACCCATCACTGAAAACTGCATGAAAATCGAACTAGTTGTACTGGAGATAAATGGGAACATTAGTTTGCACAAACAAACAAACATCCTCTCACCCCAAAGGCATACACTGTCTCCGTTCTGTTGTAGGTAAATGAAATATGAAGATAGCCATTTCCTGTTATATTTATTTAGGTAATTAGAAAAATTATTAAACGTCAGTATGCTGCCTTACTTTTCTAAAGACAACTGCTTTTTTTCTAGAATTTCATCAGGATTCATAATTTAAAAATACATTTTTCCATTGCATTTTGACGTATCTAATATCAAAACCTAACCCTTTATGTAATCTCTGCCATGCCTACCATAAATCAAAGATCTACTCTACTACCAATCCTCAATCAAACAAAGCCACAAATTAACTGACATAATCAGCTTAGTAGCTGACCATTAATATCGTCTCGAATCAACCCTTTGACTGCGTAATACCTGCAGGCAAACACCGGAGCATAACCTATGCTAAGCTTCGGCGCAAATATAGTAAGCAAACGGATATTAAGCTGGGTTTATGTACTGGTACGTGGTGTGGGCGTTGTGGTCTTGGTTTCCGGATACTGGCGAATTTGGACGGATATTTAGGTCTGATTTTTTTTTATTGAGTTTTTCTAATGACGTGTGTTGTGAACATGACGTCGATTAACAGTTGTGTGGTCTACATTTTGGGATAAATTTGCATTTGGACAAATATTCGGGAGCGAGATTTTTAAAGTTTTATTTCTAATCACCTGTGTGTAATGTAAAGTGACAGAAATGTGTAGTTGCAAAGTCGTAGTCAAGTGTCTACCATTGTCAGTAAAGAAACAGCTTCAGATGGATATAAATACTTTTTGACGGCAAAATGTCTTGTTAATCCTACAAAAGTTTTAAACCACTTGATTTTGGGGAAAACTATAAATTATTAGGTTAATTATTATATGTATATATAACTAGGTTTTGCCCATGACTTCGTATGCGCATATAGCCTATATTCTTCTCATGAATATGGCTACCATAACGATACAAAAATAAATTTCTAATTCGACTGGTAGAGCCAGAGATAAGCGCGTTCAAACAAATAAACACATTCTTCAGCTTTATTATGTTAATATAATAATAGTAGAGATTAAAAAGCACCCATTTTCTGTGACATTTTTTTTACTAGCCTAGTTTGTTTTCCACTGGAAGAAGAGATCTGATAAACCTCTCTTAAGCTACCGCTCACCAAGTTTAACCCAAACAAATCGTTTAACAAACTGAAAATATTGTTTAACTCTGAGTAAGAAGCAGGGTAAATAACTACTTCTACTTATCCTTCTTTATACACCTTCTTTATTCAGTAAGTATATCCTTTAATGCAAACTATTCCAGTAAAAGAATTCTCGACGGCAAAAGAACAAAATTCAATTTCCTCCGTTGCACTTTTTGCCCCGACTGTACATTACACGGACAAGCACTTATCTGCACAGTGTACGCTCGATTGAAGGTTGCACTACCCATAACTTTAGCCCTGCTGCCGTTTTCCACCTACACACCGTGTTCATCTTCAGTGTCGTTAATTTTGGACTGTGTGTCTCGTAGTGTAACTTGTGTTTCCTTTTTGAAATGTGTGTGTTTGCCGAAATTGGCCAACATTTGACTAGCAACTGGCAAATCCTCTTTCTTCATCTATTAGGGATGATATTTGCTTACTGCGACGATCCATGTTGATGCTCCACTTGACGGGAGAATTTTAATATTTTTGCCTGCAAAAAGGTTCATAAGTTTTTGCAAATTTTATACGTACAGAACGTACATTATAGTTACGTTTCGAGTCTGAAGTAGATATTGATGCCTGTTTGCTCGAAATCATCATTTTCAATGTCTCATTGGTCAATTAGTCGCAAGCACTATTGCTGAGCATGAGGTCTTTTTAAGGAAATCATCAAATGACTCATTCCGCTCTAGGCGGAGCGGAAGGGAGTGTCGGACTCTTACTGACTAAAACCAATTCGTGTTCCTCAAACGCTCTTGGCGTTTCAGGAACGCAGTGAGTCTTTTCAGTTCGTAGAAAGTTGAAATGTGGCATGCAGGTTCCTTGAAGAGTGTAGGTGATCTTAGCATAGCATAATCAGCCTTTTAATGTTCCCACTGCTGGGACACAGACCTCCTCTCCAGGTGATGGAAAGCGCCGTAATCCAGCACGCGGACCCAGTGCGGGTTGATGAATTTCACATGTGTTCAATTTTTTGGTTCTAGGACATGCCGATTTCCTCACGATGTTATCCTTCACCGGTTTGAGTAGTGGTGATGAAATTAATTACACAAGTAATGCGCCTGGCTGGGTTTGAACCCGCGACAATTCGTAAGTCGGGGTCATTATCACTCGGCCACCATTAATTGCTCTTAGGGGAGCACTAAATTATAATGATTTCTCGAAATTCCTAAAGAAAATTGAAAAAGAAAACGGGACATGCATGTACAAACTCGCGAACAAAAGGTACATAGTTGTTTACAAAATTATTTCGATCTTAGTATTTTAGATCTTCAAGTCATCAATTTTATTAATTTTTTTTTAAATTTATTTATTAAAACTTTTTGCACTAGTAAAAAACTGTACAAAGGCGGACTTAATGCCATAGCATAGATGAATGGGTTCGATGGAACTGTGGTTCTTTTATTACATAATCTTACCTTAAAAAGATTGAGCAATAATGTGATGTAATTATTTAATGAATGCATTTTAAAATAAATAATTTGATTTTTCTTCTTTTGATTATTCGACTTCATCGATTATCGTTTACATTTCTTGATCAATTGTTTTCTCCATTACATATTCATCTCAAACCTTATCATTATCATTAAATATTAATCTGCAATTCCTACCGTCCATCAAAATCCGTAACAGAATTCCGCATTACTCTAATGTAATTATTTAATGAATGCAGGTTGAAATAAACATTTTTTTATTTTTATTATTCGACTTCATCGATTATCGTTTACATGTCTTTACTAATTTATTTTATCCATTACAAATTCATCTCTAACCTTATCATTACCACTAAATATTAATCAGCAATTCCTATCGTCCATCAAAATCCGTAACAGAATTCCGTCTACGTATCAGCACATAAGAGCAGCGGATTAGGCCAGACTGTTGACTTAACTAATGCAACGCCATCTAGCCGTAGGCTCAGTAAACAATGGTGTAGTGTGCATGATCTATTGTTTTCGTCTGCAGGATTATTGGTCATGCAATTAAAAGGTACTTGCTTTTTAAGTGGATTTTTGTTGACTGGACTGATCTAGTTAAACGAAACTAAAAAAAAGTAACATTTTAGAATAAGTAGGAGTTTTGGATTTTGTTTTTAGGGTTCTGTTTCCAAAGGTTAAAACAGGACCGATAAAATCCGGCTGTCACCAGGCTGTATCTTATGAACTGTGATAATTAGACAGTTGATATTTTAACAGATTATGTATTTCTATTGCCGCTATAACAATAAACTAAAAAATAGAATCAATTAAAATTTTAAGGAGGCACCCATACAATAAATGTGGTATCTTTTTTCTCGATATTGACGCTTGAAATATTCACAGAATATTTAGATACATATTCACTTTAAAAATAAATAGTTAAATTAAAATAAAACAATTATTTAAGGGCATGTATTCACTTTAAAAATAAATAATTGATTAAAGTAAAATAAATATTTAAGTGGGGCTCCCATACAACAGACATATTTTTTTGCCGTTTTTATAGATATATAGGTACGAAACCCTTCGTGCGCGTGTTCGACTCGCACTTGGCATCTTCACAATGCCATCGTCAGCATTGTGAATATGTTACAGTTAAAATACTACTCTAGGAATTTCTCCTGTATCGTGGGTACGTTCACAAACATACAAAACCAGCATGTACGAGTACAACACACATAAGCTGTATTGGTGATCTTCTTCTTGTGCCATGTTTTCCTGGTATCTGAGTCTCAACCCGTTCTTATCAATGATCCTCTGTATGTCAACCTTCCATCTGGTTGTAGTTTATGCACCTACCAAAGGTAATAATTTTTCCGTCTTAAATATTAGAGACATAATACGGACTATATACTTTTACTATGCTTGAAATCAGTCCTGAAAGCCTTCATTCAATAACTATAAAGTTTGCTTATGTAAAAAAATCTTTTAGTTACATATTTCTCCATCAATCAAGAAAAGCCTCAAACATTTTCATCTCTAGATTTTTTTTCTACATAACTTATTGTTACATCCACCCCAAAGGCCGGTGACTAAAATATGTTGTAGCAAAATCGTATTAGTAATGATTTATTTGTCAGCCCTCTACTTGGGGGTAGTTTCACTAGTCATGGCATATAATGCTTGGACACTCTTCAAAAGATATATCTTTATGTATCGGTCTTATATGTATTGATGTATCACGTTTGGAATTGGTTTTGTTTTATTTTCGGAGTTAATATGCTTCTTTTACTGTGGAGGAAATTCTGGAAAGCGTTGACTTTCTTTTATATTTTTATTATGAAATGGATTTGCTCTTGACTCTAGTCTAGATCACAGGTGACAGAGACAAAGTCGACGATGGAATGAGCTTACCCAGAAGAAATTAAAATAATTGCATTAAACGATCTAATTTTGTATAATATTTATTACTTGCTAGATACATTGTGTTGTTATGCGATGGCCAAGTCGATTTATTTATTTATTACATAAAAGATTTTAAATATTGATATGCTTCTGTAAGATGTTGTTAGATTAGCTAATTGTGTAATAACTTAAGACAGAAAGTCCCTTCAGTAGGGCCTGAATAAATTAACCGACTTTGCATTACATGGATCTCACAACTTTTTACGATAGAAGAACTGAGTTGCAAGACTTGTTTTTTTACATTTTTTTTTTTGATTGGATAAAATGGTTTCCTATTCAAATAATTGTGAAAAAATTATGTCCCTGATTAAGGATGTCCATGGTAGTGCATAAGGATTATAAGCATAATCAGCCTCCTCTCTAGGAGAGGGAATAGGCCGTACTCCAGCACGCGGGCCCAGTGCGGGTTGGTGAATGTCACATGTCTTCAAATTTTTAATTCTAGGACATGCTGGTTTCCTCACGATGTTTTCCTTCACAGTTTTGGGAGCATTGGTGATGAAATTAATTATACAAAGTAATGTGTCTGGCTGGGTTTGACCTCGCGACTTACAATTCGTAAGTCAGGGCCGTTCGTTACCACTTAGCCACCACTGCTCTATGGTAGTGAGTTGGATGCAAGAAGCATAGCATAGATCAATGTGTCAACTCTTGAAAGAGACCTATGCCCAACAGTCTTTGCAAATGATGTTCCGGACAAAGATGTTCCTGATGAGCCTGGCATTTGTTCTCTGCGCATGACTAACTGTCATATGAATGATAAGTCATGGTTGTGACTCAGTATAGTCATTGTTGGCGTTGCTTTGTGTTACCAAATCGAATCTCAATATACATTAGGAGGTGTACAGATGTATTTTAGTCAGCAAGAGTCTGACACTCCTTTTAGCTCCATCAAGAGTAGAAGGATTCATTTGATGATTTTTCATTCTTAAAAAATATGGCGTAGCTTTGTAATCATGACTACAAAAACGTGGATAGAGCGATATCCATGATTCTTTTGGATGGTGAACAATGTCGTTTCTTCACAATAAAGTTGAAAGCAAAATACTTCTTCATACTTTTAACCGACTTCCAATAAAGGAGGAGGTGCTCAAGTCGACTGTGTTTTATTTTGTGTGCGTGGTAGTCTTTTTCTAGTTTGGTGAAGATCTGAGGAAGAACCGGATTTCTTCAATAAATGATAGAAAATTAAGGAATTTCTGAAATCGCGTGTCTATTTATTGTTTGAACCAGTTTAGTACGCTGTGATGGGTACGTTTAGCTGCAAACCAGTAAGAAGTAAAACAAATAAAAAAACTTTAAAAAAAATATATCGACTTCTAAACAACAAAGTAGGTATAAAAAAAACTTTAATTTCGGAATTCGATCTTCAAACAACGAACTAACAACCAAAAACATGGACTTCCAAATTTTTTTATTTTTATTGTTTTGTGTCTTTTTGTTTAGAAGTCGTTTTTAAGGAATAAGTTAACGGATTGTAATACTTTAGAAAATTAACTTTTTTTAATCAACAGCACGATTTAAATATCCAAGCAAAAAAATCCGAACTTTGACAGAAATACTAACTCCACTCACTATTATTTTAAAGTATTAATTCAACTGCAGATACACTTGATTCCAAAAAAGTGGCACCTACAAAAATAAATTACAAGTGCAAACGTGTTAGTTCAAAGACCGAAGAGACTTATAGAAAGGAAATCCTTAAACAAAACACTGGAGTGTAACGTCGAAAACAATAATTCTTCATTACTATTTTGTGTTGGGGTAAATAATAGACATGCGCTTTGAAAGAGTGCGACGATTAAGTTTTTAGGCTTTGGTAAAAAGCCCGGTGAGTAAACGACCAGGTTTTACATTTTTAATGAATACCTGCTTAGTATAATGATGGATATGAACAATTATAATTTTTATGTTTTACGTTTTCAAGGGTATCAAAGAAAGTACTTAACACATGCTAGGAAATAATCTTTGCTGGTGATATATTTTTACTTAAACTAAAATTTAATTGAACCTTCATTAAACGATACAGACAGAATAATTTAATTTGAAATGAAACTCTTCATAAATACAACATCGGAAATCCTCCCCATCATTCAGCCGTACAAACTATTGCACAAGTGGCACATTCAACTTATCGGCATATTGTCCAAGTTTCGAGGGAACGTGCAGGTGTACACGAGGGTGGCAGTTTTTGTGGCCGCCACTGTAAGCGTAAAATAGGAGCCGACTTAATAAGTGGTTATTTAGCAGGATAATGCTTTGAAATGTGGATTAATTCGGGTTGGGTTATTTATTTTTGGTCGTTAGTGAAAGTAGATTATGATAATGTTAGCTCTTTTTTGTTCCGTATGTGTAATAGTTTGAACAATTAGTTAAGTGCTACTGTCAGTGATATACAATGCATTACAAGTAGGTTTCTCTGACGATTTTAATTCGATATTTGGAAATTCATTTTACCTTGCACCTATTGCGTTAATTTAATATGTTGAATAAATTAACCAATCAAAAACAGTTAAGTTGAATAAATCTGAGAAAGGTAAGAGTTTATTTTATTTTTTACTAGCGACCCGCCCCGGCTTCGCAGGGTTTTAATGCTGATACTAAATCTCTACTACATTATGCATGTTATTATACATAAAAACCTTCTTCTTCAATTTATTTATTTTATAAAAAACCGCATCAAAATCTGTTGCGCAGTTTTAAAAATCTAAGCATACATAGGGACGCGAGAAGTGACTTTGTTTTATACTATGTAGTGATACATTTCAAGTCATTTACATAAAATTCTAAACATACTTTCATTTTGTTATCAATTTCCAAGAGTCTAAACGCTGCCATAAGGTTTTTGAATGAAATTACCACACATAATTAGATCCAAAGAATAATTGGGTGTGCCATATTGACCATTTTCACCCTTTTTCGTGTTTTATCTCTATTCAATCTAGGTTTTGATTTTTTTATAGTAGTGTAGATATAATTAAAGCTTGTTATATTTTAGTAGTTATTTATTGTCTATGTTACGGCTAAAGCCGAGTGTAGGAATCAACTTAAGATGAGGAGAGGGATCTATTCGATAAAATGCTATTTTTTTTTATAAAATATTTCATCTTTAGCCTGCTAAACCGCACATTAACATAAACGCAACAGCTAATGTGTATTCAATAGATACGCTGGGAAGAAAAATATTCATTACAAAAATTTATTCATTATTCTACACCCATCTTTAGCAATAACATAATACATACTGTAAACTCCTAGTTACACATTTTTTTACAAGATAGTTTAAGTGGCAATTACAAAGTACGACGATAGAATAATATAAAGAAATGCTGTTTGAAATAACTACATGGAGAAGCAACCATTTTATCATTACACAAAAAACAAAAAAAGAAACGTAAACAGAACAAAACTCAATCTTTGAGATTACACTCAATAAAATATCCATTAAAACAATACTCCACATAAAATAACTACGCTATAAGAGCATAAACAGCATACCTATTAAACCGTCTGTCTGTCTATCCGTACTTTATGTCCATTCATCACGAACGAACCGTCACTTCCTACACACGAAAGCACTCAGAAACGTAACAATCATCGCTTAGAAACATCGCCATATGCGCAAGACAACTCCACACGCCCACCGGTCAAATTTGATTTACGCGTGAATTACATGTCATAACCTGTATGCTCATTTTACCCCGACCTCCCCTTTAAATCGGGCCACAGAGTAGAAGTAACGCAATAGAAAAATTATTACACTGAAGTTTGATCAATATTTGTGCAGGTATTTTTTTAGGCTTTGGTAGGGGAGGTGCAAGCAAAATGTAACAGGCGTTATGGATGTCATAAAAAACTCCCTTTTTTCCAGTCAAGTGCACCTTTGTTCGTATCGATAATGCATTAATTTGAATATTCGCGGTGTCATATGTCAAATGGTTTGTAATTTTCTGTTTGTTCTTTTTTTGTATTATTTAATGTGATTTTCCACGGAAGTGTAATAAAGGTGTGCGTTTGTCACGATTGATTACTTTGTAAAATTATGTACTAAATGTAGTCGAGTTACAAATGTGACATTATGATAATAGTTTTTGCACCTGTAGTTTTCTCTAGGTTCATGTGGGTTAATATAAAATTATTTACGGACAGTACGACTATAAAAAAAAAACAATTTAATAAAAGGAGAAAAAAAAGTTATGATAGTTTTTTTTTTCTATTGGTTAGAAATCAAGAATACCATTTGACAAACAGCAAGAAAAGACGACATAGTGCTACTTTATTAAAATAAGCGTGCTCGAAAAACACTATAAACTTTGCATAAATCAGACTCAAAATAAACCACATGCCCAAAATTCTGTGCGCACCAAATGTTGTCTTCTAAATCATAATAATTCACCTTTTCTATCCTATTTACAATACACCCTTTTTATTAACCATGGTATAACTCAACGTCACTAAACACTAAACAGGTGAGTTCATTAGAGATTACTCACGGTAATTTGCAGTTTGCCATACAACGCCATCTGTCGACCGTGTCGATAACAATCAGACTACGCTCAGCCAATCATATTGTGCAAGTGCCGATGTGAGGAATAATTATAGAATTAAGAAGATTATTTTTGGTAAAGGGTTAGTTTTATTATTGTATCAGATTGTTATAGATAAAATATAGGTATGTACGTTATTCACATGGTAGTCTAAAATAAATGATATATTAATGCGTGCTGAGTCATATTTTTTTTTCCTTAACTAATCATACATTCAGAATCTATTTCACTAGAAACTATCGAAGTTGTTAATATTGAATACAACCAGTTTTCCCGAAACCAATTGATTAGTTAAAGCTAACCTTACCGCTGACTAACATTTCGCTGAAATTTAACTACTACTAACTTTAACACAACTTCAAACTAAAAGAAAGAAGTTCTTCTTCCAGTTACTGCATACATTTATACTATTTTTTTAATCCGATCCTCTTCAAATCTCAGCGTTATTTATTTTATATCATAACAAAAATCAAACGTTAAATCACTTAAGCCTAAAAGATACACATGTGCTCCATTTAACGGATCACTTACCCCGCACTCACCCTAAGACGTGGATTTAAAAATCGAAACTAAAAATCCGCATACCATATTTAAATCCGCAAATAGTGTTTGAAAATTCGACCCCATATTTCACCCCTCGATGAACGCAGAGCGGGTTGAGTTCAAATGTTTGAACTTTGAAAGCGAATCTATTGTAAATGGTGAGTTTTAAGGTTATGAGGTACACTGAGAAGTTGTTTTTTGTTTTAAATTTTGTTCATACAGTACATACAGCTTTTACAGTGCAACTGTAAAAGCTGAACACAATTTTTCCTAGGTCGACGTTTTCCCTGCAAGGTTTTTTCAGGCCAATTTAATTACATTCCGGCGCACTATGAAGCAGTTGATCGCAATTTTTCTGGAGACCCTGCTCAGTGCATAGGTTTTAATATTCAAATATGACAGATCGTTAGAAAATGTAATTGTGGCCACATTTATTTTTCTTATTCAACAACATAGGTGCGCTTCTCGCAGACGCCTTCTTTAGAATATCATTATAATCACTATGTATGAGTAAATATGTAAAGATTTCCCCATTCTTTAGAAATACTTCTTACTTTTTTCCCTAAAATATAGTAGGCACAATCCACTCAGTGTACCACAACCAATCTTAACAACTTAATACCGATAGATAGCTACCAAATGTTACAGACAACATAGATGACGTCACCATGACTGTCAGATCGACGCGAGGGGGATAAGGGGATGGCACAAGTGACAGTCATCATACCGTTACATTGAGATTACTGTGGATGGTGGATGGATGGCGAGAAGTCATAGGTAGGGAGTAGAGATATTTATTTTTTTATTTACTTTCATGTAACAATAAAAAAAAACTGTGTGTGCGTATTGTGACATGAACTACTCGCAAGTGAGATGACCCACGACTGTGAGTGTGGAGTTACTGCAAATACTAATTCAATGATGGTCGGTACCTGTCACCCGTGAAATGTACTAAGTATCGCCGAATATTCGTTACTTCTCCCAAGCACTTAGCCAAATGTTCGGTATTCGGCAAAATCATTATTCACGTATATGTATAGCATAATCAGCCATTTTTTGTTCCCACTGCTGGGACACAGGCCTCCTCTCTAGGAGAGGGAATTGGCCGTAATCCACCACGCGGGCCCAGTGCGGGTTGGTGAATGTCACATATCTTCGAATTTTTGGTTCTAGGACATGCCGGTTTCCTCACGATGTTTTCCTTCACCGTTTTAAGAGCAGTGGTGATGAAATTAATTACACAAAGTAATGCGCCTGGCTGGGTTTGAACCCGCGACTACCACTCGGCCACCACTGCTCTACGTATAAGTAAATATTTTATATTTTTAATACCAGATATGCCATCTCTGGTATTTATATCATATATTTACTTCTGCAGCTAAATAATAACAGCCATATAGCTCGATCTCCAAGGTTAATTAGCGCTGGAGCAGTATCAGTATGTTAAATTAACACGCAAGGAGGAGTATCAGTATGATACTCCTCTGTGCCTCGGAAAGCACGTTAAGCCATTGGTCATTAGTAGATCTTTGGCAGTCGTTACGGATTGTCAGAATCTGACTTCAGTCTTGGTGTGAAGTACCGTGTTACCCATCCGCTCCTCGTAAAATATGTACTGGCATTTAGCTGAATCCGGTTTTACTGGAAGTCGACCCCAATATAGTTGAGAAAAGGCTAGGCAGATGATGATGATGCTCAAAAGTATAGAGGGAGACAGAATGCCTAAGGCATTTTCTACCAGTCAGAACGATGTGTGGATATGAGCACAAGTGACAGACATCATACCGTTATGTCAAGATTACTGTGGATGGTGGATGGATGGCAGTAATTCATGGATAGGGAATAAATGGACTGCCAGTGTTTCGGAATTTGTTCGAAAGAGTCATCGCGGCCCTGGAACGCGAAGTAAGAGTCTAACACTCCCTTCCGCTCCACCCAGAGCAGGAGAAGAGGATTTTATGATTTAAAATCCACAAAGAAGAAGTCAATGAAAAGGAAGTTTATTGAGAAAAATATGACTTTCTGTTCATGTGGAGAATAAAAACTTATGTAGTGAAGTCAAGGTATTCACAGAAAATAAATAGAATTTGGGAAATAAAAATTAAGCTACTTTGACTCAGAATTAACTGCAAAAAAAATTGGGTTTATGGTCTTCTATATGAAAATATCAACTGTACTAAAATAGTGTCTCATTTAGCCGTCTACTTTTTTTTAATAAAACCCTAGATTATAGTACACCTATGTACTTATTTTTTCTTGAATAACTGAGTTCTATGGACATATGTGACAGTAATTAACAATGAGTAATTATTTGGATTTATTGCTTTATTGTATCAGCCTCTTCCAAATATCAGATCAATCAAATCTCTTCCATTTTCCCGTAGAAATAATTTCCTTTCTCATTCAATTATACCATTATAGCATTAGCGTATTGCCAGTCAGCATGCGAACCATTTTTCTTCTCGTACTTAAGGAACCCCAAAAATTCACTTTGGTCGAATTAGTCTTCATAATCCTGAAGCTAATTCATCACCGTTACTCGAATGATTGGGGAGTGATGATGCGGAATAAATATTATATATATTGTTGAGAATATTTTGTCAGTGTTGTTAAGATTTAACAAGATATTTTTTAATCAACTGCGTGACTAAAAAGACAGAGTCATATTTTTATTTTTCAAAATCGTTGCTTCGTAAGAAGAACATCTCTGATTCTATGAGTATGTTGTGTGTTGTGGTGTCGCTCATCTGGGGGCACGGTAGTACCCCTGCCAAGACCAGTTTACCATATATACAGTCCGTCTATAACACTCATAAAAGGAACATAGGTCCTTTTTACCCAGTAAACACAATGTGACGAGTGCCAATCCGCACTGGGCCCACTTGGTGGATTCTGGCTCTTCTCCGGGAGAGAAGGTGTGCATCCCAACAGACAGAATTATGCTATTTTATGACCTCTTCAGAAACAATACCAAGTTCTGATGTTTATAAATAAATACAACTGCAAAAGAGCGCACCCAGCATAAAATTGTAAATATTTTTCAACAAATACCTGATTCTATTGTTAATAGCAACTTAGCTGAAACAGATGTATTAAAAAAAAAAATACTGTGTCAGGCGTTACTTTGCGGAAATCCATTTTAAATTTGAAAATGAAAATAATATATCTAGTTTTAATTTCCGCGAAAATTTGTGGGTTGCAGGTATGCACCTCCCTCCCGCCCGCTATATTATGCACATGCAAAATTACAAGGCAAATGCAAGGCTTTTATGCACATGCAGGAAGGCAAAGCAAAACCCAACACCATTTGCCTTGTAATCTTGCATGTGCATAATATAGCGGGCGGGAGGGAGGTGCATACCTGCAACCCACTAATTTTCGCGGAAATTAAAACTAGATACATATATTATTTTCATTTTCAAATTTTTGATAAATTTTTATAAGAAAGACCGACAAAGTACCTTTCTTTTTACTATTGATAGATACTCGTTTGACCACCTTAGTCCCAAATATCTCATTCAATGCTTTCGGAATCCAAAATCAATCTTCAAAGGCACAATTGAAGAAACGATTGACATGTTTCATATCCACAACGACTGAAAAGGCGGATACCTACATAGTAAACACAAAATTTAGCATAAACATTCTTTTAAATATCCACGATCAAACAAAAAATACCACCCATATTCAAAGAAAGAAAAACAAAATAAGAAAGAAAGTCAACCCTCAATTAGCAACGGTGTTTTAGACCACACACAATTCGTAATTGGTCTTTTAGACCCGACAAAAAGATTTACGCAAAAATCGGTGCGTGTCACTTCGGCCGATAAAGTTATAAAATATAAAGGCTGTACAGTACAATGGGGGTTGTAAATTTCAATATTGAGTGTGACTGAACTGGACATTGGGCTACAAAGTTGCAAGAAACGGTCCGTAATGGTGCCAAATATGTAGTATTTATTTAATTTATTATGATGATTGAGATTTAGATTTTTTCGGGAATTATAGGCAACCGTGCTTCATCTTCGACCACATCATCGCCTACCATCAGGTGAGAAAGTGTCCAAACGCGTACCTACAAATATTAAAAACTAGCAGCGCCTCCCGGTTTCACCCGCGTAGTTCCCGTTGCCATGGGAATATGAGGATAAAATATAGCCTATGTCACCCGGGGATAGTACAGCTTCCCAACAGTGAAAGAATTTTTCAAATAGGTTAAGTAGTTTCTGAGCATATTCAATGCATACAAACAAACAATCAAATCTTTCCTCTTTATAACATTAATGTAGATTATAAAAATAAAACATTAAAATTAAATTATGGGGCTCGTTTAAATGAGTGCAAAAAATAAAGCAATACTCTGTTTAAGTTTTATTGAGGTGTTCTCCAAAGTATATCAAAAGGAACTCTGTAGTAGCTTCATTTCTTTTTTTATTAGTTATCTTTCTAAGACTAAACGAAAAAGTACTAATGTAATCACAATCATTTTTTCCTTATTTATATTTAGATTCACAGTAACTTGAACTTCACACCCTTGAAAATCAATGCCTGCTAATTCTACATATTATTTACCCTAGCATTCAGTATGGGACTGATATGTTAGTACTGTAAAACCCATAAAGAAGATAGTGACTATGTAGCAGCGCCCGGCTCCACTCGGCACGTGCGCTTATGGTCGGAGACTTCAAATTAACGCGATAAAATTAAACCTAACGTACGACTTCGTAAATTTTGTGGGACGACATTTGCTTACAGTGTTGTCGCTGCTAATGGAAAACACATAAAGTTTGTTATTAGTTATATGGTATAAAAGCCCAATGCAAATCTCAGTGTGAATAGGTACCGTTAACTGTGTTTTTATTTTCTGTTGTTACTGGTTTCTGAACGCGACTTTGTCTGCCTGCGAGAAAGATCGGCATTTATTTTTCCGCCTTATAAACTTACGTATGCAAAATTTTATACAAATCCATTCAGCAGTTTTAGCGTGAAAGAGTAAAAAACATCCATACGTTTCTTTCACATTTATAAAATCAGTAAGATAGAATAGGATATCGCTTGAAATATGAAAAATTGTTTTAAATATAAATAGGTTTGAAAGATGATATTTAGTTTGTAAGTAAGTTGTAAATGACACTTTAACTCGTCAATCTTTTTTGGTCGTTTTAAAGTAGATGAGGGAGGTTGTGTATTCATTTAAGAGAAAATTATTGATTTAATGACATACCACAATATGTAGCATAATCAGCCTTTTAATGTTCCCACTACTGGGACACAGGCCTCCTCTCTAGGAGAGGGAATGGGCCGTAATCCACCACACGGGCTCAGTGCGGGTTGGTGAATGTCACATATCTTCGAATTTTTGGTTCTAGGACATGCCGGTTTCCTCACGATGTTTTCCTTCATCGTTTTGAGAGCAGTGGTGATAAAATTAATTACCACTCAGCCATCACTGCTACACACAAAATGTGATTCTGTTTAATTTTACGTTTCTGTAACATCCGCAGGGTTAACCCTATGGTGCGTCGTGTTCCACACGTGCCTCAAAGAGATGTCTGATTAGTCATCGGTGCCCACTAGGACCAGTGGCAGAGTTGCAGAATTCGTTCGAAAGAGTCATCGCAGCCCTGGAACGCAAAGTGAATTAGAAGAAACAAGAATGGGTTTTAGAGAGTTTACACCAACCAAGAATAGCTATTCTGCCTGTAATATAAGAACTAAGACTTATTAATTTTAACGTTTAAACTAGGTCATTTACCCATGCCCAAAAATTGCATGTGTCACTAAAATAAAACGGTGGAAATCGACACGTGTTCATACCGTCAAAATTAGCATAATATCGATAATATGCTAATTTGAACTGTTTAGTGCTACAAAAATCTCGAACATATGGACAGTCGCACAACAATTGAATTGTAATGGAATTGTTTTGTGTTCATACTGTGGGTCCAACAAAACGAAGCGACTTTGTCTATTCGTAAGTATTTCGGGTTTAAAACTCCTACCATCTCTGTTCTCCATCAGATCTTCATCAAACTAGAAAGGGACCACGTTGAAATAATAAGATTTCCAAACCATCGTACACAATTTTATTTTTTCATTTTTCATCGACAAGAGGGAATGAAAACGTCATCAATGTAAACTAAGCCACGCATTATTAGGGATAACTCAAATACTCGTCGTCAGATCTCAATCATTTCAAATGGGACCACACGACAAGCACCAGTTATCGAATATATAAAGAATCATCAAAACGGTACACCATTACAAAGATATGAGGCAACAAACAAAAAAAAATTGTTTCGAGAACCTCCTCCTTTTCTGGAAGTCGGTTGAAAATAAATTCATACTCATCTGTCTAACCTTTTCTCAACTATATTGGGGTCGGCTCCCAGTCAATCCGGATTCAGCTGAATACAAGTATTTTACGTGGAGCGGCTGACTACCAGACCTCCACAACCCATTAACTGGGGAACACGGTACTTCTCGGCAAGACAGTTGTCAGATTTTCTGGCTTCTGACAATCCAATATCAAAGTTCTATAAATGACAGCTGGGACCAAAGGTTTCTCGTGCTTTCCGAGGCACGGAGGAATATCGATATCTACACATATTATGTTAAGATGGCCATCCATCAACAGAACAACCGCGGCAAGCGTTGCATTTTCTCGTAGGGATGTTATTATTATTATTAATTTTTTATTATTATTAAATAAGAAAAAAAAATAGCCAAGAGCTCTTCAAATACATACTGATATGTATTTTTATATAACTTTACTATAAATGCGAATGTGATTTTGTATTCCTAAATATATATAAGACCCTAGAAACGGTCATATACAGCTTACATGTTCGGTACATGTACATATACTAACGCGAGTGAAGCCGCGAGCAAAATCTAGTACATAATAAAAAATAAACATTTATAATGCTATGCTGTCTGAGATAATAATAACTCGATTTCTAGAAACTTCCAGTAGTCTATTTAAGCTTACCTACAACCTAAATAATGTTAGAATTCGTTTCAAATCTTAGGTACTCTAATTTAGTCGCCCAATTAGAACTCCACCCAAACAATACAAAATGTATTCAAATTTTATACACCTTAACGTGTATCAGTAACATCGATCTGCGCTTGCGCACAAATGTTCCATGCACTTAATAGGGTTACCACTACGTTTCAAAAGGTCCGGAAAAAAACATTAACTGTCACAATAATATTGAAGTATTCAGTTTTAATTCTTTATTTATTATTTTTTGAGTTAACTTCAAATAAGCAACTATAGCAATTATTTGAGTGTATTAAACTATCTGACTCAATACACAATACATACAGTGCCGTTATTAATGACCATGAAAATTGTTTTATTCAGTCCCTCACCTACTCCTATTTCAAAAAGCTCAGACAAATGAAAGTCCGTACTGTTATTAACTAGCTTTACCCTTGCAACTTGATCTGCGAAAAAGAAAACCCCGTTTTTGAAACATCTTTCATTGATGCTCCGCTCGTATCGATCGTAGCGCAATGTTATATAGCCCATAGTGTTTCTCGATAAATGGGCTATCCAACACTATAATATTTTTCCAATTCCAACTGGAAGTTTCTGAGATTAGCGCGTTCTACCAAACGAACTCTTCCGCATTATAATATTATTTCCTGCCCCCGCAAAATTTTTCATCTGTGTCACATAAAAGAGAGAGAAATAAAACTCTAATTTTGCATCATTCATAATTGATGCTCCGCTCCCATTGGTCGTAGCGTAACCTGATGTAGCCTATAGCCTTCCTCAGAAAATGGGCTATCCAACACTATATGTTTTTAATTCAATCTAGAGGTTCCTAAGCGCGTTCAACCAAACTCTTCAGCTTTATAATATTAGTATAGATAAACATATAAACAAAAGAGGCGGACTCAATGCCTTAAGCATTTTCTTCCAGTCAACCTTAGGGTGATGCAGAGACAAATAGTACTAAGTGTTAGCCTGAAAGCATACGAAAATATAATTAAAAAACACGCCTGCCATGTCAAAAAATTTAGTTAAAAATTAAAACAAGATAGATAATTTGAAATTGAAAACAATATATCTAGTTTTAATTTCCGCGAATATTAGTGGGTTGCAGGTATGCACCTCCCTCCCGCCCGCTATATTATGCACATGCAAGATTACAAGGCAAATGCAAGGATTTTATGCACATGCAGGAAGGCAAAGCAATACCCCATACTCAATGCCCAATGCATCGCTGACCGTTGGTCCAACGGTCAGCGAGTCAACACGTGGAGAGGCGAAACACGTGTCGGTAATGGTGTTGGGTATTGCTTTGCCTTCCTGCATGTGCATAAAATCCTTGCATTTGCCTTGTAATCTTGCATGTGCATAATATAGCGGGCGGGAGGGAGGTGCATACCTGCAACCCACTAATATTCGCGGAAATTAAAACTAGATATATTGTTTTCAATTTCAAATTAAAATGGATTTCCGCAAAGTAATGCCTGACTCAATCAATTTTACAAGATAGATAATAATATTTTCATTGCAGGTGGGAAGATTGCTTCCAACGATACCACATATATTGATATTGGTTAAGCTGTTAAGAAGTTATGGTGGAATAAAGAAACTTACATGAATCTTGAAAACATAATACTCCTTTTTTTGGGCAGTCGTGTAAATATTCGGGAAAAGATTAACTAGATCATAATGATGGTCACCCTACAGGCACTTGATAAATGGCCATTATGGCCATATCCTTAATGGCCCTTCTTTTATGCTCAATTTGTTATTTTATTACAGCTATAAAATCAGGTGTTACAGTTTACACCAGCTAATTAGGGCCTTTTTTGTTTTCGTTAAATTTTGTAGTAAATGTCAATATGAAATAAAGAATTTTATTGCTTTAGCCATCCTTAAGCAATAAATTAATAAAATAGGATGATGTCCATTTCCTGCTGGTATGGACATAAGGTGGGTGTTAAAAACTCTTCCTCGACATCAAAATAAATATTTTTTTGCACTATATGGGGTAACTTTAGTTTTCTTTCTTTGCATGCGGTCATTAAATGATGATTACGAATTTACATAGGTTAATCTATAGAAAATTGAATTTGAAAGGATGGCTGGCAGAAACTGGATGCGAGAAGCCGAAAATAGATCTAAGTGGCGTGCAATTGGAGAGGCCTATGTCCAGCAGTGGACTGCAACTGACAGGCTGTTGATGAATCTATTGAAAATAAGAAGGCATTTAAGGTGTTCCACGATCGCATCAAAGAGATGTCAGCAAAGAAGACGGGTCCGTGCCTGCTAAGGTTGCGGAATTTGTTTGATAGCGTCACTGCGGCCCTGGAACGTAAAGGGCACTAGGAAGAACAAGGGTGGGTTTTAGTCAGTAAGAGTCTGACACTCCCTTCCGCTCCGCCTAGAGCAGGAGAAGTCATTTGATAATATCCCATCCAGAAAAAAGGGTTAGTATGAAGGCAAATACAGAGGTGGAAGAAGAATGCTTGGCCGACTCCAAACAAATTATGATAAAGCATTTTTAGGGGTAACCCAAAATAGTCCAGAAAGATTATGTAGTTCTGATCACAGAATAGATAAAAGAGGTCCTTTATCTGTTCTGTGGTTCTGATGATCCGGTAAGGGCCCCGAGAATTGCTGGATGCAAGACGCACCAGACCAGTCTATGTGAAGACATCTGGGGGAGGCATTTGACCAGCAGTGGACTATAAAATAATGATGATGAGTAACAGCGACGCATAAATCTTAGAGCATCGTCATTTAAGTACCGCATCTTTCAACTTTAATCCTAATCAACATAGCACCACGTGTTGTCAAATCAACATGAAAAGAGACCACAATAAATCAAAAATTACAACTGAAACTCCTACCACACATTAGAACTGTAAACATTAGTTTTGTTGACAATGATCATTTGTTTACTGGTTAAGACATGCCTTCGGGAGACAGAAATAGGAACCGTGGTTTGGTGAAATCACTTGATGGATTGTGAAATATTTTTGGTCTATTTTGGTAAACTGTGTTTGATATTGAAACCTCTGTTGATAGCGTTGGTTTTTTTTGTTTATTGTAAAATCGTAAATTATCCCTCCTGTGGCTCCGCCCTGGGCCTATTTCGATGATTTGAGAAAAAAAAATTGTATGTATGGATGTTTGTTACTCTTTCACGCAAAAAATACTGAATGAATCTTGATAAAATTTGGCGCAGAGGTAGATTATAGTCTGGAATAACACAAAAGATAATTTTTATTTTAGGAGTATATTCCCTTAAGATAATTTTCGACATTCACGCAGGTGGAGCCGTATACGACAGCTAGTAATACATTTTAACCTACAATAATAACTACATACATAATAAATCAAAATCGAATATCATTTATTTCAACCCCTTAGGATCATATCATACATTGTTTTAAAGGCTAACAAAATAACACACAGGCTCCTGGACTTTTGGGGAAAAGATCAGGGAGTGTGGGATTTTTACCTCACTAAAACCACCCCGGTGATTACCATCAGCACATAGAAGAGGGCACCGTTACCTCTTAAAAAACTATTCCCTGTGTGCGACGCCTGTAAGGGCACATCCCTGGAGAAACTGTAATGGGGTGTCCCCTAAATCTCGCTCTGTACGGCAGCACGTGATCGCTGTGCCACCGCCTTTCCTAGAATGACTGGGTTGGCGGACAGGTGGGATGCCAGGGTCACGTTCAGGGTCAGGGTCAGGGTCACGTTTCAGCGTATTAGGTGTCGAAACGATTGCATTCCCGACGCCTTCTTCTCCGAAATGTAGCTTAATGGCACTCAACACTACTCCACCCTAATTACGAGTTTAAGAAATTCCGAAATGGGATCAAAACTCCTAAAATTAACTTAACATCTAAAAAACTAAACATCTAAAGAGAAGACGACCTAAGATGAATTCTTTGTATCTATGGAGAGAAGACGACCGAAGATGATTTTTTTCAATCCATGGAAGTCGGGTAAGGCCTTAAGTATGGGACGTAACCTGTGTCGATACACTGCTCCATCCCATTCTCCCAGTTCATCATGTTGTGCTGGCGCTGCCGCTGGAGCTGCGGCGAACCTCAAGCGGATTAAATACAGTAACCTTATTGGTAAATATATTTTCGAGCCGTTTGGGTTTGGTACCCTCCAGGCGGGGGGCCCTTGTGCATAGACTTCAAAAAACGAAATGGCTAGTTGACACTTCCCGTGACCCTAGCACTGACTTTGGCCAGAGGCTAAAGTATTGCCATTCCACGTGGCAATGCCACCAGTATTTGAATGACGAAATTTTGATGCTATATTTTAGTTCGTTTCGTTTATTAAAATATATTAATACTGTCAGCGCTTCGTGGTTACACCTCCGTAGTTGACGTTCCCGTGGGAATAAATATAACCTATTGTATTCGCTGATAATGAAGCTAGCTAAAATCGGTTCAAAAAATTCGGAGTTTATCCCGAACATATATCGTGACACGAGATTTTTATAAATTACATATAAGATAATTATTGTTGTTAGTACAATACACAATAAAAAGTTATTTTTAGATGATAGACATGTCATTTTTCGAAATATAGAAAGTAGAATTGAAATTAATTTGACATAAATGAATTATCAAAATTTTTAGTGAAACTACCATAATCAGACATGTTTGATTCAAAAAGGATTTGACAGGAAAATTGCATACCATAGTGGTGCAAATTATGATCGACAAATAACAACTGAAAAGGTGTTAGTTAACTATTATCCGACATTTCTTAGAACCAACTTTTCATAAAAAAACACGACATTCATAATATCAAAAATGCAAAAGATTGCATTGATATTGTTCGCAATTTACCTGTCACGATGGCTGAAGTAAATTATTACCTATTACTCAGTAAAGTAACAAAGGTATCGCGTTTTAATTCCGAGTAAATCTCACGGGCGAACGATCAAGGAGGCCGGTGGCCGATGTAAGGATGACACATGACTTTGTCATTATGACTGGATTGTGCAGATCGGCGGAAAAGAGGGAAAGTTTTGTTTGAAGGACCTTTGGAGGTGAATGTGTTAGGTCAGGATTTGAATTAGGAAGAAAACATATAAATCTAAGAACAAAAAAGAAAGAAGAATAATAAGAGTTCGTAAGAATAGGGATGTTTCCTGAGTAAAAAAAATATGATTATGTTTATTCCGTCAGTTAGATTATAGAAAATATACGACACGTATTTTTTCCTTTATCAAATCTATAAAAACTGACGAAGATACAAAGCATCAAAGATCAGGAGTGGGGGCTTGTGACGTCACAGCTCGGTAAAAATTGTAGCAAGTAGTGACGTCACACGAGTTTTCAACGCACTGTATCGTCTTCATTTTTTGTTTACGTGAAAAAAGATAAAATACATACCTATCCAATATTTTTTGGAAATCTATCCGATGGACTAATTTGATTTTTTTTAGTTAACTTCCCTATTTAATATCTTGAGTTATTGTAAACTCTCAATAAATTGTCTTCTGGAATCCTTTTGAAGCACCAAAGTTTGATAGGCTATCTATTATCTCTCGAAGTCATTCCGAGAAATTGTGGAATAGCAAGTAATGAAACGTTAAGTACTACAATTCGAACAACTAACCTCAACGACGGACCTAATCTATCAGTGTTGGAGACCTAAACTCCTTGTGCCCTATCTTACGCTACTTGGCTAGGCACAAAAATCCAATAAATTGTAGAAACGTACACTGATTGGTTGCCAACAAGTCGTCAATTTATATCGGTCCTCAATTTCTTGGAATGACTTCGAGATATTATAAACTATCGAATGAGAGATTATAAATTGTCGATCATTTGGAATACACCAAATGATTGACAATTTATAATCTCTCAAGATATTTTATAATCTTACGGACTTTGCAACTATCCTGTGACATATACATCTGTATAAATAATAATCCCGATGAAGATGCCTCCATACATTTCGTGTTGCTGGCTCGTCAGTAACTTATATTTGACATTAGAGAAGTGCCGATAATTCATTCAAAGCAAAATACCAACACAGCTGTGGGTGTAAAAAATAATGACCCATTTTACAAGGGAAAATAATTTATACACCCAAACAAATACCTACAGTAAGTTTTACTTTCATTTTCTTTATTCTGACAACACAGGCCAATTACGAAACTTCAAATTTTTCACTCACACCATTATTTAAACACAAAGAATGTACTAATACGACGTGGATTGATGCAAATGACACCTCCTTACAACAAAAACCCAGTAATTTACTTGCCACTACTGGAAAAGCACACACTTTATTTTCAAACTTATGTTTTAGCACTTAAAACACGATTTGTGTCTTCAGAACTGTAAAATGTAACTTTGTAAAACAAATAATTATTTTCTGCCACTGAAACAATTTTCAAACCATTTTCATCTTTATATTCAGAGGCGTAAAATCTGAAGAGTCATTTCAGCAGATATAAAATATAATTTTGTAAAACGTCCAGTGACATGTTACTATTGATTTAAGAAAGTTTATACAAGGGGTGGGCAGAGACGTTCTCTTTGTAGAAATTATACAATTTACGGCATTTTAACTTCATAGGGGTGAGAATAAAACGAATGCTTGGAAAAATAAACTGTGAACGACTTGTTTTTGTTGATATTTAACTTTTAGACGTTTGTAGGGATAATATAGCTTGGATTAATTGGTAATCAATAAATATTGATATGTTGATATGAGAGCAGTGGTGGCCGAGTGGTAACGGCCCTGACTTACAAATTGTAGGTCGCGGGTTCGAACCCAGCCAGGCGCATTTCTTTGTGTTATTAATTTCATCACCAGAAACCGTGAAAAATGTCCTAGAACCAAAAACTTCGAAGACATGTGATATTCACCAACACGCACAGGGCCCGCGTGGTGGATTACGGCCCCCTTTCCAAGAGAGGAAGCCTGTGTCCCAGCAATGGAACATTAAAAGGCTGATTATGCTTATTATGCTAAATAATATGAAGAATAATATCAGTTTTTGAAGCAAAAGAATTAGTAGAGAGAAGAAGCAACTACTAGAAGTAGCTTAATATATAATACCAGCAATGTTAGGGTTCGACTCTGCCAGGGCTATGAAATGTGTTCGAAAGAGTCACCGCGGCCCTGGAACGCGGCGGGCATTAGGAGGAACACGGATGGGTTTTTAACCGACTTCTAAAAAAGGAGGAGGTTCTCAATTCGGATGTTTGTATGTTTTTTTTTTTTATTGTTTGTTCGCGCATAACTCCGTCGCTTGCCAACCGATTTGAAAAATTATTTTTTTGTTGGAAAGGGTATACTTCCCAAATGGTCCCATGAAAATTTTATCGAAATCGAACAAGCGGTTTTTGAAAAATCAACAAAAATCTAAAAAAATATCTACACTGTCTACATTGACGACCTTTTAGTTTACTCTGCATTGGAGCAGTGCGTTTTTTTTACACTAATGTAATTGGTTCGTTTAGGTGGGGGGAGGGGAGGGGTACCACTAAAAAGTGAAAAATAAAAAACTTTTTACAAAAAAATACAACCGACTTTTCCACAAAAAATCAAAAAAGTACAAAATAACTTTAATTTCGGAAGTCGGTGTTCAAAAAATGAAAAGGAACCACAAACACCGAGTTCTGAAATGAAAGTTATTTTGTACTTTTTTGATTTTTTGTGGAAAAGTCGGTTGTATTTTTTTTTTTGTAAAAAGTTTTTTTAATTAGTATGAGTCTGACACTCCGCCCAAAGCGGAAGAAGTCGTTTTCCCAACCATAAAAATGGGTTACCAGCCTAAAAAAAGTCCCTCTCTTTTTGACAAATGAAACTTGAGACGCACACGCAAGATAGTATAATTATTCCGTATGTGTTTCAATTTTAATTATTACCTTATCATAAGGTTTCGAACTATCCAACGGCTAGCGGGTTTTCCGAGATTTGAAGGAATCTCGGTATGTTGAAATTGTCACCCTTGCATTCATTGCTGTCATTATCTATAGGTCTTAATATAATAAAGCTGAAGAGTTTGTTTGTTTAACGCGCTTATCTCTGAAACTTTCAGTTCGATTTGGAAAATTATTTTTGTATATACATTATGTATATACGGGAACTAAAACAAAACGGGATACGCGCGTACGAATACGTGGGTAAAAATTATAGTTTCATCTAGTCTATACAGTCTCAACACCTTTTCATAACAGGAACTCTTAGCTCTTAATTGCCATTATTTATGGTGTACAATAAAAATAATTCTATACTACTAAAACATGCATATTTTTATTTCAAAAAAATATTCGTTTCATCCCTAATCGCGTTGGGGGAGTCAATTAACTGATATCGGCTGAGTGTACACGTAATGCGTCTTGTATAAATATTGAACCGTGCGCTAGACGTATTTGTGTGTAACAGCTTTATAATATTGTTTGTCTGGCACTGTCTCTACGTTTGGTAATGACAGAGACGTTTATTGTTGTTATTATTAATTTGTATGTTTTTATTTTATTTTCTGCGGATGATAAAAGCAATACATGACATTTCAGTGTCATATTTCAGTGTTAGTACTCTGCACCGGTCTCGAAAGACTTGGGCCTCAAGTCTGCTATTACAATAGTGTCAGAATGGTCTACCATTGATTTCATAATTGTTTATTTTGACCAGTTTGGTAATCTACTAATATAAAGGCGTCATTATGAATTTCCAATGGTCAACCACTGACACTCCATTGAAAGAAATGGCATAGAATGCACGACATGAATGACGGAATATATGCAGTAGTCTGATAAAATTTTGGCAGTTCCTTTGATCAGTGACTTATTATTAGAACGTCATTGTGTCGTCATTGCCTTTAATAGCTCGGTTATCAAAAAGTATTAACGACTAATGATTAATCAACCATTATGAATTTAGCAGATTACGAACTTTTAGCAAAATGACAGTGGGATCGTGTTGGAATGACAAATTTGTAAAAATAACAGATTTGGGGCCCTGATATTATGCTCAGGAATAAGTTTGTGAAACAAACTGCCACTAAGTAGGTAAACTAAAACATTTGATGGGTTTACTTAATTAACTTGAAACAATAATTAACATAGATGATGGAAGAGTTTCAGGATAAGTATTAATAACATCCAAATAATTTATATAATTAAACAAAATATTACATACACTTATGCTCTTTCAAGAATTCCTGCCATGTAAGAACTTCCTTCAGTTTCTTTAAAAGATTTTTTTTATTATCTTTGCCATTCCAGTGTGACTTGGCAAGTTTTTACATACCCACTTGAATCTCAGTGTTATATTACAATTTAGAGTGTTTAGAATTTACTAAAAAGGAGAACAAACTTTGGCCTGTTGTGATAAAAGAGGCTAGCTTAGAGCTATCTATCTAAGATATATAAAAACCGTTCCTATTAAAAACAACAATCAGCTTTCTCCAAGTACCTGCCCATGTTAATACAGCACGATCAACTCCCAATTCCCATTCCCACATCACAAACGGAAGTTCCAACAGATCACTAACCGGTATCAGGAGCATCCGTATTCCGTACCCGAGGCTCGAACAGTCATCCAATCAAATGATTTTCCCTGAACCTGGTGATGCCATATTATGGTAATATTAGGAACTTATATTGAAATTAATTCCTCTCAATTTATTCGTGTGTACTATGTGCAATTATGTTTGAGAAGAAAATGATTCTCCTTTGTTAATAGAATCACAATGATAGGCTTTCATCATAATAATTTTAGGATACATACGAAGAAGGCAGAGAAAGGTACAACTAACCAGTAATTTCCAATAGTACACTGCACTATCTCCTTCCTTTCCCACATCACAAACGGAAGTTCCAAAAGATCACTAACCGGTATAAGGCGCATCCGTATTCCGTACCAGAAGTTCGTACAGTGATCCAATCAAATGATTTTCCCTGAACCTCATGTAACAGTGATTAATATCTGTAATACGGTATTATTGTCCGGTGGTGTACCGTTATCGTGATCGACAGTTTCGAATCATGCGGGTTCAGTGCGGGGACAGAGTGACGAATCTTGTTCGAATTCTTGTTTTTTTTTTAATTATTCAAACGGCCGTTTTTGTTTGCTACACCTGATTGATGGCTTACTCGTAGATTATTTAGGGCAGTGGATGTTGATAGACAAATTGTATCCATACTATACCTACATACTAATATTATTAATTTGTGTTAAACTAAACAAATTTGGGTATAGAATAATTACATAGGATTCTATTTAATTCTTCCCAGAAATACCTTTTTTTTTCGACTTTTTCGGAGGCAAAGCAACTAGCTAAAGAAGATGTTATATTCAAACATGTTTTTTGTTAGAAGTCATTGGTAACCTTAGATAACATTTCAACGCTATGCTTTGGCGAGTCTATAAGGCATCACTGTTTATTTATACACTTAACTGTTTCCTTAGCTCTTCGATTTACAATGAGTTTTTATGGCTCCTTTTCCATTGCACCTACATATTATGAAAGTTTATCTTTTCTTTCATTGGTAAAATATCAAAAAATTCTGATATTTGCAGCAAAAGCCTAATTTGTGTAATAGTCACAAAAGAAAGAATACGATCATTAATAATGATGTAAACTTATTTTATCCACAAATGGAAAATAAACCATCGACACATTCGTCGTAACGAGCCGGCACCTATAAGGGAAGTGTTTCATTATTACCTTTATCTTTTTACATCTATTTTTTCGTTGGTTTTGTTGCTCGTCATTTATATCGCATGGCCTAACTATTAATTTAATTAAAAGCGTATCCATTTGGGGCTACTTTCGCGCTGGTTTAGATGTAATCATTAATTCTCTTTATTAGGAACAGGTTGTTTTGTTGTAAGTTTAATGTTTTGGAAATGAAAAAGGATTCGTTTTTGAATTTGTTGAGTACGCTATGTTTTTATATAACTGCCAAAAAGTAGTATGTTAGATCGACAATGTACGGCGCGTTGTGTTTGACACGAACCTCGAAGATATGTTAGCATAGTAATCAAGGCCCACTAGGGCTATTGCCTGCCTGGGTACAGGCACGCAAAGGGCATAAGGAGGAACACGGATGGATTTTAGTCACTAAGAGTCTGACACTCCCTTCCGCTCCGCCCAGAATGGGTTTTTTTTCGGAAAGGAAAATCGTCAAATGACTTTTCTCATTCTTCTCGCGTTCCTCGCTTCTCGGGTTCCATGGGCGCGGTGACTCTTTCGAGCAAATTCCGCAACATTTCAGTAGACCTATGAAAGGAGATGAAAAATTAATGTAGATAATAATGTGTCTGTTTATGTAGCAGTGTTTGTAATTTTGACGATTCTTATCATTAAATAAATAACTAAAGATAATTATGTAAATAAACAGTTGAAGATTATTTCCTTCGATTTGTAGATCTTTATTCAACTAAGTAGATGAAATAAATGGAACCATAAAAATAGTTTCGCCTAATCTACTAATCTAATATTTAGGATGTTGATTTAATATTTATTTTTAAAAGAAAACTATCACTGATTTTAACCGTGAAGTCAAAACACAAAAATGATATTCCATAAACTAAACAGTAAAAAATAATCAGTACGTGCATCGTTTTTTAAACGGTGAATCTTCCCCATCACTAAATAATAATGAATCATCATTTTGCACTTTTATTCTTTTTTCAAAACTCCGTGGGAATGCGCGTAGGCATGGGGTGAAAGCGTTTTGCGGTTAATATATTCTCCATTTTTGAAAAAAGGGGCGTTTTATATTTTTTTCTTGTTTTTGGCCAGTTATGATTTTTTTTCCGTTATTTGTGGTAGAATCAATTTGCCATCTAATTGTGTTGGGAAGTATTTAATGGGGTCTAAAAGGTCACGGATCATTGAAACTAATAGTATAATAATGATGACTAAATTTTTTGATAGAAATATTGTTTTGTGAACTTTGACTGATGAGTATTTGAATTTTTGTTCCCTTAGAGTTTTTAATTGTGCCTAAAAATCGGGCCAAAAGAATACTTTTATTTAAAAAAAAACAATGTTCAGTTTTGTAATGTAAAGGTACCTCTTTAAATAAAATTTTAGGAGAAGAAAATATTGCCTTTCAACCATGTTGTTAAATTACCTACAGGTACAAACATAAATTGCATTATAATCATCTCACCCAGATATTTTTTACCACATAATAAGTAGGTAGGCCTTTTTTAGTACTAACAACTGGGTTCCAAGTCTACTATTTTTATAAATTTGTCTTTCCAACACGATCCCCTTGTCATTTTGCTAAAAGTTCGTAATCTGCTAAATTCATAATGGTCGATCATTGGTCGATCAATGATCTCGTAATACTTTTTGATAACCGAGCTATTAAAAGCAATGACTGTACAATGACGTTCTAATGGTAGGTCACTGATCAAAGGAAGTGTCAAAATTATAGCACATTACCGCATACGCCTGTTATTCATTTGTCATTATGCGCGAGATTACCATTCTATGCCATTTCTGTCAATGGAGTGTCAGTGGTTGACCATTGGGAAGTCATAGTGACACTTTTATATTAGTAGATTACCAAACTTGTTAAAATGAACCATTATGAGATCAACGATAGACCATTCTGACACTATTATAATAGCAGACTTGATGCCCAGCTTGTGCCAACTTCAACCAAGTTGCCATTCACCAACGGATTGTTCAAAAAGTTCTAGCCCTCTCTTCTTCAACAAACTCATCAGGTCGAGTCCTGTCTTCTTCATCAACCATTGCCAAAACTTTGTACCAACCGAACCGTGACCAATTATCATACCTCTGTTTCGTTCAATAACAAACCATTACACCATAACAGCGGTCAGTGGGTAGGCAGAGCAATTACTGCGTATATAATAAACGAGCTATCATAAAGGTACGTTGTGTGAATCGACGACACCTGTGCGAGGGTGTCTGCAGACCTAGTGGGGAGATAGAGGTGGCATCGTGGAAAAAACTGGGTAACTCTGCTTGATTTTTTTATTTTGTTTGTATTTTTACTTTTAGTAAAATGCAACATCCAGATTACGAACTGCCACTAAGAAATTACGATTGAAAAACCCAAACACATAATATGTCAGAAACAGAATTTGAACCGGACGACCTCATGCTGTAGTACTTGACTAATGAAAATGTTAAAGCATGAGTTTATTTTTACCCGACTACGGCGAAGCAAAAGGAAGGTTATGACCTTGTCCTTTATGTAATAGGTATGCATGTAGCTATGATATCTGTTTCCAATATATAGTTTTCTTAGGGTGGTATACGACCAGGGCTATTCTCCGAACATGACTATGAATGTTTTCTTGTTCATACTATTTAGAGCGTGATTCTTTTTTTGCTTACTCAAAGTTTTCAACCAAGCAAAATCACCTTGTTTCGTACCAAATTAAAGTCGTGTGTACCTTTCTGCTTACGAAACGTAAATTCAATTTATCCATTCCAACGTTTTTTTTTTTTTTACTCAGAATTAGATTCAATTAAAATCCTCCGCCTATCTAGCCCTTGTTCACACTACATAATAATGAGGCGTCACGAACAAAAAGCAGGAAACGATACGTGAACGTGACGGATAAAATTTCTTAGCGATTTCTCATTCCACCCCACACAATCACACTGCAAACCATTTGATTTGTTTAATAAAATGCGGGCTTTCGAATTAATTAGTTTGTTACGCACCTGAGCGTACCTTTATTGTGTTTAAAACTATATTTTATTTGCAGTTTCAAAACTAATAACTTAAAAAATTTGAACTTTATGCTTATGGACTTACAGTTGGTGTATTGAAATGTGAAGTTTATATACTAAATTTGTTAAAACAAACGTATCATTATTTTGAGTTAATTTCGTATTCAATTCAAAGTCTAAAATCTTGTTACTTAGAGTTTAAATTCGCTTTATTCCCTATTTTTTATGAAAGATTTTTGTTGATTTAATTTTTTAATGTTTGTGCATTTAATTATACAGTGACAGTCAGTTGATGGGTAGTTGTGTAGTGATACTTTACGATTCAATGGGTAACGAGTTTGATTCCGATTTACATTTCCAGGAATCTTTTTTGCTTTATCAAATTGGTGGTTGTCAAAAATCATGAAGTAATAACCAGGTTGATAACAATTACTTTTTGTAATGAATTAATATGAAATGTCTATTCAACAATGACAATTGTCATGAGTTCCTGTTTTGTCAATTTATTGTTAGTTATTTTATTTTATTCGGTAAATTGGTGGTTAGAATTAGAATTGTCGTCAATATGGATAACATGGTAATTACGAGTATTAAGGGCTTCCCTTCCCGGTGGAAATATCGTTTCTACCGTAAAAGTTACTGCTTCAAAGTATTTTTTATTGTTTCTGTAACTAATAATAGAGCTTCTAATGGATTTTTTCTATTCTGAATTACTGTTAAAATATTCTCTTAAATGTTCATTTTCAAACTATCTATACGAAATGAGCAAAATTAGAAAGTACAGTGCCCAATCACGTAAATAATGGAAAAAAAGACGATGGATAGGCCAAGAAGTGGAGCATCATTGCCAAGGATTTTTTTTTGGGTTGGAAATCCTCAATCGACTTCTACTCTGCGGGAAGTGGAAGGGAGTGTCAGACTCTTACTGACTAAAATCCGTCCGTGTTCCTTCTAACGCTCTCTGCGTTCCAGTGCAGCGGTGACTCTTTCAAACAAATTCCGCAACGGCCAATGAAGGCGGATGGATTGGTCGGAGATGGCAACACATCTGGTATGTAGCCTTCTCCAACGACTATGAAGTACACCTATGCGGAACATTGTGACATCTTAGGTTGATTAAAAAAGAAAAAAGGCTCATCCATAACATCACAAGCACAAAATACTTAGATTAAATTAAATCCAGGATATTCAATCGTGAACTGAACAAATCTCTGGTCTTCACACCGACTATTTTGTTTCTGATTGAATTGTGACTATATTATCTTCATGATAATGTCAGCTGAAAAACGTTTTTTGTTGTACATAAACCTCCACCAACCCTGTCACATCAACCCATACTATGCTACTCTGTCAACCACCGGACTCTAATAGCCATCCACGGCATCAGTCTGTCTTGTGAGAAGTCTTCAAACGCTGCGCATCTTTTGATACGTAGCCGGCACTCCACAAACTTTCAGCAACGGTAATACTCAAGCCAAACTTAACATATACTTTCCTCAGAAACTACCCAAAAGTAAGGTATGTATACAACCTTAACAAGTCGTAATTCACCCCATCTCATAAAGATCTCACTCACTAATTACAATCTCAGAGATAATTGACATCACAAAACCCACGAACTAAGATTACATGATATCCCTAACATTTAGTCGTAAACTGAACAAATCCTATGTAACTATTACGCCCGAGTACTACCCGGTTTTACGATCAAATTTTTAATCCCGTTGACATAAAGGAGTTTATCTTGATTCAGTTTTATTGGCTTGTGACACATTGTTGTTGGTATGATGTTGATGCGTCTGCGATTATAGGGTGACGAAAAAGATGGCGTTTGTTTTGGCAGATATTTAAGCGACTTGTTTTATTTTGGTGGTCATTTACGAATATTTAAGTTTGGACATGGCCCATGTCCGAGGGAATATGCATATGTATCGTTTATAATTGGCCGTCTATTAAACTAACTTAATACAATTGAGCAGTGTCAGACACTTAAGTTTTCTGCTTTAAGGACACAAAGGAACAAACATAATAATGGTTGTCGTTTTACTTGATTTTAAATGTGATTGAAAATCAAACTGGCCAATACAATTTTATTTACTTTTCTTTAGTTCACAGTGCTAAATTTAAACAAATAAAAAATGGCATCGTTATATGTCAAGAAGAATAATATCGTAAAAAATCCTATTACAACAGTCTTAAATGCATAACATCTTACTGCATACATCCCTTATTACTATAAAAGAGTACTAATAAAAATCAAAAACTTTACGATCTTAAAAATGTTCCTCGCGTTTAATATGGCACCACGCCTGGTATATCAACCAGGGCTTAGATTTTACTGTCCAATACGGAATTACATTTGCATAGCCGTAAAATTTACAACCTATGCATTTTGTCTTCTAATCCGAACATTTTAGCACACTGTGCGCCCTTCAAATCACTACCAAAATTATTTTGCTACTGGAGACAACCGTGTCTTATAATATATAGGGTTTATTTTGGTATGTTTTGCACCTTAAAGTACTGTTGTTTTGTAAGTAATTCGCCAATTTTATCGTCAATCTTACAGGTTACGTTAAAGATAAGTTTTTATTGTGTTTGTCTTATTTTTATTGTTTTGTATGCAACGTATGTATGGGATTACGTGACAATGGTAGTGTTATGCATGTGAATTATGCCGGGAGTCTAAACGTCTGAACGGTTTTGGATGAAACTTGGCACCCGGGTAAATCCTATTCCAGGATATGGAATAGCCATGGGCTACATTTAGCTTTTAACCTCGTGAGTATTTTTATCTTATGGAGTGATTTCTAATTTTAAAGCAGTCGAAGCTATAGGTCCTTTAAATAATTCAGCCCTTTTTTATGGATGAGAAATCATCAAATGACTTCTTCTACTCTGGGCGCAGCGGAAGGGAGTGTCAGACTCTTACTGCTCGCCTCGACGAGGACACGGCGTTGCTCTGCCCAAGCAGAGCAAACTTCCACCGTATGCTCCCTTGTGTCGTTCGGGCGATCTACACAGTGTTGACACCCAGGCGTGACCTGGCACGGAATCCTAAACAGGGACCTTCCGAAACGTCCACGTCCGGTGAGTACTTGCGTCAGGCGGAAGGTGAGGATCGTGGCGCCTCTCCAACCATTCCTCAAAGAGGGGACTTATCGCCATGGTCGTGCACAAAACATACATTCATACTTTTTCAAATATTAACCCCTACATGGCAGGAATACCCCCACTTCCCATTCAGACGACTCATCACAGGGCACTTCAGACTTAAGAGTCGTCAAAATTTGCATGAAACTCATCACCGAGAATTTACGAGGGCCACCTCTTCGTATGCATTTATTGTTAGACGAACAATTAAAGTTATGATTGGTCCTTTTATTATTGGACAAAGGGTAAGTAAGTAATGAGTTATGTGAGTATAGGTTATGAGAACTTTGAGTTGGGTTTTTTTTTACTGTCAGATGGATATGCTCTTGACTCTAGTCTAGGTAGCAGGTGACAGAGACAAGCGGGCCTGCGGATGAAGAGATATGGGTGTCTCGCCATCCGATAGCAACCAGGCCCAAGTCGACGGCGCGTCGTGTTCCACAAACGCCTTATTTCCTTTCATTTTTAACACTCACTAATATAAACTCCGTATCAATCTTCTGAACAAACACACATTTCAGGGATTCCTCGTTCCCAAAAGTAACCAAAGCAACCCATTCATCAACAAACATCTCATTACTCCATAACAATACACTAATTTTAACGCAAAATCTACCAAATCGTCACATGTTCACAATCAGCCGGTACATTTGATGCCACGGTAGTGCAAACGGTGTGCGTTTAGTGCAACGGTAATGCAAATGGTACTAAATAGTGTTGTAATGAAACTTCGACTCCGTTTCCGCAAGTGCTGAAATTGCAAAAGGAATCGTACTTTCGTATAGCAAGAAGCATAAAAGCATAATCAGCCTTTTAATGTTCCCACTGCTGGGACACAGGCCTCCTCTCTAGGAGAGGAAATGGGCTGTATTCCACCACGCGGGCGCAGTGCGGGTTGGTGAATGACTACTTAAGATACTGATCTTAACACTCGCCAAACCACTCGTCACATTGTTTTAACTATTTAACACAAATTTATCATAACGAAAAGATTTTTTTTTTTCGGATTTTAAAATATAAAATCTAGAGACCGTTTTTAGGGTTTAATAGCCAAATGGCAAAAAACGGAACCCTTATGGATTCGTCATGTCTGTCTGTCTGTCTGTCCGTATATCACAGCCCTTTTACTCGGAGACTATTAAAGCTACATAAATGAAAATTGGTAAGTAGGTGCAACCTAGGACTGATGGTTTGGCGAGTGTTAAGATACTGATCTTAACACTCGCCAAACCATCACGACTCCGTTAACCTTCGCATCGGTGAACGAATATTCACCTCTGTCTGAGCCTCCGCTTTTACTCAGAAGACCTCCGTCACATCTCTATTGCAGACGTCTATATTAGGACTGTGTAAACAAAACGACAATACTTGATGGATGGCTATTGTCGCAAGCAATCTGTGTGGGTGGCTAATTGAGCTTTCTTCGGGGTCCAGATAAAAATAGATTTTTATGGTATTGAATGCGAACGGTGGTATGTGAAGGGGTTCCTAATAAAGATGAATGGTTATTGAAAAGATTATTACTTAATCATGTTTTTGTAAAGTTATTTAGATAATCTAGTATAATAAATTACATACTAATAGTAAATAAATTACATACTGGGTTCTACCAGGCCTATCTACCTTAAGCCTGGAGAAGAAAAGAAAATAGCTGTACATTTTGAAATCAATTTGCCTCGATAAACTAATTTCTTCTACACAAAAATCTCAATACATATCCCTTTCAAAGCATCAAACCAGCGAGAATTATGAAATTTAACGAAGGAGTCACTGCGGCCCTGGAACACAAAAGGAGGAAGACGGGTGGGTTTTAGTCTTAGTTTTTGTGTTTTTTTTTTAGAAGTCGAATTTATTTTTTGTAAAAAAAAAAACTCATTTTAGTGATGATACCCCACAGCTAAACATACTCGTACATATCACAGTGAACGTGTTATAAACTGTTGTAAACATTAAACAGACCTGCGATTTCAGCAGTCCCGGAAGATTTGCTATTATTTATTGAAGAGTTCCATTTCCTATCTCCGAAGTTCTTCATCAAATCTTCACCAAACTAGAAAGGGACCACCTCGAATTACTAAGATGCTCTTACAAACCATCATTTACCGTTTTTTTTAATATTTTACATCGATATGTGAAAATCAGAACATCATCAATATAGTCGAATCCAAGCATTATTAGGTATAACTCAAATACTAGTCATCCGATCTCTCGAATTTAAATGGAACCACATGACAAGCACCAGTTTTCGAATATAGCTACCAAGAGTCTGACATACCCTTCCGTTTCGCCCGGAGCGGGAGAAGTCATTTGAAGATACAAAATGCATATAAGCAGAATCAAATTCAAACATTGAACCAAAAAAATAAATTATTCCCATCTCATTACTCGCTCTCCAATAAGTAAATCACCCGACTTCCGTTGAGGAACTAATCAAAGGCTGTAAAATTAAGGCAACTATAAAACTTGGGTCAACTTGGTATCGAACCTCGTAAACTAAATGAGGACATTCGTAAGCACGGTGGTGATGAGATCAATCTTGCAATTTCCTGTCGTAACTTTGTGACAATGAGGAATTTGTTCTTGGTAATTTTTGTCGATGGGGTAGGCAAAAATCGAGGTCGTAAAGTTTTGGTATCTCGTTCGGGTTTGTTCCACTACCTTTTTTTTCGGACGGGAAATCATCAAATGACTTATCCCGAGCAGAGCGGGAGGGGGTGTCAACCTCTTACTGACTAAAACCCATCCACGTTCCTCCAAATGCCCTTTGCGTTCCAGGGCCGCGGTGACACTTTAGAACTATTTCCGCAACCCTGGCGGAGGCCTGTTAACTCTACTAGCTGGTTGTCAAAAAATGGCCTCTAGAAGATTTCAAGGAATTCGTAAAAAGATGATTTAGTTATGATAAAGAATGATGCCCAGATACGGCGCACCTCAGACACGTTTACAAAGATAACACAAAACTATAAGTATTTTATATAGGAATTATCCATCAAAGTTTTATCTCAAACTAAGACGCCGTGATCATAACAAATAAATAAGTAATTTTACTTATTATTACGCTACTTTTATGAATGAATGTTTTGAAAAAATTAAAACTGTTTTATTTCCAAATGGCGACTTATTTTCTTAACTGGTATGTACTAGAAGGTGTTCATAACAACTTAAACTATAATTCTATAAACTATTTATCACTGTAGGCCACGTTTGTTTTAATATGTGGGCATTGTTCTTTGCGTTAAGTATTTAAAACGATGTAAGTAAGGAGTGCAGTTTCTAGTAATTGCAATGTGTTTTTTGACCCAATAAATTATATTCAGTTATTTTTATTTCGATTTTTAAGATCACTTTTTAAGTAAAGCATTTGATCTGTTATACCCCGTAAGTAGATATATTCAGAACTGTTGTAGCACCATAACGATTGAAATTGTCAACCAATCTGCGACGTGGTTATTACAATATCCGGTGCGGCATCCGAAGATAATTGAAACACTATTCAATCGAAATGAGGATCTAATTGTATGGTATTTGTAGTAATAACTAATAGAGATGTTTCCTGAATAAATAAAATATTATTCTATTTAAGTCCGTTACTTAGATTTAGTAAAAATATTAGACATATTGTATATTTTACTTTATCAAATCCATAAAAATTGACGAAGATAAAAAAAATCACGCCAGTCATGTCAAAAAGTGAACTAAAAAATTAAAAACATTTCATTACAGTTGGGGGAGTGTATCTTTGAATAGTTCTTTTCATACTTATTTTACAAGCTTTAGACGATGACAGTATTTATATCTAATCCAATTTTCATGAAAACATTTTTTTTTTCTAATGGCTCCACTATTTATTCCACTAGTCTTTGTTGCCTACCTATGTTAATACATAGATTGGTATCGGTTAAGTCGTTAAGAAGAGAAGGTGGAATAAAGAAACTCACAAACATACATACATACATGAATCCTGAAAACATAATACTCTTTTTTTTTGGGCAGTCGTTTAAAAAGTATTACAGATCAGCAGTTGGGAGCTTTTGCCGTCACGTCGTGGTAAAAATTGTATCGAGTAGTGACGTCACACGAGTATTCGTCTTCGTTTTTTTTATTTTTGTGAAAAAATAAAAATGTAAGTAAATGTTAATCCCTACTTTGTTTTATTAACATTTGATGCAATGATAGATCATTTAATACTTTAAAACAATACCCTTGCTTGCCACTCAATTTACAATTCATTTAGCCTCTGGCAAAAAGCATAACTTAACTAAATATATTTTATCATAGTCTCTAATCCTAATTTATACACAAAATGTTTAAGAGCTCAGAATTAATATTATCATCATCCCTTCTAAATACTCTTTGATGACAATTTGCCTTCGAGGCAGAAACTTAAAACGTTTTAATAATAAACACTAGTGGTACGTCCCGGCTTCGCTCGAGTGAACATTTATTTATTTTAATATCGCCTATGTTACTCAGAGATAATGTAGCATTCTAATGGTGAAAGAATTTTTGAAGTTGGACCAGTAGTTTTTGAGTTATTTTTTTACGAATATACTAAAATACAGTTAATCCTTCTTCTAGATACTATTCATGTAGATTGACTACTGACCCGTCAGCACTTTATGGCAAAAGTGTACGTTTGTCTGTAAAAGTTAAGCTGTTTCATTTACGAAGATTTAGGTTCTTTAGGTCAGTGGAATTTAAGCTGCAGACTTATAAAAGGGCTTGCTTACATTACTAAGAAATCTGGCATTTCAACTGATATTAAGTAAGTGAAATTGGAAAGAGAACTTTGTCAAATTATCATAATAAAATTATGTAAACAATATTTTAACAAATATATACTCGTACATTTGTATTTTTGAAACTAGATCTCAATAACAAAATTTATGCCAACAGCCATTTAAGCAAATGTTTCACAATATTAATAACAAATAAAAACAGACTAAGTCGGGAAAAATGATCTGTAGTAAAATGCCCCACAACATTTTGGGAATACAGTAAACAGCTCGCGGGCTATATGTCAATTAAACTAATTATACTGTCAAAGCTTTTTGAAATTTGCATAACGCTAAGTGATAATTATGTTAAGAGGAAAGGCAGAAATCAAGATGGACGAAATGAGCAAAAAATTTGTTTATTTACTTATTTAATAGAATTGTCCTAAATCGACTTCAAAAAAAAAAAAACTTTTTACAAAAAATAAAACCGACTTCTGAACAAAAAAACCAAAATGTATAAAATAACTTTAATTTCGGAACTCGGTGTTTTTGGTTGCTTTTTTGTTATTGAACACACCGACTTCCGAAATTAAAGTTATTTTATATTTTTTGGTTTTTTTGTTTAGAAGTCGGTTTTATTTTTTGTAAAAAGTTTTTTTTTATTTTTCACTTTTTAGTGGTACCTACACCCCCTCCCCTCCCCCACCTAAACGAACCAATCACATTGGTGTAAAAAAAACGTACTGCTCCTTTGCAGAGTAAACTAAGAGGTCGTCAATGTAGGCAATGTAGATATTTTTTTTAGATTTTTGTTGATTTTTCGAAAACCGCTTGGTTGATTTCGATAAAATTTTCATGGGACCATTTGGGAAGTATATATATATTTCCAACAAAAAAAGAATTTTTCAAATCGGTTGACAAGCGACGGAGTTATGCGCGAACAAACAATAAAAAAAAAAACATACAAACATCCGAATTGAGAACCTCCTCCTTTTTTAGAAGTCGGTTAAAAACGAAGTGGTTTGGAATCCAAATTATGCAACAAAAATAAGTCTTTATACAATTTTTGTTTAGGAACATAAAGATCTTCCCTATTTATGTAACTATTATATGACATACTAGCAGCGCCCCGCGGTTTTACGCGCGTAGTTTCCGTTTTCGTGGGAATAGGGGGATAAAATATAGCCTATGTTACTCAGGGTAAATGTAGCTTTCTAATGGTGAAAGAATTTTTGAAATTGGTTCAGTAGTTTTTGAGTTTATTCGTTACATACAAAAATATAAAAATACAAATCTTTCCTCTTTATAATATTAGTATAGATGTATTTATATGTATATTATCTTGTTATTAATTTTGTTATATTATTTTTGAATTGGTTTTTGTTACACCAATGACAGCCCTATTTCATATCCAGACATATACTGTCCATGCCAGGTTGTCTGGAAGAGATCGTATATGTTTTAGTTTTAAGCCTCCTTTTTGTGTTAATTTTGGTGTACAATAAAGTAAATATTTAATAATAAATAAATCCTCACTCCCTGCTCAGTTCTAGGTGGATATCTGCCCACTCCTTTACCAACCACAATCGACATTATAATCCTCATAATTCAATCTGTCATTGGGCGTCTTCACTGACTGCACATCGCCCATTCAATCAGGGTTGTCAATTTTGCTTCGTTACGCAGAAACCGCTTTGATAAGACATGCAGATAGGATTATGGACGGTGGCAGCCCTGTCCAGGCAATCATTAGGCTTGCAGCTTGTTTAGCACTAAATCCTTTGTCTATTACTATGAGGGATGGGGTGTTTGCGGATTTCCTGCGGATCTGGGATTTCTTTTTGGATGTAAGATGTGAACAAAAAGCAGTTTTTGTTTTTGTCATGTTTCTCATCATTATGTAAGAAATGATCAGAGTTTGGTTTTCTTTTAAAAGAACTCCTTTCAAAAGTTTTTTCTTCAAATGATTACGTGTTTCCAATATCTGCGAATGTAGTAATACTTACTAAGACAAAATAAGTAAATATGCAAGCCAGTGCATTACGCAATTTTGGTTGTTTTGGTGGGTTTTGATAAACTTATCAAAAAATATTTAATACGTAAATCATTCCCCAAGGCTGCAAAAAAAACACCAAAGACAAAATAAAAATTCAGATGCACTGTTAGTCGCAAACTGTTTGAACTAAACCGAAAAAAATCAGATACACTGTTAGTCGCAAATTGTTTCAATGAAATAGTGAAGAGGTTTATCGGAAATTCGTATATTTCTTCGGTTTTTCGGATATCGTCTCGGATAACAAACATCCCTATTTCTGCATTGCTCCGGATCAATTATGTGTGATTTGGTTTAAATTGAACGTGCCCTGTGTTTAGATTGAATGTCTGTTTAGTAAGCACACTGTATTTTAGTCTTAAGTTTATTTTAGATGTTGGTCAAGTTAAGAATAAGCCGTCTGTTTATTTGTAAGTTAAATGTTTGTGGCCTTTGGGTGTTCCTTATTACGGATGTAATTTGGCTAACAAGGAACGTTTTACCATAAAAAGACGAAATGATTAAGGTTTTGTAACTATAAATGCTTAATCATAATCATTTGTTTGCGTAAAATGAGGTAGGTACAGATGTAACATAGTAAAATTAGTGCATAAATACATTCATGACCTGCAAATATTGTGTACATGACGAGTAAAATTGTTCTAGTAACATTAAAAAAATAGTTACACACAATCACAGTATAGAATAGTAACAGTGTTTAGGTAACTAGCATCTAACAAGGACTAACTAGCATCGCGCCGCGGTTTCACCCACGTAGTTCCCGTTCCCGGGGGAATATGAGGATATAATAATAATATAGCCCGTGGATAATGTAGCTTTCGAATGGTGAATATCAGTCCAGTAGTTTTTGAGCCTATTCATTACAAATAAACAAAGTTTTCCTCTTTATAATATTAGTGTAGATATAATAACTATATATATACTATATAATCACATGAACCCCAAAACTAATCAAACAATATTTTGAACACACATAAAAAATATTAGAGTAGTAGGTAAGTTTAGTTTATGTAGATCATCACCAAAGTATTGTTTGGAAGAGCTCGTGGCTAAAGAATAACAGCCACACAGGTCGATCTTCAAGGTTAAGCAACGCTTGCTAAGGTTGGTCTGTGGATGGGTGACCATCTTAACATACCGAGTTTCCTTCGTGCCTCGGAAAGCACGTTAAGCCATTGGTCCCGATTGTAATTTGTAGATCTTTGGCAGTGATTACGGATGCAATGCGGAGGCAAGACTGTCAACAACACAAGTCTTGCCAAGAAGTACCGTGTTCCCCAGTTAATGGGTTGTGGAGGTCTGGTAGGCAGCCGCTTCACGTTAAATACTGGTGGCCAGCTGAATCCGGTATGACTGGAAGCCGACCCCACTATAGTTGGGAAAATACTAGGCAGATGATGATCATCAAAGTATTGTTTATAATTGATGCGAGAAAATTATGCCACAGAAGTTGTTTTTTTTAAATTTCTATCATGATTTCATGATTTCCTATTTTCAACTGAAACAGCAAAAACAGCTTGTTTATTAATTTTAAAAGGTTATCCGAAAAATAGAAGTGAAACCGCGGAATAAATACAATCCCCGCGTTCCGAACAGATTTGAAAACGCGCCTTCATAAACTGTCACCGCAAGATGCTCGAAGCTCCAAACTTGGCATCTTAGTGCAGGCGTTACATTGCTTATAATTTAGAATTTAAAAACCAGCCCAAGTATTTAGTTAACAAACAAATATACTAATGCGGACATAAATATTTTCTACCAGTCAATCTTTGGGTGGGTGCTGCAGAGACAATAATGTTAAGTGCAATGACGTCAGAGATTTCGCCAGAAATTGAATTGAAGTCATAGTGGAACTAGCTCGGATTTGAAACCTCCTCATCTTTAAATATGTGAGACAAGGCCCAATTTAAGTAAGTGTAAGGAAGGACTTGCGGACGGCAAGCCATGGGTGCCTCGCTGTCCGATAACAACCAGGCCCAGTCGACGGTGCGTCGTGGTTCTTTTACACCTCAAAAAGATGACAGCAAAGAAGACCAGGGCCCAATAGGGACTGTGTCTGATAGGGTTGTGGATTTGTTTGAAAGAGTCATCGTGGACCTGGAACGCAAAGGGCATTGTAACGAAAACGGGTGGGTTTTAGTCAGTGAGGGTCTGACATTTCCGCCCACTTCGCGTAGAATGGAAGAAGTTATTTGATGATTTGCCATAAAGAAAAGATACAATGACGTCAGAGGTTTCGTCCGAAATATACTCAAGTAGTGTTGAGTTGAAGTCACATATGAACTTGCTGGATTTTTACCCTTTCCGTCTCCAAACATGAGAAACAATGCCTCAATCAATTGGCCATCATGGCTTCAACCGATCTCGGAATGTAAATGGAATTTCCTGCCTGACTCTGTTTCCTGATAGCTTTTTTTTATGGACAGGAAATTATGACTCCTTCCGCTCTGGATGGAACGGAAGGGAGAGTCAGACTCCTACTAAAAATGGCCGTGTTTTTCCTAGTGCTCTTTGCGTTCCAAGGCCGCGGTGATACTTTTGAACAGTTTACTTATGGGACATTGAAGCACGCTTGCCCACCTCGCTTTTCCTGTTGAAATTGTGGAACTACCCTAAAAATACAATTAAAAAGAATGAGTTCGTTTCTCTGACGAACTATTCCCTCCAAATTATTCAAGAGTCATAAAAACTTACAGAAGCTAGCAACACTATGCTTATCACACCTCATAAGCTACTTATTATAATTATTTAACTAATTAACCATAAATCAAGTCCTAATTAAATCAATTAACTAAATCAACCAAATCAAATCAGCATTACGGTAGTGATTGAAACCACAATAACCATATTAATTGTGTTCAGGGACTTAGGCGTAATCCGGCTAATCTATGAGGCTTAGAGTGTGTTCGGTACCCTTAATTGGCTACCTGGTCACGCGGATTTGAGTGGAAAATCGAATGTTAGCAGTCAAATGGTTGATATAGGCCCTTACTGCTTAAATACCATATTATGTTAACAAGATATATTTTCTAAGTCTGCATTTCTTCCGGAAAAGTTCTCATCACAGCTATTTCTGCGACGAAGCTACAATTGTAAGTAATACACTCACCCTCGTCTTTGTATTTTAAGTCTTTTTAACCGAAAAAAGTTTTACCTGATAGACGAATGCCTTAATGCATTAAGTCTGCCTGTGTATGACTAGTGTTTTTATATAATACTAGCTTATGCCCGCGACTTCGTTCGCGTGCAGTTCCATACAAAATGTTAACCCCTTTTTCACCCCCTTAGGGGCGAACTTTCAAAAATCCTTTCTTAGCCTATGCCTACGTCATAATATCTACCTGCATACCAAATTTCAGCCCGATCCGTTCAGTGGTTTGGGCTGTGCGTTGATAGATCACTATGTCAGTCAGTTAGTCCCTTTTGAGTTATATATCGATGGCTCCTAAGTATACTGAGTCAACTAACAAATTTTGAGAAATGCACTTTTTAGTATATTAACAACAATTAAATCATTTTCTGTCTACCCGTAAAAAAATAAAATTCATATCTCTATAAATAACTAAGAAAAAATAGCGTATACTGGATCAAGTATACTAATTTATTTATTTTGCACGCAGTACACTGAGTCAAGTGCATGCTACCAATATACGCGGGACGCGAATTCGCGAAAGTTGAAACTGACTCAGTATACTTCGAAACAGCGTGGTGTGCGGATGTAATTATGAGCTTTTTGTTATCAAGAAATAGTTGATTTTCTTGTATTATTATGTTTTATGTCCTACAACGTGTTGAAAGAAATGTTATGAGAAAATGTCCGAGGAGACTAGATCAAAGACTGATGACACAAAACATAGTGTATTGATTATGTTGCAAGGTTTTCGCCTGTGGAATCGCTTCATACTCGTAAAGATTCCAATAAAAAGTATTTTGGCGGATTTCTATCGTTCCCTAAAATGTTTAGATGATTCTGATCAGATAACTGCAGTCAGATCGGAACAGAATAGATTTTTTTTTAATGTATATAGAAAATTATAAATACAAAATATAAATTAGTCATCGTTTTCTGATTGTTGGTCACACAAAAACGAGGAAGGTAGTATGTATGCAGTAATAGAAAGACAGACAGAAAGAAAGATAGAAAGAAAGACAGACAGTAATAGAAAGAAAAATACTACGCTCAATTGTACATGGCGTTTCAATTTGCTAAAAAATTAAAAACACACCTGCCATGTCAAAAAGTATATAATAATATTTTTGTTGCATTTGGGGACCTGTAAGGAACTTTTCAAAGGAACCGTCCCCCGACTGTTTTGAAAAGATTATTATCTATCTTGTTTTTAATTTTTTTAGTTAATTTTTGACATGGCAGGCGTGTTTTTTAAATTTTTAATTGTTTTTTTTTCATTTCGTACCTTTTTTGCTATGTACTAAGCAAGCTTTAGACTATGACAGTATACGTAGTCTAATTTTCATGAAAACTAAATACTGTCGTTTTTATTAACAAACTTTTTATTTTGGTAGTCCTGTTAACCTTTTGACCGCTTGTGCCGCTTTTATGCGACACATTTTATATAATTTTATTTTCACTAACCCGGGATAAATCAACACATCTAACGATACCACATACATTGATATCGTGTAATAAAAAAAATCACAAACATAAATACAAAAACCCTGAAAATATTATACTCCTTTTTTGGGCAGTCGTGGAAAAACCGACGATAAACCTTATAAGGTCATCAAAGTCTCTCAAGATATTGTAATGGATCTCAAAACAATGCTTCAAAAGTTCAACAACTGGAGTTTTGCCTGTGATGGATCTAAGATGCAATGGAATATGGTCACTGAAATAGAAATTGAGAAAAACCTTACAAATGATTGTATAAAATTAGTTATGTAATGTGCTAATTAATAAATCTAAAGTAACTCGTAATCAAACTGTCCCTAATATAGATTTTAGTGATCTTCGCTCAGCTTACTATAGGCCAATCCTAGTAGAAAGAATTAACACATAGATTTGTGACATGTGCAACAAATTCGTGATACCTAAGGAATATCACTTGTTTTTGAATAACTAAAAATATAATGTCGTTTTTCTTTTTCTAGATATCGTTTTTTCGTAACTATTAAGTACTTACTGACCTCATACCTAAGGTAAATTTGGAGAATTTTACTCTCAGCAATAAATACTAAGTGTAAGGATATTAAGAATTGTATACTTACTGTGACTTTCTTTAAAGTAATTAAGAGTGATTACTAGTTCCAAATTATTGCGATTTCAAACAATTAACAAATAATCCTCATATTTTACAGAAATGTGCAATTGATACAATCAATATTTTGAATTTTTTATCTTAGACTAGACCTACCTAAGCCTTTGTGTTTATGTCTAGTATTGTTGATTTTTGTTAATTTTATATATATCCTAAAGTTATGTTAATGTTACCAATAGAATTTCGAGATCTCTTTAATTAAAATATTGAACGTTAAAAGCGGTTTTGATTATTTTAACTATCTTGTACCACACTTGACTCAATTTACGGATGGTTCACTTTTAAAATGATATCCACGTATAATGAGTCAACTTATTATATTTTAACAAAATATGAGTTCATGAAAGGAATTATAATATGTAAAAAATCCAATAAGTAAATAGAAACAGTTTTTGCCACACTTATTAAGTAATTTCTCCCCAAAACGTAGATTAAATAATGCGACGTATAAAAATATAAGTGGTAGTTGATCCATTTTTAATAAAGAAATAATCGCCGTATACTAGTATATCTACATTATCTCATAAATTAATAAAATAATATGAAATTTGTTATGTACAGATGATAGGGTTTATTATATTTAACTCACTATGATTAGTAATTTTTTCTTGGTTGTATTAACAATTTAAATATAACCATTCGCTCTTCTTATCGCCCTCCTGTAAAGTTATTAGAAGTACAGTTGACTCAGTATACTTAGGAGCCGTCGATATATTTAGATAAACAAAAGAAGTACAACCAGGACTCAAGTTTATATTAAAGGGTATCACAAATATAAATACATTTGTCATCTGGCCCCTTTTTTTCTGGATGGGAAATTATAAAATGACTTCTCCCGCTCTGGGCAGAGTGGAAGGGAGTGTCAGACTCTTACTGACTAAAACCCACCCGTGTTCCTACATTCCTTTGCGTTCCAGGGCCGCGGTGACTCTTTTGAACAAATTCCGCAATCCTAGCAGGCACTGACCCTATGGGGCCCCGTTTTCTTTGCTGACAGCTCTTTGAGGCGTGCGTTTTATCTGTCCCCTTACAGCATTTTATTAACATATAAACTTTAACAGAGCAGCAACTTTTTCAAACAGGCATAAAATAAACATAAACTAAAACATATTTTTTCTGTGTCAGTGTCGTCGAAGTGTCAACGTTCAAAATTTGTTTTGTGTTTCAATAACTGATGAAATATTCTTAAAAAATACTATTTAAATATATTACCATAAGTACTTTAATTTTAATTAAGTGTGTCATTGTCAGAATGTATTTTTATCACCTGAGGCTTACCTAAGGAATGAAGAAGACACAAGACGTCAGGGACTTCGAGGACAGATACTCTGCATGCTTCGTTGATTTCGGCGTTAAAACTGGTGAATAAGTTTGAAATTTGGTTGATGTGAAGCAAAAGCAAAGTGGTTTTTAAGTCAAAGGTTTAGTTGATACGTAACGCAAGCTTTTTCAATAATGGAGACACAAATCTCTAACCAAATATGTCTTGAACATTGCCCAAGATAAAGTGAAACTCAAAGCTCAATCCAGTTACAAATCTTTGAACTTTATTAACTATAAAGAAGTTGGTCAGTCAGAAAATGAAATCAAAAAGTTTGTCAACCCAATTTACAGTATACTAAGCGTTTTGTCTTCTCCATCCACATTCCCAGAGACATAAGTCTTAGCAATGTCTTTTTTTGGCTAGTTTGGCCTCCATGCTATGTCAAGCTGTAGCTTCACTAATCTGCTTGCATACACTAACATTTTGTGCAAACTGGAGTATTGTATGGAAAACCAGTCAGACCTTACTCGATTGGCGAACCGAACTAATACCTTACGCTGAGCAGTAGCAGTTTGCAACCACTCAAAATGACGAGATTCCATCTACACAAACGAATTATTAAGGAGCAGTGGTGGCCGAGTGGTAACGGCTCCGACAAATTACAGGTCTCGGGTTCAAACCCAGCCAGGCGCATTACTTTGTGTAATTCATTTCATCACCACTGCTCTCAAACGGTGAAGGAAAACATCGTGAGGAAACCGGCATGTCCTAGAACCAAAAATTCGAAGACATGTGACATTCACCAACGCGCACTGGGCCCGCGTGGTGGATTACGGCCCATTCCCTCTCCTATAAAGGAGGCCTGTGTCCCAGCAGTGGGAACGTTAACAGGCTGATTATGCTTATGCTATGTAAATGAAATATTATGTGGTTTTTTCAGTCATTCTCTCCTTTTATCAATGAAACTATCATGCCACTGGAGTTTTATTAGACTTAATTATTATTTTTTTCTTTTCATGATCTCCCTGACTTTACCTGCAGCTGCCGGCATCCTGATCGGCAGCATGGTGGGCAGCTTTTTCCTTAGAGGATACAAAAAGTGGCCGATGTTCATTGGAGGAGGTCTTGGTTTTGGCATGGCCTACACCAACTGCGAGAATAGCCTGAACCACTTTTTAATGTCTATGGACCCTAAGGCTTGTGTTGTAAAGTTAGTACACTTATCTTGTGTTATAAAGTATGTTAAATAACAGAGAGCGTTCCCTTAAATTCGTTAATCTATATCATTAATAGATTAAAATTATAATATCAGAATAGAAAAATACGCATAAAATAATCCTGTTTAAACCTCCTGTTTAAAATCAAAATAGTAGCGCGGAATAGTATAAAATCTACTCGTAGTAGCAATGTCCAAACCGGCAAGTACGCGTGTACAGAGTGTTTCTTTAACGTATCAATTTAATATTTTTAGTAACTATTTTAGTATAAAAAAAAAATAAAAAAAATATTCTTGAATGGTAATATTTTTGTTATCATCTATGGATGCTATACTATTATATTGCGGGTTAACGGGAACGCCCTCTGTTAGTTAACATACTGTATAGCTAGCTTCAACTGTTTTCAAAACCTCTCTCCATTATTTCTATACTGTGTTAATATGAGTCTGAGAAATTGATTTAATTTCACGAAAGTTTGAATACTTTCGTGAACTATATGTGTAGCAAAAATTACAAATGTGAATGTATAATGAACAAGTTCAGTTATAAACAAACCACCTCAGAAAATAAAATAAAAAAGGAAGCTCGTAACAGTTGGCTAAATAATTCGTTCAATTGTAAGAAGGCCCGAGATATTATCACAACTACTATAAGTAGCTTTGTACATAAAAAAAAAAAACTATTGAAAGAAGTCGCAATTAGAAGCGGCTCACCACCCAACCAAGAAGTTCTATCTCTATACAAAGACGTCAATATTATGCAAACTCTCTGCTTTGTCGCAATGAAAGGCTATAATGGTTTCCCGACAATAGTCTAGCAAACCGTTTGTATTGAAAACTGAAGCCAATTCTAAATGAACAACAGTCTGTGAGGACGAAATTGCTTTTGAAATTGCAAACGGAACTAATTATGGCAATAAAAATATTGAAAAGGGACTAAAAAGGGCTATTTTTGGACACAGGATAGTAGTCATACATTGTGTCGCAGATAATGAAGAAGTTAGTAGACATTGGACTCTAAACTGCTATAAATATTGGGGGTTGTAAAAAATAGGGTTGACACTGGACCTTAATTGGGGTAGTAAAATTATTTTAAGGGTCTAATTATTACGGGTGTTGAAAGTAACGAATAGGTAGCGTGTTGCAAAATAAAAAACAATATTTTACTATATCAATACATGGTACGCAAATTTGAAAAACAAAAGTAGTTTGTTGGATCAAAATTATTTAATACAACGTTCAGTCCGATGTGGGTCGTAAAACATGAAAATCTTCTGTACATATTATAAATCTAACTTTCTGTACGTTTACTTTCTGTGCATTAGTGCGCGCTAACCTTAAAAAAAAAAAACTGAAAGCTGTATTTAAAATTGAGAGATTTGAATGAAATTTGGCACACAGAGAATACATAAGCTACTTTTTATCCCAATAAATGACGGCTTAGCAGAGACAGTGGAGGAAATGGAAATTTAGATTTTGCTAGCTGAGTGGAAAAGACTCACAGTACCCAGGAGACCAGAATCACGATGAAGTATTTCCGGGCTGACGTTTTTAGCAGTTAAGATTCACAAGTACCTACCATGAAATCAGACATATGCCGAAGTATTAACGGGACTGTAATTTTCAACGGTAAACTTTTACATGTACCAGGTGACCAGAAACCTAACGAATTATTACCGGGAATTGAATCGTGAGCAATAAAGACGAAGTAGTAGTTTGGGGCTAATTACCATTACAGCATACAATTTATTTCCGTTTAAAACATAAGTAGCAGGATGAAAATGTTGTTTGTCTCGGTGAGGTGAGGGTGAGCTGTATGGTTGTTGAAGTGACGGGCACAAGCTATTAGTACATCCCCTTTCTTTTCTTTTTTTTTTTTTTTTGGATGGGAAATCATCAAATGACCCCTCCCGCCCTGGGTGGAGCGGTAGGGAGTGTCAGACTTTTACTGACTAAAACCCACCCGTGATCCTTCTTGTGCCCTATGCGTTCCAGGGCCGCTGTAACTCTTTCGAACAAATTTCGCAACCCTAGCAGGCACCGACCCTATGGGGCCCCGACCTCGGTGCTGACGGCTCCTTGCATTAGTACATCCCCTTAGTTACAAAATCGATGTTCCGTTTGTCACTAGTCTATTTTTCCTTTTTTTAGCACTAAAATAAAAGATGATCTTAATGAAACGTCACTTATTAATCGTCTCCTAAACGTAGTTATACCAAAAATCTAGGATAAAGCTATTTGTAGAAAAACGTGCCTTATTATCAGCAAAACATACATAATACAAAATATTATTTTAATGACTTCGCATTGAGACAACCCTACAGAAGATACCATCAAAACACCCAAACGGTCAACAGTAAAGACGTTATACCTTCTTTCTGCACAGCAGGACATTTCCCTTTGCCATTTGCGTCTTTGTTTCCTCATAAAGGTCACTTACTGTCGCGTCTTCTATTCAAGCTTCAGTCGCTTCCATATTTGTATTGAATTCGGCAACGCCTTCTTTTCTTTAGTTGTTTGCAAACCTGTCGCCTATTCACCACCCACAGAGACTTTCAACCATTTTATTATCACCATTCGCAGTTGCATTTGTATGTTCTGTCTCCTTAGCATAAGGTCCAATTTTGAGTTGAGCAACTGCGGAGGTAGGTTTGTTTTTCGACAAATCATCACTTGTTTTTCCGTTTTAAACATTTTTATTTGTTAGGTTCGGATCGTTTGTGAGTCATGCCCGCTGTAGCTTTGAGTCCGTCCGCATGGGCGTTTCTATGGCTTTTTTTAGGTAAACGCATGTCAATTACATTTCAGATTGCGTTTGGTTTAGGACAATGGCTACAAATTTTTTTTGTGATTCTTTTTCAATATTTGGGATGATTGTCACCTATTTCCTCTCGAGTTCGATATCCTTTCATAATCCACTAGATTTACACCTACTTGACTAACGTTAACTAACATTCATTATGTTATTATTTTTTTCGTTTATAATACAACATGTTTACAAAAGTCAGATTCGAGGTGTGTTTTATGTCTATATAAAAATACGTAAGCAGTTACTCAATAGCATGTATTTAAACTGATATAGCTTACTGAATAGGCACACACACATACAAAGTAGAATAAAGAGTCAAACATTTTCTTATTACATTTTTTTTTCGAGCAAACGATCATACATTTATTGCTAGAAATGACCCAAACAAATAACAATAAAACAGAAGCCTAGACAATAACTTCACTACCAATGTTTCATTTTCATCTTTCACCCACAATAGCTTACCGTACTCCTCCTGTAGTTATTTCTTTTACCGTGACTACGGTACATCATCTACCATGATTGTTTCTTCAGCCATCTTTGTTTACAACAAACAAACAAATAATGTTGAGGACCACTGCCTTATTCATCAGGTTTGAATAGATTGGAAGACAATATGGCCAGAGGCAGCGCAGTTTCAATTGATCGTGCAGACAATTGTACCGTGCATACGGCCAGTATTATATTCATACTTTTTGTAAAAAAAAATGCAGATTGCGATTAGAAAATAGAACATTTTTACGACGGGTGTAAAAAAGTTGCTTTTCATATCAATATCATGTCCAGTTTTCCATTTTTATTTCTTTTTTATGCAACAACTATAGCTGTTGTCTATGGTTGTTTTAGTGAAAATAGAGAACATTGGGTGCTGTAATAATCAAATTGAAACCGATTTTTGTAGGTTTTTTTTTTCGGATGAATCAATTTGAGCCTTGGTGACTGTGTTGAACATCCGCGTCCTTTTGTATGCCTGCGCATGTGTTTATATCATATTTCGCCTATATTTAGTACGTAAGTCAATGAGGCAATCAATTAGGTACAAATCCAGACTCCTTGCTGATTATGAGAAGTTCTTAGTGGAATAGCCGAATTGTACTTGACTAAGAATTAAATCCTCCATCTACCATATCTGGGCCCCGATTCTGCTATTTTTATAAATTTGTCATTCCAACACGATCCCATTGTCATTTTGCTAAAGGTTCGTAATCTGCTAAATTCATAATGGTCGATCATTAGTCTGTCAATGGTCTCGTAATACTTTTTGATAACCGAGCTATTACAAGGAATGACTGTACTATAACGTTCCTATGGTAGGTTACGAATCAAAGGAACTGTTAAAATTTTAGCAAAATTTTTGAATGAGATTACCATTTCTTTCAATGGAGTATCAGTGGTTGACCATTGCAAAGTCATAGTGACGCTTTTATATTAGTAGATTACCAAACTTGTAAAAATCAACCATTATGAAATCAATGATAGATCATTCTGACACTATTGTAATAGCAGACATGGGGCCCAGCAGTCGTGCTCGTCTTAACTCCTGAAATCAGTATAATTTTGAAATCTGTGTTTGATTTTTTACAGAAAAACGGCGTAAAGAGGATTCTCGTGATGTTGGTGCAGAGTTTATTTTGTACAGTAGTGTTTTATACGTGAAAATTGTAATAATCTATAAATAAATATTTCGGTTGATTTTGTGATATTTAATTTGTTGTTTTAATTATATTAAGTACTGAACCATGCCATGAATAATATGGTGTTAATGTTAACAAATAACTCTTTTTGTGGAGATAGTAAGTATGGTATTATTTTTTTAGAATAAGCTCATCACGCTTAGCCACTGCGGGTCCTGAAAACTAAGTGAACTATACTGTGACACGTTGTTTTAAAATGAGAACATTTCTTTTGAAAAACGTCATGGAAATAATCATAACCAATCTAATCAGAGAATATCGTGTTACCCAAGCAGCATTCTAACCTGACCTTTACAACCCAGGTGGAAATTGTAAAGGTCAGTTTAGACTGCTGCATCCAATTGGACTACAAGCTGACTTTCATTTAGCTGACTATAGCACAGTCAATTCTCACGGCGTTAACCTCGCGGTCTTCAAAAAACCACTCTGTCATGTACCTGAAGCACACGTACGTAATACGTACACATAATACGTGTGTACATAATTCGTACCTCGTATAGGCTAGTTGACAAAATTTGGAAATTAGTTTAAAACTATAGCTTAGCATCTATTTCACCCCAAAAATATATTATTTTAAGAAAAATAGGTCTTTTACATTAGTATTTTGAGACTTTTGAAATGAATTTGAAATTGATCGCGAAAAAGGCCAAGACTGTCATGGCGTCTTTAATGACGTCACATCTCGCGAAACAGTCGTATTTATTTATAACAGTCAGCGTGTTTTTTTTAATAAATAATGAATTCCTCGTATTATAAATACTGTATAGTGCCCCAATGTAAAAGTACAACGGTAAAAACGCAAAACAAATTATTCATATGTTCCAAACAATAAACAAATACGAAAAAAGTGGTTAAAAATGGCAAGGTGGGAAGATTCTCTTACCTACTTTATCAACTGATTCCACAATTTATTTCTGTGAAGAACATTTTGATGTAGGTAAGTATTAAACACAACTCGATGTATCTATAAATGTATAGTAAAAGAAATGAATTTTGCAAAATCTACCATAATATACCACACAAAACCTATAAAATTTTATTATGACTTGAATAGGGTTTTATGATTTATTTGAGTTAAATAGTTATTTGTGTAAAGTCGTTTTTTGCTACGAGTGCTGATTTTGAATCCTGAGTGTGGCGAGGGATTCAAAGGCACGAAATGCAAAAAACTTTGCTCTAGTTGTAGGTAACGCACATAACTTTTCACTTCAGCAGCGAGAACACTTTACGAGTTAAAATAATAAACAGGAATAGTAGTACCTTTATACTTAATTCTGCATGAATAACTTGTTGTTTTTACTCTTCCGGTGTTAAAATACTGTTCTCGTAGCTAGTTTCACTCATATTTTACGATTATTTTAATATTTTTTAACTTTCAACTCTACGCCAGCCACGTTTGATTCTGGAGCTCTTTTATTTAAATTGAGGTGTATTCGGAAATTGCACCCATGATATTTTCTTATTCAAAATATATTATGTAACATTAACCTCTAAATATTTATTTCTAGTTTCAATAAAACTAGAAATAAATATTTAGAGGTTAAATATCAGTTTTATTTGCAGTAGGTAAATACTTATTTTCGTTTAAATACAACAATAAGTTAAAAATTCAATAAAGTACATTAAAAGACATAATAATTTTTTTGCATTTTTTTTTAAATTTCTTTAGTTAGTAACGAAATTCCGAACGTGTTTGTCTCTGAGGTCGAATTTAAAATCGGAACTTCGAAAGGCCTGGTCTTTGTCTCTCTCTCTTTCTAATGGCGGGAAAGAGATAGAGTGTAAATGTTTCGAATTGTAGGTGTATGCCGTGTATGATTAACTCAAGGCTGAATGAGATATTCGCGGCTTTCTGAAAATAAAATAATTTAAAAGTTATTCAGTAATTCAGGCAGCAAAACCTACAATCATGTTTGAGCTACTGAAGTGAAAATATTATTTCCGTTTTATAAAATGTAATAATTCAATGCAGCTATAGGGAACTAGGTACCATAGTTGAAAAAACAAAGGATGTCAATAATCGCAGAGTGTTTGAATGAGCCAAAGGAAAGTAGTACCCCAAGTTTATCCGTTTTTCAAAACGAACTGTATTAATTTAAAAACAATTGCTGAAAGCTCGCGAAATAACCTGTTCACTTTATACGAAAATAACAGCAACAACATAGCGTTTCGCGAGGTGTGACGTCACGCTTCCTGATTGGTGTTTAATGTCACGTGATTAAACGCCTCATTTTGTCGATTTTATTTTGCAAAAATATTTTTAATCTTTTGTTATATTAATAGAAAAGTTGTTTTTTTGTTTACTAATTATCATGGTTAATCATTAGAAACTCAAAGCCATCCGATTTATTCTTAGTGGAAACAAGCCTATTATGTGCACATTGAAGGAAGGGAACTCTCTGCCAGCACTTTTTCCCTACTACCTATAAACTGGACTAAAAATCATCAAATGACTTCTTCCGCTCTGGGTGGAGCAGAAGGGAGTGCTAGACTCTTACTGACTAAAACCCACCCGTGTTCCTCCTAGTGCCCTTTGTGTTCCAGGACCACGGTGACTGTTTCGAACAAATTCCGCAACCCTCGCAGAGTTAGTGCATCCTAAGAGAAGACTTTCCGAAATTCCTACGGGAGCGGGGCAAAACGGAATATTTGCGTACGTCGCGGGCAAAAGCTATTAAGTATAAAACGCAAAAAATAAATAAAAAATATTTAAACCAAGAAGAAACATAAAAAAATTACGGTCACACGAGGCGACGACGCTAAGGCCAAACTATTCGTAACTAATTGAATCAAAACATTGTTTTTAATACTTTGAGTAGTTTTAGTTTTAATAATTAAAGAAAAGCAAATAAACCATAATGGAACGTAATAAAAATTATGACTCATATATTGGAATGCGAATTATAATTGAAATTACATAAAAAAAGGTCAGACAGTCTACTAAGTAACGTAGTAACGAACATGCCTAAGTCAACGGCCCGTTGACTCCGGACCTATGGTATGTATGTGGGTCAGTAACCTGTGATTTCATCAGGTGCACTCTTCCTGGCCTACGTGAGTCACCTGGTGAATCATCGCTGAAGTGGACCTAACATTGTGCGGTGGAGCTGTGTTCGATCTATCTTTTTTTATTTATTTTTTTTATTAAAAACTATGGAAGGGAATATACTAATGGGTTTTAAAGGTTCATGAAAAATTGTTTTTTGTGCTAGACTTACTAAATTAGGTACATATTATTGTAACGCAATGAGAATTTCAATCACCCATCGCCCTATTAAGGACATTAATAATAATGATTTATATTATCTGTATTCGTTTTGCCTTACATACTTAATTATGTAAGTAACCTGTACTTACATAATTAAGTATGTAAGGCAAAACGAATATGGTCGGTGGGCGCGCCACCATTACGGCGATAAGTGCCCTCTTTGAGGAGTGATTGGAGAGATGTCACGGCGTCCTTTCCTTTCGCCTGACGCAAGTGCTGGGACACGGCTGTTTCGGATGGTACCTGTTTCGGATCCAGCGGGAGGACACGTCCGGGTGTCAAGACTCTGTGGAACGCCTGGAGGACACGGTGGAATTTGAAGGACCACGTGTGGGTTTTAGTCAGTAAGTCTGACACTCCCTTCCACTCTGCCCAGAGCGGGAGAAGTCATTTGATGATTTCCTACCCAGGGAAAAAAGGCATATGGTGGGTTTCCTGTAGGTAGTGAATACCTTTAATCCAACCATGATCTTATCACACAGGTAATTATGGCCTCTAAATAAATAACGATGTATAATTATTATAAAATGACATATAAATCATCGTACATTTTTAGTCTTAAAAAATGTAAGAATAAGTCATCTCCACAACTTTCCTCAAGATTCTGAAGCATATTATCGTTTTAAAAGTTGCTGTTCGTGACATGAAATAGGCCGCACAGAGTCGACTGTTTCAAATAAAATAAAGTTTAGTGTAAGAAAGCCTTTATTGCTCTTTGTTGTTATAATTGAGGTTTTTATTGCTGAATGTCATAATTTACTGGACGTGGTAAATAAAGTTTTATTTAAGAATACATCAATGTATGAAAGATAAATATTTTTAGAAGTGATTAAGGTCGATTTTTACACAGCAACCCGGTATATTCTGTCAGCATCGGAACGCGTACCACATGAGTAGATAAATGCGTTACTCATGTGACGCGTACACACCGGTGGAATGAGCGTGAAGTGAATTGTCATTCCCTATTGTTTGTATGGTTTGATAGCTCAGTTCATGTTCGCTTCATCTTAGTTTACCCCTATGTTAACAGAATCGCACTTTAAAAAAATGTGAAATCTTCATATTTTATTCCTAAGAAAAAATTACCTAACTATTGACAAATCAGCACTCTGTTGCATGTATGTGAGGCCCGTAATGCTCTCGATCCAACAGAAAAATCTTTTTAATTTCATCATCATAATCTTCCTACAAGGGTAGAAATCGACCTTAATCACTTCTTAAAATATGGGTTCCCTCTATCTGGCAGAATCTTGTTGCTCCCAATTTTACTTGGCATAACACACTTGGCATAATCTTTTTTAAACGAATATTTGTAAGGCATAAAAAATATTTAGTATAACTATTGTTTGGCAGAATGTTTATATGTCCGAATTTACAATGGCATACTATTAAGATGGCAGAATTTTATTTGGCATAATTACCTTTAGCATAGTTAACATGTCGCATATTTTCGTTTAGCACAATGTTTACTTGGAACAACAATCATTTTGTATAATTTCACTTGGCATATTATGAAGATGGCAGAATTTCATCTGGGATGAATCTATTTAACCATTTCCATAAAAAGGCATTTATATAATCTTAGGTATATTAAAATTTAAACATTGTTTAAACAGTAAACGCTTTTTACTACAAATTTACTGACAAAAACGAATCGCTGCAAAACCGACTCCACGTAGTCTTGTCTGCCCTACCCCTAGAGTGTAATTTAAAACTGCGAAGGCGCGGAGGGGCGAGGCGGCCCGCGAGTTGAGGAGCAGGTGGTTGTAACACTCGCCGCCGCGGCTGAGGCTGGCCGGCGGAGCCGGCCAGCAAGCCGAAGCTGCGGTGGTGAGCGTGAAACCCATCTGCGACGATAAACTCGCGTGGGACCGCCGGAGCCCCGCAGCGCCGTAGCCGTGACAGAAACCATGTATGCTGCATGTTGCTTGCTTGCTTGCATGCTGCATGCTGAATGCTTGCTTGCTTGCATGCTGCATGCATGCTTGCTTGCATGCTGCATGCTTGCTTGCTTGCATACTGCATTCTTGCTTGCTTGCATGCTGCATGCTTGCTTGCTTGCATGCTGCATGCTTGCTTGCACAAATTTTATTATTCTGGTAAGAAATGCAAAATTATTGTAACTATGATTTTTTTGTAATAAAAAAGATGTGTCTTTCAATTTATGGATGTCAAATGTATGCCAAAAGATGAACTTTCTGAAATATGACGGTTCTGCCTTTTAATGACTACCGATATGAAATGTATGCCAAAAGACGATTCTGACTGTGAACTTTCTGCGATATGATGGTTCTACTTTTTAATTATTATGGATATGAAATTTATGCGTAAAGATGATTCTGATTTACAAAATTATGACTTTTTAATGTATGATAAATGAGGGTATACCAAACAATTTTCTGCGAAGTGAAGATGATGCTATCCGTTGTTATGCAAAATAATATTATGACTTTAAAAGTTCTGCTATAAAGGGTAGACCCTTAAAATATTTATTTTTAACCGACTTCTAAAAAAGGAGGAGGTTCTCAATTCGGATGTTTGTATGTTTTTTTTTTAATGTTTGTTCGCGCATAACTCCGTCGCTTGCCAACCGATTTGAAAAATTATTTTTTTGTTGGAAAGGGTATACTCTACTCTCTTCTCCTCCTGATCCTCTTTCTCTCTACTCTAGGGTATACCAAATGGTTCCATGAAAATTTTATCGAAATCGAACAAGCAGTTTTTTGTTAATTTCAATAAATGATAGCAAATCTGTCGGGATAGCTGAAATCTCATGTTTGTTTATTGTTTACACCAATTTATACCACGTACGCTGTGATGGGTATGTTTAGAACCACTAAAAAGGGAAAAATAAAAAAAACTTTGATGCGAACATTCGATTAGGTAGGGTAGTTTCCATATAAAAGTGTTAATATTAAGTCCGTTAGATTAGAAAAACATATTGGATATGTATGTACTACATTGGCGAATCCAGGGGGTCTAAATGGTGGCCTCGTCCTCGACAGCCGGTGGAACTTCGCGGAGCATTTCCGACGTTTGGCCCCCAAACTAGGGCGGGCCGGGGCAGCCTTCAAGCGGCTCTTGCCCAATCTAGGGGGTCCAAGCGCCTCCTGCCGGAGGCTGTACGCGGGGATCGTGCGGTCCATGGCCCTTTACGGGGCCCCAGTGTGGGCGCTGTCGCTGAGGCGACTGCCAGCGCGCCACCTGGTCTCGGCCCAGAGGGTCATGGCCATTCGGCTAGTCCGGGGATACCGCACGGTCTCTGGCGAGGCGGCGAATCTCCTTGCCGGATTGCTGCCGTGGGATCTGGAGGCGAGAGCCCTCGCGCACGTTTACGCGTTGCGCGTGGAGGCGCTAAGCCGGGGTGAAACTCTGCTGCCACGGCAAATTGCTGCGCAGCGGACGGAGCTCCGGCGGGATCTCACGGAGGTTTGGAGACAGCGACTATCGCAACCCAGTGCTGGGCACGCCACTATTTTGGCGATAAGTCCCCTCTTTGAGGCGTGGCTGGAGAGACGTCACGGCGTCGTCACCTTCCGCCTGACGCAGGTGCTCACCGGACACGGCTGTTTCGGGAGGTACCTGTGTCGGATCCAGCGGGAGGATACGTCCGGGTGTCATCACTGTGTGGATCGCCCGGAGGACACGGTGGAGCATACGGTGGAGGTCTGCCCTGCTTGGGCGGAGCACCGCCGTGTCCTCGTCGAGGCGATCGGCGGCGGCGACCTCTCGCGTCCGGCCCTGGTTCAAGCCATGGTCCGGAGCGAGGAGGCATGGGAAGCGGTCGCCTCCTTCTGCGAAGCAGTAATGCTAGCGAAGGAGGAGGCGGAACGCGTGCGTGAGAGGGAAACCTCACGCCCAAGCCGCCGCAACAGAAGAAGACGCCCCGGGCGTCGGGAAACGCAGGGCGATTCCCGGCCACCGTAGGCGCGGGCCTGCGGATGGCGAGCTATGGGTGGCTCGCCGTCCGATAGCAACCAGGCCCGAGTCGACGGCGCGTCGTGTTCCACGCGCGCCTCAAAGAGCCGTCAGCAATGTAGACGGGGCCCCATAGGGTCAGTGCCTGCTAGGGTTGCGGATTTTGTTCGAAAGAGTCACCGCAGCCCTGGAACGCAAAGGGCACAAGAAGGATCACGGGTGGGTTTTAGTCAGTAAGAGTCTGACACTCCCTTCCGCTCCGCCCAGAGCGGGAGAAGTCATTTGATGATTTCCCATCCAGAAAAAAAAAAAAAAAAAAAAAGGGGGTCTAAATGGTAAAAGACCCAGATTTTTTTTATAGTTGCCAATAAAACCCAAGGCGCCTTGTTATGCGTTAATCAAAATAAAATGTATGTATTTTGTACTTTTTTAGCATTTAACGGGCAAACGATAATTTTGGATCCACCCCTGGACACGTTTTTATTATTTTTGTCACGTAAACAACAACTGAAGACGGTACACTGCGTTTAAATTTCGCGCGAAGTCACGACTAGTACATTCTTAAACGTGACGCCACAAGCCCCCACTCCTGATTATTGGTGTGCTTTATCCAATATTTTTCGATAACCTTACGGACGGACTAAATATAATCATATTTTTTTACTCAGGAATCAACCCTAATTCCATTAATTTAGATTCTACTAGGAAGTAGATTGCCCTTTCTGGTAGGTACCTGAAAGGGTCTTCACACACTGATTACACCACACATGCAATAAAACGTTGCCGATTGAAAGCATCGATATAATGACCGGAAAAATATGAAAACTTATACAGAACCCATTTAACTGATCGCACGCAATAGGAACGTGATAGAAACGCTTAGTGAACGCATTTCCTTTGCCACTTTGCGTGATGTGTTGGCCAATGTTGGCTGATGGGGCCAATAAAAAGTAGGATGTGGGAAATCAATGCGGTGACTTAGAAGTAACAGATTAACAGCAGTGGAAATAAATATTGTTATAGTTATGGTTTTAGACGTGAGAAAGAGGCATCGAGTTAAATCACAGCAAAGCATGCAGTTAGCTGCATGCTTAGTACAAGTGTCATGGCGGCGGCGACCTCTCGCGTCCGGCCCTGGTTCAACTCCAGCCGCCGCAACGGAAGAAGACGCCCCGGGAAACGCAGGGCGATTCCCGGCCACCGTAGGGCCTGTGGACGGCGAGCTATGGGTGGCTCGCCGTCCGATAGCATCCAGGCCCGGGTCGATGGAGCGTCGTATTCCACGCGCCTTTCAAAGAGCTGCCAACAAAGTAGACAGGGCTCCAAAGAGTCAGTGCCTGCTAGGGTTGCGGAATTTACTCGAAAGAGTCACCGGGGTTCTGAAACGCAAAGGGCGCCAGGAGGAACACGGGTGGATTTTAGTCAGTAAGAGGGTCTGACACTCCCTTCCGCTCCACCCAGAGCGGGAGAAATCATTTGATGATTTCCCACCCAGAAAAAAAAGGTAACACAGTACCCCTTGGCAAGGATGGTGTCAGTTCCTTGACTTCCTATTACCCTTCCACGGATAGACTTCGGCAAGCATTGGTTGTCGTTGAAGATCAACCTGTGCGAATGTATTTCTTACTAGCCGTCCGCACAACTTCGTTTGTGTCACATTTTTCATGACTGCTCCGCTCCTATTGGTCTTAGCGTGATGATATATAGCCTATAGCCTTCCTCGATAAATGGGCTATCTAACACTGAAAGATTTTTTCAAATCGGACCAGTAGTTCCTGAGATTAGCGCATTCAAACAAACAAACAAACAAACTCTTCAGCTTTATAATATTAGTATAGTATAGATAGTCACGAGCTCCTTATTGTTCTATTCATTTTTCTTTATTTGGGAGCTAGTGTGTGGCTAAATAATAACAGTTGCACGAGTCGATATTCAAGGCTAAGCAATGCTTGCCAAGGTCGGTCTGTGGATGTACATGTTAACGTATCGAGACTCCTTCGTACCTTGGAAAGCAAGCTAAGCCGTTGGTCTCGGCTGTCATTTGTAGATTTTTGGCGTTCGCTTCGGATGGTCAGAAAATCTGACTCCAGTCTTGCCAAGAAGTACCGTGTTACCCAATAATTAGTTGGCTTGTGGAGAGCAAAAAGCTATCAAAATACTTTTTTTTTAAAGTTGTACCACATTACGAATTTTTTCTGTATCGTGGGTGCGTTTATAAACATTCAAACTCACATACAAAACAGCCAGACCCGGAACCAACTATCTGTAGGCCTTACAAATATTAGATACGTGCGGGAATCGAACCCACGCAGCCCAACAGCCAATCGCTTAACTACTGCGCCAAACGTGTCATCAAAACCATTGGACCCAACCAACCAACATTTGAACAAACATTGTCCTCACTGATGAGTCTTTTACATGGTTAAAGAGGGCGTGTCGGCGCTAACCCGACGTCGACTGTCCACCACGCCATCCAGATATTAGCGTGATGATACAACGGTGTTGTTTGATTTGTATGAATTATAGCGAAATTGCAGGCGTCTGGGGAAGTTTATAAATCATGTTTGGTCGTGGTCGTGGTTATAACAATTTAATAAAATGACTAGAAATTTGTAGCCATCTTTCCTGATTGCATCTATGACTCTTTCTTTTGGTTTATTAATAATTTTATAGATGAAACCTGATATACAGCGAAATCAAATAGATGCATTTTAGATCTTTCAAATAGATTGACTAAAATAAAATAATAAAAAAAACCGGTTTTCCTGCCAGACACATTTTCGGAAATATCCAAAACAATGAATACGATTTAATGTTCTTATGTTCAACTCCAGCAAACGCTATTGTTAACATAGCGTTGGATTTATAAAAAAAATCTACACTAATATTATAAAGAAGAAAGATTTTTATTTTGGTGCGTGTTTATGTTTGTAATGAATGAACTCAAAAACTACTGTACCTACCGATTTCAAAAATTCTTTCAACATTAGGAAGCTACATTCACTCTGAGTAACATAGGCTATATTTTATCCCCGTATTGCCACGGGAATGGGAACAACGCGGGTGAACCGCTGGGCGCTGTTAGTATGAAAATAAAATACAAAGTTACATTATAATCATTTATTTACATTATTTTCAGCTAATAAATAGTACATTGCTTGTTGTTTATCTCTTCAATCGCGCCTATTTTATTGTAAAAGCTCTTTCCTCATAAAAATCGTCGCCCCACCAGGCTGCAAGCTAGGTAAATCACATTTTCTGACTATTTATTCATTTACCATTATTCATTTACCCTCTATAAACTATAGGGGTACAAAGACTCAAAGAGATGGTAGCATAGCAGTCGGGGCACGCTAGAGCTAGTTCTTACCAGAGATGCGAAATTTGTTCGAAAGAGTCACCGCGGCCCTCGAACGCAAAGGGCATTTGGAGGAATATGGATTGGTTTTAGTTAGTAAGAGTGTGGCACTCCCTTTCTCTCCATCCAGAGCAGAAGATATCATTGGATGATTTCCCATCCATAAAGAAGACGAATAACGTACACAGACGAACTGATAGAACTAACACATTCTCTACCAGTTTATCTTTAAATTAAAAATACTACACTGTGGTGCCAAAATCACTACCCACCTCACAAAACATTGTTCCTTAACAACATAGTTAGCTGAACAATATTAAATATTAAAAGTTCCGGCGACAGTGTTTAGCCGTCTCGTCCACGCCATACAAACATTATTAATATTATACTAACTGAAACTGTCATGTCCTGCGTGGGTAATGAAAATATTTTCCATCTCGCCTTTATTACCTTGGATATTAAATCTAGGTTCTGTAAACATATTATTATACGGTTCTAACCATGGGTTTTCAAGTCGACTCATCGAGTATTGCCCTCGATTACATCTTCTTCTTAATTAAGTAGCAGACTCTCTTCCACTGTTCAAACAATTTTAAATTAAATTCGTTATCCATTGCTACTAATAATTGGAAAATTAGTCTGGTCGACGGTGTTGATAGTGCAATAAATGTTGTTGAATTTATCAAAGCGAATGGATTTCAATCAGTCAATCACCTCGCTGATAAGTTAGTTTCTCTTGTTTAAGAACAAAGCACTGAATAAAAGCAAGGCAACAATGCTCAGTGCTCAGGGTACTTGGAACTTATTGGAAGCGTCGCAGCTTGAAGAGAATGTTATGGTGATCTGGTGATCATAGTAGCAGCGTCAACATACTACTTCTGTAGCTAACAAACTCTTCTGTATTTATCAAGAACTAGCTTTAAAAAAATTACCCTGTACCCATCATCCCGTCTATCTCTATACCAAAATTCATCAAAATCATTTCAACGATTTTGGCATGAATGCTTGACCAATTCACTGTTACATTTATTTTGATAGTACCGATAGCAAAGCAAATTGTTGTGATAAATAAATAAGATCGTAAAAAATAATACGTATTCAAGACTTTTTGTCTAATAATATTATACTTAAGTATGATATTATTAGACAAAATTCTTAAATAGCAGTACCCTAGAGCATATGAGTTCAGATATTCAAGTACAATTCAAGGTGCCTTTTCCTAAAGAAGAAACTCACAAGTTTATCACTTCAACCTGTAATTAAGCCAATGGTACTACCAAACAATATTGTAGTCACATTGTAGTCTGCTTTTTCGTCACTGTACCTAACTGCACAAAAGATTAACGACATAAGTCAAACAGCAGTCTTTTATTACTAGCACTGTTAAAAGTTGAGTGTATTGCAAGAACGCAAGAACAGACTAGTTGACGTAGGTCAGCTACGGATTTTATTACAAGCTGAGATCATTGGTCAGATTTCTTTATACTTAAAGGATCAACAGTAGATTCTTCCCTTAATTGCTGCACCGTTCTATGACAAATGTTTCTTCATATGTATGTATGTCAAAAATCTGTTGCCACGTCAACCGACCCGATGGCTTGCCTTTGGTCCACTGATGCGTTATGTTGGTGATTACACACATATATATAATACTAGCTGCTGCCCGCGACTTCGTCCCCGTGGAATCCCCGATTTTAAAACATTCTTTATCGCTGCTCCGCTCCCATTGGCTTAAGCGTGATGATATATAGCCTAAAGCCTTCCTCAATAACTGGTCTATTCAACCCAAAAAGAATTTTTCAATTCGAACCAGTAGTTCCTGAGATTAGCGCGTTCAAACAAACAAACAAACAAACAAACTCTTCAGCTTTATAATATTAAGTATAGATAATAATAATATAATATATAATAATTTATTTATTTTCTCACCACAATACATATAAGATACATAGTTTCTAGGGAGCAAATGGATACAGTAAGTATATTGTGGGAGACTGGTGCCTAAACTAGGCTTGAGGCCTGTATTTCAGGACACCAGGTCTCCACCCTTTAGGTTATATAACATTCAAATGCTTTCGTAGACAGTGGTCGCGAGTCGCTTGACAATTAATAATTAAAAATCTAAGTCTATATAGTGTTAGTATAATAACTACATCGATATTTTAATAATGCTTTTTACTATATAGTTTTATCCTAACTTTTATTTGCTTATATTTCTTTATTTATTTACGAATTTTAAAAACACTGTTTTTTTCATATCATCAATACTTAATTAGATATTTTGTTTATTGATTTTTATCTTCATCCGTGCGTCACTGTAGAGTACCAATAGATAACCAGCGCTGGGTGACTGACGCCCAGCAAATGCAAAGATGATACTACTATTATGTCTGTATCTACTATTATTTCTGTTACTTTGTTTGTTTGTGTGTGTGACAAATAAATGATTTCTATTCTGTTTTATTCTTTCAATATAGTTTTTATTCTAAAGATCCATCGTTCCTTTCTACATATTTTCGTTCTTCAATTACGTTTTCTTGCTCCTTCCTATTTTGATTATTCTTTAGAATAATCACTATTTAATTATAGGCATATTTAGGAAAGTAATATATATAGATAGGAGAGTCCAGCGATAGCCTGGCTTAAGGTTTCGGCCGATAATCCGTGAATGGGTATACCGTTAATTTATTCTTGAACATTCAAGTCAGGTATTTGAATCAAATACAGGATCAGTTAGACACAGACTTCCCTAATTGCTGTTTTCGTTCAAAGTGCTACCATCAATTCTGCAGGATATTTTACGTACCATCTGATGAAACTAAAAGCTGATCCATTTTTCTAATTTTGGAACTCTTTGAAATCATATTATATTTTCCACTGCTGTCGCGTCAGGGATCATGGAACCTATAAACCTTAAGTTATGGTCTACATACGTATATGTTTATTGCATACGTCATTGGACGTGAAAATATCGGAAGTACCCTACAACATTCAAGTTTTTATTGTTGCCAAGTGATTTTTGTTTTTATTATTGTTTTGTATTGTGTCTTCTTTTGTCTGGCAAACTTAATCCAAGGTTTTCATCGTGTCTGCTATAACTCCTATAGTATCGCTAAGCCTTTTTACTTCAACTAGTTTCTTAAACTCAATAAAGTGAAAATCCAGACGGTTGTCGTAGGTCAGTGACGCTTTCTGTTCTACGTCGTCGTCTGGCCTGTTTTGTTGGTTTTGGATAAAGCTGTTTTGTATTTAGTTTATTTCGTGATTGTTTCTTTCTGACTTACATATAAATATTATATTTGAAGTTAAGATGCGCTATTCTTGTGACTTATTAATTTGTAGATTTACGTTTCTGTTTTTATCAGCCTGTACAGTTGGATAAGTTTCTCCTGTTCCTTTCATTTCTCTCGATGTGTGCTTTACCTCGGAATTCTTGTCGACGCCATATTTTTTAGCAATTTGCTTCAAAAATGTGAACTGGTTATGACGTTTTGGCATGCAAATAAAACTACCGGAACAAATCAAAATAAATCTTCAACTTTCCATACTCAAAGATATATTTCCAGTAAACATATAATATTCAATTCCATCTCTTCTTCAGTTTTATTTAATTTTTCGCTGCCAACGTACGCCAACATTGTTGTGGGCAATGTCCCGAAAAGTGCGGTTTCACATATTAACAGTGACGTGGACAGATTTTATTGCATGCCCGCTAGTTTTAATCAAAGCTTCGTTGCGAGCTACTGGTTATCTGATTACTTCTGTTTTATGGGATCAAGTGTGAATGAGTGGCAGTAAAAGTCTGTTTTCTGACCGGAGAGTGTAATTAAATTTCGAGCTTTGGTTTAATTTCAAGAGAGTTTCTATAAACGAACCTTTCCTTAAAAGATGAAAAATGTATAGTAAGAGTTATTTTCACAATACTTAGATCTTTATTGCTACTTTTTTAAGGTGTACCTACATAATAAAGAGTATTCTATTCTATTCTGTCTTTGTAGATAACACTTTGACAAAAGCGATATCTGTTGAAAGGCTGCTCTCATTTTTATGGATGTTTATAAGTCCATGCATACAGTATACACGATTTCATTGGTACCATGGAAAAACATGATTCAGACAAAATTTCAAACAGACATTTTTATTTATGTTCCCTAATATTTCCTGGGAAACCTTAGGAGAATTCTTTAATATCGAGTCCACACAATCGTATGCCATTAGCAAGCTTTTACAAGACACAATTTATGTTGACATCTTGTGCACAGAACGTAGAAATTTTTACTCCCAGCTTAATATTACCTTCGTCCTTTAGTGATGTGACACGACAAAGACTCGGTTTTGGCAGAGGAAGAAAAAAAAATTAGCAGGTACATCGTCGTCACCGTTTCAGTTAGACGCCCACAGTTGGACATAGTCATCCCAATGCTTTGCAACAACGATCAGTTCTGTGGTTAAATTAATGACTACTCTAAACTTACATAATTTTCATTTTTAACGAGATTGTTACAGCAGTTTGAAATTTTCATTAAATACTTCGTTTATTTTTTAATTAATTGTATTTTTTTTTTGTAATAATTACATTTTTTTTTATAAAATAATTCACAGTGCTTTTACAACAAAATCAAGCAAAATTTATCAAGTTAATCATTTTCACATATGTTTCTGTTTTTCTCCACACTTTTAATTCGCGATAAACCTGTCACTTGTGGTCCACCAACAATCAGTCCACTGTTTAGAACCAAAATAACAAAAAAAAAACTATCTTCTTCACTTACCAGAAAAAACTTTAGTCCCATCCCTCTACACCCACTACCCATAAATAATATTCTTTTCAAGCCACCTTATTGCACCGTACATATGGGGATGAAACAAATAGGACATAAGAACTGTCGTAATATACGTGGATACGGCGCATATACAGCAGATAGTGGTTCCCATTGTCCGGCACGCTTAGCTGGCCAGCGGAATTACGGTTAAGAAAATACTGAGGAAAAACCTGTATTGTGGAGGAAAATCGTGCTTCCTTGAGGCAGGGGGATATGTAGGGAAACATTTTTGGAGTATAGTAGACGATTGTTGGGTGATCGTTGTTAAAAATAATTATGTACCTATTCGGATCCTCATAAAACTATTACTAATTTAGACGACTCAAAAGTCAAACAGGTTCACCAACTTCCAATATTTTGTACAAAATTTATTAGAATTGTGTTACCAAATGCTTCACGCTCATACACAAGAAACAATAAATTTAATTTAATTCTCTCTTTTAATTCATTATTGTACACCAAAACAACTTATCTAAAACATATTATAAAGCTGAAGAGTTTGTTTAGTGTTGGATAGCGCATTTATCGAGGACGGCTTTAGGCTATATAAGATCACGCAAAGACCAAAAGGAGCAGAGCATCAGTGCAATTTTAGCAGAAACACATTTTTTGTCTCTCTTATGTGACGAAGAAGCCCGGGTCAGCTAGTATTATTTATAGTCATAATAGTTAGCTAATATACAAAAGCAAGCTTACTTAATTTAAAGTTGAGTTTCTCCTAGCCAGCCTTTGAGTGCATACATTGAGGGTATTCTACCCTCAATGTATGCTGATCTCTCTCTGACCCAGTGTACTAAAAATTATAGATCAATATATTTACATGTATAAATACAAATACATAAATAGACATACTTGTATCTACTAATATTATGTCATTATGCAAAGATGCACTCTCAATGCTCTTTAACTATGGTTTTGCAGTAGAAATTAATACCTAGTACGTAATATTGATTACAGCCAGCCTTTGCTGCCTCCAAAGTACGTTTGACAACAGTACCAAATTCACATGTGAAATAATCTTAACACATCACTCAATCTTACCAAAAAAACTTAATTACACCACTGATCTTATCAGCTTAATGATCCGTTTCAAAATTATTGTCCATCACTTCTTCATTGAAAAGGGACCAATATTTTTTGTCCTCATAAAAGGGTCCTCCAAAATCATTGTTTAAATACCTTTGAAAAGGTACCACACACAATGCATATTTTGAATACATTATGACCTGTGAACTGGTGGCGTTTCGTCTTTTGTAGTGGCTCTAAAAAATGCGTTCTAAAGGTACATAGTGTAAGGGATTAAAATTATCGTGATTGTGAGTCATCTTGAATTTGTTTGTCATGATTTGCTTTTGATCTATTTGAGACACATGTCATGTCAGGCCTGTTTCTATAGCTGACGTATTGTCAGTTTGTTTTTTTCTAAAATGCTCTTCTATTTACACGTTATCGTCTGTTATTTGTAAATTATAATTATGTCCAACTTTTAAAACAATAAGTTTAAAACAAATAAAAAGATTGAAGAATATAATGTAAAACACTTTCTGACCTGCGAAACTGCATTTGTGTCACATTTTTCAAGACTGCTCCGCTGGTATTGGTCGTAGCGTGATGATATATAGCGTATAGCCTTCCTCGATAAATGAGCTATCTAACACTGAAATATTTTTTCAAATCGGACTGGTAGTTCCAGAAATTAGCGCGTTCAAGCAAACAAACTAACTGTTCAGCTTTATATACATACTAACTTCTGTCCGCGACTTCGTCCGCGTGGAATAGTTACTTTAACCCCGATTTTGAAACTCTCAGCCCGATCGGTTTAAAATTGACAAAGTTTAATACAAACTTTCATCCCTTTCGACCAAATTTGATTACCATAAAAACGGTTCTAGTGAGTTAATCTTAAAAGATAGACATATACTGTCGCGGACATTTTTTTAGATCATTTTAAGAGAAATAATTCTTTCGTACATATTTTTTGGTATCTTGAACCGTTTTCGCAGCGCACGCAACGGAAGCCCTCAAAGATGATAATTTTCCCCGTTTTTTCCACATTTTCCATTTTTTCTTCGCTCCTATTACTCGCAGCGTGATTTTATATAGCAAAATTGATTGAGTCAGGCGTTACTTTGCGGAAATCCATTTTAAATTTGAAAATGAAAACAATATATCTAGTTTTAATTTCCGCGAATATTAGTGGGTTGCAGGTATGCACCTCCCTCCCGCCCGCTATATTATGCACATGCAAGATTACTGGGCAAATGCAAGGATTTTAAGCACATGCAGGAAGGCAATGCAAAACCCAACACCATTACCGACACGTGTTTCGCCTCTCCACGAGGCATCCTCAGGGGACGTGTTGACTCGCTGACCGTTGAGTTGTGTCGCAACTCAACGGTCAGCGAGTCAACAACCTTGCATTTGCCCAGTAATCTTGCATGTGCATAATATAGCGGGCGGGAGGGAGGTGCATACCTGCAACCCACTAATATTCGCGGAAATTAAAACTAGATATATTGTTTTCATTTTCAAATTTTATATAGCCTAAAGCCTTCCTTGATAAATGGTCTATTCAACCCAAAAAGAATTTTTCAATTCGAACTAGTAGTTCCTGAGATTAGCGCGTTCAAACAAACAAACAAACTATTCAGCTTTATAATATTAAGTATAGATTAGTATAAATATTGATTAACCGAGGGATGCTTTCTGGACGAACATTAAAATTTAAAATAGTAATATCGTGTCCCTTAATTTAAGATATTTTTGTGTTAACGGTAAATACATAATTTATTTACGTATTTTAAAGCATACGTATTTTAAACGTAATTCATCAACATTACCTTTCCATATAAATGACCTACAAACACATCCCCTCGAGACCTCATCCTTAAAAAAAACAGAATATCTGTTCCTTTCAATTTCAAATGACAATCATTAGACAGTATCACAATATAACACATCAATCTACGACCATATTGTGATACAGTTTCGTCACATATCATTAAAATAATAGTGGTCCAAAGATATCTCCTCAAGGGACGCCTTAGGGGTCCCTTTGTGTGAGACCCTTATCTGAGCATATCATTTATTCATGGTCATTATTTGACCATTTCAGTGTTAATGGTGTAAGATCATTGTTCTTCTGTGTTAAAATATCGTTTAATGTTTGGTGCAACGTGTAATATGATATCAAATGGGCATAACGGATCTTCTTTGTCGACAAAGTTTAAAGGTGAACCCATTTTTTTACTTCCTATGTGCAAATGTTTATCACATTCATAAATATAACGCGGTGTTTATTCGAAATAGTTCTTGACAGGATTTTCTATCTAAAGAGACCAATTGACAAACGAAAAACCATCCTTACATTTTTTTAGAGGTATAATATAACGATGGAATTTAAATTTGTCAAGCATTATAAGTTTTTATTAATTATACCAAGAATTGACATACATATTGTGTGCAAGTTACGCTGGAATTAATCAAAATAACAATACTGGCAAAAGTCAAGACCCACCAGGTTCCAATGAAATAAAACTGGCTCATCAAGAAACTAAAAATTATATAGCAAAATTTCTCACAACCACACAGCCAATCATCAAAGTCGTTACATATTAAAAATTTGTCCAAATTAATAACTTTCTCATCGAGTACCATAATAGCCAAAGGATATTTATCGTCCATTAAAAGTGTAACTGATTCAAGGGTTATTATAGCAAGGATATTAAAATGTACTTCTGGTTGTCTTTCATTGTTAGTTTTGATTTTTTGCACATTTGTCACTTGTTTTGGGGCTAATCCTTTGTAAGGAGCTCAAACAGGTTTTGGACTATAATCAACAACAGTGTTGCAATGTTTATTAAACAAGGTAATAAGCGTGATCTCTTCAATAGATAGTTGTGTTTTGTTATTTTCTTAAACCGGTTCACTTGATGTGTTCCTTTTGATAAAATCTTTATTGTGTGAAATGTTCGCTTGTGATATTTTATGTGTAATGTCACACATTTATGGACGTACGTGCGTATGTTTGTTCTAATAGCTTGTCTGCGTAAAATGTTTGCGAACAGAATTTAAATTTTGGAATTATATTTGTCTTGCTGTTATTATAGTTGCAGAAGTAACTAGGGATGTCTGTTTTAGTTAATGAAAAATCATAATACTTTTCAGACGATACACAATAGAATGGTTTTTGTTAAACATGCACAAGCATTACTCTGAATTATCTTCAAAGGTAATTCTTAAACCCTTTAACATAGATACCTGAAATCTTAATCCCGAATCTGAACAAAAACTAAGCCCCTCAAGTTCCCCTAAGCCATTCACACCATAGCTCTTTCTTGACCCATACAAACACCCTTCTGTAGTTGAGAATGTAAGAATACCCGGTAATGAGGTCGGTGCATTAATTCTAGGTCATAAACTATAGAATTTATGACCTCAGACTAGTCCTATAAAATGCGACATGGTCTCTTATTGGTGGCACCTTTATTTTTTGACAATGCTGTTGAGTTAGTGGGACAAATTTTTAGTAAGTTATTGCAATGTAGTGTTCTCTGGGAAAGGTGTTGAGTCGGCAGATTTTTTTTTTATGAATTAATAACTTCAGAATGAGACAGACTTGTAAGAATGAATGTCTGAGGAATCATGATTTAAAACTTTTTTGTCTAGTCCTTATTGGTGTATTTTGTAGTAGTAAATATAAGAAAAATAAGTAAATAATACGTGATACAATGTCAGACAGTGGTTTGTAGTCGTGCATTGCCAAAATAATATTAGTGTTATAAACTGAACGTTTCGCTTGGTTTTTAATATTACAGCGGTAGTTTAAGTCACAAAATTTTACCCAATATGTTATATTCTAGCTTCTGCTTGCTCCTTTGCTCGCCTAAATATGTTTTTTTTTTATTTGGTAAATATGTAGCCTATGCTTGATTCTAAAGTCCTATCTGTCAGACTTTGTATCAAAATTGGTTGAGCAATCCAGGCGTGGATGTGTTACAATCAAATCAACTTTCGCATTTATAATATTAGTTATTTTATTATAAGAGTAATGACGTCCGACATGAAAAAATAAATCGTAAAGAAAAATCGCCTCCACTAGAACAAGGTCCGGCAAGATGGACAACTAAATTCAAAACTACCATCCATAGAAAATAGTAATGGCTCTAATATCCTAACATAATTCAGTAAGTCCGTTTGCAGGACATAATTGACCATAAATAAAGCAGATTACACATGTTTATTTCAACCCTTTCAAAGAAAAGGGGTCAGTTGTAGACGGTCCTTTATTAAGACTAAACGAATAATGAAATTAACAAATGGGTGCAGTCGAAATGCTAATAAATATTATTGTATTGTTTGCTATTCTGCTAATAATGTAGTTTTCATTGTGTTGATGTGTAATCGTTTGTTCGTTATGGCTATGGGAATTTGTTCTGATTTAGCAATACGTTTTTTTATGACTTATGGAATTTTTGAATGACTCGTGCTATTATACGTTGCTGTTATTATTATGCTTTTAGTATTATTTTTACTTTAGCTAATATCACGCATATTTGGCAAGTTTATGCTAGATTGGTGTTTGAGTAGATAGGGTGTGTGAATATCTTCACATTTAGAATAAAATTCTTGATTTTTCCATACAAATTCTCGTATTTTTGCAGGGGAGGGTTAGAATAATTATTATGCTTTTGAAAGAAACGTGCACAACTATCTGTTTGCTCAATATACATAATATTTCAGTATAAATAATATCCAAAACACAATCTTTAAATTATCATGGAAGTCATACAAAATCCATTTACTGTCTGTTTATACTTCCTTTTTACTAAAAAACATAACTAATTAGTTTTCACACCCAGCCCAGTATCCACACAATATATTACATAAATTATTATGATACATCCAAAATACATATTAAATTAAAAAATACGTTCCCATTGTCTTCATAATCTTTAACAAAAGCCGCATCAATTAGGGGTTTTAAACAATTATTTTGGACCCCTTTCTAATTGCGTTCCCTACTTTGAACTTTGGCATCTCGTGATTAAAATATATCTGATCACCTTTGACCCATCCTATAAAAAAGGTGATTTTTGTCAAAAAGCGTTTTTATTTATATGTGAAGATTAAACACAGGTGCGATAGATAATTGATTTTAATTTAGATTTTGTTTAGTTTGTAACGGAAAAATACGTGTTTTAGTAATCACGAGGAATACTGCAAGACATATGTATGTGTTTAGTTTAGTAAATCTTGAACTCAAATTGTTACATTTGTGGTTCTGGGAATGTTTTGCTAAATTTTAAGTGAGGCTTATAATGAAACATATATGTATATTAATATTATATGTAATGTGGAAGTTGATAATGAATGGATATGTTTGTTACACTTTCACGCAAAATTTACTGTGTCTACTGATTTTTGCCTGAAAATCTCTATAGTCATCATCTAGGAAATTACTATTGCATGCGGGCAAGACCTTCAACGCCATCTAGTATCATTTCTATAAGGTAGGCAAAACGTATTATTCATTCATATAAAGACTTAAGACTGTGTGGAACACCCGGCAAACACGGTGGCACTAGAAGGATCACAGGTGGGTTTTAGTCAGTAAGAGTCTGACACTCCCTTCCGCTCCACTCAGAGCGGGAGAAGTCATTTGATGATTTCCCATCCAGAAAAAAGGGTCAAACTCTTTAAACAAGTTTAAATTATTAAGAACATTTGATTTGCTGATTAATCTCCTGTTTATTAGTTGTAAGTCACACTGATATCTGTGAGGTCAATCTGTATTTGATCATTATTATTCCCTTCCAAACTCAACGTATCTCGCATGCCCAGAAGATTAACACATATCAAATCTGCTTGAATTTCTACTGACTACAAACTTCCTTAGCAAACAACAACAAAACGTCTTGACATATATCAGCAAGCAACTCTATTTACCGTCATTCACAACTTGACATACATCCATTGATCTTCATAATCACGCGATAAAGTAAAGAAATAGCTACAATAACCGAATTATGCCGAATAGGAGCCCACGAATACGATAGATGTACATCATTGATATTCAACGTTGATATATTGCCTTCTCTTGGACAATAGCTCCCCTCAGTAAGTCGCATATTTCTGCCACCCCTCCCCCCTTTGTAGGGCTGTCGCGGACATCAAGTGTCATTATTTTATACTGTCTGTTTATATATTGTTCCTGATTCAAAATTTGAGCAAGAAGGATGGGGTAATGAGGTGAGAATGTTTTCGGGACTATATTTCCATATAAAAGTATTTATGTCAGTCCTACGTAACATTTAAATTATTATTTAATTATATCCTCGTCAACGGTCAGTAATAAGTCTTTATCATTAAAAATAGAAGTTGTTTTATTTTACAAAAACTTTATCCTAAGTTCTGTATAAAGGTACAGATTCATTAATGCAGATAAGGACCAGAATTGTTTTGAATGATCTCTAGTCGTTTCGATGCAACAATATTAAAAAAAAAAACTTTTTACAAAAAATAAAACCGACTTCTAAACAAAAAAAACCAAAAAGTATAAAATAACTTTAATTTCGGAACTCGGTGTTTTTGGTTGCTTTTTTGTTGTTGAACACACCGACTTTCGAAATTAAAGTTATTTTATACTTTTTGTTTTTTTTTGTTTAGAAGTCGGTTTTATTTTTTGTAAAAAGTTTTTTTATTTTTCACTTTTTGGTGGTACCTACACCCCCTCCCCTCCCCCACCTAAACGAACCAATCACATTGGTGTAAAAAAAACGTACTGCTCCTTCGCAGAGTAAACTAAGAGGTCATCAATGTAGAAAATGTACATATTTTTTTTAGATTTTTGTTGATTTTTCGAAAACCGATTGGTTGATTTCGATAAAATTTTCATGGGACCATTTGGGAAGTATACCCTTTCCAACAAAAAAAGAATTATTCAAATCGGTTGACAAGCGACGGAGTTATGCGCGAACAAACAATAAAAAAAAACAAAAAAAACATACAAACATCCGAATTGAGAACCTCCTCCTTTTTAGAAGTCGGTTAAAAAAACAATTTGGATGTTTTTAAAGAATACTTTGATGTTAGTGCCATTACTTGGAGTCACTTCTTTCATCTTTATTTTTCGCTGAACTTGTTTATGCAGTTTCGCCGAGATATCTAAGTTTCCGAACTTCAAGTGATCGTTTACGACGTACAATTAGATTATAGATGAGAACTCCTTTTTTAAGATCAGAAAATTAACATACGTTGAAGTTAAAATAAATTAGTACAAGTGCCAGCCCTGACTAGTAACGCCCTCGTTACCGCGGCGACACGCCGCCGGTCACCCTTTACTGCTAGTGATGTGCACCTCGAAAACTCATCGATATTATGAATTATTTATTTTATTTTATTGGTCGATGGGGCATTTGATAAAGTTGTGGGTGCCCTTGTGAGTTTTGAACAATCGGTTTAGCGGAAATATAGACACTTGATTTACGGTGCTTTTAACTGAGATGTGTTTGTTTACTAGGAAAAAAGTTAGTTTCAGAATTGATGCTGTAATTTTATTAAACACTAGCAATGCCCCGTGGTTTCATCCGCATAGTTCCCGTTTCCGTGGGAATATGGGGATAAAATATTGCCTATGTCACCCGGGGATAGTATAGCTGTGAAAGAATTTTTAAAATCGGTTCAGTAATTTCGGAGCCTATTCAATTCAAGCAAACAATCAAATCTTATCTTCTCTTTATAATATTAGTAGACAGACAATCAATCAAAGAAAAAAATAACCTGGGTGTGTTTTCGTTTATTTAAAACTGCTATTTATTTACTACTGTCTGCGAGAGGCTTTGCCCGCGTGAAAGTCGAAAATTATCTCAGATATATTTTTCCAGTTAAACCCGGGATAAAAAGTAGCTTTTGTAGATTCCAGACAGTAATCAAATTTCAGTTCTGCTATTCTGACCTGTTGGAGTAACAACTTATTCCCATCCATACTTTTGCATTTATAATAGGAGTAACATTTCTTGGCGACACTTAATTACAGAAACAAACCAGTTGCAGCAAAACAATAATAATAGCAAATTACTCAGTTACCCTCTATTAAGAAAAACAAGTAATTACAGACAACAGGATATTGTCTAGTTCAAATATGCCAACACTTTGTCTCTATAATTGGCAATAATTATGCAATCATATCGTGACAATGGTATTTAGGATTTAAATTCTTAATGGGAAATTCTTAGAAAAAAAGTACAGTTTTATTTTTGAAACTAGTGTATTTTTTTTTTTCATAATTACTGTTGTACGTATTTTCCCTTTTTTTCAAAGCAGCACCTTTATTATAATTAGTGAAGTAAGTAAGGGTTGAATGATACTCTATTTTTCAGAGTTAATGACCAATGATAGGTAAAACTTTGGTTTCAATATCATGACTCATCTTGTTCTTTATATTTTACCTTAATCTTGTCGGACAATAATTGAGCAATATTAAATGAAAATAATATTTGAAGACTTAGTGACATAATATATTGGAAAGAAGTGAAAAAACATAAGTTTAGAAATCATAATCATTTTAGCCAATAGATATTAAGGCCTACTGCATCCATGGTATATTCCCAGTCGATGTGGTTACTCCACTTCTAGCAAACAGCAAGCTGCTTTATCAGTCCAACTTGATTGAACAAAACCGTCGAGTAAATATTTCAACACTGAAAATTAATGAAAAAAATATTCCTAAGAAAACACGAACCGCATACAAATCTATGAATAATTAATTCAGCGTGTCGCATCACTAAACGGCTAGTGTTGCGATGAGTCACCGAAGGCGAGCTGCGGTTACCGCGCATGTGTTGTTTAACTTTTTTTTATTTAGGTATTACCGTACGATTGTGTCCGTATAATTTACTTGTATTAACGGGGTATATTAGTAGTTTAAGTAAAGGTTTGTAACTGTATGGGTATTTTCATTTCCTACTAGGTTCTTCGTATAGATGGGTGATAATTAGGTATGTCTAATAATAATGATGCAAATGCTTTATTATCTGACTTTTTGTGTGGCTTAGTTTTGGACATCAGATGTATCTGGGATTTGTTTGTTAGTTTCATTAGTAGAAACTATTATGCTCGCAAAAGTACTGGGCGAAATGGGAAAAAAATAAGCTATAACTAATAAAAAGCATTTGTCGCAGAATATAAGTAACCAGTGTCGTGTATTTTAGTAGTTTTTTTAGTCCCTAGGTGCAATAGAATTTGTAGAAGGTAAATGGGTCAGTGTGATTCACGCAACTGCATTGCGGGACTGTATTTTACTTTTATATTCGTCACAGCATATGCACGTGAATCAAGGTAGGTACCGGATGTAAAACAGCATATAACTTGATCTTTTTAATGGCGTTATTAATGAAGGAATTTGATAAAACAATCAGACCAGTGATTTGAAAAAAATGATATTTTGACTTGTAACGCTAAGGTAAAATTATAACTTGAAATACATACATCTAAAAACGGGACCTTCTTTGAAAAAAAACAGTGCAAAAAATACATGTTCAATTAATAATGGGAATACTTTAATTGTGCGTATAGCTTAGAAGAAGGGTTACCTGTTGGTATGTACGAATATGTTATCAGCCGTACATGTTACAACCGTATTGTGTCGAATTCCGTTCTTCTTTAATTCTTTATTGTACACTAAAACAACTTATATTATATTAGACATAATAAAGTGCATGTACAAAGGCGAGCTTAACTCAAAGTTCAGTTAAGCTCGCCTTTGTCTTCAATCGGTAACGCCTCGGTGTCAGCAATTGTAAAAAACGAAACTTTAGCCAAGCGTAAATAGGTTACTTAGAATAAAATAGAGTATATTTATTTAACACTTACAAGCGATGTCCATCATTGATTCTTGTAAGATAATAGTCAACCCAAGACTTTAGAAAATAAAAAGGAAATCCTACCTTTATCGAATATACATTATGAATATCTGCTATTATGAAATGCGAAAGTTTGAATGGTGGGACGGATTTTTGATACTTAATCACGCTGGAACTGCTTAAAGGATCTGGATGAAATTTGGCACAGAGATCTAGATAAATTCTGGAATAGCACATAGTTCGTTTTTTATTCCAGTACTATATTCCTTTGAAATGATTTGCGACATTTTTGGGAAGCTGGTAGCAGCTAATATTTGATATAAATAAAAGTAAAGTCTTTTTCAAACAGAACCTAGTGTTGCCAACCAGAATCCAGGGCTGCCAACTAAAAGACAGTGTTGCCATTACAGTAAAAATTCCCAAAAATGGAGGAAAAAAAATATGGAAAAGCTAATATCAATACTAGACAAGAAACTCAGTGATCAAGCTCTTCTTATAACAACTTCAGTGACGCGAAATGTAATGGAGGCGCTTAATGAAAAGATGAAATTTATTATGGAAGAAAATAATACTCTTAAAACAAAAATATCTGAACTAGAAATGGAAGTACAGTTTTTGAAAGATGATAAAAGGAAAAACAATTTAGTATTCTTTGGAATAGAAGAAATAGGAAAAACTGAGTGTGAGCTTGTGGATTACATCAAGGACGTCATATTGGACTCGGAAATACACTTCGATAGTAACGAAATCAGTAAAATATACAGAATTGGGAAACAGGTTGCTAACAAAAACCGCCCCGTTGTAGTCACTATTACTACGCTATGGAAAAAGCACTTGATATTGCGAAACAAGTCCAAACTTCCGCAAGGAATATACATTAAGGAAGACTATTCTAAAGATGTGCTAGAAAAACGTAAGCAGCTGCAGTTGCAAGTGGAAGAAGAAAAGAAAAAAGGAAATGTAGCATTCATAAGATACAATAAAATAGTAGTAAAGAAAAACAAAGACAACTACCCAGAAAAGAGAAAAAGAGAAGAGTCAGGCTCGCCAAACTCTTCAAATCAAAAGAAAGCTACCACTACCGTCTTCAAGACACAAATCAACTCAGCAACCAAAACAGTAACAAAAGACACTATAAGACCTAACATTCTCAATTATGTGGAAAGAGGAAGATCAGCTTCAATATCAGAATTACCAAAAAACCTGTAAATGGCATCGACACCCGGAACCGAAACAACACAACATCAATAAAACAAACTTTTCCTAAAGGCACCCCAATCCGGCCAGTCACCGTGGGGGAAGAAGACTATTACCCTCCAACTAACTCCCAATTATACATTCCTTCTAAAATACATCGCCAAACGGAAGATAAGATACACATTGCGACATATAATACATTATCTTTAAGAACCAATGAGAGTCTAACGGAACTAATGCTAGCTCTAGAAAATGTTAAGTGGTCAATACTGGGTTTGAGTGAAGTCCGACGCCTAGGGGAGAGTATAGAAGACCATGGGCATTTTATATTTTATTATAAAGGAGACACACCAGGCTTATATGGATCAGGATTCTTAATAAAGAATGAATTAAAACCATTTATTGACGAGTTCATTGGCGTCTCAGAGCGTATTGTAATACTTAATATAAAACTACCTCCGAAAAACGAAAAGTGGTCTATTGTGCAAGTCTATTCTCCAACTGAACAATCAAGTAGAACAGAAATCGACTCCTTCTACTCCATGTTACAAGACGCAATAAACAATCACTCGCACAATAATTTAGTAGTGATGGGAGATTTCAATGCAAGAACAGGGGCAAGAGGAGACGGAGAACAAATGATATTGGGCCCATATTGTTCAGGCAAAAGAACAAGAAATGGGGAAAAACTTGTCCAACTGGCATATGAGAATAACTTGAAACTACTAAACACTCTATACAGGAAACGTGAGAACAACAGATGGACATGGATATCTCCAGATGGTTGCCACAAAAATGAAATAGATCACATACTAACAAACAAAAGTAGAGACTTTCGAGACTGTAGAGTTTTAAACAATATCAATTTCAACAGCAATCATAGGATGATAAGAGCTAAGTTACAAATGAATACACTCAATAAAGAAAGACCCTTTAAAGTAAAGCAAACTAACAGCTTAACACTAGAAAGTACCAAATTACTAAAAGGAAAGCTAGAAAATTTCATAGAAGAAACAATGGACTTGGACATACAAAGTAAATACAATAAATTCCAAAAACTCCTCTATACTACTAATAAAGACAAAATGGAAAGCAGAAACATAAGAACAAAGTGGATAACAAACAAAACTAAAGAACTTATAAGAAATAGAGCAGACCTTATATCCAACCCTGAAAAGACAAAAACTATAAGGAAAGAAATAGCCAACATAAGTAATAAAATTAAAACACAAATGAGGAAAGATCGTAAGAGATACAGGATGGAACAGCTGGAAAAATGCATACAAAGAACCGGAGGCACCAAAAAAGCAGCTAAACTACTATTAGAAAAACGAGATTGGATACCAAACTTAATAAACAAAAATCATAAGTGCGAAAAGCGACGCCCTGAGATCATATCAATAGCAACCCAATTTTTTGAAGAATTGTATTCAAGGAAAAATACTGTACAAACAACAATCCTAACAGGAGGAAATGAAGTGCCGGATATAATACACGAAGAAATAGAAAAAGCTGTGAGAACTCAAAAACCAGATAAAGCTCCAGGACTAGATGGCATAAGCAATGAGTTCCTCATCCTGAATAGAAACTACCTGACACCGATTCTCAAACATCTTTTTAATGAAATCTTACAAAGTGAGACAATACCTTACCAATGGACAACGTCGTCGATAGTACTTCTGCACAAAAAGGGAGATAAAAACAACATTAATAACTATAGGCCTATAAGTTTATCATCTAATATATATAAAGTCTTTGCAAAAGTCATACTCTACAGAATAACTAACACGTTGGATGAAAATCAACCCAGAGAGCAGGCGGGTTTCAGGAGCGGATACTCAACTTTAGACCATATTCATGTCATCAAGCAACTATTCGAAAAAGCCAAGGAATACGGCATAACTTTTTACTGCTGCTTTGTGGATTACAGTAAAGCTTTCGATACAATAGAACATGATAAAATCTGGCAGGCACTCAAAAACCAAGGTATTGAAAATAAATACATCAGAATACTAAAAAATATCTATGACAACAGCAAGGCTAAGATAAAACTAGAGAAAGAAGGTAAAGATATTATAATAGGAAGAGGCGTACGCCAGGGAGACCCGCTATCGCCGAAACTATTCACAGCTGTTTTGGAAGAAATCTTTCGTCAATTAGACTGGGAGAAATGTGGACTGTCCATTAACGGAGAAAACCTGTCACACTTGAGATTTGCGGATGATCTGATAATCCTCTCGTCATCGAGTGACGGGCTGCAGAAAATGTTAAGTGACCTAGTCGGGGAAAGTGGCAAGGTGGGATTGGTCATAAACACATTAAAGACCAAGGCTATGACCAATGGCAAGGAAGAACCTATTCTAATTAATAATAACCCGATTGAATATGTCAATGAATACATCTATCTAGGCCAGATAATCTCTCCTGTTAATCTAACCTCAAAAGAAATCGATAGACGCATTGGAAACGCTTGGAAACAATTTTGGAGCCTGAAAGAAATAATGAAAAACAAAGATACTAACATAAACATCAAACGCAAACTCTTTGATACCAGCATACTACCTATACTCACTTATGGTTGCCAAACTTGGGCACTCACTAAAGCACACATTAAAAAATTAGAAACTTGCCAAAACTCCATGGAAAGGAGTATGATGGGAAAAAGTCTATCCGATAAAATAAGAATTGAAACCATAAAGAAACACACGAAAACAAAAGATGTCACATTAACAATAAAAAAGTTAAAATGGAAATGGTCAGGCCATACAATTAGAGGAAAGGAAAAATGGTCCAAATCGGTAATTAACTGGTTTACAGGTCACATGAAAAGGAGAAAAGGTAGACCATGTAGAAGGTGGGAAGATGACATAGTAGCCGTAGCAGGAGGCACATGGACGAGAACTGCTAAGGATAGAGAGGAATGGAAAAGGTTGGAGGAGGCCTTTGCCAATAAAGGCATACAGACAGAGTTGTCGATGCACAATAATTAAGCATAGAGTGTATAACATTGATATATAAATTGTAGTGTTAGATATAGAACAACTAAGATAAATACTGTAACGTCTAATTGTCTGAAATAAAGGCTATTATTATTATTATTATTAAAGTCTTTTTACATCAAGATTATTAGGTACTAATAAAATAGTTGCCATGCCAAAAAGACATGTTCATTGCCGATGTAAACGCCAACACTATTCGGTAATATTTACCGTTTTAATTAAATAGCTGTGTCCAACTCTAGCGTATAGTGACAGAACTAATGCTTCTAATTGAAATACCTTTTGTTAGTGGCTGTCGAGATGCATTCTTTTGTAGATAGTGAAGATTTTAGTGGATCGTGGAATACCAGTGTCGTTTGACTGTCTTGGGAGGACTTGTTTGTTTTTCTTTTAAGAGGGCTCAAATGCTACGTATGTCTAGATGAGCCCTATGTCTCATGCTCGTTTTCTTTATTGTACACCATACTAACTTATATTAATTTCATTTTCAGTGATTAAAAAAATATGATGTACCTACTAGCAAATCTTTTTTTTTCTTCTGGATGGTAAATCATCAAATGACTTCTCCCGCTCTGGGCACAGCGGAAGGGAGTGTTAGACTCTTACTGACTAATACCCACCCGTGATCTTTCTAGTAACCTTTAAGTTCCAGGGCCCCGGTGACTCTTTCGAACAAATTCCGCATCCCTTCCTGCATTTTTAAGGAAACGTTCACATGCGCATCTTAATCGCATCTACCGAAAACATCTCTAATCGAGTTAAATTAGAAACGTTTTTGGCAGATTGCCAAATGACTTCAAGAAATTATTGACTATCAAATTGTGATGTGTAAAAAAATATCCCAAATGTTCAGTTGACAATTTCTAGAGAGTTTACAATCTCTCAAGATACTTCAACAACATTAATATGTGAAGCTCTTGGTTGTTCGTGTACCGTCAAATAAATACATAAGTATGTAAACCAAACCGGTAACAAACAATGAGATCAATTAACTTGCTATCTACAAACTACCCTCAAATTCGCACAGTATTTAGTTGTCATCAATAACTGTGCGCTATCACTGTTCGACATAAATCATAGCCGTCAGCTTTGCGGTCGTGTTGAACATGCACACAAATGTTGGAGTGTTGGTGTGGGATTATGTTGATGAACGTGTTGTGGTATCTTTGAGGTGAGACTAGATAATGTAATGATTAAATTTTAATCAAATTGTGTTAGTGATGGTCTTTATCATATTTGTTGATTTCCTGTTTGTTCGAAATAGGCGAAAGTTTACTTAATAATTTAGAAAGATAATGAGAACGAATAAAGTGAGGCCAAGGATTGTATTTTTGACCTGTCATGCTTTCCACCTTTAGTTGACTGGTAAAGAATGCATACAGCATTACCTCTGAGTTCTATGAAAATGTATTAAATAAATAAAGTCGAAAATTATTTTCTACTTCTAGCCGCCTTTTTAAATCTGTTCAATATTTTTTACGTAAAAAGTAACAAACAAACATCAATCCGTACAAATTCACACATTTATAATATTAGAACAAAGCGAGTAATCATTAAAAAAAAAAAAAATTGATTGAGTCAGGCGTTACTTTGCGGAAATCCATTTTAACTTTGAAAATGAAAACAAAATATCTAGTTTTAATTTCCGCGTATATTAGTGGGTTGCAGGTATGCACCTCCCTCCCGCCCGCTATATTATGCACATGCAAGATTACTTGGCAAATGCAAGGATTTTAAGCACATGCAGGAAGGCAATGCAAAACCCAACACCATTACCGACACGTGTTTCGCCTCTCCACGAGGCATCCTCAGGGGACGTGTTGACTCGCTGACCGTTGAGTTGCGACTGAGCATTTAGTACAAGGCACCCCCCTTTTATACACTGCCACCGTTGGTTATTTGTGTACAACTACCCACAAACATTCGCAGTAAAGGGGAAGAAACCAAATTCGTCTGGTCATTCAACAGTGCAAAATTATTATTATTACTATGTTTAAAAATCTCTAATTGTTCCAAAACACACAGCCGGAAACCCTTATCACAAATATGTAGTATATTAAAACTATTGTTGTCGCGCAAAGAATGGCCGGTATCAATTAAATGTTTCGCGAAATTCGATTTGTCCGAATGGCCATTTCTATACGCGGCAACATGTTCCCCATACCTTATGTCAAAGTTTCGGCCCGTCTGACCCACATACACCCCGTTGCATTCATCACAGACCAGCTGGGGTGTATAGGCTGGTCTGTGATGAATGCAACGGGGTTTACAAATATGTAGTATATTAAAACAATAGTTTTAATATACTACATATTTGTGATAAGGGTTTCCGGCTGTGTGTTTTGGATTTTATTTAGAGAAATTATTATTATTACTATGTAAACATAGTAATAATAATAATTTTGCACTGTTGAATGACCAGACGAATTTGGTTTCTTCCCCTTTACTGCGAATGTTCGTGGGTAGTTGTACACAAATAACCAACGGTGGCAGTGTATAAAAGGGGGGTGCCTTGTACTAAATGCTCTCAATTCAATCAGACCCAGCCTGTCCCTTGCTGCCCCTCCTCAATGACCCCGCTAAGCCGAGGCCCGTGTCCCACAGGGGATGCCCTTAGCGAGCGGCCATTTAGTTTTAAGTAGTTTAAGCCCCGGCTGGGGGCCTTAGAATCTAAGGCAACCACGGGATTGCCCGGTTGAGCAGTAACCAGCCTTAATGTGCTGAACTGCGAGTAGTCCATTCAAAAAAAAAAAAAAAAAAAAAAAACTAAATGCTCAGTCGCAACTCAACGGTCAGCGAGTCAACACGTCCCCTGAGGATGCCTCGTGGAGAGGCGAAACACGTGTCGGTAATGGTGTTGGGTTTTGCATTGCCTTCCTGCATGTGCTTAAAATCCTTGCATTTGCCAAGTAATCTTGCATGTGCATAATATAGCGGGCGGGAGGGAGGTGCATACCTGCAACCCACTAATATACGCGGAAATTAAAACTAGATATTTTGTTTTCATTTTCAAAGTGAGTAATCATTAGTCTATGTGTAAACAGTAGTGTGACTACAATAATATATAATAGGAAATAAGGGGTTTTTTCAAGTAGAAAAATTCTTTAGATACATTCATATTGCTTGTACAAGCGCCTATTTATAATTGAACACCAAATTCTGATTTTAATCAATTCTATTTAACGAAAGGGCGAAGGTATGACTAATACTTTATGGTCTTCATTTTCCGTTCAACAAAAAAAAAAATACAATGTTTACCAAGAAGTTCCCGTATCACCAAACCATAAAAAATGGTTTCCCAAAATAAAACAAAAGAACCGGTGACCGTAGGGACCGATAAGAGATACGTCTATTTATTTATTTTATTTCTTTGTATTCTCAAAACGTTACACCATTATTTTTATTGAGATAATCCGTATGATTCATATACTTTAACTCTGTGATATATTGCTAGAGTTCGCGATTGGAATTTTCTTTTTATCAATAAGGCTTTTGTGGTTTTTGTTTTTGTTAAGAGCTTTTCTTTTCGATTGTACATTGGCTTGGCTGGTTCTGATAGTTTATTGGTAAATATTATCAACGCACAAAAAGGAAAGATAGGTACAGTAAAATTATGGCTTCTGAGTCTAAATATCTATCGTCCTTATATTACCATATGTACACTAATCTATTACTTATATAACAAAGCTGAATTGTTTTGTTTGTTTGTTGTTTGAACGTGTTAATCTCTAGTCGGATTTGAAAAAATCTTTTTGTAAATGATAGCCACATTCATGAGGAAAGCTACATAATGATAGTTTACATGGAATCAGTATAATTATGTAATAATAATAATAATAATAAATCATTTATTTGCGTAAAACATGGTATAAAATGGTGTTAAATTAAAAATAAGTACAAACATGTTTTGCTATGTTATAGCATGCAAATATTTTTTGGGTAATTATAATGAAAGTAATCAAAATTTAGCATCCATAAACTCTTTCAAATTATAAAAACTACGTTCACTTAACCACTTATAAAACTTGGTCCTCAATATTCATAGATTCAGTGACTTAAAATGGATTGGCATGTGGTTATAAATACGCACACACATGGCTAGGCAGTTCCTATTGTATTTGGTTATTCTTGGCAAGTCATGAAGAACCAATTTGTAAGGATCTCGTCTGTTCCGAGTGCATACATCGTTTGCTGTCTTGAAAAGTTGCTTATGCTTAGCTACGAACATACATATTTCATAAATGTATAGGGAGGGCAGTGGTAGCAAATCCAATTCTTTAAATATAGGTCGACACGAGTCATCAGGTTGTAGTCCATACATTGCTCTTACACACTTTTTTTGAGCAATGAATGCTCTACTCATATCGACACTATTACCCCACATTACAAGACCGTAGCGCAGTAATGATTCTACGTAAGCGTGGTACGATGTAACTGCAGTTTTCAAGTTAGTAACATTTTTAACTTGCTTGAGTGCATACACAAACTTGTTAATCCTACAGCTTACCGTACCCACATGTTCTTTCCAGTTAATATCCTTGTCTATTACAACGCCTAAAAACCTGGTATGTGTAACCTCTTTAATTTTATTAATTTTTAGATTGATTTTATTTTTATAATTATTTGATTGATTAAACTGAATAAATACGGATTTCTCAAGATTAATTTTCAAACGGTTTAAGTTAAGCCAATTCAGTAGTTTATCTATCGTGTTATTAATTTCAAGCTCATGATCTGCAATGGAATTTTCCTTTTTTTTATCAGATGTCACTATAATAGATATATCATCGGCAAATAATAATAATTTATGCTTGGTAATGTTTATAATATCATTGATATATATAAGAAATAATATTGGACCTAATACGCTTCCTTGTGGAACGCCATATTTATTATGCCTGTAATCAGATGTGTAGGGTATCATATCTTTATTTTTGTTAATTTTATTGATAATAACACATTGTTGTCTATTACTTAAATAAGATGCTATCCATTGAAGAGGAGGTCCTCTAATTCCAATTGACTCTAATTTATCTATTAATATGTCATGTGATACTACATCAAATGCTTTTGTTAAATCAAAGAAAAGCCCAGTAGTCAGAATATTATTGTTGACATTTGTAAGTATAGAGTTTATAAGAGAGAAAATGGCCAATGAAGTGGATTTCTTTTTTTGGAATCCAAACTGTTCGTTACTTATTATTTGAAATTTATCACAGAAATCAATAAGTCTTCTATACATGCATTTTTCATATATTTTAGATAGTATAGGTATTAATGTTATAGGTCGATAATTATTGATGTCACATTTCCCTTTTTGAATATTGGCTTTATAACCGACTGTTTTAGATTATCAGGAAAAGTTCCAGTTGTAAATGACATATTGATTAGATAGGTCAAAATACCAGTCAGTTCATAACAGCAGGCTTTTAAGATTTTAGTACTTATTTCATCATAGCCCTCCGATCTGGTGTTGGATAGAGACATTATTTCCTGTCGAACCTCACTTTCCAGCATTGGTTTGAGAAACATGGAGTTGATACTAGTATTTTTCTTAATGCGTTGTCCAGAATTCAGCAACGTAGGTATATGTGCTGAATTTACATAATGGTTGTTGAATTCGGAAGCCATTTCTGCAGGATCCGTAATAACGCTATCATTTAGTTTTATTTTTTCTATGTTATCTATGAGGTTTCTATTATTTATTTCGTTTTTAATGACAGCCCAAGTGGCTTTGCATTTGTTATCATGATTATTAATATATTTTATGTTCGCGTTCTTTTTTGAGCCATAAATACATTTTTTTAGCAGATAGGAATAATTAGTATATTTAATTTTATTAGATGAATTTTTATTTTGGTAGTATTTATAACGTAGTGCCCTTTTGGTTTTATAACTTTGCCTGAGGCCTTTACTTATCCAATTTTGTTTGTTAACATTATTGGAGTTGATCTTTATTCTTACCTTCGGGAAGCAGAGGTTATAGAATAGGCACATGAGTTCATGAAACTCATTGAATGCAGAATTTGAATCAGTGATTCTGTAGATGTGTGACCAAGAGAGGTTTCGTATGCATTCTTTGAATTTACGGATATTGTCTAAGGTGTAATCCCTTCTACGAATATAGTATATTGTTGCTCCATGTGACTTATATTTAGTAGGAAAGCTTAACATTTGTGCTGTGTCATGGTCTGAAAGGTGTAAAGGTAGGACGGTTGAAGTTGCGTCGGGAATGTTGCTTAAGATGTGATCAATACACGATAATTTACGTGTGGGCACATTGATGTGAATTGTCAAGTTATTACTATTGGCCAAGTCTTGTAACTCATTTGTGATATTCCCTTTTTTTAATGTATTAATGTTAAAGTCGCCAGCTACAACAACTTTTAATTTGTATTTATATTTCATTTGCAAATGGTTTAAAAGTTGATGTAATTTAGTTAAGAATTGTTTTGGATCGGATTGAGGTGTTCTATAGACACATAAGACACATGTGCGTATGAAGTCGCGGGAAAAAATTGTATATAAAGAGAAAATATTTGTACTTTTGTATGTTTGTTTGTAATGAGTAAGGCTCTAAAACTAAAACCAATTTTCAAAATTCTCTCACCAGCTTTATTATCATCGACGAAGTCACACGCGAAGCTCTAGTTAATCTATAAACTTCTATCAATCCCCTAATGGATACGGACTTCTTATATTTCAAAGCTTTTGTTCAATCTACCATCACTTCTCACCCATTGAAACAAATTCTTGGTATTTCTTTAATGAATGTCCACCAAACATCTAAAAGTCACATGAAATCGAACTAAACAATAATCAAATAGTAAGCAAATAGTGCAAAAAACAGTATCACCGTTAAGGCAAAAAATGTACCAGGAATCAATTTTACTTCATAGTATCATCCCATTAAAGACATCCAGTTCGACATACTCAAACCCGTTATATTCACAAGTCCCAATAAAGATACTCATACATCGCCAGTAAGAAAGCCGTCAATCTTATAAGCGTGCCAGCATAGCACGTAATGGAGGATGAAACGATTGAAATAATCTAATACAATGTTGCAGGACAAAGGATTTGTATGCCATCAAGTTATGAGCAAGACGCGTCAGGAGGGTGCAGTTAACAGAAATTCAATTATAAGTTCGTTCGTAGTTGAGCAAAGAGTGGGAAGCAGATAGTATCGGGATCTAAGACTCTGATAACAATTCAAAAAGAAAAGGTCTGACTGAGATTATGACCCATGGAGAAGTAGGAAAACGAGACAAGATCTGCCTAGCGTTTTCCCAACTATATTGGGTTTGACTCCCAGTCTAACCGGATTCAGCTGAATACCAGTATTTTATGTAGACCGGCTGCCTACAAGACCTCCACAATGCATCAATTTGGTAACACGGTACTTCTTGGCAAGACTGAAGTCAGATTCTGCTCGCGGTACTGGACAGTACGTGGACATTGCAACATTACCTACTTTATTCTTCCAAAATTATAGATTTTTTTCTAAAATAAAAGTAGCCTAAGTTACTCCTTATTACGTCAGCTACCTGCCAATTAAAGTCATGTCAAAATCGGTCCAGCCATTTCAAAGATTAGCCGGAACAAACAGACAGCCAGACAGACAAAAATTGTAAAAAAAAAATATTTTGTTGTATGTACCGTATATATTCATATATGCATGTAGTAAAAAGCGGTTATTTCAATATTACAAACAAACGATTTGAAGTTAATTTGAAGTTTATGAAAAAAAAATACGTAGAAAAAATAAACCTTAAACTTAAATCAATATATGTAGGTACATATATTGATTTAAGTTTAAGGTTTATTTTTTTCAGAATATTAATTATGTTCATATTACTAATTAAATTGAAGTACCATGAATAATTTTGGATATTTATCAGATGTCCAGTCTGTGTACAATTCTGATCTATGATTATAAAGCTTTACGGCATACATGCCCAGTTGACTCATAACCCGCGTTGCGAAATCGCTTCCAGTTAACTTGGTGATGCGGTCTTCTTCTAGAATTGACGTTTGTAATAGAAGATGAGCGGTTAGTACCATTAATTCGCGAACTGATTCCAGAATAGAATAAAAATACTCTTTATTATACACAATGCAACTATAATAATTAATTATATAAAACTAGCTGGCTCGCGCAACTTCGTATGCGTGAGAGAGAAAAAAACTCAGTTTTTGAAACATTATTCATTGATGCTCCGCTCCTATTGATTGTAGCGTTTTGATAAATAGCCTATAGCCTCCCTCGATATTGGACTATCCAACACGAAAAGATTTTTACATTTCGGACCAGGAGTTCCTGAGATTAGCGCGTTCAAGAAGGCAAACAAACAAACAAACTCTTTAACTTTATAATATTAAGAATAGATAGGCTGTAATATTGCTAAAGGTGTTTTATTATCACCGAAAACTTGGCGATGTTATTAAATCTATACTTAATAGTATAAACAGGGAAGATTTTTTAATTTGTTTGTACCGAATAAGCTCCGAAACTCCTAGACCGATTTTATCCATGTTTTCACCAATGGAAAGCTACATTATCAGCAAGTAACATAGGCTATATTTTATCCCCGTATTCCCAAGGGAATGGGAACTATGTGGGTAAAGCACGGGGTTCTTCTACTGGTGTTATAAGATCGTGGACAAGATTTGCTATATTTTCTTCTTCTTCAGCTAACTCAGATCTATGTTTCCCTAAAACGTTGTCACATCCACTGCATTGGCGCCAATGTGCAGTTCAATTAATTGAACTATTTGGGTACTGAGTACACAATTAAAGGTGGAGCATAGTTTTTGCCTCAGCTCCACAGTCAGGCTTTGCTTTTAATCCGATAATTCGCTACCGATATAAGTTATAATTTCGATAAATTAACGTTATTTTTTTTTTTTTCAATTCAAATCGCTGCAATTCTTTGACTTATGGCACCACATAACTACTTCATTTAATTGCTCTGAAGGAAGGATTGATTCATAAGATGCGGGTTATAAACATTCAAAGAAGTCGCATGGGTTTTATTGTTTATCAGATTTATCATTAAATAGGTTATAAGGTTTTTCCTTATAAGTGTCACCAAAAAATTATAAATGCCGAAATTGTATAATATCGTGTAAAATTGTGAACTATTTTTTCTTAACAAGACTCAAATGGTTGGAACTATTAAATTTGGATGGGATTTATTCTATACAAAAAGATTTTTTCATAATATATCGAGAAATTATAATCTTGTAAGATTTACTGCAATCTGCCTGAATCTGCAATTTTCCAGTGACATCGATACATAAAACTATTGACCCTTTTGACTGTCTATAACTTAACTATATAACCTTCTGGTATGGCCAGAAGGCTTACCTTATAATTAAATTTATAGATTTATATATACCGTACCTAAAAAACTTAAATTATAACTTTAAGAACTGACTAGCAGTTCCTTTTATTACTTCAAAATGTTTATAGAAAATAAATATTTCCAGTCTTTTACTAAATTAAAAAAATGGTATGGACAGATATTGTTTTATCATAATTAGGCTGGAATGTTCTATTTCCTAAAAAGCTATTCTTTTCGAACCAAGCGTTTCCAACCGTCTTTTGTAGGTAATGCACACAGCAAAGGAGTGGAACTCTCTGCCTGCGTCTGTGTTTCTTAACGCTAAAATAAATAAATAAATAACCCTAATCTCTTCAAAGTTAGAGTGACTAGGGCCTCAAGTTTGATATTACAATATTGTCAGAATGGTCTATAATTGATTACATAATGGTTGATTTTGACATGTTTGGGAATCTATTAATATAAAAGCGTCATTATGACTTTCCAATGGTCAACCACTGACACTCCTTTGAAAGAAATGGCATAGAATGGTAATCTCGATCATAATGACAAATGAATAACAGATGTATGCGGTAATCTGCTAAAATTTTGACAGTTCCTTTGATAAGTGACCTACCATTAGAATGTCACTGTGCAGTAATTCCTTTTAATAGCTCGGTTATCAAAAAGTATTACGAGAACATGAACCAATGCCAATGATCGACCATTATGAATTTAGCAGATTACGAACTTTTAGCAAAATGACAATGGGATCGTGTTGGAATGACAAATTTATAAAAATAGCAGACTGGGGGCCCAAACTCCTTTAGGGTAAGCTCATTCCATCCACAACTTTGTCTCTGTCACCTGTGACCTAGACTAGAGTAACGAGAAAATCATCAAAAAAAAAAAAATAATTACCAAATATGATGATGAGGAGCGAGGTTATTTAAACTCAAACTCAAAACGTTTATTTCAATTAGGCCATTAACGGCACTTTTGAACGTCATCAATAAAAACTATCTTAAGTTAAGTGCCTCTAGTTCTCTTCAATTTTATTCTCTTCTTCGTTCTTAAACCACCACTGACAGCCATTACTCGAGCAGTGGATGAAGTACGGGCTGACCTACAAAACCACAAACAATATTATTAGCTAAAAGAAAAACTATTGTAATCATTCAACCACAACCCACATAAACTCTTTTATGTCCTTTACAATAAAATTGAACCCGAAATCATCTCAATAGTAAATTATAAAACCGTGAAATGAAATCCACCCCATTTCACTTGTCGACGACAATTTTTGCACTTGCCACTAATTTGAAAGTGTCATTCTGACACCTTTTGTCGAAATGTTTTGGAGCGAAAAAATCGTTTATTGCTGTTCTATTTTGTATTAGCTTGCAACACTGTCCGTATGGAATTTGAAGCGCTTCCATCGCTTTATTTTTTGAATGGCATTCGAACTTTTGTACCTATTATGTCTAAGCTTCTAGCTTTCTGGTCTCTGTTCCTAGGGTTGACTGTTTTTTTTTTTTTGTTAATAATTAAATCAACCTTAATTACGTAGAAATTATTCCATTACACAGGCACACTACTAATAAACAGTAAAAAAAAACTTGATCAAATTTGAAAAATATATATATTTAAGTTAACAATCAAACCTAATAATGCCTATTATTAAATGAGAAATTATAGTAAAATAATTCACCAAACTAAGTTGCGGTTCAAGCGCATAAAGCGCTGTCAGATCTTCCACATACAAATTGTGATTTCGTCGCATTGCGCCTGAGTGGTTTCTTGTGACAAGTGATTGCACGAGAGGGATTAGTGTTCTTTCCACAACTGTATTCGGGATTAATTTTCGTTCACGAAACGTCGAAACATCTGTCCTATTAGTTGTTACTTTGATATGTCCGTTTAATAGATTCTAAGTGGGGAGTTTGGCCTTTGTTATCGTAAAAATGATTTGCTGTCGAATACCATCCTTTTAAAAATTAATAATTTTTATTAAGTCGTGAATTTAAGTTTAGCAAAACATTTAACCTTGGCTGTAAAATTGCTTCTTTGAGTACCTACCTACTCAGTGTATTTTAGTATCCAAAAATAATCGAGACTAAAGATAAATAAAGATAAACCCAGAAACCCGATCTTTCCAATATCTGTTACTTTTGTTTGTCCTATAAACGTGTAGTTTATGCTAAATAAATGCTCTTTACACTTACTTGTTTTCCTTTATCTATGAGTATGTGTCGCTTCTCAGCGACACATACTCATATATCAGTTATAATATATTAATATTTTATTTAGGATATTATGCTTAAAAACTTATGCTTTAGAACTTTATGCTTAAAAAAGTTATGCTTTAGAACTTTATGCTCAATAAGGTTATGCTTTAAAATATTATGCCTTATCATTATTATGGTTACAGACATAATGCTTAAAAAAATTATGCATGAGCTGTTATGCGTAATTATATTATGCGAAAAAATAATTATGCCAAACAACATTATGCTAAGATATATTAGGTCTTAAAATTTTATGCTAATGGATAGGGAACCACATATGTTGGGGTACCAGTTTCCCCAACTGCAGATGAATACCAGTATTTAACATGTATCCCGAAACTACTAGATAACATTCAACCAAAATCTATACCAACATCCAATAACCTGCACGAAGGCTTTATCCTGTAAAAATATTATCTCACCAAACCCCTTTGTACTCGAACAAAGATCACGTTGTATTTACTCTGGCAACATTGAGTCGATAATATCAGTGTGTATACGCCCTTAGCTGTCTAATTGCGTTTGTTTTACTTGGGACAGTTGGGTTGAAGTGTTTATATTGGTTTTCAAATATTGTTAATGTTTCTGAAAGTTTTGTATAAAATTGCTGTTGCTGATTCACTTGCAAGTAATTCACTTGTAAAATATCTATAATCTTTTGATTCTGTCAAACCGTAGGTCTGCAAGATTAAATAACAAACAACCTCATAACATTTTACATAATTATATACATAATTTTAGAGTATTGTAGACAGATTACAAGCCCTTCACCCGTTTTCGAGCCACTGAAACTCCTGTGGCCGTACTACGAAGTGCCAATGCTATCATGATTCAGTGTGAAAAAGGGATAGTGCTATTCGTCTTGTATAACTCCATCGCTCTCTGACACAGGATACATGATGGATTTAAGACGTCATGGTAGGGCTGCTGAAAGCCAGAATGTAAAGAGCCCTGTAAACGCTGAGGTAAATAAAGCTGGAACATTTCTAAATAACCTATTGAAATGTCTTGAATCCTGTAACGAAATAAATAAGAAGAGAATTATAGAAGTGTATGAAAAAAATGATTTTCACTTCTCAAACTTTGGATGAGATACGAGAAGTGAACTTTTTTTTTTGTTATGGGTTTGCTCTTAACTCTAGTCTAGGTTACATGTGACAGAGACAAAATCGATGATGAAATAAGCTTACCCAGAAAAAGCCTGTTCATTCTAAATTTGAAAATATCAGGGTTGAATGCTTTTAGAAACAGAGACAGTTAATTTTAAGTTTAGAGCAGAGAGTACCACCACTCCAATGGCGTGCAGTGGTTCGAGTTAGGGTAGGCCAGAGAAAATCTATACTAATATTATAAAGCTGGAGAGTTTGTTTGTTTGAACGCGCTAATCTCAGGAACTATTGGTTCGAATTGAAAAATTCTTTTTGGGTTGAATAGACCATTTATCGAGGAAGGCTTTAGGCTATATAACATCACGCTTAAGCCAATAGGAGCGGAGCAGCAATAAAGAATGTTTTAAAATCGGGGATTCCACGGGGACGAAGTCGCGGGCAGCAGCTTGTGTCCAAATAAAATTTAAAGAATAACCACATTATTCAGGGTTGATTTTTAATTAAAGGAGTTTTTTTTTTTTAAATAGCCTACTAAAAAAAAGACTCCACATTTCAACCCTGAATAATGTGGTGTGTTATTTTTTGGACATTTTCTCTGGCCTACCCTAACTCGAACCACTGCACGCCACTGCACAACTCCTTTGCTGTGCGCATTATACAAGACGATTGAAACCATTTTTGACTTAGTGATTCACTGGATATTAAAATGAAAAAAATTAACAAATCATTACAACAATTGATTAATAACAGTGACAACTTACAACAAACTAACACGACATAAACAACTCCTAATCATCAAACTCATAACTTATCTCGTAAAAACAATAAAAACACGATAAAAATCATACAATTAAACAAATTACATGAAACAATCATACAAAACAGGGGACAATTTAAAATTCATCAGCAACCTCTTTACAGAAATACATTTTTAATTTGATAATTGCACCTCTGTACTAATTCACTTAATACGACCCTTGTATTCATTTTGATCACGTGACAACTGTCACTTTGACAGATGGTCCTCTCTGTAATATTATCTGTGCTCGTCTGTACTTATTAGGGATGGGATATTGTTTTTTTTTTTTTGTTTATTGGTATACGCCTACTGTTTCGTAGACTAGACAGAAGTAAGTCATATTAAGATTGAGGAAATAAATAGCAATCACCTTTATAGGTGCTGCAAGTAAAAAAAAAACTAAGAATACATTTTCCAATATTTGCATTTAAGTTAACCTTTGCCACCTGAAGGCCGATTCTATCGTTCTTAAAAAGCGTTCACATTCATGTCGCAAAATTATTTTTTCAAAGTCAAATAATTTACAAAATGTAGAAAAATTACAACTGTTGTTGCTCTCATTGCAGTCGCAATCTGTCAACTTAACACCTTCCTCAGAATAAATGAGAATAGCCCCTTTGGTTTGCTAATGCTGTTAGATTTTTAACTCGACTTCGTTTCTCATAAGAATACGTATCTACTTCTTTTACTCATGCCATCAGTTTTAAGTAAGGTCCAGTTGCGCAAACTTGAGTGAAATTTGAACTCAGAATTAATTGCTAACTAAAATTAATAAAAAACAACATAAATAATGGCCCCGGGTTACCTTCCTCGGGTTAAATAACTAACTTGGTGTTAAAAGATGCCTGTGATTTTTGTGAAAGTGGGCTTAAACATGTCTGGAAAAATCTCAACCAACATTGAAGTTATTGATGAAATGTATTTTAAACTACCATATAATCATAAATTATTATAAGTTCTCTTATAGATCAAAATCATTATAAAACATCATATTTATTAGTTTATTATTTTACACCCTACATTTATATTCGTATAACTAATCGAAATGTAAGGAAAAGCTGTTTTTTTTTTTTCACGATTTCAGGTTTGGTCGCGTAGTAAAAGTTGTTCATAATGATGAGTACAATGACCCCGGTGTTTTACAATTAATATCCCTGTATATATTATTTGTAGTTTCTTTCCCAAAAATGTATTTTGTATTTTATTTATTTGTTGTACACCTACCACAGTGTTGTCTTTTTAACCGACTTCTAAAAAAGGAGGAGGTTCTCAATTCGGATGTTTGTATGTTTTTTTTTATTTTTTTTAATTGTTTGTTCGCGCATAACTCCGTCGCTTGCCAACCGATTTGAAAAAATCTTTTTTTGTTGGAAAGGGTATACTTCCCAAATGGTTCCATGAAAATTTTATCGAAATCGAACAAGCAGTTTTTGAAAAATCAACAAAAATCTAAAAAAAAAACTACACTGTCTACATTGACGACCTTTTAGTTTACTCTGCATTGGAGCAGTGCGTTTTTTTACACTAATGTAATTGGTTCGTTTAGGTGGGGGGAGAGGAGGGGGTTTAGGTACCACTAAAAAGTGAAAAATAAAAAACTTTTTACAAAAAATAAAACCGACTTCTTTGACTTCTTTTTTTGTACATAAATAAATAAATAAATAAATAAAAAACCAAAAAGTATAAAATAACTTTAATTTCGGAAGTCGGTGTGTTCAACAACAAAAAAGCAACCAAAAACACCGAGTTCCGAAATTAAAGTTATTTTATACTTTTTGGTTTTTTTGTTTAGAAGTCGGTTTTATTTTTTGTAAAAAGTTTTTTTTAACCCAAAGGTTGACTGGTAGAGAATGCCTTGTTGCATTAAGTCAGCCCATGTACCACTATTGTACATAAAGTTTAATAAATATAATAAGTTATACACAAGTGAATATACAAGGTGGCCATTTCACTTGTCATTCGCAATCGCCCAGGCGAGAGGACACGTTTGTCTGATCAGCCCTAGGGCACGAATCTGCGATTAATTGGTCCATACCGTTCTCAATAGTATTCCGTTTGAAGGCACATACCGATACGTTGTATGTCAGGGGTGCTGAAGTATTCGGCCGTTGTCAGCTAGTCAATCGCGAAAAAATCCATATATTCAAATGATTATGCAACGACCTTATTGGGAATTATGTATTTGAGCCGTTTGGAGTTGAAACACTAGCGCCATGAGGTCCGAGTGCTCATCGGGTTTTTTGTGAAATCAGCAAGCAGCCTTTTCTTTGGTCAACGAATCAGCATTGCCAGTGTTCTGGGCACTATTCCCGTTGACAGCGATGCGGACAAATTTTTCGATGCCCTATGAGTTCTTCACGACTTCTCTTTGTTTGAGTTTGTGTAGTGGGATCATTTGCTGCCAAGTAAATATTTTAAGTTAGATCGCGGAAATCACAAAGAAGGATGCCCAGATATGGCCCACCTCAGACACGTTTAGAAAGATAACACAAAAATATAAGTATTTTAAATAGGAATTATCCATCAAAGCTTTATCTCAAACTAAGACGCCGTGATCATAACAAATAAATAAGTCATTTTACTTATTATTACGCAACTTTTATTTTCACGTGAAGTTTGGGGTTGCATTTTATGGTCAATTTAATTTAAATTCATATTATTATTTATTAAATCTAATCGATTACGGAAAAACTAAACGTTAGTCAGGTTTCAGTTTTTTAATCTGAGAAAACTGGCAGCCATTTTAGTTTTTTTTTTAATGAAACCCACTCGACTTTTAGACCAATTATGTTCATAAATACCTCAGACCAGAGATGCTATACTTTATAATGATAAAATCACTGTTTGGCTTTGCCGTAGTTAGATATAAATTAAATTTATAAAGACCAAAAGCAGATGCAACTAATCGATACCTCTTTTTAAATATGGCCATATTATTAGCCTTTGACAAATGATAGATTTGACATTAAACTACCTACTCAAGCTTGCTCGCAGCCTACCAAAGTGTCAAACAAGTATAAAGGAAGCTATAGCAGTTTACACTTACAAGAAGATTCCTATTATTCATAAGGTTAAAATGAGTTAATAACGTTGAAATTAATAATTATTGTGTTCAAATGATATACTTTCCCTTTGAAAGTGGTTGAAAGTGTGTAGAATGAGTTTGTGACTGTGAAAAAATGGATGTTTTGAAAAAATAAAAACTGTTATATTTCCAAATGGCAACTTATTTTCTGAACTGGTATATACTAGAAGGTGTTCATAATAACTTAAACTATAATTCCATAAACTATTTATCAGTGTTCACTGTAGGCCAAGGTTGTTCTAATATGTGGGCATTGTTCTTTGAGTAACGCTCTGGGCGGAGCGGAAGTAACCCATCCATGTTCCTCCTAATGTGCTTTACGTTCCAGGGCCGCGGTGAGTCTTTGGAACAAATTTCGCAACCCTGTCAGAAGTTTGAGTACCCCTTTTTTCTTTTTTCTGGATGTTAAACCATCAAATGACTTCTCCCGCTCTGGGCGGAGCAGAAGGGAGTGTCAGACTCTTACTGACTAAACCCTACCCGTGATCCTTCTAGTGCCCTTTGCGTTCCAGGGCCTCTTCGAACAAATTCCGCAACAGTTTGAGTACCCCTGAAGTACACAGATGTCCGCATGTCCCCTCTGTCCGTTTGAACTTAGGTGTGTCTATCGATATGCTTCGTATGGTTATCCTTTAGTTATGAAACGGGTTAGGCGGTTGTAATCCGGTGGCAATGCGTCTCCGAAATTCCAGTGCTTTTGATTTCAACCAGATTCTGAATTTAAATCTCGGTATTGAATTCCAAACCTCATAGATATTGACCTTTAAAGATTTAAGTTTACCTACTTTCATGAAATGTTGATACAAAAAATCATTAGCCTACAATGCCCATTAGCCTAAAATCAATAATGGCTCAAGAAAATATTGTTATTTTGAAAAGAAAATATTTGTGTTTGACACAAGCACAAAGCCCCACGATAAGTTTTTGGAACAAATAAAGATTAACCATATTTTAATAAAAAAAAAAAAACTTTCTGACTAATAGAATAAAATGAAAAAAGTGTACCTCGCTGCTGCACCAAATCGATCTCAAAGAAATGTCAGCAAAGAAGACCCCATTTTCTTTGCTGATATCTCCATTGGGTCAGTGCTTGCTAGGGTTGTGGAATTTCTTCAAAAGAGTCACCGTGACCGTGGAACTCAAAGAGTATTAGGAGGAACACGGGTGGGCATTAGTCAGTAAAACTCTTATACTTCCTTCGACTGCGCCTAGAGCGGAAGAAGTAATTTGATGATTTCCCATACAAAAAAGGTAGTAAAAATACTAGACAATTAGTGCCTGACGGTGTTTCTGAGAGCAGTGGTGGCCGAGTGGTAACGGCCCCGAGTTACGAATTGTGAGTCGCGGTGACCAGCCAGGCGCATTACTTTGTGTAATTTATTTCATCACAACTGCTCTCAAAACGGTAAAGGAAAACATCGTGAGGAAACCGGCATGTCCTAGACACAAAAATTCGAAGACATTTGTGTCATCCACCAACCCGCACTGGGCCCGCGTGGTAGATTACGGCCCATTCCCTCTCCAAGAGAGGAGGCCTGTGTCCCAGCAGTGGGAACGCTAAAAGTCTAATTATGATTATTCTTTATGCTGTTTCAACTGAGCTTCTCTTACGTAATGCCGCTCTCATCTCCAAGCGCCGCACGGCTTATGGCAAAACACAAGCACATTATTTTCAACCTCTATCAAAACAAAAGCAAGTAACAATATCTACCGGCATTCAACACACAATTAATTAAATGAAGACTGCATATTACGGGACCTATCGCGTGTCATATTCTACTCGTACGCCATTTCATGATGCACAAATGTTGATATAATTAGCCTGTATTGCCAACTAATAAAATGGGGATGAGTATGCCGAATAGCTAATGTTTCTGATTAATGCTTTGAGTGTTTATTAATATTGGTAGTTGATATTGTATGTTCGGTGAGTAATTCGGAACTCATTTAGTTTTAAATAGGCCCTCAGCATCAGTTAATAATAGTGTAATGCATGTGCTTACCTGTAAGGAATTGGTACAGTCTGTTTGATGTATTCTAAATATATATAACTCAAAAGTGACTGACTGACATAGTGATCTATCAACGCACAGCCCAAACCACTGAACGGATCGGGCTGAAATTTGGCATGCAGGTAGATGTTATGACGTAGGCATCCGCTAAGAAAGGATTTTGATTAATTCCACCCCCAAGGGGATAAAATAGGGGATGAAAGTTTGTATGAAACTTTGTCAATTTAAAACCGATCGGGCTGAGAGTTTCAAAATCGGGAGTTAAGTAACTATTCCACGCGGACGAAGTCGCGGGCAGCAGTCTCATATAATTGTATACGTGTATTCAATAACTGCCTATCTACCTACACAACCCAGTATCAGTAACTCTTGGCAAAACTGTCGTCAGAGATTTTCTGGCTTCTCACTATCCATAACGATTGACGAAGACCTTCAAATGACAGTCCCATAATGGCTTTACGTGCTTTCTGAAGCAAATTCAAATTCAAAGCATTTATTTCAATAAAACCCTTTACAGGCACTTTTGAATTGTCAAGTCGAAAGAGGTGAAGCTATCTGCACGTTCCAAAGCGTAGATCTCTATGGAGAATAACATGCAACAAACTCCACGGATACTCTTTTCGCTCAGTAGAAGAGCTCAATAGAATCTCGGCATGTAATATATGGTCACCCATCCACAATCGACCTCGGCAAGTGTCACTGAACCTCAAATTGACCTGTGCAGCTGTTATTATTATAACCACGAGATCAAAAACGACGAGAAATGGCTCTAAAACAAAATGAAAATGCATTTTGAATGCAACATTCACCCGAAAACCAGGTCAGCCATCTGTCACCAGTATTGCCAAGGGACATGAAAATTATATTTATTTTGTAAGTAGGTTAAACATAACACTTTTTAACCGACTTCTAAAAAAGGAGGGGGTTCTCAATTCGGATGTTTAAATGTTTTTTTTTTTATTGTTTGTTCGCGCATAACTCCGTCGCTTGTCAACCGATTTGAAAAAATCTTTTTTTTGTTGGAAAGAGTATACTTCCCAAATGGTCCCATTAAAATTTTATCGAAATCGACCAAGCGGTTTTCGAAAAATCAACAAAAATCTAAAAAAAAATATCTACATTGTCTACATTGACGACCTCTTAGTTTACTCTGCAAAGGAGCAGTACGTTTTTTTTTACACCAATGTGATTGGTTCGTTTAGGTGGGGGAGGGGAGGGGGTGTAGGTACCACTAAAAAGTGAAAAATAAAAAAAAACTTTTTACAAAAAATAAAACCGACTTCTAAACAAAAAAACCAAAAAGTATAAAATAACTTTAATTTCGGAAGTCGGTGTGTTCAACAACAAAAAAGCAACCAAAAACACCGAGTTCCGAAATTAAAGTTATTTTATACTTTTTGGGTTTTTTGTTTAGAAGTCGGTTTTATTTTACACGTCCAATATTATGTTTTCATTTTAAGCTAGATGAAGCCGGTGTTTCCTAGCCGGCTACCCTGAGAAGAATAACGAAACAAACTCAGAGGTCAAAGTCTCTTTTAAAGTCCATACAATCCGTACTGGTCAAATCATATCATATGAGAACTATGTAGTAGGTTAATGGTTGAGGTGGCCATTTATCTTGTTACTAGTTACTGGGTTTTGAAGACCAAATAGGCAGTATGTTTAAATTGGAATTAGATCCCAAAATAGCTGGGAAGATGCTCGGAAGTTTTATTGATACAGATCTTAATGACGTCACACAACAGTAAACATTTAATCATTGAATTAACCTTTAAAGGTACACTGCTTTACTGAATACATTGTTATGCCCTGATTATTAGGTCCAATCAAAAGGCTAATTTGTCTCGAATGCTCGCCAGTCGTTTATAGCACAATCGTATACTGGAAAGCACTTACAATAATTAGATTGCGGAAAAGGTTGGGACTATGTCATCCTGAACTAAGCGTGTACAGGATGTTTTAATTTTTCATGGTTGTTATTTTAAGGAAGAGAAGCAGGTAAGACCAGAATTTATAATCCCACAATCTTCTCTTACTCTAAAAGTGACATTTTTATCTTTATTGTTGATTGTTATCACAAAATAATAATAAAAATACATTTTAATATTACACCCACATTGATCATATACACCTATGCTTTTGGCTTTGAAAAAAAAAAGTTTAACATCATTATCTATACTAATATTATAAAGCTGAAGAGTTTGTTTGTTTGTTTGTTTGTTTGAACGCGCTAATCTCATGGTTCGAATTGAAAAATTCTTTTTAGGTTGAATAGACCATTTATCGAGGAAGGCTTTAGGCTATATATCATCACGCTTAAGCCAATAGGAGCGGAGCAGCGATAAATAATGTTTTAAAATCGGGGATTCCACGGGGACGAAGTCGCGGGCAGCAGCTAGTTTCTTATAAGAACTTAAAAATTAGTTAACTTAAAATGGGATATACAGTGCTTACTTACATCCTATATCTCACCATCTTATAAATATAATCTATACTAATATTATAAAGCTGAAGAGTTTGTTTGTTTGTTTGAACGCGCTAATCTCAGGAACTACTGGTTCGAATTGAAAAATTCTTTTTGGGTTGAATAGACCATTTATTGAGGAAGGCTATATATCATCACGCTTAAGCCAATAGGAGCGGAGCAGCGATCAAGAATGTTTTAAAATCGGGGATTCCACGGGGACGAAGTCGCGGGCAGCAGCTAGTAATTTATAAACGCGAAAGTGAGCTTCTGTGTTTGTCATGTTTTCACGCCTAAAACGACCATTAAAACACAATACCTCCATCTTTCCTTTGTTTTATCTCTTCTTTCTTAGCCTTTTCACAAAAAAAACATTGAATTACCTTCCACAAGTAACACTGCATTCACAAACATACGTCCAAACCCACCCCTGTTGTAAATGCACGCTAAACAGACAGTTTCGTGTTTTCTAAAACTTTATACAGTTTAATTAAATGCCACTCTTCGCGTTTCTATTTATTTTCGTAGCTGTTCGTGTATTAAATAAATTGGGTATTATTTTAAACAATGGCGGACATGTGAAAACATGTTATTGTTTTGGAACAGTTTATAGTCTGGATTTAATTAGGCATGTTTTTAATTAAGACTGTGTTTCACTAGTTGGATTTAAATTAGAACTTTAGGTGGCGTTTCTCTCTGCTTTGTGCTAATTACAGCTTTAGTCTTTTGCAGAATCTTTTTACATATCACTAGCACCGTAATGCAGATATTTTGTTTCGATTTCGTTTAAAAGATAAATCGATTCAATATAGAATTGATGAATCATAATAGAAATAATTAAAAATCTAACCGATTGTGATTTCTTATTAGTACAGTAGTTCTAACAAGTACACATTACATTAGATAAAAAAGAGAAATATCATTGCGAAATATTTCAATATTTTAGGACTAAGTAGATACCTAAAACGGGAACACAAAACAATGATCACAAAATTACTTGAAACAGAAAAGAAAAATAAAGAAAGAAATCACAAGAAGAACATATTCAGTAACAAAACCAAAAACAGTAAACAATTTTCGAACGAAAGCTTATTAAAATTGTTCCTCCTCAACATCACGTTAAAACAACATCCTGTACAGAAGCACTTCACCACCATCCCTGGGGAAGTATTTACCGTCCACGGCACTGATCCGCCATTTTTTGCCGTAAATCTAATTTATTTGTATTAGTTAATGACTTACGTACAGTCAGCGATGGTATAACTCTTTCGTGGACGTTTTGAAGATTGACGAGTTTTGATACTTTGGTGTTCTTTTTTTATGTGTATGGGTGAAGAGGGGTAGGCCAAAGAGAAGATGGATGGATTCTATGAGGAGTCCATTTCTTCGTGTTCCTAGCACGATCGTAGGTAGAACAGATTTAAGTGGCTGAAAACATTGCCACTTCCATCGTATCGTTAATGGCAGCGAATTGATCACTTTGGCTGTAATAATTTAGGGCACAGATTGTGCTTCACCTATATAATTATACTGCCCATTGGATGGGGTACATAGTTAGTGACTCGGCTCCATACCTTATCTGTAAGGGTAGCCCCACTTTGCGAGGTTTGCGTTACACCTACTTAAGAGAGGAGTGACATGAAAGAATAGGGGGTGACAGCAAGACGGTTGACAAGACAGAATGGTCGGAAAAAAGGTGTTGCGGCGACCCCAAATAGCAGGAAGATGATGATTTTGCTCAAACTTCAATGGTAAGCTTGACTACACTTGCCAAGGTTGTTTGTTGATATTTTTATGTAGTTGTAGATAGATTTATATTAGCTATTAGTAATTTCTCTTACTAGGCCTTCAGAGTGAAGTCCTAATTAATGTAGTATCTATTAATAAACCCACTTTCCGCCATTTGTCAAAGTCAACTTTAACAGCAAAATTTACATACATATTCCTCAAGTATCCTTGTATATTTAAGGAGCGTACTATTCACTAAATTATTCACTTCAAAAACAAAGTATCAACACCGCTTCATCCGCTCTCAATCCCGGGTGTCGGTCGCCGAAGCGTATTGCGGACCAATTATTTTAAGTTTTGTTCCGTGTCCGGGCATTTCGCGGTTTGCCCGTTGTCCATTAAACAAATACTGTGAGCGTTTGCCCGTCACAGCGGAATTTTAAAAGCTATTAAACCCCGATTGAAGTTTTATTCGCCCTGAATTACGATGCTGGATTGTTTTGCATTAGTAGCGGTCAAGCGTGAATAGGGATTTTAATTTTTAACGTTGGTATAACAATATTTTGTTCATTGGTCAACTTGTGAAACGTTTGGTGTCATTAGCTTTATAGTTAGTGTGATTATGGCTGTTAATTATGTGTTCTAATCGGCTTCCAAAAAAGGAGAAGGTTCTCAAGTAGATTGTATTTTTTTTTGTGTTTGTCATATTTTTTACTGGGTGTAAGTACCGACCGAGTTTGATGATTCTTTTTGTATTTGAAAGCTGGTGCCATTCAGTCATGTGTTCTTATTTACAATTTGAGTGAGATCTGACGACTAGTATTTTTTCATAAAGCCCTTTATAAAAGTGAAAATTTGTTTACTTTTCACGGAAATTATATTCATAGTTGTTTTGAATACTTATGTCATAATTAACTATTGTCTTATTAAGTTTTCAATTTATAACAAGCGTGAGCACCTAAACCTGATAATAATGGTACTTTAATTGAAAAAATCTGCGTTCCTAATTGAATACTGTCAAATCATGTATATCAAGTTCAAAGCAAAAATAAATACTCAAATTGCAACACAATAAACTGGGAAGCCCTCGAGGCGACATGTGGCCTTTTAAGTGGCGGTGACAATACTACAAATAGAGTTACGTTTTATAAGAACAAAAATTGTATTAATACCCCAATCAAATCTTTTCAATACCGACCTTATTAACTCAAAAAATACACACAAATATAAACTTTCTTGAAAAAGACGCAGTGATCAAAATGGTTTGTGTGGAGTACAATTTTAGATGTGCTCCAGTTAAGTCAATTGAAATAAACCCATATTCAAATATAAAGAGGGTGGCTATCGGTTAAAACGTATGTAATTATTGGATCGTGCAGGGGGTGACTTTAAAACAGACCAAGCGTGTTGAGTTTAATGAATTTTAGCGTATGAGCGATTACGATCGCGTGCGATTCTGAGTGGAAAGCTTTGAGAGGAAAATTACGAGACAATGAGCGTGCGTCATTCATTTTTCATATTTTTTTGTTTAAAAGATGTGTAAAGATGCTTTAGCTACACATATATGTTTTTGTTTTGCATTTCTCAGAATCTACATTTTATTTTTATTTTACTGAGATGGAGATGGTTAAAGCTTTATATTGCTTAGGCTTATATATAACAGAAATATAGATTTTAGGTTCATTTGTGTTGCTAGGGTTGCGGAATTTATTCGAAAGAGTCACCGCGGTCCTGGAACGCAAAGGGCACAGGAAGGATCACGGGTGGGTTTTAATCAGTAAGAGTCTGTCACTCCCTTCCGCTCCGTCCAGAGCGGGAGAAGTCATGTGATGATTTCCCATCCAGAAAAAAAAGGTTAATTTGTGCTTGATTGGGAAAATTATATGACCCGGCCAAACAGTATAATATTACCTTGAGGGGTATTAACTATTTTTAACTCAGTATTAAAAAAAATACATATGTATTGATATTTCACTGAATAAAAATCACTCTGAATTAACAACAATATAGGACCCCTACCACTATCCGTTTGTTTGTTATCACACAACAATTTAACACTACAACATAACACCACATATACCCAATATCAAAAAACATTCTCACGACGCTAAATCGCGGGAGCACAATAAAGATTTGACAGACAATCAAAACTTTGACACGCACCAAAGACAACTGAGCAGATATCACAACAAAACACCATGTATACAAAAAATAAAAATAACGAAAACTGTCAGTCGCGAATCAAACTAAATAATGGCACACACCATGTCTAAATGAGTGAATAAAGAGTGAGTATAGTAAATTGTATAAAAACAATCGCGGACGCACTAGTGTTTTACGATGGCTTTGACAAAAATCAGCGTCGAATCAAACGTACGTAAATGGAAGATTTCAGTTTGGGAATATAGGAATGAAAGGAGTAGATCGTTGTTTTTTTTTTACATTTATTCAAAATGGCTGTGTATTTTTTCTGGACACAGAAGTATTATGAATATTTTACTGATTATTTACACATGTAAATAACATAATATATTACAAATAAGAATAACGATGTGTTAAAAAACCACATCGTGATTTACAGAAAAAATAAGGGTCACTCATTTATAATTTTACAATATTACCGCTACGAATATAAACAAATATGTACATTTTGTTTGTAAATACTTACATAAAATTGGAAAGTATATTTTTTCTTTTTGCAAACATGCAACAACATGAAATTGCACAGTCAAAAATAAAACTGCGCACAAACGCTTAACATAGCCGACTCCATTCCTCTCCAACCATCACAAAACTCGATTCAGTGCATCAATTTTCCGGTGCCCATCACGTCGGGCTCACGTGTCGGTCACGTGGCCCGTCCGTCGGGTACTGCGGCCACGCGTGCCCCTTTTATTCTTCTTTAGGGTGTCTCTCAGACCTATGAGCGATCGAATATAAAATTATCATTGAAGTTGAGTTTTGACCTCTCTGGTGGGTTTATTTGCGTCTGGTGGGTTTATTTGCGTCGTATTACTTAAGTTTTAGTGATGGTGTTATTTAAAAAAAAAATAGCTGACGGGCCTCTGCAGGCGGCGAGCGTTCGGTGGTTCGCCGTTTGATAACAACCACGGCCGGTTTTTTTTTTTTTAATGGACCACTCGCAATTCATCACACTAAGGCTGGTTATTGCTCAACCGGACAATAAACCACGGCCGGGTTGAAGACGACGACGGCTTGTATTCCATGCGTGCCTCAATGAGATGTCCGCGTAGAGAACAGGGCCCGCTAGAGCTAGTGTCTGCTAGGATGCAAGAATTTGATCGAAAGAGTGACCGCAGTCCTGGCACATAAAGATTCTGACGCTCCCTTTCGCACCGCCTAGAGCGGTAGAAGTCATGTTATGATTTTCCATCAATAAAAAATGAAGGTAGAGACCATTAACTACGTACTATTACTTTGTTAGATGAAAACACCAAGACAGTGTCGGAGGGATGTTTCCTGAGGAAAAAAATATGATTCTATTTAGTCCGTCAGTTAGATACCCTAGTGAAGTAAAATACCTTACGTGATACTAATAGGTAGTTTTTTTTAATTATTAGAGATCTACAGAAAAAAATTAATTCTTCTATGTTCTTATCCAATATGAAATTGCTTCAATGCTTAAAAATATTATGAATTGTAGTAATAAATAAATATTATTCTCCGTTTTTAACTGACCTAAAAATTGTTTACAATACTTGACTTATACCTAAGAGTTAACAATAACTTACTTTTGGAAAATCTGTACGTAATAAAATGACAAAAAACGGTGGTGTGTCTTTCGAATTGATACACTTTAGCCCCCAATCATCAACCTCGAATCCACTCCCACCGCTTAGCCATACAAAAACGCTTCAATACATTTGTATGATTCCATGAACATTACATACAAAACATACAAACAGCCTCGGGGAACAGGGGCAAGTAATTGTAGTTTCGTATGTCAATAAGAAGGTCTCCCTTATGTTAATTTTTATTGAGGGGGTTGTTTTGATAATTACGCTATTAGAGAATTTAGTTATTTGTTTGATTGTGTTTTATTAGAAATAGAAGTGGTGATTTAGCTATGACATATTGTATTATTGGGAGCAGTGGTGGCTGAGTGGTAAAAGCACCGACTTACGAATTGTAGGTCGCGGATTCAAGCCAGGCGTATTACCTAGTGTAATTAATTTCATTACCACTGCTCTCAAAACGGTGAAGGAAACCATCGTGAGGAAATCGGCATGTTTTCGCACTGGTTCTGCGTGGTGGATAACGGCCCATTCCCTCTCCTAGAGAGGAGGCCTGTGTCCCAGCAGTGGGAACATTAAAAGGCTGATTATGATATTGAGTTATTTAATGAAAATTGCGGTTTTATTTTAAGCGGTGATTTTTTGTAAGACTGTTGTTAGGATGTTAACCCTATATTGCCGACTTTTTGCAGTTATATTATTATTTTATATTTTTTGTAAGAAAGATTTTGATTTAAAATAAATGAATGCAATGGCTACAGTATATTCCTTTCTAATATGATATCAAAGAGACGAAGCGTAAAAAGATGCTTCTTGTGCCTTTACCGTTTATTTACAAATGTATTTAGAAATTATCCGTCATAACATAAGAAGTGTTTCGCTGAAATCTTGTTGGTATTGATGACTTAAAAACCGGCACTCTTATGCGTCATGCATTTTCTTTTATATGTAATTTGGCACCCTTGGAATGAAAGAGACGTAATTCAAAAATTGCAAGTTTTGGAAAACGAACAAGAATTAAAATCTTTAAAAAGTATTGGGTAAAAATCTAATATCTCCCGAGACCTATTTACATATAAGCTTTCCCTTCCCAATTATATTTCAGTATATTTTTCATCGCTGAGTTTTAGAGTAAGTTTTCTACATTCAGTTTATAGCAAACTAGCATCGCCCCTCGGTTGCACCCGCGTAGTTCCTATTCCCGTGGGAATATGGGGATATAATATAACCTATATTCACCGTAGATAGTGTAGCTTCCCAACAGTGCAAGAATTTTTCAAATCGGTCAAGTAGTTTCGGAGCCTATTCAAACAAGCAAAAAAAAAACAGTCAAATCTATCCTCTTTAAAATATTAGTATAGATTATAGGTAATAGGAATTTTGAGTTAAGCCCCTTGCCCCTTTCATTCTAAGAGTGTGCTTTGTCTTCAATAATATACAGTATACTATACCAGCATAAAAAATAAAGCAAGTTGGTACTCCAAAATTTTCTAAACATATTGTAATACATTATTTCCGCAAACGTTCTCGCAAATCGCTTAAGGCTACGTCCCACATAACCAAGTCTCCCATGAACGATTGAATAATGATTTGAAACAGTAATGTAAAGTAATGTTTGGAAAGAGTAATGGTTCGGTATACAAATCTATAGGTACTAATATTATAAAGCTGAAGAGTTTGTTTGTTTGAAAGCGCTAATCTCAGGAACTACTAGTGAATTTAGAAACAAATATTCAGTGTTAGATAGCCCATTTATTCAGGGAGGATAGGCTATGTATCACCACGCTAAGACCAAAAGCAGCGGAGCGCCAATGAAGAATGTTTCAAAATCAGGGGGTTAGTAACTATTCCATGCGAATGAAGTCTTGGGCTGAAGCTAGAGTTTAGAAAAGGTTTGTAGAATATTTAAATAGGAAGAGTGTGTTGAACATCATAATATGGACATTGGTATATATGTATACATAACGGTCAGTTGAAAAGATTGTGGGCTAGCAATTTTGGTGGTGAGGTTTTTAGAGGTGAGCAATGGTGGCCGAGTGGTGAGCAGTGGTGGCCGAGTGGTAACGGCCCCGACTTACGAATTGTGAGTCGAGGGTTCAAATCCAGCCGGGCGCATTACTTTGTGTAATTTATTTCATCACAACTGCTCTCAAAACGGTGAAGGAAAATATCGTGAGGAAACCGGCTTGTCCTAGAGCCAAAAAATCGAAGACATGTGACATTTACCAACCCGCATTGGGCCCGCGTGGTGGATTACGGCCCATTCCCTCTCCTAGAGGCGAGGCCAGTGTCCCAGCAGTGGGAACGTTAAAAGGCTGATTATGTAATTTTAGTGGAAGTTCGGACACACTTTCACTACTGTGATCAGAAGATTTGCGGAAAGCATGTGATTCATTTTTATACGTATTTGAATTCAATTGAAAACATTTCACTGCATATCATTTAGCGTTGCCAGTGAAAAGTTTTCAAAAATATTTAATAAATACGAAGGTGGTCCAAATTAGCCGGTGGATCAATTGACCATACTTTTCCTGTTTGGATTATTACGATGCAAGTTTTTTTTTTTATACGGACCCCTAAAAAAATCTAAACCAGTACCCCAATGTTTTATTCATTGCGCACTCCCAAATGGTTATTGTTATAAACATTTTTTGTTTTAAACCGCCCGGGGCGATCGCGTGGCTACGTGTTTAACAAAATAGTCAAGTTAATGTTTCAAAATTAGCGCATTTGAGGGTTGAATGATGGCGGACGTGGGAATTAGTGGCTTCTGAGTCTTTTGTTCGTTTATTTATTCCAATACAAACAAGAAACGTGCTTATTTCTTGATTTGTTGTCTTTTGTTCACAAAATATTGGCTGGCATTGCGAAAAGTTATAGAACACTCTGAGTACGTAGCTGAAGTTTTAATTTACATATTTTTAAGTAAAAAAATATGAGGTTTTTTTTTTTTGGCAAAGAAAATAGCATTTATTAAACGTCACGAGAAAAACATAAAAAATATAGTGCGTGATTCACGGCTGCGTCTACAAGCAACTCCTGGCCGTCAAAATTACAACATAATTGAAGTTCGTTTCTTTTTAGCCAAAGCTTTGGCCTAAGAAGCTTTAGTCTAAGAAGCTTAGAACTATGAAAACTTCAGGAACGTGTCGATGGTCTAGAAGTGGATGAGTAATGTAAAGAAAAAGAAAAAGAAAGAAAGAAAAAGCGTTTATTCATGCTCGTTTTTGACGCGAGAGAAAATGAAATGAAAATGAAAATGTCATGGTTATTGATCTATACTCATATTATGAAGACAAAAGTTTTTTTTTAAATTGTTTGTTTATACCAAACAAGCTCCGAAAGACCTATTTTAATATTATTTTTTTCACCAGTGGAAACTACATTAACAGTGAGTAGCATAAACTACATTTTATCCCCGTATTCGCAAGGGAGCGGAAACTATACCGATGAAATCACGGGGCACTGCTAGAAATATGAACTTCTGTAAATTAAAGAAGGGCGCGGGAATAAAATAAAATACTGAGAATATTTCTTTTTTAAGAATATAGTTTTAACTTATAGATTACAGGAAACCTTTTGCAATGCGTGTGGTTTCAGAATAACGAAAAAAATATGATTATTTCCGAATCCTTTGTCGAGTCGAGTCATACAAGAGATATCAGCATCTTCACAGAACAATAGTTCAAAATACTTAAACCAAAATCTCCCATTATATACTCAACTGAAGAGGTACATAACCCTCTAATGATCGTGGCCAGTCCATCATACCCCTGGACATCAAAACAAACACGGATGCCACGTGTCCATTGAAACGATCGACAAATTGCTTTCAGACTACGAAATATGTCAATTATAATTAATAGGGAGCGCGATTATTGGTATCGTATTGTTGGTCTCCTGGACCTCGGGAAGTGGACCTTTACAAGGGATTTTTGAAGTATGCATTGTCGGGTTAGTTGTTGTGCGGATTATTTGGTACTTTCGACCGATGTGGAGTGATCTTAATGATGATATTGTCGATGCATTAGAAGTGTTATGTTGGACAAGTAAGTGTTACGGTTTTGTGATATTTCGCGATAATTGTGTTGTGCTTGGAAAAACTAAATAATTTTGTGTCTATTTGGAGCCAATTCTAAGTAAAATATGTATCTTCGGTTTATTACTGAAAAAAAAACCGGACGGTAACAAATTAATATTTGATTTTGAATAAATAAAGACATCGCTAAACTTAAAGTTTTATTTCATTTTAAAATTACTCAGTAAAGTTCAACCGTAGTTCATGGTAATCCGAATAAAAAATTAAAATATTTGGGCAAGCATATTTTAATCATCAATGATCTTAATAATTAAATCTATAAATATACAAGCGGAGTAAAAAGGGAGAAAGACTCATAGGGCATCGAAAAATTGGTCCACATCGCTGTCAACGGGAAAAGTGCCCAGAACATTGGCCGCATTGCCACGTTTAGTGGCAATACTGATGTGTTAACCAAAGAAAAAGCCAGTCCTCTGGTCACATGAAGTGCCACGTTAAGTGTTTATATATACATACATACTCGTATAAACACTTAACGTGGCAATGTTGCCAGCAAACGGAGTTTTTCGACGCCATATTTTAGACCATTTTTAGTTTTAGTTAAGAGTTTTTTTAGAAATTGGTGAACCTATTTAATAGTTAGTAATCACATTTTATTTATTTCATTTTTATCCTCCATACAACCACATTAACATCCAAACACAAAAGCACTATTATCAAACATTATTACAATAAATCAAATTAATAATACCCCACCATTACTCAACTATGCTCAACACTCATTGTCACCATACACTCAACTCTTAAACAGTCAAGACCGTGTAGGGTGTCCTCAAAGACAATATTTGTTGAGGACAAGCCCTTCCCTCTTAACGTGAGGACACACGTGTCGAACGTGGGAACCGGTCTTCGAAATACGATAATTTGTGGACAATTTAATTTTGACGTGCGAATGGGACATTCAAGATGTTTCTTTGAAGTGTGTTTTGAATGTTACTACTAGAATATGTCAATGGTTTTGCATGCATGAAAGTTGAATCACGGGAACAAACTACTGTTCATCCAGGCAATGTTTTACACCGGTTACACAACGAAATCTGTTTTGTAGTAGTATTTAACTGACTTCTAAATAACCAATCATAAATACATAAATATTTACGCTATATATTGGTCTTATTAATCTGAATTGTAATTCTCTATTTATTAAGAATTTGCTAGTCAGTTTTTAAATCAAACATCAACCTTATTATAACTATTTGATAGTATATTCTATATTCCTTTAATAATCTACTAATCGCTGTTTAAAGTAAACATTATAAATTGTTTATCTTTTTTTTAATGCACGATTTAGATTTTGTTTTTTTTGTTAATAACTAGGCTAATTTATGTTTTAGTAAGAGCTGATTTAAAACAGAAAAAAAGGATATAACAATGACATCGCTCTTAGTTTCCATGATTGAGATGGAGTGAATGCCTAATCTGAACTCACCTGGTCACCCATCCACAGAGCGACCTCGGCAAGCGTTGCTTAAACTCAAAAATCGATCTGAGCGTCTGTTATTACTGCGCTTCTGGCTATATTATTAAGCCACAAGCTCTTAACTTAATATCATCAAAACAGTAATATACTTCCCATCCTCCTCATTAAACCAGTGTAATGTCTAATTAGATCCTATTTATTTACCTAATAGACTATTGTTTACACGTGATAAGTAAACACACACCTTATTAACTCAGGTGCGTTGTAAACGGAAGCCCTAGGGCTGTGCCATTGATACGCAAGATAACCCTTGCTTGATGAGTATGGTAATTTTGATGTAGGCAGATCAACAACCCTAGAATAGGTAGTTTGCATGTACATGTGCATAGTTCTAGTGGACTGGCTTTTATTGGAGCAGAAGTCCTATATAATGGTTAATTCGTTGTGGAATTTGTTCGAAATAATCGCCGCGGCCTTAGAACGCAAAGAGCATTAGGAGGAACACGGGTGGGTTTTAGTTAGTAAGCAGTAGTAAAACTCTCTTCTGCTCCGCCCAGAAAGGAAGAAGTCATTTGATGATATCCCATACTGAACAAAAAAAAAACTTCTGGGTTTTGCTGTGAATTTTGTCCGATGGTTCACGGAAACCGAAAAGTTTTCCGGGATAAAAAGTGTTTGAGTAAAGTTATTCTCAAGTAAGATGTTTCAAATCTGTTTATAACAATTATTTCTTATCCGTATCTTAGTGTTCTAATTCTAATCACTTAACCTAAAACAATGAATATAATATGTATATGAGTCCCTACCACGCGCCTAACACCGAGGTGGACAGCTTGCAACAGCGAGTCACATACATATGTACTTATCTAATGAAAATTATCACAAAATTATTATGAATTTTCGAATGTTGGCGTTGTCTAGCTGTGATTATCCGATTGGTTTTTCAGGAAACAAACGCAAAGCAAGTTAAGCCAATGGTTCTGGCTGTCATTTGTTGATCTTTCTGTGTTGTCAGAAGCCAGAAAATCTGAAACCAGCTCTTGCCAAGAAGTGCCCTGTGACCCAGTTGATGGGTTGTGGAGGTCTGGTAGGCAGCCGCTTCTCGTTAAATACAGCTGAATCCGATTTGACTGGGAGCCAACCCCAATATAGTTCTGAAAAGGCTAGGCAGATGATGATGATCACTTAGACATAGTGTACACACACAGACCTATTTTTTATTTATTTACTTAAACTTTATGTAATATGGTGGTGTATATGGGCAGAAATAAAATAAAATTTAAAATAGAATATTGTTTTGGAAAGAAAATACAAATAATATATGTAAACTACAAATATGCTAAAATAATAATTAAATTTATCATCAACAAAAAATATCGTAGCTAGACAAAAAAATTATAACAATAATACACTAACCTCGAAGAAAACAAACAAAACAAAAACTAAAGTACGCAAAAAAAAAATTCATACGCTTTTTTCCCCGTTGCAATCTAACCCTTCGCTGCAGCAGTAATTGCGAGCGACAGAAAGTAGTAAAAATTTACAACTTTCGCTTCCGTGTACAAATGTCTGCTGGTATTGTGATGCTGATGTAGTTGCGATGTTAAATTCTGACAATATCCGGCTGGTTCTCAAAATTGCCAGTGCCCTGGTTTATGGGGGTGTTAAAATTTTGCATTAAAGTTGACTTTCATTTTTATGTTGATATAATTCACGTGATTTTTCGAAGAAATTTGAAGTTTTTTTTTAAATTCGAAGGCATTGCGATATTCACCAACCCACACTGGACCCGCGTGGTGGATTATGGCCCATTCCATCTCCTAGAGAGGAGTGTCCTGTGTCCCAGCAGAGGGAACATTAAAAGGCTGATTATAATTCACGTAATATAATCGAAACTGCTAGAAAATTACTTGTACCCAATATTCATAATAGTATTTTCTTACTGTAAAATATTGTAGGATAAAAAGTAACAACAAGGTGACTGATAATTGGTGTGTTGAGGAGGACTATTATCCAGGATAATCGAGTAGGTACTTACGTTCCTTGAAATGAATCGACGACTGTTATTGTCCTCTATTTGTCAATTTCTTTCGAGTTATCATAAAAAACTTATAATTGCACTTAATACACTTCACTGTTTTTGTATGTCTTTGAATAGTGTATCGTTCGTCGAAGTTTCCATATTTCATATTTGTATCATCAACACGTTCTAATGCTAATTGCCGGAGTGTTGCGACAAGTGTTTGTATCATTTAACACTTATTCAGTGATGTCGCCTTTTTCTCAAAATTTAATTATAGACATTGGACAGCCACTAAAAAGCGGTGCTGGGTCGCTGCACCAACATACAACACAGTTTGTAAAACTGTTCATCGATAAACCTTTTTTTAAAGCTTTTTTATGAGTGGCGTCTCTCACTTCAACCTGATAACCGGGCTTACCTGTGGCGGCCTTTATGTAAATATTAAAGCCCCCAGCCAGGGCCTTACAAACTTCTTGTTGCGAAATTTGTTCGAAAGAGTCACCGCGGCCCTGGAACGCAAAGGGCACAAGAAGGATCACGGGTGGGTTTTAGTCAGTAAGAGTCTGACACTCCCTTCCGCCCCGCCCAGAGCGGGAGAAGTCATTTGATGATTTCCCATCCAAAAATAAAAGGGCCTATGGGCCTTACAAACTTAGCGACTACGTGCTAAGGGCACCCCGCTAGGGGTACGGACCTCGGCTTAGGGCGTCGCTAAGGGGGAAGCAGATAGGGACGGGCTAGATCGAATAAGTCTGAAATTAAGAACTTATTTGTAAGGATGTATACCCCCAATTTTTCGACTGATCGATGTTGTTTCAATTCGGCTCCAAGGTTGCTCGGGGAATACACTCAACCACCAATCTCTTTCTTTAATCCTCCAACAAAAGTATTCTTATTTTAGTATCATCAATTTGAATCTACTAACATTGAGAAACACAGTTAAAAGTTAAAACTGTTTAAGCTCACGTTAACGACATCGATAAATGCGACTAATGCGATTTTTAACGAACCCACGACCCGCAGAGCGATACCAAGTATTTTATAGTTCGGGTATCAAATACCGGAGCGGTGGAAAAGGGTTAAACACTGTAAAAGTTTGTTTGTATAGAGCTTCATTATTATGACATGAATTTTATTTGAAACTGTATAGTGAAAAACAAGAAAAAAACGCATATTAACTAGGAGGCAAGGAAGTTAATAGATTCCTAATTATGTGTAGGTACTGAATTTTTTTGTGGATTTGGGGAATCACCAAATTGCTTCTCCCACTCTGGGTGGACTGGGAGGGAGTGTCAGACTCTTACTGTGTAGAACCCACCCGCGTTCCTTTTTCTTTGCGTTCCATGTATTGTATATTTATCTGCTGCCCAAACTAAATAAAATTAACAAAGTGAAATCTTATAGAAAAAACTTTTGGAAAGGCATAATCGGAAATGATATTCTCTACAGTACGTTTTTTCGATAGCAAACATAATAATATGTATGTTTTTTTTTAAATTTCACCTGGGTAGAACACCATACCAAAAAAAACTAAATCCAGCAAGCAAGGAAATTTCAGGGAAAATTCTTTGAAATCACCGAGTTAAACTTTTCAATTGTAAACGGGAGCAATCCATTTGAGTGGGAGCAATTTCCATATGGAACGGAACGATATGGAAACGACTGAAATTGTGTTCCCAACTATTGTTATATTCACGAAAAGGTTGGCGCTGTTGTGGTATCTTTGAATGCGAAGAAAATATATCTGAAGGGATGTTTAGTGAGTAAGAATACTACTACTACTACTGATACCTACTAGATATTTGATTGTGAATCATCTGTGGCCTTAGAACGACCATTTTAGAAAGCAAGAAGAAAGAAAAAAAAAATATTTAGGACTCGCACAAAACAAAACAAAAAAAAAGCTTATTATTAATTTTAAACTGTGCGAGGCCAAAATAGGTCCCTATCTCAGCATATGCTGCGTTATTTAATATTTTTTTTTTTAGAAAATACCACAGCGCTGGTGTTCAGATAGGGCCTGTATGCCACGGATACACTCACGGAACACATACCTAAATCATGTATAGATGAAACGAATAAAGAGTAATAATAAAATACACAATCGATTTTACGCACTCGATCGGGTTAACGTAAACTAAATTAAAGTGTCACTAGGCAGGGCTTATCCTCCGTAGATATATCTGGACGTCCGGTGCATGCTGAGTGGTCGATGGGACCGCAAGGCGTTTTTGCTCCATACTTGATGAAGACTTATTTATTACATAGCCTGGTAAAATTCGAGCAATAACTGTTTATACATTCATTGCTTCTCGGCTCAACATGAAAATATCCATGAATTCTACAAGCCTTTTTTTTTGGATGGGAAATCATCAAATTACTTCTCCCGCTCTGGGCGGAGCGGAAGGGAGTGTCAGACTCTTACTGAGAAGCCCTAGCCATGATCCTTCTAGTGCCCTTCAAAGAGTATGTAATAGCTAACGCTACTAGTGCCCTTTGCGTTCCAGGGCCGCGGTGTCTCTTTCGAACAAATTCTGCAACCCTAGAATTTTACAAGCCTAGTAGTTGTCTGTAATCGGGAAGACTATCATTGATACAAATATTACTATTTACCCGTATCCTTAGGATGATAAAAAAACAACGCTCGCTCACACTAATATAAACGATCGCTTATTTAAAATTGTTTGAGAAAAAAAAACAAATAAAATTGTTTGAAAAAAGAAAAGTTTTCCGTTACCGCCACCAGACGGCGCTTATTTAATTCCAATACAAATCGACGTTTACGCTAACGCGATCGAGAGAAAAAAACTCGCACTAAGGCCACTGAACCCAGTTATTTAAAACACCCGACATTACGAGTTATTTGGATACACTTTTAAATAACTGTTAGTCCAAACAACCTCCTCAGACAACAACCCTTCTACATGCAAGCTAACAAAGCATTGAATAACTTCTTAGCAATAGGTTCGATACACGTCCTCTAGGAACCCTTTCGGAAACTAGTCGATATCGTAAAATGTTACGATTGACATCCGACGGGTTAACTTCGTATACATGACGTTGTGTCGAGATTTACGATCAGTGTGTATTCACATGCATTTTGGAGCAATGAAGTGTTTTAGTACATGCTTTGCATGAGATTTGTGAGTCATTCGATCCTATTTTAGTTCCTCGTCCATACTAAATATGTGAATACTAGTTGACCTGCGCAACTTCGTTTATGTCACATTTTTCATGTGGTCCGCTCCTATTCGTCTTAGCGTGATGATATGTATATAGCCCATAACCTTGCTCGATAACAGGGGTTTTTAACAATCAAAGATTTTTTCAAATCGGACCAGTAGTTCCTAAGATTAACGCGTTAAAGCAAACAAACAAACTCTCCATCTTTGTATATTAATAAAAAAAGAAAGAAGAAGAAAAGAAATGAGACACAAAAAAACACAGACTTTTAAGAAAGTAACTTATAAACTAAAACTAAAAGCCGTGTGAGGACCGGACATCAACTACCAAGTTTGGTTGGTTGAACGCACTAATCTCAGGAACTACTGATTCATCGAGGAAGAACGGTATTTTTTTCGTTTTTTTTTTATGAGTCGCAGATGAAAGTACGTGGATCAGCTAGTGATATTATAAATGCGAAAGTAACTGTTTAAATGTCTATTATTTTTTCTGTGTTTGTTTCCCCTTCACGTTTTAACGACTGAATGGGCTTGACACAAGAGCAGACCATTTCTGCAAAAGGACATAGGATTTTCACCACTGTATGTTCCCTTGGGATAATTTTTGACACTAACGCGAGTGAAATTACTGGCAAAAGCAAGTTTGGACAACCTTTTTTTTTCTGGATGGGAAATCATCAAATGACTTCTCCCGCTCCTCTTACTAAATAAAACTAGCAGGGCAGAGCTCCCGTACGTGTTTCGGATCCAGCGGGAGGACACGTCCGGGTGTCAAACACTATGTGGATCGCCCGGAGGACACCGTGGAGCATACGGTGGAGCTCTGTCCGGTGAGCACCTTCGTTAGGCGGAAGATAAGGGCGCCGTGACGTCTCTCCAACCACTCCTCAAAGAGAGGATTTATCGCCGCAATGGTGGCGTGTGTCCAAAGTTTGGACAATCTTGAGGATCAACTATAGGTACAAAAAAAAACAGTTGTCGACCTACACGAGCTCTTAAGTATTTAAAGTAACGTCTCTTTAAATAATAATTAGAATGTTTTTGCAGAAAAAACTTATTCCAATATATTAAAGCCACACTTAACACTAAATCTATACCCCACAGCAAATACATAATCTACCACTATTTAAATTTTACTGACATTTCACGGGATTTTCAACATTATTGCGTAGGCTTTAGAAGTTATACAAACCGCACTCAAAACCCGGTTGAAAACATAAAGTGGGCGTCAATCTAATAAATTTTAAATCCATTAGTAGTAGTACACATGTTCCTCTCTGTTCCACAGTCCATTTAACTTTACGAGTTTCAAAATCGTTGAATTGCTACCGACACGATTTGAAAATGCCCCCGTGTTTTGAAATTGATTTTTGAAAAAAAAATGTAGCGGCATTTTAGGGTTTGTTTTTGTATACAGCATGAGATGTTTAGTATTTTTGATGGACTATAAGTTTTTTTTTTTTTTATTGGAAGATCTTTTCATGTTTAAAATTGCTTTATGCGCTTAGATATTTCTTTAATTTCGAGCGAAAAAAGATCTTCAAATCTACAGCACTAATTTTTTCTGTTGTTTTTTTTTACCTTTCATAATCAACCTCACATTTTATTGCAATACAAATAATAATAATAATTTGATAAAAAAAATAGCTAATACACTCAACGAAACCCGTTTATCCATATAAATCCAATAAACACATTTAACGGTTCCACACTCCATAATTTTGCTTTTCCCTCGGGTCACTCCAATTTCGGTAATATCCGCGCGTCAAAACTCGATTTACGTAAAAAAATGTTTTCTCTCCCCCATACAAAGTCATCGGAGTGTGTTCAGTATTAACGACATCGCCTAACCCTTTTCTGCTGTGGGTAGTATTTTACCCTTAACTGGTAAGTAGAGGGTAAAACATACCCATATTTCTGGCAACTGTGTTTTCTTTTAGCACGTTGTTTTAGGAGTAACAGGCATAATACCTCTTCTCTATTCTTCAAAAATTGTAAGTAGCATTCCATTAAATAAATACAGTTAATTCATTACGTATAGACAGTTCGTTGCCAATAAAATAACCCCTGATGGTAGCTGGTGTAGATACTGCAATTGTATTAAAAAAATCTTAATGATAGGAACCTCCTTTTGAAACGCAGCTGACATAAAACCAATAATAAAAATTGAACGGAACCCCTTCCTTCAATAACATTGAATACCCATATATCTTTTTTGCCAATTGTCAAGTTCATGATTAATTGTTTTCTTCTCTCTTTGACAAAATTATTGTTTGTGGCGAAATTACGGTTGGGTTAATTTCTAATATGCCTTTTCAAATACACTATTTATAAAAATAATGGCAACACCCTTCCGATTTGTTTGGGAGTAAATAGAAATTTCTTTTGAATATATTTGAGAGCTTCATTTGTCATTATTTAAGACGTGATAGGGTTCCTGAATCGTTTATCAAATCATTTTTTTAGGCTGACGAAGACGCGAACGGACTGCTAAATAAACGTAGCTGCAGATTTTAAACTTGAACTGTGGTTTCTATATTTTCTCCGGCAATAAACAACATACATTGCGCTTAAATATAAAAAAAAAAAATATAAAATATTACGTAGAATGTGCATTATTTTTATCGCATTTTTTATAAAAATAAAATAAGTAAAACTTTAATTAGACAGCAGAAGTAATAAATTTTATTAACTATCGACAGATCTATACACCCACATCTGAACGCTTGTTAGCGAAAACACATAAATATATCAAACTATGAGTAGCCAAAGCAAAATAGCGAGTATTTTCAAAAATTGACCCTTTGTTTGGGCCCGGAACTAATTCCGTCGCATTCACACTTGAACCGGATGAAATGTCCTTAAAATACATTGTCCGTGAATTCTAGGGTCATTGCGACCCGGTCACACCTAATTTTAGTGTTAACAATGACATTCTTGTTAAGAGTTTCGGAGCATTAGAGGTTTAATTTAAAATACGATATTTGTTGTGTGTTGTTCTTTTCGATGACAATTTGGAATTAATAGATACAATAGAAAATACTAACACCAAAATGCTAAGCGAAACCTATATTAACTTCATAAACCTTTAAAAAAATATATAAAGTCGAAATGAAATTGATTAGAAAATCTTCAAAGCAATCATATAAAAGTAAGGTAAATTAAGTGACATTTTATACCTACATGAGAACTTACCTAAATCAGATACATAGATAACATTGTTTTCGTCATAAATGCATCCGTACTTTGAAAAGTCGCTTTAAAAAAATACTGCTTTCCATCATAGTTGTTAGTTTTGTATGTAGATAAATAAATGTCCTTATTCTAAAATATTCACAAGCTCACTCCACCCAGTTCACTGCATTGTCCAAAAGATTAAATCTTTACACAACATTTGTTAATTGATCTGGTCACACTTCTATTAAGACATTGTTGCGATGTAAATCTGGCAACCACGTGTGGTCATTTTGACCGACACGCTCAATATTGGTAATTTAAAAGCATGTGGCATTTCGAGGGTTAGTCGATTTATGTCGGTTTGCGGTGGATGTGGACATTTTAATTTTAGTGTTTATTGAAGAAATTGTTTGGGTGAAGGAATAGGAACTAGATATATGTACATATAATGTATGTATGACATACTTTTTACCTGAGATATTTTTTAAAGGGATTTATTTACTTCTTTACTTACCCGACTACGGAAGAGCCAAAAAGAAGGGTAACGATTTTATCAGTCTATGTATGTATTTAGTTATTTTTAATGATATTTTAGAAAATAATAGAATTTATTTGAACTAACTTTATGTTAATAAAGACATATTTTTCTGGAAAATATAAACTATAACACGATATTTGATTGATTACCATTTTTGCCGACAATTCAAAGTAAATTTTCGCTGATTGAAACCGTCAAATATACAAACCGACTTTGAGATTTAAAATGACGTTGGATCTTAAGTTGTTAAATAAATAAATGTCCCTAGGTACACTTAAAAGTAAAATTTAGTTTGCCTTGAAATTATGTTTTGAAAAATCGCTTATTAAAGTTTCATTAATTTTATATTATATATCTATCATCTGAAGCTAACCAATACACCCTTTAAATGTTATTCAAATTCAGCTAATAAATTAAAAAAATAAATACGTTATAGTGTAGTAGGTAAAAATTGCGTGCCGTAACGAAAGGGTTAGAGTAATTAACACTAATTAATTAACAGTCTTATCAACCCTAAAATGACGGGTACATGACACTTTTGATCCGATGTGTGTTTTAATTTTTATATCATCTGCTAATCAGTTCATTAAACTGATGTCAGGATGATTATATTGGTAAAATGTTTTACATTTAATGGGTATTTTAATTGAGCTATTTTAACCGCATTATTTACTAACTAGTCTTTCGCGCGGCTAGTCATTGTATAATTTCACAGAACTACACAATTTTTCGGGATGCATTTAAATTTATAGTACTCAGCGATAGTGTGAATTCGAACAGTGAACGATTTATTGTAATACACTTACAGTTACACAGTACATTACAAATCAATAGATATATAATTATATATATATATATAGGTATAACAGATAATTATATAGATATATAATATAGATAATAAAATTCTTCTTTTTTGAGAACGTCATAAATCCATTGTTTAGCAGCAGTACACTGCAGACTAACCCACATTTTGTTCTATGTTATTTTTAACCGACTTCTAAAAAAGGAGGAGGTTCTCAATTCGGATGTTTGTATGTTTTTTTTTTTTTTTTTTTTTTTTTTTTTTTATTGTTTGTTCGCGCATAACTCCGTCGCTTGTCAACCGATTTGAAAAATTCTTTTTTTGTTGGAAAGGGTATACTTCCCAAATGGTCCCATGAAAATTTTATCGAAATCAACCAAGCGGTTTTCGAAAAATCTAAAAAAAATATCTACATTGCCTACATTGACGACCTCTTAGTTTACTCCGCAAAGGAGCAGTACGTTTTTTGTACACCAATGTGATTGGTTCGTTTAGGTGGGGGAGGGGAGGGGGTGTAGGTACCACTAAAAAGTGAAAAATAAAAAAACTTTTTACAAAAAATAAAACCGACTTCTAAACAAAAAAACCAAAAAGTATAAAATAACTTTAATTTCGGAAGTCGGTGTGTTCAACAACAAAAAAGCAACCAAAAACACCGAGTTCCGAAATTAAAGTTATTTTATACTTTTTGGTTTTTTTGTTTAGAAGTCGGTTTTATTTTTTGTAAAAAGTTTTTTTATTGTCTATCCAAAGGTTGTCTAGTAGATAAGACCGGTATTTGTCACGAGAAAACAAACTCCGTTAGATTGTGGTAGATAAATCTTTATTAGATTATAATTTTTGAAGAAATCGTTTTGTATTCTACTATATTATATATTATCCTTCCTACTAATATTATAAACGCGAAAGCTTGTAAGTATGGATGGATGTTAGTTAATCTTTCACGCAAAAAAAAAAATGGTAAACATATTGTATATAACCAGGATTAACATATAGGATAGGGAATTTTTACCCCGCTATTTCCACGGGATCGAAACTTATGCGGGTGAAACCGCGGGGCGCTGCTAGTATGAAAATAAATCCCAACCAAATTCAATAGTTTACAATTTTCCGGTCACAAATACAATAGCAATGTTAGTCTTATCGATGGCAGTGATATCTACCAGACACCCTTTAGATAGACAAAAAGAACATAGAATAAATTAGGGGTGGTCTGCAGTGGCTATAATGAATAACAGCCGCACGGGTCGATCTTCAAGGTTAAGCAATGCTTGCTAAGGTTGGTCTGTGGATGGGTGACCATCTTAACATAAAGAGTTTTCGTTAAATACTGGTATTCAGCTGAATCCGGTATGACTGGAAGCCGACCCTAAGGCTAGGCAGATGATGGTCTGCAGTGGCAATAAAGTATATTTTAATCTATTAATATACCTACTGTACCTACCATATGTTTAAAATAATGAAAACAGATTACAGCGACATTCAACTCAATAAGTTAGGTACCAATTGCGTGATATGATGCATTGTCAAGTCCTGCAGGATAATGAACTACTGCAAACAAACAAACAATAGGAATGTTTACCGTATCGTTATTGATGGTTCTCTATTGTATTACCTAACTTTTTTATCCATAATTTAAAGAGCCATAACTTTTTTTGTCCTAATCATCATTTGTCCGAATGATAACTTACCCGAACTTAATATCACCTAATATCTCATGCCATAAAATTAAAATCTCTAAATATAATATGTCCTAAACCCGTTTGTCATAAATATTACAATCAATAATATACAAAATATATAAAACCGTTTTGAATAAAAGTCCTAAATTCAAATTACAAATAAACAAATAATATTCTTAGAACGTATAACAAAGCAATTGCTATGAGCTTCTCTCATTTGTTATAATTAAAAATATTTGATGATGCATTATATTTTTTTATTATATATTACGTAAATAAATATATTATACATGTACTTAATAAAGCAGTTGATTGTGAACATTTGTGGTTTTTGTAAGCAAGCAAGCATGCAGCATGCAAGGAGTCATGCAGCATGCAAGCAAGCAAGCAGCATGCAAGCAAGCAGCATGAAAGCAAGCAGCATGCAAGCAAGCAGCATGCAAGCAAGGATGCAGCATGCAAGCAAGCATACAGCATGCAAACAAGCAAGCAGCATGCAAGCAAGCAGCATGAAAGCAAGCAGCATGCAAGCAAGTAGCATGCAAGCAAGCATGCAGCATGCAAGCAAGCATACAGCATGCAAACAAGCATGCAGCATGCAAGGAGTCATGCAGCATGCAAGCAAACATACAGCATGCAAGCAAGCATACAGCATCCAAACAAACAAGCAAGCAGCATGCAAGCAAGCAGCATGAAAGCAAGCAGCATGCAAGCAAGCACGCAACATGCAGCAGGCATGGTTTCTGTCACGGCTCCGGCGCTGCGGGGCTCCGGCGGTCCCACGCGAGTTTATCGTCGCAGATGGGTTTAACGCTCACCACCGCGGCTGAGGTTGGCCGGCGAAGCCGGCCAGCAAGCCGAAGCTGCAAGGCGAGTGTTACAACCACCTGCTCCTCTACTCGCGGGCCGCCTCGCCCCTCCGCGCCTACGCGATTTTAAATTACACTCTAGGGGTAGGGCAGACAAGACTACGTGGAGTCGGATTTACAGCGATTCGTTTCTGTCACAAAAACCTATTTTTAGCAAATGTTTTAAGATTAAAATATTTATTATAAACTAGCTTCTGCCAGCGACTTCGTCCGCGTGGAATAGTTACTTTACCCCCGATTTTGAAACTCTCAGCCCGATCGGTTTAAAATTGACAAAGTTTCATACAAACGTTCATCCCCTATTTTATCCCCTTGGGGGTAGAATTAATCAAAATCCTTTCTTAGCTGATTCTATGCAACTTTAACCATTAAGGCTACACACGCGACGGAAGCTTAAAAAATGGAGTAACTTCTCTCGTTTTCCCAACATTTTCCTTCACTGCTCTGCTCCTATTGATTGTAGCGTGATGAAAAGTATACTATAACCTGCCCAGGAGTATGAAGAATAATTGCACCAAGTTTCGTTAAAATCGGTTGAGTAGTTTTTGTTTCTATAAAGAACATACAGACAGACAGACAGACAGACAGACAGACAGACAGACAAAAAATTTACTGACTGCATTTTTGGCACCAGTATCGATCACTAATCACCCCCTGATAGTTATTTTGAAAATATATTCCTTGTACAGAATTGACCTCTCTACAGATTTATTATAAGTATAGATGAACATTATTATAAATGAACATTCGGAATAATACACATTATTCAACACAATACTTAGGACATATGACTTTAGGGCATCTAAAATTAGAAGATTGAATTATTATAGTACTCGATATTATGACAGAATACTTTTAGAACTAAAGATAATTATGCTAACCAAAATTTCGGGGTTTTGAACATTATGGTTATTGTAGTTTATAGCAAACGTGTTATGGATAATGATTTTCGGACAAACAATTTTATGAGAAGTAAGGGAGTACCGTTATTGATACCTCGCGATTTTTTGTCTCTTCATAAATGTGACCCAAGTGAGTGATGAGAATTCAAAGAACATCTATTACAACAGTCAACACTTCAAAACTATTCAAGCAAATACAATCAATACTAAAACCATTTATTGAAAAAAAAAACACGACACTTCAAAGCAAACACACTCTATTAACGTCAATTTCATTGTTAAAATGACATCATCTGTAAAATATGACATCGAATTTGACACTGCAAGATTCGACCAGTTTTTACTGACACGCGGATAATTTCGGAACTAAGTGTTTTACGTACTGGGAATTGACTTTTGCCTTAAAAAGCAGCGCTCTATGGGAGGTCAAGGTTTATTGGACGTGCTGCTGTCAAATGACAATTGATAAAACTTAATGGTTTGTCAAAACAGACGATCTCTTAATGATTTTTAATAGAAAGAGATAAATGATATGATGATAATGTTTGTGAGATTCTCATAGGTTTGCGATTGAATTTTGAGTTCTGGTGGCGTGAATTCTGTGTCCTGTTTTCTCAAAGATATAAATGTGAACGTGTGTATGATTTTTCTTTTGTTTTGCTGAAGTTTTTGATTTACGCTATAAAACTAATTATCACTGTTTCACATCAAGGCTTATAGAACTAAAATATAAATAATACTTAATTGTACTAATCTATTGAATAGATTAGTACAATTAAGTATTATTATAAAAAGGAAAGATGTTTTGTATTTTTTTTTTTGTACCGAATAAGCTCCGAAAGTACTAGATCGATAATAACCATTTTTCACAAATAGAAAGCTAATCAGCGAGTAACATATGATAGCGGGCGAAACCGCGGGGCGCTGATAGTATAGTATTATAAAAAAAGCTATTTATAAAAACAAAAAAAACCGTATGTGTGAGTGAAGACTCACGCATGAAAGGTTCCGTATCATCGTATTTATTGTTATAGCGCCAACAGAACGACACTATCTGTGAAAATATCAACTGTCTAGTCTACCTATTACGGTTCTTAAGATACAGCCCGCTGACAGACAGACGACGGACAGCGGAGGCTTAGTGATAGGGTCCTATTGGCCTTTAGGCACGGAACCCTAACAACGGTGCTCAAAAAAGTACACAAACTTTTGATGCGTTTTTATTTGCCACCGACTTCGAAATTATTGAATGCTTCGTTAATTTTTTTTTTGTTTAGTCAATGATAGGTGAATTCGGTAATTTTTTATAAGTACATATTGTATTTTTGTTGTAATACTCAACACAAATACATGAAAGTGTCGTTCACTAGAATGTGTCATAAGTGAAGTTAATTAAAAACTTAATTATTCTTGTAGTCAATGTTGCTAAACCTCTGAAGTACCTCTAACTCTACTTAAATCTACCAATTAATCATCAATAATTCTTAGAATTCACAAAGTAAGTAATCAGCGCAACACTTATGCATTGAGAAAACACAGAACTTCCTTCTTATTTGAAGTCGGTTAACAAGACACACTTTCCTCATCCAATTAAACAGACAAACAGAAAACATTTTATATTTCTCACAATAAAAATCGTCCGCCATTATAGTGGTGGAAAACGTCGTCATAAAAGTTTAAGTAAGTAGTTCGGACTCAGTCGAAAATATTATATATGAAGGATACAGATCGTAAAAGTGGGTAAATAATACAAAATACAATAAGTGCCAATATTGAAGATGGAAAGCGTTCGCGTTTGATAAAGTTTAGAACACACTGGGAGCAAAATAAAAATATAATAAAAAGACAAAAAACGAAAAATGTTCACTTAAGACTCGCACGAGACAAATAACAAAAATAACTAACTAAAATATAAAAATAATTAATAAAAGCTAACAATATGAATTTTAAACTGTGTGAGACTAAAAGAGGTCCCAATCTCAGCATGTGCTGCGATTAAAACAAAAAAATACCACAGCGCTGCCGCTGGTGTTCTAATAGGGCCTGTGATGCGACGGATACACTCACGGAATACATAATTGTACCCAATACTGTCCGTGTGGATGAATTTAGAAGAGAAAACTCTTCAAAATTCATCCAAAAGTTGCCTTTAAAAGATCGCTTTTAGCGATAAGTTTAGTCTATACTTTATGTAACTTGAATGGTGTATATAATAAAGAGTATTCTATTCTATACCTACTAAAATATTGGAGGATGGGTGGGTTTTTTTACTATCCTATACTGCCCACTGTTAGGCAAAAGTTTTCTTCACTTACCACCGAATTTTGGGTTTTACTTTCAGGTGACGCTGCCGTGCTATGAAACCTTTTCACAGCCGTCGGCAACTCATGTAAAGTTCAAAGAGGTCAAAGAAAGGGTTTGGGGGGGATTGCTTCTCGCTTAGGCCCGACTTGCTTCTCTTCCAATAATTTGCTACTTACTTTGAGATAGACAAAAACTGCCTAGCCGTTACGAAAACATATATATATGGGTTGGCTTCCAGGAAAACCAGTATTTTGTGGAAAGACTGCCTATCTACCCTCTTCTTACCAAAGTAACCTACTTAGTTAGACTGAAAACACTGCGTTGGTCCTAGGCAACTCGTGAAAGCACCAAACCCGGCCGGTTGGTAACATTTTAGAACGTTGGTTTCACTTCGCCAGATGACTTGAAAGTAGCTGAACAGAAAATGAGCCGGTTGCGGCATTTGTACGAAAGAGTCACCGCAGCCTTGGAACGCAGAGGATAATAGAAGGAACGCGGATGGGTCTCCCAACTACTCCGCTTAGAGAGGAAGAAGTCATTTGATCCCATCTTTAAAAAAGCCATCTGGCTAGGCGTTTTCGATCTAACAGAGGCCAACTGGTCATATTACTATTATTTCTAAAATGGTAACACAAAACCCTTTCGCAAAACTTGTTATCAGTGTTTCGACAAAGACCATTTATAAAAGCAACTTTAATAGTTGCCATGTTTTTAAACATCCAATTTTCAACAAACTCATTGTATCACAAATCTAACATCTCGTTGTCACTACTAGGCGTCATAAGGGCGCGTCCACACTCGCGGCACCGCAGCGAGTCCCGATCGTAAACATTTACGATCAACGGGGGATTAAACGCAGTGCTCGTGACGTTCGCTTTTATTAAAAAACAACTAGGTATCTATTGTAGTGAGGTTTTTTTAGAAGGTATACTTCGCGGTTTAATTTTCTTTGCAAGAAAATGTTCCTGTTATTTTCCTATTAACTGTGCTGGCTTTGTGTTTTTATTGGTATGATTCTTGCAGTTACGGAAAAGACTAAGAAAGAATTTTTGTAGAATTTAGCAATATTATACAATTTTAGTTGTATGTTGTAAGTTGTATGTTGATTAATTTGGAAGGCTACATAAATTATACGGATTAAATTATTAAGAAACTATGCTAATTAACGAAAACGAATGAATAAATAATAACAAAAAGAAACCGCTTTTATTTCAATTCACACCGGAAGGGTTCCGTATCAGTAAACAAAAAAACGCTGTTGTTTTAGCGGCAAGAGAAGTAGTCTGTGAATGTCTGAAATGTTTACTTATGCATGAGATATACACTGCTGACAAACAGCCGAACGCACGGTCATTTATTCTTTGGGTCCGGAACACTAAAAATATTTAAGAAAACAAAGAAACTGCAGCTTACTATAGGTTCAATGTTCACCGATTGTTTAGCCAATATACTTAAAAGTGTCTATGTTTTTTTTTTGTTTTCGTCATTATGTAGATATTGATCAATTTAATATCATCCAATATTATTCAAGACCACAAACCAGCAAAAACAAGACATACAAAAAAAATACAATTTCGTCTGACGCAAGAATAAAAATTTAGTATTATCTAGGGTTCAGTAACATCACTGGCTCCATATGAGAAAGCCACATAATCCAAATTCTCACACCTAGATAATTATATTTCCTACTAACTGGACACGGTGACCGATGCGGAATCGGATTATTGACCGCACTGGTCAGTCTGCACACGGCTTTATAATAGGATAGAGATGTCCTCGCGATGAAATGCATGATAATTGATGTCGGTTGAAATACTGATTATGTGGTCGAACATGAGTAAACTTGGTGCCAATTTTCTTGTTTGTATCTGTCCCCATGTCGTGACACTCTGTGATTGGCTTAGAGATAATTGTCATCCTCTAACTATCACTGTACATATCCTGAGATGCTAGTAATTTTGTGGCAACTGCATTGGGCGGTTCATTGATAGGTAATGAAGTGAAAATGCATAATTCAAGTAAATTAATAAAAAGCTGTTGATTTTCCAAATAAACAGGGTTGAGCTCATTTAATCAATGATAGATAACGTTTAGCCTAAATTTATAAGTATAGATGATGACAGTAGGGATAATTTCATAGATCTGACTACTTCCTTGCAGCAGTCTTTTAAGAAAATCATCATCTGCCTAGCTTTTCCCAACTATATTGGGGTCGGCTTCCAGACAAACTAGATTCAGCTGAATACCAGTTTTTTACATGGAGCAACTGCCTATCTTATCTTCACAGCCCAGCAACTGGGTAATATATATGTATATGTATATACTGGCTGCTTCTTGGCAACAATATTCTTTCAATGCTCCGTAATTTTATACAGCCCACTGCAGAGCCTGCATGGAGGAGGATGAGACAGCAGCACATTTGCTTCTAAGCTACCCGGTAGTCGCGGATTACAGGGCTAAGTACTTCGGAATCCCAGGTACCCTGTGAGATAGTTAGTAACACCAAGGCGTTGCTGGCCTTCCTTGGAGAGCTGGGGTGGATCGAATGACACATTTGTCCCACCTGCACCCAAAATACGTGGCTTAGTCGTGGAGTTACCGAAACCAGCCCAATCTGCTATGCTCCGTAATACTCGTGATTGCAAGCACGACTACTCAATTTGGAGTCCTGGGCTCATTCCCAGGTCGAGCAAAATGTGTTATTGGGTTTTCCAATAGGAGTTGCTCTGTGACAGCCCGGAGTTTGAAAGTTGGTTGTGTGACATCTCCATACCTCGGAATGTATTGTAAACAGTTCGTCCTGCACCAGATCTAGAGATTGGAACCCGACACGACCAGAGGGTAGTGTCGGGTTGCCGTCCCATCGGAATATGAGAGGGATGGAAGAAGAAGTGCATCCGTATTTATGCACTTTCATATGTCCCGCGCTGATGACTAGAGTCCTTTGAGATTAGCCACTATGGCCAAAATCGGTCAAGAGGACTATACCTTCTTGGAAGGACTGGTGCAGATAAAATAAATAAAAATAAAAAAGCCTTTATTTGACCTTCATTACAAAAAGTTTTTTTTTTCTTAGGTGCTATGTTATTTTACTTAGATATTACTGTTATTTAACTTTCCTTATATACTTTAGAATGTTTGTTTTCAAAAATACTATTTTACTTTTCTTAGTTATGTATGTTAATTACTTAATATTACTTATATCTAGATAGTAGTATTTATAATTACTTAATGCTAATTTAGCTAATTATTTATTTAGAAATTAAAAAAATCGCTGGCCCATACTGGTAGCAAACAGCACAAGACAGAGATAGGTGGAGATATTTGGAGGAGGCCTTTACCCAATCTGGGGACCTCAATAATTAGCTAAATTAGCATTAACTGGTGCAGATACCCTGATAAAAAAAAAAAATTAAAATAAATCTCGCCCGTCTGCCACGCACGATCACGATACAAAATCTGTGGAAAATATTAATGCACGTATTTCCAAAACGGGCAAGAACAAAGCAGCGCCTGCTTTTGGAAACTCTTTTGCTTTTGAAAAAATAATACAAGTAAGGACGAATGGCTTAGATTAGAACAAAAATACTGGAGACAATCTGAAAAAAAAATAGTATTTTAAAATTAGTCATTACAATATAGCGTTAATGGTATTGGGTGTATGTATTGTTTGACGTGAAATTGCGAAGGATTGTCTTAAATACCAAAACAAAAAGTTGCTCTCACCAAACAACTGATACAACACATTATATCCCACGTTTATTAGCAAAGTACTTGTGTGTCCAAATCCTCGGACAACTGTCCACTGGTCAGTTTTAACGTCAAAGGGTTGTTAACATAAATCCTATTTTGACGCTTCATTTGTTCACATTACGGTAATATTATTTGTATGCCGTGGGAAATAGGGATATTTCGTTTGCAAAATAATTTGTATTACTAGGAGCTGATCTGGGTTGCGGAATTTGTTCGAAAGAGCCTCCGCGGTCCTGGAACGCAAACGGGACTAGGTGGAACACGGGGGGGGGGGGGGTTTAGTCAGTAAGAGTCTGACACTCCCTTCCGCTCCGCCCAGAGCGGGAGAACTCATTTGATGATTACCCATTCAGAAATCCACTATGATAGTAACTTTTTCAGCTAAGAAGCGTTGCTTTAAAGGTGCATTTTTTAAAAAGTCGGAATCTTACTACAGTTCCACTGCTCTTTTCAATGAGAAAAGCTGGGTTGAACGGCAATGATCGAGAAAAAATAAAAACGATGCGTGAAAGTAACACATAAGCTTGAATTCTAACTTAGTCCGAAGTCATATTTCATATGAAAACACTGAAAATTAGCATGTAGGTCCGTTCATTGCAAAGCATTATGCTGAATGGAAGCCTTGTTGCCATACGCACGACGTGCGTCTGCCCAGTTTACAACAAAAGAACAAAAAACTTTTGAACAGAAAACAAAAGAACGACTAGTCGTAGTAGTTCATCTAAATATCTGTCTTTACTGTGAGTGTGCGTATGAGCACTGGTGGCCGAGTAGTAACGGCCCCGACTTACGAATCGAAGGTCGCGGTTCAAACCCAGCCAGGCGCATTACTTTGTGTAATTAATATCATTACCACTGCTCTCAAAACGGTGAAAGAAAACATCGTGAGGAAACCGGCATGCCCTAGAATCAAACATTCGAAGACATGTGACATTCACCAACCCGCACTAGGCCCGCGTGGTGGATTACGGCCAATTCCCTCTCCTAGAAAGGAGGCCTGTGTCCCAGCAGTGAGAATATTAAAAGCCTGTTTATGCTATGCTTATACTTGTCTTTACTTGTACCTATACTTAAAGTACTACTTATACTTTCGTTAAGAAATTTAAGTATACAGTGGTAATTTGTATGCATGTCAGTTCTGTGACGATACATGTTTTTCCTTCTAGTTTGCTTCCTGCAAAATATAGATAAACCGACGGTACGTTCTCAAAATATTTTCATTAACATAAGTTATAATTTTATCCCCTATTCCTCCATTACATTCGAGTGTTTATTTCATCGACGGTAAGACGCGTCTCCTAAATAATTGTGAGATAACAGAAACCGGTATCGCTAACAGTTACGCTGGCGATAAAAGCATAAGGTGGAAACTGGCTACATTGGAATAGGATGGATCGCGAGAGACTAAGAAAAGTTGTGGAATTTGAACGAAAGAGTCACCGTGACCCTGGCACGCAAAGGGCATTAGGAAGAGCTCGGATGGATTTTAGTCACTAAGAGTCTGACACTCTCTTCCGCTCTGCCCAGAGTGGAGGAAGTCATTTGATGATTTCCCATCCATAAAAAAAGGTACAAAGGAAAAAGTAAATGTAAAAAAGTGCGCTTTTACAATAAAATCGTGAACTTCCAAAATGTTCGCTGGTTTATTAAAGAGAATTCTCGCTCTCTGAAGTTATTTCTTAGTTATAAGTTAACTTTGATTCACATTGGATAATAATATTAATAATTATTTATAGAAAACAAAAAGTTATTTTTTGCGCAATCTTAGCTAAACGAATGAAAATCAAATGGGAGAAAGTATTGAATAAAAAAAAATATCGATTAATACCTAGAACCCAAAAATTAAACAAAGAAAATAAAATAATAATTATGTCTTTATAAAAGACACTTATTTTTTATTCTCTTGTCTTTTTTTATTCTCTCATAAACTAATGGAATAAAGGCATGTCCACACTACACCAAACACCTACCACTAAAAGGAAAACTCCCGTCGAAACTAAGAAAATATTGGATAGAGATTAGGCCATATACTTTTATTGGGTTTTTCACTATATTTATTTAACGTTCCTTCCGATTGTGGAAGGGAGACGTAAAGGAACGTATCTACCACTTGAAAATAAATCTTTTTGTTTGTTAACACATTTTTTCCGAGCAAAATGTTTTGGGGGAGTTTTTTTTTTTTGTAAATAGAGAGGCTCTCGGTGATAACGTTAGGCTTAATTTATTGTAGAGGATTGTATTTTTCCGAGTGCTTTGTCATATTATTTTGATGGTGTTTTAGTTTTTTTTTTGTGTTGGTTTAACGAGTTTGAGTTCAATTGCTTCCGTTTTGTTCAATGACATGAATTTGTCTAGTTGATGTGTGCTTTACGAATAATACCTGTGAAATTCTGATTGTATATATCTACTTTAAAGTTTTTTGTATGAATAATAATAATACTTTTGTATAGTAAAAATATGAAGGCGTGGTAAAGTGCGGATCAGTCATGCAGTGAGACAACATTAGCAGCAACTAGTAGGCAAAACAAAATTAGTACTTCTCTGAATAGGAAGTTAATAAATCTAATATTTTTCGTGCTATTTCGCTTATAATAATTGAAGACTTGTAATTGGCTGTCAGTCTTACTTACTATTTTTACTCTATTTTGTTTAGCTGTAAGTCTTCCATAGTTCGTCAATAAATAAATAATAATTAGTACTTATTATGCATGGCCAAAAATAACCTATAAATTAAGTTTTATGATGAATCCAAATTTCCTTTGGTCACAACAAATAACCTAAACAAACATCACCACACCCGATTAATTTCCCCATAATTTTGAACACCAATCAACTCATTTCCCGGACACATCACCGAAGTTTCCATTAAAAAAAATTACAAACACACAACAATGGAATAATAACAATATCTTCACCGGAAACCGTCCAGCCGCAGTGATCTTGCAGCGTCGTAAAATTTTACGATAACGTTGCACGCGCGTGTAATGTCACCGAGTCCCCCGAATGATGGCGCATCATGTTTATGATGTCCGAATATTTATTGGGAGACGCCCTTCACTCAAATATGTGATGTTGAGTGTTTGATTTTGATGAAATTATGAGTGATGCTCTTACGATTTTTTAGAATAGAATAGAAAAGAATAGAACAGAAAATCTTTTATTCAGGACAGACACAGCACAACGGTTACAAACACAAATTAAAGGAGAAGAAAAGTATAGAATGCGCCTTTTTGAATTATGTTTGATGCTCAGTTTCAATTTAGTTTTGAATAAGCAGCAACAGTGGCTTAAAATGCTTTCTTTTAAAAGTGTCAGAGCGTATATTTTTATCTTTATTTTTTGTAACGATAGTTAATGAAAAAAGTCGTTAGGGTTTTTTTTTGTGAGGCACCAATTAACGCAATCGTTTTGTCAGTTTAACAGTATTTATCTGTGCAAACAAACTTTGAAAGAAGTATGAAGACATTGGAATAGGAATTTCATTCAGTTATGATTGTTTTCAATAGGCTGTAGATGATATATCATTATCTATGTTTGAAGTAAATATAAATAGCTCCAAAAATGTTGCAAATATGAACTTTTTCAAAACTTATAAATTCTTATTTATTTATTTAACAATTTATGTACTTACAAACATTTAATAAAAATATAAGAAGAAGGAAACAGAATAATAGGTACAAAATTTAAATTATTATTTTATCAAAACTTTCAAGCTGTCTGGATCCGAACTTTATTTCACAATTGCAGCTCACACGCCAGCCAAAATTCTCATTTTACCATCCAAGATCAATAGTCTAATGTCTACATCGAAACGCTCTGTAGTGACGTTGTAAACGTACACTTACAGTTTATTACCAATAAATATCATACGCGTCTCCCGCGTAAATTAATTCGAGCGCGTGTTCGCTTTCGCTCTGAATGTTATGTCTTTATTATTTGCGATAGTGTGGACGCAACATTATGATAGTTTGACGTGTGAATGTGAAGTGAAGGCTACTGATTGGTTATAGCGGTAATATTGGGTTAAGCATAAACTATCAATTTTATTTGCTAAATAATGGGTAAAATGGACCCTTGTAATTGGTTGTTTGGATTGAAAGAACTTAAACACTTTTAATGCCTAAGTTGGAACGGTTTTCAGTAAAATATCGAGTTTGACAAAACACAAATTCAAATGTTTCTTTTTAAAATTGGGGACTGTGAAACAATAACAAATTTTAATACAACATAACTCTTATGTTGTACTAAAATTTGTATATTATCATCATCATCTCGACTTTGCCCACATCTGGGTCTTTTTTTCCTTTTTTTATGGTAAATCATCAAATGACTTCTCATCAAGGAGCATCAGAGTCATGTTGACTAAATTCCACCCGTGTTCTTTGCATTACAGGGCCGCGGTAACTATTCCGAACTTATCAACCTTGGCAAGTTTTTATGTGCATCTATTTTGATGATCAAAAAGGTATAAGTATGTACAAAATATTTATCTCTATACAGTAAAAGGTACCTACGATCTTCCCATGAAACCCGTGAATAACCCGTCAAAGACCAATCTAATCCAATTTGCAGCCCCGTGTCGCAAATTGAAACCCCATGCAAGGCCATCTAATGGGTTGAGCCATACAGTGGCCATTGTGGCAAAATGATGACGTAATTAGATTACGTCACTATTCTACCGAGAAATGTTTAGGGTTATGGAAATTGTAATGACGCCATGACGGCGTGGTCGTCTGAGTAGATTGGTTCTGTACGTATTCTTCTAGTAAGAAAATTCTTATATTTGATCAGAGCTAAAAGAGAATATATGTACAGGGTAACTCCGAACGCATAAGGCATTGGAAGGAACACAGATGGGTCAGTAAGAGTCTGACAATCCCTTCCGCTCCACCCAGGGCGGGAGAAGTCATTTGATGATTTGCCACCAATAAAATAAGGTGATTAAACTCTAATAAGTACAATATTCACACATAAATAAAGCTAACAAATAAAATAAAATAAAGCATAAAAAAAATTCGTCCTCAACGCTGTCAGTTGGTCATGAGCCCAAGAGACTGGCGGCATTGCCACATTGAATGGCAATGCTTAGCCAGCCAAAGTAAAAGCCAGCGTTTGGGTCACTGAACGTGTCAACCAGCCATTCTGTCTTAAGAGCGAATACGTACGGAATTTCATACAAATTTTAAAGTCCTTATTTTCCGAAATGACTTAACCGATTTTAATGAAACTTTACACACATAAGCAGGATACATAATTATGTAGGTCTAAAAAGTTAGTGAAAACATTTTAGATAAATAGTGTTACAGTTAAATTAGACCCATTTTATATTTTCCATACAAACATAAATTTCCAGTTATCTTTTTTAAATAAGACATTTCGAAAATGGTGAACTATTTTACACCACCGAAAATAAAAATTAACAAGAACAAAACGATTACCATACAGACTGTGCCATATGTGTCCAGTCAAAGATAAATGACGTGTTGAACACGTTACGCAACCCGGTTCCGTTTGTCACGTTATCTAATAATTACTACTAATTTACGTAACACTTGTTAGTTTTTGATAAAAAATTGCTTACCCCTGGTTTGTATTTATAGAGAAGAATTTTGACTTTAGAGAAATAAATGGTCGACATCTCATAGAGTTAACTTTTTAGTTTAAATAAAAACTCACATCAAGCGATAGGACTGGCTATCAAAATTGGTTTAATCAATCACAACGCACGTTTAACGCACTTTTGGCAAAAAAAATGATTTAGAGATTTTTAATATTATAAAAAAGTTAAAAAAAAGAACAAACATAAAAAACGCAACGTTAATTTGATCATCAAACACGTAATACCTACTGGATAAAAACGCGTATTTTATAATTAAGTAAATACACAAAAAACCTGTCCTTTTATGACCAAATTATCATCTTGGTCAAAACACAAATTCAAAGTAAATTCAATAAAAAATAAAAATTAATAGACACGACATTTCTTTTGCCTTCCATTTGAGGGCGACAAATTGCTATAATTATTGCGCCACGATTGATGCAAGATAATCATTTTCACGCAATTTTTAGGGTCGCTATCCACGTAATCAGAAATGGTGTTTCACTGTGTCACTTTGACAAATACCCAATTAATTTTATTATGTTTATCTGTTTTATTTCATCTTTTCCTGTTTTTTTTTGCTGTTGAATCGTGTAATTATGAAAGAGATGTTTTTTTTTCGTGTTTTTTTTTTAGTGTGTTGGTTTTTATTGAAAGCTATGATGATAACAATTTATTTGATGAAAACTTGCATCAAATAAATTATTATGTAATCTATACTTATAATAAATCTGTACAGAGGTCAATTCTGTACAAGGAATATATTTTCAAAATAACTATCAGGGGGTGATTAGTGATCGATACTGGTGCCAAAAATGCAATCAGTAAAATTTTTGTCTGTCTGTCTGTCTTTCTGTCTGTCTTTCTGTCTGTCTGTCTGTCTGTCTGTCTGTCTGTCTGTCTGTATGTTCTTTATAGAAACAAAAACTACTCGACCGATTTTAACGAAACTTGGTGCAATTATTCTTCATACTCCTGGGCAGGTTATAGTATACTTTTCATCACGCTACAATCAATAGGAGCAGAGCAGTGAAGGAAAATGTTGGGAAAACGGAAGAAGTTACTCCATTTTTTAAGCTTCCGTCGCGTGTGTAGCCTTAATGGTTAAAGTTACATAGAAATCATGTATTACGGAAATGTTCTACATAAAATTATCTAAAAAATATCCCGAAACAGCATGTCTATCTTTTGTCAATTTTAAACCGATCGGGCTGAGAGTTTCAAAATCGGGGGTAAAGTAACTATTCCACGCGGACGAAGTCGCTGGCAGAAGCTAGTTTAAAATATAACAAAGGTTTATTGATATATTAGACCCTATTATCATATATTATTGTTAAGATCGTAGAACTTTATGTGTTTACACACAATAATAAAAACACACAAAAATAAATGAAGAAGAGCACACAGATAGGTATTGTTTAATTCAAAATGAATTCCTTTTATTAGAGCTGCTGAAACGTAGAAACAGTGAGTTTATAATATAGGTACAATATTTTTTTTATTATTGTCATATACATTACAAAATTAATTACGTTTGATGATTATTTCTGTATAATCATCAAACCTAATTAATTTAATAATCGAAATATTTCTTTTTTTTTTCTTCATCTTCTTAAATATATTTTATTTAGGTACCACAAGAACAACATACATAATTATCACGGAACAGCACTACATGCTCCTCTTCTAAGAACACAGTACACAGAACCCAGTGGCCCTATAAAACAAAATAAATAGAAGTTACGATCCCAGCGCCATCTGCTGCTCGGTGTTACAACGTAATGAAACAGCGGCGTCTGCAAATATTTGTGCAACGAGATTAATTACACTAGGTTACCGAGGAAAATAAAACTGAGTATACATCTACACTTCTACACTAATATTATAAAGAGGAATGATTAGTATGTTTGTAAGGAAATAACTCCAAAACTACTGAACCGATTCCAAAAATTCTTTTACCATTAGAATGCTACATTACTTTAAGTTGCATAGGCAAAATTAGAATAAATAAATTTTCACCGTAAAGCCGGGACGGGGCGCTATTTGTAGATAAGAATAGAATACAATATATTTGTTTATGTACACCATATAAGTTAAGGAAAAGATTAATTAATGATGAAAACATAATGTATTGAGACACAATGGGTAGCCTTATCGCCTCAAGCTATCTTTTAAAGACAAACTTTGTGTGAGTACAGTTAAGTTACATAAATAATACGATGAAATGAGAGAGCAAATTAGTTGAGTGAGATTTTGTTTTTATTTCTGAGTTTACCAGCGGCTAACACATACGTACGTAATATCCCGAGATGAAAAGTATTGTATGTCCTATTATATACATCCGTGTACCATGTTTCATCCAAATTCCTTCAGCCCGACATGAAGAGGTAACAAGTAGACCTAGTAACATAATAAACCCAATACTTCTTAAATCAAAAGTAAACGTTGTTCATAATGATAAGTACAATGACCGTTTATTCTGTTACACGTTATAGACAGATAGACAGAATTACTTTCGCATTTATAATAACATAAGTATGGATAGCATATTTTGAACGATTATAAGTGGTTTTCACCCTTTGCAGGGTGGTTATAACGATACTTATAGCGGCTGCCTACCAGACCTCCACAACCTAATAACTGGGGAACACGGTACGTCTTAGCAAGACTGGTGTCAGATTTTCTGGCTTCTGACAATCTGTAACGACTGCCAAAGATCTACAAATGACAGCCGGGGCCAACGGCTTAACGTGTTTTCCGAGGAACGGAGGAAACTCGGTATGTTAAGATATTCCCTATTTACCCATCCACAGACCAACCTTGGCAAGCGTTGCTTGACATTGAATATCGACTTAGGCGGCTGTTATTCTACCACATACCAACATTTAAAAAAGGCGTAAAGAATTATATATTAGATACCTAGATAGTTTAGCTTTTTATATTAGACACATAAGTTTAGCTTGAACTGTTTTATATTTTAGACATACTTGCTTTATTTTATGAATAAAACTATGGTGTTCAGTTTCTTGGATGGTTTGAACTACAACTTATTGTTCTTTTAGTTAAGTTTCTCTTTAGGTGAACTGGAATTTGGTCTTTGAGAAATAAATGTCTTTAAGCCGATATATCCAATAATATACTACACATATGTTATAATTTATTCTATTACTATCTTCTTCAAGCAGCTTCACCCGAATTCTATTACAAACTATAAATTTATCCCAGTGCCAAATTTCACCCAGATCTTTTCAGCCGATCTGGCGTGATTGAGAAACAAACATCCATCTATCAATCCAAACTTTCGCATTTATAAATAGTAACTTAGTTACTTAAAACTTAGTTAGTTAAAGAAGTACCAAAACCATTGAAAACCCCATCAAAATATTAATAAACAAAGCTGTCATCGCATAATCAAATAATTTCATGAACCGTCTTTATTCGTCCATACAAAACAACGATAAAACCCTTTCTCGGCATTAACATCTCCCTGACGGCACTAAAACAAAAGAACCTGGCTCGCTTTTACGACATCTGGTTTAATGTCAGCAGCATCTAATTGGTACGGGATTATTAATTCTGTAAATGGTTATTATTCATTTCTTACATTGTGTTTTGTTTTGAGGTGCTCGTGGCTAATTTACTTGACACTCGAAACATACTGAGACTCGTCCGTGCCTCGGAAAGCACGCCCGGCTGTCATTTGGAGATCTTTGGCAGTCGTTACGGATTGTCAGAAGCCATAGAATTTGACACCAGTGTTACCAAGAAGTAACGAGTTACCCAGGAGGTTTGGTAGGCAGCCGCTCCACGTAAAATACTGGTATTCTTAATACTGGTTTTATTTTCTTGATTTTCTGGTTGGTTTCATATCTGAATATTGAAAAATCTTTTGACGGTTTTTCTGAAAGGGGATTTGAACATTTTTGTATGGGAGCTAACCTAGCCACCAGTCGCCAAACTTGATTTTTTTCCAAAATTGCGGTGCGCGATGAAACATGTATGTATGTACATATATGGGTAGCGGACATTTAATTCGTTTTGAATGATGGTCATTGTGTTCACCAAATGACTTCACCTCCAAATATTTCGGCAACATGACACTTTAGAGCACCATGCCTTCGCACGCAAAGTTCGCGGCAGCTCCAACAGCGTGCTGATGATGATAGCTGACAGGCTCAACTGTCCAACATCAGACGCTGCAGTGACTTACGCGTCATCTACAGTCATCTGATAAATGTTTTGTGTGGTTATTGTTTTGTACTTCGTTTGTGTCTTGTTGTGTTGTATTGCTATATTTAAGTTTTGTGTAATAATGAGTCCTTGTTACTTGATCAATAAATGAAATTAATAATAATATTTTTTGTTTTTCTGAGTGCCTTATACCCATAATATACATACATGTTTCAATGTGCACCGAGATTTTGAAAAATAAATATAGCAGCCAGAAAACTATGCTACAACGGTTCTATCGCCATTTCCCTTGAGCAATGAGCCAGTAAGATGTACTTAAATAAAAAAACCTTTCAAAATTTCAATACTTGGTATTGTTCGTAATCACTGTATTACAAGACGTCACGGTTTTGCTAATAAATATAAACCAACAAATTTTATGAATACTTGACATTATCAGCGATCAATAGCAACAATTATTTCCACTAGCAACATTGTCAATTATAAAACTTTCGCACGAGGCCCAATTTTCCACAGGCGTCAATTGTCACTCAAATTTGACGCAACATCACAGTATAGCACTCCAGTACCTACCGTGACAAATCATGACGCGATTTTAAAACTGTCACTTTAAATTAACCCTTTGATTCTTTGGCTGTTTTTTTTTTCAATCGTGGGAAAGCGAAAATTTATTAGTCTATTTTTTCTTGAATTGCCTTTGATTTTGGAACGCTGCGTTTAAAAGGGGGTTTCAATCTTAACAGTGAGGATTTTTTGTATTTAAAAAAAGTCAAATTCTCTGTCTTTTTGACAAAACTTTGACATTCATGGCCGCTGAGATAATGTTATTGTGACATGAATTTGAGCTTCAGAAAGAAAATTTATTTATGTATTATTCTTAAATAACATGAGATGCAACTTGCCCTATAATATTAGTTATATATACACTTAACCTAAAAATAAACTAAAATTCTCCTAACTACAAAATGGCATCAAAAAACTCGTCCGCATCGGTATCGACTGAAAGTGAACCCAATAGACTGGCGGCATTGCCACGTTGTATGGCAATGCTTATCCTTTGACCGAAGTAAAATCCAGCCCTTGGGTCACGCGAAGTGTCAACCAAACGTTTAGCAAGTTCTTTAAATAACGCATGAGCACTCGGACCCCACGGTCCGAGAGTTTCAACCCCAAACGGCTCAAACATATAATTGCCGACTAGGTTACTATATTTCCGCCGTTTGAGGTTCTCAGCAGCCGCAGCTGTAGCACCAGCACAACACGACGAGTTAGGAAGATGGGATGGCGCAAGAGTATCGACACAAGTAGCGTCCCACACTAAAGGCCTACCCATATGAAAATAATGTTTATTTATGCAGTTGCTGTGTCATATCTACAAAATCATAAAAAAAAAACAAAATAGTAAAAAAATACCATGTGAAGAAAAAAATATCACTTGCATGGAATAAATTATTCCTATCCCAATTTCAATATACATATTTAAATATGTAGTTATAAAAGATTTAATTCTTAGGATCTCACTATAGTGTTAATTTTATGAAATATCTTTTTATACCTCAGATTTAAATTAATTTATTTTACAACCGCAGATGTCCATTTTTTTAAGCAACCCGTTAAATAGAGTCATTATTTTTAACGATACATATTTAGTTTTACGATCGATACATCAAAAAAGTGCTAAAAGTCATTCTTTTCACTGACGTTCGATCGTTTACAGTACTATTAGCATGATTATGTAAATTCTTAGATATTAACAAATCAGCCGTTACAAATTAATGTTTATAATAATTTGCATATTTTTCAATAAAATCGCGTGTCATGCTTTTATTATTCATGCAAAAAAGCGTCAACATTCCTGCGTCATTAAATTTTTACAAAAAGCGATTTTACGACATCGATCAATCAATCGGTTTAAAATTATGCTAATTACGAACATCACTATCGTATGCGTTAATTATTCATTAGGGTTATCGCGACATAAATTGTGATTTTATGACGTCAGTGTGGGGTTGTCACATTTGCAATAATATCTTCCACATGATTTGTTCATTGAATTTTTCAAGCAATATTTTTTAATGGTATGTCAATTTAATGTTATTTCTTTTGTGTGGACGTATCGACAATATGTCGATAGGGTAGAAAGAGAAATGTTGTGCCAACGAACCCTTTTAAAATTTTAAGCTTTACGTTACAAATTGAATCGGTACAATGGATTGCCACCCTTTCTTTTTGTTCGTAACATACATTCCTAAATCTATGTACTGTGTGTAATTTTGAAATTTATTTGACACTGATATTTGGTGATGTTCCGTTTTGTGTTGCGTACATGTGGTGAAATAAACACCCATTTTTTAGTATTTATTTTAAGGTTTAAAGTGCTCGAACAACATTAGTGTCATGTTTTTTCTTGAATGATAGTGAAAATTTGGGTAAAAAAAAGTAAAGGCACCGGACACGCAGTGGCGTGCAGTGGTTCGAGTTTGGGTAGGCCAGAGAAAATGTCCAAAAAAAAAACACCACATTATTCAGGGTTGAAATATGGTGTTTTTTTTTTTGTTTTTTTTTATAGGCTATTTAAAAAAAATCAACCCTGAATAATGTGGTTATTTTTTAAAATTTATTTGGATATTTTCTCTGGCCTACCCTAACTCGAACCACTGCACGTCACTGCGGACACGTTCAGGAGTTGAAGCGGCTGCTGCTGAAGGTTGATCCACATATATCAGGGCTGTGACCGGGACGTGCCCAAGCCTAGGTCCGTCACAGCATGGTCTCACACGTCCCAGGCCCGGACACAAACGTGTGTGAACGAGTTCATACAAAATTTAAGCGCCGATATTGTTTTGAACTCCAGATGGACCATTAATGGTCACCCGTCCGCGGGCATATCTCGGCCAGTGTAGCTTAACCTCGAACTTCGACTCGTGCGACTGTTATTATACAGGGTTATTTGAAAAACATCAACAACCTCTTAAGAGGTCATTGTAGTCATCATTATGAACAACTTTTACTATGGGACCAAACCTGAAATCGCGAAAAAAAGCAGCTGTTCCCTACATTTTAATGAGTTATACGAACTACGGTAAATCTTTTGACAGAGATTTTCCCAGCTATTGACCGTCAGAAAAACAAAACAAGACAATGGCCTGCCTGCCTAGCTTTTCCTAACTATATTGTGATCGATTTCCAGTCAAACCAGATTCGGAAAACAAAACAATGGCATTTATCTAAAAATATTAACCGACATACAAAAGCAATTTCCTATAAAAATACCCCTACACTTCACTCTTCCCTGTTCATATCAGAAACAAACAAGATGGAAGATGAAATATCAATAGATACAGAAAGAGTAATCTTATTGGGAGAATAAATAAAACGAGATGTTGCTCTCTTGAAGTATCGCGTGTTTGTGATGATAAATTTAGTGATAGTGTTGATGCGTTACGATGACTACCAACTAGTTGATACTGTAAAAGACAAACTTAACTGAAGTGAGCAGTGCTTGCAATCAATACTAGGGATTGGCAGTTCATTTCAAGTGCAGTACGAAATTATATGACTACAAAAGATGCGGGATTGAGGTAAAAAAAAAATCTTTTGCTATGCCGAAAATCTTATACCTATTGCAGAAACGAATCCAACCCACACGCTAAATACATACCGGGATCGGTACATAGGTATTAACTTTTGATATAAGAATCAAAAGATAATACTCATAATACCTATTGATTCATTGCTTTTTTTCTGGATGTGAAATCGTCCAATGACTGCTCCTGCTCTGGGCTGAGTGGAGGGGAGTATCAGACTCTTACTGACTAAAACCTATCCGTGATCCTTCTAGTACCCTTTTGCGTTCCAGGGCCGCGGTGACTCTTTCAAACAAATCCCGCAACCCTAGCAGTCACTGACCCTATGGGGCCACGTCTTCTTTGCTGATAGCTCTTTAAGGCGCGCGTGGAACACGACTCGCCGTCGACCCGGGCCTGATTGCTATTAACGGCTTGCCACCCTTAGCTCACCATCCGCAGGCTCGCGTTGGCCGGCAATCACCCTGCGTTTCCCGACGTCCGGGTGTCTTCTTCTGTTGCGGCGGCTGGGGCGTCACGATTCCCTCTCCCGCACGCATTCTGGATTCTCCTTCGCTAGCATTACTGCTTCGCAAAAGGAGATGACCGTTTCCCATGCCTCCTTGCTCCGGAGCATGAATTGAACTGGGGGCTACTTCCCGTTATGTCACATTCCCGATTCGACAACATGTCAAAAGTTTTAAAAACAACTGAATACAAGTGGCGTTTGGTCAAGATTTTTATCTTCATACATCCATTCCCGATTCGTCACCTTTTTTTAAAATAGTTCTTTGGACGGTACAGTCAACTACAAAAGTTACCAAGTCCTTGTTGACGCTCTTTTTATCACCCGACTTTCGCAGAGGTGACCCATATTCTTTTCTTAGCATATGTAAAATCCTAAATTATTACGTTACATGCATAGGTTTGTATCATGGCAATAAGTTTGATTGCCATGTGCAGCTTTCTTCTATTTACCTTTGAAAACCGATAGTCCTAACTTTACTGAGATTGAATCAGACTGCGGAAGTGCAGAAAATCCAACAACACAGTTTTGTGGCGAGCTGTAGTGACCCCACGTAGAATTCATCACTTCAGGATATGTTGTCTCCTTCGACGCTTTGACGCTAATTTGCTAGCTAACTTTACTGGGCCCATTCACTAAATGTGTAAGTCACTCACTCCCTGTGATATTTTCCATGAATATTTGAGTGACATTGGTTAGGTAGGAGCCGTAGACCTCTAATAGTTGTTGGTAACCATTCCACTTTAGCCAAATTTATAGTCGGATTACTATTCGGCAATTATAATATTTTCCATTTGAAATGTCCGACGAGGCCTCTGTTAGTCGGATTTGGCCCTTCCTTCTACCAAAGGCCTCACCCCCCCCTCTACCAATATTGTCAAGAACAAAAATAAACCAGTCCAAAACATGCAAAGTATTTCAGTCAAGATTCACAAGTACCAGGAGACTATAATTGATTGAGTCAGGCGTTACTTTGCGGAAATCCATTTTAAATTTGAAAATGAAAACAATATATCTAGTTTTAATTTCCGCGAATATTAGTGGGTTGCAGGTATGCACCTCCCTCCCGCCCGCTATATTATGCACATGCATAGTATGGGTCGCAACTCAACGGTCAGCGAGTCAACACGTCCCCTGAGGATGCCTCGTGGAGAGGCGAAACACGTGTCGGTAATGGTGTTGGGTTTTGCATTGCCTTCCTGCATGTGCTTAAAATCCTTGCATTTGCCCAGTAATCTTGCATGTGCATAATATAGCGGGCGGGAGGGAGGTGCATACCTGCAACCCACTAATATTCGCGGAAATTAAAACTAGATATATTGTTTTCATTTTCAAATTTACCAGGAGACTAGAAAAATGTTGAAGTATTTTCGAGGCTGGAATTTTGGGCAGCAAAGGCTCACAAACTACCAGGATACCAGAGTCATGAAGATATATTTCCGGGGCTAGAAGTACAAATGTTAAAAACTCAAAAACTACCCAGATACTTTACTGGTTTTTTCCTGGGACTGGGACAAATATTTAATCAATCTATGACCCCTAGGAGTTGAGGAAAAAGCAAAATACCCAAAAAAAAGAAATAACGCACCAGCCTCAAATACCCGAAATTACTGATCTGACGGGATTAACTTTGATAATGTTATGCTTTCCTGAAGCCAGTTCTAAAGTTCACGCAGACAAAGTTGCAGACAGAAGCTAATTAAGAAAATACAAAGTGCTCACCGGGATAACAATATCCTAGTATCACGAATTCAATACTGATCCAGAGAAAACTGAAAGTGATAATCAAAACACTTTTGACGCGAGCGAAGCCGCGGGCGGGAGCTAGTCAGTAAATAGAACAAAAAAAGGAGGCATTTCTTTTTACTCCTGATTATACTTTCTAAACAAAATGTTGACCAAACGGGAATGAATGTAGGCATTCTCAAATGTTGACGAATCGAGAATGAATGTATGAAGATCAAAATCTTGACCAAACGCCACTTGTGTTCAATTGTTTTTAAAACTTTTGACATGTTGTCGAATCGGGAATGTGACATAACGGGAAGTAGCCGAACTGGGGCCGGACGCAAGAGGTCGCCGCCACCGATCGCCTCGACGGCGTTGCTCCGCCCAAGCAGGGCAGACCTCCACCGAAAGCTCCACACGTGTCCTCCAGGCCATCATCTATGCTTCTAACTCGAGTTGAAGACAATAATGTAAAAAAAAAACAAGCTAAAACTGCAAATTTCATAATTCGAGTTGGAGTCGAGTTGGAGGGTGTGAGCTCGAGTGTTCAAAGCAGAATGTTACAAGATATCAAACCACGGCACTTTTGAATCTTATCTTTTAGCAACTACGAAACCGTAGACATGGGCGAAGATGGTCGCTCACTGGACGCTTAAAGAAGGGTGTCATTATCGAGGTTAACCGCGGCGAAGGTGGTATGACGGTCTCGTCATATTTGCAAGCAAAGCTTGGCTAGAAATCGCCCAAGACAGAGCGATTTGCCGTAGACATTGCCAAGCAGTGGGACAAAAATGTAGGCTAACAAAAAGAAAAATAGCTTGAGTAATCTTAACTACACTGGTTGCAATTCCAATAGAATGGTAAATACATGTGTTAATAATATTTCTGAAATTAATACTCATGTTATTTACTTCTCGCTCTCTCTCGCGCCTTTATAGATTTCACAATAGTACTCTATTACCGTTCCCAGGTAAAGTCAGTTCAGTTCAGCGTTTTGGCGTGAAAACGTAAAAAAAAAACTCAATCATACTAGTTAGGATTAACAAACTCAAACTGTCACTGTTCAATCAGAATCCAACAAGACACCAGCATCAACCTGAACACTCAAAAATAACTTTTCAAACATCCCACCCTAAAGATCAACTCAACCCAAATTTTAAATCCTCCGCCATACTTGAAAAATTATGCAAATTTTCTATCTAACGACGAGGACTTGGCTCACACACTGCCCGCATACTTTAAAAGTTTAAACCACTTGAGTACCTAAGGGAATCTGAAGATACAAAAGCTTAATGCATTGCATCTTAAGCTATGCAAATTGTGTTTGTTGAAGAGCACTTGGATTTTTCTATTTATATTGAATGGGAAATCAAAAGGTTCCGATATTGAAGAATGTATTTGTGATGGACTCTCCTCTCCTCTTCCCGCATTGTCGGAAGAAATATTCTAGAACATGTTTCTTGTACGTGTTTGACTTTTAACTGAGGGCAGTAAAACGTAGGTAAATATGATTTTGTATTTTCTTTATATATGTTTTTATTTGCGTATATTTGGAAAAAGGCGGTCTATTTCTATGATTTGAATAAACTCCTTTTAACCAATGAAAAGAATTTATTGCTAAATTAAAATTTCGAAGTCATCATGTTAGGATCACGGAAATTAATTTGTATACCGTACCAAACTACTGTATCAGTCCAATAGACTTGAAACAAATTGGCGGCAACCATAGAAATATAAAACGGACGGATAAACCTCACACAAGTTATTATATAAGAACGGACATTCGGATCTAGAAAGTGTCTTTTTAAACGACGAACTATATGGATATAGCTACTGTTAACTTAAAAATATTTTTAACAACTATTTGACGCGTTTGAAATGCCGTTGTTAAACCCGCAATTTTTTGTGTTGGTATAGTTATACGTCCAAGAAATGTTTGTAAAAAAAATATTCTCCCTAAAAATATCCAAAAAAGTATATTTCTCCTACCATACGTATCCTTTACCAAGGTTTTTGTTACCATGAAAAAGGCCCACATACTAACTACATTTGAATCGATTATAATTTTTTTTCACTTTTTAGTGGTTCACTCCCAGCTGAACATACCCATCACAGCGTACGTGGTTTATATTGGTGTAAACAATAAACAAACATGCGATTTCAGCTATCCCGACAGATTTGCTATCATTTATTGAAATTAACAAAAAAACCGCTTGTTCGATTTCGATAAAATTTTCATGGGACCATTTGGGAAGTACACTCTTTCCAACAAAAAATATTTTTTCAAATCGGTTGGCAAGCGACGGAGTTATGCGCGAACAAACATTAAAAAAAAACATACAAACATCCGAATTGAGAACCTCCTCCTTTTTTAGAAGTCGGTTAAAAATACAATCTGTTCTACATTTAAACCATGTCCCATCAGACCGTCACTTCCTAACTCACACAGTCACTTGTGACCACTTTACAAGCACCATGGGCGATGGGCGTACACTTGAGATTTGCATACAATTTCAATGGGACACCATGAATCAAAGGGAAGATGTATGGGGGACATACGTCTTAGCATGGTGTATTGAATGTTGTTCCATTAGATAGAGGTAACTCAAGATAGTTCGGGTGCACTGGAGAATTGTTACATCGTGCAATGTTAAAAGTGGGTGGTATGTCAGGGCTATCAGTTTTTTTTTTTTTTAATTAATTGTATCGCGCAATGTAATTAAACGTGCATGCCAATGGCTTTCTTTTTAACTTTTAAGCTACTACTTCTTTATTGTATATTTATCAATCAATGGAAGCAATATTTATGTAGTTTAGATAATAAAAGACCTAGACAAAATTATTGTCCATTAGCGATAACGATTGTCGAAAAGATAAAAACGATTGACTCGAGTCGAGGTCAATTCGATTCATTTTAACGAAAATCTATGTCACTGATGGAGTGAAGATAGAGTCACTTTCTGCTATTTTTTATAAATTCGCCATTGTCACTTTGCTAAAAGTTCGTAATCTGCTAAATTCATAATGGTCGATCATTGGCCGGTCAACCACTGACACTCTATTGAATGAAATGGCATAGAATAGTAATCCCGCACCTAATGACAAATGAATGACAGACGTATGCGGTAATCTGCTTTGACAGTTCCTTTCATCAGTGACCTAGCATTAGAAGGTCAATGTACAGTCCTTGCTTTTGATAGCTCGGTTATCAAAAAGTATTACGAGACTATTGACCGACCAATGATCGACCATTGCGAATTTAGCAGGTTACGAACTTTTAGCAAAATGACAATGGATCGTGTTGGAATCACGAATTTATAATAGATAGCAGACTTAAGGCCTGCTTTGAGTATTGTAAAATATGGTAGGAAAGAAATGAAGAGCACTGTAGTAAGTTTTACAGACTTATATTAAAATTGATGATGATAATCGTAAAAACAGCTGTGGATCATTAGGTTTACTTGTTATCAAGACGATATTTTCCCTTTAAATGAAAAACTAAAAAAACTGTCGGGGAGTGATGTACTGTTCCTAAGCAATGACAAATGTGACAAAATTTGTGTTGGTGACAAAAACCTGGGCGTGGATTAAATAAATAATTAAGCTGGAACCAATTACTACAAAACGATAGAAACTTATTTAAATAACGCTTGCCAAGGTTATTCCGTGTCTCAGAAAGCATGTTAATCCATTGGTCCCGTCATTTGTAGATCTTTGGCAGACGTCACGGATTTTCTATAGCCAGTAAATCTGTCACCAGTCTTGCCAAAAAGCACCGTGTTACCCAGTTTATGAGTTGTGGAAATTTCGTAAGCAGCCGCTCCATGTTCAACTGGAAGCCGACCCGACCCCAATATAGTTGAGAAAAAGCTAGGCAGATGATGATAGAAGCATTATTTATCACAGATAATGGAGCTTAAAATGATAAACAATTAGTAGAAAGTACTTATATCATATAAGTAAAGACCAAACATATACAGGCAAAACTATCAAATACACAATTACAAGTGACAAAGAGACCTCTTTACAAATCCAAAGCGGACCCATTCCACATGTACTTCTAACCAAACAATGTACAGCAATGGTTAGCGAGCAGTCACTTCGTGATCATCAACAAACAGTCCCGCCCTACTTGTGCATAAATTACTGATTCATAAAGCCAAACCCAGGAATGGGTCACAAAACCTTTCACACATCAGATCAAAGACTAAGCAGGAAGGATTCGTAGAGGGTATATTCAAAATGTTTTATAATAGTTGACATTTTGTTTCGGCATCCTTTTAAGTGCGTTTTCTCCTTACATGGTTTTCATATAATCTTTCAAGTCCTTATTCGTAGAAATAAATGAACGGAGTTGAGTTCAGGTACATAGGTATTTAGGAGTGCCTCAAAAAGCATCGAAGACAGGACTCGCTAGGGCTAATGCCTGTCAGAGTTGCAGATTTTGTTCGAAAGAGTCACCGCGGCCCTGGAACGCAAAAGGCATTTGGAGAAACACGGATGGGTTTAAGTCAGTAAGTCTGACACTGCCTTGTGCTCCGCCCAGAACGGAAGAAGTCATGTCATGATTTCCTATCCAGACAAAAAAGGCCTTGGAAAGCAAAGGGCCTGTAACGCGAATGGGTGTTAGTCAGTAAGAGTCATTCATAAAAAAGGGTCTATAAGATTGAATTTCCATAAAAATAACTAAAAATAAGCGAGAATAAATATAATTAATAATATAGGTTGTGCTTTTTGCTGACTAGTCAGTTGTCTAAGCACCAAATCCACAGTACCAAACACATTAACTAATCTTTCTAAAACAATACTGTTCCATCGCGGAGTAAAATGAAGAGTCAAAAACATTACTGCAATATTTTTTTAGTCTATGGCCCTTTCCCACATCCTTTAGTATACTCGGACGAACGCGATCAAGCTTTCTGGGCGTTGTAGCGTCAAAACCAATCGCACTCCAACCTCACTTGTGGCTTTTTGAATTTGATTTGGCCTTTTCCGTGACGTCACATGCTTTTGATGTGCGGTTGGCCTTTGAGTGGACTTTAGTTTGCATTTCTTGTGTAGGTGTTTTATGGAGTACGAGTGGACTGAATTTCAATTCACTGGACTGGACAGGCCATTTTGGCCGTTGAAGTAACAAACTGAGGTTTATCGGGTTATAGGTAGCATCTGTGGCCGTGTTTTCCATTAAGGAATTGACATTCAAAGGCTGCTCCTACTATCCTGTGTTTTACAGGTTTACTAAATGTTTATGATTATACAAGAGCAATCTTCTCAGCCTTAAAATGTTTCCATCTGCACGAGATAAGCACCAAACCTTTTGAGGTATAACTTTTTTAAATGCATAGCTAAGGAGTGAAATTTTCTGACATAGTCAAATACAATTCATTTATTTCAACTAGACCATTACAAAATTAAAGGCACTTTAGAAAATCAAAAAAGTTTGAAAATAAAAATATTATTATAGTGACTCTAATTATCCATTCACAGAAAGCAGATTCTTATGGAGAAGAACGGACAAAAAACTCCATAGTTACTCTTTTCAAATCTATACTAATATTATAAAGCTGAAGAGTTTGTTTGTTTGTTTGTTTGAACGCGCTAATCTCAGGAACTACTGGTTCGAATTGAAAAATTCTTTTTTGGCTTGAATAGACCATTTATCGAGGAAGGCTTTAGGCTATATATCATCACGCTTAAGCCAATAGGAGCGGACCAGCGATAAAGAATGTTTTAAAATCGGGGATTCCACGGGGACGAAGTCGCGGGCAGCAGCTAGTATAATATAACTTATACAGCATTTTGTATACATTAACCAAGTAGTAGGTAGTCTGTGTTAACTGACAGTTGACACTAAAATTGAATTATTACTTTCAGGAAAACGTAGTCCATCGCTGACCACACCATCGTTTACCATCACAAATAAGATGAACTTGCAAACGCAAGCTTATCAAGAGTAATAAAACCACAGATTTTCCACCAAAGAATCTCAACAGAACCCACGATTAGAGTTCAAAAAATTTAACAACATGTACAGCAATGCCGCTAATGAACTGAGCTTACAGCAAGCAAAATTAATTGGCTGGCAAAGGGGTAAGTTAATCCCGTCTTACGAACTAGTAATTATTTTGATAGGGACTTTGCAGCCCATGGGAGTAAAGGGGAGTGTAGTTATGTGGCCCACGCGTGTTTTAATTAGATTCGGATTATCAGACTCTTGATTAATGATTGGAATAGTTGACTGGTATTTTGGTATTGTTTTTTAGGGAATGGGTTTTGATAAAATGGTCGCGTTCTAATCTAGGAATCATGAGGGAAATGAGTCACTTTAAAACCTTTCAGCAGCAACCACGGGCAGTAAATTTTACACGCAGTGCACACAAGTAACATTTTTTTTTAGAGTTGTTGCGCGCCGCTTTTGGTTGGCCACGGTCCATCGTCTGCGCAACAGTGTGTTGCCATCGTCTAAATATTTTATTTTTTATGTTTCCATCCAAATATATTTAATAGTCACCCAAATAAAAAAAAAATATATTACACATACAAAAAAATAAAAGATAAAGTAAAATAAAAAAGTAAAATAAAAAAGTAAAATTAAATTTCCTTTTATTTGTGTCTACATTGTGTGTATAATAAATGTATTTTTTTTTCTTTCTTTCAAATATCAAATGTAAACTTAAGCAATGTTAGTTAAGTATTATTTAAGAATGTCTTTACTTATTTAAAGACTTAAAGGTAATATAAATTGATATCGACGATAACGTACACATATAAAAAACTCATTTTGTTTAGTTTCGATATTGAGTGCACAAAAAACCTTAGTGGTTTTTGGTAGCTATTTAACTTAGATAATACTGTATTATTTTGTATAAATGGTAAATAAATAAAATAAAAATTGTTTATTTATTGCGTTATAATGACTTCTTATGTTGTTTACATTGACGTCATTCTGCCAACGCGAGCTATAGCTGAAAACCAGCTGTCTCGCACAAGTCTCAGCATTATCCTGGGTTGCCAGGTCTTAAAACCGAAAAGCCGGACAAACGAGCCAGTTTGGCCGGGCATTTGGGCAAAAAGACCAGCATTTTACAGTCTTAGTATAACCGAACAAAGGTTTATTTTTATCATTTACTATAAAATCTTCTTAAATTCTAATGAAACAACAATAAACATAAGTGAGTCAGTCTTCTTTATTAATCATTCAACATTCATTTCAATAATTGCAATAGTAGTCCGTACTAGGTAGGAAGCGATATAAGGTGAGCGAAAAAATGCTCAAATTTAAAAAGCCTATCAAATATCCGAACAGGCCGGACGCCGTCTAATTTGGCCGGACACTCGACCAAAAAGCCTGACTGTATCCGACTTTATCCAGACACCTGGCAACGTTATCCTGAGCGATGGCCACTATGCGCGAATGTGGTGTTGGAATCCAACACTAAAATATAGTCGAGTCGAACTCGCGCGCATCACTAGCGTTTTCTACGCGTGGCGTTGCATTTCGCGCCCCGCCAGTTGCCATCTCTCGCTTCTACCGTTCACACGGCCAGTTACAGTTACAAACAAAAGGATCAATATTATATATTATTATATTACATAAATATATTAATATACCTAATTTTATGAAGCAGTTTTGGTATACTCAACCCCCAAATCAAACATGTGGCTTACACTTTTTTATGATAATGATTGTCGCAAATAAATACTTTTTCTTTAATATTTTCTCCTTTCTATTATAGTATTGGATAGGAATTGAAAAATACATTATATAAATTCAACCGGTACTTAACCTGTTTGTAAACTAAAGAGCAAAGAATCTTGAAAAGCAAATCACGAGAGAAATTGAATCTTGGAAAAATTCAGTAATATTTAATCCCCAAATACTTCCGATTAGGTAAATTAAAGTTAATATTGAAATAATGCTATTGGCTACTACCCAAACTCGGTAAAAGCTTGGGTAGGAACTAGTAGCACAGTTTTGTAAGTATATATACTAAAAAGTATAAGAAACATTTATTCGACACAGAAACAATACAACAGCAACAAAATACAAAAGTAACAATAATAAAACGTAACAATTATGAATATTAAAATTGTGCTGAGCGTGCTCATACCGATTACCATTTCAACATTTGCTGGGCGTCAGACACCCAGCGCTGGTTTTCAGTTGGCACCCCGCAGTGACGCCGGACGTGGGTATATCTATACATCTATACATACAAATAAAATTGGAGCTTCTGTTTGTAATATTGAAATAACCGTTTTTTACTGCATGAATATATGAATACGGTACATACACAAAAAAAAAAATTTACAATTTTTGTCTGTCTGTCTGTTTGTCCCGGCTAATTTCTGAAATGGCTGGACCGATTTTGACGGGACTTGGGCTTATTTTAGAACAAATCTTTAATTTTAGAAAAGTAAAGTAATGTTGCAATGTCCAAGTACTGTCCAGTACCGCGCGCAGCTCACGCGCGTGCCACCACTGTGCCGTCATGTCGGGCGCCTCCCACCACTTCTCCCACCAACGAATCAATATCATACAGAATCGGGGGGTTAGTAACTATTCCACGCGGACGAAGTCGCGGGCAAAAAGCATATCTTTAAGTTATTTTTCTTGAATCTTTAAATGAAATCATTCAGGTACGAATTTGTATCAAGCCGTCAACTGAACCAAACCATAATCTCTTTAAGGCTCAATACAGCTATAATTAATTTCTTGTTAATTGAAACTGATCGTCGTGATTACTCGGGTATTAACAGGCCGAAAAGTTTTGAAGTTTCATCGACTTTGAAAGAGAAATCTTAAATTGGTTTTGGAAGATAATCATTTAGAATTATGTCATGTTTAATTTGCCAGAAAATATTACGAAATCTTACTATAGCATCTTTAACAAAAGATAGGTAATATACATAGAATTTATATTACGAAGAAAATGCACAAATATCTATACCAATATACTGAACAATAATAATATTATTAAGAGGACAGATTTGTTTGTTTATATGTTTGTACCGAATAAGTTCATAAACTTCTAGACCGAAACGAACCAATTTTTCATCAACTGAAAGCTACATTATCAGCGAGTAGCATAAGCTGTACTTTAAAAATGTATTCGTACGATAGCGCTAAATACGCGAGTAAAACCCTGGCATCTATGCGCTGAATCTATACTAATATATAAAGCTAAAAAGTTTGTTTGTTTACTTGAACGCGCTAATCTGAGGAACTGTTGGTCCGATTTGAAATATTATTTCAGTGTTAGGTAGCCCATTTATCGAAGAGTGGAACACCAATTAAGAATGTTTCAATATCAGGAAATCAGTAACTATTCCACGCGGATGAAGTCGCGGGCAGAAGCTAGTTATATAACAAAAAAATAAAAGGCTCAGAAGCATCTCTGACTTGATATCCCTGACAGGATTCACGGGTGAAGTCAGAGACGCTGAAATACAGAGTGTTTTGCTGAAGTAGTGCTTTGGACTTATTGACTGGCTCCACAATTTGTTGGAAAATCGGTGGAATCAAGACTGGCTGGTCTGTAAATCGAGTTTAATTATATCAGCAAACAAAAATTCTTCGAAAGTCTGCAGTGTTTAGAATTCAACACTAAGATAATTCGGATGCGCTCATTAATTCAACAATTTCGAATTTTGACAATAAGGTAGTTGACTAAAAATGTCTAATTAGGCCGTCAAGTACATTTCCAAAAAATATTGGACACGTATATCGTATCACATATATACGTAAATTATCTTTCATTAGAATTATTTTTCGAATTGGCATATATTTTATTATTTTTTATTCTTATTATTAGACTAGCTTCTGCCAGCGACTTCGTCCGCGTGGAATAGTTACTTTACCCCCGATTTTGAAAATCTCAGCCCGATCGGTTTAAAATTGACAAAAGATAGACATATGCTGTTTCGGGATATTTTTTAGATAATTTTATGTAGAACATTTCCGTAATACATGATTTCTATGTAACTTTAACCATTAAGGCTACACACGCGACGGAAGCTTAAAAAATGGAGGAACTTCTCCCGTTTTCCCAACATTTTCCTTCACTGCTCTGCTCCTATTGATTGTAGCGTGATGAAAAGTATACTATAACCTGCCCAGGAGTATGAAAAATAATTGCACCAAGTTTCGTTAAAATCGGTCGAGTAGTTTTTGTTTCTATAAAGAACATACAGACAGACAGACAGACAGACAGACAGACAGACAGACAGACAGACAGACAGACAGACAGACAGACAGACAGACAGACAGACAGACAGACAAAAAATTTACTGATTGCATTTTTGGCACCAGTATCGATCACTAATCACCCCCTGATAGTTATATTGAAAATATATTCCTTGTACAGAATTGACCTCTCTACAGATTTATTATAAGTATAGATAATTATTTGTTCTTATTGTATTAATACTTTTGGTTTGATTTCAGTTATTATTATTGTTATGGATATTATTATTATTACTTATCTTGGATTAATTTTAAATTAATTAGAATGTAATTTGTGATTGTAATTATGAATTGATTGTAATTTTTTATTCTTATTTCGATTTGATTTAAAATTTACTGTAATAGGACTTTACTGTTTTTTCTGTCACTTATGCATGTTACTGTAAATCAGAAGAGCGGAAGTACCTAACACAAGCAAAATTTTGCTTAAAAGGTACTTCCTATATAATAATGTATGTTACACATAAGTGGATCAAATAAAAGTCTTTTTTTTTTTTTGTATTTTTTTTTTCACGTACATAGGTAAACAAAAACGAAGACGATACAGCGCGTTGAAAACTCGTGTGACGTCACTACGTGCTACAATTTTTACAGGACGTGACGTCACACGCCCCCACTTCTGATCTTTGATGATTTTTATCTTCGCCAATTTTCATAGATTTTATAAAGCATTAAATACGTGTCCAATATTTTTCAATAATCTAACTTACGGACTAAATAGAATCATATTTTTTTACTCAGGAAACTGCTCTGTTGTTGAAATGCCTGTAACGATCAATGATATACAAATAAAAAGACTATATTTTTCTCTTATCAATTACGTATGTAGAATGTAATTATTCCTGAGCAACACTTTGTCCCACAGTATCTATCAACATTTAGGTACAATTATCGTATCGAAAGTTCGCTTCATTTGTCCAAGCTTAGTAAAAACACACAGCATTTTCCAGACACTATTTTTCAAATGACACTTTCATATTTTACTAAAACACTTCTGACTCATATCCCTGCATATTCGCTGCAACTATCCAAAATAGAGGAACTTGTTCAGAGTAAAACGAGTTCTGTGTAACATAAACTGCCATGGAATACATAAAGTTTATTCTCTAAATATTCTCCTGAGTTTTCCTTGCCAGTAGTGAGGTGGTTGGGACTTACCATTTGTTTTAGAAGGCACAGTTTTTGATAGGATAAAGACTTAGGGTTTTTAAACGAGTTTATTTAGCTTGACCTGATCGTTTTTGTTTGGGTCAAATTTATTAGTTGAAATTTTATTTACCATCAAAACACTTCCCATATCCATACTTCACATTATAAACGCAAAAGTAACTCGTGTCTTTTTGTTTGTAATCTCATCATCAGTCTTAAAAGCTGAACTGATTTTGAAGAAACTTGGTATATAGGTAGACCATGTCCTGGAACAGGACAAAGATACTTCTCAATCTGACAATCTCAGTTTCCTTGAAATATTAAAACACTATTCAACGAGTTTTTTTAATGACGAGTCGGTTGGCGCAGTGGTTAAGCGATTGACTGCTGCACTGCGTGCCGCGGGTTCGATTCCCGCACAGAACAAATATTTGTATAGCCTACAGATATTTGTTCCGGGTCTGGTTGTATATGTATGTGAATTAATATGTTTGTAAATGCACCCACCATTCATGAAAAATTACTGGTTTAGGGCAACGTATAAAAAAAAACTTTTCACAAAGCAAAGAAAATTATCTAGTAGTTATATCTACTACTACTACTTAAAAAAATAGTAGAATGCGCTTCATGTTTGTCTGTGACACGGCTTTCATTTGATAGACAGACACTAATTTGACGTTTCTCGTACTGTCTTTGCTTTTTGACTGGAATTTTCGATTCAGCACGTTACAGGTTGTTAAAGAAAATAGCATTATCTTCAAATCAACGTTGTAACGAGTACCTGTTACAGTAATGTGTTTTAGGAACGGATTCTGATTTGTTGTTTGAGCATACCAAATCCTATTTTGATCCCCAAGTTTTGCAGGTTTTCAGGTAATCTTGTTGACACGATAGTTGAGCGACTGATTGCTGCGCTGCGTGTCGCAGGTTCGATTCCCGCATGGAACATATTCCATACAAATATTTGTATGACCTACAGATAGTTGTTTTAGATATGGCTGTTTATGTATGTGAGTTTGTATGTATGTTTGTAAATGCACTCACGATACAGGAGAAATTCCTATTGTGGAGAAACGTTTTTTGTTTTTTAATGAATGTGTCGTATTAAAAGTATGCCATGGCTTTGGCTATGGCAGCCGCTAATTTTCTTTTTTTAAGTATCTTGTGTGTACATAAATAAATAATCTATAAATAATAGCGTCGCGATGGTGATTAACTAAAAGTTCAAAAAAGGGAGGAACCATACAAATGGCATGTGATCGATCCCTTACATTCTGGCTTTTGCGGCTATGAATATTATAATTAGTAACGCTATTCATTGTACGCAAAACATACAAATCTATACTAATATTATAAAGCTGAAGAGTTTGTTTGTTTGTTTGTTTGTTTGAACGCGCTAATCTCAGGAACTACTGGTTCGAATTGAAAAATTGTTTTTGGGTTGAATAGACCATTTATCGAGGAAGGCTTTAGGCTATATATCATCACGCTTAAGCCAATAGGAGCGGAGCAGCGATAAATAATGTTTTAAAATCGGGGATTCCACGGGGACGAAGTCGCGGGCAGCAGCTAGTACCAAATATAATGGAACAGCTGATAAACAAACGCAAGATTAACCAAAAATATTCTTACAGCAAACCTCATAGATATTTTGCAAAATAGGGCAGCATAACTGAGCCTTTTTTTTCTGCACGGGAAATTATCAAATGACTTCACCCGCTCTGGGCGGAGCAGAAGGGAATGTCAGACTCTTACTGACTAAAATCCACCCGTGTTCCTTCTAGTACCCTTTGCGTTCCAAGGCCACAGTGACTCTTTCGAACTAATTTCGCGACCCTAAACTACGCACTGACCCTATGGGACCCCGTCTTCTTTGCTGACAACTCATTGAGGCGCGCGTGGAATAACCGCGACGTCGACTCGGGCCTGGTTGCTATCGGACGGCGAGCCACCCATAGCACGCCATCCGCAGGCCCGGGCCTACGGTGGCCGGTAATCGCCTTCCGACTCCCGACGCCCGGTGAGAATACCTGTGCCTAAAATCATGTTTTTTTTTTTCAAAAGGCAATATCATTTTACTGAAATCATGAAGAATTTTGAATGTATATGCAAAATCCGTAAAGGCCACTTAAAGAAAGACATCCCCTTAGTAAGGGATTTCAAAGCAAAGCTATTATCATATGTCCCGCGGCGATGGTACCAAACAAAACGTTTGTCTTTTTAGCACATTTGTTTAAGATAGTTGTATTTCATCGTCGTCGCATGCATTATGCTTAGCATAAAAATAACGTGAAGTAGGTCCTTTCCTTATGACAATGTATTAGGAGTCGCAGAAAAGGAAACAGACGCGGCAAGCATGTGTATATAAACTGTACTTCTAAACTCAGAGAAGACAATATGTACTACATGCCTTGGTTTTTTTCAGACGAAATGATACATATGTGGTAACACGTAAAAGAGTGCTGATCGAACAAAAAAGGAAACAATAGGGTATATCACTAAAAATTTGCCCGGCCGAATTGGGAGCATTGGTGGCCGAGTGGTAACGGCACCGATTTACAAATAATAAGTAGCGGGTTCAAACCCAGCCAGGCGCCATTGTGTAATAAATTGCATCACCACTGTTCCCAAAACGGTGAAGGAAAACCGGCATGTCCTTAGAACCAAAATTCGAAGACATGTGACATTCACCAACCCGCACTGTGCCCGCGTGGTGGATTACGGCGCATTTCCTCTCTTAGAGAGGAGGCCTGTGTCCCAGCAGTGTGAACATTAAAAGGCTCATTATGCTAAAAATTTAATTACTCCGTCAGTTAGATTTCCAAAAAATATTGAACACGTAAACAAAAAATGAATACGATACAGTACCTTGAAAACTCGTGTGACGTCACATTGAAGTGCACTTTTTACCACGACGTGAAGTCACAAGCCCCACACTCCTGATCTTTGATGCTTTTTATCTTCAACAATTAATGATAAACGACACGGTTGGCACAGTCGTTGAGCGATAGGCTGCTACGCCACGTGGCGCGGGTTCGATTACAGCACGGAACAAATATTTATATAGCTTACAGATAGTTGTTCCGGGTCTGGCTGTTTGTAAACGCACCTACGATACAGGAGAAATTCCTAGTGTGGGGAAACGTTTTTCTTTTTTTTTTGTTAAAGCCAAAATGTTGTACTCAACGTATATCACGGGTTTGGCTATAGCGTCAGCCGGTAATTATGAGCTGAGGCTCTATAAAACTGACAATATTTCTGCAAAAGCGTTAGCGTACGTACTTAATTGGCTGGATGACTACACTTATCAATGTAAAATGACAAAAAGTCACTGTATTCGATGGTTTGGAAGAGCATTGTAGTATTTCGAGGTGGTCCTTTTCTAGTTTGGTCAAGAACTTCGGAGATAGGAAACGGAACTCTTAAATAAATGAAAGCAAAGCTTCCAGGATTGCTGAAATTGGATTTTATTATTTACAACAGTTTATAATACACAGGTACCTACGTTGTGATGGGTACGTTTAGGTGTGTCACCACTAAAAAGTGAAAATAAAAACTTAATACAAAAAAATACAACCGACTTCTAAACAATAAAACACAAGAAGTATACAATAACTCCAATTTCGGAAGTCGATGTTCAAAAAATGAAGAAACAACCAAAAACATCGGTGAGTCGGTTGTACATTTTTGTATAAAGGTTTTTCGTTGACTCTTGGCAACTAATTTACAAGAAATACTTTTGGTGTGGGTTATATATTTGGTGGGGGTCAACTTACAATAGCTTAGTACTGTTCCTACTTTCCATCCATTAAACGATATCATTACACAATATTGTTCCCAAAAGAGTATACAATACCTATGTATGTATATTCTCAATAAAAACCATGATCAGAACAATGATGGCGAACAATAATTGCGCGCGAAGGGTGGCGACCATTCAATCAGCATCGGGACATAATCATAAAGTGTCAGGGCCTACACTCGTAAATATCTGACCGGCTGGACACAATGTAAAAATATCAGAAGGTTCGAATAAACATAAACATAGTTCCCATATAATAGAAGATCGATGCTGGAACTTGAACAAAACTAATTCTGGCGTTCAAATTCAAGTAGCAATATATCAGGAAAAAAAAAACTTGCCAAAAATGAGCTAACACCTTTTCTTTTCTGCATGGGAAATCATCAAATGACTTCTCCCGCTCTGGGCGGAGCGGAAGGGAGTGTCAGACTCTTACTGACTAAAACCCACCCATGATCCTTCTTGTGCTCTTTACGTTCCAGGGCCGCGGTGACTCTTTCGAACAAATTCCGTAGGTAACCCTAGCAGGCACTGACCCTATGGGGACCCGTCTTCTTTGCTGATGGCGCGCGTGGAACACGACGCGCTCAACTCGGGCCTGGTTGCTATCGGACGGCGAGCCATCCATAGCTCGCCATCCGCAGGCCCACGCCTATGGTGGCCGGAAATCGCCCTGCGTTTCCCGACGCCCGAGGCTTCTTCTTCTGTTGCGGCGGCTAGGGCGTGAGGTTTCCCTCTCTCGCACGCGTTCCGCCTCCTCCTTCGCTAGCATTACTGCTTCGCAGAAGGAGGCGACCGCTCCCCATGCCTCCTCTCTCCTTCGTATTTATTTCTTACCTCCCTTTCTTAGCAAAAATCTCTCACAGAATCCATCCGTCGTTGCTTTAGTCTTCCTCTACTCTTATAGCCACATTCAAACTTAAAAATTTCCTCACGACATTGTCTTATTGGCATACTTATTATCTCTTCGTAGACCACATCTTGTGTCATACTAGACCTCACCTTGTCTTACACTAGACCTATTAGTATCCCAAATTAGACCTCATCTCTTCTCCTACTAGACCTTATCTTGTCTCATACTAGAAGTCATAGTGTCTTATTTTAGACCTCATCCTGTCTCATACTAGACCTAATAGTGTCTCATATTAGACCTCATATTGGCTTATATTCGACTTCGTATTTTCTCATTATTAGACCTCATAGTGATTCATATGAGACCTCATATTGTCTCATATTAGACCACATAGTGTTTCATATTAGACCTCATCTTGTCTCATACTACACCTCATCTTGTGTCATACTAGACCTAATAGTGTCTCATATTAAACTAGAACTTCTGATATTTCTCTACCGTATCAGACCGGACAGACGGACGGACAGTTATGGCCTCCGCAGAGATGTTATGACGCAAAACAGTAGGGTGCTGTAATCGATCCAGGATTGCTGTGCACCCGGTTTTGGCGGTGATATTAGGATGATTTTGTGATATTCTACGCTGATATTGAAACTGGAAAAGCAATCTTCGTGAAACATCAATATCTCAATATTTTTCTGTCAGAGAGATTCACGGTAACTCATGAGTCTCTTTAATACGAAAAGAGAAAATTTTGCATCAAAACGTTTATTTTTTATTTCAAAGAGAGTCAAATTTCGACCACTGAGCTGAGCTAAAGATCAAAAAGCCATTGGATAACCACAAGTTCATAAAAATATATTTAATAAAAAACTATTATAAAAACAAGACAGAGAATAATATGTATGAGAAAGTCTACTTTAACAAAACAACTTTAAAAGGACTAAAAAACATCTACAGTTTTACATTATATAGTATTTTAAGATGAAAGATTTGTATTTTTGTACGCATGTAGCGAATAAACTCAAAAACGATTGGACTGATTTTGAAAATTCTTTCACCATTAGAATGCTAGATTATCCCTAAGTAACATAGGCTATCGTTAAAATAAATAAATGTCTGGCCTTAAGAAGCCAGTCGCTAGTCTTTAATAAAGTGATACAATAAAATCTATAACCTCACAAAATAAACACAAACTGTCGCGTATTCGGCATTCCAATGAAATCATTAGACTTTTATAGCTGGCTACCTATCAGTCCTAACTAAATTTAATAGCCCATTACAGCACACACATCGCACACCTAGATCTAAACTGAGACAACTCAAAAAAGGTCATTTTTCAGGAGACGAAAAAAACGTATTACTGCTTATTTTGTTAGGGAAGTTATGAATCTGAATTTTATTTTAGATCATAAATAGGTTGTAAAATTACATTATATATAAACGGGGGCTACGAACGAATCCTTTAATCGATAATCGTAATTTTTTGAGATGTTACACTTTAAGGCGGTGACTAATTATAAAACATAAAGAACATTTAGACTTGAACCAGTTTTATTGGATCATTTTGAGTTAAACTTAAGTTAGAACAAAAATTAAATAAACAATTCTTCAAACAAAACTAATCTAAATGAATTTAAAACATAAAATATCAAACAAAACAAGCCATAACACAAAAATTATACATTCATGTACAATTTAGTGAATTATTATGTACTATTACTCAATACTTTTATACTTTTTATGAAACAAAAATGATCTCTTAAAAATAATACATTAAAATTGTGACACTTTACTCTTATCATCAAAAAAGAAGAGAACATAAATAAAAAATAAAACTCATGTAATGCGAGGCTAATTTTGGGTTGGTTACCATGTTTTCCTCTCAAATCAGTGGCTACAATACCGGATGCATTTTTCTTAGAGAGTGCAGTAGTTATGGCCGTATTACTTAAATCAAGTGTAGCCTTAAAAAGTCTTACATACTCTGATTTTATTCCCAGCACCTTCGAAATAAAATGCTCTATTAAGACCTCTATGCTCTTGTGTGCTCTTGTGTGCCGTGTGTAAATACCTGTAGATTTGAAGATCACCTAAGGCCCAATAAGACTCAAATATAGTTTGCATTTTTCGCCGCAGGTTGTGCGGATCTTTCTTTCAGGAACGGGTTTTTTTGATCTTTATAAAGAATTATAGGCTTTACCAGAACTCCTTAAGACTTAACAAATATTAGACTTTCATGCCAATTCTTTCCTTTGCCTCTTTTTACCTCTTTTCACTTCTTCATTAGGCTGATCATTGTGATCTTCATGTACAACGTCTTGACTTTGAGTCTGTGTAACTGTATCAGTAACAGCCCTGGTTTCTGTTTCGGAATCAGAACTACTGCTAGAATTTGGAGTGTTAGATGAGCTAGTATCACTTGACGAAGAAGAAGATAAATTAGCCACGACTTGAGGGCGCAGTTTCTTCTTTTTTTGTTATTATTTCCTTAATTATCTTGTGCTTCTACATATGTATATAGACGTTGTCGACTCTTGTTCATTCACTTTGAAAGGGTTATTTTATAATATTGACAAGGAAACGGCCTCGCTTCATTTTTCACTGAAAAGAAAAACGAAGATATTATAAGTTTTTTTTAACCGACAATAGTGAGTTAACTCAAAAACTCTTGATTAAAACTTAGAGGTGAATAGTTTGATTGAAAACAGTATTATTTCAAAACAGACACTATAATAATATACATGTTTTTTTATACGAAACAAATAAAATGTCACGTTTTGTATGGAAAAACATTAAGATAAATTTGTTTCATCAAAAGTAAGTTAACCATAAATTTACGTGTTGATCCATCAAAACGAAGTCAAGTCAAAATAGTAACAAAATATTTACTTACCTAATCAAACAAAACTGGAACAAGTCAAAATATCTCGAAGTAATATTGCGAACAATTCACCAACACTGTTATAACTCAAATTAACTCATGTATATTTTTTCAACTAAACTGTAACAATTCAAAATACCCGGGTTTTCGTTCAAGTTAATACGTGCACTATCTAAGACCAGCGAAGGTCAACTGAAAATACACTTGTTTAGGTGGCTGGGGCTAACAGGCGTTGATTCAACAAAAGAAAGTAATCGCCATCTAGCGTCGAGTTATTCAAGCTTTTATTGAACCTGTAATGTTGGATAGTTGCGTATGCTCACCGAGCGTTCGAATATAATAATAACTCAAAATTGTCAAATTTTGAGTTGTCTCAGTTTAGATCTAGGTGTGCGACATGTATAAAACGTTAATAAACCTAGGTGCCCCCGGAACGGGCTATAAACCTTTTACGAGTGGTGCATTCGGAAGAATATTTCGGAAATTCGTGACGTCATTATGCTGTGACGTTTATTGGCTATTGGTTGTGCACGCGACTTTGCGCGCAACTTTTTCTAGGGTGGCCGATCTATGGTAGTTGTTCGATTTTTGACTGGCGATATTCCTGAATTAGTTTTAAGCGTAGATTCACGACACCATTTTGTATCGTTTCATGAAACACATTTTGCTTCTGAATTTCATCGATATAGTGCTGAAATGATTCACAGCGATTTTCTGTGAGATTATCGAAATCGTTGTGAAACATTTATCGACAAAATTATAACAGTCTTGGTGAGTATGTATGTAGGTATGTGTAATCAGACAGTGATTTTACCAGTCTCAACTACCACCAACCAACCACCAATACGATAATAGCGATCCGTGTGACAATCTGATGATGTTATTGACATTAATTTGTGGATTTGAAAATGAAAATAATATATCTAGTTTTAATTTCCGCGAATATTAGTGGGTTGCAGGTATGCACCTCCCTCCCGCCCGCTTTATTATGCACATGCAAGATTACAAGGCAAATGCAAGGATTTTAAGCACATGCAGGAAGGCAAAGCAAAACCCAACACCATTACCGACACGTGTTTCGCCTCTCCACGAGGCATCCTCAGGGGACGTGTTGACTCGCTGACCGGCGGGAGGGAGGTGCATACCTGCAACCCACTAATATTCGCGGAAATTAAAACTAGATATATTATTTTCATTTTCAAATTTAAAATGGATTTCCGCAAAGTAACGCCTGACTCAATCAATTTTATTAATTTGTAGGTCAAACTTGGTCAGACATATCTCAGAATAAAGAGGTACAGAAAGAGAAAGGGGACACTTTTGCCCAGCAGTGGGTCAGTTTGGCTATTAAAACAAAAAACGCTCGGTTGGTCTGACAAACCGATTTCCTCACTATAGGGATGCATTTTACGTCCACGTTTATCGATGACCGTTATTCACGCAACAACGATTATGATGGACAACTGTTATTGTTGATTTTTTATTGAGTCGATACGATACACGGGCCGGTTAGTAAAGAACCTCTTTTTTATTTTGTAACCAGGTTGTAAAAAATATGCAGTAAAAGGGGAAGGCTCCTTTTTATTCCGGAAAATGTACAGTCCCCATTGTAGACCGGCCATGGAAGCAAAGACGCTGGATTAAGTTAGCGTGTTAATAATATAACTCATCATCATCTGCCTAGCCTTTTCCCAAATACATTGGGGTCGGCTCCCAGTCAAGCCGGAATCAGGTGAATACCAGTATTTTACGTGAAGCGGCTGCCTACCAGACCTCCACAACCCATTAACTGGGGAACACAGTACTTCTTGGCAAGACTGGTGTCAGATTTTCTGGCTTCTGACAATCCGTAACGACTGCCAAAGATCTCCAAATGACAGCCGGGACCAACGGCTTAACATGCTTTCCGAGGCACGGAGAAGTCTCGTTATGTTAACATGGTCACCCATCCACTGACCAACCTCGGCAAGCGTTGCTTAACCTAGAAGATCGACCATTGCGGGTGTTATGATTTAGCCACGAGCTCCTCGAATAATATAACTATCTGAAGAAAAATCGTTTACGGTGCTGTGAGATTTTACAATTCAATTCAATTGTTTATTGCCCAACACAGTACGTTATCAATCGTGTATTTCCAGATGCGCAGTCCACTGTGTTGCAACAGTTTAGGCATGCAAAATTATCATTATTTTTATTATATCATGTTTTCGTCGAAACGTTTACTCTCTATATTATATGAGTGTAACTACACTGCCAAGGTCGATTTGTGGATGGGTGACCGTTCAAGGCACAAAGAGCCTCTTTTGAGATTTTCGGCTGTCGTTAGACGTCTTGCCTACAGTTACTGGGTTGTGGGGGATAAATGGGAAGTCGTTCCATATGAAATACCTACGTGGTATCTAGTTTCATATGGTTAGAATGGAAGCTGACCCGACTACAGTTTCAAAAAGGTTGGTTTATGAACGCAGTGTTCAGATATTGCGTTCAAAAACCTAATTCAATAATAATGTTGTCAGCAGCATCATTTGTTGGGCCGAATATATTATTATTTATTTATAGAAATTACTGCACACGAAGAAACTGCGTCGTTCACGCTGAGAGGCGTCGTGAAGCCGGCCGCAGAAACGCCAATACAGCACACTTTCTGGCCAAAACTCTTCCTTGAGGAAGGCCACCAAGTCGGAACGCGCAGCACGAACGAATTAAAATTGGTGTTATGGCGCGCCTCCAACTTCTCCATCCTCAAAGTCCAGTTGGTCTTCACCCATAAGTACCTACTCTACAACGTACTTTTTGCCGCACTGACCCTATGAGGCCTCGTCTTTGTTGTTGACAGCTCTTTGAGGCGCGCGTGGAATACGACGCGCCATCGACCCGGGCCTGATCGCTATCGGACGACAAACCACCCATAGCTCGCCGTAGGAGCGGGCCTGCGGACGGCGAGCTATGGGTGGTTTACGGTAGCCGGGAATCGCCCTTTCCCGACGCCCGGGGTGACTTCTTCTTTTGCGGCGGCTGTAGCATGAGGTTTCCCTCTCTCGCACGCGGTCCGCCTCCTCCTTCCTCTACAACGACCTCAGTCTTCGTAGAGAGTTGCAAACGGGACACGCACAGCTGAGTCGTTGGAACTGCAGGACGAAGCAGTATGTCAGATCCTGCCGGCAATGTCCTACACTGGTTACGATAAGTTGGCTTCTTATTCCTTCTCTCCACCTTGATGAAGCCGTCCACATTCGATGTGGACTCTGCTGTTTGTTGTTATTCATTCCTAACATTAAATAAGCATTAGAAATTTACATACATATATCACGTAGGTATGTAAAATGAACGCATTCAACCAAAATCAATTCCATAGACAACTAATCAACCAAAATTTAATTACAGAAATCCTACGGTCAAATTCTCAACAAATATTCAGGCTATCGCAAATTACCCCGTGCTATTTAAATTAGCCCCGTATACAACAAACAATATCTTATATTGTACTTAATTAACTAACGCGTAATGACCATATTCAAATGGGATGTGAATCAAAGCACCCGTATGTTTGTATGGGAAAATGGACCGAGCAGTGAATAGACAATAATTGCGGAGGTCATTTGAGACGGACAAAAGATCTCCATCACCCTTTTATAGGCAATCGCGTGGCATGGAGTCGCGTTTTGTGAAAATATTTTTATACCTAAGTAGGTACTCAGTTTTCTTTTTTTTGTGGTTAGAATGGAAGAAAGAAAAGTGATGACATTAATACAGCAGATTTGATGACAAATAAAATAAAATATAGTAGTGACAGTAGAAACAAAAATGCAGCAACAAAAAGGTTAATTTCAATAATAGTTCCAGATTGAAGGTGTCTGTTTTTCTTTCACTCAATTTAGTATACAAGACACAGTGATAAGTCAGCCATCTTGATCAAGTCCTGAAGTCTGCATGTTACATCGGGAAAGAATGAGTACTACTGGGAAGGGTTGATAAAGCCACAATTAACCCATTTTTTAATAAGTATTATTAGTATAGTTTATAGTCTTATTAGTTTCGTATGTTTGGTTCAACTATTTGTATGCATTTCCTATTTTGAAATGATCTGTGTAGTTAATATTATGAATAAATCACGTGAGAATATTTTTGCATAAATCGTGACCAGGAAAATAATTGTCTAATCCGCTGCAAAATTAATCTGTATTTGTTTTTTTTTTTTATTTAAATAAAAATAAAACTAATAAAAACGACTCCATTATTGTCAAAAATATTCGTCGTCTGTCCAATGGAGTGGACAGTTTTTTCCTATTTTGCAATTGATAGCCGCCATCCGAAAATAAAGGGGTCCCTGCATATTTTAAACATTCCCTTTATTATGCAGATTAACGTATTGACCCTGTTGTACCCAGTGCTAAGAGCTATTGCTGTTCTACGCGAGAAAGAAACACAGCATCATTTTATAGAGCATCGTCTCTTTTCCACGCAGAACAATGATAGTTTTTAATCTCGCAATGCAGGGTGACCCTAAATTCTCTGACCATTCTTATTTGTGGAATTTTATTTATTTTTTCGATGATATTCAAAATTCGCTTTTATGCGTTTGGAATAAGAATCTTAATTCCTGCAAAAATATTTTGGTTTTCTCATTACTTATTTTTACTTGCCACGACGATGTGTAACAGAATTTAAATCTAAGCGTCATTGCGAGAAGGTTCATTTCTAATTGATTATGTTTTTTAAGTAATATTATTGGCAGCTTCCGTTTTGCTAAAAAGGTGTGAAAGGGATGGGAGATTATTGTTTGGAGTTATTTGGATCACGTATTAGTTTTAATGGACCGGACGCATGAGGGCAGATTGTTGGTGACCAGTGATAAAAAGTATGAGAAAATATTTTTAATCAAGCGAGGGCTAGGCTATAATGGCTTCGCGTGGCTAGTGTTATCATTCAATTTTTTTTTTAATATAATATATTTTGCTTTAATATCTTTAATGCTCTAAAAATATTAGAATAGGCATAATCAGCCTTTAAATGTTCCCACTGCTGGACTCGGCCTCCTCTCTAGTAGAGGGAATGGGCCGTAATCCACCACGCGGGCCCAGTACAGATCGGTGCATGCCACATGTATTCGAATTTTGGGTTCTACGACATGCCGGTTTCCTCACGATGTTTTCCTTCACCATTTTGAGAGCAATGGTGATGATATAAATTAATTGTTACTAAAAATATTACGTAAACTCTAAATAAAAATACAAAAGTCTAAAACAATACTTTGCTAGTATTTAGGCATTTATGACTATATCTTTATTAAATTTTAATAAAAAATTAAATCTTCGAAATGAATGTGCCTAGTACATAGCTTAGTAGCTATGTTATACACCGTTAGTCCGTTAAATATTGCACCTCACAGAAAAAAAAAACATGAATTAACCAACGTTCATTCATATTCCACAACTATTCACACCTGTCCATACTACATTAAAACTTTAACGCGATTTACAACCTTATCTTTCTTAAATTAAAGCTCAAATTAAATCGTGACATATGAGTAGGGTGACCAGGTGTGTTCACGGTCAGTATAGCACGGGATAGAGGTGAGTCATTCGTGTCTTTGAAGTTCAGGGCACGTGGTCATCGTTAACCTTTAGCGGTTGAAAAGTCACAGTTTTTTGCAAAAAAAAAATGTTTTGCTCCATGGTTGGTAAATATAATGGCTTATGTAAAAAGAAAGTTAGTTTCCGCTGTTTAAGGATTTTTTTTTTTCATAATTAGTCGGCTAAGAAACACTGGCCTCACCTAGTTTAAACGACCAAAAATATTGACGTGTAAGTGTTGTTAACAATCTGCTAACAAAATAAACATCATTTATCATTAAATGTTTAGTTCATATAGAAAATAATTGTTACGGCCGCATATCCAAATAAAATTAAATTCGGTGCTTTTCATTATTTTGATTTTGAAAAGATACAAGATTAAAACAGGTCAAGTGCGAGTCGGCTCACATACAAAAGCTCCCGTAGCATTCCAAAAAAATCTCAACTCAAATAATTTCACGATTCTGGTTTAATGGCAATTTTTTACAGGCTTTGCGTTCTATTAATGTTTCCACAGTAAAGTTGTAATTTGAATACTTTAGTGATCTACAGTTTTAGCGATAGATTGAAGCCCGGTACGTTTGTACCGGTAAAACGATCGAAATCACATATTACCTTAGTATTATAGCGTTCCTAATAACATAAAACATTATATGAAAATTTAAGTGTCTATTATAAACCGTGTGACAGATGGACAAACAGTTGAACGTTAGCAGAAGTGTTCTAGTTTTTACAATACTGGTACAGAACCCTAGAAAAGCCACCTGGGATTAATAAGTCCACCTATTACTAATTATTGCCAGTACCATATTACTTGTTACACTTCACTAATAACCTCGTTTTTATAACTAATCACTTAAGTGTGTCCTGACATTACTGGTTCGCAAACATCTGCCGTCTATACTGCGCACGCGCTCCTAACAACACCTTGAGGGGTGGTCAGTAGGTAAGTCATTATAAATACCTAGTAACCTTTACAAATATGCGGGCGCAAAAACATTAATTCCTGTGGCGTACAAGCTTCCGACAGTCATGTTATGAAAGATTTTTTTTCGTTACTACATTGGGTAATGAAACATAGAATAGAATACTTTTTGTATTCTATTCTATGTTTCATAGTTAAAGAAACTATAGATGAAGAAAACATTACATAGGGTGACACAATCGGCGGCCTTATCGCTAAAAGTAATCTTTTCAAGACAACCTTTGGATGGATTTTAAAGAGAAAAGGAAATATAGTACTGTAGGTAGTCTTGGGTGTACTAATTATATATACAATAAATACATAATAGATAAATATATACAATATTAATTATGAAACAAAAAGCAAATAATCAAAATAAAATCGATTAAAGAGAAAGAAACATAATTCATACAAGACTTACTAATAACTGGCCAAATTAATAAAAAAAAAACATCTTATTACATTATTTGTATTTAAGCAGATTCTAAGTCGAAATATTAATATAATAAATACTAAGAGAACAAATTAAGTCATTTCGTGAAATACCTCAGCAGTCCGATTCTATAAACATCTCACCGTTTGAACTTAGGTGAGGGGGAATTCGAAATGAGATGTCATTCCATACAAACTAGATAGAATGACAGTTCACTTTACGCTCACTCTGCCTAAATTTACACGGTGACGGTGAAACGTTGTCAGAATAGACCGCCTGTTTTTTTTTTTACGAGACGTGTCCGCAATGGTCGAGGTGTGTTTGATTGCGGTGATCAAAATAATAGGCGCATCACAGAAAATAAAAACTTTTTAACGAAACTTTTCTAAACAGTATTTTTTGTGTGCTGTTTTCAAATTACTGTTACTTAGCATATCCTTGTTATAAAACTGTGCAAATTCGTATACAGATGCGTGAATGTAATTGCGAGAAAAAATATTATTAGACAAACGGTACAAAAAGCCATTATTGACATTTTTATTAATAATCTTTACTTTACTGTTCATTATTGCAATTATTAACTGAAAAAAAAAACAGTTACTATTGGCAAACTGTTTATGTAACTTACAATCTTCGGTGCAATTAAAGAAATGTAAATAAAATAAATAACTTGAAAACTGAGTACCAACCTGTTTCAATAATAACTCAAAAAAGTGGAACAAAAAGTGGAACCCTTACATAATATCGTACACGAAAAAACCTTTCTCATTTAAAAATAATTCCTTCACTACTAAACAGCTAAACAATAAGACGAAACCTCTGCAGATTCTCGTAATCAGAGCATCCCTACAAAATAGGGGCGCAGATTAACATCCCAAAAGAAATTCCAAATTAAATCCATTCTGGTAGATTGTGACAAATGCCATCAGTCATGCGACCCCTCATTTGCATCAGAAAAACTTGAAGAACAACTATTTATCAAATGGCGAGAGGACTTCCGGCTGCCATGACAGTAGGCGCGACGTGTTTCCGCCCACCATCTTTGGCTGAACGCTTCACATCCGAATGAGAGAGAAACAGATATGATTTAACTAGATATGACATTGCACTAACATAAAGCTTATTTATAGCATATCGTGTTGTGTCGTGGGATACATCAATGAAACAATTTTGTTCAAGTCTACACGATAGAACAGTAAGGGTTCTAGCCAATCAGCGTCCGAAGGTGCCTTTGGTGAGCCACTAAATCTGGTGTTTTAAGATACTGTGGGATGAGGATTATGTAGGGAGCACTCGCGAGGAAAGTTTTAAGTCTGAATAAGGTTGGAAAAGGAAGGCCAAAGACACGATGTATATGTATGTATGTAGAATGATTAAACATTAACAATACTAATGTTTGACAAACGTCATCAATATTTTATTAATCTCGGGTCGTCGTCGCTTTATCTTCTTCCACAAGTCCAGAAGTTTAAAACTATCTTCACTTAACTTTCTTTTCCCTCGCTTTTTGTTTTAATATATTTTTTTATGTAATGGAATGTAGGCATTCTCAAATGTTGATGAATAGGGAATGAATGAATAAAGATCAAAATCTTGACCAAACGCCACTTGCGTTCATTTGTTTTTTCTACTTATGACATGTTGACGAATCGGGAATATGACATAACGGGAATAAGCCTCATATTCGTAATTTTTTACTGAATTAAACTCTTCTTTCTTCTTTCTTTCTATAGTTAGAAAATCGTATCGCTTCCAGTCGGGATCCCAAAATTCTCGTACATCTTTGATCTCGAGTCTCCAAATCGCGTCTGATTGGGGAGCGATCTCTATTTAGATAATTTAGTGGTACGTTCACGATGAAATATTTTCAGCATTTCGCCGTGTACCCTTGATTGTCGGTGATTCTGCTACGTTGATGTCAGCCATTTTGTTTCCGAGTTGTTTGCTAAATCTTTTGCAGTCGAGTTGTTGATAGCGAAAAATCTTTTGTTTGACCTACGAAATAAAAATAAAACCCCATTCGATTTACTCGGTGTTCGTTTAGAAGAATCATCTTTATTGGAAATCGCAGTTTAAAATACAGTGAAACCTAGATAACTGGGACCTTAAAGGACCTGAAAATTTAACTTAAAGAGTTTTTCCACTTACCCAGTGTCTCAGATATCCAGTTATAAATATCTGTCTCATTTACAGAGGCTTCCATCCACATACATAAAATATAGTCTCAGTAAAAGAGGTAAAATGTACTCGCTGTCTCAATTATAGAGGTACTTATGACGAATAAAATGGAAAGAACTAATCCCAGATATAGAGGTTTGTTTTGTCCCACTAACAGAGGTGTCGGGACCTAAGCATGAGTTCCAGCTATAGAGGTTTCTCCCTGTCCCACTTTACCAAGTTTTACTGAATTGAGTTGAGTTTGTGACTAAATAATACCAGCCATATGCGTCGATCTTAAAAGTTAAGCAATGGTTGAAGAGTTCAGTCCGTGGATGGGTGCCATCTCATCACTCCGAGCTTCTACCGTGCTTCGGAATACATGTTAAGAGGCGGTCCCGGCTGCCACTTCTTGATCTTTGGTAGTTAGAAGCTTTGAAATCTGACACCAGTCTAGCCATAGAGTATCGTGTTACCCAGTTTCTGGGATTTGCAAGACAGATAGGCAATCGCTCCATGTAGAATACTGGTATTCAGCTGTATACGGTTGACTGGAAGCTGACTGAAACATAGATGGTAAAAGGCTAGGCAGATTGATTGTTGCCAGGTATACGGATTTGTTCGAGTCACCGCAGCCCTGGAACGCAAAGGGCACTAGGGAAGAACACGGGTAGGTTTTAGTCAGTAAGAGTCTGACACTCCCTTCCGCTCCCGCGGGAGAAGTCATTTGATCATTTCTCACCCAGACAAAAAAAAAGATATTTACACACGCTATCGAAAAGTCACTTGAACATTCCAATCGCTAATCAGTAATTAATCACATAATGGCATTCGTTAATAGAATAGCACATTGTCTAACTTATTGATATAGTTTTTATTATAAAACAAATAAGCTGTTATCATAATAACAAAACTACTAACGTAACATACATATCCATTGTAAAATGCACAGTCTGCAAGACGTAGTGAAAGCGGACTAAAATTTCGACCCAAAAAGCGTACCTTCGATAGCTCAGTTGGTAGAGCGGTGGACTGTAGCTGTGACATAACTGATATCCATAGGTCGCTGGTTCAAATCCGGCTCGAAGGAATGTTTTGTTGTTATATATTTATACTAGCTTTTGCCCGCGGCTTCGCTCGCGTTAAGAAGTATTATTAATTAGGTATAGTTTTTGCGGCTTTACTTTTGTATAGCAGTCGGATATCGGTTTAAAATTGACAAAGTCTCATACAAACTTTCATCCCCTATTTTAGTCACTTTTGAGTTATATATATTTAGATAGATTATAAAACTATTAGCACGTATATAATACGTAGTTCAATTAGGTACTTAACCGTGTTTTTCAGTGGCTTTTAGTCTAATAATATTTTTATTATTTATTATAATTTGGATGACTAAACAACGTTTTTGTATAAAATTTTAAAATAATCTTCAAATAAATCAGCCTATACCTGCTTTCTGTAAGAATAATAGGAAACATGCAATATTTTCATCTTGCTTTCATTTAAAAGAATTCTGTGTAAAATAGACCATACAAAATTAAAAAATGAATACGCTTTAATATATTGCCAAAATTGCAATTATAAACTGACTGATTTTCTTTTCCCGCGAAAAAGAATGATGAAGTCACTCCTGTCTGCCACAGATCATGAACTGTCATAAAATTTAGGTTCGTCCGTTCGTTGTCATAACCCCAGTGACGTCACTAGACGCTGATTGTTTACGTTCCGTTTCACGTTATATTAATTCGTAATAGTTGTTAAAAATCAATATTAACTACACTAAAAACATTGCAGTGGCCCTACTTTTTTGCTATTTTATCATTTCAATAACAAAATATTCATGAATTCTGTAATTGCATCTTCCCTATTGATTCTCACTTCTCATTGATTCTATGCTTTATGCGTACATACATATGTTCATCGTTCATCGGTTGCACCTCCTCCCGTCACTCGGAAAATACAGAACCCAACTCCTTGTCAATATCATTTCTTTAAAATGTTACCGAAAAACTGTATTCCCAAAAACCTTAATTGGATTACTCCCAGACGTTAAAGGAAAGTTTTAATCGCAACAATCTACAATCGAATTAGATTTAAAATTCAATTTGAATACGATACAAAGAATTTGAATCACCTTAACCCTAAAAACCGCAACTCTTATTCGAAGAACCGTGTTGAAGCAATTATATTTGAATTCAGAATGAGAGATAATTATCAAATTAAGGAACAAAAAACGCTATGTCGCACTCGGCAAAGTTCAAATTCCATTACAACCTTTACTTTTTTTGGACCTTTTTCAATTGTAAAATCAACTTAAAATATACAACTCAAAAGTCAAGAAAGATTTGGTGGCGGAGGATTTAAATTAACCCAAATTGAAATAAAATGTAGAGGGTTCAATTCCATTTTATTTAGCTGTCTTCGTTCAAAATTAATTTAAAAGGTTCTCGCTATAATTTTGAAGAAATTTAATATTTATTAATCTATGAGTGTTTGAAAGTGAAAATCAATCAACCAAAACTAAAATTTTGTAACGGAGCTTTACAGAATCAATAGCACTATCCTATTTTAACAACTGATTCATGTCATCGTAGGGAGAAAATCAGTACACTACTCAAGGTTGTTAGGTAACCTTATCATGGGGCCCCATAGGGTCGCGGTGCTAGGGCAGCGAAAATCGTTCGAAAGAGTCACCGCGGCCCTGGAACGCAAAGGGCACTAGGAGGAACACGGGTGGGCTCCGCCCAGAGCGGGAGTAGTCATGTGATGATTTCCCATACAGAAAAAAAGTAACCTAAACATAATTATCGTAACTAATATTATAAATGCGAATGTGTGTTGGTTTGTGGCGCTTCATGGCTTAACCACTAAACCAATTTTAAAAATTCTTTCTCTAATGGAAAGCCACATTGTCAGCGAGTAACATAGGCCCGTTTTCCTATGGGAACCACTGGGCACTGGTAGTACAAAATAAAATGTTCCCGGGCTGCAATAGGCCCATATTCGTATGGGCAATTTGATAAATAATAATTTACCTAAACGACTAAAACAAAAATAGCCAACATTTAATTTACTTCCAGTCTAAACGCATGTAGCGGAGATGCACATATTTACGTGGAGTGACAGCATTCCTGACCACCGCAACCCAGAAACTGGGTAACATGGTACTTCTAGGCAAGAAGTTTTCTGGCTTCTGACAATTCGTGACGTCTACCAAATATCTACAAAATGACAGCCAGGACCAACGGCTTAACGTGCATTCCGAGACACGGACGAGTCTCGGTATGTTGTGAGTGTTATAGTTTAGCCACGAGCTCCTCAAAACAAAACACAATGTAAGAAATTGATAATAACCATTTATAGAAATTATAATCCCGTACCAATTAGATACTGCTGACATTAAACCAGATGTCGTAAAAGCGAGCCAAGTTCTTTTGTTTTAGTGCCGTCAGGGAGATGTTAATGCCAAGAAAGGGTTTTATCGTTGTTTTGTATGGACGAATAAAGACGGTTCATGAAATTATTTGATTTTACGATGACAGCTTTGTGTATTAATATTTTGATGAGTTTAACAATGGTTCTGGTACTTATCTACTATCTTACTGAGTTACTATTAATGAATGCGAAAATTTGGAACTCTGTTTGTAATAGATGATCACGCTCAACACGTGCGGCTGTTATTTTTAAACTACTCAATACAATTTATTTTTGTCAGTCAGAATCTGTATAGCAAAAAAAGAATCGTTCTAGAATCGTACCAATTATACTTAAATGAAGTTTTAACCCTTTCGATGTTCAGTGGAACTTTTTAATTGCTGTTAAATCGAAAAGGGATCAAATGAACACGGTCTGGTCCATTGTTGATAGTCATTAATCTATGTGGGTGGGTTCAATTTCATGCTTAGCAATGCTGCGCAGTTCAAAAATGTTTTGGTACACTTTTTTTTTTCTTTTAAATAATTGTCGTAATGTATAAGGTGACTGGACCGCTTCAGGTTTTTCTGTGAGTCTTATTTATTTTGGTATCCAGGTTAGAATTTAACTATAAATTTTGTTTTATTTACGTTTAATTATATGACCATTAACTGAATCCACAACATTTTCTTGTCTAAGCGTAGGCTCAGTTGTCAAACAAAATCCCGGAACCCGTTTGCAGATCCACCTAACTGAACCTGTTGTGAAACTAAAATATCCAGGAATCCTTACAAATACACAAAAATGACATAAACATCGGTTTAGCCTTTTAATAGGTGTTCAATGACAAACACACGTACATACGGAAGATTGATATGAAACCACGACAAGGTAATTCTAGTTTTGGAAGTCATTTTATTTTGCACTAATATTGTTACATTCTTTTGTTTTTGATTTTCTTGGAAAAAAATGTTTAATTATTGTAGTAGACTACATTAATTAAACGGTGACAAATATATATTTTTAAATCATCATTCATCATCATTCTTTATTGAACGGCCTACCGCTTAAAATAAGTAAATTCTCCCTTTGTTGAAGCAGGTTAAAAATAAGCACTGTACATGCTAACTTGTAATCTATTAACAAAAATTAAAACTCAACAATTTCACACCATAACAAACACAAAAGATTTTTATCAAAAACTTTGAGAATCACCCTTCTGTTAACCCTTCCATGCCGCACTGATTCATCTTACCCCGTCACCGACTGATGGATCAAGATATTAATACCGAGAGCGTGGCGAATGTGACCAAACGTTAACCCTTTCAATGCATTTATAATTAGAACTCGGCTACGGGTCTTCTAATGACAGAATACCCTGATTTTCTTTTCAAAATCTGAGATTTATTATGTGGAAGTGTTATTAAGAGATCCATGAGGAACGCGTGACTAAATAATAGCTTCCACACGGGTCAATATTCGAGGTTAAACGAAGCTTCATGGCGTGGATGGGTCCTTTTTTTATGCCTCGGAATGCACGTTAAGCTGTTGGTTCCAGCTGATATTTGAAGATTTTTGACAGTCGTTTTCCATGGTCAGATGCCAGAAATTCTGACACGAGTCTTGCAAAGGGTTTTGAGTTTCTATTTGAAAGTTGTGCTCATGTGTGTGTGTGTGTGTTGTTTTACTATGGGATCGTGAAAAGTAAATCAACCGCCACGTACATACAAACATGTATGTTTTCTTAACTCGACATTTTTTTTCTTTGTCATTTGGGGGTTGATCCCAAAATAAGAGTTGCTCATAATAATTAATACAGTGACCCTTTTTTCAAGTTTTCATTTAATTTTTTACACTTTGAGGATTACAGAAAAAAAATCTGAGTAATTCGCTGCTATAATTTTATAAACCTTTATAATATTACTAGCACTTTGCCCGCAACTTCGTCTGCGCAGATTTAGTAAAAACAATTTCCACCCCCGTTTTACCCCCTTAGTGGTCGAATTCCTAGCGGACCAACCTACCTGCCCAAATTTTAAGTTTGTAGGTGTAAGTTTCTGAGATTGATTATTTCATGATTAATCAGTGAGTGGTATTTCGCTTTTATATACATACATACATATATAGATGCACAGTATAGGTAACTATATTGTACAAAATAGAGTAACCTAATCTGCATTTGTATTAAATGGTTCATTATTATCAAGGGCTCGACGAATTAATATGCAGATTAGCTGAATTAGAGTGAAGTTGATCGATAGACGGCACACAAGATGAAGGGTACAATATGCCCGCATAATTTAAAATTTGCCTAAAGAGTATTGGGTGACCAGTTAAATAATTATGTGAAAAGTTCAAACACGGTCATGAATGTTTATAATAATAAATTGGAAGCATTCGTTTTGCAGACTCAATATTTAATCACCTATTTTTCAATACCTTTTTTTCCTAGATGGGAAATCATCAAATGACTTCTACTGCTCTGGGTGGAGCGGAAGGGAGTTTCGAATCTTACTGACTAAAACTCACCCTAGTTCCTCCTCTACCACCCTTGTGCCCTTTGCGTTCCAGGGCCACGGTGACTCTTTCGAACAAATTTCGCAACCCTAGCAGGTACTAACCTTTTAACTAACCCTTTGAGACGCGCGACGTCGACCGGGCCGGGTTGTTATCTGACAGCGAGCCACGCGTAGCCCGCCATCCACAGGCCCGCGGTTTTTTCAATACCGAGGGTTTCTTAGTAAGTCCGTTTTTAATTTATGAAAAACAAATTGATTACTTACAGGGTACTCGAACTGCTGGTCTGTGCACAGATTTGCAGCTTACTTCATGGTGATTCAATTCAAGTTTTTGCGGTGAGATACTACATATAGTATGGACTACTCGTTGTATGTCAATGCAATGAAGAGGTGTTCACTCGGCGCATATAGAATTCCAATGGAGTCTACTCTCTTTATTTTACCTGAAATTTGAAAAGATTAAATCCCTTTTCGATATACCTTATTAATATTATAATTCGTTAACAATTAAAGAAATCGCTATTGGATTCTTGGTACAGGCTTAAGAATGCGAAAGGGTTTATCGAAAAAAAAATGTAGGTTCATATGTCCATGTTTCTTTTTCACCATGATCAACACAGAAAAGACACCCCTCATAGTACATTCCGTACCAAGTATCATTTTAGATCAAACACGTGATAATGGCTATAAGAGCGCCCCTATTATTTGATACAATAAAAGTGAAGTGCAGAAATACTTGGCATTCTACTGCAAAACAGCACCCCATACAAGTACAACATAAGCGACACCCCGTCACCAAACAAAACTGATTCTTACGGCTGGTGATGTAAAGACAGCATTTCCATAACATTTGATGAACTTGATGAGGGGTTTTAGGGTGGGGACCTATATGTGTATCGGTCCTTCAATAGGCCGTACACTCGCAGATACGGTACTAATGGTGATTGAGAAAAATATGGTAGCAGAATACAGTACAATAACTTGCGGTTATAACTTCATGAATATTGAAGATCTGAGTGATAGCCATGACATGTTTTTATTTGATTATGTTATTATAGCAAGATGATGTCGATGCTGTAAAGTTGCGATTCCTGTTTTATATCAGAGAATTTTACATCATCATCTGTCTAGCCTTGCCTGTTTTTTCAATTGATTTCCGTTTCTTTGTCAGTGGGAATCTGATAAGAATCATAAATGCAAAAGTAAGACCGATGTACATATATTTTTTCTTATGAAACAACAATAAATTTGACTGAGCCAGTCTTCATTATTATAAATCAGTCAATATTAATTTCAATTATTGCAAGACGCGATACAAGGTGAGTGAAAAAATACACAAATTTAAAAAGCCTCTGAAAATCGTCTTTTATTATGCGCACAGCAAAGAAGTGGAACTCTCTGCCTGCGTCTGTTTTTCTGAACACATTCAATCCTGATCTCTTCAGAGTTAGAGTGAACAGGCTTCTTCTGGGTAAGCTCATTCCATCATCGACTTTGCGCTGTCACCTGCGACCTAGACTAGAGTCAAGAGCATCTCCAGCTGACAATTTAAAAAAATATCCGAACAGGCCGGACGCCGTCTAATTTGGCTGGACACTCAACCAAAAAACCTGACTGTGCCCGGCTTTAACCGGGCGCCTGGCAACAACGCTACATGTATACAACGTGTACACATGGGTCTTACTATAATAAAAAGACAATAAACTCTATACCTCTTAAGAGTCATTGTACTCATAATTATGAACAACTTTTACTATCGGACCAAAATCGACTAACTCATAGATTTGTGTGCGGATAATTCTACAAAATGTATTTCTGTTACAAGTTGTTTATATCCCCAAGGTGGTTTGGAGGTGGAGGATAGCTTGGAACATTTGTGGAATAAGTTTTTGACGAGCCTATTCAGTTTCAATTTACTGAAAAAAAAAAACTCCGTAGCTTTTTAGTAGACAAAGCGTATATGTGTGACGGAATTTTTAATGTAGAAAATAATTTTTGAGACCATTTTGTAATGACTAGAAGTCAGGAAAATATGACATTACTTGTTTCATTTTATTTATTTATTTAAATTTAATTTAATTGTAATACTAAATGAGTTGACTGCAGAAGAATTGTGAATAATAAATATAATTTAAAAAAAAATCATGCTTTTTATAATTAAATTGCAGTTGTAGTTAATCAATCTTTATATTGACATTGTTTATCTGATTCTTTATGTGTATGTTAGACTTATAATCTTTGGTGTATTTTTGTACTTTTGCATGCCCTCTGGTAAAATATGGCTGTTGCTATTTATAATTTATGTCACCGTGATTTGAACCCAAATTTGAAAAATAAACATCTTATCTTATCTTAGTTTATGTTATTTATGATGTATTTTTTTTTTTTTTAATTAATTGATTTAACCATTTATAATTTTATCCACAAATTGTACCTATATCTTTGAATTTTAATTTATTAATTTTTTTTTTTTTTTTTATTATTATGTTATTTGAATGCTTATTTTATTCTATTTTGTATAATTCTATGTTAATTAATGTAATTGGACCTGTGCCGTTTTAATTAACTATAAATAAATAAATAAAAAAAATAAATAAATAAATGGGATTTATTTTTGATGGTAGATATTGATCCACCATCAAAAATACTCTACTGACGAATACTATAGAGAGTCGCGGCACGAAATAGTTGGTCGCCCATCCACAGATTGACCTCGACAATCGTTACTTAACCTCAAAGAGCGCTTCTTTCGTATCTAAAGCTATGCACAGTATTAATTACCGTATCGTTAACGCGTTCCTGGTTCCGACTTGAAGCTTTGTCGACAACCTGATTATTCACCCCTTTATCCTTCTAGTTGACTACTTATTAATATTCCGAGGGTAATCTCTGACGATTAATGTTTCGCGCGAAATTATTCGTCACGATATTTTGTTACTAGCTGTGCTTGCTAGTACCTCACTGTCAGTCATGAACATATTCATTAATGCCCATTGCCCTTTTGGTATGAATTAGCGCTTTGTGTTTAAAAAAAAAAATGATTGAGTCAGGCGTTACTTTGCGGAAATCCATTTGCTTTTTTGCTTTTTTTTTCCTTTGTGTTTTATTAAAATGCTGTAATGTTGTGCGTTTTGTTTTATGTCTAAGTATAAATAATAAGTACTTACATTATTTTTAAACAAACAACTTTTTCATCGTTTCGTCCCATAGTTTCTTTAATAAAAGATTTGGTTCTATGCTTTTTGTTTCATAATTACATATATTTATTTATAATGTATTTATTGTATACATAAATGATACACCTAAGACTACCTGTAGTACTACAGGTGTACTGTCTTTCCTTTTCTGTCTAAGTCCATCCAAATGTTGTCTTGAAAAGATCGCTTTAAGCGATAAGGCCGCCCATTGTGTCACCCTATGTAGTTTTTTCTTCATCTATAATTTTTGTAAATTGGTGTACATAATCAAGAGTATTCTATTTCAATACTATAAATGCGAAAGTGAGTTCATTATGAATTTTAGTACACAGATACTTGTGACTCTGGAGACGGTAAAAGGCAACTTTTATGCGAGCAAAACCCTGAGCAAGAACTATCGAGCAATATATTAAAAATTATTCACCCGTTTCCTCTAAACAAATTTTGGTCGTATTTTTTGCAAGCCGTAATAATTATGAAACTTACAGAACGCGTATGAGGGTAATACTTATTTGCTAACAGTACTTTTACTTCAACGTCAGCACCCTGATTTATAAGGGTGAATATATTATGGATTCCAATTTGAAAATTGTCAACCCCAATATAGGATGAGATTTCAACAATAGAATTCGTCAGGACAGTGTTACCAGTGATTATTTCCTATTAGTTATATGATAAACATTTTGATTTCGTTAGCTGGTAGGATTTTATTTGGGGGGGGCAATTATTGAATTACGGGACCGATGTATTTTGGCTGCAATATTTTGACAGTAGTTTTATGTGCTGAACCTAATATGGTCTAATAATTCGTGATATTTTAAATATGAAGTTTTGCAGGTACACAATATAATAAAGCGGAAAGATTTGATTGTTTGTTTGTATGCGTTGAATAGGCTTTAAAACTACTGAACCGATTTGAAAAATTGCACTGCTGGAAAGCTACAGTATTCCCGGGTGACTTAGGCTATATTTTATCCCCATATTCCTACAGGAATGGGAACTATTTTGGATGTTTGGGTATTTAGGTGGTACATACATAATATTATGAATATATATTCAGGTGATTACATATGAATTGGAGATGAACATTAATTTTGATATATCTGCGGAGGAATGAAAGACGATATGCAGGAATTATTATTTTTTTTTTTAATTTTGCGAGATGCATGTGGCTTAGCCCAAGTCTTTCCATACATTATTTCGCGCGCGTTATTGAACTAGGCCTCATGGTACGAGACTCGTAAACATTTGGACTCGTACTACGAGTCCAAATGTTATACAATTTTCTAATGACATTATAAAAACGTTGTGTAATTAATTAAAAGACATGCCCCATCCATTACTCAGATAATGTCCACAAATTAGTGTAAAATAACCCATCAATCTCCTCGTTTATTAAAACGATTGGATGCTTTGAATATTTCAATTAAAATTTTGAGATAGCAAACACGCAACCGTGCCTAACTGAACGAGGGACATATTTTTTTAGAAAGAAAGAATAAAGAAATAAAATAAATTTATTTGGCACATACAGATACACATAATGTAGACACAAATAAAAGGAAAAACAAATAATAATAAAAAAAAAAAACAGTTTATATGTGTGTAAAAAGAGAAATTCTCTCTGCATGCAGCTACATTGTTCCTAATGCCAATCCAGTCAGAGGAATGATGCTGTGGGCACTAGCTAGTATCAATTGACGACACGGTTGGCGCAATGGTTGAGCGTTCAACTGCTGCGCTACATGTTGCGGGTTCGATCCCCACACGGAACAAATGTCTGTATGGCCTACAGATAATTGTTCCGGGTCTGGGTGTCTTGTGTATGTGAGTTTTCATGATTGTGAACGTACCTACGATACAGGAGTAAATCCTAGTGTGGTGCAACGTTTTATTTAAAAAAAAAAAATGGAATATAATTGAAATGAAGATTATTCAATCCATTTATAACTCAAAAGGACAAGTTTATGAATTATTGAAGTCGGAAAGGCATTTGCTCTATTTAAAAAACTTACCACCTTTTTCGACTAGAGCGATAAAAACTGGCCAAGTGAGTTTTTTTTTTAGAATTTTCAACTTCATAGTTTAATATCATATAATTATATACATATAATAAACTAAAATCTTCCTACCTACAATTTGGCGTAAAAAAACACGTCTGCATCGCTATCGCTTTTTATTGTTAATAACTTAAAAAATAAATGTCATTTCAGATCCATAAAAAAGCTATTAAAACGGTGAAGGAAAATATCGTGAGGAAACCGGCATGTCCTAGAACCAAAAATTCGAAGACATGTGACATTCACCAAACCGCACTGGGCCCGCGTGGTGGATTACGGCCCATTCCCTCTCCTAGAGAGGAGACTTGTATCCCAGCAGTGGGAACTGATTATGCAGATGCATATTTTTTTATTTAAAGTTTATTTACAATAAACCAACAAAGCATACTCTACCAGTCACCTTCTGGTTAAAAAGATTGCACTGCAGTAGGTGAACAACAAATAAATCAAAATTAAAATAAACAATGCTGAAGTCAACACTTGATTTAGAGGCAATGAATATGTCGTCACCACAAAATGGTGATCTCCGTTAGATTATAAAACATCATGGGAGATTGTAAACTCTTGATAAATCAACTGATCATTTCGAATACTTTGATAGTCTTCTCTCGAAGTCATTCTGAAATTCTGGAATAGCAAGTATGTAATGAAACGTTAAGTATTACAATTTTAACATTCTAACCTCGACGTCGATTTTGGTCTGCAGGGTTTTAATAAATTAACATTGAATAGAATGACGGGAGCTAAGTTTATAGCATTTGAGCCTAACCTATCCGTTTCAGGAGGCCCTAAGCTTCGTAGGCTCCGCTTCTTGGCTAGGCAAGAAAATACAATAAAATAAGTAGAATCGTACACTGATTGGTCGCCAACATGTTGTCAGTTTACGTCGGTTCACAATTTCTTAGAATAGGGATGTTGCCTGCCTAAAAAATATATGATTACTAACTGCTGCCCGCAGCTTCGCCAACGTGAATGTCGGAAATTATCCCAAGGGAACATAATCCCAGGATAAAAAGTATCGTATGTTACTTCTAATACCTCCAAGAATATGTGTACAAAGTTTCATGATAATCGGTTGAGTAGTTTTTGCGTGAAAGCGTAACGAACATCCACGCTTTCACATTTATAATATTAAGTATGATTATGTTTAGTCCGTCACTTAGATTATAGAAAAATATTGGACACGTATTTTTTCCTTTATCAAATCTATAAAAACTGATAAAAAGCATCAAAGATCAGGAGTGGTAGCGTGTGACGTCACGGCCCGGTAAAAATTGTAGCGAGTAGTGACGTCATACGAGTTTTCAACGCACTGTATCGTCTTCATTTTGTGTTTATGTGAAAAAATAAAAAATACGTCTCCAATATTTTTTGGAAATCTATCTGACTGACTAATCAGATTTTTTTAGTTAACTACCCTATTACTTCGAGATATTGTAGACTATCAAATTCGATGCGCAAAAAAATCCAAATCATCATTTGAGAGTTTACAATCTCTCAAGATATTGATTTTATAATGTTGCAGATTTTGCAATTATCCAGTGACTGACACAAACTATCTTGAACTAACTCAAGTACCTGTAGATTGTCTTATCTTCAAGTACTGTCGAGTGTCGTAGCTATATTCACGCTAAATTACACATACATCATAAGATTCGTATCACAATCAAATTAACAGTTAATTATCGTTCTAATTTACGTACTAATTAAATCATTATCTATGTAAGTATCTATTGTTATGGAGTTAAGTTGTATTGCGAATTGATATTCACACATTGACTACACACTTTGACAGCTCGGCAAATAATGTTGTTTTCTAAAATATATGGTCTTATATTGTATTTAAACACTTAGGAAGCTATACATAAAATTGCCGGGACCAGAAATAAAACAGAAAGCATCATTAACAAAACGCCCTATGTCTTTTCAATAAAAAAAAAACCTTAACGGGGCACCGAGCTTTTTATGCACAAAAACGCGCTTTTATAACGGTTGTTTGAAGTAGTAAACAATTAAATTAAAATCTAAGGAAATAAATTGGTATTATTGACCATATATACTAGGCAGTATACACGATGGAAATACGATTTGATAAAGTTGGCTCGATAGAATAAATTCACAAAGTTATCTCTAAAAAACACAACAAACGCTTAGTACGGCGTGAATACTTCGCGAAAGGTCATCAGTTTTTTAATAATAACAAAACTACATGTTTTATACAACGTATACACTTTACATTTTCAAAATATGTATTTGTTTAACAATAAGAAGGAAATACCTAAATTCGCGCGAATTTTGCCCATTATAAGCAGAGCCGCCGCGCCGCCCTCCTGTCCGCTTTAGTCCGCCGTCGGCCATCGGACGGGGAGCTTGTGTCGCTTGCGCTCACGCGCGGATTTAATAACGTAACGAAGAAAATTGTATGAAAATGAATTGTAGCGTATTTGAAATGGGGAACAAAGTAAAGAAATCAAGACAGAGAAGGGGTTGGCGAAAAACCAATGCTAAATAAACGCTTGCATGAAGAAATGAATTAGGGTAAGGCCACCAAAATTGTCAAATATAATATCACAAAAGTAACACAACAGATTTTCTGTTACCGTTACACAAATGTAACCCTATAGTTACGCATCTTTTGCGTAAAGGTGGTTTCATAATGGTTAAATAAATAACCTTAAATAATACAAGATATTCTTTTGCTGTAGTAGTAATGAAATACGATTTTCGAAAAAAAAAAAATTGTAATAATGAACTCAAATAAAAACATTACACAAATCTGTCACACAGCATTTTTATTTATTTATTTTTTATGTACACACAATTTACTAAAAATAAACTTTTTACAAAAAATAAAACCGACTTCTAAACAAAAAAACCAAAAAGTATAAAATAACTTAAATTTCGGAACTCGGTGTTTTTGGTTGCTTTTTTGTTGTTGAACACACCGATTTCCGAAATTAAAGTTATTTTATTCTTTTTGGTTTTTTTGTTTAGAAGTCGGTTTTATTTTTTGTAAAAAGTTAATTTATTTTTCACTTTTTAGTGGTTCACTCCCAGCTAAACATACCCATCACAGCGTACGTGGTATAAATTGGTGTAAACAATAAACAAACATGCGATTTCAGCTATCCCGACAGATTTGCTATCATTTATTGAAATTAACAAAAAAACCGCTTGTTCGATTTCGATAAAAAATTTATGGGACCATTTGGGAAGTATACCCTTTCCAACAAAAAAAGAATTTTCCAAATCGGTTGGCAAGCGACGGAGTTATGCGCGAACAAACATTAAAAAAAAAATACAAACATCCGAATTGAGAACCTTCTCCTTTTTTAGAAGTCGGTTAAAAATAGAAAATTTTGTACAGAAACCAAGAGCACAAAGATACTGCTTATTTCAATAGAAATTTCTTCCAGCAGAAAAGTTATTGCTTTTGATCTTGATATTTTTCAGGATTCGTTATTTTTAACTTTTCATTTTTCAATCTTTCAATTTTCAGGGTAAATTTCATGGAAGACCGATTACAAAATTTATCAAACTTTACAATTGCAAGTCCAGAAACTAATTAATTTTAAGAAATAAGTGTTACTTTCATCCCAAACCAGATTTGTTGATAATTATAGAAATTATAATTACATCAAATGTTCTGCTTTATTATAGGATGCCAATTACACCGAAACAAAATTGTTGTCTTCCAGCAGAGATTCACTAAAAATAATTATATACTAACCGTTGGTATCGTACATAACAATTTTGCTGGCTTCTTTAGTCCCGAAAAAGTCTTGCCATAACGAACAAAGTACTTACCGTGTAACTTCATTATCAGAAATTCAATAGAATCTGCCTGCAAAAACATACTTCGACTTTTAATTCTATTCTTGACACTTGACAGTTCAAAGAAAAATAATGTTACGTGTTTTGAAGACAAGTTATTAAAAGTCGCATGGTCCTCATATAACGTATTGTGTATGTCAGAGGTTCATTCAATGTTAGTCTGGCGGCTTTAGTTCTTTATGTGGCCTACCCAAATGTCTTTACTTTGGCACTGTTCGTCAAATCGTTGAGCTCCTTAAAGTTATAAATTTGAGCTACATGATAACTGACAAATGCTTGCACTGTTTGGACAGGTCCACTCAAATCTCAAACGCCGGAGTACCCCAAGGCGGTGTCCTCTCCCCTCTGGTGTTCTCGCTATTTAGTACCGATATTCCCACTAGTACTAAGACACAGCTAGCTCTGTTGGCTAACGACACGGCGATCTATTGCTCCGGCAATAGCGAGAAGGCAATAGCCGGCCACCTCCAGAGATCCGCAAACGCACTAGGCGCTTGGTTCCGGAAGTGGAGACTGGAAGTCAACCCAGAGAAGAGTCAGGCGATCTTGTTTTACAAGCCCCAGACTCGTCTCTTCCCACCACGTCCCAGCCCAATCACGTTATATGGCAGGCCGATCCCTTGGGTGGAGCAAGCCAAATATCTAGGTGTGATCCCCTACTGAAAGCTTACTTTCGGAGAGCACATAAAGACGGTACGCAGTCGTGCCGTTTTCGCTCTCGGTAGGCTTCATTACATCCTGAATGCACGCAGCAAGCTATACCTGAAATGCAAACTACGCATTTTCACCACGTGCATACGCCCAATAATGACTTATGCGTGTATAGCCTTCGCACACGCTAAGCCTCACCAGATCCGTAGGTTGCAGGTTATCCAAAATCGGTTCCCTCTTTTGCCTAACGAGCCAGCCTGCGCCGCTGAGCCATTACCGTTAAATCACCAAAATAATATCAACCTGACCCAGCCTGTCCCTTGCTGCCCTCCCTCAATGACCCTGCTAAGCCGAGGCCCGTGTCTCACAGGGGATGCCCTTAGCGTGCGGTCATTTAGGTTTTAAGTAGTTTTAGCCCTGGCTGGGGGCCTTAAATTCATTTGAGACCACCACAGGATTAACCAGCCTTAGTGTGCTGAACTGCGAGTGATGATACCGAGAGATTTTTTTTAAAAAAAAAAAAGCTCTCGCGATCATCGAAACATTGGACATCGTACGAACAACATATGCATAGAAACTGTCGCGTTCCGTATCGTTTAGTTGTATAGGTACCTACAGTGTGTGATTCGCAAGTGTGACTGACTTGTTCGTGAATTGCAATCTGATTTGAACTGCAAACCGTTTTAATATTGCGGTATAACCAACACTACCCTTATTACGCCCACAGTACTAATTAAAATATGCCTGATGCTAACGAGAGACCGACATACCTTCTCCGACAAGTACATTTGTGAAGTTAATTGAATATAGTTTATGCTTACACCAACTCAAATAGCTGTTTTTTATTAAAATCTGTTAAATTAACCGTCAAGTTACTGAATGAAATTAAAAGTCGAACCTTACGTACCTACTAACGAAAGTAGTTTTTACTGAATCTACTTTGATGAATAAATAATTTGAAATTGAAAATAAAAGGTCGACTACTGGGATTTTTACCCTACTTATATAGCCGATAAGTTATTATACGCGCGGCGCGCGGTCGGCGCCACATGTCGGCGCTGCTCTCTTGCCGGTGTGCCTCACGCACACATATACGGAGCGCATAGAATACCTAAAATCGATTAGCGCTAGAAACTCGGTGCGCCCTTAAAAAATATACAGCTGACGTTCCGCTTTTAGCGTAAAAGTATTAAATAACTTTAATTTTGGAAGTATGTGTTTGTTTCTTCGTTTTTTGACACCAACTTCAGAAGTTAAAGTTATTTTATACTTTCTAGTGTATTTATTTGGAAGTTGATTGTATTATGTTGTAAAAATGTTTTATTTGTTTCACCTTTTAGTTGCGATATACCCCATAACTAAATTGATTTTTTTCCCACAATGAGTGGTTGCGCTATTTACCGTTACCGTTACTTTGTGTGCCTTCGTAGTTGAAACCCAGGCCAGCTCATAATTAAATATTTACTTTGATTTTGGATTCTCATTTTTTTATAATTTAATTTAATTTTAAGTTTTGATTTAGGTTGAGAGATTTTTGAAGTTCAACGTCCAATACAAATTAACTAAACCCAGAGGAAAAAGAATGAAAAAATACGGTCGAATTGAAAACCTCCTGCTTTTTTGAGGTCGTTTAAAAAGGACACCGTTGAAGTTATGAAAGTACATATCTAAAATATCCACATAATCTCTTTTCATCAGTGCAAAAAAGAGCGGGTCACGTTATCAAAAAAAATGTACTTACATTAGGCATCTAACATAAGTTCTCATTTCAAACTTCGAATAGCATCTACATAATATAAAATGAGGCCGTTTTCCATCGCTAATCATCAATATTAAAACAAATTAAGTGTCCACTGCAATAACGATAAATGTCCTTGTTAACTTGTTTTGAGATAATTGCGTTTCAATTGTATTAATGGGAAAAGGAAAGTCATGTTTGAAGGTATGAATATAATACATTATTGGTTACAGCACAGTTTGATTATTGATATTATGTTGTTCCTTTACTCAAGCTTTATTTAAAAATTAAGTAAAAATATTATTATTTAAAGTTTTAAAAAACCAGGACTTTATTGAGTACCGTCCTTTCATCTAGTATAAGCGTGACCAAATTTATATGAGGATTGTAAGTAATATTGCCAAGTTTGTTAACGATATTACCAACTACAGATATCCAGCGGCTGAAAAACGTGCTTACTTACAATTTTTACAAAAATGGACTTTCATCATTATTGCAGTGGTCCCTCCAAATGTTTTAACATTAAAACATTACATTCTACAAACAATAAAACATTACTCTACGTAACTTCGAACAAACGTTTCACCTCTGCCTTAAGTCCAAAACGATAAACCAAACTGACTATAACTTCCAGCTTTATCCCATTCAAACTTGCCAAAGCCTTCGGAAGCTAAACATAACCATTTCCTACTCCCATACAAGTCCCATACATCTCAAACTATAGAACGACATGACCCATCAAAACACAATACCTTATATATGGTCGTCATTACACAAGGATAGACACAGATATTCGAAGAAACAAACTTGGTCTGAGCAAATTTGTGCTTCATTGTCTTCAGAATAAAGTTTAGATATGTCTGTAAGATTGTAGTTGTAAGTCACCTTGGATATTCGACTTCGTCAGAGATATCCAGCTGAGTTAGGCAAAGAGAAATGATGAGTTCAATTTTCATAGATAGTTTATTCAGCCAATGATGTGTTTTGGTGGTCGAGGAAAAGGTTACTCGCGTGTTTTGTTTCCATGGTTCTTCAGTCTTTAGAAATAATGACTATTTAGAACTGGTATTGCGACGAAGCAGTGGTGGCCGAGTGGTAACGACCCTGACTTACGAATTGTAGATCGCGGGTTCAAACCCAGCCAGGCGCATTACTTTGTGTAATTAATTTCATCACCACTGCTCCCAAAACAGTGAAGAAAAACATCGTGAGGAAACCGGCATGTCCTAGAACCAAAAAAATCGAAGACATGTGATATTCACCAACCCGCACTGGAATCAATAGCCAATCTGAAAATATTTAAATGTCACCTGCATGTTTTTAGATATTCACTTTTATGCCCAATACCCTTTAAAAAATTCTTTTTTTTTTGAGGAGCATGATATTCCAAAAACTATATGCACAGTTATATACCATGTACATGTGAGATCTTTATGGCTACTGACCGTTCTAACAATATTTACCAGCTAAACTCTAAAAAGAAGATCGTATGGTCGTGTCTTTTGGAGAAGAACCGGTTATAAACTGCATGGTTACGCTTTTTAACATTTACAGAAATCAGTTGTTCCAACCTATCAATCAGTACTTCGTTATTTCGAACACCACAACTACCAATCAAATGACCAATTACTGTAACTATAAAAATAACGTGAACAACAGGGGACTGTTTTTTGTAAATGAATGAACACGTTTAAATAATTCCTGGTGGGGTACAATTTACCCCAGTCGCACGCACACGGTTAATGGGAGGTTCTAGTGAAATATTCAGTTAACAACCCATCATATAATTAAGTAAAAGTATTTATTGAGCTTAAACAAAAATATTTGACACCAGCAGCGCCCCGCGGTTTCACCCGCATTGTTCCCGTTCCTGTGGCAATACGGGGATAAAATATAACCTATGACACACAACGTAGCTTTCTATCGGTGAAATAATTTTGAAAATCGGTTCTGTAGGTCCAGAGATTACCCCTTACAACGTTACAAACTCACAAACGTTACCTCTTTATAATATTAGTATAGATGTGTGTTTAGTTAGGTCAGAGAGCCAATTCTACAATTTTAAGCATCTATCGCATTTTAGTCTTTATCTGTAAAAAATGACTCATTTTCTATACTTTTTTGACAAATTGCTAAAATTGCCCTGTGAGACTTAACTAGCTAATTAAAAATAAAACTTTCCATTTTGGATAAATGATGAATAGGTTAAAGGGTAAACATTTTGCCTATTTTTTAACCGACTTCTAAATAAAAAAGGAGGAGGTTCTCAATTCGGATGTTTGTATTTTTTTATTTTTTTTTTATGTCTGTTCGCGCATAACTCCGTCGCTTGCCAACCGATTTGAAAAATTCTTTTTTTGTTGGAAAGGGTATACTTCCCAAATGGTCCCATAAAAATTTTATCGAAATCGAACAAGCGGTTTTTTTGTTAATTTCAATAAATGATAGCAAATCTGTCGGGATAGCTGAAATCGCATGTTTGTTTATTGTTTACACCAATTTATACCACGTACGCTGTGATGGGTATGTTTAGCTGGGACTGAACCACTAAAAAGTGAAAAATAAAAAAACTGTGTAAATGTATCTTAGTTTGTAGTCATAGAAACATTGTCATGCAAAAAAACTTTTTACAAAAAATAAAACCGACTTCTAAACAAAAAAACCAAAAAGTGTAAAATAACTTTAATTTCGGAACTCGGTGTTTTTGGTTGCTTTTTTGTTGAACATACCGACTTCCGAAATTAAAGTTATTTTACACTTTTTGGTTTTTTTGTTTAGAAGTCGGTTTTATTATTTGTAAAAAGTTTTTTTGCATGACAATGTTTCTATGACTACAAACTAAGATACATTTATATTTCAATTCTAATCTAATTATTTATACACTTGAAATAAAAATAAACTAAAATCCTCTTAACTAGAATATTGCACTAAAAAATTCGTCCGCATCGTTATCGATTGGGAGTGAACCCAAAAGACTGGCGGCATTGCCACGTTATATGGCAATACTTATCCTATGTCCAAAGTAAAAGCCAGCCCTTGAGTCACGCGAAGTGTCAACTAAACGTTTAGCAAGTTCTTTAAATAACGCATGAGCACTCGGAACCCACAGTGCAAGAAAAATACTTGTCCAATATCTTTCTATATCTGACTAACGGATGGCAATATGCTCTGCGGATTAATATTAAACACTACTATTATTAACTACTAGTCAAATTGGACATTATGATTGTTTCCCTTAAAGCGCTAACAGTCAAAGTATTTCCTATTATTCTAAGAGGGGAAAATATTTTGTTTCTTCCATTGACAAACCAAATGTTGTATGAGTAGTGTGTATGTAGTCACGTGTCACGAAAATTACTGACCAATTTACTAGCCGGGAATCGAACGCGGTCATTCGGTTGAGTAATTGCTCAGTTTTACTTTGTCTCATCATTTTCGTTTTCAGTAATTTTGTGGTAATGTTTGTTGATGTTAGCTGTTGTTTGTAATAAATATGCTTGCTTATTGATTTGATTTCGACCAAAACTAGGACCGCGGTAGGAGAAATAAATTCATGTTATTGACTGGACAAGAAAAAGGTAGACACAATATTTTGAGAGTTCGGTCGATCTGGATGGATGACTAGGGTCAAGACTCAGTGGAAGGAAATGGGGGAAACCTAAGCTAAAAAGACGACTACAATCGTATTTTTTCATAAGAGAGTCATGTGGGCTTTCAAAAAAAAGTGCTCAAAGAGACGCGTCCAAAAATGTAGAAATAAAATTATTTGTAACAAAAAAAAAATAACCGAACGCAAAATATGACTAACAGTTGTCGTCTCCTTGTATCAGATCCGTGATTGACCTAACATAAATGCATCAGCTTGATCAAAAAGTTAATTAGCATAATCAGCCTTTTTAATGTTCCCACTGCTGGGACACAGGCCTCTTCTCTGGGAGAGGGATTGGGCCGTAATCCACCACGCGGGCCTAGTGCGGGTTGAGTGTCAAAAGTAAATTGTTAGGAAGTAATTGTTTTTAGCGGTAGGATTTTTAGATACAAGTCATTTTAATATTCTATGTATAACAATAAATTCTTAAATTAAATGCCATAAAAAATCCTCCGTTGAGATTGATCTCAACAGAGGATTTTTATGGAATTCATCAAATGATTGCTTTTTACCATGACGTGACGTCACCAGCCCAAACTCCAGACCCCTGTATCTTCGTCAATTTTTATAGATTTGATAAACCAAAAAATACGTGTCCAACATGTTTCGATAATTTAACCGACGTACTAAATAGAATCATATATTTTTATTCACAAAACATCTCTATTTTACAATGCACAATTGTGGGCACAAACACAGATGAATTCCCTTTTCCATAACAATTACCTATTGTCTGCCAGGACGGCGATCCGACGTGACTGCAGCAAGATCTGGTTGAAGACCAACTGCTTAACATCCTTTTCCAGGCACGATGGTGTTTGACCACTTCCAAAATCATCATACCCAAAGTACTAAAATACTTGTATCAATATGTAACCCCCATCATACTATAAACACAAAAGAATGAAAAGTTAACTAATTAATCACTAACAAACTAGTTATGAAGTACATTAACTTCTGGACAGTATCTCTAAACGCATTATATCATTTTACGAGTAACGCAATAAGTCGAGTAACAAACAAAGGTAGTTATAAATAGCAGTCATTTGTATTGCATTGTTGAGTTTTCATTGCGCGGTTGGGATTCTGATGAAAAGAGGAGGGTGATACACAAATATACACAAGATATGTAATGAACAGGCATACCTAATTATAAAGTATACATGATTAATTTGCTTAGCATTTTCCCAACCTTGTGTTGCTTCCAGTCAGGGGCGTAATGCCGTATTAGCCGTATAAATGATACGGGGGCCCCAGACTACAGGGGCCCCGAAGGTTTGTAAGCAAAAAATCCTAAAATATTATCCAAAATACTTATTTTTGAGAATAACTGCTGGGCCCAAAAAATGTATTTAAAAATCACTTTTAAGTAAAATAATTATAAAATACGAATGTCGAAATTTTGTTGCCAAAATTTATTTTCGAATCAATACATTATTATTATTATGTCTTTTATTCACTATATAAAGACATATAGTTAAATTACATTTTTAAATATTAAAATACAAGGAAGGATATTAAAATAGTAGTCACCACCTAACAATGCGAGCCGTGTCCGGAAGTACCGCTTTCTGGATCAAGCCATCCAGTCCCATCCAAGATCCAGATTATTATTATTATATTATTAATAGCTAGCCTGAAATTTCTGGAACCTGTAACGACTGGAGTAGGTACTTCTTAAGTAAATGCATAGTCACTTATCCATCGAAATAAAACGAACTATACCTACATATTATTCTTCAATTCACAGTCTAATTATTATGTAATTTTATTGAATTAACCGCAGTATAATCCGACACTTTAGCGCCTGATAGAAAATCATAGCAACAATTCATATCAACGCAACAACTAATGATTAAAATTTTAATAGGCAGTCAGTTCAAATTCTGCCATCAAGTTTAGGTTGCTTAGACTAAAAAAATGTTTTACAATTATCTATGAAGACAGACAGACGTAAAATAATTTTTGATAAACAGTATTTCTTTTTTTAAACTACTTACCTGAAATCTATACTAATATTATAACGAGAAAGAATTGTATTCTTGTATGTAACGAATAAACTCAAAAACTACTGAACCGATTTCAAAAATTCTTTTACTATTAGAAAGCTACATTCACCCTGAGTAACATAGGCTTTATTTTATCCCCGTATTCCCACGGGAACAGGAACTTCGCGGGTGAAACCGCGAGGCACTGCTAGTCTATAACGTACCTTAGTAACTTTAATATAAACCGTAACAGTTCAAAGGCATTCCACTTGAATACCTACCATACTATAATAATAATCATAAATTCATGCAATCGGACGTCAAATGTCAATGGTGCGGCGTCCCCTAGAGAGTCAATAGGCGAAGCGCGCGTAATCCTTCTTGCAATATCTGGTCGTCTCGTTACCGAGATATGACGATATCAAAGCGTTCCTGTTGCGTATAAATTCGGGAGATTTGTTAAGTTTCCACTAATAAACGAACAAAGAAAGAAAATGTTTGTTTGTGACTCTGACCTCTCAGGACTTTCTGTCATCGGTCGGCTTCCAGCCATACTGGATTCAGCTGAATATCAGTATTTACCTCTCAGGCCTTTCTATGATATGTATAATTATTATTAATTATTTATGGACCATGGCTTCCATTTTTTTTTGTAATGTTCAGCCTGTGTTACCCAGGATAACTCAATGCTTCTAAAGATACCACATATTACATATACGTATATATCGGTTACATATACTCCGTTAAACACACTCAGTTCTACATCACCAACTCCAACAACAGGTAACTGACGACCATCTCCAACAATAACATAACGTTTTAATGTTGACAGTGACAGATAGTTTGTAAACTGTATACGTATCGGTTACATTACACCGCTTAGAAGTTATGGTGGATTAAAGAAACTCAAAAACTTACATACACACATACATGTACTCTGAAAACATAACACTCCTTTTTTGGGCTGTAATGTAAAAACCTCAAAACTTTTTATTTAACAGACGTGTTAAATAAAAAAAAATAAAAAAAAGCGAAAGCAACTAGCCACCAGCTTCATAAATATGTACGTCCAGTCAATTTCGAAAGTGCCCGTTCGAAATCTTACTACAACATTCGATAGCCAATCCGGCCATGTTAATACTCCGAGATATTAAGATAGGGCTAATCCTCACATAACTTAGGATTACGCCAGTTATACGCCATTCAGTACCCACTGACCATTGTCCTGCATTTAATTTAAACGGGAAACAGCTCCAAGCGAAGTGGTAATGATTTTACTAGCCCCCACAAACTTATTATGACCGACAACCTATGTTACAGCAAACCTTATCACAAAACAGTAAGGTCATGTTTACAGTGTCTTCTTGTTTCTGGGCTGTAGCTTTAAGTTTGTTCGAAGGTGTCGTAAGATTTTATGCGTGATGCTCTTTATGCAAACAAGTCCTAAGGGTGACGTTTCTGGTTTTTGGTACCATTGAATTTTGACCCGCCATTAATGTTAATATGATATTGTTGCGGCTCTTCTTATTTGATGGCAGGCGATATTAATGTTATGGTGCTAAACGTAATTTGAATTTCAGACATAAATTCAAGTGGACACGGCCTTACTGCACTGTGCAAGGCCAATTAAAAAATAAAATAGAAAATTAGATCCGTTGAAGATGTAATGCATATTCAGCAAGCAACTTTTCAAAACTAATATTTTAAAGAGGTAACATTGTTTGTTTGTAGAAACTTACTTAACTTTCGGTAACTATCATCATTGTCTACAGGAGTGAAACCGCGGAACAAACCAAGTTCCCAACAAATTTAGAATACAGTAAATTAATTCAGCCTGTTTTTTCCGCTTTGCGAGATATGTATTCATTTTTGGAGCCAAATGAGCCTCTCTTTTTCTATATTTGTTTATGCAAATACATACTACAATATGTGTGTATATCTCAGCAGATATACACACATATTGTAGTATGTATTTAAAAAAGACCTACATATAACAGCTTATATGTAGGTCTTTTTTGCTGTATGTCAGTCTAGACAGACACACACACAGCAGTAGACAGACATGTGTTTATTACCTTTTAACGTCTAAGCCACTGCATGGATTTGGATGAAATTTGGCACACGGGTAGACCATGTGATTTCATCATTCACAGTCCACAAATAAACGGACAGAAGTACTTTCAAATAATACTTGTATGAATTTTAGCTACATTTACTAACTGAGACTTGTAAATAAAAATAAAACATCTACCTAGACAGATTATTAAAAAAAAACTCGGGCATATTTTCCATTACGAAAATCCTTCACACCCTTAGTTAATAATCTGCTGATGTAACCGTTGACAAATGGCGTTAATAAGAAACCTGTCGCGGTGGGATTAGCTAGTGTTAATTGATGTTCTTATTGTCTAACTTTAGGGATGTTAACTTTTTTATCGATATCGATGATTTCTATGGTGATTTTTTTTCCTACCCTCTAGAACTGATTTTCAAATTCAATAAAATTTATTGTTTTCTGCATATTCAAATCTAATACTCGATGATTTCTATGGTGAATTGTTTTCCTACCCTCTCTCTAGAGACAGATTTTTAAATTCAATTCAAAATTATAAAGCGAAGGAAAAATCATTGACTTCGCATAGCGCATAGTGTTTGTTTCCTCCTGTGATTTGTAGGAATTGTAACTTTATGCATAAAGTTTTACATAAATAAAGATAGCACTTTTTGATGACCACTAAGCAAATGTCTCCATGCAGTTTTTATAGGCCAATCAATGGACGGCATCACCGAGGCCAGACTAGAAAACGATGGTGCGATAACCTGAGCGTAAAACTTGAAGGCGGCTTGGTGGCACAAAAAAGGTGTGTCTGGAAATATATCGGGGAGGTCTTTGCCCAGCGGTGGCACACTAGAGTAGTGAAAAAACCTCTTTATTTTTAGGTATTTTCTCTTGCAAACAAAATAAATATTGGTAAAAATCCTATCTCTAACGACATAGTCACAATTCTCAAACGGCTGTAATTGTATTTAATTTAACATCATGTCGACAAAAATATATATATTTATAAGCTTACTTGTAACAACACTATTTCATAATTTAACCTTACCATCACCACAATATTTCGTAAGCGGATTAGTGTTTAAAATCAAAATGGCGGGTGCTATTCGTAATTAAAATGTGTCATAATATTAGGGGTGGCTTCAGTGAAAATGAGAATTATAAATATTACTTTTAAGGGTTCGAGATTAGATAATTTATTTTTATGAATAGGCGTTGAAGAAGTTTAATTATTTATTTTGTTTTTAATCACTGTTTTTTTAAATAGGTCTATTTTTGGCTATCTTTACCTCATGCTCAAACAGGACCATGTTAATGACGATGGTTTTCGTGTAACCAGAAGCAATCTTATTCGAGATTCAAATCTCAGGTCATTTCTGGAAAAAAAAGAAAACAAAATTATTATGACAAGGTAATTAACTGCCAGTCTCGTCAAAATCTGTCTAGTCATTTGTAGTTAAACCAGAAAAAAGATGCAGACAAATATATTAAAAAATGTGTCTGTGTATGTGAATTTGTATTTTTGTAAACACACCCACGATACAGGAGAAATTCCTAGTGTGGGGCAACTTTAAAAAAAAATACAGTAGCACGGAATATGAAACCGCTCGTTGACTGGTCTGTCATGACATTGATGCATCATCCACAGCGTTGAATTACTGTGGCAATACCAAAATATACCAACCGTAAGAGTAATTAAAGGGACAGCTTTAATTTGCAGAAAGCGAATATAATCCTAATTCGTTATGGTACTTTCGAGGCAGGGAAACTCATGCTAACCCTTAAATCTCCGGTCATTCATACCTACGATAACCCCTTTGAAATTAAAACCATTCCCATACTTCGTGCTCCTGGATAATAAACCTTATCGTAAGCCAATAAAGTACATAACAACAGCACATAATCATTTGTAGTGTTGCCAGCAAATAGACATGAGTAATAGCGCTTATGATTGAGACGCGTCATCGAATAGTTGTATTGTATGTATTTGAAAATCAACTTTGATTAGAAGGAGTTAAAGTCTTTTTACGTGTGGATCCTTAAAAAGACTTTAACCCCATCTAGCAATACCTTCTCAGTGATTTAATTTTACAATTATCTTAGAAAATAATATCTGAATCTTAAAAGTTACCTTTGAGTAAATATTTAACCTTGAGGTTTAAGAAATCATGTTTAGTGCTATTCTTTACGGTAAAAAATAGCAACTAGTCTAAAGTAGGTACAGTTTATAATAGGGTATTTTACTGTAAAAATCTAATTAGTCCGTCTGATAGATTTACAAAAAATATTCGACACGTATTTTTTCTTTTTTCACGTCAACAAAAAATGAAGACGATACAGTGCGTTGAAAACTCACGTGACGTCACGTCGCTGGTAAAAATTGTAGCAACGTAGTGACGTCACGTGAGTTTTCAACGCACTGTACCGTCTTCATTTTTTGTTTACGTGAAAAAAGAAAAAATACGTGTCGAATATTTTTTGTAAATCTATCAGACGGACTAATTAGATTTTTACAGTAAAATACCCTATTAAGTTGTGGTTAGCTTAAGTTAACCAAACTTGATATAAAGTTAACAATTAATTACAGAATTTTTCTGACGATTCATGAATTACTACCACGAATCCAGTACCTCCGTAATTCTGGCATTTTCCCATATTTTTAGTCTTCTGCTTATTACTTTGAACCGTATTGTTAAAACATAAACATATAGCCATATTAGTAACATACTTGTTACTTTGATTTTATTTGATCAACTAGCTTCTGCCCGCGACTTCGTCCGCGAGGAGTAGTTACTGTACCCCCGATTTTGAAACTCTCAGCCCGATCGGTTTAAAATTGACAAAGTTTCATACAAACTTTCATCCCCTATTTTATCCCCTTGGGGGTAGAATTAATCAAAATCCTTTCTTAGCGGATGCCTACGTCATAACATCTATCTGCATGCCAAATTTCAGCCCGTTCCGTTCAGTGGTTTGGGCTGTGCGTTGATAGATCACTATGTCAGTCAGTCACTTTTGAGCTATATGTATTTAGATAGAAAATAGATAGATGTGTCAACAGTCTCACATTATTATTAAAAGCTGCACTTATAATTTCGTCTTATAACTTCTTTTGTTACCTTCTAGTTAACTTAGCCTTATCAATGTCGTGAAACTCTTTTAATGACTTGATAATAACTGCCACCATCTCGCCATCACTGTGCAGTGTATATGCAGAACCTTTTTTTTATAGGAAATCATCAAATGACCCCTCCCGCCCTGGGCGGAGCGGTTGGGAGTGTCAGACTTTTACTGACTAAAACCCACCCGTGATCCTTCTTGTACCCTTTGCGTTCCAGGGCCGCGGTGACTCTTTCGAACAAATTCCGCAAAGTGTTTGCAGACCCTGAGATGCTATTCACTTTGTGGCAACAGCTGATCATTGATAGTGAGGTGAACATGCATAACTCATGTAACTAAGTTAATAGTAAACTGTTGAGTTTCCAAAGAAATCTATACTAATATTATAAAGCTGAAGAGTTTGTTTGTTTGAACGCGCTAATCTCAGGAACTACTGGTTCGAATTGAAAAATTCATTTTGGGTTGAATAGACCATTTATCGAGGAAGGCTTTAGGCTATATATCATCACGCTTAAGCCAATAGGAGCGGAGCAGCGATAAAGAATGTTTTAAAATCGGGGATTCCACGGGGACGAAGTCGCGGGCAGCAGCTAGTTAAAAATAAATGTTTGGAAAAGCCGATGAACAATTTCTGGAGTGTACAGAATTATGTTCTGTGTGATTTTATCCATTTGTGTGTGTTTTATCTGTGTGTTGTGTGTTTTATCCACATGTCTTATATTTAGTAGCAGCGGTTTCACCCGCGTGAATGTCGGAAATGATTGTAAAGAAACATTACTCCTGGAATAAAAAGCCTAGACTGTCCTATTCCAGATTATAATCTATCTCTGTGCCAAATCTCATCCAGATCCGTTCAACGTTCTAGCGTGATTGAGTAACAAACATCCATCCATCCAAACTTGCACATTTATAATAGTGCTGTATAATTATAATTTACGAGTTGTTATGAAACAAATCTCTGAATATTCCTTGATTGTGCAGAGTCCATAACAAATCTGCGGCATTCCAAGTAATGGGAGCATTCGTATCGGTCAGTATGACAAACCGCTCCGTTTCATAGAGTTATAAGTCGTGACCAAAGCAAGTTTGGGTAAGTATTAATGGATATCATTATTTACCCTTACTTATCTACCCTTGCTCGAAATTGTGTTTTATGGGAATATCGAAGGATTTTTATACAGAAATGTGTTGAGACGAAGTGTTGAAAGGCCAAAAGTTCACAGGGTACCAAAATGCCAAATTTTAGCAGATTACCGCATACGTCTGTCATTCATTTGTCATTATGTACGAGATTACCATTCTATGCCATTTCTTTCAATGGAGTGTCAGTGGTTGACCATTGGAAAATCATAATGAAGCTTTTATATTAGTAGATTGCCAAACTTGTCAAAATCAACCATTATGTGTTCTGACACTATTGTAATAGCAGACTTGAGGCTCAGGTGAAGGTTAGATGCAAGATGCACAAGACTTGTCAATTTTTATTTCAGGTTTCTAGATCTAAGGGTTTTTTTTCAAGGATGGGAAATCATCAAATTACTTCCTACTGCTCTGCACGGAGTGGAAAAGAGTGTCAGACTCTTACTGACGAAAACCCATCCGTGTTCCTCCTAATGCCCATTTCGTTCTAGGGCCGCGGTAACTCTTTTGCACAAATTTCGCGACCCTGGCAGGCACTGACGCTATTCGACCTCGACTAAGATCAAAGGGCTTTTCCCAACGGAATTATGAATTAGCAAAAGCTAACAACTAAAATTGAATTAAAAAAAAAGAAAAACTTTTTAGCTACTCATTTTTGTTGTTCAAGAATTCATGCGCTGTGTGTGGCTAAATTGTGCGTTATCTATCACTAGTTAAACATTTTTCAACAAAAATACACTACAAATAATTATAAATTAACAACGAAAAATATGCCAATGTTGAAAACTGCACAAAATGATTAACTTTTTAATATAATTTCAATTTTCATTTTTCACAGAAAACCAGGAATAATTGTATTACCTTAGACGTATGTAAAGCTAAAATAATCCTTGTTAATGATATACAGCCTTCTAACCCCATACAAGTGATTGAGCAGGGAACAAAAGCGTCGTTCTCAATACACTACCGACCCTTTTCGACGAAACAAAACGGGTTAAGAATGAAAAATGAAATCAACTGGACACTGGGTATGGTTAGACTCAAGGAAGTTTGGACTTGGAAAATAAACGAGATAATATATATTAGCAAACAACAAAAAAAACAGCTGTAGTTACTTTTATCGGTAGCAGGAGATAGGAGTACTGATTGAGATTTGTGTGACAATTGTGACAAACTTCACATCGAGTTCCCAATATTGATATGAAGTTTGTAACAAGACGTGTACGGTGTTGTAAAAAAATGCGTATGAAACTCGGTGACCAACAGCTCATTAGACACTCGACTTATTTTCAGGCTTGTGTATAATGAGCAACTTAGCTCACTTGTATCGTAATGTACTATTATTGACACGGAACTAACATGCATATAAAAACATAATTACTCAATCATGCTCCTTATTATCCTCTATGTTAACTTGCTAAAAATAAAACTAGTAATATTCACTAATTTTCTTGATAAGAGTCATACGCAAATCTAAGGATACAAATGCGTGGTTCAGTTAGTTACTCCTACATGCATAAAGGGCTACTTATGCCCGTTATGTCACATTCCCGATTCGTCAACATGTGATGATCATCATCTTAGCCCAATTAATTTGAGTGCAACTGACTTAATGAATGACTTCTTCTTTTACCTATACTTCTTTTTTAGCCGAGATCTCAGTAGTCACACCCCCTTTCCAGATTTATCGCCTTTCAAAAAGTGACAGCTGGACGCTAAATTACAACTTTCTAGGTCATCTGGAAGTGAATTTACCTACATTCATTGTATCTCTTTTATCCAACTTCCAAAAAAGAAGAAGGTTCTCAAGTCGACTGTATTTTTTTGTGAGTGTTACCAATTAACTTTTTACTGGGTGTATCGATTTTGATGATTCAATTAAAGCCATCCACATCCATTTTCCTGATCGAGCTTATGTTATTCTAGTACATTCTACACATACCATCAGAAGATCATTTGCGTAATACCGTAAGCTCCAACTATCGGTACGCCCACTGCCCCAGCTTGACCATCATTAATCAGGAGCACTTAGCCCACTTTGCATAAAATGATTAATGCCCACATGATGTTGCCCAATGAACATCATTCGGTTTACTTTGTGCTGATAAATTGTGCGAGGAAGGACAGGGGTTCCGTGAAAATGTCTGTTTGAGTTTTATTGTGTTTTACAAAAAAGGGTCTGTGTATTATTATGTTTTCCTGTTCCAAGGGTAGAAGTATTATTTACACTCCGGTTTCACCTACCTCAGTCGCGTGGTCGAGGATTACCTGACGGACAGAGCCGTCATCTAAGAAGAAGTGTGGAACCGGCGAAAGATGTCGTGCGTTGTTCCGCAGGGTTCGGTTCTGGGGCCGCTGACACTACCGTTCTGCCCAGAGCGGAAGAAGTCATTTGATGATTTCTATATAAAAGTGTATTATGTTAAGTAATCAGTACAGAGCAACGTGAATGAGTAAAGTGTAAATAAAATTGGTGCTACAAAAAGCAGCAACGTGATTGAGTAAAGTGTAAATAAAATTGGTGCTACAATCACTAGATGATGTAGAAAAAATATAAATATAATAAGTCAAAACCTAGACTAGAAGCTGTTTTATATATTCTGTGTGTAATGGACATAGAACGAGTCGATAAGAAATAGAGAAAGAGAAAAAATGCAGTGACAATAATGGCGCCAAACCCAACAGCTCTAACCAATCCTAAAGAAGAATGATGAGCCAATAAGTAACCAGGAGCTAAACAACGGAAACACATTAATTATACACACGTGAAAAAATAAGACAAATCTCGCGTGACAAACGCGCAAACTCGTGCCGATGTCGTACGGAAACTGTAAATCTAACTAAGCCTTCGTACCTCCTAAATAATAGATGAGTTCGGTAAAAATCCTACAGGAATTACCAAGACACGTCATTACTCAAATTCTGAATGCAAAATACTCGAAATTCGAAATACAAATGTATTGGTGTTCTAAAATGAAGATTTGCAGGGTTATTCTCTCTCTCTTTTGTTTTTTTTTATGTTGTTTTTCGTAAACATTTCTATCTATACTGGTTTTATGACAAGTTCCTTTGTGATTTATGTGGGCTATTAATCATAGGTTTTAAAGAGCATTTTGCTATGTTTAGTTCTGATTCTTATGTTTAGTTCTTAGGTTAAAGTGTAAGATAATAATGGGAAAATATGATTTTCTCTTTTTGGATAGTACATCACGAATTTTTTTAAGTTACCAAATATTATCGATTCGTAGTTTAAATTTGCATTAAAATAAACAAATAAGAAAAACTTTTTCATTCCTGAACCATAAAACTTGCACTATAATATATTAATGTTTCGGAATGCCAAAAAAAAAAACAATATCGCAAACATACCACACCTTTCTCAACAAACAGACACAAAAAATTAACAACAAACAGACATACAAATCCAGAATCCGCAAAAGAAGTCAAATAACAGATGACGTTCGTTTTTCTCGCATCCGTTGCCGCGTATTCAAATTTGACAGTGACAAATCCTCGGCTATTTCCGGCTGCGGTTCGGAGCGACTCGGATGTTCATATCATTTATATTCATTCGAGATTAGGTCGGCTTTTGTTCGAAATATGTATAAGCGACGAGTCAGCAATGATAGTGGGGGTGAGAGTTAAAAATGGCGACAGACGTTGATTGGTTTGCTAAATTAAATTAGAGGAATTGAAATATGAAACAATCTGCCCTAACTTTACCCCTACTATGTTGGGGTCGACTCCCAGTCTATCCGTATGTAGCTGAGTACCAGTGTTCGAACTGTGTGACTAAATATGTGACCTCCACAACCCATTAACTGGGTAATACGGTACCCCTTGGCAAATTTTCTTACTTTGATTACACGTCTCAATTGTCAAGGATTTACAAAAGACAGTTAGTACCAAAAGCCTAACGTACCTAATTTTCGGTCACCCATCTACAAAAGACCTCTACCACCGTTGTTTTTCCTTTAAAATCAACCCCTTGAGGCTGTTATTATTTAGTCGCGAGCTCTTAATCAACTCTTAATGAATTATACATTATTTTGCGAGACTTATATCTATAGTATAATGAATGACACATGTAAAAGTTGATTTTCCGATTTATTTCAAAATGAAGCATATTTGTATCATAAAAAGCAGTTCTCATAATATATCAGCTAGACAGCTAATGCCCAATTATGATTAATATCCCACAATCTCCCATTGCTTGGAAAAAGCCATCAATCGATTGCTTCTACCGGTCACATTTTGAAGCTTCTTGTATTCGAAGACATGTGACATTCACCAACCCGCACTGGGCCCGCGTGGTGGATTACGGCCCATTCCCTATCCTAGAGAGGAGGCCTTTGTCCTAGCAGTGGGAACGTTAAAAGGCTGATTATGCTTATGCTTACGCTATGCAATCCTTAAGGAAGACATCCAGTCTGGGTCTTCTAATTGGCCGATATAACAACACAACCAACACACAAACAAACATTCATCCACCACACAACAACACATCAACCACTCAAACAACAACTAAACAAACCAACCACTCATTTTTCTTTCTTTCTTTCTTTATATTACTCAAATGTCTAACTAAAGTTTACGTCATTAATTTGACACTTGCTAAAAAATAGACAGTTTATGATTATATTATTGTTAGAGTGGATCTTTCAACTGTAACGCAATCTATACTAATTTTCTGAGTATAGTGCTACTTTAGACCTGTTTTGTCGAAGTGTTCTGTGACAGAAAAACACAAAAAAATCCTACCATTTTACACCGAATTCATAAATATACCTGTTTTTTTTTAAACCTAGAACTAACATACGATCCTCGTTTCCAATAGTTTTTGATCCTCATCGACGAAAATTCTTAACAGAAACAACAAAATTTTTATCTGTATCAAAAACTACCTATACCAAACGAGGAAAACTCATTCCTATGAAATACATATTTAAGGGAAAACAGGAAAATCTTACTAACACTTACATTAACATGTTAAGTGACCCGTTATAAACTCGCCCTCAGCGTATGTAAATGTTATCGTCAATTTATTGCTATATTCGCATTCTCCTAAGTGATTTTCGAGATTTCCTTTCCGAAATATGCTCCTGAAACTCCTTTTATTGTACTGAAAATAACCAGTTTTGAAAGACCTTCGCGCTCAAACTGTTTCAGTCTATTTTCTGGGGATCTATAATGTCAATCTATAGTGGTAAGGGTTATGAAGCGTATTTATGTTTTCGTGAATTTCTAGCAATTTCAGGATATGGAAATTTGGAGTTAGAAGGACATGTGATACGTATGCTTGCAGTATATTAAGATACCATAAGATTATTTTTATTTATTGCCAATAATACCGTCTTTGGGTGTTTGTAATAAGTCTTTTTACTGCGTCCACAATTTAGTTACCAAACATTAATAAAAAAGTGTTTTGTGGTCAAACAATTTTATTGCAGTTTCTGTTGCTTTAAGTTGACATAAATAATTAATTCCAGTAATACACTATGAAGATATTCAGTGAAAATAACTATTTGTAACAAAGTTTCGAATAGTAGGAGTTTACCAGGTTTTTTTTTAATAACATATCTTGAGTTTCACGAATGCTTCATAATATTTTTTATTCAGTGCACAAACTTTGACAAATTAAACTTTTAGAGTTGTATTCGGCATGTATTTTTCATTTTAATATATCTTAGTACAAAAAATAGTTTTCTTTAACCAAAGATGTTTACTTTGAAACTGCCTTTATGGTAACACACCAAGCCAAACGCTTTAAAATACGTTCCTACTGATTTTATCAGGTTTGACCCACGTTTTTTTTTTAATAAAGGCCGTGACCTGAACATTACTTTCATGGGCTTAGGACCAACAAAATGCAGAAAATAAATTATTATAATCCATACAATTATGGCACTTCTAAAACATAATAAAATTAACATTACCTACTTAATGCATAGGTACTTCTGAGGCCGTGATCAACCATCTTTTGAGTGCCTGCTCAAATTATCCTATCATTAGGGACCGCGGTATTATGGATTCCATGGCTTCACATTTGAGGATATTCTGCAAGCTGCTCGTAATTTTTTCCAACTTAAGTTCACAAAATACCAATACATTTCTACTATCTCAAAAAACTCGCAGTTACTAAACGGGATTTCCCGGGAAAGTGATGAGGTATGGCATCACGATAGCTGCGCGTGCGTTGACCAACCATCGTGCGCCACTGCTCTATGTACTGGCCGGCTTGTTATTATGACGAATAGACAGTGTCCAAATTTTGTTGATTTAAAACCGGAAAAAAAAATGTTTTTGGAAAATGGAAGTGTGTTCTATTATTGATATTAAACCATCAACTTTTTTGTGCTTAAAAATAATCCTGTTAGCAGATAAGGTGTAGGTACTTGCGTACAGATTTATTCGACTTAATCAAACGTACCTACTTGTAAATGTCACCTAATGTCTGTAACGGTCGATGAAATCGAGTATAATTTTCTATTTATCGATCAAAAACGATCCACACTGGCGATCGACAAAAATAAAGATGCCGTCTATAATTTTTGTGTTCAATGTTGAAAATCGAGAAAACCCGTACTTAACTCCAGTTTCAGAATTGAGTAATGGGACTGGGAGTTACAGTGCTAATTCTAAGTTCAGAAATCGTATCAAGAATACTCTATTATCTCCTTTACTATGCCACATCCACTTTTCCCCACTCTTCGACGTATTATTTAGACGGATTTCGTGTAAACGTGTGAGTCCACTGGTGCATATCTAAAAGCATTGTAAATTTCCACACAAACGCTGCCGTCAGTACATTGTGCAGTGAGCGAAGATATAGTGGCAACGGTCCCTGGATTCAAAGTGTTTTAGCGCTGTCAGAGAGAGTGGTAAGTTTTTATTTTATTAATATTATGGTACCTATTTATGCTACCTACTATTAGCTATGATTTGAGGACAAGTTTCGTATCTACTAATATTATGAAATCGATCTCAATACAATAGCGAATTAAGCACGGTGACTCAGTCGTGTTGAAGGTGATTATTATGTGGGGACAATTATTTCAGTCATCAGTGCCACGGATTTGTACGTCAAACTAATCCTAAACACTGTTCATTTTGTAGCCATAAGCCATGTACCTAATCGATACTAATATTATAAAGCTAAAGGAGGGTTTGTTTATTTGTCGCGGAATTTGTTCGAAAGAGCCACCGCGGCCCTGGAACACACATAATAAAGAGTATTCTATTCTAGCACCATCGCACCAAATATGAACTATTGCAACAGAGCAGTGATATAAATTCGCATATTCTCGCGGCGGGGCTCGCGGTTTCATCGATTTTAATCACACAAAGTGACAATGTATTTATCACCTAAACTCACCGACACCAATATTAGAGCTAATGGTAGGGCTGTGCGGGATTTGAATAAGTACATGTTTACAATCTCATTTTTTGCTGTTATTAATAAGCAGTGCTTGTCGAGGTCAATCGGTGGATGGGTGACAATGGGTGATCCATTACATATCGAAACTTCCTTTATTTCGACATGTAATTGTTAAGCCGTTGGTCCTGACTGACATTTTTACAACTTTGTCTTTTCGGTTAGTTAAAAGCTAGAAAATCTTAAAGGAGATGTTCCAGAAATGTATGGAGCTTGGGCCAGCACTATGTACAGTCAATGTAAATATCACTATGGATGACAATTTCGTACATTTTAGCTTCGTTTTTATGTACATCTAATTTAAGTCGGTCAAGGCGAGCAACACAACTACTTACTAATAAATATGGTGGTCAACAATAAGCGAAATGTGATTCTCACAATGACATTTGATTGAACTGCGAGAAAAAAAAAACATGAATTCCGAACATACTACTATTATATAGCAGCATATCTTTTATTACCTATTATTGCAGCTAGATTAGTTACATTGGCATTATGAGGCACAAGTAACAACGGTTACGGACACGATGATTCAAAGTTGAACGGAAACGAAACATAGAACTGTCAAAGTCATCAATTAAACATCATAACCACTGTCATAGCTACGTTAAAAAAGGGTTATCTCACTAAAATATTTTTCAAAGAATTAATTATTATACCTGTACTTTTATCCCAATTGAAAAAATTGTATTTTTATGAGAATCTATTATTTTTTTCCTTTTTATCTATATAGTGTGTAAAATAGTGCTAGCCCAAAACGAAACATCTCCTTTATACATATGAGGTCATTGGTTTGCAATAGCTCTACCTACTGCAATCAGGGCTTATAACTTAAAAAAAGGACTTTGGGCCAACCCTGACTGTCCGCGTACATGCAAATTCGATTGGTTATTTGGACTAAAATTTTGACTCCCCGTGGCTGCAATTTGAGTGATATTAGATTAGGTTTAACGCGATATTCGTGTGTTAGCTTAATGCATCGGGATTCTCGCTAAACCCAATTACCATCCGTGCTTCAACTGGTATATATTGACAAGTAAATTTTAGTATACGCATAAGCATAATCAGCCTTTAAATGTTCCCACTGCTGGGACACAGGCCACCTCTCTAGGAGAGGGAATGGGCCGTAATCCACCACGCGGGCCCAGTGCGGGTTGGTGAAAGTCACATTGTCTTCGAATTTTTGGTTCTAGGACGTGCCGGTTCCCTCACGATGTTTTCCTTCACTGGTTTGAGAGCAGTGGTGATGAAATTAATTATACAAAGTAATGCGCCTAGCTGGGTTTGAACCCGCAACCTAAAATCCGTAAGTCGAGGCCGTTACCACTCGGCCACCACTGCTAATTTTAACTAATTTAATTTTAGTTTGATTAGATGATACTGTATTTTTAATAGTGGTGAGAGGAGAATAATGTTGACAAGAGTCTTAAAGTCAAGAGTGAATCGGTTACTCCGGGGTAAACACTTCGACTACAACATTGCTTACTATCAGACGAGATAGTGGACAAAGTCAAAGTCAATTAATTTATTTCAACTAGACCATTAAAAGGCACTTTTGAGCGTCAAAGCAGTTTGAAGACTAGTTGTCCATTCGCAAAAAGTAGATTCTTATGGAGAAAAACGGACAAAAAACTCGATAGTAATTCTTTTAAATAAAAGTTTTACAATATTTTGTATACATTAATCAATTGAGTATTTATGTGAGGACGATGCACCCAAATAACACTAAATACTATACTACTAATCAAACACGAACACGACAGTTAAGACAGTCAAATGGAACTATTTTTTTCAACCTATTTTGTTCCACTGCTGGAAAAAGGTTCTACTCTGAAGTGAGTGACTCAATTCAAGCCATAATGTCTTCCACACCGTTCAGCGTCCTTGCTTTGTCACGACTCTAAAGCCCAGCAATATCTTTAAATTTAATCATTGTTCTACTCTTGATAAATAGATGACTAATAACCAACATTTTTGAGGAACGATCGCATTCGTTTCTCTGTTGAAATCTGATAAAAACATCAGCTCTAATTTCCCTACCCTTGACTGGTTGCGACTGCTATGCAAACATTTCTTGGAAATGACAAGAATCGACCCTCTGATTAAGAATCGCCTCTGGCACTCCCATTTCCCCACCGAAAAAGAAAATCTACCAACCAAAAAATCATCATTGGAAATATATCTGTTTGTAACTAATTACACCTTTTGTCGCCACTGAGGCGTGAGTCCACAGATGTCACGTCTAATTAGTAGTGTTGTGTGCGCCTGACGTTAGCACGTGGCATCGCATTCCGATTAAATTGAACGCCGATGCGCGCCCGTCCTTAATGTATTTAATTAGTGCAATATATACATCGATGCAGTAATTAGGATAGGTCTGATCTAGTCAGGGATTAGGGAAAATGTACATGGATTACGTAGGTAAAATAGTAAAATTGAAAGTGGTACAAGAGGTCTGTAAAACGTTTTTTGATGGATGAGAAAATACATGCGTGACCTTTGCTAACATATGTAGGATCAAATGTTCTTGACAAAGTCGTTCTATCAGTGACCATGATTACTGAGTAGTCCCAAATATAAGATTATATTATAATTGCAAACCAAGTATTTGTATTGCTTCTTACTTTAGTTAAGGCGATATGTTTTTTTTTTGCTCACACCATTTATTATTATTATACAATGTTATATATACGTGTGGTTTTTTGGTTATTATGGTTCCTTTTTTTTGTCTGTTCCGTTGGCTGTGATTTTTCTATGTGCTAAAATAATTAAATAATTAATGCATTACCGAAATGTCACGTACTCTAACTCAATCATTTTCGAATTTGTCTAAAGTCCAAAATGTTTGAGTTGAATTGTGTGTTTGTTTTGGCTCCTAGACCATAGAAAGACAGATATAAACTCTCAGTGAGTTTAACGTGGTGACTCGACAGTTTTACAATGAACTACTTCGCCACTGAAAGGGACTTTCAACTAAATTGGAAAAACCTATGATTCTTATTTTTCACTGAAAGACGTTCATTGCTGAACATATTGTACCTCAAGTCTCACTTCATTGACCGGTGCACTGCTAACGAGTGAGAACAAGCATTACGAGCGTCGGCAAAAGCCAATGGGACAGACCTCTTAGTTACCCAAAATATACAGTATATTAACTAAAAGAGGGCGTTCCCGTTAAGCCGCAATAGTATAGCATCCAAATATGATTAAAAAAATATTACCATTCGAAAACATTTTTTTTAATATTAAAATATTCACTAAAAATGTTAAATTGATAGTCTAAAGAAACACTCTGTACACGCGTACTAGCCGGTTTGGGCATCGCTACTATGAGTACTATTCTGCGCTACTATTTTGATTTTAAAGAGGATGTTTCAAATTTATTGTCAATTAATTATTTATAATTCGGATTATTCTAAGCTTACTTTTCTATGCTGATATTTTTATTTTAATCTACTACTTACTTTAACTCGTTAATCTATATCTTACTTATATATTATACTAGCTTCTGTCCGCGACTTCGTCCCCGTGGAATCCCCGATTTTAAAACATTCTTTATCGCTGCTCCGCTCCTATTAGAAGCCTAAAGCCTTCCTCGATAAATGGTCTATTCAACCCAAAAATAATATTTCAATTCGAACCAGTAGTTCCTGAGATTAGCGCGTTCAAACAAACATCTATACTAATATTATAAAGCTGAAGAGTTTGTTTGTTTGTTTGAACGCGCTAATCTCAGGAACTACTTGTCCGATTTGAAAAAATCTTTCAGTGTTAGATAGCCCATTTATCGAGGAAGGCTATAGGCAATATTTTATCCCCATATTCCCACGGGAACGGGAACTACGCGGGTGAAACCGCGAGGCGCTGCTAGTCATTAATATAGATTAACGAGTTTAAGGGAACGCCCTCTGTTATTTAACATACTATATAATCATATCAATCGATATACAGATGTATTTATGTACTACTACGTGACTTAGCACCATTTCAAGGTAGGTACAAATTTGCTACATAATGAGGTATCCGGCCATCGACAACGGGCGACGTATTAGCTAATGAGATCGGAATTAATTGCATGTCGATATTGTAATATAGTGTGACAGCTGCTGGTTTGCACGTGACGAGCGAAATTAAATATAAATTGGGGTAAATAGATGATAAATTCAGGCACCCATTACAGTTAGGTTAAATTATGGTTTAGTTGATTGTATTAAGAACAGGAAGTCATCTTCTATCTAAATATATATAACTCAAAAGTGACTGACTGACGGACATAGTGATCTATCAACGCACAGCCCAAACCACTGAACTGATCGGGCTGAAATTTGGCATGCAGGTAGATGTTATGACGTAGGCATCCGCTAAGAAAGGATTTTGATTAGTTCTACCCCCAAAGGGATAAAATAGGGGATGAAAGTTTGTATGAAACTTTGTCAATTTTAAACCGATCGGGCTGAGGGTTTCAAAATCGGGGGTAAAGTAACTATCCCACGCGGACAAAATCGCGGACAGAAGCTAGTCGCTAAATAATAACAGCGGCACGTGTCGATCTTCATGGTAATGATTGGTGATGATCCATTAAAAACCGAGATCACTCCGTGTCTAGACAAGTTTGTCTAGCTGTAGTGATATAATTATAAGTAAAACAAAAAACATCTGACGTCCAGGGCCTCAAGTCTGCTATTACAATAGTGTCAGAATGGTCTATCATTGATTTCATAATGGTTGATTTTGACAAGTTTGGTAATATACTAATATAAAAGCGTCATTAACCACTGACACTCCAATGAAAGAAATTGCATAGAATGGTAATCTCGTACATAATGACAAATGAATGACAGACGTATGTGGTAATCGGCTAAAATTTTGACAGTTCCTTTGATCAGTGACCTACTATTAGAACGTCAATGTGCAGTCATTGCTTTTAATAGCTTGGTTTTCAAAAAGTATTACGAACCCATTGGCCGACCAATGATTGACCATTATGAATTTAGCAGATTACGAACTTTTAGCAAAATGACATTGGGATCGTGTTGCAAAGACAAATTTATAAAAATATCAGTCTAAGGGTTTATCGTCGATACAACATCAAGTGCATCAAGAGTGGAAATTTATCAGACGTTCTAATTAGATTATTTCTGTAAATATCCTATTCACTGAAAGTTTCGATTAAATCATTCAATAGCATTTTTAGAAATGCTAAGGATCAGTTTAATTTTACGGCAAAAAACAACTCCGAAATCTTCCCTAATTCTTATTTATAGACGAGAACACTACACTATGTTCAACAAAATAAAAGAGACAAGAAGACCCCAACAAAACCGATTATGTGTGAATGTCTGACGCAATTAATCCCCGAAATCCTATAAAAGCAGATTAACGTAGGTCCACTTGGACAAATTGTGTATTAATATTTTATGTAGTTCGCACCGGCCTACCGGGAGCCGGCTATAAAGCTGTCATCGCAAGATATACTGCTTGCACTTCTTATGGTTGATTTAGGGATGGATTATAGGGATCCCATACATTATGTAGGAGTGAATTTTGCTAGCGATGTGTTGATGGTTTCTAGTGAGAACGTTTTGTAAGTCAATGGGGAAATGTGTTTTTGTGAAAAATACTTTTGATAAATTGTTTTTGAGATGGAGAGATTTCTTATATAAACTTGCTTTATTTAATTAAAATAAACAATAATCAAAATCATTCAAGTATAGTAAATATTGGTTTATACAGATTAAAATCTATAGTATACCACTGCTAAACAAATATCTCCCCCATAGCTCAACAAAACAATACAGGTTTACAACAACAAAAAAAAAATTACCATTACATCTAATCAGAATATCGTCCTCATCGCCACAATTCTCCATAATTACAGCAACTCCAATACATTTAGCGACATGAGGCCGGGCATAGAACTGTACTGAAGCATTTAATTAGTATTAGACCGATCGCCTGAGGCAACGCGGACACAGCCTCGGTACCATTGTGATTGATATATGAGAATACCGTTAGAAATTCTAGCGTGTAAGTCCGTGTATTAGATTTGAAGTGTAATTGCTTTGCAGGAGTGGTACATTGTTTGAGGGTAGAAGTGTAGCGGTGAGATGACCGAAGAGTATTGTACTTTACTTATAGTATAATAAGTATGTAATCATTTATCAAAAAGATCGACACGTCATGGTATACTGGTTGTAACTAATAAAATTATTTATTAAAAAAAAATGAATTTAAAATTATATGCAGGAAGAGGGAGTACCTGGAAGGTTAGGAGTGATCATTAATCTTATAAACTTATATTGTTAATTGCGAAAGTAAGTTTGTCTATATGTCTGCTACGCTTTCACGTGAGAGATTGGACCCAGAAAACCGATATATGCTATTTAACACGAGCAAAGCCACAGGCGATCAATAAAATCAAAAGTCTGTAAGGATCTTATATAAAACCTCATTCATAAATCATTGACAAAAAAAGAATACCTTACAACAGAAACAAAAGAACCGATCAAAAGAGGCCAAGTTTAAAACATTGCAAAACTCAGGAACATGAAAGATAACAATATAAATAACGCAGCCACAATAAATCAAGAAAAATTGCCACTAAACAGTAAAAACACTCAATTTGTTGCGATGAGACTCAAATGCACAACACAAATAGAAATACCTCCAGGCCGCTAGAATCCAGAACTCGTTACAAGCAATGGCAGGAACATAATAAAGTACCAATAGATGATAATATAATCGCACAATTTCATTGTAATGTCCCAAGATGAGCATCATTGATATATGGAACTAAATTATTATATAAAATAATGTGCAAAAGTAGGGAGTACCCGAAGGTTCTTGCAAGGTAGCAATTCAATAAGAAAATGTTATCCACTTATTGTAAGTCGCGTTATAAAGCTAAATAGACAAAAGCACACAACCACAAAAGAGCCCAAAGTTAAAACTCTGAAACATAAAAAATTATAGTATTAATGTCTGTATTAGCCACAATAAAAAAATACAAAATGCAACATAAAATTAACAAAAAGACTGAAACGCACGACATAAACAGAAATGCCTCCAGGCCAATAGAAACAGTAAATCCAGAACTCATTACAAGCAATCGCAGGAACATAATTACGTACCAGCAGATGATAATATAATCGCACAATTCCCTTGCAATGTCCCAGGATGAGCATCATTAATATATGGAACTAAATTATCGACGGCGGATAAGCACAGTTCAATGGGCCCAGCACTAAATATCTTTGCATCGTAATAGTTGTCTGGGATTGTAGGGATGAGGGAATTTTGCTGTCGATATGATTTAAAAAGCCAATGTGCATGCATGTGTACGTATATTATTTTCTCAATTTTGATTCATTATTGACCCAAACTTTACTTTTATTAAACACTTCTTCAAGTTGTGATTCTATTGTATTGTGCCTTTTATAATTTTTAACTTTCGCATTGTCCTATATTAAAATAAAAAACTCATCATCAGTTATTATTGCATTCGTTCCTTCATTGCAAATCGCGTATAATATCCCAAATTGAACATCGACATCTTCAAAAGACATCTCTTACCAACGATAACACGCATACCCACCTATCAGATGTCACCATCTCATATACGGAAACCACATTCTGTTCCTATTCTGCCTATAATATTCCAGTTCATTCCCGTTACATCTGGTTTGAACCGGTAACAACCAGATTACATTGCTCCCTGTTAGTTTAATCCTGCAGTATAAGGTGTTTGAATATCGAAGGTCTAGGTAAAACGGTTTGTATGTCCCCTAAAGCCAAATGGACAATGGTAACCGCTGAATTTCAGAAAGGCCAAACGCCTCTAAAGGCCGTCTTTGTTTAGCACGGACGGACGGCTAAAGCGGCATTACTATACATACGTTACTAGGAAACTGAACGACGAAGGAATTTAGCCTTTGTTTCTAGGATCAAATTTGATTAAAGCGGTCAAGTCATAGCGTGTGTAGTGTACGAAAATTGGTTCCAAGTAGGTACTCCGGATTCAATTCCAATCTTATGTTTATTAGTAATGGAATTCGTGTGAAAAGCTCGTAGTGAAAATGCAAATTACCTTTGTGTTTCTAAGAATATTTTATCACTTCTTGCAATGTAAAAAGAAAAACAAAAAAATATGTTGACTTGGTAATGTATTACAATTTGGTGTACAATAAAGCTTATAATAATCCTCTTCCCCCCGGACCGCCATAAGGTGTAGACGTGCACTAGACCCCTAACAATTATTATAAAACAAATAATCAAATTTAAAGTAAATTAAATTCAGTGAAATAATAAGACAGCATAAAACGCAAGAGGTGTTTGGTGCGTATCGGATCACCGCGCGTGAGTACCGTTCAAAATACTACTCTACAGGTCTGTCGCCCTGGTATACAATACTGTGACAACTAATCAACGTAAGCGCAGGCAGAATTAAATTGGACCGCGCCCACTAATTAGCGCGCACTCAAGCCCGTAAACCACTAAGAGCTTAGCTACGCCTACCTCAAGGACAACCACCGCCCACCTTATTTGTCATTGATCGCTTGACCTGCGCTTGCGCTCACTACTGGCTGTGGTGATATACATATACCTCCATTCCATTCAACCGGACCCCGACGACTAATTAACGCTCTGTACTCATCACAGCCTGGTACTTTGAAACGGGTTAAAATGGATAAATCTTTCTCTGACACAAATATCAATTCAATGATGGACGAGACTCCCCCGAATTTTATATCTATGCGTAGTAAGAGATTAAGGGAAGAAGATCTACCAGAGGAGTTTTCGAAATTTAGAAAAGAGATCAAAGAAATGCTTTCTTCGTTTATCACAACCCAACAAAATGAACTAAAAATCATTAAGGATATTCAACTGACCAACAACAACATTGAAACCGCCATAGTTAATCTATCTCACCAAAATGAAGAATTCCGCAAGAAAATAGAATCTCTTGAATCGCAAGGTAAGAAGGACCGTGAGTACATTGCAATTTTGGAGGATAAAATAGAAGATCTACAAAGAACCAGTAAAAAAACCTGCATTGAGATAAAGAACGTCCCTAAGAAGCCTCAAGAAACTGATACTGACTTGATAAACATGATCACGACCTTGGGAAAGCACTTAAGTCTCGAAATGGACTCACGCGACCTCAAAGACATTTATCGGCTACCTCGCAGGAAGGAAAGTAACACAAACACACCCATAGTGGTTGAATTTAACTCCAATATGCTGAAAACTAATCTATTAAAGAAGGCAAAGTCGTTTAACATCAAAAACACTGGTAAGCTTCAGGCGAAACATCTTGGAATTACAAGTAACGCAGAGGTACCTGTTTTTATATCAGAACAATTGACCCCTAAAGGTGCCCGACTGTTTTTCTTGGCTCGTGACCTTGCTAAAACTAAGCAATACAAATTCTGCTGGACTTCTTTTGGGCGAGTTTTGGTCAGGAAGGATGAGAATGCTCGGGCGATTGTTATACAAAGTGAAGCACAGGTGCACCACCTAATGCAGGAAGCATGACTAAGTATTGTTATTGTCATTCGAGTGTTCCTAGTACTAAAAACTTTGTTATTTATTGTTAGCTTTCTCTCGGTTATTGTTTTTCCTAACTTTAATTTTAAACTATATGGATTTATCTTTAACTTTTATAACTGTAAACAAAGTCAGCTCGCTCTTATACACTCAAACACCACAATTCACACAAAATATTCTACACAATATACACATCTAACTTACTCAAAACATTCACACTTATACTCGCTCCGCTCAATACCTAATAAACCATGTCTTGTTGCGCCAATTTATGCATGTGTAATTGGAAATGGTCGTTCATTTCTGAAGACAGACGTTACACGATTATTATGTTATTTTCTAAAACTTAAGAAACAAAATTGTTTTTCTTTATTCAATAATGGATAGCAACTTATGTAATATGCAGGAATTGGACTCTGCTGAAATTGCTAACTCTGCAGTTCTTGATATCGCACACTTGAATATTCACATACAACATAACAAGTATAACTTAACCGTCCTAACTCAAAACATAAGGAGTATATATAGTAATGTAGATGACCTTCAAATAACTTTGTCCCTAATTGGAGTTGAAGTGGATGTCATAATTTTGACTGAGTGCAGACTGAACACAGATAAACAAATACCAATGCTAAATAATTACACTTCGTTTAACACATCTAGGCACTTAAATCAAAATGACGGCGTAGTCGCCTATGTAAAAAGCAGCCACCTACCTCACGCTACCGAAATTAATTTGACACATGCCTCAGCTCTGCAAATCACAATCTCAAACTTCATAATAATTGGAATTTATCGGTCTCCATCGAATATATCCGCAGATGGCTTCATTGCATCGCTTGAGCAACACCTTCAAACTATCGAATCACATGGGGACACTATTATTACCGGAGATATCAACATAAACTTAATAGAGAAACCAACAGAAACATCACAAATACGGACAAACCGACTAAATTATTTAAATATAGCGGCGTTACACGGTTTCCTCCCAGGACACTGTTTGCCTACCAGGGGTGACAGCTGTCTAGATCACATGCTCCTTAAGCTTGATAAATCTAAAAACTCGGCCTTCGTAGCAGTTTTAAACACGTCTGTTACAGATCATGCAATGGTTCTATTAAGCATATCCCATACACACCGAATCAAGTCCTATGTCAAATCAAAAACCGTGACTAATCTGGAGAACACCTATAAACACCTCATAAACACGGATACGTCTTTTCTTTATTCGTATAGAGACCCTAATATTTTAGCAGATGCGCTGATAGATATGATTAAGTCCTCCCTCCTCCAAAACACAAAGACTGTCTTAGTCTCTGGCTCTAAACGTATTATAAAGCCCTGGATATCCGCTGGAGCCTTAAGATGTATCAGATTTAGAAACAAATTGCAGTTACAGTCAAGGAGAGACCCTTTTAATGTTATTTTGATCATAGCATATAAGAGGTATCGTACATTCTGCTCTAATCTTATTAAAAAACTTAAGAGACAGTATCATAAAAATCAAATTTCAAGTTCTGTGAAAAATCCCAAGCTGCTTTGGCGTAAAATCAACGATTTGACCCATTATAAGAAGCCCAAGACATCAAACGTACACCTACTTCAAATCACACCAAATCCTCTCGACTCGTTAAACCGTGTAAATCACTTCTTCGTAACAATTGGTAAAACACTGGCGGAAGAAATCATGACTCTAGCTGGGCGAGAAAATGAACCTGCTTTTAGTACTGTTAACACACTATCTCAACACAACTCATTCGTGTTGCTGGAGACAGACCCGGTAGAAGTAGACAGCACAATCATGGCACTTGACTCAGCAAGTGCTTCAGGTTGGGATGGCATATCCGCGAGTTTCCTCAAGTTATCTCGAGACTTTGTAGTCCCTCTGATATGCAAACTAACAAATCTGTGTTTTGAAACGGGAGTATTTTGTAATGCGTTGAAACGATCTGTCATTACGCCTGTGCACAAGGATGGCGACAAGAGCGATGTTAATAATTACCGACCGATTTCCGTCTTAACATCCATTTCAAAAATAATAGAAAAAATACTGAATAAAAGATTTACAAATTACTTGAATAAATATAATATTCTTTCGGACTCACAGTATGGATTTAGACAAGGTCGGTCAACTCAGGACGCGGTTGTGGCTCTTACTTCTGAAATTACAGATAAGGTAGATAGGGGATTTAAGTCCATCGCGGTGTTTTTAGACCTGAAAAAGGCTTTTGACACCGTATCCATTTCCATTCTTGTGCAGAGGCTTGAGGCTATAGGGATTCGAGGAAAGGCTCTTTCTCTCTTTGATAGTTATCTCCGGGGTAGGAAACAACAGGTTAAGATAGGAGAATCGTATAGCAACGAGGAAAATGTTGTTTTCGGTGTTCCCCAGGGCTCCGTGCTAGGCCCGCCACTGTTTCTAGTGTATATTAACGAACTCTGTAACCTAAAAAACAGTGGTGGGAAAATCTTCTCATATGCGGACGATACGGCGATCGTCTACTTTGGCAGCACTTGGGAAGAGGTACGTAACAAGGCTGAGCAAGGGTTAGTCGTTATAAATGGATGGCTCAAAGCAAATCTGCTAACTCTTAATATTGCCAAAACAAATTACATACGTTTCTCTCCAAGTGCAAGGTCTAAGGCGGACACTAAATTCAATATTCGTATCCATATGTGTGGAAACAGTTTGAACCAAGATTGTGACTGTAAACCTCTCAAACAGGTACCGTCTACAAGATACTTGGGAGTTATAATCGACGGGTGTCTAACATGGCACTCGCATATTGAGGTAATTATGTCGCGTATTCGCAAACTTATATGGATTTTCAAAAATCTACGACATGTAATGCCCCAAAAGACACTTAATAATATCTACATAGCTCTCGCACAATCAATGATCACGTACTGCTTACCAGTTTGGGGAGGTGCCACAAAAACTAAATTTCTAGAATTAGAAAGAGCCCAAAGATCACTTTTGAAGGTAATCTATTTTAAACCTTATAGATTTCCCACGGTTGATCTGTATAAGATTAGTGGTCTACTATCGGTTAGAAAATTATACCTTTTATACGCCATTCTATATTTACACAAACATATTCAGGTAAACCCAGAAATACAATCTAAGAGGCGAAAAGAGATTGTGGCTCAAGCCCCTCGGGTGCGGACGGTTTTTGCTAGGCGTCAGTATGTATGCCAATCAGCATACATATACAACAAAATGAACGCAAAATTAAAATTCCACCACGAGGTTCGGCATAAATGTAAAAATGTGATAACCGAGTGGTTATCTAATCTTACATACGAAGAAACGGAGCAAATTCTAGTTAGGATAACATGAGTACTGGCACTAACTACACACACATAACCTCACGCATACATATCATACATTCACACAGACATCATCACACACACACACTCACACATACACAATAACACATCAAATCACATACATACACACAATACACGAGTTGCATATTATTTTATAATTTTTTTGTTTCCTTTTAACTTAAGAATGTATTCATAGCTAAATATTTCTCTTTATCTTTAAGTCTCAATATTGTTAACTTAATTAAGGGAAGTAGCGAGACAACCCTAACACAAGTATTTTTAATTACTTACTGGGGCTGTTTCATTCACATTTGATGATGTAACCTTTTGAGACAAATAAACAATTTAATTTAATTTAATTTAATTTAATAAACTAACTTTTGTCCGCAATTTAGCTCGAGCCGCGTTTAAACTCTATCTCTATACCAAAACTCATCAAAATTGCAAACAAATAAACTCACTTTTGAATTTCTATTATTAGTTAGGCTAAAACCTCAGAAAACATGTCCCAAAAAAATAAGGAAAAAAAAACGACATCTTAAAAATTATAAATACCCAAACTTTTCAAATTAAAATTTATCACTGGAGAAACAAAACAATTAGGAGTAAAGTTGCCCAACTCCCAGAGACTAAGATACTACCCACAACCAGTACATTTGCATCGGATAGCAGTTAACAGCGCCATTATTGAAATTTTATGTGAGTTTGATTATTATTCAGAAGACCGCTATTAGGAGAACTGGACACGGGATTTAGGGTACTGCTAAAATGGTGTGGAAACAGATCTTATACTTCAGTAAAGTAACACTACTACACGGTAACTATAATGAACATGTAATACTGAAGTCTCTGTGTTTTCAGTTACTAGAGCATAATAAATAGATAAGTAATCTATACTAATATTATAAAGCTGAAGAGTTTGTTTGTTTGTTTGAACGCGCTAATCTCACGACCTACGGGTCCGAATTGAAAAATTCTTTTTGGGTTGAATAGACCATTTATCGAGGAAGGCTTTAGGCTATATATCATCACGCTTAAGCCAATAGGAGCGGAGCAGCGATAAAGAATGTTTTAAAATCGGGGATTCCACGGGGACGAAGTCGCGGGCAGCAGCTAGTTGATAATAATAGTTTACTGCCACATAGAAACATACATTAGTATAAATTGATTAACAAGATGCTAACTACGTTTACAGCCCGAGCCCAGCCTCTCAAACTAGGATAGCCTGTATCTTAAGAGATAGTTTTTAGCTATGGGGTTACTTACAAATAAGGATACAACTGCGGAAGTGTGAGGAAACTTAAATTAATCAAAGAAAAACATATTTGCCTTGCCTTTCGGTTAGTGTAGGTTTTTATTTGTACTGTTATCTTGAAAAGATCGTTTTTCGATAGACAAAGGGCCTATTGTGTCACCCTATGAAATATTTTCTTGATCTACTTTTTATGTTACTTATATGGTGTATATAATTAAGAGGACTCTATTGTGTTCTGTCCTGTCAAGTCCTAAAATTGATTGAGTCAGGCGTTACTTTGCGAAAATCCATTTTAAATTTGAAAATGAAAATAATATATCTAGTTTTAATTTCCGCGAATATTAGTGGGTTGCAGGTATGCACCTCCCTCCCGCCCGCTAAATTATGCACATGCAAGATTACAAGGCAAATGCAAGGATTTTATGCACATGCAGGAAGGCAAAGCAAAACCCAACACCAATACCGACACGTGTTTCGCCTCTCCACGAGGCATCCTCAGGGGACGTGTTGACTCGCTGACCGTTGAGTTGTGACTGAGAATTTCCAAAACCAACGAAATTCAACGAATTTCTGAATAACCAACGGTGGCAGTGTATAAAAGGGGGGTGCCTTGTACTAAATTCTCACATCCCTCCCCGACTTTTGCCTAACGAGCCAGCCCGCGCCGCTGAGCCATTAGCGTTAAATCCCCTAAATAATAATAACTGACCCAGCCTGTCCCTTGCTGCCCCTCTCAATGACCCCGTTAAGCCGAGGCCCGTATCCCACAGGGGATGCCCTTAGCGAAGCGGTCATTTAGCTTTTAGTAGTTTTTAGCCCTGGCTGGGGGCCTTAAATTCATTTGAGGCCACCACAGGATTGTCCGGTTAAGCAGTAACCAGCCTTAGTGTGCTGAACTGCGAGTGGTCCATTCCAAAAAAAAAAAAAAACTAAATTCTCAGTCACAACTCAACGGTCAGCGAGTCAACACGTCCCCTGAGGATGCCTCGTGGAGAGGCGAAACACGTGTCGGTATTGGTGTTGGGTTTTGCTTTGCCTTCCTGCATGTGCATAAAATCCTTGCATTTGCCTTGTAATCTTGCATGTGCATAATATAGCTGGCGGGAGGGAGGTGCATACCTGCAACCCACTAATATTCGCGGAAATTAAAACTAGATATATTATTTTCATTTTCTGTCAAGTCCTGTCCTATCCTATCCTGTACTATACCTACTATTCTATTCTCTGAGTAAAAAAGGATTCTATTAATGGATTGGTATGAAATAGGTGGTTGAAATTGTATTTTTATTAAAGGTACAATTTGTATTCTTAATAAAATTGATGAAAAGGCTAAAAGAAAATTTAAAAAAAAAAACCCATTCCCAAAATATCTACTGAAAAAGTTCACTGAACTTAAAATATAGAAAACAAAAACAATGAACATCTCACTCATACAAACAACGATACCCATAACCAACAAGTATCTCTCTCTATACCAACCTACCCAAACCTTGAGTGAACAGACATCGTTGAGTTATGTAATGGAAACCTGTTAATTGCTTTCAAAGTGCCAACGTACATAATTCATACAATCACTAACTTATGTGGCGTACACGCGGTGTATAGGCTTCCGTTGCGATGCATATTATATGCATGGATGACTTCATTTGCATGTTATTGCGGGGTGTCACACATGGATTTGCGTTTTTGGCGTTAATATGCACTGGAACTTATGCGCTATTATAGGTAACTGATAACGTGATGGTCGGTGTTAGTTCTAAGGTCACTGACTGGTTGTCATTGACTTATTTATGTAACGGGTATCTTAGATGTGCATTTTTATCCAATCCATTTCAACCAACCGTTTTGAGAGCAGTGGTGATGAAGTTAAATACACAAGGTAATACGCCTTACCCGCAACCTACAAATCGTAAGTCGGGACCGTTACCACTCAGTCACCACTGCTCCGGTCGGTGAAGGAAAACATCGTGAGGAAACCGGCATGTCCTAGAACAAAAAATGCGAAGACATGTGACATTCACCAACCCTTACTGGGCCCGCGTGGTGGATTACGGGCCATTCCCTCTCCTAGAGAGGAGGCCTGTGCCCCAGCAGTAGGAACATTGAAAGGCTGATCATGCTTATGCTTATGAATTCAACCAAGATTTGCGTGATGGAAACAGAAACAACCGAAGAACCGAACACACCCCGAATCGAACCGAACCAACCGAACCGAACTGGTTGGATTTTATAGAATTACAACATTCTTGTACTCTCATATAAAAAATTGAGTATGTACATACAATATTAGTATGAACATATACATATTGTTAGTTACCAGTTAAAACCAGTTTTGATTCGTTTTATATAGTCTCATTTATGTAGATTTTGGTATTGGCAATGAAAAAATCTAACAAGCGCTTCTAGTGTCAAAATTGTGAATTTGTCTAGGAACGACACTCGGACAGTTTTCGATACAATTTATATAAGGAAACATAATATCTTTTAGAATCGAGCACAATAAACATCATTTCATTACATGATGAGAACCTCGCCTTAGTCGCGTCGTAAATGTATAGACATTCAATATAAATTTTATTGCAGTTAGACCGCACTCTTCTATTATTTTTCTACCAAAACCACTCCAGACTATGTCGCATCGCATAGAGAACAAAATAATAATAAATCTTATATATAAAATTCTCATATCACGGTGTTTGTGGTTGAACTCCTCCGAAACGGCTCGACCGATTTTCGTGAATCTTAGCGTGCATATCGGTTAGGGTGGCGAAACGGACAACATCTATTTTTCATCCCCCTAAATGTTAAGGATGTTCCACCCCTATTTTTTTTTATGTTGCAAAACGACGTTTGCCGGGTCAGCTAGTAACTTATAAATATACTTGTAAATATAATATAAAAAAATAATTAAAGTATAAATTACACATACGGTTCGGAAGTTAGTCAGAAGCTTGAAAGACGAGTACAAAATCTCATTTCTTAAAGAAATGTCCCATTTTTTTCTTCATACATATGTATTTTGAAAAGAAATGAAAATTTATTCCCGAATAAGTACTACAATGAGGAACGCAACAATATTTTATATAACTGCTTTGATTAGCAAAAGCTTCATTCATGTAATCGTGATCCATCATCATGTCTAAGCTTAATTAACCTCAACATTAATAACAGTGTCGTTCTTGAACAACTTCTAAATTTCGCTAAAGGCGCGCTCATAATTTTTGCATCGCCAATAAAACTAATTTACACTGTATACCGAAGTACTTTGTCAGCTTTCAGCTCATTTTTCGGTTAATTTTCAATGGAAACCCACTTATCATTTTCATAACAAAATTCAATATCCGACCGAGCCAAAACCTTTCAACAGAAATTAAAATTGTATTTCCATGCATAATGAGCCTTATTTTGTGAAACCAAAATAATTTGCTCAATTAATGAGTTCAAACGGAGTCAGATTTCATTTTAATTGGTGGATTACTCTGACATCTGACGCCTTGTTTTTTAGCAATTCAAAACAGGGGATTTTTACGTCATCCTTGACGGAAACACAGAGATAAGGCGAACGTAATTGCACTCGTTTTTTAACTGCTTTATCTGATTCTTCCTTAGCGTCACAATTCAGCTCCAATCTGACCAAGCAAGTTAGTCTTGCCACACAATTTTCTACTATATGTTTCTAAAACTAAGGTTTTTAATGCTTTAAAAGATATCGATCCTCTAGCATTTTCCAAAGCGTCTGCGGGCATCTATCAGGATGGACAAGCGTTTTGTTGAATCGTGAATTGGACGTTGGTCCGAGAGTTTTAAATCTGAACGATTTACGTGAAAATAATAGCTGGAAAGCAATTCCGTTGGACGAATGAAGGTTTTTTCTCGAATTCGATTTAGAAAACCTTTTTATCTCTTTTATGAGTTGAGTGAGATTTTAGTGTGGTTTGATTGACCATTATCGTGTCTCTTTATTTTTAACTATTATCGCTTGTGGTTCCGGTATTTTGAAGACAGACAATTGTTGCATACTGCAATATGAAAGAGATTTCACTGATACCGATTAGTAAAATCAGATATTTCCGGCAAGTACGCACAATACATGTTATGCAATAACATGAGTCATTCAATGATGAAACTATGAAAAAATACATTAATACATTATTATATAATAAAAAAATACCTACCAACAGCTACAATATAAAAAGTCTTATTGAAATTAATGAACCAGTTCAAAAGAAACCAGAAGCTCTATTGAAAAAAGATAATACTGTCGCAATAAATATCACACACATGATTGATGCCACACCATCTTCCCTCAACTCTTGCCCCGTTAGCATTGAGCATACAGGACCACTGACAGATGATCATTAATCTTGCCATGTATGTAAATTTTGCTCTGATAAATCGTTGGTCAAGCAAAACAGGACCTCGTCCATTATTTCGGGTCTAGGGTCGTTTGTTACTGTACTTGTTTGTATTGCTACTTTGCTGTTTGATTTTTATTTATTAGCTTAAGTGTGTTCTGCAGTCTGATTTACAGTAGATGTTTTGGATGTTTTGGCTGATTTGAATTTGTTAGTATCTATGAAGATTGGTGGAGTACTGGTTTTGTTGCTATTTTCTTTGAGTTCGCATTATTTTAGCATTTCTGGACATTTTTAAACAAAAACTAAAATTGTATTAAATCTATGAACGCAGCTATCGTTAAAAAGTATCTCAAATCGCTAGCGTTATTTGATCTACAGTCTGATTTATTATAAGCCGTTAATAGATGTTTTAGTTAGTTTGATTTTTTAGTGTAAATTGGTGGGATACTGATTTTATTGACATTGTAAATAAAAATAGATCTGTCTGTGAATTTCCATATTTTTAAGACATTGTTAGTAATTTTGAAATCTGAATAATTCAAATATGGATTATCTTTTGTTAAATCAGTGAACGCAACTATCATTCAAAAGCATGTCATGTAGGCTGAAAAAAAAAACTAGTTTATTACATAAAATTCATATCAACCAACGTAATACATCCACAATCAATGTAACAATCCAAAAACTACAACATGACGAATCCATCCCTCAATTCCTACACACTTATCTACATATATAGTTATCAATACAGTACTAGGGCTACATAGCCCGAAGCATATCTCTCCCCTCGCATTGTCGTCAAGGCGTAAGGGTCAGTGTACTATGACATGGCCTCTGTCGCCTCTATCTGTCTAATATTGCACTCGAATAATCCAATTAGTGTCCAATACTGCAGATATGTTTCCTTTGATGTCATGGATTTTAGTAGTTTCGGTGTTCCATTGCGCATTTCAGTTATTGTCATTATTATGTGGGATTGTATTTCGGTTTAAAGATATTTATTTCTCAAAGAACAAATTACAGTTCACTTAAAGAGAAACTTAACTTAATTAACAATATTTTGTAGTTTGCATTACGACGTTCTAACCATCCAAGATTATTTATTTTAATTAAGTGTAGCGATACATATTATATAATATGTAAATAATCATTAACAGTCATGAATACGTACGTAGTTATATTTTTAATGAAAATCGGTAACAATAAAACTGTGTATGAAGAGAAGAAAAAAAAAAATTAGCTTGAGCCATGTTGATTTCTTACATTTAAAGCTACGATTACATCTTCATTGACAAATAAAGAAATGATGGTCATCTCAGAGGAGTAGTTAAAATAATTGAGTCACATAAATTGCAAGCCGATAGAAATCTAAACGAACATTCTCACGCCTCTAACATTAGCAAATAATTACAACATAACAAACATCTAAATATGACAAACGACTTTAATCCACTCATGTGTGAAGACGCGTGTACTAAACTTAAGTTTGAACAAAAAAATATCGCCAACAATAGATTTTCTACTATCATAACTGCAGCATAGAATACAAAATCCCTTGATGTTGTTAAAGTTCTAAATCAAAATAGTTTAAACTGTAGGGCGTGTTGCAGACAAGTCAATGTATGTTAATTCATGTTTAATGGTTTTCATAACACTCAATTGATCACGCATCGCGTCACAAATACATTAATTATTTTTAAAATCATGGGAAATGGCGGCACGTGTAGCTATTTTCAAATTATAAAATTGAAAATATTTGAAGCAGCGTGAGAGTATGTATGAGTTATTTAAATGATGTGTATTTATTATAATTCCATTTACAGCTCTATGAGAAGAACTTCTGATAGAAGTTAGTGACATGTAACAATCAATAACGCTTCTAATGTATTTAGTAATTTTGACACCACTGACATTACGTTGTTGGGTAGAGTAATAGAATCAAATATCTTTTTTTTTTTTTTTTTTTTTCTGGATGGGAAATCATCAAATGACTTCTCCCGCTCTGGGCGGAGCGGAAGGGAGTGTCAGACTCTTACTGACTAAAACCCACCCGTGATCCTTCTTGTGCCCTTTGCGTTCCAGGGCCGCGGTGACTCTTTCGAACAAATTCCGCAACCCTAGCAGGCACTGACCCTATGGGGCCCCGCCTAATTTGCTGACGGCTCTTTGAGGCGCGCGTGGAACACGACGCGCCGTCGACTCGGGCCTGGTTGCTATCGGACGGCGAGCCACCCATAGCTCGCCATCCGCAGGCCCGCGCCTACGGTGGCCGGGAATCGCCCTGCGTTTCCCGACGCCCGGGGCGTCTTCTTCTGTTGCGGCGGCTGGAGCGAGGGGCATCCCTCTCTCACACGCGCTCCGCCTCCTCCTTCGCTAGCATTACTGCTTCGCAGAAGGAGGCGACCGCTTCCCATGCCTCCTCGCTCCGGACCATGGCCCGAACCAGGGCCGGATGCGAGAGGTCGCCGCCGCCGATCGCCTCGACGAGGACACGGCGGTGCTCCGCCCAAGCAGGGCAGACCTCCACCGTATGCTCCACCGTGTCCTCCGGACGATCCACACAGTGATGACACCCGGACGTGTCCTCCCGCTGGATCCGACACAGGTACCTCCCGAAACAGCCGTGTCCGGTGAGCACCTGCGTCAGGCGGAAGGTGAGAACGCCGTGACATCTCTCCAGCCACGCCTCAAAGAGGGGACTTATCGCCACAATAGTGGCGTGCCCAGCACTGGGTTGCGATAGTCGCTGTCTCCAAACCTCCGTGAGATCCCGCCGGAGCTCCGTCCGCTGCGCAGCAATTTGCCGCGGCAGCAGCGTTTCACCCCGGCTTAGCGCCTCCACGCGCAACGCGTAAACGTGCGCGAGGGCTCTCGCCTCCAGATCCCACGGCAGTAATCCGGCAAGGAGATTCGCCGCCTCGCCAGAGACCGTGCGGTATCCACGGACAAGCCGAGTGGCCATGACCCTCTGGGCCGAGACCAGGTGGCGCGCTGGCAGTCGCCTTAGCGACAGCGCCCACACTGGGGCCCCGTAAAGGGCCATGGACCGCACGATCCCCGCGTACAGCCTCCGGCAGGAGGCGTTTGGTCCCCCCAGATTGGGCAAGAGCCGCTTGAAGGCAGCCCCAGCCCGCCCCAGTTTGGGTGCCAAACGTCGGAAATGCTCCGCGAAGTTCCACCGGCTATCGAGGACGAGGCCCAGGTACCTCATCGTTGACCCGACGCCGATGTGAACCCCTCCTACCGTTACCTGGGTTCCCGGTGGTGGCCGGTTCCGAGGGCCATGAAAACACATGGCCTCGGACTTGTGTAGGGCCACCTCGAGACCCAGTTGCCGGATTCTGTCAACGACTATCGCAACCCCGCGTGTCATCAACTCAGCCGCCGCCTGGTGCGACCCCCCTTGCGCTAAAACCAGCGTGTCGTCAGCGTAGCAGACTACGCTGACGCCGCGAGGGAGGTCGGCGCGCAGCACCCAGTCGTAGCCGATGTTCCACAGGGGCGGCCCCAGAACCGAACCCTGTGGAACACCGCACGACATCTCTCGCCGGTTCCACTCTCCCCGGTGACCGGGGTAGATGACGGCTCTATCCGTCAGGTAATCCTCGACCACGCGACGGAGGTAGGTTGGCACCCGGTGATACCGGAGTGCCTCCCTGATGCAAATCCAGGGCAGGGAATTAAAGGCGTTGGTGATGTCAAGGGACATCGCCACGACCACCCCACCCCGGGAAATCGCCTCCCCCGTCGTGAGGGCTCTCACGCGCATGATGGCGTCCACCGTCGAGCGCCCTGTGCGGAAACCAAACTGGTTCTCCGCCAGATCCGGCCCAGCTCTCACCAAGTGCTTGACGAGGCGGTTTGCAATTACTCTTTCAAAGAGCTTGCCCACCTCGTCAAGCAGCACGATGGGCCGGTATGCGGACGGAGAGTCCGCAGGGCGCCCTGGCTTCCCGATGAGGACCAGTTTCCCCGTTTTCCAGCGACGTGGGAACTGGCCCCTCTCCATGCACGCGCTTAGGAGCCCACGTAAGAATCAAATATCTGCTTTTAATAAACGAACAAGTCTGAAAGTAGAACTGACGACAGAATAGCTATAAATATCAGTTTGAAAGGTATGTGATGCTGATTAATGAGATACAAGTGTATGGAAAGTTTGGAATATGGATGGTTAAAAAGGTAGAGGTAGACCAAAGATACGATAGTTGTATTATATCAAATTGTATAGGAGGGCTGATAGAAGGGAGATGTTCGTTGTATGAATATTTTCGAACAAAGTGAGGATAAGCTAAAGTAAGTATGGAGGTACCATGATACGTGCACATAACAGTTGGTTTAAATTTTTTATGTATGCGAAATAATCAAATGACTTCTTCAGCTCTCGGCGGAGTGGAAGGGATTGTCAGACTCTTACTGACTAAAACCCATCCGTGTTCCTCCAAATTTTCTCTGCGTTCCATTACCGCGGTGTCTCTTTTGAACAAATTCCGCAACCCTGGCAGGCACTGGTGGATTTTTGACATTTTTATGATTTTTTTTGTAACTCATTCTGATAAAAGTAGTATAATCTTGATTTTACCTACACATTGATTTCCACACAACTTGCGGCAGCGTGAACTAAAAGTATTGGTACATTATTTATGGAAAAAAACGAGGTATCAACAAGCGTTCTAAACAAAACCCATTATCTTATTTGTTCACCCAATTCCCTCGTCCCTAATCCCAGCCTTTCACGAACTATTTGTCCACTAAAACAATTGCGAGGGATAAGGAAAAATACTAACATCACGTACACAGCATTTAGCTGTGCTATCTCGACATACAGGAATTAGTTGAGACAGTGACCGATGGGTATCGGAGATAAATTTACTGGAATTCGCAGTCAGTTAACCGGTTTAGTCATGTGTTATTGGGTAATTAGGAAGTCTAGAAATGGCAGTGTATGTGAATCGTATTCTCGTAGTGTTTTCTTAGAGATACTGCGGTGTTTTTAAGCTTTTATTCTACTTTTTATTAAAAGTCATCAAATTACTTTTCCGGGACGAAGGACGAAGTGTCAGAGAAAACTCACTCGTGTTCCTTCAAAACTGACTTCGCGTTCCAGGAACAATTCCGCAACGTGGTTGTGAGGCTTGTATATGTATTTTCAAATCGTGAAGAGAACAATAACAGCGTGTGGATTTGAGTGACTTCAGGTCTTTAAAGTTAATATGTGGTGATGTAGTTGGTGCTACAATTGGATTACCATTATCAAAAATGTCCAAATTTTTGTAAAACCAGATTTTTCGAAAATTATAATCAAAGGTTTTAATAAAAAAAGGGAGTAATTTATACGCTTATCCTACTTTCGCGCCATATCCAAACCCCACCTATAAGAACTTCAACGTTTTATCAACCTGCATCATTACCGTAACAGCAGCCAAATCTTTCTTCAAAACCTTATCTATATACCTAATTACCGTCTAACCCTTACGGAGCATCTCTACAGACTTATCTGGCATGCAAATGATTCGTCCCGCCCCGCATCGGATCGAATCGGATCGCAATTAGTGTAAACGGTACGAACAACGCCGTCCGTGTAAGCTCACTTGATCCGTGTTTCAGCTTTGCGACAGCCAAATCCGACGTGGATTTTTGATGATCTAGGCAAACTGGATGAGGTTGATTTGATTTATGAAGATAATACTGCTAGAGAGGACAACACAACAGGAAGAGTGAAAGGCTATGGGGGAGACTTTTGCTCAGCAGGGGGATAATATAGGTTGATAAAAAAAATTACTGCTAGAAATACGAATTTTTTATAACCCTTTTCTTTAATAAATACCAGCGTTTCGTGCAGATAAAATATAATATGACAATAGCAATAACGCTAGCTCTTTTCTTGACTTGACTTAAGATCCTATGTCACCTAAGGCGTCCACAGTTCTTCTCCATCACGAGCGGTATTTATCTTGACGTTTCACTTTTCTTTACTATTCACGTTTTTACCTAACAAATTCGTGGGCAGTAGTTAGTGTTAAATATGTAAATGTTTCTTTTGGAGCATAATAAGAACCATGAAAGGGCGACCTACTTTATCAATCAGTCAAAAGTTTCGAACCACACATCTACCAGAATGTTACTAAGTATTAATGAAGATGTCTCTTCCAGTTCCGATCTAAATCATAGTCCCGTATTTTGTAATTGTTGCGAATTCGCGCGCATCTATCAAAATTAAATTTTACAGGATTTTGGGCTTTAAATCTTTGCTATAAAGGATTGAAATGTTACACTTTGTTTGTTTAATGTCCGTTCTGTATATATCCCGTTTTCCAGTATATTGGACTCGACGTGTCCGATGTTTTTACTTTATTTGAATGTCACTGTTGGTGCAACAGAACGTTCGTTTTGTTGAGGTTTATTTAATAAATTGTTTGCAACTGTTTGGTCTGTTGTGCTTTTAAGTAAATTGCTATGATTTAAGATATGTGTAGTAAAGTACTAATTATCCAGATCAATACCATGGTGATGTTAAAAAAATACATACATAAGGAAAAAATGATCATGTATGCGTGATAGCAACTTTCAAGTCGAAAACCGACGCAATGCAAAACAAAATGAAACGAAATGCAATGACATGCTTTGCCTTTACATTTCGACAGTCGTGGTTGCTAATAGAAGGGACTCAAGAGACTTAAGTTTAATCAATAAGAGATAAACCAAACTACGTACTAATGTACGACACAATAGAATACACAAAACATACATATAACACAAGTACAAACAACAAAACATATCGACTAATCAAATTGAATAATCATTCAAAAAGATACAATTTTTGCTAAACTATCATTTTTGATGAATCGTGTACACGCGCCGTTTACGTGACGGATCGTATCCGTCCGCACGACCAAATGTGAATGATAATGTTATATTTGTAAATTTAAAAATACTTGTTCAAATTTGAACCTTGTGACGAAGTGATAGGGGTGTTGAAATTGTAATCGATCATTTAAGTTCGCTTGAATGATCTGATGTGTGGTGAAAAAATTGTTCGTATGTCTTGAAATGAAATTGAATTGATGTCATGTTTGTGCAAGATACATTTTCACTGTGTTAATTTTATGAACTTTTCAAATCCTTATTAGGGACCTCTTAATGAGCATGTAGAAAGTAAAATTAAATAAAAAAGCGACGGGAATTTCTGAGCTTCGACATTCCTATAGAGTAAACCATAATATTTTGAAATAGAACTTCAAGAAATGAACTGAAAAAAACACGTACATTCATATAAAGCTTTTTTCAGAATAAAGATTCACATTGTGTGTGATTAAAGTTATCCACAGACAATGAAGTAAAAACCAACCATACACTCAATAATTTACGGCTAAGTACCAATAATCACTCAACTCCCAAACAGCTTAAAAGCTTTCACCAACAACTTCAACAAATCATCACAACTATGAACAATACGAACTAAGATTACCATCTTATATCGTATTCAATGCAGTCAAAGGCTTTACCCAAATCTAAACAATGTTACATCTGTTTGAAACTGTCAAACATTTTAGGCAGCAATCCGTATGTAAATGTAGCGTCCCTTCAAAGTTTATTGTTATGGCGAGATGCTCTTAAACGGCTCTCGATAGGCACAAGACGTTTGAGACATACTGCTTTGGAGAATGAGGAGTATTCTTTAGAAGATATAAATTTTATTTCTTCGGTAACACTTACTTGTCTTTGGGTTTGTCGTAGACTAAAAGGAGTATTCCGTAAATGCCGGTATGGTGTATGGTCTTGAGTAAAATCGATGGTATTGTTTTTCATCTTTATCTATTTTAAACCTACTCGATAGTACCTAGTATATATTTTTTTATTCGTCTATGTTCGTTTTGTCCTATCAAGAGTAGTTATATCAGATTAATGTTTTTTTTTATCCTAAATTCAGGTTTGCAAATAAAACTCGCTACTATTCAATACACCACTTCAGCAGAATCAAATTTTATTATTATCCCCTTTTAAACTCACTCGACCTGTAAAAACAAACTGTAATCCAATAGGTTCTCTTTTATAAATATAAAAAAGCTGCATCATTCAAACTGAACTGTGTGTATCCCATGTACCGATCCGTGTCTAAGTGCCACGGATCTCGTTTTCAAAAGCTAGTGAAATTCAAAACAGGCAGTTTATACGTCAATGAGTGTTCAGAATTTATTGAAATGACTGCGTATATTTCGAATTTTATTATATCGCTAAATGTTCCAACTGTATCATTATTGCGAAGTTACTGACTGAAAATGGTAAATAAAATGCTTGTATACGAATTTGTGTTGTGTTTTTCTCTTCACATTTAACACTACATTTGGTTTTGTAGTGTAGAAATCTTGAAGTTTTGCTTTTCCGTCCTCCGTCTTTCATTTTCCCGGCCTTTTCTAAGGGTTGATTTTCCGTAAAAGTTGTAGTCGTGAAATTACTAACAATAGCAGGATATATTCAATGAATTTCAATTTCGTCACAACTTTTATTCAGTTTAAGTTTTTTTCTACCATAAAAATATAGTAATTCTAATATTTTATTATATCGCTAAATGTTCCAACTGTATCATTATTGCGAAGTTACTGACTGAAAATGGTAAATAAAATGCTTGTATACGAATTTGTGTTGTGTTTTTACCCACGACGGAACGGAGACGGTATATGCGTTTGGGGTGAGAGGATGTTTGTTTGTGCAAACCAATGTTCCCATTTATCTCCAGAACTACTAGTCCGATTTTCATGCGGTTTTCAGTGATGGGTTATTGCCTTCACAGTTAACATTACATTTGATTTTGTATGGAAGAAATCTTGAAGATTTCCTTCCTTCGTCTTTAATTTTCCCGGCCTTTTCTAAGGGTTGATTTTCCGTAAAAGTTGTAGTCGTGAAATTACTAACAGTAGCAGGATATATTCAATGAATTTTAATTTCGTCATAACTTTTATTCAGTTTAAGTTTTTTTTACGACAAAAATATAGTAATTCTAATAAAAATCAGAGCAAAAAGAGCTAATCATTAAATTAAAATGACTTACACAAAAAGACAACAGAGACTAAAGTAGACGAGGACTAACTAGTTATAAATCAAGGAATAATGGCAAAATATTCAAGCTAACTCACCAAATGAAGTTGACTTACAAACCAACAAAAGGCAATTCATCGTTCAAGACAAAACTATTGTAGCGAACCATTCTAGCAAAGCTTAATTTGGTATAGCGATACCTCAAAGGGGACTGAAAACACAAAAAAAAATACAGAAGGACTGACTCGATAAAACGAGCGAATATTGGTACACGCACACAAAGATGCACGTACTCACATCTCAAACAAATGACAATCGTAAGTGCGCTTGCTACGGTGTAGATGCAGCATGTCGTTATTTTCTGTTTTATAGGAATTGATTCGAAGTCAGCTCAGCATATTTTGCTCCATGCATCTCTCGTTTTATTATCAGTAATGACCTTCATTCTAGCAATATCATCTTTCACAGAGCATTCATGCTTTGGTCTTTTTCTACTCTTATAACTACAGTCTCAACATAACTCAAGTCAGGTGTTCTTATTCCACCGCATTACTTTTCATGAAACGTGTCTATGTGTGCGTGCGTTGTCATTTGATGTGTTTTATAAATTCGACCTTCTGTGCTCATCTGTTTTGTGCTGAAAGTCGCGGTGGTTGTCGACTTCAAGCTAATGTATTCGGGCGCATTGTTTGTGGCAGACGGGATTATGTGGCAGATATCAAATTGCTAGGTAAAAGGGATTGGGTCGGTTTGTCGATGTTACGGGTTGTGGCAAGAAATTCAAGATGTTTTGTTGGCATCTCTTTGTGAGTAGTATACGATTATGTAGATGAAACTATTGATTACAATAACCTTAGTCTAACTGGGTAGATACTTTTACTACAAAAAGCACTGGCCAAATACATTTTCTTCTTCTTTTTTACTTTTTTATGTATTTCTTTTTAATGGAGTATTTACTAATCTATTGTCTATAATAGCTGTTAACTATAATTTATCCTTAGGGAAGAAACAAAACATTCACTGCCATCAAATTATTTAATATCAAACGAACATTGCTCCTATAGCTACTTTATCTCAAATTCATACCAACATTAATTTCAACCGAACACTTACAATATCTGTAATTCTAACCGTTACATCAACTTCACAATCCCCATTAACACCCAAAACTATTCCAAGTTTAAAGACGTCAAACTATAAATCCAGAGTACCATCGACAAGACCTTTTATCGGGATTAACAATATCTCAAGCACTAGTTGGTCAAAGGACAAATTGCGATCCAAGATGGTAAATAATTAATTGTACTAATGGAACAGTTAGTTGGCAACGTTGAAATTTGTAAAAACAAGACGATGGTATGAATAGATTGTATTCGTGAGATTCTGTTGCTATTGTTCAGTTTTGATGAGATTGTTTGGTTAAAGTCGAGACTAAAGTAATAGGAAGCGATATTGAAGTTTTAGGTTGTATAGTGGTTATGATACTAAATATTTATTTATTTATTAAAACTATATGCATTAGTAAAAAAACTGTACAAAGACGTACTTAATGCCATAGGCGTTTTCTACCAGTCGACCTTAGGGTAATGCAGAGACAACATGGCAGGTGTTACTTAAAGAAAGACAAAAGGAGAGGGAAAAATACAATCATAAATACATACATATAAATAAAAATAAAATGAAATATATTTGTGTCCAAAATACTTTTTAAGGGTTATTTTTCAATAACTTTATTACAAGGAATAAATATAACAAGGTGACGGCCTTTCGATGTTTAATATGTGCAACCTTAATAATTATTTTAAAAATAAATGTTATCTGACGATTAAAAAAACGGGCCTTAAACAGTTACATTTTCTTCGTCTCACCTTTGAAGACTCCTAAGTTTCTTACATATTCTTCAACTTTGTCAGCTTTCAAATCACATTAATCTGTGTTCTCTATTGCATTAGGCATATTACTTTACTTTTTTTATAATATCCAATGATAAATCATCGCAGAACTTATCTGAAAAAGCCACACTAAAAATAAATAGCGTCAGCTATCATAATCCCAAATTGCTTTCCAAACACGAAACTTTAAAAAGGAATCTATGATTGAATCAACACACGATAAATCGGTGAATTGAGGGACCCTTTATTGTTACTTGAACGAAGACGCAAAAGTTTACTGGATATGGTTAAAATATACCGTTGATCATTAATCGTCAAACGCACTTTTCTTTTTAAACTTTATATGTTTAGTGATAAGGTATTTTTTTACTTACAAAACTTGTCCCAGTGTCCCATAGTAAAAGCCGCATTGATATGTCTGCAGGTGTTTCATCTTTTGCTTGCTCTGGTCAATTTTTTAGCTTTTCGTCATCCTCTATATTGAAAACAAAACAATTGGAACTAAACACTTCGGCTCAAGAAATTGTTTATACTAAGAAAAATAATAATTATGCTTAAATATTTGACTAGTGAAGTTACTAATCAAAGAATATCATAATTATCAGCATAATCGTAGCAAATCTATCACAATCACAACATAATGATCTTAATTTGCACACACTGAAAAGAAAACATCAGAAACAATATGTCAAACAAAAAAAAAACATCGCAGTTAAATTAAAATTTTAAAAATCTCCAAAGCCACTGCCACATCCAGCAATCAATACGTCCTGAGCTGTATTGTGTGAAGCAATATTGAGTGCGGGTGTAAGGGCAAGTAATTGTGAAGATGTCGTCGGATTACCGACCCTTGGGGTGCACAGAATTTCAGGGATAAGTGATACATCAGTGTCGAATTGTGTCCGCTTGTGTCCGTGATACGGTTTGAACTCCCGATGACTGATGTGTTTTTTAGTATTGATTTTTGGTGATGTTTCTTGTTTGGTTACATCGTGTTTTATATTAAGTATCATGTATCACAAATGTTATGAAAGTAAAGAAAGAAGAAAAAGAAAGAAAAAGCTTTTATTTACCACAAACAACGACAGTTATTGTTCTAAACTAAACCTTAAACTATAGTGTTAGTACCTACATCTTAATTTATGTTAGTCAAGATAACTTATAAACTAATACAAAAAAACCAATGCATGTCGTGGCTGTGGCAAAGAGGCTTCCACTCAGCATAATGCTGGTAAAAATATTGGTATGTTTGTTACTGAATCACGCCTGAACTGATCTGAATTTAAATCATTATCTGAGTTAGGACGTAGGATTTATCCCTGTAGTACATATCCCAAGGATTTATAACCATCGGACTGAAGCTGCTTGCATAAACTAGAACTAAATAAGGGTCACATGTCTTGATGTAATAAAAATAAACACACAAACATACACACGTATAAAATACACAAACATAAACCCTGAAAAAATACACTTCTTTTTAACTATCTGTGTATAAAAGAGAAGTACATATTTAAATACTTTAATTAGAAAGAGAAAGAAAGTACACTAATTCATAATGTATTGTTATGAAAGTGCTCCTGTTTTTTAACTCGGCACTGAAAATTGTTGAAGAATGGTGAAAATTGATGGAATACAATAGAGATTCACCGTATACCTCTTAAAAGTCTTCATGTACATATATAGGAGTGAGAACAAAAGGCAGGCACGCTCAGAAGGCGTAGTGTAGACAGCACGAGGCGGCGCACGCGAGTACGCGGACCGTGCAGTTAGACGTTGCTGCACGGCGCAGTGGGCAATATACGAGTATATCAGTCAAGAAAGTGCCGTGCTGCCTTCACCACTGGGAGAGTGATCGCGCGAGTGGTCGCCGCGCTGTAAGCCTGTGGAGTAATCATGAAGTGTAGGTACTGTAATTACATCTTGTTTGCTTGGATTGACGCAGCGACACGGTTGGCGCAGTGGTTGAGCTATTGGCTGCTGCGTTATGGTTCGTGGGTTCGATTCCCGCACGGAACAAATGTATGGCCTATATATAGTTGTTCCAGGTCTGGCTGTAAACGCAACCACGACACAGGAGAAATTCCTAGAGTGGAGCAAAGTTTAAAAAAAAGTCAGCAGAATCGAACTGCAGAATACAATCAAAGTAGAACATGAACAGTGCTAAATTTATTTTAGGTTTGTTTTTAATCGTTAATATTTATTTTCAGCAGGACATCAGACGATTCATTTATATAGAAAGAGCTAGATTTTTCCCGCAAATACGTACGCGCATATACCGTTCATGCAGGAATTTCGGGAAATCCTCTCTTACACTTCCCAAGGTGCTATGTGCCAAATTTCAATGCCTCAAGTCTGCTATTGCAATAGTGTCAGAATGGTCTATCATTGACCTTATAATGGTTGATTTTACAAGTTTGGCAATCTACTAATATAAAAGCGTCATTATGACTTTCCAATGGTCAACCACTGACACTCCATTGAAAGAAATGTCATAGAATGGTAATCTCGTACATAATGACAAATTAATGACAGAAGTATACAGTAATCTGCTAAAATGTTGACAGTTCCGTTGATCAGTGACCTATCATTAGAACTTCGTTGTGCAGTCGTGTTCTTTTAATATCACGGTTATCAAAAAGTATTTGTTATTCATTTAGCAGATTACGAACTTTTAGCAAAATGACAATGGGATCGTGTTGGAATGACAAATTTATAAAAATAGCAGACTTAGGGCGTGGGTTTTAGTCAGTAAGAGTCTGACACTCCCTACCGCTCCACCCAGGGCGAAGGGGTCATTTGATGATTTCCCATCCAAAAAAAAAAGGGCCCAGACTTCCTACAACTTCTTCTTCTTCTTCTCTTGGCTGTACGTTATCTATCAGTCAGTCAGTAATAGAAAGTTTATATACATGTATTGACATCTAATCCTGATGAAATTGCGTATGTTCAATAATATGTTTGTAATTACCACATACAAATAGCTTCTCTATTACATTTTTCAACAATACGAATGTAAATAATCAGAAAGTAGGCATTTAATTTAACGACAATAGCACTCTAAAACATTTCCCATTCCCTTTGTTTACTCAAGGGGAAATAATTAGAGCAGATTCGGATACAAATAAGGAAGGAAAAAGAAATAATAATTCATCAGGTAGCGAGAGATAATCCTGAAATTTTTAAAATGGGATGTAATAAAGGTACTGTTCCAACAAGAGTTTAAAGCTAAAAAAAATATATATTTTGTTGGTCTCACTCATGGAAAGTCAAATGTACGATTGGAAGTTTAAAAAATGCTTTAGCCTCTCTCATAATAATTGTAAGGCATAATCCGCTTCTGATACAGAAGCATTAATTACTTATTTTTATTTAGAGACTTTTGATTTTTCTTTTCTTTTCCTACGTCATGAATGTTATATAAAAACGCTATCAGACAAAAGAGTGAGGGAGGGAGTATATAACAAAATAATAATATACACACCATATAGATTTAGTTGAAAGAAAGAGATAGTAAAAGTTTAGTACCTATTTTAATCCAATTAGTAAAGAGATATGAACGGAATAATCAGGAATCAAAGCGAGACAAATGCACCACAAGTAAAAAAATATATGAAGTTATGCTCTCCTTACATACAACTTGTCTGTCATACAGAATTTCCGATTAATTATTCTTATTGTACTAACAGCTGTTTTTACTAGTCTTGAAACAAGTACAAACTGCAATAATGCTATTTTCGCTTTGTATGTTACTTACATCGCTTCGCTTTATGTATGCTCCAGGTTTATTAACAACGGGGAATAAGAGAACGCAGAGATGAGGCAAATTAGCAATTATATTATAAAAAAATCATTGGCTGTTTTTAAAGCAGTGTCGTATAGTATATTTTGTTTTAGCAACACGATACGGCTTAATAAGGGTCGGATGCGTTATATGAGAATGGTTAAAATTAATGGATGTTTTGATTTTGGTACCAATGTATGTTTTGAAATATGAAATAAAAAAAAAACAAAAAATAATTCTTCATCTGATTTTTTTTTTTCTATATATCAATCCCAAAACATATAACAGAAATGATGAACGCGTTTTATTCAAGCTATCTTATGTCGAATATCATATTCTTCATCTTATAAGAGATGTTTTTTCGCTAAGCTAAATTAGCTAAGTTTGGGTACTGATCCGTAACCATTTTTCTACAGTGCAGTTCCTAACTAGCTATGCTGTTTCAAAATTAAAAAGTCGGAAATAAGGTTGATATTGTGTACGTGATATACAGTTGGTTACATTTATTTAGTTGATTTTTAAAAACTTTCTTGTTCATTCTTTACTACATGTTTGAGACAGAACATCTCTCTTAAACATGATCATTCACTTCTAAAGCACACTGATTTTTCAATCTCCAATAAAAACTAATATTTTTACTCACAAACCGAAACTATTCAACATAAATTCTCCACTAAAAACCCAATCAATTCAAAACTATCACAAAATCCGGTAATCGATCAAAATATCCCTCAAACTGTATTGTGTCCCTCAAAAATTTGTAACAGATTTGTATGATCCATTATACCACCCCACGTCCCATACATTATCTATGTATCTTGTGGGGACGAGTGGTACTTACAAGTACCGTTCAGCACTCTCCAACATGTCTTAGGATTGAGACAGATGGCCGAGAAACTCTTGAAAGGAAATTATCATTTTCGGCTCGGGCTTTTCTTCAATTGAGGGTAGTTATGGGGAACGTGCACAGCGTAGACTACCTATGCCATCTAGTGTTGCAAATCTGAAACTTTTACGTTGTAAATATTTGACCTGTGCTGCCACCTATACTTCCTGCACCCTCCGTTTAGGTGAACATGCGTGAAGTAGACTGTGACGTCTAGTTTTGCCAATTTGAAACTTATAAGTCAAATATACTTGACATTGACGCATCTGTGCTGCCATATATAGTTTCTGTACGTTCCCTATAAAGTAGATTTTTTTTTGGGGATAAATCACGATGGATGCAGTCATTGTGAGCTATTATTTTTACCTAAGCCGCGATTCAAAAATTGTACGAAATAATATTATGATACACAGTTAATGTCATAAATAATTTAACGTTGACACCTGTCAACTAGTAGTACTAGTAGAACTTTGTATTGATGATGTTCAGATCAGATATTCTGGCTATCTTAGTATTCAGATTTTTTTTATCTAAAGAATAAAAATGGACGTTGGACATATTTTCTTCACAAAATTGGTATAAAAATGGCGATTTCCAAGGGGAAATCGCCATTTTTATACCAATTGCATCTTATTGCAATCAGCAATTAACCGACAACGTACTTATTTTTTAATTTAAATTATTATAAAATACCTTTACGGAAATTCTTCTTAATAAATATAGAAGGTACTTACTTTCTTATTTTTTAAATAATTTTGTATAGTTCGGTATTTGTATACAAATACCCAAAAGAGCATTGCAAACTACTAAAGATATTCACAATCCAAGTAGCATTCTTCCCTATTTGATGTCCAATCACGATTCCTCTACCGTAACTTAAGTGATTAAAAATAAAAATGCAAATCCGAAACAACCCCGCCGTCCATATTTATCTTATGTCGTATTTGCATACGACATGTTACGACATGTCTCAACACGTGCCCACTGACGTTTCACGCAGATTACATTTATTTTCAATCTTCATTGTTGATTGAAAACGAAGATTTGCATTTTTTTGTTACTTTTGTTGAGTAATAGTCTATATTGTCATGCATGTTTTTGTGATGTATTTAGAGTGTAGTAACTTTGATACGTGGAATTTAAAAATAATTTACTGAATGAAAAAAAATGTGAAATATTTTTTTTTCAGCATTTCAGTAAAGTTTATTAGTAAAAAATACCTTAATTTAAGAAAATACCGGGCTAGTATTGTATTGTGTTTTTTTGTACTTACAGTATTCAATCCCACTGTTCTCACCTCTTACCATGCCCTTTTAAACCCCAGCTTTGCATTCGCCAAACATTTCTCAAATTTCCGAGCCCACGTGATATGAAAAAAAAAATCATATACAAGCCATTAAACAACCGAAAAAAATCTAATAATTTCCCGCAAGACTATTATGTCGACTGTCCACTTATATTTTTTGCAGCAAATGCTTGGTCACGAGGTAGGGTCAACCAAAAAATGTACGGCCACAGTCTATGGCCGTTTGTCTTCATCGGCGACAGGTTTATGACCGAGGGCGGTAAATAATATCGGCGCGGGAAAAGACGTCATGCAACATTCATACGTTATGTTTTATACAGGTTGATACTGTTTTTGAGCATGATATATTATATCAGTAGTAGTAGTAGTAGATAGTATATTTCTGTTAAAATTTAATCGTGAAAACTTTAGTGAGTTAATCCTTAGCTTAAATTTAGCTTAAAATTATAAAAAAGATATTGAACGTGTAATATTGTTATGTTTAATCTAATTACAAAACAAATATCATTTATCATTAGCATAAGAAAGATTCAGGGTTGCGAAATTTGTTCGTAAGGGCCAAAAAAGGCCTTTTTTTTTCTCTGGATGGGAAAGCATCAAATGACTTCTCCCGCTGTGGGCGAAACGGAAGGGAGTGTCTCTTACTGACTAAAACTCACCCGTCATCCTTCTGGTGCCCTTTGCGTTCCAGGGCCGCGGTGACTCTTTTGAACAAATTTCGCATCTGTCACCGCGGCCGTGGATAAATAAAATTCGATGTACCACGACACCTAGATATCTCAGTAATTATAATTTTCATAAGGTTAAGATGATTGCAGCGCTTTCAGACAAAATCTTTAATCCAACTTTAAACGAAGTGCGAGTTCAAATCTTCTGTTAAATATAATAATAACAATTGCTACTGGAATTACAAGAATACTTAGTAACGAAAAATTGTTTGAATATTGCTTTCGACATGAAAAAATAACAGAAACTGACACGAGTTTTTCAAACGACACGAAATATAAATTTTCTTATCTTATCTCGCCTAATAAAAAGACACATCCTGTATATTAAAGTGTAACTGGATTTCCTCAAATACCTCCGAGCTGAGGGTCTGTTTCGCAATATAGGTGGACATCGGACAACTGGCGCCGTTCCGACTGGCAAGGATAAATAAAAACTATAGGTATTGTTTCATATTATCATTGAGACAATTATGACCAAATTTTTATGTTAAAAATGTATTATTTTCTTATATATAACTATAACAGTAATATCAGTTGACATATCCAGACTTAAAAAAAGTCTGGATATGTCAACTGATATTACTGTTATGACCTTCGTATAGTTAAAAAAACTGCAGGTCAAATTGGAACAAAGTAGCAAAAGTTTCACAGTTTTATGATAATCGTGGGAAGTGTTACAACAAACACTGAGTACACAATAAATAATATTTCTTTCTTTCTTGCATAATAAATATTTAAGTTTAGTAATAATAAAAGGAGAAGGCAAAAGGAGCACTCGCTGTACTTCTTAAAAATTAAACTAGTATTAATTCTACCATTATTACATTGCAACTATTACACTGTACGTATAGTTTTAATATTGGAACATATAGCGCCATCTATGAGATTAGGGCAGAACTTCTACGCTATAAAAACGGTGACCTATTAGAGTGATACATGAGGGTCCAACTATAATGCTTGACATGGGGTCGCGGGTTTGGATTACTTGCGCGCCAATAAAGTTGAATGAGCAGACATAAGTTTGTAGAACAAAATAAAATGATTGTAGAGTAATAAGATGATGGTCTTACTTATGATATTTATATAGCGCATTTTTTTATCTCTCTTCGTATTAATTTTTAACCAACTACAAAAAATGATTATGTTCTCAATACATGTTTTTGTTTCATTAAACACGTTTCCGTAAATCAATTAAATTAATAGATAGTACTAAAAGTTTTACTGCAATGAAACATTTTACCATAAATAAGCATGCACGACGATACAGTACAAATAACACCATATTAAAAATATGAGACTAGGCTTATAGAGGACAAAACACTACACCCGTATACCGTGGTCAAATATGACCACATAAACACATCAAAAGTATCTAGGGATCAACATATATTTTTGCAATAGCTTTTCTCCTGATTGATATTAATTAAAATTTTCTTTAAGGATTCATCAAATAAAGTGTTTTCGTTTGTCACAGTAACGATAAACCAAGTCACCTTTGCATTAATAAAGAAATTTGCCATTTTCCTAATAAAGGGATTTTTGACATTTGAACCACTAACATTTAAGTTCGAAAAAAAGACTGAAATAACAGTTTTCTTTAAAATTTTATTGGGTAACTTAAACAATTAATAATCCGTGTTTCTACCGCGAACACTAACAACACAAGAACATCGGTTTGGCATACTCAAAATGAGTTCATCCAAATCACGCTGTGGAATGGCCGCCCATGTTCGTTGCAACAACAAAAAAAGGTCTTCTTGCGACTGGATACCCTCCATATTCGGCAGAGCTCTTCTCTGTAGCATATCCCATGCATGCTCAATCGGGTTCAAGTCTGGCGACTGAGCAGGCCAGGGCAGGACATTGATGTTAGCTGCGGCGAGAGTCTGTCTTACAACTCTTGCGGTGTGCGGTCGTGCATTATCATGCATTAACTGAAATAAGGGACCGATTTGCACTTGTAGAGGAACGATGACGTCTGATACAATCGTCTCAGCATAAATTTGAGCGTTGAGGTTGCCTCTGATCCAAATCAACTCAGTTCTTCCGCCGATCCAAATACCCGCCCATACTATGATGGTTCCACCACTATAAGGATGGACTTCCTGGCAGGATTTTAATCGCTGTTGGCGTCCAGGGGTTCTCCAGTGTCGTATACGTCTTGTATCCGGTCTCATACCAAAACGAGACTCATCAGAAAAGCACACGAAACGCCATTGTTCTTCTGCCCAATTTCTGTGTTCAAGAGCCCATTGATATCGAATCCTACGATTGTGCATTGCTATAGGTGGTACCCGTAGCGGTCTTCGGGAATGAAGGTTCACTTCATGCAAGCGGTTTCTGACTGTTTGGTCGCTAATTAAGTTCCCTGAAGAGTGATGAAGCCTCACGGCTAACATCATGGCGGTTATTGTTGGAGCTCTTCGAGTTAAGATTTGAATGTATCGGTCTTGTCTCCGTGTGGTGCAGCGATACCGTCCTCCATGGCGCTCAGCCAAGGTAAGCGAAGAGCTCTGCCGAATATGGAGGGTATCCAGTCGCAAGAAGACCTTTTTTTGTTGTTGCAACGAACATGGGCGGCCATTCCACAGCGTGATTTGGATGAACTCATTTTGAGTATGCCAAACCGATGTTCTTGTGTTGTTAGTGTTCGCGGTAGAAACACGGATTATTAATTGTTTAAGTTACCCAATAAAATTTTAAAGAAAACTGTTATTTCAGTCTTTTTTTCGAACTTTAATGTTAGTGGTTCAAATGTCAAAAATCCCTTTATTAGGAAAATGGCAAATTTCTTTATTAATGCAAAGGTGACTTGGTTTATCGTTACTGTGACAAACGAAAACACTTTATTTGATGAATCCTTAAAGAAAATTTTAATTAATATCAATCAGGAGGAAAGTTATTGCAAAAATATATGTTGATCCCTAGATACTTTTGATGTGTTTATTATATCCCTCTAAACATATAAACTTATTAATCAAATCAAACTTAGCCAGATGGCGTCCATATCCCAATAAAACCGATCCACACTTAAATATCAATCAATAAGATGACACATTACTTCACAATAATTACATTTACCCAAAAAATATTCACCCTCTAATATCATAATCCGTAGTTTCCCCAAAATACGGAGTTACCCCAAGATCCGTAATTTCCCTGAAATCCGTTTAAACGCAACTATTTTTGGTAAATCGGTGTGAAGAGTACTGGCTGGTTTGTAAGGGCGGTTTAATTAAATCAGGGTACCGACATAATCGAGTATAATATATAATGGTGTTTTGCGGAAAAATCATTTCGAAGTTTTTTTGTTTATATCATTTTTATTCATGACCGTGTTTTTCTATTAAATTATGACATTCTGAATAGTCATCGCTTCATCAGTTTTGAGTTTATACTAAGGAAATTAGTACTTTTTAGTTATGAAATAAAAAATGTTTTTCGTCCAAATGTCCATTTAGGTGATTTTCTATTTATTTGCCTCATTGTTCTTGAACCGTTATGGTTTTAGTGCTTAAATACTAACATTATTATTTTGCATCAGTTTTTTTTTATTGTTGATAAATACCTACTGTTACAACAATCCTCAATTTCTCGACTTCATACACACATTAAATAAAAATACAGTATAATCCAACACTTTTTAGCTTACTACCACAAAAAGAGCATTGAATTCTAACAATAAATCATACATTACCTGGCTAGGGATGCGACAGGCAATTTGTCATAAACCCGCTGATGCGCACCAAAGAGATTTGAGGAACGAGGAACCCTTTTGAGGAATACTCAAATCCTTTTGGTGGAATGCCGAATTTTGTTATTGTTACGGTTTGGTGAGTTCTCGTTTATTTGCGAAATAATAGGGTTGTTGCGGGTTTTTTGGGTTTGTATTTGGATTTGGTAAGTTGGTACATCTACTTTCAATTCAGTGAGTGTTTTTTTTTTAAACTGTATTTTGGTTTGCTCGTAACTCAAGTCTAGGTCAAAGGTGACAGTGAAAAAGTCGACGATGGAATGAGCTTACCCAGAAGAAGCATGTGCACTCTAATTTTGACGTCTAAGATAGGGGATAATTTTGAAGTAATTATCTATACTGATTATTATAAAGAGGTAACGTTTGTGAGGTTGCGAGTTTGTGACGTTGTAACGGGTAATCTCTGGATCTCCTTAACTGATTTTCAAAATTATTTCACCAATAGAAAGCTTCGTTATTGTGGAGTGTCATAAACTAAATTTTATTCCCGTATTGCCACGGAAACGGGAACAACGCAGGTGAAATCGCGGGGCACAGCTAGTTTATCATAAGGTGGAAACGTATTGTTTTTTAAATACACGTCTTTGGCACACAATGTGTTATTACTTTTTGTTTTATTATATATGTATGTATGTGTACGTGATGGAATGCCGTCTAATAAATTTTTGTGTGTTATTTTCTGTATAGTTCTACTGATGTTTTTCTTTCTTGCCTCTATTGTTTCTGGATGATCGATTTCCTTGCCTTGTGTGATTTCGTGAAAAACAAAATTTCAAATTCTAAACCACTTTTCAGATAATTGATTTTTCATTTTGTTTACAATTTTTCATCTTTTCATTCTTTAAAAAGTGATTAAAATTTGCATCAGCTGAAATCTAGTTGCAAAGATTTCAGCTGATGCAAATTTTAATCACTTTTTAAAGAATGAAAAGATGAGATTTTTTTAAGGATGGTTGGTAATCATCAAATCACTTCTTCCGCATTGGGCGGAGCGGAAGGGAGTGTCAGACTCTTACTGACTAAAACCTATCCTCCTAGTGCCCTTTGCGTTCCAGGGCGGCGGTGACATTTCGAACAAATTGCGCAACTCGGGCGTAACCAAACAAGACCACCACATGATTTCACTTCCAAATAAATATCACCGAGCAAAATTAAATAATGTCTACTAAGTTGGCAAAAATGTAAAACAAAAAATTATATTTTTATTCTACCACCCACATAACCCATGATTAACACATCATTAGCCATAGCCCTGGGGGTGAAATCGAACCTTTTTTCCATGTTAATTAAACGGATTAAAGGCAGTGTCCGCATGACCTATTTCCACCCCGACAGCATGCTTTCATCCCCGCGAAGGGACGGAATACATCAGGGTTACGTTTGAGCGATTTTAAATAATAATGCTAATTAATTGAAGAAATATTGCTATGGTTTGTTTTAATTGGACGTGTCGTTACCCAAAAACGTGTTAGATAGGGTTAGGGATTTTAAATAAGTTAATCATACTAACAAAAACTCTAATTATTTTAATCCGGCCGAAATTATCAGCCTAGCGTTTACCCAACTATATTGGGATCGGCTCACAGTCAAGCCGGATTCAGCTGAATACCAGTATTTTACGTCAAGCGGCTGTCTACCAGACCTCCACAAGCCATTAACTGGGAAACACAGTACTTCTTAGCAAGACTGGTGTCAGATTTTCTGGCTTCTGACAATCTGTAACGACTGCCAAAGATCTCCAAAAGACAGCTGGGACCAAATGATTAAAGTGCTTTCCGAGACACGGAGAAGTCTCGTTATGTTAAGATGGTCTCCCATCCACAGACCAACCTCGGCAAGCGTTGCTTAACCTAGAAGATCGACCCGTGCGGCTGTTATAATTTAGCCACGAGCTGAATCCGGCCGACATGCTTTCGGTAATAATCGGCAGTTTTTGTATTTGGTGAGTATGATCAGTAAGTCATAACGTAGGTAGGTAGATAGATAAAACGTTTATTTAGCGCAAGAAAAGAACACACAATAAAAGCACACTTATATAAATCATAACACTAGAAATTATAAACATTCAAGTGAACTTTTTTTTTCTTTGAAAGTTGAAATTTATGGTAATTTATTGTAGAAATGCCAAACTAGCTACCGACATAAAGAAGCACCAAATGGGAGTCCAACTCAACATGTGCCAGGCAAATATACCTGACGCTGGTATTCCGCTGGATTCCAGTAGCGACATACGGATGTCGAGCTGATGCAGAACAGTTAAAATGACAAAAAGTAAATATAACATAATGTTCAGAACATTTTTGTTGAATTAAATTGACACAATGTAGGAAGAAGCTGAATTTTAAGTGTTGGTTTTCCATCAATCGTGTCATTGATACCTACCGCCATGATTATTAATAGACAGTACTTTATAGTTTTTAACTTTAAAGCCTACTAACATGTAACAATTATTATTTGTTTTGTAAATACTTCGCCCCCTACAAAATAAATAACAACTGCTTTTCCCAACAATTTTCTTCAATTACACCATAAAAAATAATAGAACGATGTTGACAATGAATTTTAACAAGCTATTCAAATTAAGAGCATCATCGCCGAGGCTTTATAATTCAAAGCCAGATGCGTCCAAAGCCGAAATTATCTCATTTCATTATATTATTATTTGAGGACACTTTCTGGAGCAATCTCGGTTGTTGGTATGTACACCTGAGACCGTAGTCTACCTACTGAAGTGTAAACTGGAAATTTGAAATGAGAACGTTGATTATTTTCGAAAAGAAATGGCAGCTTCGTGTTCGATTTTTTTTTTACTGGCCAGCCATAATGATGTGGCATGACATGATGTACAAAATAAAGAATATTCTATGTCCATTAACAATGTTTGAAAAACAATGAATGAACACACAATACACACATGAACAATTAATGTTGGCGTTGTTTGTTGGATCTTTTTTTGTAAACAAAAATATTCCGACGAACTACGCCGTGTCCTCGTCAAGGCGATCGGTGGCGTTGACTCTCGCTTTCGGCCCTGGTCCAATCCATGGTCCGGAGCGAGGAGGCATGGGAAGGTCACCTCCCTCTGCGAAGCAGTAATGCTAGCGAAGGAGCGGACAGAACGCGTGCGGGAAAGGAAAACCTCACGCCCCAGCCGCCCCAACAGAAGACCCCATAGGGTCAGTGCCTGCTAGGGTTGCGGAGTTTGTTCGAAAGAGTCACTGCGGCCCTGGAACGCAAAGAGAGGAACACGGGTGGGTTTTAGTCAGTAATAGTTTGTCCAGAGCGAGAGTAGACATTTGATAATTTCGCATACAGAAATAAAAAATAAGGATGGCAGAAAGTAAATGTTAGGAAGTTACAATTTCTTGAGTCTATGGTAATGGACATACCACTTTGAGAATTTCTTTGACACTCCAAATTGTTATATTCAAGTATTTATTTCTCTTTTTTTGACTTCCATTTCATTGTTTTATCAATCAAATGAAATCTGTTTTCCAAGGTAAATGTAGCTGTTGACATATAATAAAGTTGTATTTTCGGCGTACATATTGATGTGATTTGTCACGAAGTTTGCCTTGTCTAGGTTTGTTACTAAATCATGATGTTTTTCATGCATAAATAAATAACAAACCGTAATTGTCAATTTGACGATCTATGCAGGCTGCAGTCAAGTTGGGTAACATGACTTAGAATATGAAAAAAAGAACAAGTAAAATGTTTATTTAGGACTCGCATGAGACAAACAAAATAGTGAACAAAAGAAAAAGTATTAATAAAATAAATGAAAAAAAGCTGTCGATATCGGTTTAAATTGTGTGAAGCCAAATGGGCCATAACTAGGTACCTACTTATTGAGTTCGTAATTACAGGAAACATATTCAATTTTCTATCTAGCCCATCTCTAGGTGTCCTTTCCAGCGGCGCCCTAAGCCGAAAGCGAGAGGGGTATTATCAGGTCTAGTTACTCACATAGGGCATAGTTCATATTTATAAAACTCACCTTTACAAATCAGAGCGCCAAAAAAAAATACTCTCAAAATCCAACGGTACACAAATCTTAACAAGGTAAGTCGTTACCCGTAAATACGACTAAATATCCCTCGCCTATATTCCAGCATTCAATATCCTAAAAGATTCAATTCTACCAAACCAATGCACGATTCATTCAAGGCAAAACCACCTTTGTATACATCAATGTAGGGTCGACACAACACGCAAATGAAATTGGTAAAAGTGTAACCGCGAATTTGTGTCGCCATTTTTCTTTTACACACCAGCCATTCGATTTTCAATGTTATGACTTAGAAAATAAGGTGTTTTTACAGTGCAGATGATTTGCCAAGGGTTAGTAAGTCCTTAACACAATTCGTGGGCATCTCGTCACAGAGTTACGGGTGCGTTCATGTGTAAACAGTCTCTTACGGCATCAGTGGCAGGTTACTTAAACCGCTGAGTTTTATTGATTGTTAGATGGGAAATCGGATGAAAAATGCTGTGGTTTATAAGGAAATGAGTACTTGATTCAGAGCACTTTATGTTTGCTGGTTTAAAATATTTAATGTACATTGTACATATGTATGTAAATCGGGCTGGCGACTCCTCGACTAAGCGCGTATTTGGCGTGCAAGTGGGACAAATGTGTTTTGGACCCACCGCAGCTTCCCAAGGAAGGCCAGCAACGCCTTAGTGTTACTATCTCACAGAGAGTACCTGGGTTTCCGAAGTACTTAGCCCTGTAATGCACGACAACCGGGTAGCGTAGGAGCAGATATAGTAAAAGCATAGAATTTATTATATCTGCTTTTTTATTAAAAGGCTATGATTACAGCCTTTTAATGTTCCCACTGCTGGGACACAGGCCTCCTTTCTAGGAGAGGGAATGGGCCGTAATCCACCACGCGGGGCCAGTGCGGGTTGGTGAATGTCACATGGTTTCCTCACGATGTTTTCCTCCAACGTTTTGCGAGCAGTGGTGCAGATATGCTGCTGTCTTATCCTCCTCCATAAAGGCTATGCAAAGCAGGCTGTCAGTAACTCCTATAACATAGAGGAGATAAAAAAAACCCGTGGGCCAGTTGAAACGGCTGACTGTATGCAACTTTTGTTTAGTCAATCTTGGTCTGTTTCTTGAAATGGCCATAAATAGCGGAATCTGCCTCTTTGGCTTACACTCACTATGGTCAGACCATAGGTTGTGATGTTTGTCCTCGACGTGCGTTTAGCAGGTTGCGTAAGTATCCGAAAGGAGGCCAACACTCTGAAATCGCTTAATAAAATCGACTGCCCCATACATTTATTAGCGCATAAATCGACAAAATGTACTGAACAGCCGTCGTGCCACCTAAGCCATCATAAAACGAATAAAATATTCATCTGTATCCCATTTCTGTTTCAAGAAAAACATCGTTCTAGCCCTTGTTTTCATGTAATAAACGATTTTTACATTACAAATGGCAGTAAAGGATGTCTCACACGATCTCAAAGCAATGCTGCGATTTTGTTAGAAGTTTTTACGAATATTATTTGTTTATTTTATCTTTTTAATATTTTTTTCAGCGTAATACTTTCCTTAAATCAAAGTTTTATTTATTTATTTTACTTTATTCAGACAATCAACAGCGATACTTATAAAATATTACAGAAAATATAAATTAATATTGCTGTTCTACATCTATCATCATATTGAATTTGTATGTCTGTTAATATGTTAAATCTCTTTTACCATCCCAGTGATGCCCATTTAGCCTGAACCACTGTTATGATGACCAATTCTTGCATCACCTGCTGCCCTGTTTTTTACGGATGGGTAATCATCAAATGACTTCTTCCGCTCTGGGTGGAGCGAAAGGGAGTGTCAGATTCTTCTTTCTTCATTAAAACCCATCCGTGTTCCTTCTACCGCTATGTGCGTTCCAAGTCCACGGTGACTCTTTCAAACCAATTCCGCAACTTCCTAGCAGGCCCCGTCTTCTTGGCTGACAACTTTTTGAGGCGCGCGTGGAACACAACGGACCGTCGACCCGGGCCTAGTTGTTATCTATTTACGGCCTGCGGACGGCGAGCGTTGAGTGGGTCACCGTCCTCAGGCTCTGTCAGATTCTGTCGAAATAAATGGTGTCCAGTGCAGTAGGTGATCATACTTTGCCCTAGACCCCATTTTAATCATATGATTCTGCCCAATTGAGGATTCCACTTATACATAACGACTAGCAGAGCCCCGCGGTTTTACTCACGTAGTTTTTAATTCCCGTTCCCGTGGGAATATGTGGATAACATTTAGCCTATATTACTCAGGGTGAATGTAGCTTCCTAATGCTGAAAGAATATTTAAAATCGGCAGAGTAGTTTTTTGAGTTTATTCATTACAAACATACAAATATACAAATCTTTCCTGTTTAAATATTAGTGTAGATGATCATATGTTCAGCAAATAAATCTTCTGTTTTTTTTTGCTCTTGTGTTTAAAGTATCTAAGCTTGTGTTTTTAGTTCATTAAAGGTGCGTGCATGCGGAAGCAGTCGCCGCCGGATGCCTTTTACAGCGGCAAGTCTTTGGCGGCCTGATCAATGGAGTGAGACTAGGGTGACCAAAAAATTACAGAGCACGCTTATTGGTAAGTTAGTAAGGTCGAAGCTCGTGGCTAAATTATAACAGCCGCTCGGGTCGATCTTCAGGGTTAAGCAACTCTTGCCGAGGTTGGTCTGTGGATGGGTGACCATCTTAACATAACGAGACTTCTCCGTGTCTCGGAAAGTATATTAAACCGTTGGTCCCAGCTGTCATTTGGAGATCTTTGGCAGTCGTTACAGATTGTCAGAAGCCAGAAAATCTGACACCAGTCTTGCCAAAAAGTACCGTGTTCCCCAGTTAATGGGTTGTGGAGGTCTGGTAGGCAGCCGCTTCACGTAAAATACTGGTATTCAGCTTAATCTAGCTTGACTGGGAGCAGACCCCAATATAATTGGGAAAAGGCTAGGCAGATGATGGAGTAAGTAAAATATTTTTTTTTACATTAATTTTGTGAGTTTTTTTAAATAACACTTTTACACATCATAATTTCTTGTCAGTTTTAACTAGATAACGCTGGTGTCTCTGATCTGACAACCCTGAGAAGGAACACCGAAACTAATTCGTAGGTCAGTCTCTTAAATTACATAAAATCCGTTTTTGGCAAATATTAAATTGATGTTGTCAATAATATTTTTTGTAGTAAAATTCATTTTTAGTTTTATAGTTATGTTTCAGCTGAAACATTAAAGATTTCGGTATTTTTGCAGCAATCACATAAACGATATCACAATGGACTCAAATCAAAAACCAAATTATTTTCTTCAAAAATTTTTCCCACATTTTTCGATAACACAGTCACCATAGTCCCTTTGACGTACGCCGCCCGCATAAACAATAACATTCAAACTGGAGCCACCTCAGGGAGTACCTTTGTCGCGAAATGATCAGTCTCACGGAAGGAAACCGTCAAAAGGTATATTAATGAGATGCAAGTCTTTGACGAGTCTCTCAAAAGGTAATCTTTGATAATACTCCAGGGATGCTGTTGTACTTTTTCGTTTTTGTTGAAAAATTCATATTTGTTGTTGAACATTTTTGATGGCATCATTTTTGTTTTAATCTGGTAATGGACAACTGGGTTGTCTGGTCGCTGAAAGTGATGAAATCTCCAGTGTATCCATAAAAATATGTATTTTTAAAGAAGTGTTTTGTTTTGCCTATTTTTAAATACAAGTAGCTGCGGAATACTGTCCAAGTTTTCAGCTAAATTAATTTTATGTCTATTGACTAAACAATTTTTTAGAAACATTTTACGTAAGTTATCGTACTGTATTTGGTATTTGTGCACATTAAAACAATAATATATATGTATTTCTGACTTTTAACTACTTCAACTGTTAACCACGTCAATGAACTGAGGGCAAATCTACTAATATTTAAGCAAGGTTAGAATACACATTTCACTAAAAATCTGGCAAAAAAATCTTAATTTCCATTTTAACAGATAACGACTGACATGAGAACTTTGCTATTATATAATATACTAGCAGCGCCTCGCGGTTTCACCCGCGTAGTTCCCGTTCCCGTGGGAATAGGGGGATAAAATATAGCCTATAACCTTCCTCGATAAATGGGCTATCTAAAACTGAAAGATTTTTTCAAATCGGACCAGTAGTTCCTGAGATTAGCGCGTTCAAACAAACAAACAAACAAACAAACTCTTCAGCTTTATAATATTAGTATAGATTATTATACAATATATTCACGAAACAGAACGAGATTTCAGCATTAAGTTTTCAATCAATCATCGATGAAAACTTCAAAAATGAGCTACGAATATTGACGCCAATATTATCATCTACGAGATTGTTTACAGTTGCTACGCCGTAGCCTACAGTTTTGCTACGCCGTAGCAATTCAAATTGTGCTCATTGAAACGTACTAAGCGTACGTAAAAAGCTGTAGGTATGCCTTTACTAATTCATACACTGTTTTTTCCTAAGAAATGCGTTGAATACAATAAACCAATCAGCTTTCAGGGCCAATTGTCAGATTTTTTTTTGGATCTTAACGGAGACAATTACTTGGATTTTTTTTTGTTTAGAAATTGCTGTCTCTAAATTGTTGCAGAGGCGTTAATGTCATCTTGATCCCGTTGTCAAATAAAGATAGCGCTACTCGTTCTGTTTATCTCCATCACTCTCTCACAACGGAATTCAATCATGCAATTGGCACATCATACAATACACAGTACAGTAAAGTCACTACTCAGTAAAGGAACTGTAGTCTATCCACTATTTTATTCAATTTTCAAACCAAATTTTACTGAAAATGAAGTTACACTCTAAAATATAACCTCAATCCAAAATGGTTAAATAAAATCACCGGTAAACTAGATTTGGTTCTTAAACGAGACTGTTACGGTCCAGATTGTTTCCTGTCCATTACCTCTTGGCTACAAACCATATTACTGCAATTTCCTTTCAGCGCCGCAACTTATTGAGTTTATTTCTTTTTTCATGGGTCACTCTGAGAAAACATTCGGTTATTGGGGCGAAAGGGGGGTTAATTTTATTTTCCTGTGGTAAGGGTAGGCAGGTATTGACATATTGCGGTTAACTTCATTTTAAGAGGTAAGAAATATCATCAAACAATGAAGTAGGAAATATGGTTTGTTTATCTACCTACATATGTCTAGAAGAGTCTTGGAAAAACTGGAAAATGACTAGACTGATTTAAATTTAAAGTTTTATTCATCTCAAAACAACCAACCTGTCACCCAAATAAGGAATCGTTACGAATATATATATATATATGAATTTTCATAATGGGGTCACTTTTTGGAGGGAAATTAGAAGATTTAAAAAACAAAGTTATCACGTAACGTATCGTTTTCAAAAGCTGACTGTTAGAATAAGATTATATGTTTTAGTGTTTTGTAATATTATATTCCGAAGTTTTTAAATAAAATTTATGAAAATTGTCTACTCCGCCCCCTTCTATAAAGTTCTTAGCTCTGTGTAAGATTTATGAAAGCCTAAAATTTAAAAAGAAATACATAGATCATACCTGTAGATAAATAGAGGAAAACTATTAAAAACCCAATGATTTCAAAGTAACATGTTAAAAATATATTTATTCGTTCGCAACCGGAACCCTTTGCACGCCAGTCCGACTCGCTCTTGGCCGGCTTTTAACAAAGTAAAAATACAAGGTGCACTCAAAAATGTTAAGGTCGACTTTCTACCTTTAGTGATTAATTTATTATATAAATTATCTGGAGCGTACAACATACAATAAGCGTTGTTACATTTGCTGCAAGATGCTTGTGTTTTGTGTTCAAGCATTTCATTACATGCTATTTTAACAAAAAATTAACAACAGTTTTCCCATTGGCTAACAGAACCGTAAAAATTATACAAAAGAAAAAAACACAAAATATATAGGTCTCCGTAACACATAAATAGCAGCCAGTTTATTGACTTTCATTGAACCTTAGTTGTCCTACAAATAAATAAATAACATTACCACCTGAAATAAAAGAACGATAAACGAGGGTAGTCCTGAAATGTATTTAATTTCGTTCGGGGACCGTCTCGGTGCACGAATGGCTTCATTTGCGATTTTTATTTCCGGCCAATGTTGGGCCGAAGGGATGGTGAAGTAGTGAAAACAAATTTATCGATAGATTTGATTTGATTGAATTGCAAGTTTTGTTAAGTAATAATAAAACAAATAATTTAAAAAACACGCCTGCCATGTCTAAAAGTGAACTAAAAAATTAAAAACAAGAAAAATATTTTCATCGCAGTCGGGGGCCGACTACGATTTTTCTTGTTTTTGGATGGATGGATGGATGTGCGTGGTTTTTTATATATTTTTAATGACCTATTTGTTTTTTTGTATTTCATACATTCTTTGCTTCGTACTAAGAAAGCTTAAGACAATCATGATATAGATTTTCGTTTTTATTTATAAACCATAGCTCCCTTTTTATTTATTTTTTCTAGCCTATATTACCCGAGATAATTCAACGCTTCTAACGATACCACATACATTGATATCGGTTAAGCTGTTTAGAAGTTAAGGTGGAATAAAGAAACTGAAAATCATACATACTTACAAACATACATGTACCCTGAAAACATAACACTCCATTTTTGGGCAGTCGTGTGAAAACTTAAGAAGGATTTTTATTTTGTCTTGTATCATCTGCCTAGCCTTTCACCAACTATATTGTGGTCGACTGGATTCAGTTGAAAACCAAAATTTTATCGACAGCCAATGCATTTTTAAACTGTCGTGTCGTCGCAAGATATAAGTTGATTTCACTGCTTGATGATAAATCTGCTTTTTTTGGTTATTACAATATCGACTAAGGAATTAAATTCACAATCTCGTAATTAAGCTTATTTGTCGATAGTGGAAAATAGAAAGCTGGATTACTCTTGCAAAAATAAATACCGACAGAGATCAAGCTTATCTATCGATATCGGAACCGTACATCCCTATCTATAATAAGACCGATCCGTGTATTGAGATTAACTTGTTTTTATAGCATTAGGTTAGTATACATTAAATTTAACTATCACGCTTCATTGCTTGAATCGGCGGCAAGCAGAGACAATGAAACATAATGTTTTAACTATTTATTTTAACTCACCAGGTATTTGGATTCTTTAATGGGATGAAAGAAAGAAAACAGAGTAGTTAAAGTCAGTTTGAATGGAATTGAATGTAGTTACAATTTAGGAAAAGCTTATCTAATCTATGCCAAAGTTAGGAGAATCTTAAAGGGAAATTCCTAACTAGAAATTTTGCGTCCTTTCTTTTCATAGAGTATTTAAGTACTCTCATAGGAAAATTAACTGAAACTGTGTGAAGTTCAATAGATTATATTTTATGTACATATTAACGCACGCTGTCAGCAAAGAAGACTGGGCCTGCTAGGATTGTGGAATTTGTTCGAAAGAGTCACCGCGGACCTGGAACGCAAAGGGCACAAGAAGGATCACGGGTGGGTTTTAGTCAGTAAGAGTCTGACACTCCCTTACGCTACGCCCAGAGCGGAAGAAGTCATTTGATGATTTCCCATCCGGAAAAAAAAAGTATTATACAGTTATTATGGATAGTTAGAGACCTTGAAATCTGATACTAGCCTTGACAAAAAAGTTTCTAAGTGACTGAGTTGTGAAGGATAAATAGGCAGCCGTTCCATGTAAAATACTAATTTTCAGCAGCGTTCATTTAGATTGGATACCGACCCCGATATAATTTGGAAAAGGCTTGATTGATTGGTGTTCAATCACCAATTTACATGGGTCAGTTTTCATACTAATACATACATAACATACATACGTAATCAGCCTTTTAATGCTCTCACTGCTGGGACACAGGCCTTCTCTCTAGGAGAGGGAATGGGCCGTAATCCACCACGCGGGCCCAGTGTGGGTTGGTGAATGTCACAAGTCTTCGAATTTTTGGTTCTAAAACATCACTCACGATGTTTTCCTTCACCGTTTTGAGAGCAGTGGTGATGAAATAAATTACACAAAGTAATGCGCCTGGCTGTTTTTGAACCCGCGACGTACAATTCATAAGTCGGGGCGGTTACCACTCGGTCAACACTGCTCACTAACACATACTCAAATATAATATTTGAAACAATCATTTATAATGATTCCTACACAACCAAATTAACAAAGGACACTGCCCACTCGGGAACGTAGGTGTCTACATCAAAAACAATAATCAATACGACGAAAGCCGACCCCTGCGACTAATTAATCGCATGGACGACTTTCAATAATCGTCCGTACGGTCCGGTTAATGAAAAATCGTGCGGACACGTCCGTCCACGACCGAAAGAATCCGGTGATCCGTCTGACCGTTGTAATTGGGTGGCCGTTTGAATAGAACCGCTGTTTTGATCTAGTTAATGGACTAAAAAGAGGGTGACATCATTGATTTTTTCTTTTTTTTTCGTTTTGTTTAAGGTTTCATTTTTTTAAAAGGGCGCAAAATAGTTTGACGTGGAAAAATGCAGTTTTTTTTTTTAATTCCTGTGTGTGTAAGTTGCTGTAATAGAATGACAATGGAGATAGTGATGTAACTTTTTACAAGTTCAATAATAATAAAATAAAAGACCGGCCAAGTGCGAATCGTACACGCGCACGTAGGGTTCCGTACCATTATCTATAAAAACAGCAAAAAAAACATGTTTGTTGTATGGGAGCCCTTAATTATTTATTTTATTCTGTTTTTTAGTATTTGTTGTTATAGCAGCAACAGAAATACATCATCTGTGAAAGTTTCAACTGTCTAACTGTCCCGATTCATGAGATACAGCCTGGTGACAGACGGACGGACACCGAAGTCTTAGTAATAGGGTCCCGTTTTACCCTTTGGATACGGAACCCCTAAAAAATATAAGAAACATTAGGAGAAGCTTGAATATTTAACAAAAAGTTCTGCCACGGTTTCAGCCGCGTAACTCCCGTACCCGTGGAAATACGGGGATAAAATATGTCACCCGTGAATAGTGTAGCTTCCCAACAATGAAAGATTTTTTCAAATCGAATCAGCAGTTTCGGAGCCTATTCAATACATACAAACAATCAAATCTTTCCTCTTTGTTATTAGTTTGATATTAGTACAGACTAGCTTTTGCCTGCAACTTTGTTAGAGCATATCTCGTTTTTCCCCGTTCCCGTATGAATTTCGGGAACTTCTTATTGATCCCCTACAGTCCTCAAGGAACTTACATACCAAATTCCAAAATCAGCAGATCCTTACTGGAAAGAAAATAAACTTACAGGAGGATGTAAATGATGCGTCGTCCCTTCGATAGCAGCCTCTAGCGCGCCGGTTCTGGCAATATTTCCACCAAGTTTCACGAGAGGAGAGTTTTAGGATTCACCACACAGCACCAATATTTTTTCACTTATAGTTTTTGGCGAAAGCGCGAGCGCACGGGAATACGTGTCGCCAGTAAGATAGCGGATTTTTGAATGGAAGATCCTTCTCGAGTGAATAATGAGTGAAGTGTAATATAGTATTGCAAGTAAGTACGCGTATATGATTTCAATAGATAATTAGCTAAATTAATAATTATAAGTATTTATAGATAAATAATGCAAATGGCTCAGACACTTACATTTATATTCGTATAACTCATCAAAATGTAAGGAACAGCTGATTTTTTTTTACGATTTCAGGATTGGTCCCACAGTAAAAGTTGTTCATAATGATGATTACAATGACCTCTTAAGAGGTTGTTGGTGTTTTTCAAAAAACCCTGTATATAGAGTTTTAATATAGGTCACCTTTGACCATTACCTCACTGGATGAAAAACGATAGTAGGCTTGATATTAGAGTAGCTTGCTTAGAAGTACCTTCTCACTAAAAAAAAAACAATGATTATGTAAGTACTTCCAGGCACTAGAATTAGTGCTGTATTGTGGTTACGTTTACAAACATACAAATTCACATACACAAACAGCCAAACCCGGAACAACTATCTGTAGGCCATACAGTTAGTTTGGTTCGTGCGGGAATCAAACCCACGTCACATAGCACAGCAAACAATAGGGTATTTTACTGTAAAAATCTAATTAGTCCGTCTGATAGATTTACAAAAAATATTGGACACGTATTTTTTCTTTTTTCACGTAAACAAAAAATGAAGATGATACAGTGCGTTGAAAACTCACGTGACGTCACTACGTTGCTACAATTTTTACCAGCGACGTGACGTCACGTGAGTTTTCAACGCACTGTATCGTTTTCATTTTAAAACTTCATGTTATGTGACGCGGGTAAAATACCCTATTGCTCAACCACTGCGCCAACCGTGTCCTCAATGCCCTCCAACTCCTTACTACGATATCTCAATCATTCTCTAAACAAACTCAGGTGCACAAAAAATCAGCTTGAAGCGCTTCGCAGCAAAATCGTAAAATTAGAAAAAGTACCCCAAGCGATCCCTTATCCGAGTCACTTTTATGTCCCTATTATAAAATGGTCTTTATGCGCCATTTTATTGCTAAAAGACTTAGGTAATTACGTCACGGTGCAAAGATGAGATTCTCGGAGTTAAAGACCCATTAAAAGTTTTTGATATTCCGGTCAGAGACAATCAAAATGTTTGATTGGATTTTGTTTCTTCTATTCATTCAGTTATTATGGAGTTAATAACTTTAGCTACGTATTAAAGGGATCATATAGTCTTTCTGAGATCAATAAATATTATACCAGATTATTTTAGTAGGTATTTCTTTTCGGGATTTATTTATTTATTCAAATTATTACTGTATATGCGTTTAAATAACAAAAATAAAAAACTTTTTTACCTTGGACAAAAGATAAGCATTGCCATACAGCGTGGTAATGCTGCCAGCCTTTTTTTTAGTTTCAAATACTTTTTGGAGTGAATGCTTATGTTTGCTAAACGGCACTTAAGTTATCATTCACTGGGCATAAGCTTTTTTAAGAACAAACCAAACTTTTTAAATTTAACAAAAAAAAAAAAACACAACCGACTTCTAAACAATAAAGTATAAAACAACTTTATTCGAATATATAAAAAATCATCAAAACATAAAGTAACAAACACAAAAAGAAAAAAACAGGTAACTTGAGAACTTCCTTTTTTGAAGTCGGTTAAAAAATGAGGCCTTAATCTAATTTTTACTTCATATATTGACTTTACGAATCTAAAGCTTCTTTAACACAAAACAAAAATAATTTAAACAGTACTCATAAATACAGGCTGTATCCAAAACTCAACCTGTCATTTATAATAAAACCTTTTTTTATTTATACCTCGGCGACCGTCATTAAAGCATGTATTCCATCAAGCCGGTCCCTCGTCGCGCATAAACAATAGATATAAAACGAGCCAAGTGGAACACCCCCCTTTGTATGCGGACTCAGCTCGTCATGCCTGTCATACACTACAGGGGATGTCGGTTTGATTTCTGTGCAAAGGATTTTTCCTGAACGTTTTCCTTTAGGTGGATTTTGCTTAGTGACATATTTCATTGCTTGATAGTGAGTGGTTTGTTTCTTATTGCTAACTGAAGCTTTTTCTCTGTTTTGTGATTTATTTAAGCACACCAAAAATAGCATTACAGTTTATTCCAAGGAGACAATAGGTTCTAAATATTATAAAACACTAGCACTGCACCCGCAACTTCGTCTGCGCAAGTTTAGAATAATTATATGTTACGCCCAAAGACCAAAAACGCTCATTGACCGAAAAAACAACTCACACGCGTTGTTGTTCTGTTCAAACCACCAAACCGCGAAATTTCGCGTCGTGAGACTTAAGAAAACGGCCACATCGCGTTGTATAAATGAAGAAATGCCATGTCGCGTTCTGAGCCCTGATTGATGCAACCAAATCGCGAAAAGCGAAAACAGATTAAGTTTGAAGGAACTTAGGGCACCCTGATGACTAGGATTGAATGGGACTACAGTGAGCGAAGCGGTAGGGGCAGTAGGGGAAATAAGTTCACTAACTTATTTCTCGCATACCATTCATGTTAGGTTCCTTCAAACTCTGTAGCCATAAATAGGAGCACCGCGCAGCAGGACTGCGTCCTCGTAGTCAGATATGAGGTGACATAGAATACATAATCAGCCTTAGAACGTTCCCACTGCTGGGACACAGGCCTCCTCTCTAGGAGAGGGAATGGTCCGTAATCCACCACGCGGGCCCAGTGCAGATTGGGACATACAATATCAGATATATACTCTTATACAACATACTAATATCGTGATGTGGTTGCATCAGTTAGGGCGTATCACGTGTTATGCTTGCATTTTTTCGTTCCCACAACGCGTCGTGGCTATTTCCTAAAGTGCCACGTTGCGAAATTAGCGATATGGAAATTTGGAAGAAACCACAGCACGTTGTTAGCTGTTTATTCGCTCAAGAGCGTGTAAAATTAAATTTTCTTCTTGTCGGCAATAATTGACCGTTCGTATTTCCGTGAAAACAACCAACAATAATTACTACTCAAAAATAATAGTGTTGTTTATACAACAGCCTGTATGCAGAAACCCATTTAGTGCATTTGTAGTAGTTGAATTGTTGTCCAGAGTGAATCAATCACTGGCTTCGGTCGGACACCTGATGCCGCATGTCTTTGTGTATTTATGTACGATATATTGTCAATGAAACATACGGTCGTACATGAACAACACAATCGTAGAAATAAGAGATGGCAAGAGAAAAACGCGAAGGTAGCATGAAATTGACAAAATGCCTATGCAAGTGACGTTTGTAGAAGAGCTTGCTTCTAATACTAACTTGTATACGTGAATGTCTTCATAACTCCGTCATGAAAGAGAAATAGTGATATTCGTACTGTTTAGCTCCGTCTCTTTTTCACAACGGAACTATAATGGTATTGGCAGCAAAAGATCTGGACAGTCAGCTTTTTAAAAGTTTCTGCAAATAAATAAACTTTGTTCCATCGTTTGTCTTAATCATTTAAAAGATTACATTACTTTTGTCGTTAAATATTAACTGCGAAATATTTTCATAAAAATGATTTTTTGGGTTACCAAGAAATTATTTTACTTTGGCAGTGTTATGTTCAAATTAGGGGTGATGACAGTAGTTTTGGCAACAAAAGTTAAAAGACTGGTCACAAAAAATTGGTTAAGCGACAAAAACAAGCTCGGGTTACTAAAACTTCCCAACAGAACTCATTCCTTTTAATCAGCCCATCTAAATCAGCCACAATTACTGATAACCTCCTCCTCCTTGAATATCCAACCGTTTCTGACAATTTTTAACCACAGTAATGACAAAATCGTCCACATTAGGTTCACGCCACATACGAAATGTAAGTAACCAAAAAGAATTATCTTTCGAATACCAGCAATAAAGAAAAGCAGTTAATAAGGTAATGTCACGAACCTGCGATAGAAGAAAATGTGGAGAGATTATAATAATGAGGCAGAAGCGACATGACATAATAATAAGCCCTTTGAGTTTAGCTTAATATTTCTATTTCCAAAAGAATCAAGGAAATGGGTCGACATCAATGTAGATTTAAAAAAATCGCGGTCATGCGGATGGCGAGCTATGGGTGGCTCGCCGTCCGATTGCCCGAGTCGACGGCACGTCGTGTTCCACGCGCGGCTCAGAGAGCCGTCAGCAACGAAGATGGGGCCCCATAGGGTCAGTGCCTGCTAGAGTTGCGGAATTTATTGGAAGAGTCACCGCGGCTCTGGAACGCAAAGGCACAAGAAGGATCACGGGTCGGTTTTAGTCAGTAAGAATCTGACACTCCCTTCCACTCCACCCTGAGTGGGAGAAGTCATTTGATGATTGCCCATCCAAACAAAACAAAAAAGATTTAAAAACATCAAGTCAACACAATAAAATTTCATTTAGATCAATATCTAGATGAAATGTTTGCAAGATCAAATATACTTACGTACATCAGCTCTCTTTAGATTCATAGTTATTTAACGTAAAAATTTATAAACATTTGTACCCAATTTTATCACTTTTTTCATGTAATTAATGACAACATACGTAGAATCCCCATCACCACCATCATCATTGAATCACCTCGTTGAATGACCGATCTGGACAATTTAAAAGATTCTGCTAATGGTTCAATTGAAATAAATGCTTTGAGTTGTGTTGAGAATTTCGATATCATGAAAAAGCTCGGATATAATGTTCTTAAAGGTAAAAAAGTGGAACCTTTGGTGAATTTTTTTAACTGACTGAAATTCAGTAACATTAATAATAAATCCCTTTTCATTTATTATTGATGTTACTGAATTTAAGGCATTTCATAGCGAGATTCACGTCCGTTAAATCTTTTTGCCGGAATTCGTCGTAGTTTATTGGCTCGTCGCTTTTCTGGTCGTCATCGCTGTTGATTCTGGCTTTCAAGATTTGCGGTGGTTTTTAAGAAAGCTTCACTATGGACGTTCACGATGGCGTATCTGCCACCATTTTCAATACTCTTTGCCCTCATAACGATAGTCTTATTTTTGCTTTATTGGCGTTTCCATACAATATAGTGGTGCGCCGTTATGGTAGCGTGAGCAAGCCCTATTTGTTAGCCAACGGACATTGGACCAGCGCAAATAACTTAAAACGAAGATTTATTGGGTTTTAAATTGATAAGCAATAAAATTGTTCAGTGTGTGTTTTTTTTTTTGTTTTTTTTTTTTTTGTGTAATTAGTTTGCGATATTGGTTTTTTGGTTTGTTTAATATAAAATTCAAAATAATCTTGTGTGATTTGGATTCTTTCATCATGGTTACTTACAGCGACGATAAAACGACACACACAATACTTAGGTACTAATCAGATTTTTCTTTCGAATCTTTTAATGACACTGTTTTAAATAATTACGTTAGCACTAAACAAGTTTACTTATTATATTGATGCAAGTGAATCGTAATTTGAAAAGTTGTAATTTAAAAACGTGAGCTTTTATGAGTTATGATTATCATTAAAATACATTGTTCAATAAGTATATTTTATCAGTAAAATACACGTAGTAGAAATAAATAAATAAAATATAAGCATACATACATATATTGTAGGAAACTTAATTAACAGAATGAACAAAACTTTAGAATTACGAGTAATTATAACAAAAAATCAAAACACTAAAATATCTCTCAGAGCACTGTCGCATATCTTCGGCAACCTTTGTGGCCCTCTTAGCTTGTTAATGAGTTCAAATGCTGGCTTCAATTCATCTTGAGTCACTCCCTGAAGTAAAATAAAATTACATAAGAATTCAAACATTATTTGCACAGTATTTACAATCGTTTCTGTGAGTGTCTAGGATGATGAAATAAGACTTACAGCGGGCCCTAACTGAATAAGAATAGCTCGTGATAGGAAACAATGGAAACAGCTAGAGGAAGACTTTTCCAAGAAGCATGCTGCATAAAGAGTCTAACATAAACTAATAAATAAATTTAAAATATGCGTGCCTGAACAATACAAGCCACCCAGAAGTCAGTCAGTCAGTCAGTAGTTTATTATTATGACTGATTCGTCCAATTTTTTTTTGACGTGGCCACTCGCAGTTCAGCACACTAAGGCTGGTTACTGCTTAACCGGGCAATCCTGTGGTGGCCTTAAAATTTTAAGGCCCCCAGCCAGGGCTTAAAACTACTTAAAAAACTAAATGACCGCTCGCTAAGGGCATCCCCTGTGGGACACGGGCCTCGGCTTAGCGGGGTCATTGAGGGGGGCAGCCAAGGGTAGTTTAGTTATCTTATCAGAATAGCCTATACTAGCTGACCCGCGCAACTTCGTCTGCGTTTCATTTTTCATGCATGCTCCGCTCCTACTGGTCTCAGCGTGATGATCTAGCCTAGAGCCTTTCTCGATAAATGGGCTATCTAAAACTAAAAGAATTTTTGGAATCGGACCAGTTGTTTCTAAGATTAACGCGTTCAAACATACAAACAAACTCTTCAGCTTTATTTATTAGTACAGATTTTATTAAAACCAAACAACTGGTACAAGACACTTTAAAAAAGAAGAAACTCGTATTGTCTTTTTACTGCACCGTTATTCTCTGATTGATATCGCTGTGGAATCTAAGAGTAAGAGAAGAGATCCAGTTGAAACGGGATCTTCGAGACTCATCTATCTTCTTTAACTTGCTGTTTTAATGGCGTTTATGGCATTCAGGTTTTGCAGTAGTTGGGAATAGGTAGTGTGGCGGGTTTGGCCCAAAACAAGGAGAAGACCAAAACTCACCTGATCCCGACGATAAATAACGACGCCAATCATTCTCCCCCACAGCATTTGCATCAAGAATGGCTGGGAACCATTAACTTCTAGAAGATGAAGCTGCATCATGGCGTCATGTTTAAGGGCTTTATCTGTAAAAATATTGGAAAAAAAATATTTTAAAACAATTATAGCTCCTAATATAAACGGACTCGTGGTGTAAAATAAATTATATTATATTATTAACTAGCAGTGGTTTCACCCGCGGTTTCCCCCGCGTAGTTCCCGTTTCCGTGGGAATACGAGGATAAAATATAGCCTATGTTACTCAGGGTGAATGTAGCTTTCTAATGGCGAAAGAATTTTTGAAATCGTTTTAGTAGTTTTTGAGTTTATTCGTTACATACAAAAATACAAATCTTTCCTCTTTATAATATTAGTATAGATTTGGGCTATTCTAGCTGTAAAGGTGTAAAATTTAATTATAAAAAAATATGTAAATTAAAAAAGTGATGCTGATTTTCGGTTAAAAGTTTCGCCCACATTTATTTACCTAATCGTTATTATAATGTCTAATATGTTACATATCCCTTATTACGTGTGTGTGATCCCAATAAATATCTAAAGGGAATTCAGTACCTCCTATATTACAGACTGGCAGCGCCCCGCGGTTTCATCCACGTAGTTCCCGTTCCCGTGGGAATACAGGGATAAAATATAGCCAATGTTACTTGCTGATATATGTAGCTTCCCAAGAGTGAAGGAATTTTTCAAATCGGTTCAGTAGTTTTGGAGGCTATTCAATACAAACAAATAATCAAATCTTTCCGCTTTATAATATTAGTATGTTTAAATTCTACTAGAAAGGAATTTGCATGTCTCTACTACTACTAAAGGTCATCGGTTAGGTCAATTTTTTTTAAACGTTGTCCCACACTAGGTTTTTCTCCTGCGCCGTGGGTGCGTTCACAAACAAACAATTTGACATACACAAACAGCCAGACCCGGAACAACTATCTGTAGGTCATACAAGTATTTATTCAGTGTGGGAATCGAACCCACGACACGTAGCGCATCAGCCAATGGCTCAACCACTGCGCTGACATATATTCAATGTTTTTGATATTTTAAGTTTGAATCAACAGTCACTCTTTAAAATCCATGACAAATGATTCTTACGTATATCATTCTTGCCAATATCCAAAGAGATGTCTTGCTGAAAGCATCCGTTCACTCCTTCAATAGATTTGGACCACACATCGAAAGGGTGCTCGGTGTGGTATCTCTGTCGCACTATGATACCGTCCCTGTCTTTTGGCAGTTGTTTCTTTGGTGATGTGACTGTTTTATTTACTAGCCATCTTAGACTGGCCTGCAAAATATGGAAAAAAAATGCAGTTATAGGAACTTCCGATAGTGAAAGCCAGCCCTTGGGTCACGCGAAGTGTCAACTAAACGTTTAGCAAGGTCTTTAAATAACGCATATGAGCACTCGGACCCCACGGTCCAAGAATTTCAACTCCAAACGGCTCGAACATATAATTGCCAACTAGCTGAATACCAGTATTTTACGTGGAGCGGCTGCCTACCAGACCTCCACAACCCATCAACCGGGTAACACGATACATCTTGACAAGACTGGTGTCAGATTTACTGGCTTCTGACAATCCGTAACGACTGCCAAAGATCTACAAATGACAGCCGGGACCAACGGCTTAGCGTGCTTTCCGAGACACGGAGGAAACTCGGTATGTTAAGATGGTCACCCATCTCAGCAGCCTCATGCATTGGAACATTATTTAAAAGTAAATACATTAAATAGGTTTTTTAAAATGAACATGGCCAGTAGACCGTAGAACCGTAGTCATCTCTGTACCAATTTATCAAATTTGTTTCACAGATTTACGCATAAAAACGTAACAAATTCACTTTTGCATTTAGAATAGAATATAATAGAATACTCTTTATTATGTACACCATACAAGTAACAGAAAATATAGACAGAGGAAACATTACATAGGGTGACACAATGGGTGGGATTTACAAATTTAGTTAGGATTAGGTTATCAATAAAAAATATGTAATTAAAAATCCTTACCCCATCAGTCTCGCTAAACTCAACTTTATAACAAGTCACCTGTTTCTCAGGAAACAATTTTTCAGGAATAATAGCAACGACATGCCAATCGCCAATCACATCCTTCAAATTAAAGTTGGCCTGGAAGTCGTCACACTTAGTACCGTCACCAGTATCTTCTGAATTTACCAGGGTTATAACTAGGAGAATTATTAAAGGTGTCATGTTCGAATGAGGTTGAAGACTGTAGTGGGTTTTTGGAGGGAATCGTGTGTATTAAGATGATTAGACTGTGGTGATGCGTTTGGAACCAATGGAATAGGCATAAAAGATTGTGTTCTATTTTCAAATTTGGCTGTTGAGGGCACTGCTCTAGAATTATTTTGTATAAAACACTTCTGTATACACCTCCCTTTTTATTCTGGATGGGAAATCATCAAATGATTTTTCCCGCTCTGTACGGAGCGGAAGGGAGTATCAGACTCTTATTGACTAAAACCCACCCGTATCTCCTAGTGCACTTTGCGTTCCAGGGCCTACCCTGCATTATAATTATGATGTAATTAATTACATCATAATCAATGTAAATAATTAATTACATCGTAATTAATTATTTACATTGTAATTAATTGTTTGATTACATCAAATTAATTATTTGATGATTTCCCATCCAGAAAAAAAATCAAATGCCCAAATGTTGTCTTCTTAAGGCAATTGATGAGGAGTGATAACTGGGCATGTGGGCGATAGTTTAACGTGCAAATAATTGGATAATCTCTTAATGTCTGCAAGTCTGGCGTGTGACACATTTATAAAAATTATTCAATTTGAATGACACGAAATAAGTGGAAGTCAGTCCAATGACCTAATTTTATGAGTTCATTCACAAGACTCTGAGGTATTCTAATCTACATTAAAATTGTACACTAGCAGTGCGGTCTCGGCCTGTTATGAGTATGGAGTTTCTTGTTCGTTCTTCTCCGTAAGAATCTACCTTTGCAAATGGACGCTAGTCACTTGATGACGTTCAAAAGTGCTGTTTAATGGCCTAATTGAAATAAACGTTTTGACTTTAACTTTTTACTTTTGACTTTAACTTTATACTGGCACGTGCAGGCACGGAAAAAATGGTGGATGGACTTCGGGCTTCCTGCCGCAAATATAAAAAAGCAGTGCAGTAAGTCACACAGTGAAGTTATGAAAATGATCATCACTTCAGCCAAAACACGTCCACTCCTGGACATTCTCCACATTGAATGGTCTTCTACGTCACGCTTGCAGCAGATTCCCATTGCCTTTATGAAGTCATCGGGCCATCCTCACTGTCGACTGTACAGTTAAATTTTTTACCTAATTTTAATTACAGTAGAGTTTAGAATTTTGAAAAAAGAATTACGAAACTTACCCAATTGCTTGCTTTAATAAATATAAAATAATTTTCACATTTTTACCTATGAAGGAATCTCAAAAAAATACGCACATAAATACAGCACATCAAATAAATACAATAGCGAAAATGGACGAAAGACCAGATCTAAATAATAAAAACCAAGCTTTAGAATTTTCTTTTAAATCGCCATTTTCCCATTCAAAAACATCTCAAGAATTATCTGTGTTCCCATACAAAAACACGGTCATTGTTTAAAAAGTCAAAACCGACATAGATTTACTTGAACAAAGGCAGTAAAAACAGTTTATAGACTTGTTATTGCTGTCCCAACGGACAGGGAGTGTGGTGCAAGTAATGATTTTAGAGCGATTTTGATCTTCATAGAAATTACTTATTGAACTGTTGATTGAAAACTTAGAAATGAAGATATAATTCAAAACAAGTACAGTAAAAAAACTTTAATAAAAAGTGGTTGTGTATGACTTAGTATTAAAAAAATACCTAAATCTAAAAAAATATCAAGATAATAATATAACTAAGCTACATAGGTACACCATTACCGCTGCATTAGAACACACTAAAAAGGTAATAGGTTAAATATATTGATCTCCAAAATACTGTATAAAAAAACTCCGCTCATGTTTTGCACCACATTCAAAAGACCGAATCGGTGGAAACAGATTTTAATGTATCCTATGAAAATCTTCATTCAAGCTTTTTCCCTTTGAATTTTAATATAAATCTCGAATTGGGAGTTTATTAGCGTTGGACGAATACCAATAAATGTGAAAATTATGTATTCTTTCCTACAATGGATATTTATGAGAGTGTCTTAAGATTATTTACATACTGATTCACTTTGGACAAGTTAAGTGTACATTGAATGCTTTTTGAGACAAAATACCTATGTGTATTGTTTGTTAAGGTTTTTATCGTTGGAATGAAAATGGACCGACTAACTTAAATAAATTTATTTACTTTTATAATAAAAAAATAAAACGGACAAACAGACATGCAACGAGTTTTCTTAAGTTTTATGTTATAGTAACAAAAAAACAGGGTCCTTTTCTCAAGACTCATGATTCAGAGTATTTATTTGAAATAAACCATTTACAGGCGCTTTTGAATTGTCAAGGTCGGTCAGTCAAAAACATGAAGCTATTTGCACGTTCGAAAGATAAGATCACTATGGAGAAGAACGTGCAAGAAACTCCACGGACAGTCTTTTCAACTAAGTTATGTATTACAAAACTCTTTATGTGAGGACAATGCAAATAAAAAAATATGAGGCATAAGTAACAAGCCAATATTAAGTTGACTTTTCCTTCAAGAAAGTTCATTATCATGACTCCTCTTTCACGGCATTATTATGAAAATTACCGTCGATCCAAACGACCTTATAATTTTTAACATCTAAGACAAAAATACCAGTAATTAATCATACCCTTTCACGAGTAGTTAGTCCTTCTATAAAGGATTTAAAATTTGCGACTCATTAACTACGAATATTTCATAAAGCACCTAGGTTAAGGGTTACCCGTCAACATTTTCGAGTTAATGTCAAAAAGAAGGATTAATGCTTTTTATTATTAGTGGGACTGAAAATAAATCACAGAATACATCTCTACAGCTATTCTTCGAAAGAGTATATCGTTCAATCAGGGCTTTTACGACGATTAAGCAGGAGTGGGCCATTTCAGGGTATCACTACAGATCATATTAAGCAATGTATTAGATCAAAACATTAAAGTTTGCGTTACTTTGGCCCTGGAGGGTAGCTTTAGCCCTAGTTCGTTTGCCAATAAGAACACAGCACACTGTCTTTTCTGTATTCCTATTGGCGCGTCTTTATGGCAGTATAATTAATTTTGAAGCGGCTCAGGTTATTTATTATTTCGATCACTTCGGAGTGCCACTCAAAAATCATCTACTCAATAAAATTATGGCAATAAATGCGTTCCGTTTTTGGGGAACGGTTTTTTCTTTCGCATATTTCTATCAAAACCAGAACTTGGCACAAAACTCAACAACAGGTAATTAAAAACTGAAACAGATCTTCAGATAACTCCTTAATTACCATAGCCATTAAAAGTATAAAAGAAACAATATAAATCGAGATGCCACACCGAAATAAAAACTCTATAATGAAATTTCAACAATGGTAACACCATGAAAACTGCAAATCTCTCCCATTGGGAGCAAAGACAAGTTTTTTACGATTTCATAAAGCAACGAAACCGGTTTTTCATTTACACAGTTTTAGTGGTGATAAAATATAATTAAAATATTTTATACTTGCTTTATCTCGAGGTTTTTACGGTTTGCATGCTTTTAGGAATGTCGGTAGGTTAGTAGTACAATGGGAAATTCATAGTAATTTGAATTGCTGTTTATTTTAAGGCCAGAATGATTTTGCACGTGCTGTAACATCCTAAAAGTTTAAGTCCGAACCTAAAGTTCAATATCCATATTATAAAGTGGTTATATATAACACTTTAAATTCTCAATTTTTAGCTGTCAATTCTAACTTGTATTTTCTAGATAGTTACTCTTAGAAAAACACTGAAATCACCTCTGAGAGTTAAAATGGACTTTAATATTCAGAGGTTATTTATTTCGGTGTTTTTCTTAGGATATTTTATTAGTGACATTGAATCTAACAGCCGAATCATTTAAAAACCAAGTAAGCTAATGTCTTAAGTGATCTTTTGTGGAAATCACGACACCATGGTAGTCTCGTCCATACAATCCAAGGATGTCAGATGCCATGTAACTGAACTCAGAATTAATTGGTAAGGCAAGCGGCTTCCTCTTCGACCACATCATCGCTTATCAACAGGTGATAAAAAAATGCTCGATCTCTTCCCAGCGTGTCAATTTTCAGACTATAAACAGTATTAGTCGGCCCAGAACTAAGCTACGAGCTTAGCATGTTGCAGTCTGCTATTACAATAGTGTCAGAATGGTCAATGATTGATTTCATAAATGTTGTTGATTATAATTTGGTAGTCTACTAATGTAAAAGTGTCATTATGACTTTCCAATGGTCAATTCACTGACTCTCCATTTAAATAAATGGCATAGAATGGTAATCTCGTACATAATGACCAATGAATGATGGACGTATGCAGGAACTTTAAATTGCATAGAACACTAATTAATAATGTGTAAAAATGTATATAAAATAAATCCGGAGTGACTTCACGTTCAAATCCAGTAGTAGTTTTTTAAAAATCATTTCTACTAACGTGCTTTATAATAATGGTAATATGACAATGTCATTCTACCACGATTCTATTACGAGACCATTGACAGGCCAATGATAGACCATTTTGAATTTAATAGATTACGAACTTTTAGCAAAATAATAAATGACGAATTTATAAGAAATAGCAGACTTGGGGCACTGGTAGTATTTATCAAATTCCTATTGATAGCAAGCATCACTTTTCCTCTCACGCTGAGTTTATCTATCTTTCCGATAGTGCTATTGATCTTCAGATATTTCGTTTGTATTCAAAATGTAAATAAGAACTGGATTTTAGTGTGGAATAGTCTAAATTCATACATTTTCACATAGTTCACTAGCGACCCGCCCCGGCTTCGCACGGGTGCAATGCTGATACTAATTCTCTACTATATTATGCATGTATTATACACATAAATAACCCTTCCTCTTGGATTATTACTTACTACTACTTATACTCTCCAAAAACCGCATCAAAATCCGTTGCGTAGTTTTAAAGATCTAAGCATACATATGGACAGACAGACAGCGGGAAGAAACTCGTTTTCAACCGACTTCCAAAAAAGGAGGAGGTTCTCAATTCGACTGTATTTTTATACTATGTAGTTGATTGTCCGAAATCCATTCCTTATTGTGTCCCAAGACTTATCCAAAAGATATAATCAGAAACACTCAGTTTCTCGAAATTAACAATTCTCTGAGCGTGTTTTATATTTAGCTGGAAAGCAGTAAAGTGTAGAATGCACACTGACTGCAGTCAGAGCCGGAATGGGAAAAAAGATAATTTTAATTTTATTTGGGTTCGTGTTCGCGATGTTTTTGGCTGTGTTGAGCAGGTGGGATGTGTGTTAGCGCTGTGTTATTCTTATTTCTTACGTTGGAAATAATACTCTTCGATTTAGTATAGAGATATGAGGTAGGTGGTTGGAAGCTGGAGAGTTAAAAGTACTTTATTAAAAGGAGATAATAGATACTTGATTTTACTTTGGTTTTCCAATAATAAATGATTTTTGACTTAAGGCCGCACAACCAGAAATATTTATTTCATTTAACTAACAATAAAATGAGGTTAAATAACACGTATTCCATAAATAATGATCCCAGATTAAAACTAACTCGTAATTTTGTGCAAGTCAGCCTTACACAGGCCATTCTAGGCAAAATGAAATATAAACATTTCTATTTTATATATATACACTTAAATAAAAAATAAAACTCTTAACTAACTAAAACTAAAAATAGTCGAGAAAAGGCTGGCAGCATGGCCATTTTCTATCTTTAAACTAATAAAAAAGCAATCAAATATTGGCTTTGTCTACTTAATCTTTGCATTTATATTTTATTAATTAGCCAGCCCACGAACAAACATCCGCCAATATACATACATACAAACTTTTGCGTGTATAATATTATATAGTAAAGATAAGTACGGATCAGGCACTCAATTACTACCTTGCTCTCTTTGTCACCAGACTTCGTTACTAATTTGATAGTCAGTGATAAGACCGAATTGTACAATGGCGGTCTTGTCGCTGCCGACAGCAATACGTACCAGACAATCAAAACACCTTTCCATATCATCATCATTTCTATATTTCCATTGCTAAGCATAAGTTTTGGGTTTTTGGTTGTTTAAAACGATACGACAATATCCATTTCTCCGCCTTCCGCAGCTATCCTTGCCAAAGGCTCCCGTTCACAATAGATTAACAATAGTTCACGAACATCCAACATCCGTATTTTCAACAAGACATCCGCCAACATCCCCCGGGAGGATGTCATCCGTCATCCGCGACGCGCACTTAATTGGAAACATCCTGCAACGAATTTAAATTTGAAATTCAGTCTCGGAATCGTTTTATCTGGGTAACAATACCCTAACTTTATCTTTGAAGATGGATTACTTACTGTGTTTTGTAAATAAAATAGTGATTGCATTTTAATTTGAAACGTTGTAGTCTGTTTGATTGACACTTCAAAGTATTTTTTTTTTTGTTAATATGATTAGATTCGCAATTATCTTGGTCGATGTCACATAAAGATGGCTACCGGGAGCATTTGCATGTTTAAATTTGAGAGATTATGTTGCTATAATACTTTGTCCACCAGATGTTACAGGCAAGTGACATTCTGTCAGAGACAGAGTAGCAAAGCGATCGATAACGTCAAAAATAATTGGAATCGAAAACGCTATCGTTTCACGTGATCTAATCTTTATGTTGTGCTATTTCAATAATCGCCATTTCTGATAAAATGGCACTCTTTGTAACGCCTCAGGTCAACCACTTTTTGACAGATTTCATCATCACCATATCAGCCAAAAGACGTCGACTGCTGGACATAGGCCTATCCTAAGTGGGTTGCGGAATTTGTTCGAAAGAGTCACCGCAGCCCTGGAACGCAGAGGGCACAAAAGGATCACGGGTGGGTTTTAGTCAGTAAAAGTCTGACACTCCCTTCCGCTCCGCCCAGAGCGGGAGAAGAGAAGTGATCCCAAGTGCCGCCACAATAACCAGTCCTGTGTGTCACGCATCCATCGGCTACCCTCGACCCTCACCAGCTCATCGGTCCACCTTGTGGGAAATGTAAGCCTTACAACGCTGCGACTTCAGGTACGCGGTCGCCACTCCAGAACTTTTCGGTCCCATCGACCATCTGGACCCCATGGACCATCATGCACAATGCAGAACGAAGGCTGGGGTGCGGGCCCCTCTCCGCCGACTTTTAGAAACCTATAACGCTATCGCAATCTAAATTTTAAAAATGGTCACACAATTTCTTGCAAGTTGCCCATACGACGGGTGTTATTGTTGTCCGCGTCTTTCGATTCGTCGATATAGTGGTATAGTGTTTTTTTTTCTAATTTCTTGATTTTTTTCTTGAACATGCGTTCGTTATCATTATCATACTCCGATGTCATTTCGTGGACAATAGTGTGGGTTATAAGTTTTTTCGACTGTACTGAAACTACCTTTTATCAATGCTGTAATGTATAACTGTTTTTTGTCTCAAACAAATAAAATAAAAATCTATTCTACGAATAATGTGCTCTGCCTACTGCCAATTCAGGTTGGCGATCCTTCGGGCTATGTCAGTAACCGTGGTTCTCTTGCGGATATCATTATTCCTGATTCGATCACGCAAGGGAACTCCGAGAATTGCCCTCTCTATTACCCTATGGATGTCTTTAAACCTTCTGATGATGAGAAACAGGGGAATCCCCTCTGTCTCATTTTAATTAAAAAAGAAAATAAATTAATAGTATTATTTATTTACAATATAATAATTAATAGCATTATTATTTAATAGTATTATAATACTGAAATTAGTAGCACTATTAATTTCAGAAACGTAAAATTTACTCTTTTGTTGATACTTTAATAGGTATGTAGATTTATAGATACATTATTATCAATTGTTTTCTGTCGAAAGAAAATGGTTTGAACTCCGTGCGTGTGTCGAACTCACCTTTACAGTAACTCCTAATTACCCATCAACGTAGAAGGGTTACATCCTTTTACCAAACAATCACCCCCTTAAAAGCCACAAAATCAATTACAAACAGACTACTTACAAATCTCACCTTCACTTACATTAAAGCTAAATTAAAAATGCACCACTTAATTCCACCCTTTACCTTAAAGAGAGCAGTCAGGTGTGAAATTAGTAGAGAGAGTGCATCTGCCATTACTAATTAGTAATTATTATAGTTAATTGTAGCTCCTTTTAGCGGGTAGATACAGATTAATGTATCCTTTGATCCGTTTGTGGTTGGTTAGATTTTTTTCTGAGGGTAATCTTGAGATGGTGGTGTCTTTTGCATGTTCGTAAATTGATTTGAGTGTCTAGAGGGTTAAAATTAAGCGTTTTAAATTAGGAATCTTAAGCCTAGTTTTTTTGTCCGAATATTTTTGTGAAAAATTTTCAAACGCTCGGTTATCTAGCAGCGTTTTTTTAATGAGTTTTCTATGGCTGAACGTATGACTTATATTAGGGTTTTTTTTTAATTAAATAGTGTTAACACAGTTTATAATCACATTGCTATCCTTTTTTTTGTAAAAGTAAAATGAATTATTTAATTATTATTGTAAAGTGTGATGATCATTATTATTAAATTACTTATATGTATTATGTTTTTGTGTGTATTTAGTTGGTTTGCCTAAATAAATAACACTCCTTTTTTGGGCAGTCGTGTAAAAACAAAACAAAGAGTGAATGATGATAATTCTAACTGCCAAACCTGTTGGTTTGAATATACGCTAGGTAATGGGTTATTTTTGAGGCATGGAAGAAACTCGGTATGTTAAAATGGTCACCCATCCACAGACCAACCATGGCAAATGTTGTTACCGTCTACGCTTGACATTTAAGTATACTAAACACAAAGCAGGTAAGGTAAAGGAACAATTGATATCAAACATACATCTCTGTAAACGCATACATACACACGTAGTACATAAAACCCGCCGATTCGACATTAATTTTCGAGTCGCAATAAATGTCACAATTACAGATATGTACAGGAAAAACACTCGGAGTATACATTGAATATACGATGTATAGTGTCGTAATCCACTCCTAGCTTAAAAAAATTAAATTTAAATTAGAACTAGAGTCCCAGAACTCCCTTAACTTTTTAGATTTGACTATCACAAAACTCAATAGTAACTTGGATTTCCAAATTTATCGAAAGCCGACGCACACTGACACAACAATACCAGCCTCTTCTTGTCACCCTCTTCAACATAAATTAGCCGCCTTCCGCAGCTATATTCATAGATTATTTGCCCTCCCCCTTTCAGCAGATAATTATGTAAAAGAACTTAATATTATTTACCAAATCGCTATTTCTAACGGTTACTCAAAGTCAATGGTAGACAATTTAATTAGTAAAAAGCAGGAGGAAAGGGTTCGTTCACTATTATATGCATGTCCGCGTACTAATATTAATAGATATGTGGCCAGTCTGACCTATATGGGCCCCATTTCAGATAGAATTAGTAATTTACTTAGAAAAAACAACGTTTATGTAGCGTTCAGAACGGACCAGAATATACGCCGTGTTTGTAACGGAAAAGATATTTTAGAAAATAGTAAAAAGTCTGGGGTGTATAGGCTGGTCTGTGATGAATGCAACGGGGTATATGTGGGTCAGACGGGCCGTAACTTTGACATAAGGTATGGGGAACATGTTGCCGCGTATAGAAATGGCCATTCGGACAAATCGAATTTCGCGAAACATTTAATTGATACCGGCCATTCATTGCGCGACAACAATAGTTTTAATATACTACATGTTTGTGATAAGGGTTTCCGGCTGTGTGTTTTGGAACAATTAGAGATTTTGAAACATAGTAGTAATAATAATTTTGCACTGTTGAATGACCAGACGAATTTGGTTTCTTCCCCTTTACTGCGTATGTTTGTGGGTAGTTGTACACAAATAACCAACGGTGGCAGTGTATAAAAGGGGGGTGCCTTGTACTAATTTCTCAATTGCCCGGTTGAGCAGTAACCAGCCTCAATGTGCTGAACTGCGAGTAGTCCATTCAAAAAAAAAAAAAAAAAAAAACTAATTTCTCAGTCGCAACTCAACGGTCAGCGAGTCAACACGTCCCCTGAGGATGCCTCGTGGAGAGGCGAAACACGTGTCGGTAATGGTGTTGGGTTTTGCATTGCCTTCCTGCATGTGCTTAAAATCCTTGCATTTGCCCAGTAATCTTGCATGTGCATAATATAGCGGGCGGGAGGGAGGTGCATACCTGCAACCTACTAATATTCGCGGAAATTAATACTAGATATATTGTTTTCATTTTCAAAATTAAAATGGATTTCCGCAAAGTAACGCCTGAATCAATCAATTTTAAAATTAAAACAATCAACATTTAAAACATCAATTTCATAACCAACCCAGTTTTTAATAATAACACGAAGGTTGGCAACCCCGCATTACTGAGTCGTTTAATAAACTGTCTGGGCGTTGAGACAGGACTGAAGTCATAGTAATGCACCTATCAACTGACGTCACTAGTTATGCGCCATTTGTAATATGTTTGCTGGGTGTGGCAATCTTGGTTAATAAAGCAGATTCAGCGATTAACAGCGGCAAAGTAAAGCTAGTTTGAAACAAATGAAAGCTAAATTATATTTTTTGGGCCAAGATTACTGAAGCTTAAATACTAGCTTTTCTAATTACACTAATAAGACATAAAATATTCTTGAAATACATAATAATACCGTTGCGGATCACCAATAATTCATTTCCTGTAAAATATTTTTCAGCGCTTTTACTGCTTTAAAATGCGCGAATAAAAGCTTTGCATGATGCAGCGATTGCATTCATCACCTGAATATGTAGGTTGGCCAAGCTTTGCTAAAAATATATGGATTTTTTTAAACAATAAAGTAAATTTAATAGCAATTGAAAGGCGCTTCTTAGGCGACTTCCAAAAAATGGAGGTTCTCAAGTCGACTGTATTGTTTTGTTTGTTACCTCATAACTTTTTACTCGGTTTACCGATTTTGATTGAGTCTTATTATATTCGAAAGCTTGTGCTTTTCATATTCAAATTTGAGATCTTACTACTAGTATTTGAGTTATTCTTAATAAAGCGTGGCTTCGACTACATTGATGATGCTCTCACTCTCACTTGTCGATGTAAAATGAAAAAAACAAAAAAAAAACTGCATACGATGGTTTGGTAGATCGTCTTAGTATTTCGAGGAGGTCCCTTTCTAGTTTGGTCAAGATCTGATGAAGAACGGAGATAGGCAACGGAACTCTTCAATAAATGATAGCAAAACTTCTAGGATTGCTGAAATTGTCTGTCTGTTTATTGTTTACACACGTTTATAATACGTACGCTGTGATGGATACATTTAGCTGTAGGGTCACCATTCAGTCAGTCGGTGTTCAAAAAACAAAAAAATAACCAAAAACACCGACTTTCAAAATTAAAGTTATTTTTTATTTTGTTTTTGTTGAGAAGTCAAAACATAATCCTTTATAACTCGTGACTAAATAATAACAGCAACACGGTTCTATATTAAAGGTTAAGCAACGCTTGCCGAGGTCATTCAGTGGATGTGTGATCCATTCGAAATACCAAAATTTCTCCATGTCTCGGCAAATACATTAAGCTGCTGCAGTGCTATTCTGTAAGAACTCACGTGCGAATTCGATTCATATCTCATTTTCGATTACACTTCGTAACTCACCTGAAGTGAAAAGTATTTGATATTCTGACTGTCAAGTTAAGTTCGCTTCACCTATGTTCTCACTTAGTGGCGCTAGTGTAGTTTTCATCAAGTTACAGAATACCAAATACAGTTTTCACCGCAGAATCAGAAGTGAGAACTGGAGTGAGTTCTTACAGAATAGCACTGCTGGTCCCGACTGTCACTTGAAAATCTTTGACAGTCGTTACGGATATTCCAGAAAAATCTGAAACCAGTGTTACTATGAGGTACCTATCGTGCTATCCAGTTACTGGGTTATGAAGGTAATTTCGGTATGGGTACGCTCAGCGCAATTCTATACCAAATATTATTTCTATTTATTTATTTATTTTATTATTTATGTACACACATACAATAAGTAAGAGACAACATTACAATGTTTGTACAAAGGACTGATTTCTATTACTTTGTATGTTTGTGTCAGTGCCGTATAATTCTATTCTATTCTAGGTAGGCAGTCGGTACATGTAAAATTCATCAATAACTTTTGGACATATGTAAATATAACTAATTTTTGTTCATTTATAACTAACTTGCTAGGTAAAATTTACGATCAAACTCCTTCTTTTATTTTTCCTAAAAAAGTAAACTGTAAGTAAAAACCATGGTCACTATCCGATGACGGACGGACGGATACAGCAAAACAAATGCCTGCATCATAACGAGTGACGTCACAGTACATAGTGTAGGAATTTAAACGCGATTTATACAGTTTAGTGGGAGCGGCAGACACACCCCGGGTTTGTTATGGTTTAGAACTACTGTTATTAAACGAATAGTAAGTGCATGTGGCTTTGTTTACATCGCAGATTACGGTATGGTTGGGTTTATGGCTAGATTTGATTTTACGCCTGTTAGAAATGAACTCGTATGTAATAGGTATATTAGGAGGAGAAGGCCCAAAAAAAGGAGTGTTATGTATGTTTTCAGGGTTTATGTTTGTATGAAGTATGTATGTTTGTGACTTTCTTTATTCCACCATAACTTCTTAACGGCTTAACCGATATCAATGTATGTAGTATCGATAGAAGCGATGAGTTATATCGGGTAATATAGGCTTCAAGGTCACGTTTTTATTTGTACCAAAATTGATCAAAATTGGTTCAGCAAAAATTGGCTCGCATTTGAAAAAATAAACGCTTCTATGAAACGGAAGGAAAAATATTTATTGATTGTGCAATACGAGTAGTAAGGAAGATGCAGTTTACCGATAACGCTTCCAAACGGATATTATTCAAATTTGGAAGATTAGGATCTCATTCATACACTCGCGTTATGGATCATAACCGAACGCCATTCGAAATTCAATCAAGATTCAATACATTGATTCAAGATGGAATAGATTCATACAGGGTGACTTAATTTACTTGCAATATTGCAATGAAAATGCTGATTCGTAAAGTTACTTACCTATGTGAAGAAATTAGTATGAAACCGCACTGAAAAAAAAAAACAATATGCTTGCCAGTAGCAGTATATTACCCTTACGTTCGCATTACATGTCGAAATGTCCTGAATTCGTCAAAAAAGGTTCCTAACAATAGTTTTTTTTTCGAATCACCACGGAGATTGCTCCGTGTCTCGGAAAGAAAGTTAAGCCCGGCTGTCATTTGTAAACTCTTTTGGCAGTCGTTACGAGTTGCCAGAAGCAAAAAAATCTGACAGCAGTCTTACTCAGAATGAACATGTTACCCAGTTAATAGGTTATGGAGGTCTGGTATTCCGCCGTTCCACGTAAAATACGTGTGCTGAATCTGGTTTCACTGGAAGCCGATTCCAATAATGTTGGGAAAAGGCTAGGCAGATGATATAATAAGCCACCCTGTATAGAGTGAAACATCACCGCAGCACTACCAGCTTCGTATTAGGGGAACTTACTACTACCCGTATTTGGTGTTCCCCTAGTAGTTCGGATTACTAAGAGGCTGCGTCGTGTCGGAAGTGATCGTAAAACTTTACGAACTGGCGCCCTCTATCGGTGACAATCATCTCTGGGGACAGAGTAGTTTGGCGCAGAGGGTTATTTTAATTTATTAAACTTTTAACTTCTTCATGCAAGTGTTGTATTCTAGAACGATGTTCAGCTCTACCCAAATGGTTGAAAATAATATGGAATCTGACCAATTCCTGAAAAATTAAAACTGGGGTCTTTCTCGTTCATTAGTGTCAATTTGTAAAAAGCAATTTATATAATATTTGTTTTTTACTTTGACAGCCGCTGAGATTAATACTTGAATTCTTACTTTAGTACTAAAATCCTACTAACATATTGTTATAAATGTCTTTAAAAAATAATATGAGTTTTCCAACACTCATTTAGAATTATATAATGTCAATTTTATAACACATATTACACATTTATAACCGCTTCTATTAAAACAAAAAAACTAAAAAAAAATAATATCCACAAATAAAATATTAAAAAAAAGAACTCCCTGACTCCATTCCCTACTCTGTGCCATAAGGGCTGAGATTTCAATAAACGACATCGGTGTTCTGATTGCTACGTTTGAAGACGTTCTACATATCCTCGTTAGCAGTGACAGACTGACAGGACTCACATACCCACAGTTAAATGTATATTTATTGATCAACATCAGCGAGATTGTTCTCGGTTTAGTTGCGGTAGTAACCCGTCAGTGATTTTGAAAATGGATTTTATCGACATAGTTGTCTCAGATTAATATTGTGTTCTACAAATAAGTGGGGGATGTAAGTGGTTTCTTGAAAATATTTCAGTACTGCTATCATGTTTGAGGATATGGTATGTTTATTGATTTACCAGTACAGAATTTAATTATTTTGCACACATTTATCAGTCAGTTTTAAATCCAAACTAACCATAATAATATGCGAAAGTGTGTGTCTGTTTGTCACGTTTCCAATTCTAAATAGATTGCCAAGAAACTTGGCACACGCATAATATACTTTGAACTGGATTAGGACATCGGAGCCTTTCATCTATACCTACTTCATATGAAACAGGACAGATTTTTTGTTAAATGATAATAGTTATTTGTTATACAAGAGTGCAAAGTTGCTTTTTAACCGCGTGCTCAATTTGATGACTGAGTAAGCGAAGGATTCTAGAATGATTCAAAAATTAGAATCCTGAGCGTTAGCGACGGAATCAAAAGAGCACAAGGTTAAAAATCTTTGCACTCGAGTGTAACACGCAACTTTTCATCCCACCTCAGCGAGGAAATGAATAAATGCAAAAAAAAACACATTTACAATCACAAGATACTTTTATTTCAATTTAGTAAGTAAATAATATTTTATGATAGGTTAATACGTATTATTATCCACCAACCCGCACTAGGCCCGCATGGTGGATTACGGCCCATTCCCACTCCTAGAGAGGAGGCCTGTGTCCCAACCATGGGAACATTAAAAGGCTGATTATGCTGATTATGTAGGATGACTTTAGGTGCCTCAAAGATATGTCAGCATAGAAGAGGCATTGGCCTCATTGGGCCCCGCCCAATAGGGCCAATGCCTGCTAGGGTTGCGAAATTTGTTCGAAGGAGTCACCGCAGCCCTGAAACCCAAAGAGCATTAGGAGGAAGACGGATGGGTTTTAGTCAGTATGAGTCAGACACTCCCTGCCGCTTCGTCCAGAGAGGAAGAAGTAATGTTGATTTCACATCCACAAAAAAAGGATGACTGATGAATTTTAGTTTTTAATCAACGTGGTTACAAAATATTGCCAAAAACCTAAACAAAAACATAAAATTTCCCTCCTAATAAAATAATTATAGTGTAGGTTTGCAAGCTAAATGAAGTCGCCGTGCAAAATGAGTGTCTATCCTCCCGGGACTTAGCTGACAGAAAAGTAATTATGTATAATCCTTAGGGAAAGCCGTTCACGGGTTAATTAAAGGTGTCAGACTTAGTTTGAAATATAAATAAAATGTATTATTTTAAAAGCCAAGAATAAGACCAAAAAGTTCCGTGTTGCCCAGTCAATGGGTTGTGGAGGTCTAGTAGGACACTGCTCCACGTAAATACGGATATTGAGCTGTATCCAGTTTGACTAGAAGCTGACCCCAATATCATTGCAAAAGGCAGATGATGCTTATAGGTAATTATTATAAAATGAGTTGACTTGTTATTAGTATGGTCTGTAATTCTTTTTAATGTGCTTGATAGTATATTGGAGGGTCAGTACTGGAAATTCCTTAAGAAAATAGTTCGCTAATGAAAAAAAATCCCAATAAAATAGAATGGTTCTTTATTTGCACAGAAAGTAGGTACTAGTTACAGACCACGATCAGATTAGTACCAAAACACGATTTAAAAAAAATGGTAGGCAATAAAAGGATATGATTTCCAATCGTAAAGTCTAATTAGATACGAATTTAACGAATAAGGCGCTACTACTTTGCAATTCCTAATAAGATATCAAATAAGCTACATAATATACCAAAATTGAATCAGATCATTACAAAATACTTCTCAGGCCATTTAATTTTTTACCTGAAACCTTAATGTATTTGTACTTAATGTTACTTAATTTAATTTGTAGGTATACAAGATTTCCAAAGCGCACAATCGTTGATATTTTTAAGATTTGTTCTGTAACTACGAAAAACACAAGTTCTTTCACAGAAAAATAAAGAAAGATTCCAAATAAAGACTTCTCCTGAAAAGCTCTTGCTGCCGGTGAAATAAAATGAAATAAAGACAACGAGGGCAAAGAGTAATGATCCTGAACAGTTCCGATGAATGTTTTACATCAGCATGATCTGTAAAGAGTTGTTAATACTATTCGGCGAATTAACACGAAAGAAGACAAGAATTACTGATGGGGAGTTTGCGTTTGTGTTGCTTTGTTGAATGAATAAAAGATGCCGCAGATAGAGAAAAACAGAATAAGCTGGAGGAGGTCTATACCCGAGAAAGAATTTATAACCCTAATAATAATTAAATTAAAAATGTGAAAAAAAGACAAAAAGTTTTATTTTTGTTTTTTATTAAATTTAATAAAAATGTCTATAATGTAAAATATTGTTTAATGAGGTGAACAAATTCATTATGATAAAAATATTGGTACGTGTTTCTGATCCATACTGATCAAATTCGATCACTGCGCAAAATAAAAACGTCAAGATTAACATGCACCTGCTAGAGTTACGGAATTTGTTCGAAAGAGTCCCCGTAGCCCTGGAACGTCACTGGAACCTTGAACTTTTAATCATTAAGATACTGACACTCCCTTCCGCCTAAAGCTGAAGAAGTAATTTGATAATTTCCCAGTTAGAAAAAAAAGTCTACCATGCTGCCTAGTTTTTTCTCAAACTTAAACAATGAAAAATAAACCTACTATACTTAAACTAAACTTAGTGTAGCTGTTCGGGTTTATAATTTAATTTTAATTATTAGAGGTATTGAAACTAATTATATGAAAGCTCAGGCGGGTGGGGCTGAGTTGAGAGTGAGATTTTCTGTCAGATATCGCCAGTCTTTGCTACTTGATAGAAAATATTTGCATCAACCCACGGTTTGGTTTGAACAAGGATAATGTCACTGGCTTTATAAACAAAGGCCTTAAATAAAACTTAAAAAACGAGAATGCGCTATACACCTCATCAGGCACTTATTAAATTATTTAAAGTTGGGCATAAAGGCGTAACAACAGCTCTATAAAAATCCACTCTTTCACCCGTCTCCATCGATCCTCGCTGATGTGTCGAGATAGGTCACAGACAAGATTGGCCCGCTATACATCTCGTCTTATTTATTGGACCGACAGACAGACAAATGTGACTAAATATATTAATGGCTCCAGGGTTTTTTCTACTGCCCTATTAGACCTGATTAGGGAGAGTGGTATGAGGTCTAATGGACCGATTTTTTAGTTGATCGCTTGTAATTTTTTAGTGTTGATTGGGTTTTTTTTTATCCGTAATGGTTTCTTTTTGTTTCGAATGAAGTGTGTACATAAATTAGGGGAGTTTTTTTTTTAATATTGGCATTTTTACACGCATAAAACATCTTGAGATACCTGGATATTATACATTAGCAGCACCCCGCGGTTTCACTCGCGTTTTTCCCGTTTCCGTGGCAATACGGGGATAAAAATAGCCTATCTTACTCAGGCTAAATGTAGCTTTTTGTAGGTTAAAGAATTTTTGAAATTGGTTTAGTAGTTTTTGAGTTTATTCATTACAACCATAAACACACACAAAAATATAAATGTTTCCTCTTTGTGATAATAGTGTAACATATATTTAATACAAATGTTTATTTTTATTTATGTTGATGTAGGTTGGTATTTTATGATTTCACGTAGTTTAATACAGATATATTTTTATGTCAGTACCTACACATTTTTTTAAACTATGTATTTAATAATGATTCTATTATATACCCAGTCGAGTATCGAGCTGTTAAGTTTATTTACAAAAATGTGGATTGATGCTGTCAGAAAAAAATAAATGAATAAATAAATTTTCAGCACGGTGTCATAAATTTCTGTTAACTTATCCGGCAGATATCATTTTATTATTTATCTTGGATTATATACACTATTATAAAGATATGCACTATTTTCCAGTATATTATACTGGAAAATAGCGCATATATTTATATGATAACTAGCTTATGCCCGCGACTTCGTTCGCGTGGAGTTCCATACAAAATGTTAACCCCTTTTTCACCCCCTTAGGGGACGAATTTTCAAAAATCCTTTCTTAGCGTATGCATACGTCATAATATCTACCTGCATGCCAAATTTCAGCCCGAACCGTTCAGTGGTTTGGGCTGTGCGTTGATAGATCACTATGTCAGTCAGTCAGTCCCTTTTGAGTTATATATATGTATTTAGATTATGATACTTAAAAATAGGTCCCTAATCATATACATAAAAGAAAAAAGACACGTCGCAGTTGCTAGACTGGCCACTTCCCTGTGCCCATAAAAGCGAGAACATTATCCAATTCAAACGATACAACCGACAGAAAACTACCCACAAACAAGAATAAACTTCTTCAAAGAAACATCTGGCCCTGAATTATGCAAGCCTTACCCTTAACATCTAAATACGATGACCAACCAAGCGACCTCTTAAATGAACCTTGTGGCCACAATGGCCAGAACCCTTTACGCTGGTCAATATTTATGAGCGTCCGAACAAATTTACCGAACAGACGGTTCAAGTATTTCTGGATGTTACTTATACGACCTTATTTTGTAGGTAGTAAGGGTGGTTATTGTTATAACCAATTGAGATGTTTTCGTTACGACTGGCTTTGATGTGTCGTGAATTTGTGTGGGATGAATGCCGATGAATGTGGCAGTGATTTTGAAAGGTGAGATGTAGTGTTTGAGAAATAAAGGCGAAAGTTTTTCTTTTGAATTATTGTTAAGGAAAGGGAAAATTATAATGTGTATTACGTTTTCTTTCTTTTTTATTATACTAGCAGGGCCCCGCGGTCACTCACGTAGTTCCCATTCCCGTGAGAATACAGGAATCAAATATAGGTACCCTATGTTAGTAACTGATAATGCCCCTTTCCATCGCTGAAAAATGGTTAAAATCAGTTCAGTAGTTTTGAAGCTTATTCTATACAAGCAACAAGAAATGGTCTTTAGAATATTAGATTTCTAGGATATTTGCCATTTCCTTTCCTATATTTTTGTAGTTTGAAGTTAGGAGCCATTTATCCGATGGATGTCTGTTACACTTTTACGCAAAAACTACTGAACGGATTTGTGTGAAATTTAGCACCTTTTAGTTTATAATCCAGATTGACCCTCACATCTCTTTTTTGCCTTTCACTCGCATTATTAATAACATAAGTTTGATAAGCACCATCCACATAGGTATACCTGTCTAGGCAACCAATCACATCCCTGCTCAAAACGACGCCATCTTGGAAATTCCGATCGAGAACGTATCCGAAATCATTACCCATTGTCTCATAATCCATCTGAAGCGTGAATATTTTACATTCATCGTAATACGTCACATGGTTCCGTAGCGCAATAAAATCTTTATGGCTATTGCTTCACATCTCTCCTTTATGCTTTCCTTGATCCCGTATGGAAGGTTTACGGGGTTTTCCAGCCGGAGACACAGTGTCGTTGTGTGTTGAAATAGTGTAAAGTTTGAGAGTAGGTTTTTGAAAATATTTGTGGAAGTTTCGTGCTTTTTTATGATAGGGCTTTGTTAAAATTTATACATATATGTGTGTGTATGAAAAAAACTTGACATGCTCAGAGCCTGCATGTCAAGTTTATTGTAACAATATGTAATAACAATTTAAAATGTAGATAGACATATAAACATACACACACATATATGTATAAATTTTCACATAGTTGACTCACAAACTTAATAACTTTGACTTAGTTATTTTCAAAAATGTTCATCTATTTTAGTGTTATTTAAATTTGAATATATTCAATTAATATGTACTCAAGCATGATATAAGAAACACTTGTTTTGAAACAAAAAAAAAACAGAACCTTTGCACGATACTCGTAGCAGACTTATTACTTTCTTTCTTACATTATTTCGTAGAGAAAGCAACATTCTATCAGCGTGACAATTGCAAAAAAAAATCATAATTAATGTTAGCGCTTATAGAACGTCATTTTTTGTAGGACCTCTGTTCTTGCTTTTAAGCAAGCAAGCAAGCAGCAAGATTTGAGCGTTTAATATTTATTATATTATTTATAATATAATAAATATTAAACGCTCAAATCGCTGGCGTGATGACTTAGAGGCGTTCATGACAGATTGGACGGAGAGGACAACACAACGGGAAGAGTGGAAGGCTATGGGGAGACCTTTGTCCAACAATAGGCCAGTATTGGTTAATGAAAAATAAATAGATAATCACGTTCCAGTCTTGTCAATGTGAAATAAGCAAGATTTCACAAATTATGCGCACAGCAAAGGAGTACCTAGAACTCTCTGCCTGCGTCTGTGTTTCCGAACGCATTCAGCCCTAATCTCTTCACAGTTAGAGTGAACAGGCTTCTTCTGGGTAAGCTCGTTCCATCGTCGACTTTGTCTCTATCATCTGTGACCTAGACTAGAGTCAAGAGCAAATCCATCTCACAATAAAAAAAAAATATTAGAAAAAATGCCTCTGTCCTGAGTTGAAGACACATTGCATTCTTACGAGGTCTGCTTTCCGTATTTTTCGTCAATCAAGCGTAACTATGATAGTAAATGCTAAAGTCAGTCTATTTGTTATACTTCCATGCCTAAATCGCTGAATTGATTTTGATGAATTTTGCCACAGAGATAAATTGGTATATACCCTATAGTCAGTTATAGGCTACTTTATCGCTATCAAAACTGTGTATAAAGCTAGTTTCTAACGGATTTTTTTTTTAAAAGGAGGAGTATCTCAATTAATTAATTTAATTATATGGTTAACCAACAATTGTTTATACAGTACGTTTACAATTTCATTTTAACTTCATTTGTAAGTTTAACAATTAATTAATGGCTCACACTACATGAACAATTTGTGACATTTTTGTCTTTTTAACACAAAGGTTGACTGGTAGAGAACGCCTTGTTGCATTAAGTCCACCCATGTACCACTATTGTACATAAAGTTTAAATAAATAAATTTGTGGTAACATGATATCTTATTAAAATAAAAATTAAGGTAACAATAATAATTTTATTAATGATAGTGAAAAATACAGCAGGTTTTGAATAGAATATTAAAATATACGAGTATTAATATATAGTTCGACTGTTTTTTTTTTGTTTTCAATGAAAACTTCACACTTTTCGCTCCCGACATCTGTTGCTCCGAACGCTCCAGTGTCCTAACTTCGAGTAAAGATTTGTCTTTACGACGCATGTACGGGAAATCGATCGTTTATTCAAAGCAGGTGATTCCTTTCAAAGCTCCATTTATGAGCGCTCTCGTGTTGATAGCCTGGGGAATGAAAGCATGAAGATAAGTAATTTGCAAATTGAAAACTATTAATGTCACGAGGGGTTTAATCAATTGGAGTTGTTTGGAATTTCGGTAATGATATTTAATTGGTTGCTAAGTTTCCTATCTTAAGGCTAAATACCAGATAAATGTTATTTGAATTTCTTTGTCAGAATTTAATAGACAATCATACTGAAATGTACTTGTAGGTAAATCTGGACATACATACATCAGCCACATGGTCGGTAGGTTAATTCACTCGATATAAAGGTATTTTTTGAGAGTGTTTATAAAGGCTTTTATATAATCAGTTCCTTAGTTACTTTGTATGTTTAATATTATAAAGATGAATGATGTGTATTTTTGTATGTTTGTGTCGAATAAACTCAAAACTACTGGACCGATTTTAAAAAATTATTTTACCATAGGGATGCTACATTATCCCTGAGTAATATAGGCTATTGTTAAAATATGTAAATAAATGTCCACCCGTGTGAATTCGGGATTAGCCAGTAATACAAATTAATTCAGTGATTTCAAAATTTTTTCCGAATCAATATTTTCTCTGTACGCTCGTCAAGTGTAAATACGCATATAGTCCCATCACTTAGGTACAAATACACATAGCGAGCAAAAAAGAAAAAAAAAACGAAGAGCCCGTGTACCAATATTAAAAACATAAACAAGCTACGGACACATTACTGTCACATCGGCAAAGAACAATCGGGGCAATTTGGACCCACCAGCCTCTTGAATTAGCCAATGTCTTGGGGCATTTATTTCCTCAATCAAAAGTGCAAGTGGCTTCGAGTGGGACGAAACGACCTAATGAATTCTCTACTTTTAGCTTTCTTAAGGGGGGGCAAAAGGAGAAAGATGTACGTGACTTTTCGTGGATTTGTCGTGCTGTATTTTTTTTTCGTGTGATGTTTTAATTAGGCACTTACATCGTTAGAATGGACTCGTGAAAATCCATTGTGTTATTTTTGTTCTATTTGTTTAAGAAAAAAAAAAAACATGACCCAACCTGACGTTCGTGGTTTGACGTCTAACTGTTTTGACGTTCAAAAGTGCTTTTAATGGGCTAATTGAAATAAATGAATTGAGTTTGTCTTTATCTGTAGTCCATAGAAATATTTGTTGCAGCGCAGCAGCCAATAGATCGACCACTGCGCCAACCACGCCATTTCGGACAGCCCAAACCCAGCGGCGGGACATAACGGGCTAATTAGATTGCATTAAAATAGCATACAAGCATGTGACACATTTGATAGAAATAGTGACGACCGCCTTTGATACTAAAACATGCCTCTGAATTTTCATATACTCATTGCTGATTGAGATGCCATTTTAGAGAAAAACTGGAAAGTTCCTTTTGCTTATACTTACCCTTCCAGCAACACACCTATTTTTTCAACATTTTTTATTTTTTATCCACTTAGTTAATAATAATAATTATTATTTATTTTTGCGCGCCTACCATGTTATCTCTCCACCAACTTTGGATGACTGGTAGAGAATATCTAAGTCATTCAGTCCACCTTTATTGTTGCACACCAACGTGTTGCATTAAATTTTAATGATTAAATAAATGTTGGAATTTTATAATAGTAGATATCATTGTATGAAAGTGAAATATTTTTTATTACTTACCGTAACTTATTTTTCTAAATTCCGCAAACACGTATTACAGCCTTATCCTCGTAGACCATGCCAGGGGTGGCGACTGTATTACAGTCCGGGGGTCGCATTCCGAAGATTACTGCGTTGCCTTCTTGAGACGTTTACTGGGTGTCGCTGGTGGATCTAGAAAGGGCCTGGATACGGCATAGTATTATAAAGAGCATCACAAAAATGAATAGTGATATAAATATATGTATATATACCAATCATGACCGTTTTTCAAATGAAGTAATAAGATGTTTTTTTTATTTTATTTATTTACTTATTTGCGAAGAAGTTCTACGAACGATTTACAGCACACAATATGCAATACACAAAATCAGATACAATAAATTTGACACAACTACAAGACGAAAAAAAAAATGATAATAGGTTTGCCTAAATCAGCAGACATACTTTCAAAGTACACCTGCTGATGGGAAATCATCAAATGACTTCTTCCATTCTGGGCGGAACGGCAGGGAGTGTCAGACTCCTACTGACTAAATAAAACCCATCCGTATTCCTCCTAATGCTCTTTGGGTTAAATGATAATTATTATTATTAATATTTATTCAAAAAGACAACTTTCGGTCCACAGGTGATAATGATAAATGATATTTATTTTGTAAGTAGGTTGTAAATAACACTTTTACACGTCAATATTTTTGGTCGTTATAAACTAGATGAGGCCGGTGTTTCCTAGCTGACTACCCAGGTGGTTCCAGGGCCACGGTGAGTCTTTCAAACAAATTCCGCAAACCTGAAAGGTACTTACTACATTTGTTTTTAAGAAAACAAGTAGTCTGGGGCTTTGGGATCGTAGTCTATTTGAAGGCCCTTCCATTCTCCATACATCTTTGTAGCCCGTATTCACAATTTGCCTCAATAATGCGGCCGCTTGTTTCACCCACTTACAGGCCTTATACAATTTATTATTAGGGGCACATTCCTTATAAGAAAAGCCTATGATGATGGGACTTGAAGATGTTCGTAATGTTGGATGCATCTGTCACGATTATATTGTTAAGAAGAAGATGAGAGATGCTTGAGACAGAAAGTCTTTGATTTTTAAGATATTAAAAATCCCTGCAATCAACTTGCTTAGCTTTTTCCCAGATGCATATAATATATATACTAAGTCAATTACGCAAACACGTATTACAGCCATCAAATACACAAAACTACATCTACATATCATCATCTGCCTTTTCCCAACTATATTGGGGTCGGCTCCCAGTAAAACTGGATTCAGCTGAATACTAGATGGGGCGGCTGCCTACCAGATCTCCATAACCCATTAACTGGGTAACACGGTACTTCTTGGCAAGACTGGAGTCAGATTTACTGGCTTCTGACAATCTACACATACCCTACGATATTTCCACAAAATATTAAAATTTTTATCAACATCTAATGACTTCTCTCGCTGTGGGGGGAGCGGAAGGGAGTTTCAGACCCTGACTAAAACTCATCCGTGTTCCTACAAATGTCCATTATGTTTCAGGACCGCGGTGACTGTCCTCTTTTTTGTAAAAAGTTTTTTATTTTTCACTTTTTAGTGATATACTCCCTAAACGTACCCATCTTAGCATACACGGTAGACATTGGTGTAAACAATAAACGAACATGTGACTTCAGCAATCCTTCAGCAATCGGGATTGCTGAAATCGCATGTTTGTTTATTGTTTTGATATAATTTATTGAAGAGTTCCGTTATCTATCTCTGTAATTCGTCAGACCTTAAAATACCAAGGTGCTCTTCCGAACCATCGCATACAATTTTATTTTTTCATTTTACATTGGCAAGACTGAATGAAAACATCATCAATATAGCCAAAGCCACGCATTATTAGCGATAACTTAATTACTAGTTGTCAGATTTCAATCAAATTTAAATGGGACTGCATGACAAGGACCTACTAATCTACTATACATTTGTTTGAGAAAATAAGCTACGTCTACAGACTGACTTTGGGAATTTGTTTTATTTTGTCCATACATTTTGGACCTTTTCACAATCGATACCGATGTTTGAATATACTTCTGTCTAGACTACTCTCGCTGAAATACTATTTTACGGAAGCATTAATTCAGTTCAAAACGCCTGCTCATTCTCTCTCTCATTACAAGTTTATTTAAAAAAAAGATACCAAACCTGTTATTACCATTCGAGGAACTCAATTTAAAGTGCCAATAATAACATGAACTCGATATCCAATCATTACGTATATTCAAAGTTAACACGAAATAAAGTCATTATCACACGTACTCAAGCAAAAAGAACTTTATGGGTACTGTTTTACAGGTGAATTTCGTTTGACACCTGTACATTAGAGTAAGTAAAAGTATGCTTAAAATTAAGGGTGATAAAATAAGTTATTTCTTCCTCTATAGTAATTTTAAAATCATTATGTCGTTAGTGAAGTTCGGAAGTATAGATTTTCTGAGTCACGTTAAATATTGATAGTTTTGGAATTAATGAAAACGAAACGTTTTTGATTGACAATGAAACGAGCTGTTAATTTCTTTGTTGTGTTGTTTTTATTGCCTCTTTGGTCTATTGGTTGAAAGCTCACCTGCCAATTCTGAGTTTCTGGGTTTAGACAACTGGATCTTGAATATTAAGAGTCATTGAGTTTGTTTCTTTAGACTTTTAGCTTCCTTTAGCCCTCCATGATTCCTAGTTTGTTGTCTTTTCGACAAATCTGTCGTAAACACACCAGCGTTTTCTGGGCCTTCCTTGGCAATGACTCTGGTCCCTCTGTCCCGATGCGTTCTCTATCAATATGCGTTCTTATCACAACCCACTAAATCTCACTTTAGCCTGACAGCCTTGTTGCCCACACTGGCGATTCCGGTTTTAGAAACACCAGAAAACGAAACATTTGCTTAGAATTATACAATAATAATATCCTGGAATAATTATGTATCCGGTTGACGGCTATAAGCTCTAACAAAATCTGGGTATACAGCGATATGTTTATTTAAAGATGGGATCAGACTCTTACTGACTAAAACACATTAATGTTTTTTCGAAATGGCCTTTGCGTTCCAGGGCCGCGGTCATTCTTTCAAACCAATTCTGCAAGAGTTTACAATGTGGCGCACGTCAAAAACTCAGACAAAGTGAGTTATCATTCAAATTGATGCTAGGGATTGGCAGCTTACTTCAAGTTTACTTCACTTTAGTTATCACGATGAGATTGTTCCGGCCAAAAATATCGGGTCCCAAAAAACAACAAATTTAAAAAATAGTGCTCATAAAGACCCAATCAAAAATCTGCAAGCTCATATCAATTACACCCTAATAGAAAGTCGTACTAAAAAGATTACTGACGGCGTTTCACGAAGTCATCAGCTCGCAATCATTCGCTGATGACTAGCTAACGTGATTACAGTTTCATTACCGAGCGATGTGCGGGCCCCTATTTTAATTGATAGTATGAAACTATTGGGTTACATGTGTGAGTGTGTGTTTGAAGCGGCTTGCAGCGATTTAAAGCGACTGGTCTTTGTCTAAACTATGAACACAACTATTCTCTGTATTAATTTAATTTATTTTTAAACCGTCAATGTTGACGTTTAAGAGCGTATTTTAATGGTCAAATTGAAATAAATTATTTGACTTCGACGCTTTTTTTTAAAGAGTTTAAAACTTCTACAAAAGTAACAGTGTGACTGACAATCGATAAAAATACATTAAAAATCTTCTTATTTACAATTTTCTGTTTTTTTTTTTACATAAATTATAATTAACTGTTGTCATAGAAATCAAAAACACTATCAATGAACCAGCAATTATATTTTTTTTTTTTTTTGCAAAATTATATTAACCTTACCGAACAACCAAACATTGAATAATTTTGTAAGCAATTTAATTTCTGAATAATTACCCAAAATTTGCTATGGAAAATGCGGGAAAATGATGTCATAAAAAACACATACATACTAAAGCTGCAGCGCTTTAAAACCTACACACACATCGAAAACAACATAAGAATTTTTGAACCAGCCGACTGTTACCGCTTTAATCTAATTAGTACACGTTTAACACACGTCTGCAGCAAATGGGTTTAATTAAAAACTGAATAGTTCCACTGTCATGATGCGATCAACCGGTTTCAGATAACGCAGCAGATTTCATTTTGTTATTCAGTTTTATTTTAATTAATTAAATTGTGTTTACGAAGTGGGTGAATTTCGATGGCCCTACTTGTATTTTATTGGACGCTTTCGTAAAAAAAATTGTTTTTGTGGATGATGTCATCATGAAAGGTAATGAAAAAAATGGCTTGTTTCATCATAGCAGCATTCTTTCTCTAATATGCATAATGTCTTTGCAGGAACCCAAAGCATAAACTCACTAACTATACAAGAAATAAAACTTTATTTTGTATAAACTGAAGGCACACAACACGTGTTAGAATAGTGCGGAATTTGTCGAACGAGTCACCGCGACCCTGGGACGTAAAGGGCACTAGGAGGAACACGGGCGGTTTTTAGTCAGTAAGAGTCTGACACTCCTCTCCACTCCGCAAAAAGCGGGAGAAGTCATTTGATGATTTCCTTTGCAAAAAAAAAGGCATACAACACGTTAACTAGACAAACAAATGGTTAAAAAAAAAGAATAAAGTAATTCTATTTTAAAATAACAAAAGTTTTTTTCTTTAATATTGATTCTAAGTAACGTTTTTAGTGTTTAAAAAGCATTGATGACCACGATTAATGTCGATTTAAAGCTTCTTTTTTTTTCAATTCCTTTTTGCAAAAGCGCTAACAGCTGTTCGAAAATTAATTTATTAAGTGCTGACTTAACAGAATACGAGTACACTAAATAAATAAAAACAAATAAATTATCTACCAATTACCGGACCCCTGAGAGGTCTCTTCCCCTGCACTCCAGTGTAAAGCACACAGCACGTATACACATACATTGCATTGTTGTACAGTGGCGGCGCACAATACGGGAACACTAATGGATTATCAGTGATTTGCATTTAGCTGGCTTTGCTGGTTAAGCTTATGTGAGAATGATTCAGCTTGGTTAAGGATTTATAAGTCTGCTGTATTTCGTATACCTTTGGGTTGTGTATTTTGACTTGCTTATTTAATACTTCTAATAACACCTTCGTCCGCGTGATACGCGAAAATAGTCCTAACGTAATGTCGTCTTAGGACTATTTTCGCACATAAAATTTTATCCCGGGCATATTATGTATATTTCCGGGACACAATTTAATGCCTTAATTCAGCACATGGTCTACCCGCGTGCCAAGTTCCATTCAAACCTAGCTGTTATGTTAAGAAGTCACAAACAGATAGTGTTACTTTCGGATTTTTAATAATAATATGGATTAAAAAGTAGCGATTATATGCGTACTGTAAGGTGTAGCTTCGGTAACCTCCACGGTTGCGAGATTTGTTCGAAAGAGTCACCGCGGCCCTGGAACGCGGTGGGCAGTTGGATGAACACGGATGGGTTTTAGTCAGTAAGAGCAGCACTCCCTCCCTTGTGCTCCACCCAGAGCGAAAGATGTAATTTCATGATTTCCCATCCTTGAAAAAAAAATATACCCACGAGGTCGAAGGCTGAACAAGTGAAGGTCGTGAAAATGCCTTGTGTTTTTAAATAGGTACAGCAAAAACAGATGATTATTAAGGGCTTATGCCCAGTTTGGTCGTCTTTGATGAATTTATAGTAATATAATAATGATGATTGTTATACTGTATGTAATTTCCACCACATTAAATTTAGGAAGTATTTATATAGCCTATGTCACCCAGACTATTTTTACGAAGCTATTGATATCTCATTCATAAAAATCAGTCCAGTAGTCTAGACGTCATGGTGGAACACACGTTAATACTGTTACGAGCTTCGGGTTCGTTACAATTAAAATCAGCCGATGAAATAAACAAAGATGACACTTTAATTTACACCACGCTAATTACACTATAAACTCACAAATCACAAAACACAATCGCACTATTAATCACTTGAGTTCGCAGTCGAAGATCGCTCTCGAAGTTATCACTTGTATTGCAAATCCAATACTGACTCGGTCGGCACATGTGACGGCCGACCGACTAAGGTCCGAGAATTCTAGCATAGAAAAATCACGAAGGTTCCTGGCTTTTTTTAGTTCTGCTACTCGATACTAGATGGCGCTAGTGGTACCGAATGCCGCTATCTTCCTTACTTAAATGTGGCGCGCAACAATACAAACAAACAAAAGGGACTCAATATTTTTAAAATTCGCGTAGTATGTAATAATTATTCGAGGTATGGAGATAGCGACTGCTGCAACCCAGCGCTGAGCACGCCACCATTGCGGCGATAAGTCTCCTCTTTGAGGAGTGGTACTCCTCAAAGACCTTCCGCCTGACGCAGGTGCTCACCCAACACGGCTGTTTCGGGAGGTACCTGTGTCGGATCCAGCGGGAGGACACGCCCGGGTGTCAACACTGTGTGGCTCGCCCGGAGGACACGGTGGAGCATACGGTGGAGGTCAGCCCTGCTTGGGCGGATCAACGCCGTGTCCTCGTCGAGGCGATCGGCGGCGGCGACCTCTCGCGTCCGGCCCTGGTTAAAGCCATGGTCCGGAGCGAGGAGGCATGGGAAGCGGTCGCCTCCTTCTGCGAAGGAGTACTGCTAGCGAGGGAGGAGGCGGAACGCGTGCGAGAGAGGGAAACCCCACGGCCCAGCCGCCGAAACAGAAGAAGACGCTCCGGGTGTCGGGAAACGCAGGGCAATTCCCAGCCACCGTAGGCGCGGGCCTGCGAATGGCGAGCTATGGGTGGCTCGCGGTCCGATAGCAACCAGGCCGGAGTCGACGGCGCGTCGTTTTCCACGCGCGCCTCAAAGAGCTGTCAGCAAAGAAGACGGGGCCCCATAGGGTCAGTGCCTGCTAGGGTTGCGGAATTTGTTCGAAAGAGTCACCGCGGCCCTGGATCGCAAAGGGCACAAGAAGGATCACGGGTGTGTTTTCGTCAGTAAGAGTCTGACACTCCCATTCGCTCCGCCCAGAGCGGGAGAAGTCATTTGATGATTTCCCATTCAAAAAAAATGTACTAATTATTCAACTAGTTCAAAACGTTTTCAATATGAAAACTTGTTTTAACAATATATGGGTTGCTTTTATCAATATAATTTGATTATTCTCACATACAGCCGTTGTTCGGCAACAATGATGCGAGTGGACAGAGGCGCCCTCTCACGGTCGGGTTGAAAATAATTGTCTCACTGATAGCGCCCGACTCATTCGATAGTGCACATATTTGTTTGCAGATGTGTAGCTGTGTATGTAACGTTACTTAGTAACCCTAACGCCTATTATGTTGAAATAACTATCGTGAAATAGGTATGTTTACAGCAAAATGTGTATACTACGCAGTTATGTTTATTGTGTTTATGTATATTATATAAGTACACCTCAGACAAGCCTATTTATATTTTAATTACTAGCTGAGTGCTGTAAGAATTTTTCAAACCGGACCAGTAGTTTAAGCAAATAAACAAACTCATCAGCTTCATATATTAGTATAGATTTCTTTAAATTTATCAAGGTACACTGGCTTACAGCGCCTTAAAATTAAGAATACTAATTGAAAAACAGATCTGTAACTATTTTGGCGTACAATTAAAAATATTCTACTATACAATTTTGAAACTTTCTTTACAATGATTTAGAACATTAAAATATGATAATGTTATTGTTTTATCTAGTCTAGTATGCACTGACAACCAGAGTTGCGGATTTTTTTCCTGACACACGGATGGGTTTTGCTCAGTAAGAATCTGACACTCCCATCAGTCAGACTCTTACGGACTAAAACCACCACACTAGCGATTCCGGTTTTGGAGATGCTCGGTTGCTGGCTATAAGCTAGTCGCATTCTTGCTTGCCTGGGTCTTCAACAACTGACAAAATCTGAGTATATAGCGATATCTTTTTTTTAAGGATGTGATATTATTAAATAATATCTACCGTTCCGGAAGGAGCGGAAGGGAGTGTCAGACTCTTACTTACTAAAACCCACCCGTGATCCTTATGTGCCCTTTGCATTTCAGGGCCATGGTGACACCCATAGTTCCGCCTCCTCCTTCGCTAGCATTACTGCTTCGCAGAAGGAGGCGACCGCTTCCCATGCCTCCTCGCTCCGGACCATGGTTTGAACCAGGGCAGGATGCGAGTGGTCGCCACCTCGACGAGGACACGGCTCCGCCCAAGCAGGGCAGACCTCCACCGTAAGCTCCACCGTGTCCTCCGGGCGATCCACAAAATGATATTTGGAGATTTGAAAATAGTTATAAGCTACATTAACTCAAATTAGTGTTAGTAATTAACGAATTGACGCCTAAAAACAATATAGTTAAGAATCTACTAAAATAGCTAAACAAGTGAACACGTTAATCAGTGGTTCGGTCACAATTCTCAGTATAAGGCAAGTCGTTGTTCCGCCACATTACACACAGACGACTGTTTGTCGACACACATTTACGAGCGAACAAGAAATCTGATAGCGACACCTTTGATGCTGCCGTGAAGGTATTGGTATTGGGTATGTTTAAGTGTGTATTAGGAATTTAAATTTTGGTAGTTGGTGTTTTTGTTTGTTATTTCGTTTTTTATAATCAACGACGACTCCCAAGATTAAAATAATTATAAAACTTAGTTGTATTTCTTTTTTGTGCAATAGTTTTTATTGTTCACGTTTTTAGTGATTTCCCACATATTAAAACACTACTAGAATGTCACGGAAAAGCAAAATAAACAATTTAATTTTCTTGCATGACTTATTTTTTCCAGCTACTTTGATTTAAAAATCAAACTACTGAACCGATTTTAATGAATTTTCTATGTGAATAATCGGAAAGCAAACAAAAGATATTTTCACATCGGTTCATAAATGACGGAGTTATGGGGTAAAAAACATAAAATGGCTAGGTAATAGAAAAATGAGCCAACATCATTTTTGTTTCACCACTAGCAAATATTGTTTGTATCATATCCACTGACATTACAGCGAACATAGAGTTGTCTCACGACGATTTAAGAAGACAAAGGGCAGTAAAACGAGTGATTGCTCACAACACTGCCGCTGGTGACAGAGATGCTGTGGACAGAAAGTTATAAGATACGGTAAAAAAAAAAGTATTTAGCACTAGAATGACCATTGTGGCTGGTCTAGGTAAAAACAATCTGATAAAAGAAAAAATCGGGTTCGGGTTGGCTAAATTACACTCCACTTAATTCAAAAACATATTTTTTTTTTTTTTGTAATATTTTTAATGACTTTTATTTTATATTTTACATTAAAAATGTAAATTGTGTTTTGATAAAGGAAATTATTTATTTATTTGCTCAGAGAACAATTATCTACGAGTTAATTACAAAAACATAAAAAATACATTGTAGTGTATGTATAATATTATTACGCACCCAGACAAATTCATACATATAACGAACAAATACAAATATGACAAAATCATCGACGATGCACCATTCCTGCCTCACCAACACTTGCATGAACTGGTTCATCATCGGTGAATCAAATTTATCCATAATTTGCCAGTACTCTTGCGTTGTTCCAATTACGCCAGATGACAATGAATTTCCTTTGAACTAAAGGGAAAACACAGCGCACTTATAAACACAAAATGCATAAAGAAGGTTCGTTTTGCAGTAATTATGTCAGTAGGTCAACTTAAGTATGCCTACTGAAGTATGACAACAAATGCATACAAAAGCTACTTCATAAAAAAAATAACACTTGACCTGTATACACCGATAGCGTAGCCCCGTAGCACCGTAGCACTTAACGTACCGCTACGCCGCAAATTAATCGTAGCTAGTGCGAAGCGCGTAGAGCGTAGCAATTAAACCTATTTTAATATCGAAGCGAGAGTGATATGGTACTTAATGAAGTTAGTTGGTACTTAATAATGCTAGTAGGCATTTAATAAGTTTAGAACTAATTCGTGTAATTTAGTGTGTTTCAACAACATGCTAGGTTTTTTTTTAAGTTATTAAAGGTTTGGGTTTTTGGTTATGAGTAATGGTTTTGTGCTTTTATTATCACAGTTATTTTTTTTTTTAAAGACTGCTAAGCACATGTACAGTTGTTGGCCAGGGAATAGAACCCAGGACCCCATATTCAGCAATAGTAGTTAAGAAAGAATATATTTCATTTGTAATTACTTTTGAATGCAGTAAAAACAATACAAACAAAACTGAAATACAGACGGACCTGTCTGTAAGCTATTTGATGACCATCCCACTTGAAAATAAAACTTGAAAGTTTTTATAATGTATGTTTTTATTAGTGCTGTACATGGACAAACTTAAATGACTTAAGTTTTATTTATGTGACGAGTTGTTAGTAGAAGTGGAAAGTTTTAAATGTCTCATAACTATACCGTCAATATGAAGAACGGTAAATGTGTAAGTCACATGTTGAAATATTAAACTAATGGCACGAATTATTACATTGATTGTAATAGTGCATAAAATACTGGTAAATACTGGCATTTAGCTGCAACTGGTTGAACTGGAAGCCCACCCCAATATAGTTGGTTTGGCGGTTTGATTTCTGTAGAGCGCTTTTTAGTATGTTCCTGTCCCAGTGCACGTAAAATCAGTACACGGAATTTTTGCTTTCTTTCTTTTTCGTTTTTTTCTTTCTGACTTTGGGAAAGTTTTGACTTGCCCAAAGTCAGAAGAAAAAAATACAGAAGAAAGTGTATTAAACATCAGTAGGATTAGTCCACACCAATCGTACCGATGTCTAATTTACTTCTTAGCTTGCTTATATCTGGGTAAGCAGGTCAAATTCACTTCTTTTAATAAGATAAACCATTTATCATTGTTACATATATAGGTATTGGTATACAATTCTGATACAATCTCCACACCGAAAGGGCGTGTTACAATGATTTACAGCCTCTTGTTGTATGCTAATCAAGTGCTAAGCGCATCTGATTTACGGCCAAAGTTTTGAGAACAATAACAATACTTCTGTGATTCTGACAACAGAATTTAATCTACTGATTCAAAATTATGGCGCCACTTATACCGATTGAAATAATACTTTAAATTAAAAATCCTATTTTGACCAGAGCTATCTAGAATTTTAAGTATATAGCATTTTAATGGGAATTTTAACGGAATATTATAAAGCTGAAGAATTTGTTTGTTTGGCTTAATGCGCTAATCTCAGGAACCAGTGGTTCGAATTGAGAAATTATGTTAGCGTTGAATAGTTTCTTTATCAAGAAAAGCTCTATGCTATATAACATCACGCTACGACCAATAGGAGCTGAGCTTCAATGAAAAATGTTGCAATAACTGTTTCTTTTAATTCTTATGTGACTAAGACGAAGTTGCACGTTATATAATTAAAATGTTCGACAATATAATAGGATACTAAGGAATGCTGGTTAGTGAATCATCAGATTTGTGATTGCTGAAATGTAACGTAGTCAGGTAATTAAACCACTCGCGCTTCGTCGTACTGCTGAGAATTGCGACCACATATAACGCGTTTCTTATTTACACAGTCTTTTGCATTGTACATTTCTCAGCATTTATTTATACATAAACTTTATGAGCTATAGTGGTACATGGGCGGACTCAATTCAACAAGTCATTCTTTACCAGTCATCCTTTGGGTGCAGAAGACTTGGTACTGTGGTATATGCAAAACTGAATTACATAATATGAGTATTCAGTTTTCTCAAACACACACTACTCTTCTGGTTCAAAAACCACTTCCTACACAGTGCCCTTCAGTGCCTGCCAGGGTTGTGGAATTTGTTCGCAAGAGTCACCGCGGCCCTGGAACGCAAAGGGCATTAGGAGGAACACGGATGGGTTTTAGCCAATAAGAGTCTGACACTCCTTTCCAATGTGAGCGGAGCGGAAGCAGTCATTTGATTTTTCAACCTTAATAAAAAAACGGTGCCCTTTCATAGTAATAATTATTATTCTTTAAGATCGTGTACTCCGTATGGCACTTCAAACAAATTTTCAAGTCACTATTTTACGAAATGACTGAACCGATTTTAATTAAACTTCACACATATAAGCAGGATAAATACATAATATGTACATAGGTCTAAAAAGCGAGTTAAAAACATTTTCGAAATGTTTTATATTTAACTGTAACACTATTTATCGAAAATGTTTTCCACTAACTTTTTAGACCTATGTATCCTGTTCATGTGTGTAAAGTTTCATTAAAATCGGTTTAGCCATTTCGGAAAATAAGAGCTTGAAATTTGTATAAAATGCCGTACGGCGTATACGCTAAGACTTCCCTTGTAAATAGCACAAGAATTAGAACACTTGCTCCATCCTTAATTCGATCTCAATCTACAATCCTAAAATCAAGTTTCAATGATTAATACCCTCCTATTCTATGCTAATTATGCGCTAAGTGGCTTCTAATTTACGACGAAGATTTAAGTATAATTATTTACCGAACACCCTCCGAGTGTTAAGCGTGTCATTTGTCAGGAAAGTGCTAATTACTGATGTTCTTATCACGGCTTTGTCTTGAGTGTGATGGCTCAGAGTAAGCGTTTGGGTTGGATTTGTTTGAAACGGAATAATTTGAAAATATTGTATAAATGTATTGTATAGACACAGAGAAACTATTGGAAGTTCTAGTATGATAGTAAGGTTTAATTCGTAAGTTGTAATTCTATCATTTTTGTATCCATGCCCCCAAATGTAATCCCCAAATTTCAGACTTTTTCTAAATTTCATAATTTGGAACGGAAAGTACCCAATACGTTTTGATTGGTTTGAGAGTGCTGATTTTTTATGCGGCATATTCTGCCGTATTTTTTTTTTAAATTAACTTAGAATTTTCATTTATTCATAGCTTCAAATAGCTGTAGACCTCTACGCGTTCTAGAGATAAACGGTCTTGATAGACAGACAGACGGCCTTCAAAGATCCAATAAGGGCGGGACCCTTATTGGATCTTTTTCCTTTTGATGTACGGAACCCTAAAAAGGCAAAAAAGTTCCTCAATTACATTCTACAAATTTTTCGGAAGCCGAAGCTTCAGTACAAGCCAGACTAAACTATAAAGTCAAACCGTAGTCTGTCAAAGGCACAGAGGCAGATTACTGTTCTTTTCGTTTTTTGTTTATAATTGAACGCTTTGTGGTGAAGTTTCGTGCTTTCTGCTGCACTGTCAATGGCCAGTGGTGCTTCGTTGATCTACAAGTTAAATGGATAAGGCATCATTGTATGTACATAATATATCACCGCAAAATTGTAAATTCTGCAAGATTGTAATGAATCATTGTTATATTATAAATTCCCGATATATTATAATAAAATCGTTTTGTATAAAATAAATCCCATCCAAAAACGGATGCGTTACTTATATAGATAAATTTTGAGTGTAAATTAGAAAACAAAAATCCAAACCAACACATTATAGTGTTAATGTCAAATAAAAGTACTTATTGCGAGGGTTACAAATATTTTTTTTTTCGTTTTTTTTTTTTTCATAATAGTTTTACAGTTATTCAAGAAATTAGGTGAAAGATGACCATTCCAACCAACGTTGCCCTTGGATGGAACCAGACTTCTATATATTGCCTCTTCACCTATCTATTACAATAAAACCTATAAGAATATATAGTGTAATAATAACATGTGATAAAAATGATATTTCTTCGGAACCCTTTGCACGCGAGTCCGGCTCGCACTTGGGCAGTTTATTTTAATTGACTAGTTCCTGCCAGCGGCTTTGGAAATTATCCCAAGGAAAACTACTCATAAGATAAAAATATCTGAGATCTAAAGAGCCGTTCTAGCATCATTGAATTACAAATATTCAAGCCTTCATCCAAACTTGCACATTTTCATTTTAAAAAAGTTTGAACACAATTTTAGTTTAGTTAGTGGGTTCAGCCTCTAGCCAAGTTACAACCGTTTCGTATCGAATTAATTCTCCAATCGGTAACGCCTCGGTGTCAGAAATTGTAGAAAAGTATAAGTTGGTAGCCATGTTGACGCGCCTAAGTCGGCCGCACGTTCTAAAATGTATTTAGAAAAAAGACCTATTCTTTAGTCTATGGGGAGCGTTCCTGCAAACGCAAAACAGGTTAAAATTTCAACTCTGTTTAAATACTTTAACTATTAAGTTCAAACATTTTAACAAAGCAGGTAGCGTTGAACATTGTAGAAACGATAACAATTCATTCTATTATTTTGAACGATGTGAAGTTGGCTACGAATTTTCGCTGAGTTAACTCAATGTCATTTTTACTGCATTACTGTCATCGAAAATAAATTCTTTCATATTGGTCTTAATACCTAAATAATATCTAAAATACCTTCTCAGCCCGTTCCAGCATCCGTATAATCCCCACTTCTTTCTGAAGTAGAAAATTGTTCCGAACAACTTTCTTTGTTCACTGACCGCTTGAATTTTTTACTATTATACCCACTGAGAGCAAACGCAAAGGGCTGCTGTTACCGACCGGTATTACCGCGATTACCGACCGGCATTACCACGGTTACCGACCGGTAGTGGCACGGTAATTTTTGCGGTAGATCCGTACGTTAAATGTGAGTGGTTTTATGCTTTTTGGTAACAAGTAGGGATTGTCTCGAGTGGTTGAAAATAGTTCGTGAATTTAAAGAGTTCTTTTTTTTTCGTTTTAGATGGCACTACATCGTTCTTTAGTTTTCAACGTCATGGTATCAACAATGTTTGCTACTGAGTTTTCCAACGAAAAAATGACAAATTGATACTACACTATAAAAAGATATAACTGTTAGTTTTAGTTTAGTCCTTTGATGACATCGATTGATCATTAAGAGCGGATATAAAAGCTAAACCTAATGCTATACAAATCGACATTCTATCAGAACATGTCACTAATTCTTGATACTTGCAATATAATAAACGGACCCAATTACCACGACCCAAGAGTTTTTGTTTATCGCTATAGATATCAGCGGATAATTTGTAAAGTGCGTAAAATTAACTATAAAACCAAGTTGAGAGGTTTTAATCCCTCGATAAATTGCCAACTAAACATTTGGAATACTTCTTTACGCATCAAAATGATAGTCTATAATCTCTCGAAGTAATTTAGAGAAATTGTGAACCGACATGAACATCATGTTTGGAACAATCAGGTTTTACGATTTATGGACTACGGATTTTCTAGCCTAACAAAGTAGCGTAACATACATAGGGCACAGCGAACTTAGGGCTCCCCAATACGGATAAGCCAGGTTCGAATGGAATGATGGGAGTTAGAGTGAACGAGTGAACTTAGCTCCCGTCACTCCATTTATGTTATTTTTATTTAAAACCTGATATTATATAGAGATATAGTTGGCTAATGGGTAGGTATGCACAGTACCTAATCTGTGATGTGTAATTTTTTGTGTTAACGGTTGTGTGTAACAGTATTTTAAAATTGTATTTACCTACTAACAATATGGACCACGGTCTGCTAATAAATAATATGTAGCGACCCAGGCGATGCGATTGCTGAATTGCATTTTTGATATAGTACGGGAGCGCCCGCGCCGGGCTTGCCAGTCGCTTACATACCACCGCCTTGCCACGTTCTAATTTACCGTGTAACTATAGCCGAGCATTGTGAACCTTTATTAAATATTTCACCTAAGTTCAGTACAACTTAAACTCGTGTATCATTTACCTGGACCCCTATCATTAACACGCACAACAAATAATTAATTATTATTAATTACAGTCGAAGTCGTCGTTTATTAGGTTCACATATCGTTTCGTTACTTGCTATTCTACAATTTCTCGTAATAACTTCGAGAGATTATAGATAGACTATCAAATTTTGATGCGTAAAAAGGTGTCCCAAATGTTCAGTTGACAATTTACCGAAAGTTCATCTCTCAAGTTATTTTATAATCTTGCGAAGTTTGTCATTTTCCGGTAACATAAAAATAGAAGACTCTCACCATTCGTTTTTCCCCTAGTCAATTATGTCAGCATTAAAATGGACAGAGAAATCACAACACTAGTAGTATCTACGCCAATTATTTCTACCTTACCGTTGCCATGGCAACTCAATTAGACGGCCGGACAAAAGACTGATGCCCATATAATGATCGGCATTATCCAGTCCACTTGTGCAGCTATTATTTCGCTACACACACAGGTAACTGAAGAGTTATGTACTTGTGGGTACTTGTGTTGTTCTCGACCTGTATTAAGAGATATATATAATGTATGGGATTACGTTGGTGTAACAATACAGATGGATATCTACACTAATATTATAAAGAGGAAAGATTTGGTTGTTTTTTTGTTTGCATTGAATAGGCTCCGAAACTACTTGACCGATTTGAAAAATTCTATTTTGGGTGAACATAGGCTATATTTTATCCCCATATTCCCACGGGAACGGGAACTACGCGAGTAAAACCGCGGGGCGATGCTCGTACCTACATAAAATTATACAAAAATGGTAGCATCTGTAGCCGAACTAAGACGAGTCCTGTATCTCGATAAACAGCGTATCAATGGCTATTGCCCCATAAGGCCCACACAAAGACCAAAGGTACACCATCATTACGACACCATAATTTAAAAAGGGTGTCGGCAGACATCCGACTAAGATGGATGCTGCACCGGAAGAGGAAATGGTCCCGAATCGCTTGTGTATCTACCCTCTTAGGATTCATTTTTCACATCGTGAATAGTGTTAGTTTGTAAGTGTAAGGCGTTAGTTCTAATGGAGGATTAAGTGATGGTCGTACTGTCATATATCAATGTCGTGGTGGACAGAATCTGTTTTGGTGGGTAAAGTTGTTTTTTAATAAAATTACTTTACCCCACACTAGGCATTTCACCAAGGTGCTTTTACAAACGTAAAAACTCGAATACACAAAGAGGCAAACCCGGAACAGCTAACTATAGGCCTTATAAATATCACCATTATAATCTCCTTTCGTTCATTCCTTCCAAAAGTATCTGTAAGAAATTGCCTTGTGCGATAAGACCGCCCATTCTATATTTGTTTTATAAACGTTTGTCCTGTTAATGAAAAACAAATATTTGTTCCAAGCGGAAATCGAACCCACGACACGTAGCGCAGCAGTCAATCTCTCCACCGCTGGGGCTAATCGTGTCTTCAAAATTTGCGTTCATATAGCAATGGTGGCTTACTGTAATCAGACCGACACTATCTGCAAAGTAAATGCAATATCTAATCAAGCTAATCTCGTCTACTTGTCAAGTAATTATGTTGATCAACCTTGTTTGTAAATAATTGTCAATAAATTTTCTGTGTAAATTTTGTAAGGCAAGTTTTGACATAATCTCTGAAACCGGATGGGGCATCAAAAATTAAATTCAATTTATTCAGTAACAATATAAACTGTGTTTGAAATCATTAAAATTACAAAACTAACACATTTATAATACAATAAATCATAGAAAAAAAAAACAACAAAATTCACTAACATTACAAGGTACATATACATACATACTAATATCATTCAATCTCTCACTAACTAATAATCAAATTTTTAAAACGTGGATCAAATGACTTCTTCCGCTCTGGGCGGTAGGGAGTGTATTAATTTAAGTATTAAATTAATACATACACATATATGGTATAAATCTTTGTATTAATTTAATATTAATCGCTTTTCTGTTTTATTTTTTAATTTTATTTAATGTTCATGCTTTTTTTAATGGGTGAGAAATCATCAAATGACTTCTCCCGCTCTGGGCGGAGCGGAAGGGAGCGTCAGACTCTTACCGACTAAAACCCATCCGTGTTTCTCCTTATGCTCTTTGCATTCCAAGGCAAACTATATACCTACTTACACGATTTAAAAAAATATTTCACTTAGCGTAGCGTAGCTTAAGTATCGCGAACATCAAATACTATTTTTATACCGGTGAATTCACATAGCCTTAATAAAATCCTAATCATATATGTTAAGAATGTATTAATACCTTCAATGCTTTTATTAAGACAAAACAGTTTAATAATGAAATAAGGTAGCAGGCCAAACAAAGCCAAAAACTTTACAGACCGTTAACGCTACATAAGACAAAAATGTCATAAAACAATTTGAAAACATTCAGGAATCAGTCTGCTCGATAATAACGCCCTGTCTGTCACAATAAAGACAAGAGGGGTGAAGATATCGAGTCGGGGCCGCGGGGTAATGATCTGACGGCAAATGACCCGAACACGACCTATACTGCTGATCCCTTTTTAATACTGAATCATAGTTGAATTTTGTTTTGAAGAACGCAAAATCTGAACTGTAATCTGTAGCTACATACAAAGTTCGCAAGCTTTCTGTAATTTTACTTTATCTATACTAATATTATAAAAAGGAAAAAATTGTATTTTTGTATGTAACGAATAAACTCAAAAACTACTGGACCGATTTCGAAAATTCTTTCACCACTAGAAAGCTACATTCACCCTGAGTAACATAGGCTATATTTTATCCCCTTATTCCCACGTGAACGGAATTACGCGGGTGAAACCGCGGGGCGCTGCTAGTAAGTAATAGACCGTAACTCAATAAACTTTAATATTACCAAAAACAGATTTGTTATTCGATTGTTGCTCTGGTTTCTAAACATAGTTACACTATCTAAGAGTCACAAATTAAATGCAATTCAAATGGCTTATCCTATTATTCACACTCATTTTGCGATTTTTATCATTCTAAAACGCGGACGTTCATAATATTCCGTATATTTTTAATAACGTCAACAACATACAAGCAACAGAAAACATATGAGTCAGCTGTTTTAAAGAAAAAAAAAATAGAAAACTCGTTTATTCCGCCAGAAAAGACGCTCAAAAAAATAAAGCTAAAAAAATATATAGACAAACTTAAAAGAAAACAATTTATCGACTAAAACTAATAAAACTGTGTCAGGACCGGACACAACGACCACAAGTCTCTGATCGCACCACAGACAAAAAAGCACTGTCAATTTTTAGTCTATGGCGTGATATCCCAGACAGTGACAACATAATAACAACAAAATAAACTGCATAAACATAAATAATGCAATTAAGAGCTGACTGTTAACTTACTGTCTACTTGTAAAATAAGAGTAAATCTAGTTTGTGCGTCGCATCCTAGCAAGAATCAGTCGTTGCTCAGCATATGCCGCGATTCTGGATAAGACCAATAATCAACGGCGCTGATTTTCAGCAACCACCGTTCGTGTAACATTTTGACGTCCACTAAAGTGTGCAACCATCTATATATAAATTTTGGATTAGTTTCCAGCAAAAAAATGCATGCATACATCTGAATATAATTATTATACCTACGCAAGCTGCCCCGCACAACTTCATCTGCATCAATTTTTCAATTAATCCTCCGCTCATATTAATCGTAGCGTAATGTTATTACTGCCTTTCTCGATAAGTGGCCTATCCAACACTAAAGTTCGAAAGAGTCACCGTGGACCTGGAACGCAAAGGGCATTCCCTCGGCAGGATTTTCGTCAGTTAGAGTCTGGCACTCCCTTAAGCTCCGTCCAGAGCTGAAGAAGTCATTTGATGGTTTCCCATCTAGAAAAAAAGAAGTATAATAGACTAACTAAATCCCATTAGCCCTTACTAACTACAAGCTAGTTGGCTCATCAGTAACTAAACAACGCACATTACTCACTACTTACTACTCTTAGGGTGAAAACACTCGACATTATTATTTACAAGCGTCGCGATACCCGATGCGACAACCTGACGACTTGCTTTAGATCTTATACAGGTTGTTTGAAAATTTTATATGTATTTGCAGCTGCAGTAAAAAAAAAATCGTGTTAAAAACAAAGAGATAAAGTAATGGTTGATTATTTCGAACAAGTAATCAATAATAAGTTGTTCGGTTTTTATTTTCCGATTCGTTTTTTTCCATATTTTTAAAAAACGTTTCAAATTAATAACTCTGTTAAACATACCATAAGATTTGAGATTAAGCTTCATAAGCTCACTAATATTATAGCAGTATTTAATTTAGCTGTTACCTTCATATTTTATAAAAAATTAAAAAGCCAAACTAACTTAATTAAACAAGAAAACTCTGTACATAAGTTAGTAAACTAATCTTTACTAACCGAGGCCAAGGTCTGAGTTAGAAGTAGTGGCAAATGAGAAAGTTACGACCTTTATATTTTCCCTGCTTCCCTGTTTTACCTTTAAATTAAATAAGAAGAATACAAAACAAAAATACACGTGTCATCTTAAAAACCACTAGCGTTTTTTTTACGTCGGTTTATAAAAAAGGTAAATTACCGTAATTTAAAACGTTCGAATTATTTGCTTTCTCATCAGAATTGATAATTAACGTGTATTTAGTAAAGAATAAAGATTTAGTTTAAATTTTAACTTTTGATAAAAATAACTGTACCGGGACTGAGACTAAAATCTTTCTACGATTGTTCTTAAAATAAGGTTTCAGGATACATTATTGGGTTGCAGAATTTGTTCGAAAGAGTTACCGCGGCCCTGGAACGCAAAATGTACTAGAAAGATCACGGGTGGGTTTTAGTCAGTAAGAGTCTGACACTCCCTTCCACTCCGCCCAACGCGGGAGAAATCCTTTGACCCATCCAGGAAAAAAGGATACATTATTTGGGAAATTAAGACAAAATTACAAAACTTTGTAACATCACCCTGTACATTAGACAAATTGAAAGCAATGAAGTCGAAAGCGTAAGTTCTCAATCATTCAACTTAACGACAATCGGGAAGAGGGGACGCGTACGTGGCACTGAGATTCGGAATTACGCTAAATGGATGCGGCATACACGTTGAAAGTAGGCCGTCGGGCATAGTATAAATGTTTTATGGAAAAATATACGCGCGTTAAATGTAGTTCGTCATACTGCCTGTCAATTGATTGTGGAGGTCTGATAGGCAGCCGTTCAGCTGAAACCATTCAGCTGAATCCAGTTTGACTGGAAGCCGACCCAATATAGCTGAGATAAGGGGCCCCAACTCTGCTATTTTTATAAACTTGTCATTGCCAACACGATCCCACTGTCATTTTGCTGAAAGGTCGTAATCTGCTAAATTCATAATGGTCGATCATTGGTTGGTCAATGATCTCTTAATACTTTTTGATAACCGAGCTATTAACAAGAAATGAATGCACAACGACGTTCTAAAGGTAGGTCACTCATCAAAGGAACTGTCAAAATTTTGCAAATTACCGTATACGTCTGTCATTCATTTGCCATTATGTACGAGATTACCATTCTATGCCATTTCTTTCAATGGAGTGTCAGTGGTTGACCAATGGAAAGTCATAATGACGCTTTTATATTAGTAGATTACCAAACTTGTTAAAATCAACCATTATGAAATCAATGACGGACCACTTTGACACTACTGTAATAGGGATGTTGCCTGAGTAAAAAATATATGATTATGTTTAGTCCGTCAGTTAGATTATAGAAAAATATTGGACACGTATTTTTTCCTTTATCAAATCTATAAAAAACTGACGAAGATAAAAAGCATAAAAAATCAGGAGCTCCCGAGCGTGTGACGTCACTGCCCGGTAAATATTGTAGGGAATAGTGACGTCACACGAGTCTTCAACGCACCGTATCGTCTTCATTTTTTGTTTATGTGAAAAAAAAAATACGTCTCCAATATTTTTTGGAAATCTATGTGACGGACTAATCAGATTTTTTTAGTTAACTACCCAGACTTGAGGCGCTGGACAGATGATGATGAATTTGTTGTATGATTAAAATTAGCACATCCACCATCATCACCACATCCTGGAGCGAGATCCACGAAGCTATAACAACTTAATAGTGTAAGAGCATGTTGATTGTCGGCCAGCGTCTAATGGCTGGTCTTAAACAATTTAGCTTGCTTTTTATCGACGTGACATTTTCTCCCTATTGCTCGACGTTCTCTATTGTTGTTTTTAGTTTCCTTTTGTGATTTGTATTGTATTGATTGTTTTGAGGGATGGGTGACTTTCTTTTCAGGTTGTTGAAGTCTTTTGAACGGATGTTATTGCCGACTATCAGGTCAAGTGATAAGAATGTTGATTTCAAGGTTACGGGCACTTTCTGCCGAAGTACCGCCAACACGTACTGTACACCGGAGGTCTGCATCACAGGGCCTGCGCCGAAACCACAACACTCTCCATCCTACGGGTCATCCACCACCGGCGACTACACCTTGGCTGCTACAGCATCACCAGCTTCGCGTTAAGCCAGGGCAGTACATTTCGCGCCTACCTCCATAGGTCATATATTATGACGGGCCATTGAACCAACGACCCATAAATAAATATTTTGAAAGCTTTTGGTGTCTTTGATTCTATTTAGTTATAGATTTAACGCCCTACGCTTCATTTCAATGAAGTTTAGATACGCATTGTTACGTCAGTTATCATTCCATGAACTTCGTCAAGCTTGTCGTTCCCCTGGCCCTTGTTTCATATATTTAGCAAAAAAGAAAATTAAGGTAGACCGATATTATTACGGGTGGACGTTGCCACATTTACGGAACTTTGCCCTATTAACTCTTTTCCTGCTGCACATCAACGACCTACTGCAGTTTGGTATTGTTGGTTACGCAGATGACAGTACGGTTTCAGAGATAGTTGTCCAGTGCAGGAACCACGGGGATGAAGTTCGTTCCTCTAGAGAGGCCATGGTAGAGCGGACAAATTTGACCTTAAGTTTTGTCTCCGATTGGGGTGATGACAATTTGGTCTCTTTTAACGCCTCCAAAACACAAGCCTGTCTTTTTACCGCTAAAAGGAGTCATTTCGACATAACTCCTACTTTTCGGGGTACATCTGTTCCTGTAACTGATCGGATCGATCTCTTAGGCTTGGAGTTGGCATACAGTCTTAACTTCGGCGCCACCATTGAGTACAAGGCTCAAACTGCGGCCAAAAAGCTGGGTATCTTAAATAGAGTGAAGCGATACTTCACGCCGGGACAGCTTTTATCGCTTTACAAAGCACAAATCGGTCCTTCATGGAGTATTGCAGCCACCTTTGGGATGGTTCAGCTAAATATCAACTTGCCGCACTTGACTCGGTGGAACGCAGAGCTAAGAGTGCCAAGCTTCACAGCCTGGGTCATCGCCGCAAAGTCGCCTGCTTGTCAGTCTTCTACAGATTGTACTTCGGTGAGTGTGGCCATGAACTCCACGACCTCATCCCACCGGCCCCCTTCTACCATAGGATATCTATACGCACTGTAAGTTACCATCCCTACCTTGTTGCTATTCCATCAATTCGCACCAAGCGTCTTTTATAATGCGCACAGCAAAGGAGTGGAACTCTCTGCCTGCGTCTGTGTTTCCGTATACATTCAACCCTGATCTCTTCAAAGTTAGAGTGAACAGGCTTCTTCTAGGTAAGCTCATTCCATCGTCGACTTTGTCTCTGTCACCTGCGACCTAGACTAGAGTCAAGAGCATATGTGCTGGCCTTTCAACGATTTTGATATAGCTGAATTAAGGATCCCAAATATATAAAAATCCACACAGACAAAGTCACCCGCTATAGCTAGTCATCCTAACAGAACCAAATCGTCTATCAAAATTCTTTATCAAAGAAACACTCAGAAAAGAGATTACAAAACAATACCCATGATAAACCGACATCTTTTGACCGTTTTCTATTAAAACGAAAATCTATTGTGAAGTAAACCTCACACTATATGAACTAAACAAAATCCGTGTACAGTCACAAACGCAAAACCTTTGTCAGTTAACGTAAATAACCCTTTGTTAGCGAACTATAGTAATGTTAGAAGTATTTGTTAGCCATCAAACGCGTCATTTTAACTAAAACGCGATAAGCTTTGACAGTATTTGGTGTAGTCCTGTTCTTGATTTAGGATTCGGTCTAAACTGTACCTATCAGAAAAATATTTGTTTTAAGTTTTTTTTTTAATCAAACCTATCACCTACCTCTTGTGAAAGTCAGTTATAACATACTAAGTTTATTAATACCAATAGTAATAAATTCTTTTTTATTTTTATACAGAAAAGCTGAAGCCAATTAAGAATTAGACACTATTTTAACACAGATTAAAAAGTTTTAAAGTACTGAGTAGGTATTATGTTTAAATTAATGCTTATGGTAAAAAAAAAATAATGTAAACAGAATGGTCGGAGCTAATTTATAATAAAACACAATTTTAACGCAGATTACAAAAATATAGTGTAAAAAAACATACAAAATACATATATTTGATAGGTTTTTTAAATAAAACCTAGTTCCTAACTCTTGGTTGAATTCAGTTTTAAAATATTAAGTTTTATTTTAAACTAGCTTCTGCCAGCGACTTCGTCCGCGTGGAATAGTTACTTTACCCCCGATTTTGAAACTCTCAGCCCGATCGGTTTAAAATTAACAAAGTTTCATACAAACGTTCATCCCCTATTTTATCCCCTTGGGGGTAGAATTAATCAAAATCCTTTCTTAGCGGATGCCTACGTCATAACATCTATCTGCATGCCAAATTTCAGCCCGATTCGTTCAGTGGTTGGGCTGTGCATTGATAGATCACTATGTGTGTGTGAAATATACTATACTATTACTATACTATATACTAATAGATAACTTTATGTAAAACATTTCCGTAATACATGATTTCTATGTAATTTTAACCATTAAGGCTACACACGCGACAGAAGCTTAAAAAATGGAGTAACTTCTCCCGTTTTCCCAACATTTTCCTTCACTGCTCTGCTCCTATTGATTGTAGCGTGATGAAAAGTATACTATAACCTGCCCAGGAGTATGAAGAATAATTGCACCAAGTTTCGTTAAAATCGGTCAAGTAGTTTTTGTTTCTATAAAGAACATACAGACAGACAGACAGACAGACAGACAGACAGACAGACAGACAGACAAAAATTTTACTGATTGCATTTTTGGCACCAGTATCGATCACTTATCACCCCCTGATAGTTATTTTGAAAATATATTCCTTGTACAGAATTGACCTCTCTACAGATTTATTATAAGTATAGATAGATAAATGCCGATGATAAAATATTTTTTTATTTAATGTAAACAGTAAGGCCGGAGCGAATTAAGAATAAAACACTATTTCAATACATATTGCAACAAAATAGAGTATTAAAAAATCTACAAAAAAAAACGCTTAGCTTTATGATCCATATAAAATAGAATAGAATGGAATTGAATACTCTAGACCCATGGAATAAGAGGCGAGCAAATTGACATTATTGTTCCTAAATTCAGACTAAGGTATACACTACTTAGTTTTGCTTAACCCAGAAAGAAAAAACTCACTAACTTCGCCCAAAGCAAACCCAGAACTCAATTATCAGTAACGGTGCTTTGCCACTACCAGTCAATGATAAAACTGTTTTTAAATGATAAACTTAGATACTTTCGTTCTCATATGTATTTGTCATTCAGAAAGAAAAATATTACAAAATTTCAACTGTTAAAAAAAAACGCCAGTATCCAATACAAAAACATTTCCCGAATCACTCATTCGTTTACCTTTCAATCTCTACCAAATTCGAGTTGACAAAACCACCACAGCCAAACAGTCGATACGACGTAGCTTTGTGACTAACAGCCGGTCAATCCCCCAAAAATTAATTAAACCACAATTCAACATGTCGAGTAAAGTTGCTAATAATCATACTGTAAATAGCCTCTTCCGATTATACCATGTATTTTTAATCATACTACTGATCTGTGGATACGATTTCAATATTATAAAAAGAAGATTTATAGTCAAAGTTTACTGTTGCAGTCTCGTTATGGTGGTTATATACTCATCTGTGGTGTGTTGTCCAGTAGATTTATCGCAATTTTGGTCCTTAATGGAATATTCGACCTCAGTGATTATCATTTTATGTTTTGATAGCCGTGCGGAAGCGTTTTTTGAAAAGATGGTGGATATCGACTCCTATTTAAGGATTAACAGACGACATCACATCCGCAGCATGTATAAACTAGTCATTTTCTCCATTATAATTTGGTCCATTCGAATTTATTACACTGTCATGTATTGTTATACCTACGAATGCTATGTCAGTTTGTTCTTTTATGTCATAAGGCAGTTTTCTTTGATCGCTCTCGACTTCAACCGTGTCTGGCGCTGCATATTATTCGATGCTATTCGATATCGGTTGAAAATTCTTCGTGTAAGATTGGAAGAGACTCCGGAGTATAATTATTATTTATATGTCAAGAATAATAAAAGTATCAAGAAGGATAAAATGAAGTTTTGTCTGTATATGTACAGGAGTATTGCGGATTTGGTTGATGTGATATCGCCTGAGTTGCATGCATCGGTACGTAGTTTAAACATTTCTTTTATCAATTTTCTTTTGAAAAAGTTGTGTAAAAATATATTTTTCTTTTTTTTACGCATGCATAAATATAAATAAAATTCATTCAAACCAGAAATATAACTTTGTACCTGGAAACATGAGATACTGTGTATTTTATTAATCTTCTTTTTTGTTCCCTCAATGCTGAGGATCGCGACCACATACGATGCGTATCCAAGCTGTGGGGTCTTCTGTAATGTGAACCACTCTATACATGCTGCCACCAACTGCCCTTTTTATGGCATCGGACCATCTTGCCGGTGTTCTAACTTGAGCGCGTTTTCTTCCGACCCGGCCCAATATCTAGAGACTTTCCAGGTTATGCTTGGGTGAATAATTAAAATGCCCAAATAGGCCGAGGTCACGTTTCTGGCATATTGCAGAAAGCAGTTTGGTGTTGTTGAGTTCTACCAGTTTGACAACTCATTCGTTTTCATGGCAGTTCATGGTATATGAAGAAGTCTTCGCCAAACCAATATTTCGAAAGCGTCGATCTTTCTGCTTTCGCGACTTTTGATGCATCATTTTATAAATAACTTTAAAATTATTGCTGTCATTAAGATTTCCTGTATCATTTGTTTCAGTTATTTCTCAGCGTAGCTGGCAGCTTACCGAAACTAGTTACCAATGTCTACAATATATTGACGGCCATTGAAGGACATGTAAGTATCTACACATTGTTTCTAATCTAATTAACCTTTATATCCTACTACTGGAGCTCGTGGCTAAAAAATAACAGTCGTACCAATCGATCTTCAAGGTTAAGCAACGCTTGATAAGGTCGGTTTGTGGATGGATGGGTGACCATCTTATCATACTCTTTCCTCCGTGGCTCGGAAAACACCTTAAGCCGTTGGTCTCGGCTGTCATTTTGAGATCTCTGGCAGTCGTTATGGATTGCCAGAAGTCATTAAATCTGATTCCAGTCTTGTCAAGAGGTATTGCGTTACCCAGTGGATGCGTTGTTGAGGTCTGGTAGGCAGCCGCTCTTTGTAAAATACTGGTATTCAACTATCCGGTTTAACTGAAAGCCGACCCCAATATAGTTGGGAAAAGGCTAGGCAGATGATCTAACTGCTGGGCAAAAGCCTCCATCTCCCTTTTAATCACACGTGTGTCCTCAGCCATCGCTATGATGAGCCAGTTCTTTCGATAAAAGTCAAAATTATATCTGCACATTCATCTAAGTCTGTAGTGATATCGCCTAGCGTTTAATGGATACCAGTGGTCTCGAACCAGTGATCTCGAACCTACCGATTTTTCGGTATTTTTACCAATATGGGCTCTGTTCTGCCGAAATATAACGATTTTTCTACGATTTCAGACTGAAATCATAGAAAAATCGTTATATTTCGGAGTCTGATGGATACTTTGTTTAAAAATAATGTTGCGCGCCACAATTCAAGACAAGGAAGACAATGACATTCATTACCTAGTGGTACTACTACTACTCTAATACTACTCGATACTAGTACAAGAACTAGTAGAGTCATGAACCTTCGAGATTTTTCTGTGCTAGAACATTCTAGAATTCTCGAAACTAACTAGGTTTCGAGAATGTCACGACCGATATGTACATGAACACTCTAGACCTTACTACAATAGAAGGGTCTGCTTAACTGACGCCCTATATAAGACCCGCATTGCCCGCGACACGACGAGTCAGATCAACTTTTACTCGTATTTTTGAAAATGATTACTGTTCATAATTTATTTTAATTTATTATAGGAGCCAGTTTCTTCCCTCGGCTACGTGTTACTGCATGTTCTACAAATATCCTTATTGCTTTTCTCTCCGTTCGTCGCTGTGGAGTTTTATTCTGTTGAAGTTGACAAGATAAGGCTGTTTCTGATGCATAGGCTGATTGATGGAAACGGTATGTGTACAATAAGTATATTTTTCAGTGTGATGAGTGAGTGTGTGTGAAATAAAACCAGCTAAAACGCTAGGAAGTGGTGACGGGTGGGCGGTTGGGAGACTGTCTTTAAGTAAAATTTGACATTCAAAAAGTGCTGTCTCTCAGCCTAGTTTGAATAAATGACTTTTGTTTTTTGATTTTGAAATAGTCATAGATGTCGGTTTTTTTACTAACTTATATCATGTCGTGGTGTTAGGCGCAGCTCTTCTCCGATGATTTTTTATCTTTTAATTTGCTTTCTCCTTTCAATTCCTCAGGAATGAGAATCTCTTTAGCCTGGCTCGGTTATAATGCTTGTCCTGAGGCAACTCACCCTGAACAATTGTATATTCATATATTCAGACATAAGGATAATAAATCATTCTTGATTTGGACTTCATACTCTCGAGATACTTAGAATCTTTTTTTATTTGCCGACAAGATAAACAAAACAGCCCACTGAGATTCACCAACCTGCACTGGGCCCGCGTGGTAGATTACGGCCCCCCTTCCTAGAAAGGAGGCCTGAGTCCCAGCAATGGGAATATTAAAAGGCTGATTATGTTTATGCTTATTATTACTCAGTTGCGTTAAGCTGGAAATGATCCTAATATCATTGATAATAATAGGCTGATAGATTTCTGTGATGTAATTTTAACAAGAAACATTATTTTTCAGACCCAGCAATCAAAGAGGATATAGAAATGTTTCTTCGATACACTGAAATTAGAACATTTAAGTACAGAATATGGCGTATTATACCCATTAATATTTCCTTACCATTAGAACTTATCAACGTGTGCATTTCTTACGTTATTGTGATAATAAATTATACACATTTGTATGGTTGATGAAATATCTTAAACTTTTTTTTTTCAGAAATTTTGTGTATGAGAAAGTAAATTAGACCTTATGTCGTGTAGCATAAGCCCGATAGTGTAGCTCCAATAATGAGTGTTTTTTTGTGCAATCGGGTTACACCTATTGTAAACAAACCTTTTTTAAATGTCTTTTGGTTCAGATATCTTACAAAAAAAAAAATGTTTTTGTGAACCAAGAACCTAAAACCAAAAACTAATCACTGTTTTCGAAACTTTGGTCTCCCATATTTGGACTAAGCAATACAAGGACCACTGAACAAAAAATGTTTTATTTTAACAATGTTTTTTTTCTTCTTAAATTTTTTTTGTAATAACTAGAAGCGCGCCGCGGTTTCACCCGCGTTGTTCCCGTTCCCGTGGGAATACGGGGATAAAATATAGCCTATGTTACTCAGGGTGAATGTAGCTTTCTAATGGTGAAAGAATTTTTGAAATCGGTCTAGTAGTTTTTGAGTTTATTCGTTACATACAAAAATACAAATCTTTATAATATTAGTATAGATATAGATGTAATTAATGTAAATAATATACAGAATATTAATAATGTAAATATAATATTTAACTATACAAAGAGCCGTAACCATAGTTCGATTGTTTCATAATTTAGCCACCATTCCCTTTTGTAAACAAACATAATTTCAAAGTATTACAAAACTTTTATAAGAACATTTCCTTTGAGTTCAATGTTTGACGGAACGAATGCACATCGTTTTAACGATACAAACTTAGAGATTTCCACTTCATTTGATTCGATGAAATTATCTGAATACCAGAATTCAATATTTTGGGAAGTTTATATTGTTTTTGTTTACCAAACTTCTTGACACAACATCACATAAATGGTGTCACCGATGCTCTGACTACCTAATGTACTTATATTCGAATTTAATATATATTCTAGTTCAACATACTTGAATTGAAATGTTCACATTTCAGTAGACTACTGAACCTATATTGTAAACATTATATACAACATTTTGTAGTAGTTTAAGACCAACCCAAAAAAAATAGGAAGAAAGGCCTTTACACAATTTAAAGAATAGATGATATATTTTAACACAAAGATTTGCAGTAATTTAATGACCCCTTCTCATTATCAACTTTTATAATTATTTATTGTTTAACCACTGCTAGCAAAAGGTCTTACCATAGCCTTCCACTCTTCACGCCTCATGTCTTCATGTCTTCACACCAGAGCTTCTTAGGCTTTCCTCGGCGACGATACCCCTATTTTAGCTACCACTACATTAAAACTCCAGCCCATCTATTCTTATGGTTGCGGAATTTGTTCGAAATAGTCACCGTAGCCCTGGAACGCAAAGGGCATAAGGAAGAACATAAGAGTCTTACACTCTCTTTCACTCCAGAATGCAAGAAATAGGGTAGTTGACTAAAAAAATCTAATTAGTCCGTCAGATAGATTTCCAAAAAATATTGCACACGTATTTTTTCTTTTTTCACGTAAACGAAAAATGAAGACGATACAGTGCGTTGAAAACTCGTGTGACGTCACTACTCGCTACAATTTTTACCGAGCCGTAACGTCACAAGCCCCCACTCCTGATCTTCGATGCTTTGTATCTTCGTCAGTTTTTATACATTTGATAAAGGAAAAAATACGTGTCCAATATTTTTCTATAATCTAACTGACGGACTAAAGATAATCATACAGTGTGAAATTTTAATGGTTGTTTTCCCGAAGCGAAATGAGTTTGTATCGGTAATACAATGGATTTATATATATAAAAAATATTAGACTCCATAAATGGCAGATTAACAATTGTGATAAACAAAACTCGAAAGTGACTTGAACCAACAGTAGTGCATCGCGCGATATGTAGGTACGCGGTGGTACGTGCGTCTCATGTAGGTATGTACCTACTTTATGTCTAGTGCACTACTATTAATTCTCGCTCTTTCGAGTTTATGAAAACTTTTTTAATGATTTGAAAAAAAAAAACATTTATTTTTTTAGTTTAACTTTGTGTTTCGATAGTACTACTGATGGGTAATCGTCCTGCCGCGGGAAAACAACCATTAAGATTTCACACTGTATAATTTTTACTCAGGAAATATCCCTAAGTTTCCCCATCCTTAGAAAAAAAATGTCCTAGAACATTCTACATAAATACGACCCGCCAAATCCATCTTCAGCCTTTATGTGAAATTTTAAAGGTTAATTACGTCAAGATAAACATCATCCATTTCATACCGATCCATTAAGAAACAGCTCGATCTAAAATCATGCTGAATCACCACAAACATTGTACTCTATACAGTAAAACACATTATATTAACAGTCTAGACTGATAGTTCCTGATGCTATTAATCACAAGGTTTTTGTTACCATCTCCTGTACAGCACTTAGCATAATTACTGCAGAATTTCCTTGCAAATTACCCGGAGATACGGCGTGGTTTATTTTAGATTATTTATTTTATTTATTTATTTAACAATTTATGTACACACATATAATAAAAATATAAGAAGAAGGAAACAGAAAATAGGTACAAAGGTGATGCTTATTTCTACAGAAATCTCTTCCAGCATACCTGCGATAGGAGAGTCGAGTAAAAAGAGATGTAGACATTGTGTGTAAAAGTATTGAGTAGAAAAAATTAAAAACAATACAGTATAAATATAACATACAATACATAATTATTATACTAATATATACTAAATAATATTAAAAGGTAAATAATAATACATACATATACGCAACTAAGATGGGAAGGACAGATAGTGTTCTTTCACTCTTCTTTTAAAAACTGCAAGGGTTTGGCAGTCCCTAATGTCAGGCGGTAGCGAATTCCACAACCGAACCGCATGCACAGTAAAAGAATAGGAGTAAAAATCGGTAGAGTGGGGAGGGGATTTAAGGAGATTTTTAAGATGCGACCTGCAAAGCGCATCAGAAGGACGGGAATAGGAGAAACGTTCCCGCAGGTAGGATGGCATTTTAGGGTTGTGAAGGACGTTAAACAGTAAACACAATATCCGAGAGTTCCTGCGAAGTCGGATAGGGAGCCACTTGAGAACCTTGCGAAATTCTGAAAGATGATCATATTTTTTAAGGTTGAACACAAAACGAATACAAATATTTTGCAAACGCTCAAGTTTATTTAAAAGCTCCTCAGTGGCATCCAAATAACAGGCATCAGCATAGTCTATGATGGTGATTATTATCCGTGGACGGGTTTTGTGTTATACACTGAGGATATACTAGCTATCTTAAAGTAGTTATACAATGTTATGATATAATTTTTATTTGTATTTATTTATGTTGATATTCTTATAGTTTTCTATAAGTTTTTTTATAAAGGTTGTCTCGAAAAGATCGCTTTTAGAGATAAGGCCGCCCATTAAGTCACCCTGTGTGTTTACTTCGTGGACTGTATTTTGTATTTGCTGGTGATAGTCGGCGGGTGGAGGCTTGTTGTCGGATTTAAACACAGTTTTTTGACACTATTTTAGAAGATTTATTAGGACACAAGAGCAACACGTCTACTCGTCAGATATCCATATTTTTCGAGTCTCGTTCCAAGAACGAATGAACTTACCATTAACGTATTCACTATGGGCACAATGTTGCAAGTATTGATTGCATAGTGCTTTGTTGGTGTTGCCAACACTGTGTAATGTTTTCATCATCTTTTCTGTAACTTATATGGTATATATAATATAGAGTATTCTATTCTAGAGTATTCTATAAGAATCGAATACCAAAAATATTAGTACATACATACTTTATAACCCGCTCACACATAACTTTTCATCTTACACACCCAGAAGACTGTAACTCTATAATAATATGTATTATATGCATATTTATGCCTTTTAAATTCAGTTGAGTTCAAATTTATTTTAGTGTTTACTTTTGTTCGTGAGCTCATACTTGTAAACTTAGTTAGAGGGTTTGAGGTGCTGCATACTGAAATACACGCAGATGATAAAAATAGACACAATTTACCGAGATAAATTATAAGTAGCTTGCTGACAAATTGTGTGTACATATGTATATTTTTCTGATCTAATAAAGATTATTATATAAAGATGATAATTAGTTTGGCTACTTTTGATACGTGTACATTTCAGTTACAAAGTAATGAGTTTTTTTTTTCAGTGTTTGATCTCAGAATAGTCAGTTAAGAACACCGGCCTCATCTAGTTTAAAATAGAAAATTAATTAGAAAAATAAATCTATGTACATATACTCGTACGAGTATTTTAACCTACTTACAATATATTACATAACGTATCATAAAACCGCGTATACTGAGTAAGATGATTGATTGAGATGAAGTTAGTTAAAAAAACACCCATCCTATGTTCCTAAGCAAATATATTAAAAGGCTAATTTATAAACTAAAAATGAGAAAAGTAATATTTTCTGTCATTTATTTACATTTTAGAACGCCAAATAACTTAATAAGAAAATAAACATTATACATACATATGTATGTATGTTCAGATTATTTAATTTTTAAAACAGAAGTCGATTTTACTTCTTACTTTTCCTCCGTATTATTAAATATAGCATAAATTTAAAAAATAGTTTTAAAAGTAAACTACACTTTCGTAGCAATAGCTACGACAAGCACTACGACGTAGCACCGTAGCAACCTAGCGTAGCAAAATTTTAATAATACAAAAGAAAAACAAGGCTGTCAATGTTCTCGTGTTTATCTTTAATTTAAATATTAACGTGTGACTGGGAAGATGTTATGATACGCTCACTGCGAAATAACGAGGAAAATTGAACAAAATCAACACTTATTATCTAGTGTTTAATGTAGTAAGAATAAATCGTAGATGTAAAAAGTGGTAGAGGAGGCATTTTTATTAAATAAATGTAGAAAATTAAACTCACTTTATGAGGTATAGCGAAAAATTAAAATAATTTTATTTAAAAGCATTTATTAAATAACAATTATCTTTTATTGGTCAATTAGGTCAATATTTTTATCTTTATACCAAGACAAAATATAGTTCTAGAATAACATCTAAGAACAACAGTGTCGTTATTCATATACATAGCACAAAATGTAATTCTCTAAAATATTTTTGATAATTATACGTAAGCAAATAGATTTAAAGGATTGCCAAAGCAGCGCAAATCTATATCTATGAACTTAGTAAAATATGATAGTAATCACAATATGAGAAAAAAGTGGAAAGATGTACATAGGTATTACAACTTCCTGTCCAATAAATGAAAATACTTTATACTTTTAACTTTCAACCTAAGTGTAGGCAGGGCCCAATAGGGCCAATACCCGCCAGGGTTGTGGAATTTGTTCGGATGAGTCACCGCGACTCTGAAACGCAAAGGGCACTAGGAAGAACACGAACTAGTTTTAGTCAGTAAAAGTCTTATACTCCCTTCCGCTCCGCCCAGAGCGGAAGGGGGAAGTCATCCTTAAAAAAAAGTATACAGAATATTCAAACCTTCATATTAAAAAAAAATCATAGAATAAGTACCACCTCCAAAACTGCAAAAACCTGCAAAGCTTTAAAATATTTTTAATGCCGCATCCACCTCCCAAGAAATAAACCATCATCAATGTCTCCCTCGCGTTCCCTAAGAGACAATAGTAGACACTTCCTTCTTTTATCTCTGTATTAAGTACTACAGTGACACAATATCCGCTCTGAAGCGCCACAGTTACATTACATGTAAGTTGCTTATCGCTTTATTTCGCTCAATGGCCGCTGTATTGTTTTTGTTTGGAAGAATTTTAGTTTCTTTTTTCGTGTGTCTTTTGTTTTTAGTTCTTTTTATTTTTCTCTGTTTGTAGGAAGGAATTTTCTTGGACTACGAATTTGATTCTAAAATATTTGTCTTTCAGCCGTATTTCCAAATGGTTGTGATTTCCACCTGCCATTAGAATGCAGGTTTAATTGCATTGCGGATCTCGGTCAAGCGATAGACCATGTTATACTTTGAAAGAAAATTCTGAAGAAAGTTTACTTATTTTAGATGACAGTTTTTTGTTTAGATCTTTTTTATTGCGAGTACCATACTTTGAAGAATGTTTGCACTGGTTGTTATTATGAATGATGTGGCTAGGATATTCCATAATACGGTCGAAGCTAATTTATGCAACTTTAATTTCAGGCATTGGTTTTTTTGCTTTTTTTTTCAGTTTTGAAGAAAGTAGTTTTCATTAAGACACTTCTAAAAACAAACATTCAAACATATTTGTTCTTAGAAGAAAGCTTACTTATTACAAGCTTTGTAATAAGTAAGCTTTCTTCCACTCCTTATCGCCAAAACCACCGAGTCTAAAAATTAAAAAAAAAACGATAGTTCTTTGCCTACATATTACAGGAAAACCTCTAAGAAGTTTGTGGTTTAAAACCCTTTCGGAACCCTTTACATGCGAGGCCGAATTGCACTTGGCAGATTTTTTAGGGTACTGTGGAGTGGACAAGTACTGTGGTTTCCTCAGAATGTAGGTGGAACTTAATCTATAAATTAATGTTTGTGATTGGGTACATATATTTTTACGGTTTCAAGTTAATGCTGTGCCAGAAAAAAACTTAAGGAATAAACCTAAAGATTCGCGAGGTTACTATATAATATATTCCCGTTCCCGTGGAAATATGGGGATAAAATATAGCCTAGTCAAGTTAACTCTTGACCAATAAAAATAACTCAAAAATTATAACGTAACTCTTGAGAGTCACACGCACAAAGATAGATTAACCTTACTCTTGATTATAAAAAACTTTTTTACAAAAAAATATAACCGACTTTTACACAAAAAATCAAAAAAGTGCAAAATAACTTTAATTTCGGAACTCGGTGTTTGTGGTTGCTTTTTCGTTTTTTGAACACCGACTTCCGAAATTAAAGTTATTTTGCACTTTTTTGATTTTTTGTGTAAAAGTCGGTTATATTTTTTTGTAAAAAAGTTTTTTATTTTTCATTTTTTAGTGGTACCTACACCCCCTCCTCTCCCGACCTAAACGAACCAATCACATTGGTGTAAAAAAAATGTACAGCTCCTTTGCAGAGTAAACTAAGAGGTCGTCAAAGTAGACAAAGTACATATTTTATTTAGATTTTTCGAAAACCGCTTGGTTGATTTCGATAAAATTTTCATGGGACTATTTGGGAAGTATACCCTTTCCAACAAAAAAAGAATTTTTCAAATCGGTTGACAAGCGACGGAGTTATGCGCGAACAAACATAAAAAAAAAAAAAAAATACAAACATCCGAATTGAGAACCTCCTCCTTTTTTAGAAGTCGGTTAAAAATAACTCTTTGAACCCAAATCAATTTCTCGCCGAAACAGTGTCTCCATCTATTGTCAAATGACTGTAAACATTTACAATCAGACGCACGAGAACAATTGCCATCCATTCCGCTTCAAGGCAATCCAATCCATTTGCAAATAGAAGTAGAATTCGAGTTAATTGTCGTTTTACAACTTTACACTCCCCGTCCCGAAACACATAACTATTGGAAACTGAACTATATTTCTTACGACATAGGAGTGGTTATAGCAGGAGTGGGGTGTAAAGTTATAGTGGTGGGGAAAGGTAGTGTTGGGCCACGAAATACGAGTATTGTTCATTTGTATGCGCGTGAGTGAATTGGTTTGAAATGTGAAGGGCTTTAGACAGTATTGCCTCTCTAACTTTTGTTTAGAACTGATGGAGATGTTGTTTTAGGATATGGCGTTTAATAGATGTGTCTGAGGTCCGTTTTAATGTCTCTTGTAATTGGTTTCCGGTGTCGTGGACTGAGTTTTGCATCTGTTTGAGTTAGATTCAGAGTTGCTGACATCTTAATCTCATTTCTGTTGTCATAACGTAGATTAGCTATTACTAAAGATTTGGTCAAAAAAAACATAATTGTGTTTTCATGTGAGAAACTGAATGTTGTGTGTCTTACAAGTTTAAGTCAGCTGAAAAGGACAAAACAGTCTTTGGTTTTTTATCGGTTTTCGTTTGATCACGATCCTGATAGAAAGCAATAATTGGGTTGAAACTTTATGTGCACGTGGATGTGTTTGTGTAGCGTCAGGCAGCTCCTAGTTGTCTGGCCTTTTGCTGGACCTATTTGGCGCAGCCGCGGGTCACACGATGTTATTGTTGTAAATATTTAAGTTTCCTTTTATTTGTATCTACATTATGTATGTATCTGTATGACACAAATTTATTTATTTTCTTTTTTTTTAAGTAAATAACAACATATAAAAGCAAGCCCACTCTGTTTAATTAGTAGTTAACTTTTTCTACAGAGATAAAGGTACTAACTATTCGTACTATTTAATACGTAGCTGCCCTTATTCCATTAATTTTTTGAGTATTTGTTACGCAATCAGAATGCTCAAATTTTAAGATCATTTGACATTAGCTAAACATTTCCGAATCAGTTATAAAAGTTAATATGCGGATAATGCAGTGGGCTGCAATATTGTAACAATCGTTTGAATCGTCACTTTTTTGTAAATGTGTGTAATGTAGCTGTTTATTGGCTCATTAAATAAAGCAAAAAAGCAAGCAAACAACACCAAAAACAACAAGTACACACTAACAACAACCACTTAACATCCTCAAGCTATTTATATTGAAGACTAACAACCTCTGATAAGACATTTCAAACAACCCATCATGGCCCCTTAAAATCCAAATATTTTTGGAAATCAAACCGCCCTTAAAAGTCTAAGGTTTCCCTTATTACAACAAATAAAACGCAATAAAAAAAATAACAAGACAAATATAAAACCTCGTACACACGTAGGTAACGTGATATTTTAAAAGAAAGAAAGAAAAAAAATAGGGACATGTGAAGACCTTTAAAATGGACGAAGGGGAGGCAATTTAATTTTCTTTTGGACTCTATTGAGTGAAATCCAAAGCATATTGGACAAATATAAAATGCTTTGATGTAATGTTATCCCTCTATCATTATTTTCCATTTTTTGATGGCGAATTAGCTTCGTTTCTGGACGTACACGGTTTCAATTTTTTGTAATCAAATATGGAGTACTGAAATTGGACGGTTATTTTTTACCCTTGTCTATATATAAGTCATTCTAAAGACATAGTACAAAATTCCAAAGACATGGGCTACTTTTTAATAGTAATCAAATATATTACGATCAGAAAAAACTTTCAGAGGCGGAAAATCTAACCAGATTTGCTTGGTAGGGGTTACCTTGTTAGTCAGTTAGGGGTTGTGGGGGCCAGGTAAGCAGCCGCTTTATGTAAAACTAGCAGCGCCCCGCGGTTTTACCCGCTTAGTCCCCGTTCCCGTGGGAATATGGGGATTAAATACAGCCTATTTTACTCAGAGTGAATATAGCTTTCTAATGGTGAAAGAATTTTTGAAATCAGTCCCGTAGTTTTCGAGTTTATTCGTTACATACAAAAATACAAATCTTTCCTCTTTATAATATTAGTATAGATATTGGCACTAAGCTGTCCGGTTAGACTAAAGCTGACCCCAACTACGGAACAAGGGTAGGCATATTGATTGATGCTCAAAAAAACCTTAAAAGTTTCTTATGATATGATAGTCTAGTGGACTAAAAAGTATTGGACACGTATTTTTACTTTTTTCACGTAAACAAAAAATGAAGATGATACAGTGTATTGAAAACTCGTGTGACGTCACTGCTCGCTATAATTTTTACCTAGTCGTGACTTCACAAGCACCCACTCCTGTCTTTGATGCTTTTTATCTTCTTCAGTGTTAATAGATTTGATAACGGAAAAATACGTGTCCAATATTTTTCTATAATTTAACTGACGGACTAAGCATAATAATATACTTTTTACTCAGGAAGCATCCCTATGCAAATTAATCAAAAAACAAACAAAATTAAATTTAACAAATAAATGTGTCACAATTTTCCTGAAATTCCTAAATTAATCTAATACATCAAAAGTCCAACAAAAACGTACAGATCGCATTCATTTAACAAAGAGAATAGGCGAAAATTATTAAATTTTAATAGACGCATATCAAAGTACGTTCGGCGAAGCGACGACGCGTGATATCGTCAAAGAGAAAATTCCTTTGTGATCGTATCGTGTCATTTTATTTTTCATTTCAGCCGGTGTGTCCTGAGCTTTACGATGCGTTAATTGCTTTCATTATGAGGAATGTTAAATGGTGGATTATTTCAAAAATAGAATTGTTTTTTTTTTATTGTAAGGCGATAATCTCATGATTTACAAGTCCAAGGCTGCGTTTCTACCTTCGAGGAACTAGCATGCAAGTTGCACTATATTACGGGCCACTGAAGTATAATGTGACTAGCTTTTTCCCGCGGCTTCGTTATGTTTTCAGGCGTTTAAAAAGTGGGCTTGCGGATGGCGAGGTATTGTTGGCTCGCCGTCCGATAACAACCAGGCCCGGGTTGACAGCGCGTCGTGTTGACAGAGATGTCAGCAAAGAAGACGGGGCCCCGTAGGGTCAGTGCCTGCTAGGGTTGCGGAAATTGTTTGAAAGAGTCACTGCGGCCCTGGAACGCAAATGGCACTAGGAGCAACATGGGTGGGTTTTAGTCAGTAAGAGTCTGACACTTCCTTCTACTCCGTCCAGAGCGGACGTGAATTTGATTTTATGATTTCCCATCTAGAATAAAAAAGGCGTTAGAAAAGTAGCAAGCGACCGGCAAAAAACGGTTGCCTGAGTAGTTCAAAGTAATCTTTGACATATCTAGTCTGATGTAATAAAAAAAAAAAACATTTTTGTAAGTTATTGTTCCTAGTTTAATTCAAAGGCAAATTCTAATAAAAGTTAGTAGTGTAGAATCATATCTAGTTGGAAGAGATTTCGTTTTTTTAAGGAACTACCTAAATGCTATGACATTTGTATTGGATTTTTTGTTTGTTAAACGAGCGGTGGTTTAAATTGTCCATTTTCCGATATTTAATCAGTAAGACGCGTAATTTTTTTCGTGAGGAAACCGGCATGTCCTAGAACCAAAAATTCGAAGACATGCGACATTCACCAACCCGCACTGGGCCCGCGTGGTGGATTACGGCCCATTCCCTCTCCTAGAGAGGAGGCCTGTGTCCCAGCAGTGGGAACGTTAAAAGGCTGGATTATGCTATGCTATTATGCTAATCAGTCAGACGCGTAATTTTTTTCTGTAACTTTTTGTTTTTAGTTATTAATTTAAGGCTTTCTCCACATTTCTTCATAATAATAATAATAAACCTAACTCATACCCCTACATAGGTAATCAAACATGAAACTCATTAGCACTTACAAGTCACGAGCGACTGTTAACTTAACGCGCACGTAAACGTTCCCCGCTAATCCGCGGCGCGTATAAAATGCGCTGCAAACGAACGTTTATTATCGCGTTAACGTTATCAGAGCGCACGTAGATCGTAATAGTTGGTTTAAATGGCGTGTTGTATTTTGATAAGTCGAATGTCTGCAGTTTATTGTCCTGTATGTGTCTTGTGACAGTGTTAAAGCAAAATAAGAGTTATGTTCTTGATCTTAAAGAGCATTTTTTTAATTGGGTATAAACAGTTGCTTTCATAATTGAAGCTCACTTACTGGATAGACGGATATAATGATTTTTCTTTTGCACCATAAAGAAATAATAATTAGGAGTTACAAATTTCACCTTATGATGTGTACATAATTATAACATATACATATGTCACCGGAAAATTGCTGACTCCGTAATATTGTAATAAATCTTCTTTTAGATTATATTTTTTCTCGGTATATTATGAAAATATGAAAATCGTTTTTTAATTCAATAGTATTCAATATATCCATGTCGTATTAAGAAAATATAGTTCACGCGACATTTTACAATGTTAAGGCATTTAAAATATTGATCTACCTATACATAGATGATTTAGCGTTTCCTTCACGGACCTATAAAGACTTTTCGCAATCAAAAGCTAAAATAATAAACATCCTCACTCTGGATAGCACCCATTACTCCTCAGCGTTAATCTCGTAATTACAGGCAAAACGTAAAGTTGGGATGAAATGTTAATCGCCTCCCCCCGACACCCCCCTCTGTTGTCCTCATTAACACAACATTTGAAGATTTAAACAGTCATCGCTCGCTGATGAGTTGTAAACAACACCAAAAACAACAAGTACACACTAACAACAACCACTTAACATCCTCAAGCTATTTATATTGAAGACTAACAACCTCTGATAAGACATTTCAAACAACCCATCATGGCCCCTTAAAATCCAAATATTTTTGGAAATCAAACCGCCCTTAAAAGTCTAAGGTTTCCCTTATTACAACAAATAAAACGCAATAAAAAAAATAACAAGACAAATATAAAACCTCGTACACACGTAGGTAACGTGATATTTTAAAAGAAAGAAAGAAAAAAAATAGGGACATGTGAAGACCTTTAAAATGGACGAAGGGGAGGCAATTTAATTTTCTTTTGGACTCTATTGAGTGAAATCCAAAGCATATTGGACAAATATAAAATGCTTTGATGTAATGTTATCCCTCTATCATTATTTTCCTTTTTTTGATGGCGAATTAGCTTCGTTTCTGGACGTACACGGTTTCAATTTTTTGTAATCAAATATGGAGTACTGAAATTGGACGGTTATTTTTTACCCTTGTCTATATATAAGTCATTCTAAAGACATAGTACAAAATTCCAAAGACATGGGCTACTTTTTAATAGTAATCAAATATATTACGATCAGAAAAAACTTTCAGAGGCGGAAAATCTAACCAGATTTGCTTGGTAGGGGTTACCTTGTTAGTCAGTTAGGGGTTGTGGGGGCCAGGTAAGCAGCCGCTTTATGTAAAACTAGCAGCGCCCCGCGGTTTTACCCGCTTAGTCCCCGTTCCCGTGGGAATATGGGGATTAAATACAGCCTATTTTACTCAGAGTGAATATAGCTTTCTAATGGTGAAAGAATTTTTGAAATCAGTCCCGTAGTTTTCGAGTTTATTCGTTACATACAAAAATACAAATCTTTCCTCTTTATAATATTAGTATAGATATTGGCACTAAGCTGTCCGGTTAGACTAAAGCTGACCCCAACTACGGAACAAGGGTAGGCATATTGATTGATGCTCAAAAAAACCTTAAAAGTTTCTTATGATATGATAGTCTAGTGGACTAAAAAGTATTGGACACGTATTTTTACTTTTTTCACGTAAACAAAAAATGAAGATGATACAGTGTATTGAAAACTCGTGTGACGTCACTGCTCGCTATAATTTTTACCTAGTCGTGACTTCACAAGCACCCACTCCTGTCTTTGATGCTTTTTATCTTCTTCAGTGTTAATAGATTTGATAACGGAAAAATACGTGTCCAATATTTTTCTATAATTTAACTGACGGACTAAGCATAATAATATACTTTTTACTCAGGAAGCATCCCTATGCAAATTAATCAAAAAACAAACAAAATTAAATTTAACAAATAAATGTGTCACAATTTTCCTGAAATTCCTAAATTAATCTAATACATCAAAAGTCCAACAAAAACGTACAGATCGCATTCATTTAACAAAGAGAATAGGCGAAAATTATTAAATTTTAATAGACGCATATCAAAGTACGTTCGGCGAAGCGACGACGCGTGATATCGTCAAAGAGAAAATTCCTTTGTGATCGTATCGTGTCATTTTATTTTTCATTTCAGCCGGTGTGTCCTGAGCTTTACGATGCGTTAATTGCTTTCATTATGAGGAATGTTAAATGGTGGATTATTTCAAAAATAGAATTGTTTTTTTTTTATTGTAAGGCGATAATCTCATGATTTACAAGTCCAAGGCTGCGTTTCTACCTTCGAGGAACTAGCATGCAAGTTGCACTATATTACGGGCCACTGAAGTATAATGTGACTAGCTTTTTCCCGCGGCTTCGTTATGTTTTCAGGCGTTTAAAAAGTGGGCTTGCGGATGGCGAGGTATTGTTGGCTCGCCGTCCGATAACAACCAGGCCCGGGTTGACAGCGCGTCGTGTTGACAGAGATGTCAGCAAAGAAGACGGGGCCCCGTAGGGTCAGTGCCTGCTAGGGTTGCGGAAATTGTTTGAAAGAGTCACTGCGGCCCTGGAACGCAAATGGCACTAGGAGCAACATGGGTGGGTTTTAGTCAGTAAGAGTCTGACACTTCCTTCTACTCCGTCCAGAGCGGACGTGAATTTGATTTTATGATTTCCCATCTAGAATAAAAAAGGCGTTAGAAAAGTAGCAAGCGACCGGCAAAAAACGGTTGCCTGAGTAGTTCAAAGTAATCTTTGACATATCTAGTCTGATGTAATAAAAAAAAAAAACATTTTTGTAAGTTATTGTTCCTAGTTTAATTCAAAGGCAAATTCTAATAAAAGTTAGTAGTGTAGAATCATATCTAGTTGGAAGAGATTTCGTTTTTTTAAGGAACTACCTAAATGCTATGACATTTGTATTGGATTTTTTGTTTGTTAAACGAGCGGTGGTTTAAATTGTCCATTTTCCGATATTTAATCAGTAAGACGCGTAATTTTTTTCGTGAGGAAACCGGCATGTCCTAGAACCAAAAATTCGAAGACATGCGACATTCACCAACCCGCACTGGGCCCGCGTGGTGGATTACGGCCCATTCCCTCTCCTAGAGAGGAGGCCTGTGTCCCAGCAGTGGGAACGTTAAAAGGCTGGATTATGCTATGCTATTATGCTAATCAGTCAGACGCGTAATTTTTTTCTGTAACTTTTTGTTTTTAGTTATTAATTTAAGGCTTTCTCCACATTTCTTCATAATAATAATAATAAACCTAACTCATACCCCTACATAGGTAATCAAACATGAAACTCATTAGCACTTACAAGTCACGAGCGACTGTTAACTTAACGCGCACGTAAACGTTCCCCGCTAATCCGCGGCGCGTATAAAATGCGCTGCAAACGAACGTTTATTATCGCGTTAACGTTATCAGAGCGCACGTAGATCGTAATAGTTGGTTTAAATGGCGTGTTGTATTTTGATAAGTCGAATGTCTGCAGTTTATTGTCCTGTATGTGTCTTGTGACAGTGTTAAAGCAAAATAAGAGTTATGTTCTTGATCTTAAAGAGCATTTTTTTAATTGGGTATAAACAGTTGCTTTCATAATTGAAGCTCACTTACTGGATAGACGGATATAATGATTTTTCTTTTGCACCATAAAGAAATAATAATTAGGAGTTACAAATTTCACCTTATGATGTGTACATAATTATAACATATACATATGTCACCGGAAAATTGCTGACTCCGTAATATTGTAATAAATCTTCTTTTAGATTATATTTTTTCTCGGTATATTATGAAAATATGAAAATCGTTTTTTAATTCAATAGTATTCAATATATCCATGTCGTATTAAGAAAATATAGTTCACGCGACATTTTACAATGTTAAGGCATTTAAAATATTGATCTACCTATACATAGATGATTTAGCGTTTCCTTCACGGACCTATAAAGACTTTTCGCAATCAAAAGCTAAAATAATAAACATCCTCACTCTGGATAGCACCCATTACTCCTCAGCGTTAATCTCGTAATTACAGGCAAAACGTAAAGTTGGGATGAAATGTTAATCGCCTCCCCCCGACACCCCCCTCTGTTGTCCTCATTAACACAACATTTGAAGATTTAAACAGTCATCGCTCGCTGATGAGTTGTAAACTTGTAAGTTAATGCTAAAACATCTTGAGGTTGCGCCACGCTTGCTCTGAAAGCAAGGGGCAAAAACATTGCAGCGCTTAAACAGTATTTGGCCACCTAGAAAAAGGCACTTTTTTAAAAGTTTGAAAGGCTAAAACTACTTTATTTTATTTTGTTTTTTAGTTTACTTACTAGTAAACTACTGTTTTGTAGTGTACTTCATAGTATTTTAAGTAAATTGATTAGCAATTACTTTTTTTTTTCTCTTTATTTTTTAGGGACTTTTATCCTTACAAGGCATGTCAAGCAATTACTTAAACACAATTGCAACACTATTATTAAATGTTTACATGACTGCCCAAAAACGGAGTATTATGTTTTCAGGGTTTATGTACATATGTTTGTGAATTTCTTTATTCCACCATCATATCAATTTATGTGGTATTGTTAGAAGCGTTGAAATATCCCGGGTAACGTAGGCTAGTGAAAATTTGTAAAAATAAAAAGAGGGAGCCGTCGTTCACTAATAAAAATACCAAAATATTTTGTTTTCATGAAAATAAGACAACATACATATGTATACTGTCGTCGTGTAAAGTTTGCAAAAAAAAGAAAACAAATAGAAACACGCCTAGCGCCTGTCATGTCAAAAGTGAACTAAAAAATTAAGAACAAGATAGATAACAATAATCTTTTCATTGCAGTCGGGGACGATTCTTTTTAATAGTTCTTTACTGCAATAAAAAGTTTTTTTTTTTTACTTCAATTTTTGACATGGCAGGTGTGTTTTTTTTAAATGTTTTTAATTATTATATAGACTCAGATGTCCACCTTTGTTAATGACGATCTCACAAAGCTTTTGGGCAAAAAGTGCAGGTGGCCAAATACTTTTGAGTGATAGTGTAGTGACAATCATTCCACTACGTATTCCGCTCCGCTTATGAACATTGGACCGCGTCCTAAATGTGACGTCAAATCGCGTGATCCTTTGTGCGGACGCGCAAGCCCCGCCTTCCTTCGAGAATGTCCTGCACTGGTGGCGTGGGGCGACGAGCCGCGGCCGGCCGGCACTCGGTTGTTGACCATCAACTCGCGTACGCGCCTTACTACTAGCTTTGTATCCTTGCTCGCTCGCTATAGTTTATATCCAAATTTCTGTTCGTTTTATTTAGTATAAAGTAGTAATAAATATAAGTGAAATAAATTCATTTCGTTTTAGTTTGGTTCTCTAAATAGTGTACAGTAAATTCACCTTTCTGCTCTAAGTCATAACGCTTACTATCGCTTGCATCACACACTACGGTCCCTGGTGAAATTCCGGGAAAGCTCAGCTACCGCTCACATACCTCTTCAGTGGTGACCCCGACGAAAAAAACAAGAGGTTTTTGAAGAGAATGGAAGGGTATGTTTCTGGGTTGGCTGGCAACGGCGCAGGAGGAGACTCCGCACAAGGCAGCGTGGACCCAAGTACTACAGGTTCAGGTATTTCTGGACAGAATCAAGGTAACCCAAGCGATACTAATACTTTGACTGGCTATGGCCCAAGCATAAGCGGAAGCGGGTTAGGGAGTGAAGTTTTTAGAGTCGGTGTACGAGTACCTCCTTTTTGGCCTGAGGAACCAGACACGTGGTTCGCACAAATGGAAAGCCAATTCATTTTGGCGAATATCACTAGTGACAGTACTAAGTTCCATTACATAGCCGCTCAGTTAGACATGGAGCATGTGAAAATAGTGAAGGATATTCTGATTAGGCCCCCCGCTACAGGCAAATATGAAAAATTAAAGAGCGAATTAATTAAACGAATATCGCACTCTCGCGAGAAGAAAACGTTACAGTTAATACAGCACGAGGAGTTAGGCGACAGAAAACCCTCGCAGTTTTTAAGGCACTTGCGAGGCTTAGCAGAGGTAGAAGTACCTGACGATTTCATCCGAACCATTTGGGCAAGTAGATTACCAACTAACGTGCAATCTATAGTTGCTTCACAGCCGAAGATGGACCTGGAGGAGTTGGCGGACCTCGCAGACCGGGTCAACGATATCGCGCAACCAGCACCTTACGTAGCCAGCATGTCAGCCCCAGCAGCGAGTGCACCAGTACCCGCAACCGTAAGCGCACTAGAGGGTATGGTCGCAGAGTTGACAAAGCAGGTAGAAGCACTAACAAAGGTACAAAACAATTATAGAAACACCTATAGGAACGATACACGCCAGTCACGCTCACGATCACGCAACAGGTCTCGGTCACGAGAACGCCCAGAAAACCACCCACATTGTTGGTACCATTTTAATTTTGGGAACAGAGCAAGAAAATGTGATCAACCATGTAGCTTCCAGTCGGGAAACTCCACGAGCAACCGCTAGTGGCCGCAAGCGGTTGTCAACAAAGCGCAGGCCGCCTTTTTGTCACAGACAGCAGCACCAAACAGCAATTCCTGGTCGACACAGGCTCAGACGTATGTGTCTATCCACGCTCAGCTACCAGAACAGCAGTAACGGAGAAGACGAAGTACCAGTTATATGCAGCCAACGGCACGGTAATTAGCACATACGGGTACGTCAACCTCATTTTAAATATAGGTCTGCGTCGAGCTTTCGAATGGCGGTTCATCATAGCGGACGTGTCAAAACCCATAATAGGGGTGGATTTTCTGATACATTACAATATACTAGTAGACTGTCACAATAAGCGACTTGTCGATGGCATAACGACACTGGCCGTCCCAGCACGGCAACTGAACAATCAAGAAGCAATCGCATCAGTCCGCACCTTAAGCAGTGTTGATAATACAGCATATATCAAAATACTTAAACAATTCCCAAATCTAACTCGACCTGTAGGTAAGCCCGGAACTCCAAAACACAGTACAACGCATCACATCAGAACAACGCCAGGACCACCAGTTTATGGACACCCACGCCGCCTGGACCCTGAAAGGTTAGCAATAGCTAAAAAGGAGTTTGATGACATGCTCCGCAGTGGCACGGCTAGGAGGTCAGAAAGTCCGTGGTCATCACCACTACATTTAACCCGAAAGAAGGACGACGGCTGGAGACCCTGCGGAGACTACAGAGCACTTAACGCACGCACGGTACCCGACAGATACCCTGTTCGCCACATTCAGGACTTTGCTCATCAGCTGTCAGGTAAAAAAGTCTTTAGTACTATAGACCTAATTAAAGCATATAATCAAATACCGGTCGCCAGTGAAGACATACCCAAGACGGCAATCACGACGCCATTTGGAATGTTCGAGTTTCCATACATGACTTTTGGACTAAGAAACGCAGCACAAACGTTCCAACGCTTCATGGACGAAGTCCTAAGAGAATTAGACTTTTGTTATGGATATATCGATGACATTTTGGTTCATTCGAAGACACCAGAGCAACATGAGCAGCATCTAAGGATGCTTTTCAATCGCCTACAAGACTACGGACTACTAATCAACGCATCCAAATGCGTCTTTGGACAGTCGAAGGTAACGTTTTTAGGCTACAATGTCTCAGAAGCAGGGGTAAGTCCAATGGAAACCAAAGTCCAAGCAATCAATGATTATCCAACACCAACAACCTTGAAGGAGCTCAGACGGTTCCTAGGAATGGTAAATTTTTACCGAAGATTTGTCCCGCGGGCAGCAGAATTACAGGCACCCCTAAATGAACTGTTAGCAGGACCAAAGAAAAAAGGCTCACAAAACATAACACTGACGACAGTGCAGCTGGCGGCATTCCAAGAATGTAAATCAGGACTGGCACAAGCAGCTCTTTTAGCCCATCCAGACGTTAACGCCGAATTAGCCATCCACTCCGACGCCTCGGACAAAGCCATCGGTGCGGTTCTGCAGCAACGGCGAGGTAACGCGTGGCAACCGCTAGCATATTTTTCAAAGAAGCTAAGTTCACCACAAACAAAGTACAGTCCGTACGATCGAGAGTTACTAGCCATTTATAAAGCTGTTCGCTATTTCAGACACATGGTGGAAGCACGAACATTTACAATATTCACTGACCACAAGCCTCTAACATTTGCTTTCAGTACAAGACGAGACAACTGTACCCAACGGCAGTTCAGATATTTAGACTACATCAGTCAATTTAGTGTGGACATCAAGTACATTCCAGGGAAGGACAACGTGGTAGCGGACTCGTTATCACGAGTGGAAGAGCTATCAGCAAATAATTTAGATTACCAGGCGCTAGCTCTGGACCAAGCAACGGATGAGGAACTGCAGGATCTACTACAAAATGAAACGTCTCTGAAACTAGAAAAAATCAAGGTACCAAAGTCCCAAATTACCGTATACTGCGACACTACTACGCCGCAACCAAGACCGTTTTTGACGCCAAAATACCGTCTACAAGCATTTCAGGTTCTGCACAATCTTAGCCACCCAGGCGCCAAGGCTTCAATACGATTAATCACACAGCGATTTGTTTGGCCTGGTATAAAAAAGGACTGTCGACGGTGGGTGCAAGAATGTCTACAGTGTCAACGAGCCAAAATTCACCGTCATACCAAGGCGCAACTTCAAACATTTACCTTACCTTCTGCCCGTTTTCGGCATGTCCACATGGACATTGTCGGCCCTTTACCGCCTTCTTCTGGTTACAGGTACTGCCTCACCGCCATTGACCGCTTCACACGTTGGCCTGAGGCATACCCACTCCAAGACATCACGGCCGAGGCATGTGCTACCGCCTTCGTGTCTGGCTGGGTAGCCAGATTCGGCTGCCCTGAGCACATCACCACGGACCGAGGTCGACAGTTTGAGTCGTCGCTATTTAAAGCGATGACGGTGCTCACAGGCACCACACACCACACCACCACGGCCTATCATCCCGAGGCCAATGGTCTTGTTGAAAGGCTTCACCGGCAGCTAAAGGCTGCTATCACCTGCCACACCAACACGCGATGGACGGAGGTACTACCTCTGGTTCTCCTGGGCATCCGCAGCGCGTGGAAAGAAGATCTCCAGACCTCAGCAGCAGAACTGGTCTACGGGGAGCCACTACGCTTGCCTGGCCAGTTCTTCTCGACTTCCCCACCAGTACCGGTAGACTACGAAGATTTTAACAGCAGACTCCGCAATCATATCACAAAACTCACACCTCAACCAACTACTTGGCACACCACTTGTACGTTCTATATCCCAAAAGATCTCGCCACATGCACGCACGTATTTCTGCGACATGGGCCGGCACATAGGCCCCTGCAAGCAGCGTACTTAGGCCCATATAAGGTTATAAGGCGAGGGCTGAAGTCTTGTGACATAGATGTGCAAGGAAAGACAGTCACAGTATCAATAAACAGACTAAAACCAGCATATATGGCTAGAAATGATCCACGAGCACCGAACAATACACCAGCGTCAACAGCGGACAACATACCAGCACCAATAACGGAAGGGGGTACGAGACAGACTCCAGCCAAGAAGACGAGGACGGGACGAGTGGTCAGGTTCCCGGACTACTATCGATCGTAACAGTTACGATCTCAGCGGGGGATTACTGTAGTGACAATCATTCCACTACGTATTCCGCTCCGCTTATGAACATTGGACCGCGTCCTAAATGTGACGTCAAATCGCGTGATCCTTTGTGCGGACGCGCAAGCCCCGCCTTCCTTCGAGAATGTCCTGCACTGGTGGCGTGGGGCGACGAGCCGCGGCCGGCCGGCACTCGTTTGTTGACCATCAACTCGCGTACGCGCCTTACTACTAGCTTTGTATCCTTGCTCGCTCGCTATAGTTTATATCCAAATTTCTGTTCGTTTTATTTAGTATAAAGTAGTAATAAATATAAGTGAAATAAATTCATTTCGTTTTAGTTTGGTTCTCTAAATAGTGTACAGTAAATTCACCTTTCTGCTCTAAGTCATAACGCTTACTATCGCTTGCATCACACACTACGGTCCCTGGTGAAATTCCGGGAAAGCTCAGCTACCGCTCACATACCTCTTCAATAGCATACATACTTCTTGCTTGAATTTCAACTCGTGACATAACATAAGCTAATTCTAGTCCCCTTTCCGTAACAGACATAGGCGTTTTATCTCGTCATGAAAACAGACAAGTTTTAACGTTTATCAAGAGTCGTATTCTGTAATTAGTCACCGAATGTTGTTTACAAGAAATATTAGTCTTCAGGAAGTTTATGCGATCATATTTCGCAAAATATAATGATCTCTGGTTTATTTCGTACTATTTTTGTTAATGGGTCCCATCATTAGTAATGGTCTCTCATAAGTTGGTTGGTTCCTTCGTATATGACTGGAGTTTCAGTGTTATGACTTCGTAAAATCTATATCTATACTAATATAAAAAGTTGAAGAGTTTGTTTGTTTGTCCGCCCTTATCTCAGGAACTTCTGGTCCGATTTGTAAATTTTTTCAGTGTTATATAGCCCATTTATCGAGGAAGGCTATAGGCTATATATCATCACGCTAACACTAATAGGCGCACCAATGAAGAATGTTTCAAAATCGGGGGATTAGTAACTATTATACGCGGACGAAGTCGCGAGCAGAAGCTAGTGTTTAATATATGGCTAAATGACATAGGTTTGTGTTGAGAGGTTAATAATTTTCTACTATTGAGTGTTTTACTAAAATTGTTATAGCCGCACGGGTCAATCCGCCAGGTTAAGCAACGCTGTGGTGAGTCCATGGATGGCTGACCATCCATTGCATACCAAAACTCCTCGGTGCCTCAGAAAGCCGTCGGTCCCGACTCTCATGTGCATCTCTAAGATTACTCTGCATTTATCCGGATCAGTGACCCATCAAGAGCTCAAGAAAAATCAGTGCATACGTTTTATATATGTACTCGTTCAGACACGTCCGTGTCTGCACGAGCACTGGACCACTGAGGGCACATAGGACCACGTTGTAATGGACCACGTTTTGAAGGACCACGGCTCGGCCACGTCCCGGACATTGCTCTCATTTGTCATCATCCATCCTTCGTCATGTGTGGATGGACGACTGTGAAAGATTTTAACAGCTGTTCCGAGAAGTCACAAGACAATAAATTTGGCACCAGTCTTGCAAAGGGGTATCGTGTTATGCAATTACTGTCGTAGAGGTCAAGTAGACAAAGACTCCTCCTAAAATACTTGTACTCAGCAGTTAGACTGGTAGTCAACTCCATCATGAAAACATCTGGTAGATTGGTTGTTGGCTACAAGTTATGTGAATACAGATGCTAACCACATATTAGCATAATCAGCCTTTTAATGTTCCCACTGCTGGGACACAGGCCTCCTCTCTAGGGGAGGGTATGGGCGTAATCCACCACGCGGGCCCAGTGCGGGTTGGTGAATGTCACATGTCTTCGAATTTTTGGTTCTAGGACATGTCGGTTTCCTCACGATGTTTTCCTTCACCGTTTGAGAGCAGTGGTGATGAAATAATTTACACAAAGTAATGCGCCTGGCTGGGTTTGAACCCGCGTCCAACAATTCGTAAGTCGGGGCCGTTACCATTTGGCCACCACTGCTCTTACCCTCTTCCAACCACATATTGCCAGCACTAATTTCTACCAAAAATAAAGCAACGTTAAAAAAAACAATTACTACACTAAAAACCACATACCTACCCACAAGCAAAACACGTAAAGAAAAATCAGTCATATTAAAAATGATAAATCACAGTTCACACTCTCGGGGCGGGTTGCACCGATGCAATATACTTGACACGCTATTTGTCATAAACGCCTGACGTGAGCTAGCGTGAACCGTCATGATCTAGTGTGGAACATGCATCGCGTTTCCGAGGAAGATTTTTCTGAAGAAATACAGGAGAATTTTTAGTTACAAAGTACCTTGTTGGAAGTTGGAGATTGCGTATATGTTGTGCGAGGTGTTTGTGTCGAGACTGAGATTGGGTGTGGATGTTTGTTAAATTCTATGAGGTTTTGTCGTTTGTTTCAGTCGGTAAACTTGTAGGTGTGTATGTCATTCGGAATTAGTTCGAAAGATGTGGGTTTTGTCAGTAAGAGTCTGGCACTCCCTTCTGCTCCACCTAAAGTGGAAGAAGTCATTTTATGATAACCAATCTAAAAAAAATGTTTGTATGTAAATGGCTAATATACGTTAACATATGTATATTTAATTATTTGGACCAGTAAGTTTATCAATTCCCAAATAATAAGACAAACATTTATTTATGATGGAGAAAGCCGAATGAGTCACATGGATATCGTAGATTATGATAGAGGGAAAGAAAATAAATTCAATGTACACCAAAAAATAGTTACACAAACTTAATTCAGCAATATCTACCAGACATTTTTGGAAGGACTGAAAGAACTTGAAATAAAAGTTATTGTGGAAAAATCACCAACTATTATCTAGTGATACTTTGATAAAAGTACTCTGTTTTTTTATCAGGGGCAAGTACTGCATGTATTATTCTATACAAAATCACAATTCTACCGTAAAATTGTTTTAGCATAACACCAAAACCAGACCAGAAACATAACTCCAGAGCAGCACGTGCAATAAACATCAAGCACACTGCTTTTAAAACAAGCCTTAACAGCCGTTAATAAAACCCTATCACATTATACCCTCAAAACGGAGCACCTCAAGCAATAAACTGTCCGATTCACTACTTAACCGGAGTTTAACGTGCGCGCCGTTAACTCCCTTCAATCTGCTTAATTGAGAATGGTTTCACCGACCTTTAATGGGCAATATGTTAGTTATGCGTTTTGGGAGATTCGAGCTGTATACTCGAAAGTAATTATTTTGAGTAACATAATGCTAGGCATGTGTAAGACCTTATGATTGGCAGTTTACTGAGCCCACAAAATGTCATTGTAGCAAATAACACCGCCTTAAGTCATCAATGCAAATATGTCAGTAGGATGAAAAATGTATTGTTATCAATGAAGTTACGCTGTAACAACTATTAAAAATGTGTTTGGGTAATCGCTTAAAGTCTATAAAATAAAAACTGCTAATTTTTTACTTGAAACCAAGCGACGAAAAATTGTTTGAGTTCAGGAAGACACATGATTGATATAATAAGTGTCTTGATATAATATTGAATGCCTCCGATTATTTTTTTTCGAAATTGGCTTCGAAATGTGCTAACGGTGACATGATAAAATGCGTTGCCGAAAATTAACGTTGAATTAAACTGGGAAAGCGAGCCATAAGCAAACATTGAGCTGCAAAGTTATTTTCGTAACCGAGATTGTGACCCTAACCATTATTTTTCAACCGATATACAAGGAGATGAGATCCTAAGACGTACCAAGTGCGTTCTATCAACAATAGCGTCTTAATGGCTATTAACAAAAACCGTACCTATTTTTCTGTATCCTTCATAATTATATTTTTACTAAATGTGTGTCCATAAATTGTTAAATATATAAAAAAAAATATATGCGATTTGCAGGTGATAGCGAAAACTTACTCCGACAACCCTATTAATATTTTATATATTTTGACAATCGCTGTATTGCTGATACAATGCCCTTCACGTTACATAGTAAGTGTAGAATTATTAAAGCTTCCTGGTATATTTATCTATATCCAGAGACATACACAGAGCTAAGTCGGTTCGAAGTGACCCAACGGCAGTCGATCCACTACAGTTGGGCTGATGAGGCACGTGGTGATGTATCACGATGGCGTGATAGACTTCCAGAGCGAATCTATACTAATATTATAAAGCTGAAGAGTTTGTTTGTTTGTTTGAACGCGCTAATCTCAGGAACTGCTGGTTCGAATTGAAAAATTCTTTTTGGGTTGAATAGACCATTTATCGAGGAAGGCTTTAGGCTATATATCATCACGCTTAATCCAATAGGAGCGGAGCAGCGATAAAGAATGTTTTTAAATCGGGGATTCCACGGGGACGAAGTCGCGGGCAGCAGCTAGTCATTAATAAGTAACCTATCGTTTCTTTTAGCAGGTGCATATTATCAACAAAAACCTTTCCCTCACTATATTTTCCAATTACAAAAACTTCTATTTATACGTAAAAATCACGCAAAACGTAATATTATCGCGTGTCGGTCACTCGTATGAGAGATATTTTTTATGACAGCCAGCGGTGGCCACAATTTGCCACCCCTGCTTTATGCTTTGGTGCGTCTTGTAGCGGTAGTTATTTTGCGCGACCCCTGGATTGTGTTCAGACACTGAGAGTAGTTATTATCTGATTTTATTTATTTACTAGCTTCTGCCAGCGACTTCGTCCGCGTGGAATAGTTACTTTACCCCCGATTTTGAAACTCTCAGCCCGATCGGTTTAAAATTGACAAAAGATAGACATGCTGTTTCGGGATATTTTTTAGATAATTTTATGTAGAACATTTCCGTAATACATGATTTCTATGTAACTTTAACCATTAAGGCTACACACGCGACGGAAGCTTAAAAAATGGAGTAACTTCTTCCGTTTTCCCAACATTTTCCTTCACTGCTCTGCTCCTATTGATTGTAGCGTGATGAAAAGTATACTATAACCTGCCCAGGAGTATGAAGAATAATTGCACCAAGTTTCGTTAAAATCGGTCGAGTAGTTTTTGTTTCTATAAAGAACATACAGACAGACAGACAGACAGACAGACAGAAAGACAGACAGACAGACAAAAATTTTACTGATTGCATTTTTGGCACCAGTATCGATCACTTATCACCCCCTGATAGTTATTTTGAAAATAATATTCCTTGTACAGAATTGACCTCTCTACAGATTTATTATAAGTATAGATAGATATAGATTAAAATTGTATGCACTAGGAAAACACTGTACAAAGGTGGACTTAATGCCATAGACATAATCTACCAGTTGACCTTTGGTTGGTGAAGAGACAACATGGCAGAAGCAACTTAAAAAAAAGATAAGCAGAGAGGTAAAAATACAATCATAAATCCATACATAGATACAAATAAAATAAACAACGCTATTAAGAAAAACTAATCCTGCTACGCTCCTATTGGTCATAGCGTGTTGTGGCCTTCCTAGATAAACAGGCAATCAACACTAAAAAAAAAATTCAAGTCGAACCAGTAGTTCCTTATATTAGCACGTTCAACCAAACAAACATGTCTTCAACATTATAATATGAGTACAGAATTATCGATTAAAGTTACGTCTTCAGTTCTTTAAGTTTTAACAGATTTTTATGAAATAAGCACACAGTTACGAGGCCTAAAATAAGAAATAGGGTATTTTTCTTTACAGAAATATGTTTCTTTGGGAAAATCATCGACATTTTTGCGAGATATCCACGGGCAAGAACTACTTTAAAATATTGTTATGTTTGATAAAATTCTTCACCTTATGCAATTATTTCAAAATCACGATAATGCTCTCTTAAACTTTAAATGTTGGCTTGAGATTGAAAATAATAAAGCCCCGGTCCTACATACTCCCCGCATACTCTCAAGATGAAGAATCACAATATTTGAAATCGCGGCTATTATTTGAAAGTTCAATAAAAAGTCGTTACAGCTACAGACTTACAATTAGATAAGCTTAATATAAGGCAAAAATTATAACAAATTTGGAGCAGTGGTGGCCGAATGGTAATGACCCTGAATTACAGATTGTAGGTCGCGGGTTCAAACCCAGCGAGGCGCATTGCTTTGTATAATTAACTTCATCACTACTGCTTTCAAAACGGTGAAGGAAAACATCGTGAGGAAACCAGCATGTCCTAGAACCACATCTACATCTAAGACATGTGACATTCATCAACCCGCACTGGACCCGCGTGGTGGATTACGGCCCATTCCCTCTCTGAGAGAGGAAGCCTGTGTCCCAGTAGTGGGAACGTTAAAAGGCTGATTATGCTTATGTTTATATTTGAAAGTTCTTTTATTTTTCTATCGTTACTTGATCTATGATTTTACTAACTGAGATGACACCTGACAACTATGAAATAAACCCAAAGAAGTCTGTTTGTTTGTAAAGATAAGAAACAAGCGATATCCTTTAGGTTCTGCCTACGCCATAAAATAACCGTTGATATATGTATTAAAACGTGCTGCGCTAACGAAGATAACAAGCTTTGTTCAGAAAGCGGTACTTCTGGACACGGCTCGGCTTGTGAGGAGGTTCCTCTCTCTGGAGCTCTGAATGCTATTAGCTTGGACCCTGTTCCCGATACCGGTGGGCTACAATTTTTTATTTTTTTAATGTTTAGTGGTGACACCCATCGTACGTATTATAAACTGCTGTAAACAATAAACAGACATGCGATTTCAGCAATCCAATTTTTTTAAGATTTTCGTTTCCTATCTTCGTTCTTCATCAGATCTTCACCAAACTAGAAGGGACCACCCCAAAATACTAAGATGTTTTTCTTTTCATTTTACATCGTCAAGTGAGAATGAGAACATCATCAATGAAGTCGAAGCCACCCATCATTAGAGATATTTCAAATACCATACGTCAGATCTCACTCTAATTTAAATGGGACCAGCTTTCGAATATAAAAATACTCGTAGTCATTAAGTTCGGTACACCCAGTAAAAAGGTATGAGGAACACACACAAAACTAAAAACAGTTGACTTGAGAACCTCCTCCTTTCTTGGAAGTCGGTTAAAAAGGTATATCTATTCTGAACACACATCTCGCGTTGCCGCGCGACCATCGGATTTCTTTGTCCATTATAGTGTAAGCCGATATTATTGGGGCACAAATTGAATTGTCATACATACGCGGGACTCCCTTTATTGTATTTTAATGGTGGACGCGCACGTACGGTGTATTGGGTTTATTTATATGAATAGTGGTTTCAGATTTAGGTAGGTAGATACTTATTTTGTAATTTCCAAACTGCGGTTAATGGTTGCTCACGAACTGAGGATGTGGCAGCGATTCTACAATCAGTTGGCATGTATGACAGAGGAATAAAAGGCCTATCTTCTCATACACTATCATATATGTCGACAGATACATTCAGGAATACTAAAATTATTTATGATAAAAAAAACCGATCAAGTGCCCGTCAGACTCACCCACCGAAGGTCCCGTAAAAATTCGCAGTTGTATATTATGAATCGCTCAGGAATCAAATCTCGCAGTTTATTCCGAGCTGTTCCCGAAATTCAGTTTCCAAAACCTGTAATTAATTACAAATGTAGTTTTCCGAGTTTTACCTGTGCTTGTAGTTTAAGACGATATTACTTGCTAATTCATTATTCTAGGTCGACGGAAAGTACCCTATATTTTTTTATTAATAATATATTTCCCAGGTGAGTATCTTTTTTTACGTTAACTTAGAAGTTCAACGGACAACAAAGTGCTCCTATAAAGACTATTCTTATTACAATTATTTTTGAGATACAGAACCCTAAAACCCCATCCAAGTCAGAATCAGGCGCAGAGGGTTCCGAACGATTCATATTTATAGCATGTTACTTTCAGATCATATCAACCTATCCAAAACCTATAAGAGGTAGGTACATAATTATGTACATATAAGTACTTCTTATAGGTTTTCGATAGGTCCTTCAATAATCTATACGAATAGAACTAGTGTGTTATTTTAATTTTTTTAGTCTCAGTCGTTTCGGAGATATTGGTAAAATGTCATTCATTTTCAGTTCCAGTTTGTAAACACACAACTCTAACTTCGGTACTAAAGATATAAAGTGGTCGATAGCCAGTTTATAAAAATGTGAACGCTTGTAAAATATTCTTACACAAAGCCAAAAGAAAAACACTCTATCAATACTATACTACACAGTTGTATACATATTTCTTACATTGTCACTCCAATCTCTGCTGTTCCTTTAAGTTTAAATAAACGATATCCACTTGAAATGCGCTTTCTCTAAAATTGTAGAAGCTTTCAATAATATTGGCGCTTGCTCAGGTGCTTTATATTTCATGGAGAACTCAAGTCAAATAGTTGCATGGAAGAATATTGAGATTTTATTGAAGAAATTCTATATTTTTCACGTACTACTGGTTTTCGACAGCGTATCGAACTGAATTTCCTAACGCCTTACTTCTACGATGAGCCGCTTGAATTGTGAAATGTTTACCAAAGAAGGAAGTGGAATTCCACTTAGAGGTTATTCTAAACCCTTGACATGTGAATACCGAAACTCGTACAGGCGAGATGAGAAGCGAAGTGAGTGTGACTTTCGAGATGATTTGCGAGATAGCTTTCGAAGTGATTTACCATTTACAGAATAGCACTACAGCAATGAAAAGTGGATCCGGTACAACAATCGTAAGCGTTCGTTTTAGTGGGTAAACCCGGATATAGAATTTGGCGAGTATCTAAGCGCAATTATATATTATCTTCGAAAACGGGATTCCAGTTTTGAGCTGGACGCTGAACCATTATGAAGCCTTTTTTATTGATGAGAAATCATCAAATGACTTCTTTTACTCTGGGCGGAGCGGAAGGGAGTGTCAGAATTGTACTGATTAAAACCCATCCGTATTCCTACTAATGCCCTTTGCGTTTCAGGGCCGCGGTGACTCTTTCGTACAAATTCCACAACCCTGGCAGAATTGTGGAGCCTGCGTCCATTCTGGATACTGTTTTTTTTATCCAAAATTTTCACGGTATAAAACTTACCTTATAGGATATTCTTGTTTCTCACTACTACTACTTAATTTAAACTGGTTGGAACTGTGAAAGTTAGGCAAATGTTTTCAGAATCTTATTGAAAAATACTCAAGAAAATTTAACGTTTAAGTAAAAAAAACATGTTTTATATTTCGGTATTTTTATAACTAAGGAATAAATTATAAGTTTTTGAAATATTGAAGTGTTTTACTTCGCTACACTATGTATGTACATACATTACATTATCAATGTTTATGAATGGAAATTTAACAAAACAAAAGGTACCTACTCGAACACAACAAATAGTAGTCCCTCCTGAACTTCTTTCAAAACTTCTCAATATTTCACAGACGACTAACAAACTTCGCCTGGATTTACCTGCATTAAGTGATTAGTTACATTTGTGAATCGCACAGCTTGCACCAAACTGTCGAACTGTATTGTGTGATAAAGTTTAAGGCTTGCTGATTAATTATGAATTTCTATGAATATAGGAATTTAAATGGATGCAGGTTTTCTCTAGGGTAGTGAAGTTTAAAATAGGGATGTGGATGCTTTTAGTAGATAAATAGCGTTTGGGTTCCGGCTTTCTCACGCGGCTTCGTACATGGCGCTGGGCCTAAAATTACGTATTACCAAAAAAAAACGAGCATTTTTATGAGATTGAAAGTTTTTTTTTATTTATTGTTTTGAATAATTGAAAAACTGTTACCAATAAATTTTACTCAAATATTCCCTAAAAAAACTTGTAACAACCAGACATACATAACAAGTAAAGTTACAAAATCAACAAACGAAATCACCCCATTTTAAGGCTCAGTGCTTTCTTAAACATTCATCACACCTTTTGTATGTCCGTCTGTGTGTCACATCTTGGAAACTGAGGGGCGTTAGAGCGAGTATTAATGTTGCTGCTAATGATCCTTGATACGGATTTATATATGCAAGCTGTATACAGTTGGGGGCAGACAGTAATGGTTGATGTTATACATTGTTTGTTTTTACAGTTTATTAATACAATACAGTTATTAGTGTTTTTACCTGACTACGGTAAAGCCAAAAGGAAGGGTTATGATTTAGCACTCTAGCGCCTAAACTGCTGAACTCATTTTAATGAATGATCGAGGTATCAATAGATTCTGGTGACAATAAGCTATATAATTCGTAAATTTACACTTTTGTTTTCTACAGTCGGGTTGCAGTTTGTAAACTATTTTTTTTTTTGTATTATATAGGATGATTATATATGACAAATAACTGACAAACTTGTGGTTAGATAGAAAATAACGTCAATCTTCTAGGTTAAGCAACGCTTGCCGAGGTCGCCCCAAGGATTGGTATCCAGCTTAACAAATTCCTCCGTTCTTACGTTAGTATTGTTAAGGGATATTGTGTTACCCAGTTACTGGGTGGTAGAGGGCTGCGTAAAAGGTACTCATCTGCATCCGGTTAGGAAAACCGACCCCAATATAGTTGGGAAAAGTCTAGATAGATCAATTAAGTTATTGCTCTTCGCGTCCAGTACAATAACGCATTAAGGATGCTGTTAGGGCTGCCTCGCTTCTGTAGTGCCTCGGGGATGTTCACGGGCATGCCCAGACTGATAGCTTCGTTGCGAACAGGAGTAAGTGGGCACAGGATCTTGACCATGAACACAGGGTGCCTGCCAACAGTTACTTGAGTGATATATAATCTATTACTTGAGCCAACTACATATACCCTTAAATACTGTGAATGTCTACTTACATAGTTGTTAATATATAATGTTACTATATCTTAGTGTTTATATTTTTTTTATGAAGCGTTGCCCCACACTAGGTTTTAGCTCTGTATCGTGGGTGTGATCGCAAACATAATTATATACTTACACTCACATACTCAAGACACCCAGACCCGGGACAATTATCTGTAGGCCATACAAACATTTATTCCATGTGGGGATCGAACCCGCGACACGTAGCGCATCTACGAACGCTCAACAACTGCGCCAACCGTGTCGTCAAATTTGTATTGTAATTGTAAAATAATTGTATTCTTACAAAGTTTTATAAGTTGCAATTGCACTAACAAATTTGTATGAACATGAAATTATTTCTTACTATTGGAATTGTACGGCGAACCGCACATCATCAGTTTATTATGAATAGCCAAATCATCAGTTTACGCGTTAACGCCAAACGACCCAAATTACATTTAACTTAGTACGTGATCAGCGGGCGTACCATGAGGTGTTAAAATGTGAGTCTTCCGAGCGAGAAAGAGGGATAGAGTTATACACCCTATATAGCTCCATCCCTTTTTCTCGCTCGGAAGACTCACGTATTAAGACGTCATGGTACGCCCGCAGGTCGCAACCAGTGCCGTCGCGCGTGCTCCCTCGCTCTATTAACAAACATTTGTAACATTCTGAACAATACAGTTTTCTGTGAGCATTTCAGTTTATCATTTATAACATCCCAAACAGCAATCTCTACAGGTATGATACTCAATTGTACAAACCATCGAAGTAGTTAATATTAATGGATAATTAACTACGTGTCTTATATGTATTTGAGATGGAGTAAGTGCCTATCTCACCACCACCGCCTTTGTTTGACCGTACCTTCAATAAACTGCTGCAAAGTCCCTTGTCCCCCAACCTCAGACAGTAACTCATTTAAATATTACAACCTAACATGAAAATAAACAAAAATATTGTCAATAGAATTACCTCGGCTGTCAACTTAATAGAATAGAACGTACGGCACAATAGAATACAGTATCGAGTAGAACATTTTGTTCGTGTTTCTGTAAACAGTATGTAAACGACGCGAGCACAGCCAGTCAGTCTGTTTGCTTTTGGCAGAGAATTGGTTTTGGAATATACGGGAGGATAGTTTGGTGAACATTGGAAATTATTTGTTCATCATCTTGTTTAATTTTGACATTAAAGATTGACGTGTAAAAGAGTTTTTTGTAACCTACCCCAGCAAAAGGTCAACAAATAACTCTTTAAATATAATATTTTTAATCACCATGACATTTGTCATGGTGATTAAAAGTCTTCATACGAATTTTCGTATGAAGACTTTTGGTCGGTGGTAAATACTGATGTACAATAAATATATTATAAAATAAACTATGAGTTTTTACAAGAACGTTAATATGAATTATTCGTTATTGCAAGAAAGGAGACAGCAAAATACATTTTTTTCGCAATGTAGCAGATTATCGCGAAATTTATGTATTTATTTTAAATTTCGTAAATAACACCATGACGGCTAAAATGCGCCAATTCGATGTTACCACAGCAATAGTATCCATACATACATATATTAACTGTCAAAAATAACAATAAATTCGTTTCTAAACATTTTCAATGCTGAGGTGCATTGAAAATTATTAACTTATTTTGTTTTTATTTTTACTACTCCTGTGAACCTCATGAGGCTATAGCTAAATATACTTTATATACGTGATTGGAAACAATATTCAACAATCTTATGACGCTAATAATATAGTAGAGGATTGATATTTAGTTTGTTTATTTCCTAAAAAAATTCATTATTTTTGCATAAATCAGAATAAGACAAAATAGGCGGTCTGTCGATTTTTGCCTTAAAAAAAAACAGTTAACATTTCTAAATACTATCGTAATAATTACAACTGAGACACAACTTTTGCTCAGCACAATAACCACCCGTATGTATCAACAGATTCATCTGTATGCAGTGCCGTTTTTTCTGTGACTTCCCTTACTCCATGCGATTGGGATAAAATCGTTTGCGAAGCGCAATTGTTTTGTATCGCCTTGATTTTGAATTTCATTAGTCGAACATGACTGTCTGTCGACTAATTGTGTTAGACTCGGAAAAGAAACCAAAGTTCATTTGGATATTTATATTTAGTGCGATAAATATCTAATCAAGTTTTGCGCAATGCAAAGAGAGCAGAAAGAAAAGAGAGAGAAAACAATGCAAGATGGTCCAGAGCGAGGAGGCATGGAAAGCGGTCCTTCAGCGAAGCAGTAATGCTAGCGAAGGTAGAGGCGGAACGTGTGCAAGAGTGGGAAACCTCACGCTCCAGCCGCCGCAACAGAAGAAGACGCCCCGGGCGTCGGAAAACGCAAGGCGATTCCCGGCCACCGTAGGCGCGGGCCTGCGGATGACGAGCTATGGGTGGCTCGCCGTCTGATAGCAACCAGGCCCGGTTCGACGGCGCGTCGTGTTCCACGCGCTTCTCAAAGAGCTGTCAGCAAAGAAGACGGGGCCCTATAGGGTCAGTGCCTGCTAGGGTTGCGGAATTTTCGAAAGAGTCACCGCGGCCCTGGAACGCAAAGAGCACTAGAAGGATCACGGGTGGGTTTTAGTCAGTAAGAATTTAAAATTCCTTTCCGCTCCGCCCAGAGCGGGAGAAGTCATTTGATGATTTCCCATCGTTTCTATTCATAATACGCTCTTATATCATTAACTATCTTATGTAACTTTCCTTAGATATTTTAGAATGTTTATGTTTTCAAATTACTGTTTTACTTTTCTTAGTATGTTAATTACTTAATATTACTTATATATCTAGATAGTGCTTATAAATGCTATTTAGCTATTTTTTTATTGTTCGGTTAAGCAGTAACCAGCATTAGTGTGCTGAACTGCGAGTGGTCACGTCAAAAAAAAAATGTAGCTAATTATTTGAGGTCCCCAGATTGGGTAAAGACCTCCTCCAAATATCTCCACCTTTCTCTGTCCTGTGCTGTTTGCCACCAGTGGGGTGGGGAGTGGACCAGCGATTTTTTTAATTTCGTCGTCCCAGCGCGTAGAGAGTCTTCCTCCCCTTCTCTTGCCTAGCGGACCCCTCCATATGGTGCTTGTGCAAGTCCATCTTTTATCAGTGAGCCTCGCTACGTGACCGGCCTATCTCCATTTTGCTTTTAATGCGATTTTATTATTTTTGCGTGCCTGATCTTATCTATTTTGTTAACTCTGAGCATGCTTCTCTCCATTCCCCGCTGACAGGTTGTAATTTTGTGCCTGGCTTTTGAGGTACATCATATCATATGTGATGTTCATGCTCAAACTCACTGTTTATAGAGTTTAATCTTTTAGAAAAGACTTCAAAGAGTTTTTCATTCGTTTTTTGTTAACTGTTCTTCACACCGTATGTTACTGACTCAACAATAGACATCCCGCCCACTCAACTAATCAGTTAGTCTAATTAACCCTAACTATTTATATAACAACGTATCGATACCAAATTACACTGACAAGCTAATCAGGCGTGCATTATACATAGACAATAATGCAATCATCTATATATTATGCAAACACAGTAATGACTAGCGCTAATAGATTCCGTTCCACTGATTTGTCTCATTAGGTGGTGGAAATTACAAGGTATTAGTAGCGGTATGTCAATAGGTATGGGAGTTTGTTTAACGTCACTGATCTTCGTTTGAATCAATAAATAGATAGAAAAAATATAAGTTTTATTAATTGCATTAATTTCGTTTAGATATATGCTCGGTATTATATAAACAAGGTATACAAAAATGAAGGTGTAATTTTTATCCACTTAAAAATAATTTAGCAAAATATTTTTATGTTCACTGTACTGGGCCTCAAGTCTGCTATTACAATAGTGTCAGAATGGGCTATCAATTATTTCATAATGGCTGATTTTGACAAGTTTGGTAATCTACTAAAATAAAAGCGTCACTATGACTTTCCAATGGCCAACCACTGACACGTCATATTGAAAGAAATGGCATAGAAGGGTAAATCTCGTACATAATGACAAATGAATAACAGACGTATGCGGTAGTCTGCTAAAATTTTGGCAGTTCCTTTGATCAGTGACCTACTATTAGAATGTGTGCAGTCACTGCTTTTAGTAGCTCGGTTATCAAAAAGTATTACGAAACCATTGACAGACTTGCGATCGTAGAAACGAACAGATTACGAACGTATAGCAAAATGACAATGGGAGCGTGTTGTAATGACAAATTTATAAAAATAGCAGACTTGGGGCCCTGTTGTTTTGTTTACGTACTATTTCAATACGGGCTAAACTTGCGCGGGCCTTAGTGGGGGTCCACGCGGAGTACATTGCGCATAATCAATCAATTTGTGTGTAGTGAAAATATTGCATATCAAATATAGTATCATATATGTATATCAATATACTATATAAAAAAACATCCTGATTAATTTTTATTTGTATATTATTACTCAGTAGTATATTATTGAGTACATGTCTGTTTTATTAGATACATTTTCAGTGTCATCATAACGAATCCGATTGCATGATTAATTGTTTACCCCTTTTTTCTAAGATATTGCGGTCGATTTCTAGTGTAACGAGATACAGTATAAAATTATTTACATGAAATGACCAACTTCACTTATCTGATCTCGTTGAAATCATCAAATGAGTTTTCCCGCTCTGGTCGGAGCGGAAGGAAGTGTCAGACTCTTACTGACTAAAACTCATACGTGTTCCTCCTAATGCCCTTTGCGTTCCAGGGCCGCGGTGTTTCGAATAAATTCCACAACTCTCGCTTACCCCTGCGTTAATCAAGTCAGTTAGGTAGTCACTCAGTACAGTTCCTGAACGGTAACACGATATATCTTCGCTAGAGTGGTGTCAGATTTTCTAGTTTCTGATTACATGTAATGACTATCAAAGATTTACATCTACGTTTGCAAAAAACAGCCGAGACATATTATCAATCGTGGTTGCCGAAGCACGGAAGAAAATTTCAGAAACCCAATCACAGTTGTCCTGAAAAAAATGAAGCTTAAGATCCTGCAACCACCATCCATTAAACCATCGAGGTACTTTAGTACTGTAATCGAAATTCAGCAGCGTTACCCTTTTATTCAAATAACAAAAAACAAAACAATATGATTACAAACCCGAGGGTAGGTAAATACGTTGACTGATGTGGCAACCTATTACAAGGGAAAAAAAAGAAGAAAATATATTCGAAGCACTACATACACATGTACTCAGTCATCCGTCAAAAAACAACCGCCTGTAGTTTATAAAAAAGAGGGGAAGAACTGATATTCTCGATATTATTATAATACATCGTTTAGATATGTCATGTACGGTATTGGGTTCCGTTTAAAAAAAAATATTTTGTTTTTGTTTGCCTAATTGTTTTGTTAGTAGAAAATTGTTTTGATCTGCAATAGGTAAAATTTATGAGAGTTATATGTAGAATACACCGTTTAGATATGTCATGTACGGTATTGGGTTCCGTTTAAAAAAATATTTTGTTTTTGTTTGCCTAATTGTTTTGTTAGTAGAAAATTGTTTTGATCTGCAATAGGTAAAATTTATGAGAGTTATATGTAGAATACACCGTTTAGATATGTCATGTACGGTATTGGGTTCCGTTTAAAAAAAAATATTTTGTTTTTGTTTGCCTAATTGTTTTGTTAGTAGAAAATTGTTTTGATCTGCAATAGGTAAAATTTATGAGAGATACATGTAGTTGTTTTGGCAAGCTTATAAGGGCCGTTGACCTGGTGAAGGGTTTAGAAATTCACTAGATGCGAGGATCACACGACCAGTCAATGTGGTGATTCATGGGTAAGGCTACGTCCAGCAGTTTACGCGTTTTAACTATAATGCTAAGGATGCTTTGATGGCAATCATTAGGTGAACCAAAAGCTTGAAGAGTTCCGGATTGACGGCGCATTGTGTTCCACGCGCGCCTCAAAGAGATGTCAGCAAAGAAAACGGGCCCCATAGGGTCAGTGCTTGCTAGGGTTGCGGCATTCGTTCGAAACAGTCACCGCGGCTCTAGAATACAAAGGGTATTTGGAGGAACACGAATGGGTATTAGTCAGTAAGAGTCTGACACTTCCTTCTTAAAAGTAGCGTTTTTTATTCAAGTACATATATAGTAAATATTTTAAAAAAATGCATGACAAGTTTCAGACCACAGTAGATTTTGACAATTACTCAATTTTGGATGTTTATTTCCACTTATTATTCATCAAATGTTAATTGCGTGTTCATGAATTTGTGATTGAGCAAACTCCTTTTTACACAATTTTTAATATAACTATCTATACTTTTCATAGCCTTGCACTGATCAGTGCACAATTCCAACACACAGTACTTCGATACCAATAGATATACACCATATTTCACACAAGAAATCGATTTCTCATATTCCCACGGAACCCTACGAGCTCGCTAGAAGAAAATGCTTCGAGAAAATGTTTAAAACATTAGTGTCGAGAGCATAGCGGGAAGGAGCTGTGCTGCGGGCATGATAAATTGATTCCAGGTTCAATACCTGGGTAACATCAGATGATCAGACTTATGTATATGTACATGTACACAGTGTTATCCTATGTGTATAATACGGGTTTATAACAGGATTCCTAGCCAAATTAAAGAACTTCAAAAGGGCTTTAGTCTGCTTCAAAAGGGCTTTACGTAGGTGGTTAATGGAGAATCCTTTCTATAGTATAAAAGAATTTCTTGACTTTAAATTCAATTAATAATCGAATTGTTACCTACAGATACTGAAAATTTGCATGTCATTATGTTATAATTAAATATGTTAAGCTACTACGACTAATACCATTGTAAGAACTTTTGTACCCATATTTATCTGCAAATAAATCTTTGACTTTGACTTTGATAGGTATGCTTGAGGAACGAAGATGTGAACGGTTTTACACGCCAGACATTTTTATTTTTTATGAGTGGAAAATTAAGAAATGACTTCTCCCGGTTTGGGCGGGGCGGAAGGGAGTGCCAGAGTCTTACTGACTAAAACCGACCCGTGTTTCTCCTCATGCGCTTTGCGTTTCAGGGCCGCGTTGTCTCTTTCGAACAAATTCCGCAACACTCATACCTTTTTTTTTTTGGATGGGAAATCATCAAATGACCCCTCCCGCCCTGGGTGGAGCGGTAGGGAGTATCAGACTTTTACTGACTAAAACCCACCCGTGATCCTTCTTGTGCCCTATGCGTTCCAGGACCGCGGTAACTCTTTCGAACAAATTCCGCAACAACACGTCATACCTGCCAACACTCTTTGGTGTTTTTAATGTAACTTGAACGTTTTAGTTACAGAGAATTGGAGCCTTTTACAAGATTAATTTTTGATAGAAATACAAAGGTGTTGAAAATGTCAGGTCAATTTTTAAAATATTTGTTTGAGTCTCAGTTTTCAGTACAAAATTTCTCATAAATATATTATCGCCTTGTTCTCCAGGGTCTTTGAGATATCACAGAACGCCACTTGACCTACCTGATTAATCAAGGAATTAAATGGATTTTTTCGATTATTACTGGAAACAAAATCTAGACCTAGGAAATTTGTAAAAGAAATCTAAGTAACTGTACGACCTACTACAAAATTGGCTTCATTTTAATTGAAAACCAAGATACGGTAAAAGCGTAGCACTTGCTACGAGATGAGATCGTAGCAAGCGTAAGCAAGCTACGACGTAGCAATATCTTAATCTCATATAATTTCCTAAATTTATTTATCACACTATTTTATCACAATATTATTTATCGTTCACTACACATTTACATGTACGTATGTAACTATGATGTATCTATTTACCTGTATATTATTATAACACCTTACAAACTGATTTACATCCGTACACTTCAACGTTAGGTTCAGTTGAAAACCAGCGTCAGGCAGCTCCTAGTTGTCTGGCAGTTTTGCTGAACTGGACCTATTTGGCGCAGCCGCGGGTCACACAATGTTATTGTTTTAAATTTAAGTTTCCTTATATTTGTGTCTACATTGTGTGTATCTGTATGTGCCAAATAAATGTATTTTCTTTCTTTCCTTCTATATCGCGAATCCCAACAGCAAACCTACATTACAGTAACTAAAATACCTACCATCTGCCTAGCCTTTTCCCAACTATATTGGGGTCAGCTTCCAATCAAATTGGATCCCGCTGAATACCAGTACTTTATGAGGAGGCGCCGCCTATTCGACCACCACAACCCATTAACTGGGTAACACGGTACCTACTTTGTTGCAAGACTGGAGTCAGATTTTCTGGCCTCTAACACAGTCACCCATCCACAGACCGACCTTGGCAAGGGTCGCTTAACTTTGAAGATCGTCCCGTGCTGTTATTATTTAGTCACAAGCTCCATCAACTAAAATACCAACAGATTTAAAAAGTACAAAACACACAGGTACAAACAAACAATTTATCTATCCCTCACACAAAGGTCACTAAAGCACACAGAGTCCAATAGAACCCAAATAAGCTTCTTATACAAAACCTCTTTTTATAATACGCACAAATACTGCTATTTTCGATTTGATAGCAAATCGCTTCAAATCCCTTGATAATATCAAAACCTTTAACAGATAACAAACCCAATCAAATTTCAACTCTAATTTGTAAGTTATAAAGTTTAAATTCATTTGCAGGGTTTATATTAGAAATATTATTTCAGGCCTATATTTGTCAACATGTCAAAATAGCCCTTTGATTTCGGTGTCCCTTAGTAGGTAATATAAAAATGGGGTATAAAGGAAAGGGCGACGCGGTATATCAATTTTGTTAAAGCGATACGTCATACACGTGATTTGGTCGGACGGAAATAAATATAATACATAAATATTCGATGTTTACTACCTTCTGAAAAATCTCTGTGGAATCACTACATAGTATAAAATAAAGTCGCTTCCCGCTGTCTGTCCCTATGTATGCTTAGATCTTTAAAACTACGCAATGAATTTTAATGCGGTTTTTTTAATAGATTGAGTGATTCAAGAGAAAAGTTTATATGCATAATATATTAGAGAAAAACTGATAATTTTAAAGGTTTCTAATGTGATATCATAAATAAACACATTTTTGCGTTTACATTGCAAATGCTGGCTGAACCCTTAAAATGGTCTTCAAAATTTTTTGCAATAGTATATATGTATCTATCTCTTAGGAATAACACACAATAACCATTTTTTATCCTTTTTTTTGTCTTATTTAAACGTAAATATACAGAAGTTCACAGAATGCCATTATATACTGTTGTATATAAAGACATTCTGCAGTATATTTTTAGTATCAGCATTGCATTCGAGCGAAGCTGGGGTGGAACACTAGTTTGTTGTGTCTTGTCCCAGGTAATAGTTGTAACACAAAAACTAGACGTGATCAAAACAAAATAATATGCTTTGCAATAAGGGTCGGTAGGTAATAGGGTAATTGACTAAAAATATCAAATTAGTCCGTCAGATAGATTTCCAAAAATATTTGACACGTATTTTTTTTTTCACGTAAACAAAAAACAAAGACGATACAGTGCGTTGAATACTCGTGTGACGTCACTACGTGCTACAATTTTAACCAAGGCGCGACGTCACAAACCCCCACTCCTGATCTTTGATGCTTTTTATCTTCGCTATTTTTTATATATTTGCTAATGCAAAAAATACGTGTCCAATATTTTTCGATAGTCTAACTGACGAACTAATTAGAATCATAGTTTTTTTACTCAGGAAACATCCCTATTCCAGTGGACTAGTAAACCGCATCGCCATCTATCTCTCCAGCGATGAACTAAAATCCTGCATCGCGGCATTAAAGTTTATCGTGCGATTTGAACATAATACAACAGACCGAATACAAAATATCGGGTAGTTGCCCACCGGACACAACAACCGTTCGGTCGAAGGATCCTTCCTTTTCAATGGAGGTTTACGGGTACTCTTTGTGCCAGAGAAAATGTCCAAATACATTTTAAAAAATAACCACATTATTCAGGGTTGATTTTTAATGAAATGAGATTTTTTTTGTTTTTTTTTTAAATAGCCTATTAAAAAAAAAAAAAAAAAAATAACACCACATTTCAACCCTGAATAATGTGGTGCGTTTTTTTTTTGACATTTTCTCTGGCCTACCCTAACTCGAACTACTGCATGCCACTGCCACATATCTCTATGATATTCATCATCGGCCTAGCCTTTTCCCAACTATATTAGGGTCGGCTTCCAGTCATACCGGATTCAACTGAACCAATGTGAAAAATGACCTCCACAACCCAATAACTAGGGAACACGGTACTTCTTGGCAAGACTGGTGTCAGATTTTCTGGCTTCTGACAAACCGTAACGTTTGCCAAAGATCTACAAATAACAACCGGGACCAACGACTTAATGTGCTTTCCGAGGCACGGAGGAACCTCGGTATGTTAAGATGGTCACCCATCCACAGACCAACCTTGGCAAGCGTTGCTTAACCTTGAAGATCAAACTATGCGGCTGATATTCTTTAGCCACGAGCTCCTCCCTCCTCTATTATACCTCTATAAAATTATAAGACACAAAACTTACAAAAATTGGATACACACTATGCATTTCTTTCACGTAGCAAAACTTCGTAGCACACCGTAGCACGTCGTAGCACGTCGTAGCACGTCGTAGCACTTCGTAGAGGTAAATGAACAGGAAATTGCACATCTTTTTAAAATGAAAAGTGTTATGAAAATAATCCGGTTATGAGAGAAAAATCTTGTGGTTGTTTTTGCCTGTTATTTTATTATGAAATTTATGCTAGGTAATTTCTGAACAATAATTCCGAAAACCTATTTAAAATTAATATAACCTTACTTGCTTAGAAATGTCCAAGTTAACACAAGTATTATTGGAATTTAATAAAAACTGTATAAATAATATTATATAAATTTATTTATTTACTTTTAGGGAAAACAAACAGTAGTATACTAAAAAAAAAAATATAAAAAACGTCTTAAACATATGAGTTAACAAATATACTACCTACTACATTTTCCACAGATTACTACTTAAAACTAACACAAACTGATGAGCAACATTAGTTGTACCCAGGGTATGAAAAAACATTATAAACTACTGTTGATCCTTCATAATTTTGATTATATCAGCTTAAAAGGTATATCTGCTTACAAATAATATATCAATTTTACAAAATAGCTTATTGTATGTGTCGACTAAACGGCGCAGCGGTGAGCGCACACCAGCCTTAGATCTGCAAGATCTGGTAGCGAATAGTTGCCTGGCGCGCACTTCCCGCCCCTGCACTGGTCGAGGAACCAGGTAACATAAACTGTTCACCAAGTCAGGGCAATCAAATTTGTTTCGGCATACACTGTATGCGCCTTGAATGTAATGTAAGGAGATCATATTTTTTGAGAATGGACTGATAAGACGCTTTTTTTCGAAAACATCTATACTCCATGGCTCGAAAGTACTTACGTTGAACTAATTCTATAACTTCACAATACTTTGCATAATAGGGATTCCAGATAGGTACTGCGTATTCTAATTGTGGTCTAACTATAGACTTGTATAAGTGCAAGAAAGTAGAAGGTCGACGGAACTCACTCGATGCTCTCATCACAAAGCCATACATTTGGTATGCCTTATTTACTATACGATCAACATGATTATTAAGATGAAGTTTTGAGTCCAACTGCACACCCAGATCATAAAACCATATATTATATAATTTAAATCTTCAATGTAACTCTAATAGAAATGTATAAAAATCTAACAGTTTATCGAATATACTCTTAGTAATTATAATTTAATATGAATTGGTATTGCAAAGTGCATGAAGAAAAAAACGAAATGGAATTCTGTAAATTGTAGCTTTGGGAAATGAAGGTTTTATTTATATTATATTTAATATCTTAACAGTAATAATCATCACATCAGTAACAGATGATTCGGTTTCAGTAAAACGCTTTAAGTCTGATCACTAACAAAGCGTAGGTATAGAAGGAGAACAGTGGAAAAAAGCTTATAATTTAATACCAACTTACTATTTTTACCAATGACTTTATGGAAAAAAAAATGCAAGCCTTTTCCCTTCACTACCTATTATCCTTCGACTGAAAAGAACATGAATATCCCCCCCTAAGTGCTGTTTCCAATTCAAACTCTTAAATAAATTAACATCAATTATTCCACATGTACACTCGAGCACAGAATTAAAACTTCTCACGTGCACAATTCTATTCGAAAATTGAACGGACAGAAGCAGAACAAAGGAGTGTTTTCTGTCAACGGCATTTCCTTTTGAAAATGGAATGCGGCGATTCGGTCTGTGTCCAATGACCGACCCGTCTGCCGTGCAACAATTTTCAAATGTATAAATGAAAACACTGGGATTTTTTGTTGCGACTGTACTTTTGTTTATTGATCCGCCATGATAGTTTTGTCTTCTTTTAGGAAATATTATCGATAATAAAAGAGCTCATGGCAGTGGTCGGTTCACGGTTAAATAGCGCGTGCTGAATTCGGGCCATGCCTGGACGATCAGCTTGACATACCGAGACCATTTTCGGACTCTTAAAAAACGCTAGTGATAGTCAGTCATGAAATCTGATACCAGCCTTGTCAAGGTATATATCGTATAACCAATTACTGGGTTGCTGACGTCAGATATGCAGTCGTTCCATGTAAAATACCGATAGCGGCATCAGGTTGAATTGGAACCTCACCTCACATCGTTGGGCAAAGTCTAGGCAAATTGGTTGATTGAATAGAAAATCTGATCAGAAAAATATTTTATCTAGCAACGAAAGAAAGTAAGAAAAATGATTATTTGGGACTCGCATAAGACAAACAAAAAATAAAATAAAACTGCTAGTAAAATAAACGAACGAACGATATCCGTTTAAATGTGCTAGATCAAAATTGTTCCTATCTCAGTAGGTATATGCAGCGATATTTAAAAAAAAAAACTTTTTACAAAATATAAAACCGACTTCTAAACAAAAAACCAAAAAGTATAAAATAACTTTAATTTCGGAACTCGGTGTTTTTGGTTGCTTTTTTCTTGTTGAACACACCGACTTCCGAAATTAAAGTTATTTTATACTTTTTGGTTTTTTTGTTTAGAAGTCGGTTTTATTTTTTGTAAAAAGTTTTTTTATTTTTCACTTTTTAGTGGTTCACTCCCAGCTAAACATACCCATCACAGCGTACGTGGTATAAATTGGTGTAAACAATAAACAAACATGCGATTTCAGCTATCCCGACAGATTTGCTATCATTTATTGAAATTAACAAAAAAACCGCTTGTGCGATTTCGATAAAATTTTCATGGGACCATTTGGGAAGTACACCCTTTCCAACAAAGAAAGAATTTTTCAAATCGGTTGGCAAGCGACGGAGTTATGCGCGAACAAACATTAAAAAAAAAACATACAAACATCCCAATTGAGAACCTCCTCCTTTTTTAGAAGTCGGTTAAAAAAATAAATATCACAGCGCTGGTACTCTGATAAGCCGTGTAGAGATTTATTTTTTATCTTTGAGCATACTTTTTAACCAACGTTCTCTTCAACACACATTGAAATCTGAAAACAAGCAAAAAATATCACGGAAAACTTTACAAAAAATACAGCAGCCAAATGTCGCTTTCCAAGAAAACTAAAATCCAATCACGTTTCCCTACAACGTACGGTAGTCTTAACAGGAACGTGTATGTACAACTTAATGAAACTTTAACTTGTATGCATTTTTAAAATGTTTCACAAAAAGGATGTAATCTTCTCGTATCGAAGGAACCTTATTACTTCATTGGAAGTGAAGGTATTCCCGAAACTAACTTGGCAAAACTGACAGAACATATAAAAATTTAGATCAACAGTTTTCCACGCTCAATTTTTTTCTTTCATCTAAATATTCGTCAAATACATCAGTGACAAAATCAACACCAGAACTTCTTAATTTTCAACCCTACAAATGGCATCAATAATTTCCGCTTTTTCGTAATAAAAAACAGATGCCCGCCAAACATCAAACGCTAATAATTTTCAATATTTCAAAGTCCTCTCTTCAAAAAGAAACAATAACTTTAAAGAGTTTACGAGTGCATAAAAATTGCTTTAGGGTATTTTTTATTCCACGAGCGAAGAAAGGGTTAAAGGCTTAACCCTTTGGCGTCGACAGTAATTAATGGCAGATCTCAAAGATTTTTTTCTTCTTTAGAAAACTGGATTCCTTTGATCTGATTCTTTAATATCGTAATGAACTTCTTAATTGTATTCTGTGTTGTTTTCAAGTAGAAGTGTTGTTATTAATAAAACACTATGTTGGTTGTAGTGCAAATTGCATTTACTTACTTTTAAATATGTATAGCGGGATTTTTAGATAGCGTTATTGAGCACTATTGAAGTGTGGGCTAATCTATACTAATATTATAAAGCTGAAGAGTTTGTTTGTTTGTTTGAACGCGCTAATCTCAGGAACTACTGGTTCGAATTGAAAAATTCTTTTAAGGTTGAATAGACCATTTATCGAGGAAGGCTTTAGGCTATATATCATCACGCTTAAGCCAAAAGGAGCGGAGCAGCGATAAAGAATGTTATAAAATCGGGGATTCCACGGGGACGAAGTCGCGGGCAGCAGCTAGTTAGAAATAAAATAGTAAAGCCATTTTTTTTTTGTTTTCAACCGACTTCAAAAGAGGAGGTCAGTGTGTTCAAAAAACAAAAGAGCAACCAAAAACACTGAGTTCCGAAATTAAAGTTATTTTGTACTTTTTGGTTTTTTTGTTTAGAAGTCGATTATTTTTGTTTGTAAAAAGTTTTTTTAAAATTAACTAGATAAAAAAAATGCTTTACTAACACAAAAGAAAATTATAAGTTGTCAACAGGTGTAAAGAAGCAAATTTAGTTTTGTTTGATGCCCTATTTTTTAAAATCCATCAAATCGTTTAAGCTGCAGGGCTTGACAAAGAAAGCCTATCTATAAACTTCTATTAGTAAAAAAAAATGTTAACCGCCAGATAGAGCGATGGTAATGATATATTATTTTATTAATCTTTTTAATCTATAATATAGATGTAAAACATTTGCACCGAAGCTGAGTTATATTTCTAGTAACCTTCTTCCTTTGTAACAGTTAAAATGTTTGACAAAATAAAAGTACACAAATATATTTCTTTTTTTTTATCCTGCAGGAAGACACAATGAGCAACGAACGAACATATATTTTGTTTTAATTTTTTTAAATACAGAATTCCACCACCCGTTTTACAAACAAAACCAAACGACTACATACTTATAAATCAAAATCAATGACCCAATTCACAAATTGGATTTCCAAATCACCGATACATCCTAATTAAGGCTGGCCACGTATTTGTGACACAAGTGTATAAATATGCACTGCGTTGCAAACAAATGAACTTTTCATTACACTGCCGTGCCGGGCGCGTGATTAAACGCCTTTACAGCCGTAAAGCGATACCGATACACAACGCAATTTGATTATGATTCAGGGGTGTCCGTAAAAAAATTACCACACAAGATTTTTATTTAGGTTTTTTCTGCGAGTAGATATGGCAAACCGTAGCTCATAAAATGAATGGTGATTTCAATGAATAGAATCTTGAAAAAAAAAGATGCTATTATTTTTAGTCAAGACTACAACAAAACAAATATGTACAAACAACACAGCAAATACAAGTCATTGGAAATAACAACAGTGCATTCTAGTGTTATGCAATCTGTTTGGATAAAACGAAAATATTAGATACGCATTTTTCTATTTACTCAGTAAGTAACGTTAACTAATATGTACATATTTTCTACAGAAAAGCTGTCAAATTATTATAATTATTCCTGAAGTAACAGTTATCTGAATATAGGATAAAATGGCCTTAAGTAATTCAATTTACTATCAATGAATAAAATTGTTGAATGTTTTGTCAGTCACCAATACTTAGACCACTGGTTACTTACTAACGAGTTCGTTTATTAGTCCTTCAAAATCATCCTCAAACCGACGGTACATCCCTGAGCAAGCTATTAACCGTCGATCTGTTAATCATAGATTTGGTTTACAGCCGGCGCGAGCGATGTATCTCGTACAATTGTTATTTACTGCTTTATTGTGGCTTTGTATCGCCATTCTCTGTGGCTTTTGGTATTGTGTACAGAATTGATGTATTGTCGAATTTTTGATCGGGTATTATTGGTATTAATTTGGAATGAGTGTGGGATTCATTTGTTTGTTAGGTATAGAGGAATCGTCGGAATGTGTTTTGATCATTAATTATTTATTTATTCATGTTTGTTTCTCATTGTTTATTACACCTAGAGTTATACAGGCTCCACTAAAACATTGCTAACGTAACCGTAAAAAATAAATACCAACACCAGTATTAATAATTTCAATGTTCTTACTTCTAAAGTTTCCAATTTGTGTAATGACGTCTCTTAAAAGATTAACTAAAATTTTCTAACTAATAATAAATAATTCTGTCTCTTGTTGTTACCTCTTCACGGCTGAACGGATTTGGATGTAACTTGGTACACGGGTAGTCCATATCCAGGAAAAGGTTAAGTTATATGTACTACTCCCGCATACACGTCTCAGAAGTGATCTCTTTTTTTTCTGGATGGGAAAACATCTTTTGACTTCTCCCGCTCTGGGCGGAGCGAAAGGGAGTGTTAAAGTCTTACTGACTAAAACCCACCCGTGATCCTTCTTGTGCCCTTTACGTTCCAGGGCCACGGTGACTATTTCCAACAAATTTCGCAACCCTAGCAGGCACTGACCCTATGGGGGCCCATCTTGATGTGATCCCTTGGGATATTATTTGTCTGAACATAAACTGCTGGCTGAACTTAAAAAAAAATCCATCAAACCATTCTTGTATTTATTATAATCATAAACAGACTTACATCACTCAACAAAACAATAATTAATCATCATCTGCCTAACCTTTTCCTAACTGCATTGGGGTCGGCTCCCAGTCAAACTGGATCCATTTGAATACTAGTATTTTACGTGAAACGTCTGCTTACCAGCCCTTCACACTCATTAAAACATGAACACGGTACTTCTTGGAAAGACTGGTGTCAAATTTTCTGGCTTCTGACAACGTAACGACTGCCAACGATCTCTAAATGATAGCCGGGATTTCAAAACAATATTAAATCTGCCATGATTGTTGCCCTTATTTTTCCTTTACCTCATTTGCGAAATAGAAAACCAGCACGACACTACTACCCAAAGAGTTAACGCCAATAGTACCACTAAACAACACTAAAAAGTACCATTTAGCTACATATTTAATAAGCTTCTCATCGATCCCTGCTGAGCCATAGATGTGGTAACAGCTTGTAAATGCGAAGAACGCGTGACTAGAAACTTTTAAGGTTTGCCAATTTATGGTTCGTTGTGGTTAGCGAGCGGTCGATCCACATTTGTTTTTTTTTTTGTACTTCAAGTAGTGTGCAAGGTATGGTTATAATCGATTGCGGAATTTGTTTGAAAGAGTCACCGCGGCCCTGGAGCGTAAAGGGCACTAGGAGGAACATGGATGGGTTTAGTCAGTAAGATTCTGACCCTCCCTTCCGCTCCGCCTAGAGCGGGAGAAACTATTTGATGATTTCCCATCCAGAAAAAAAGGGTATGGTTATAATGATAACCGTTCAAGGGTTCTATTGAAAAAAAAAACTAAGAAAATATTACTGAACTATAACTCGAATTCCATGAAATCTCGTACAGTTGTTTATTTATTTTTTTGTCAACTGTCCGAAAAACTTTGAGTTATGAAATCTTTTTTTTCTGAATCTGAAGAAATAACAGAATCAGATACGAACGGATTTTTTTTTAAATATTAACTTTTAACTTGAGAATAGGAGTGGAAACTATTTACGACGTAGATGAAGTCTTGGGATTTGCTACTTCTTTATACAAAAGTTACTAAACTACATATATTTAGTATTTCTTAGATAAAAGTTTAACTGATTTTTAGTATTCCTTAAACAAAAATTTGTCTGATCCTGATACTCTTTTGAAAAGCCATCTCTTAATCACAAAATACACAAAACAAAATTTGCCAAAAACAACATTTTTAGTCTCCAATTCTTCTCATTAACCATCAATTTCTGCTCGCTTTTGGTAGAACATCTACCGGCTAGGCCATTACTCTTCCAAAGGCAAGCGGAACGAAGGAAGGATGATTATTTATAGAAATTAATAACATTCTCACCGTGATACTAAGTGCTAGGTTCACGTAGGTGAGCTAGACGGTCGGACCGGCTATGATTAACGAGGCCATGGCTATGACAGGTGGGTGCGGCTGTGTGGATCTACAGCGTGTTGGTAATAATCTAATAATAATAGTTTATTGACTCATTTTTTTTTTACTTTTTAATCGTAACATCCCACTAAAGTTAAATGTACCCATCGCAGCGTACGTGTTATAAACTGGTATAAACAAATATGCGATTTCGGCAATCTCAGAAGATTTGCTATAATTTATTGAATAGTTTCCGTTTCCTATCTGCATTGTTCATCAGATCTTCACCAAACTAGAAAGGGACCACCTCGATATACTAAGATTCTCTTTCAAAACATGGTATAATAACTCAAATATTAGTCGTTAGATCTCAATCAATTTAAATGGGACCACACGATAAGCACCAGCTTTAGAATATAAAAAGAATCATCAGAATCGTTACACCCAGTAAAGTCATGAAGTATCACATAAAAAAAAAATACAATTGGCTTGAGAATCTTCTTTTTTGAAAGTCTAGCCGACTTACAAAAAAGAGGATTCTCAAGTCAATTGTATTTTTTTTAATGCAACAAAAATAATATATTCAGCTGGAGCACCCTGTATACCCAAGTTATATCTAAGATGACTCAACACGTCTCGGTAGCGGTGGCCACTTGAACTGTCAATTAGAAGATATTGAGGCGCCATGATTGACGACACCCTAATGCTCAGGTATGAACTGTTTTGATTAAGTTAGCCGTCTGCACAGATGCACAGGCTTGTGCATGTGCAAAGATATCCCAAAATACTGTTCTGGGCCTCAAGTCTGCTATTACAATAGTGTCAGAATGGTCTATCATTGATTTCATAATGGTTGATTTTGAGAAGTTTGGTACTAATATAAAAGCGTCATTATGACTTTCCAATCGTCAACCACTGACACTCCATTGAAAGAATTGGCATAGAATGGTAATCTCGTACATAATTACAAATGAACGACAAAAGTATGCGGTTACTTTAGATTGCATAGAACACTAACAAATAATATGTCAAATATATATAAAAAAATCTGGCATGACTTCATGTTCAAATTAAGTATTAGTAATTTGAAAATAATTTCTTCCTGAGCATACTAACGGGTTTTGAATAATGGCTATACAACAATGTCATTCTACCACGATTCTATTACGAGACCATTGACCGACCAATGATCGACCATTATGAATTTAGCAGATTACGAACGTTTAGCAAAATGACAATGGAATCGTGTTAGAATGACGAATTTATAAAAATAACAGACTTGAGGCCCTGCTCAGTAAATGATACAAAAAAATAAGAAAAATATTCACCAACCTTTCTTTTCTTTAACCGACTTCTTAATTTGCACAAAAACAAAGGCGTCTCCTAATATTATTGTCCTCGTTACCGTGAGGTGAGTATCCCAGTTATACGTCATTTACCGTGGCCAACACTTATTTCTGTGGGGCATTTGTTAAATACGTTTTCATGCAACTAAAAATGAATCTGAGTAAGGAACCTACTAGTACATATTTTTATAGACCACGGTTTTTAAAGCCACTAAGACAATCACCAAAGACTTTTCTTAAACTTATAAAACTAAAAAAAAGTTTGTATGCCTTAGATTACAACAATATGATTCAGTCTTCCCAATAAAATAATAAGAAAAATATTCCCCAAACTTTCTTTTCTTTAACCGACTTTCACAAAGTGTTCTTATTTTCATAAAAACAAAGGCATCTCCTAATATCATTGTCCTCGTATCCGTGAGGTGAGGATCCCAGTTACACGCCATTTATCCTGGCCGTCACTTGTTTCTGTGGGCCATTTGTCAAAAACTCGGATGTCACTACTCGTACTGATTTATGGGCGTACGGAATGCAATACTTATAATGGATAAATATTGTAGGATTTTTTTTTCGCGGATATGTTAGGGTGACTGTGATTGCTTGGTAAGTTTGTTTTGAAGTCAAGTTTTTAAGCCGTTTATGTCAAATAGGAATGTCAAATTTTCCATTGGTAGGAAAACTGCCAGATATACATAAGGGTAACCAGAAGTGATTTAATAACGTTATATTAATAGTCTTGTAATTGCAAACGCGACTTCCGAGTGTCAGTTCCTGGATTCGATACAATACATGCAGTAGCACGGGTTTTTGAAATTGATGGTTTGACGCCCCCGTGCCTCGAAAAGCACATGAAGCAGCTGGTTCAGATATCCTGAATCAGCATAGTCATAGCATAGCATAGTCAGTCTGTTAAAGTTCCCACTGCTGGGACACAATGCCTCCTCTCTAGGAGAGGCAATGGGTCGTAATCCACTACGCGGGCCCAGTGCGGGTTGGTGAATGTCCCATGTCTTCGAATTTTTGGTTCTAGGACATGCCACTTTCCTCACGATGTTTTCCTTCACCGTTTCGAGTCAGATTGCCGTGCTATCGGACTGTGAGAGTATGTACTGGGAACTGAGAGTTCACCTGTATTTAAACAATTGCACCATTATATCTCTCGTTTACGTTGCTAATATCTGTCGAGCCACCGTGAATGAAATTCGTTTTTCTCAACACCAAATATTTCGTAAGATTTTTTTTTTTTTTGAGTAAACCTTTGACTTATAAAAAATAAAATGATGTGTGTATTTATTAATTAAAGTCATATCTTCTTTCTTTTTTCTAAATTTTCAATGACAATTTCTTAAAGCTGAAATAAACTTCAGATTTAAACAACTTTCTTCGACTGGCAACTTTTCAGTCACCCTACAAACAATCGAAGTCAGTCCCCGGTATTCGGTTTACACCAAATTGAGCTGTCAGTGTGACGTCATCAATCATGACGTAACGATGCCATGTAAATTGTGACGAGTATTAAACTTCTTCTCATTTCCTTGAGTGTGTAGTTCGGTACAGTCGGTGAAGCGCGCATGTTTAGCTATCATTTATATTTATTTGTTTGTCATGTTTATGATTTGCGAATATTAAAATTTTGGTGCTTAAATTTAATAATATCGAGTGGAAAATTGTGTTTGAAAATATGACTTTGCAAGTCGGTTTCAAAAACCACATCTCAAAAAAACGCGAGACAGTCGCCTTGGTATTTTTACACGATTGCCCAAAAAAGGAGTGTAATGTTTTCAGGGTTCATGTATGTACATATGTATTTATCTATGTTTGTGAGCATCTTTATTCCACCATAACTTCTAAGCGGTTTAAGAAGCTTGAGAAATTTAAAAAAAAAAGTGTAGGTGATACATCATAAATAAAAACGCAAATATTTTGTGTGAGGTGGTGTCGAGTTCAAAGACTATAGAATTTTTAAACTTAGTTGTGTTTTAATTTTAGTGAAACTATAACTAATACTTATATACCCCCGAATCAAACAATACATAGGTTCACACCTAGGTATTGTTTGACCATCGGGAAATAAATCATCTACTCCATAATTCACCAATCAATAAGATCAAATACCGCACTAATTACTGTAACAATAATCCAGGTATAATTAAGCCCGCAATCTCACATAACACTCAATTGACAAACACCGGAATTAGGAACCTGTCCGGTATAAGGAGACTGTCCGTAATTAGGTAGTTGACGTGTTAAATCGGATGTCAATTTATCTAGATAGGAAGTCGTGTTGTTACCTTATTAGGTGATAGTATTGTGTTCGGGTTATCTTTGATGTACATCTCATGTGTAGATTTATGCATATACTAGCTGCCGACGGTGGATCTACCCGCGTAATTGTTGAAAGTTATCCCAAGGGAACATAATCCCGGGATTAAAAGTATACTATGTGTTATACCAGACTATAATCTTCCTGTTTGTCTCTCATCAAGATCCGTTCAGCAATTCTGACGTGATTGTGTTACAAACAACTCTTACTGACTAAAACCCATCCGTATTCCTCCTAATGCCCTTTCCGTTCCAGGGCCGCGGTGACTCTTTCGAACAAATTCAAGTCAATATACCTGAGTACAGAAATGAAATCACCATATTATTCCAGAGATTTAGAATAGACATAACACCGGCCCAGAAGCACAACATTCACATGCAAATCCACACATTCATCTTCGAACCCCACAGGGCTCCTATTACCAGTATTACCGTCCATTATTGAACAAGATAAATAATGACCAATCCACTTTAATCAACTTATTTAAAGAGGTAATTCATTGCATCAAAATCCATTACCAAATTTATTTAAACAATTGTTTAACAGAATTCAATCTGCATACGTAATGTATAACTAACAATGTTTTTGTGCTGGACATTGGGGTTGAAGCACAGAATAAATAAGAACAGAAGGTCAACTCATCACCCCCACTGCGCACACCTAGACGCGTAAATGGTGACATTAAACAATTTCAAACAATTTCCAGTCGCAATAGTGTATTAATTAATACCATGCAAGAAACAACACTTTATTTTAAAAATATTTCAGAAGGCGAATAATCTTTTGAAAATTAAGAGAAGTAGAAGACTGAATTTTGTTTGTCACCCTAAACGGAAATTGTAATTGAATAGCGCGGCGTTACTATTTACATTACGTTACTATAATAGAAAAAAAAAAATCGGCACCGACACAAACATACAAAATAACAGAAATAATAATAGGTACAGAATTGCGTGCCCATACCGAAAGGGTTACCATTTCAGCATTTGCATCTTGTGACCCAAAACCGTAACTGTAATGTTTCCTATTGAGGCTAACAAAGTGTTATACATTCAGCGAATTTGACTGTTGACATGCCAAAATATAAGGGACTAGCTGTCCGCACAACTTCGTTTGTGTCACATTTTTCATGACTGCTCCGGTCCTATTGGTCTTAGCGTGATGATATATAGCCTATAGCCTTCCTCGATAAATGGGCTATCTAACACTGAAAGATTTTTTCAAATCGGCCCAGTAGTTCCTGAGATTAGCGCGTTCAAACAAACAAACTCTTCAGCTTTATAATATTAAGTATAGATTTATCTCGTGATATTTCAATTTGTGTTGGACTCGCTCACAGAATGTCATTAGTGTAGAGAATCTGAACTGAAAAGGCGAACAATCTTATAAAAACACCAGTCAGTTGCCCCATGTGCCAGCCTAGCGATCGACACAGACACAACACAACACCAAAAAAAACACAAACTTAAAAAAACAACAATAATTGTTTTTTTTTTAGTTTGTGTTTTGTTGCTGTTGTGTTGTGTCTGTAAAACATAATAATGATGAGGATTAAAATTGTGCTGAACGTGCCCATACCGCTTTGTAAGAAGCTGATCTTCTGCACTAACTTTCTCTGTGTAAAAGGCACGGTCAACCATTGTCCGAAGTGACAAATGTAATGAATAATTTAATAGGTGTTGGTGATTAAGATAATTGAATGTTAGTGTTCTATTGAATGCGGCCGAATGGTCATTTGGATTATTATGTAATCGTTTTAAAGGTTTTAGTTGACTGGTTGAACAATAATAACAACTGTTTATATGTTTACGATAGTGTTGATTATAATGTTTGGTTTAACGGTAATGTATAGTCAAATTGCTTATGTGAAGGATAGTACATATTTAGTTCTAAAATAATACATATAACACTAGGAGCGCCCCACGGTTTCACCCGCGTAGTTACCGTTCCCGTGGGAATATGAGGATAAAATATAGCCAACAACACTCACAAATAATGTGGATTTCTATTGGCAAAAAAATGTCAAAATCGGTTTAGTAGATCCTGATATTACCCCTTAAAACCTCACAAACTTACAAACTTTACCACTTTATAATATTATATATAGTAGCCAAAACTATAGAACGCTGTATGGGTCATACGAGTAGGTAAAAACAAAATATGGTTATATTTAATTTTCAAAAAAATAAAATAAAAAATAAACTAGACCAATTAAAAAGGAGAATTCCTCATCCATTTACAAAATAATTGAATAACATTAAAAATTATCCTTAAATATCGCTCCCCATATTTATTAAAAACTAGCTGACCCAGCAAACGTTGTTTTGCCATATAAAGTAAAAACAATATTTAGGAGTATGAACGATGTTCTATATATATAAAAGAAAGTCGCAGGTGAAATGTAGCTTTCTATTGGTGAAATATTTTTTCTTTCTTTCTTCTTTCTTGGCTGTATCCCGCGGTTTCACCTGCCTGTGCCATTTATTCATTCTGGATCAGTGTTCTTTCTTTCGTCTGCTAAGGATAATAGGTTGATGTTAAATAATTATGGTTCTGGTATCCTGGTACTTTGTAAGTCTTCACTCACAATTCCAGCCCCAGAAATGCTTCGACATGTTTATGGTCTGCTGGTACACGTGAATCCTTACCTCTCAAATTTTCAGCCCCTGAAATATATTACTTCGACATTCTTCTTTCTGGTCTTCTAGTACTTGTAAATCTTTGGCTCATGCAGTTTTAGCCCCGGAAACTATACCATTTTTAACAAATGAATGGCTAGACTGATCACGTCCCACGGTAACGGGATAAAATGTCCTATATAGTAAATATATCCTATGCCTGCGCCATTTATTCTTTCTGGCTCAGTGTTCTTTTTTTCGTCTCCTAAGGATCATAGCTTGATGTTAAATAATTATGGTTCTGGTATCCTGGTTCTTTTTAAGTCTTCACTCACAATTTCAGCCCCAGAAATGCTTCGACATGTTTATGGTCTGCTGGTACGCGTGAATCCTTACTTCTTAAGTTATCGACATGTTATTTTCTGGTCTTCTAGTAGTTTTGAATCTTCAGCGCATGCAATTTTTGACAGCTACGACACAAAGGAACATTTAGGGAAAATGATTCATCTTTCATAATTATGTATTCGTTGAGTTTGCTAGGAAAGCACTTCCAGCCTTATTCTATGAAGGCGACCTTTCTAGATTTTATTAATCTTTTGTTTTGGTTGCTAGGTTACACTTGTTAATTTTGAATTAACTACAACGCACTAAATACATTTCACCTAAAACTATTTTCCACTGCGTTTACTTTAATAGAGTTTTCATTGTTTTTAAGATATATTCTGCTATTCGGGGCGGAGACAAATCCAACGAACCAAAAACCAAGAAAATTGGTCCAGCAGATCTCGAGTTATAAGTGTTGTAACAAACCCGACTTTGTTTTATATATATAGATATGCAAATAATAAAAGGCTCTACCATTTTCAGGACATTATAAATCTGAAATCATTAAGTAGACTGGATAAAAAACACTCAGAGACCAAATTAAATTCACATTTTTTCCAGCCACCTAACCCTTGAAATGCGTGTCGGATTCAACGGGGCTTTATTGCACGGAAAATGGGTAAAAAAGACCCACTCGGGCAAAAATCTTGAACTGTCAACGAGCGGTGTGAGTTATGAACGTTTAGATTTTCCTTCTTGTAAATTCAATGCAAGAGATCGCTCAGGATTGAGCGGTATAGAAAGAAAATGGCAAGAGGCCTTTGCCCAAATTAAGCCACTAACACAAAATAAATGTTTATTTTTTTTATTTAAAAGAATATTTATTGAATTTATTAGAAGTGAAGATAATTTTAAAGGATAGTATTTCAATGTTTCATGTTTTGATTTATCTTACCTAATCCATTTTTTTAGATCGGGATTTATAATAATAATAATAATAAACATTTATTTCAGACTAGGTCCATATGTTCGTAACAATATACTTAATAAAAATAATCTTTATTCCGAAGATTGCTTTTTTTTGTTGAATATGCTGTCACGAAACTATTTAATTCCTCATAAATATATTTTATTCATTTTAATTTTAATAGCAGTTTCGCTATGCTTAAAATCGCTATGGTTTTCTCCATCACCTTACAACTTGTACCCCACCCCATCCCGCCCAGCTATTTGTAAGGAAATCAATGCAAAGGAAACACAAAGCGGCAAAATATCGCGACGTCGGCCACAGGGACCGAAATGGCCAGCTTCTGTCGGTAAATTTAACATTTTTACCCTCAGCGAAGCAGGGTTACCCTTTCCGTTTGTCCATTGAATATTACAATGCTGTTATGGCAAGTGCGAGACGTTTTGACCCTTCCGCTTTTGTTATTTATTGTGTATAGGAATAATATCAATAAATTGTTGTGTAGGGTACATTAGCTACAGGTTTTTTGGACAAAATATCGAGTTATAAATATATCGTTTGGGTCAATAATTTATTTCTTTTTTTTTGGTTCAAGCTAAATTAACTGGTAGTTGGAACGAAAAAAATATTAGACCGACTTCTGACACAATTTGTACTCAATTATAATTTGTACTATAAACCGTCGAGCAATATTTTTCCATTCACACACTCCAAGACACATTGTCTTATATCGTTTTACTGTGCTCTATTTTCTGTCTGATAACAGCTACCTAAATACCAGGCATTGCATTTCAACGTAAAATTGCAAACGCTGTAATATTTATCATATCGCGTGATAAACTACTTTTCTTAACAAAACAGGAATATATTGGAAATAATGGAATTTAGATGGGATTTGTTATTAAAAAAACGTTTTTTTTTTTATAATTTGTCGAGTAATTATAATTTTATAAAGATTTATTACAATATTACGGAGTCTGCGATTTTCAGGTGGCGCATAACCACTATTTGTCTCTACATCACCCAAAGTTTAACTAGCAGATAATACCTAAATCCGCCTGTGTACATATTTCATCATCTGCCTAGCCTTTTCCCAACTATATTGGGGTCGGATCCCAGACAAGCCGGATTCAGCTGAATACCAGTAGGTACTTTACTTGCAGCAGCTGCCTACCAGACCTCGACAACCCATTGACTGGGGAAAACGGTACTTCTTGGCAAGACTGGTGTCAGATTTTCTGGCTTCTGACAATCCGTAACGACTGCCAAAGATCTCTAAATGGCAGCCGGGACCAACAGCTTAACGTGCATTCCTAGGCACGGAGAAGTCTCGTTATGTTAAGATGGTCACCCATCCACAGACCAACCTCGGCAAGCGTTGCTTAACCTCGAAGATCGAACCGTGCGGCTGTTATAACTTAGCCACGAGCTCCTGCCTATGTATATAATTATGTGCGTATAAACAATACCTAAGGCAAGTCCGCCTATGTACATATTATGTGCATAAAGCAAAAATTCAATATACATTTAATGTTGATCGAATTATCTACTCGTATAAGTCCGAAATTCTATCTCAGTGCACGAACTTCCAAATAAATAAACCAAAAACATCAGCCCATACTTTCTTCAACACCTAACCCATCCATTCTACAAAGCCATTACCGCACATTAATCATGAAAGCGACATGCATTAAAGTAAGAGATGGTAATTAATATGTTCACGTCCTCTCTTCACAACTTCGCTTCTCATTAAGACGCCGTTACACTGAAAACACGCCATTTTACAAAAAGATCTTCGCTTGTTCTAAGGATGTTCATTTTTCATCGGGTGGAGACGTTTGTTTGGTAAATGACAAGTATTATGTTGATGTATTTGATGTATCATATTATTCTATTCTAATTTTTCAGAAGACTGTTCTGACAAAGTCTAAAGAAATGTATGTATGTACTACACTATTATTATAAAGAGGAAAGATATCATTGTTTTTTTGTTTGTTTGCATTTTTGCAGCCCATTCAGGCTCCGAAACTACTTGACTGATTAAAACAAATCTTCCACTGTTGGGAAGCTACACTATCACCGGTGAACATAGGCTATATTATATCCCCATATTACCACGGGAACAGGAACTACGCGGGTTAACCGAGGGGCGATGCTAGTTTGTGATATAGGTAAATGTCTCGAGAAGATTGAAGTTTTTGTTCAGCAGTGGGTCATACAATCTAATAGGTTGATAAAATGAAACCACTTGAATGAAATCTCTGCTATGCGAATGAAATAAACTGTAAAATGTTTTTACATAAGCCCTCTAACAAATACCTTAATAAGAAATTAATAAAATTGTATTGTTGTGTAATTGTTAACGTAAATGAGTTCAAACGCATCGAAATCATAACTAAGTACGAACACATGATGCCCACGTCCAAAACTTGGGCCTTTTAATCCAAACCCAGAGGCGTGCGTAGAAGTGGCAATAAACTTCAACAAAATTTGCACAACAAAAGCTTATAAGCTCGGAACCATTTCACACACAGAATCCCTCTCGTAATGAAACCAAACCTGTGGAAACCGGTCCCATTTGCAAATACTCGTCAACCCTTAATCTGCCGCTTGCATTTTACGAGACCTAAGGCAATATCTGTCAATGTCCTTATCAATAAATTGTGAGCGTTTAGAGCAAACGACGTCGTTTGACGGTTTGAGGCGCGCGGCCCTAATCCGCGGTCTATTGGACCCCATCTGCGTGCAAGGGTTAAGTCGCGACAAATAGACCATTTGCAAATAATAAGACGCAGTGAAAGAATAAATTAAGGGCTTCGGGAGCTGGTCGTAACGTTTAGGGGTTGAATTGAAAATCTGTGTAAAAATGCTTTTTGTTTTATGAATTGGATTATGGTTTTAGTGAGGGTATGAGATTGGTCAGTATTTTTGTTTTGATAATGCCTGTCATTTTATTTGGAAAGTTTGACGTTTCCCTCTGCAACAGCTATCTTTGTTTTGTAAACGTGTGTTTGTTAAGTAAGCTTTTTGCATCGTCATCACGTATTAACTAATGAATGTACCTAAAATATTGTAAAACTTTTATTTGATAAGAGAATCTATGGAGTCTTCACCGTAAGAATTTACCTTTCACGATATTATTTTATTTTGAAACCGTAAATGTTGACGATAAAAAGTGCCTTTAATGGTCTAATTGAAATATCTACTTTTGCAAATGGATACTAGAGATACTTTGTTATTTTAACTCTAAATGATGACGTTCAAAAGTGCCGGTTAAATTGAGATAAACATTTTGACTTTGGCTTTGGAATAAATGACGTAACTTATTTTACTTTCTAACAAGATTTAACAAGCAAAAAACATTAAACCCAAACAAGGAATTATCCATTAACATCCAAACAATTAATTTTCAATTTGATATTGTAAACAGAATTTCATTAATATGATATAATCCATAAGTTTTCCCTCGGACATCCCGCGGAGATGTCTCAAGGCGCCATTTTCCGTCTTGCAGATGGCAATTAATAATTATTGCACCTACTTCCGGCCGTTTCCGGTAAGGGGGACTTCCTGTACACAGGGGAGTGAGAGGGAAAGTTAGTTTATGATTATAAACACAATGGAAAGGAAAAGTGGAGTTGTTTTGTTAATATTTCAACAAATTTGCTTATAAGTTAACTTTATATTTTGACTAGCAGCACTCCGCGGTTTCATCCGCGTAGTTCCCGTTCCCGTGGGAATATGGGGATAAAATATAGCCTATGTTACTAGAGTGAACGTAATGAAATAATTTACTCAAAGTAATGCACCTGGCTGGGTTTAAACCGCGACCTACAATTCTTAAGTCGGGCTCCACATTTGTTACAATTTCTGCCCCAAAATAAACTTATCTTATTGTAAGTCTGTAACTACCGACTTTATATAAGTACAGAGTACTTTTTAACCATGGAGTTCAATATGACAACAGTCAATTAAGAAAACTAGAACCTAACTTTGAATTGCTCGGACTACGCTTCGTCTAAACTGCAGGCATTGTCAAAACCACAATTCACATCACGAAATCTTCAAAGCGCATTTTATCTGAAATATGAAGCACACTATTCCAGTTTTAATTACCTAGATTGGTAGCTGGTAGCGCACATATCACAATTTATGAGGACAATATAACTGCAGGTTTATGTCCTAGTGTAATGCGAATTTTGATTGCCTTGCTATCTATATCCGCGGTGCTTAAGTGTATTAGTGTTGCTATATTATTTTCATTTGGTTGACTGCGTTTTATTGCTGGTTCTAAATGTAGTGCATCGTCGTTGTCATCATCAGCGGCTTCGAACGTTTTATTATCGGTTAATATTTTAATTATATTTTTATTACTGTTGTAGGGGATGACTCATTTGAAGTTAGTAACTCCTCGTTTATAATTATGGGTTTTAATTAGTGTATAATAATGTACGATGCTTCTATGTGTCAATTATACAATTCTACCATACGACATCTAGACGCACTTTACACAAGTTACCATCCCTACCTTGTTGCTATTCCATCAATTCGCACCAAGCGTTTCCAATCGTCTTTTATAATGCGCACAGCAAAGGAGTGGAACTCTCTGCCTGCGTCTGTGTTTCCGAACACATTTAATCCTGATCTCTTCAAAGTTAGAGTGAATAGACTTCTTCTGGGTGAACTCATTCCATCGTCAACTTTGTCTCTGTCACCTTTATTTTTTTATTTTTTTTGGATGGGAAATCATCAAATGACCCCTCCCGCCCTGGGTGGAGCGGTAGGGAGTATCAGACTTTTACTGACTAAAACCCACCCGTGATCCTTCTTGTGCCCTATGCGTTCCTGGGCCGCGGACACTCTTTCGAACAAATTCCGCAACCCTAGCAGGCACTGAACTACTGGGGCCCCGTCTACCTTGCTGACAGCTCTTTGAGGCGCTCGTATAACACGACGCGCCGTTGAACCAGACCTGGTTGTTATCGGACGGCGAGCTATACCCATAGCTCGCTATCCGCAGGCGCGAATACCGCAACCCTGGCAACGACTGATGAGTTTCACATTTGAGTTCACATTATTTCTAGTTTAGTATGCATGGCAATTCTTCGACAGTTAACGCTTTTTCGTTCTTTTTCTTCTTTCAGTGTGTAACAAATAATGATGATTGGTAAAAGATTTGCATGTTTTCTTGGCCCTCACCTTTATAATAAGATTAACAAAATAATACGTATATACCCCTTGACAAGACAACAATGTAAATTAAAAGTATGCCAATATTTGCAGAATTTAAACTACGAAGAGACGGAACAACTTTTATCCTAAACACTTTAAAAACTAAGAGCAGAGAAAACAAAGATAAACTCTCGATAAAACTCACCCAAATACTCAAACACTCACGCACACTTAGCACACTCACTGCACATATATTCTCACTCATGAATTCACCTGCACACTCCATTCATTCAGTGCACACACACACACATAAACTCACACACACTCATTCCATTTAATAATTAGAATAGACCTATCCACTTAACTATTTCCAAATTGTTTATTTAAAAAGTATATCATCTATTATTATATAGTATAATAGTACTGATTTAACTACATAACCTGTTGCTTGGCATCTATTTTTTTGTATAAATACTCGAGGGGAATGGTGCTGATAGCCGAAATACAGGCTCTGCCTAGTTCGGCTACAGACGCTAATCTCGTTGACTTCTCGAAATTGTTGCCACATTGCTGTTGTAAAGTAGTACTAAGTTTTTGGAAATAAATTATTATTATTAGTAAGTCACTATTATCATGGCGGCCAATAGAGTTGTGCGAAAGAAAACAAGAAAACAGTGCCAATCACAACTAAATTGAGATAAAAGGAGGAGCTAATTTCTAATTGAAGTTTAGTACACCTGCTATAAAGAAAAAAAAACGTATGCCACGTCTCATAAGATAAAAATCGAACTTCCTGCAAACTCAATGCAAATAAAAAAGGTAACTCAAATAAATTTGTTCAGGTTTTGTTTTTATTATTATATATTGATAGGCTCGCGATTGGCTACAATGACACCTGCACCCCTAGCCAAGTTGATAATCTGCAATCGTTAAACCTATAGCGCTACTCGAAAACGAATCAAATATATGAGTATGAAATCATCTCAACGTTAAGTCACGTGGTTTGAACAAACGAATAGAAAATTCGTAGCCAAATTCACATCGTTCAAAATGATAGACTGATTTGTTATCGCTTCTACAATGTTCAACGCTACATCGTTTGTTAAAATGTTTAAACTTAATGGTTAAATCATTTAAACGGAGTTTAAATATTTAACCTGTTTAACGTTTGCAGGAACGCTCGCCATAGACTAAATTTAAGAATAGGTCGTTTTTCTGTAGACATTGTAGAACGAGCAGCCGACTCAGGCGCGTCAACATGGCTACCAACTTATCGTTTTCTATAGTTGCTGAAACTGAGTCGTTACCGATTGGAGAACGGAACTCGACACGAAACAGTTGTAACTTGGCTAAGATGGCTGATGGAAAACGATGAAGTGGTCGGCGATGGAGCACGATTACCTAGAAGTAACCTAAATTGACGAAATAAACACAACAACATCAACAAATGCCATCAAGTCAAAGAACACATCCATCTAAACTTTCACCACCATTGTCTTCGCATTTCCTTAAGAAATCACCAAACACACAAACACGAGAGGTCCCCACATGTCGTAACACATCATTAATCTCTGATCTATGTGACATTTAATTACCTAAAACACCATATATTATGCGTTCTTCCGTCCTTGCCCCCATAGGATCACTTACAAACTTACCAGCAACAAAAACTCCTAAATTAAACTCTGTTGCTTCGTGATAAGGTTCGTATGAATGCAGAAGTAAGTTTGTAAGGTTCCGGTAATTAATATTGTCTTTCTTATTGCTTCACGCCTAAGATTTTATTGCTCTGTTATATTGTTTATATTATTGGGAACGCGTGAATTGTCACTCATGATCAAGATATAATAAGGTATAGGTATATAATCTTACATTGAATACAATTATTTTCTTCACAAAGTTACCTAATGACGGTTAGCTTTTGTAATGAAGTGAACAGAGACTAACATACATACAATCTTGAGCAAACTAGGATTATTCAAATTATAATCAGTCTGAAAAACTAAGTAATAACTGTAATCAAAACGATACTCCATTAATTATTTCCTAGAAAGTAATTTATTAACTTCATGTATAATATAATATCATGACAGTAATTCAAGATGGTTGCGGAATTTGATTGGAAGAGTCATCCCGGCCCTGGAACAAAACGGGACCAAACCTGGCCAAAGCGGGAGAAATCATTAGATGATTTCCCACCCAGAAAAAAAAGGTAATTCAAGTTGATTGTTAAATAGCATATTAAATCAATGAAATACTTATCTACAGGGAATTGGAATATTACATACAGCGTGTTCCAGAAAAGCGTGGTCATAATTAGGAAAAAATAAATAGCAAACAAACGACCACAAGAGACAACTGAAAATTTCCAAATATATCAAGCAGTCTCATGCAGTTGGCGACATCAAATCTGTGATGGAGCTAAATTGTGAAAAACTGCTAGAAAAAGTCTTGAAAACTTTTTAGTTGTTTTTTGCGGAAAAAAGTCACTTTTTTCGTATGTTTCTTTTCCCCTTAACCCTTAAATATGACCACGTAGTTCTGAAACACCGTGTATAGTTGCATTCATAGCCACCAAACATTATCAAATACAAACCTTTCAAAGAGTGTCAACCTCAAAAAATATTAACCCAAAAAATCTAAAAAACTCAAACCAGACAGTAAGAGTTTCCTGCTATCATCTCCAAGATTACTTAATGCACATTCTCATTCTAAAACGTGGTGAGTCTCTGACAAATACTAGGACATTTCACAGTCTACCGGGCGTAGTGGTAAGGCTGAGACCACACAGTGGGAGCGACACTAACTTAATGTGTGGTGTAGAACAAGCGGCATATTGTAACCAATGTACTGAGGCGCTGTGGCTACTATTTAAACTTGGGCTACATTTGATTGATTGCAAAGTATTTCGCTGTCAGTTCGATCTGCGATACAGCCGTTTTCGAATTGAGAGTGCTGTTTGCTAAGGGACGACATTTATCATAACTACTGATTGGCAACAATCTTCTATGTGACCAGTTATCGTAATCAGTTTCCCTTGTCCGTGCACGTCATCCAGGTCTCTTCTATCACCTTTTGATATTTCACCAACCTGGTGATGCACATCACCAGATTCTCATCACAAAATCTGGTAATATGCCAACGGGAACGCTCGTCTTTTTATACCCGATTATGTCAAGCCAAAAAGAACAGCGGGCGTACCATGACGTCTTAAAACGTGAGTCTTCCGAGCGAGAAAAAGTGATCGAGCTATATAGGGTGTATAACTCTATACCTCTTTCTCGCTCGAAAGACTCACGTTTTAACACCTCACGGTACGCCCGCAGTTATAATTTTTAGTCGTCTATTTTAAAGTAAATTAGGCATCGCAATGTTTGGTTAATTGGCTGGAACACTATCAATATTCAACCTCTAGACTTTATAGTAAAACATAGTTCTGACTGTTATGAGAAAGCAAGGCACTGCATGCTGATGTCATAATAATCGACTGTCAAAATAGGGGAGTTAACAAAAAAAATCTGATTAGTCCGTCAAATATATTTCCAAAAAATATTGGACACGTATTTTTTCTTTTTTCACGTAAACAAAAAATGAAGACGATACAGTGCGTTGAAAACTCGTGTGACGTCACTACTCGCTACAATTTTTACCGGGCCGTGACGTCACACGCTCCCACTCCTGATCTTTAATGCTTTTTAATTTCGTCAGTTTTTATAGATTTGATCAAGGAAAAAATACGTGTATAATATTTTTTCTATAATCTAACTGACGGACTAAACATAATCATATATTTTTTACTCAGGCAACATCCCTATTGGGGTGACACAACAAACCTTTATTTGCGGTTTATTTTGGACAGTGACACATTTTTAATTTTTATTTAAAGCACTGACGTCTTATCAGATCCTGCTGTCAGAAAAAATGACTGAAGTCCATCGCATTAGGAACCGTTTAATGGCTAAATATTTGAAGCCGCAAAGCTAGGCAGGACATGTCTGCACGAAACTTACACTCAGCAAAGTACGCAGCTGTGTGTCTTCAGCCTAAGGTCGCACACAATGCTAGTATTTTAAATGTGGATGAAATGTGAGCTACGGTTGTATTTTAAGACGAGCCAAATGTGTGGACATTTGTTTGCAACAAAGCACTAAATGGGATGCATTTTGTTTAGTAGTGCTGTTTTGTGTGTGTCCTTTTGATTGAGTGCCGTTGCTGAGTGGGTACATATTGTAACATAACATCACGCTGGATTTTTCGGAAGACATAGGAAAAGGTATGAAGTCTAAGTCTATGCATGGTATTTTTCTTTGATGGGAAATTATCAAATGACTTCTTCCGCTTTGGGCGGAGTGGAAAGGAGTGTCAGACAATTTCTGACTAAAACCCACACGTGTTCATCCTAGTACCCCCGTGTGTTCCTTTACCTACCAGGGCCGCGGTGACTCTTTCGAACCAATTTCGGAAATTTAGTAGGCACTAAACCTATGGGGCCCCGTCTTCTTTGATGACAGCTCTTTGAGACAGAAATATTCAACAACAGTAAAATCGGATCGTTTATTTTTTTTAAATAAACCTCACTACTAAAACAGCCCTTCCAAAGACGTAACAAAAATCAATCACAAAACAACCACAGAACACACACAGTTTACAATCCAGAATCACACAACATTATTTGTTCTCATCGGTGTCTTCGCCAATGACAAATGTTCTCCTCAGCGGACTTTTATTTGACGTCCACCAACGTACGTGATAGATGCCTACGCTGCGTTTGCTTTGGTGGTGTTAGTAGAACAGTATGTATTTGTAAATAATTGGCAGTCGCCAGTATCTTTTATATAGATGTTCTGATTTTTTACACGACTGCCCAAAAAAAGGAGTGTTATGTTTTCAGGGTTCATGTATGTATGTTTGTGAGTTTCTTTATTCCACCATAACTTCTTTTAACGGCTTAACCGATATCAATGCATGTGGTATCGTTAGAAGCGTGAGTTATCCCGGGGTTCCCGTGCCAATACGGGAATAAAATATAGCATATTATATTTGCTGATAATGTAGCTTTTCATTGATGAAAAATTATTAAAATCAATCAAGTACTTTCGGACCTTATTCAGTACAAACAAACATAAAATATTTCCTGTTTATAATTCTATATAATATAGTATAGATTTCAATTTAACTGCATCTCATTACACTGAAATCCGAATTAATCATCAGCTGAATAGACTAGATAGGTTATCATTTATTCGCATTATCAGTATTAAAAATATTGTCTTTTAAGATAAAAGTAAAACGTTTCGTTTCGTTTCGTTTTATATTTTTAAGTATGATTGTAAAGTAATCTCAATATTTAATATCCATCAACAATCATATTTGTGTATTTTAGAATATACTTAAGGTTACTCCAGGGACATCAACGAAATCTACAAGATAAACGAGTATGTAGAACATCTCAAAGTGCTTCAATACATACATAAGAACCATCCGCCGAACCCTTTTCACCGTACAATTCCGTTGCCAATCGTAAATTTATCTCAGGGGCTATTAGTTCGATAAAATTCAACTAAAACGATAAATAAAACCGACTTTGACGGATGGCCCATTTCCCCCACAAAGAATTGCCGGACCGCGATAACGTTACGGTCAAAAAGAACTCTAAAGGCAATACAGTAAAGTTGAAAGTTAATATTGCTAGTTGATAAAGAAAGGTTGGTGAAATTTTTGTATCTATGTCACATGGGAATGTTTTGTCCGAAACTAAACTTATTTACCGTCGAAGACTGAATAAAACATTAGTAGAAGAAAGATGTACACAAATCGAATTGGGACAGAATGATTCATTTGTCTCTGGACTGATAATAATGAATTATCTGATCGACGTGTGTAATTGTGCATTCGATACAAAAACACAAAAACATGTAACATTTACTGTTCTCAAAATTGAAAAAAAAAAACTTGTATTTGCCCAAGTCCATGTCTGTTACGGAAATTAAAGAAAGTATAATACCACGATCGTTATATGAGTTACGACTTGATGAGTTTTAAATTGAAGGAAAGGTTTCAAAAACTTTCATTGAAACTAAAAACAGGAAACTTATTCTGAAATCTTATATGAATTATATCTAAGTACTGCGTTATATAGTCATAATCATAATCATCATAATCATTTTTTTATTTGTGTAACATGGGAGAAAGTACAGTTCTTAAATTAAATTAATAGTTCGCTATGTTATGCCAAGAGGCGTACAAATAATAATATGGTTGCATGCGGAACTCAATAATAATCATGCTTGAGGTAAACCCAAATTATTTACTCGGTATGTCAAAATTAATAAAAACAAAAAATATAAATGTCAAAGTATGGAGTAATGTTTCAGTCAATGCATAAATAAAATAATCATAAATTCAACTAGTGCAATAATGATTAATAAAAAAATATGTCAAAGACGTAACGAAACCAAATGATTATGATTTTGACTTCCCTATTCGTTGATATCTAATAAAATCAGTGATACCAGGGCCCCAAGTCTGCTATTTTTTTATAAACTGATCATTCCAACACGATCCCAGTTTCATTTTGCTAAAAGTTCATAATCTGCTAAATTCATAATGGTCAATCATTGGTCAGTCAATGGTCTCGTAGTAGAATTGTGGTAGAATGACATTGTTGTATTGCCTTATAAAACCTGTTAGTAGAAATGATTTTCGAAAAACTACTACTAAACATTAAGTAATGCCAGGTTTCTTTTATATACATTTTACTTAATGTTATTTATTAATGTTCTGACGTCTGTCATTCATTTGTCATTATGTACGAGATAACCATTCTATGCCATTTCTCTCAATAGAGTGTCAGTGGTTAACCATTGGAAAGTCATAATGATGCTTTTATATTAGTAGATTACCAAACTTGTCAAAATCAACAATTATGAAATCAATATAAATAGGCTATTTTGACACTATTGTAATAGCAGACTTGAGGCCCTGTGCATACACATGTACGATAGTGATATTTTTGATTGGGTGCCATGGGCATGACCCACAGCACGGCGCTGACTTTCGGTGGTAAAAGTACTCAAATTTATATTAAATGTTGCTCGAATAAAGCATCAAAAACAAAAGCCCAGTATTTTAATAATTATCATCCAACCCTTTCAGACTACGCTTAGTCGCCGCCACGAAGCGATGCGTAAAACTGATCCAAAGCAAATATTTGTCTTTGTGACCGAAGGCTACATTTATAATTGGTTCGTCCACCATTTTTATTTTCGTGTCCTTTGTCCAATGTGTGGCCTCAGGCTGTCTGTGGAGTGCACTTAATACGGCTGTTTTGATTTGGAAGCTATCACGTTTCGCGGTATTACTTTTATTTTTACTTTTTTTTGTTTGACTTCTATATTTGATTCAATGCTTGCTAAGATTTATTGTTTATTTTCATCAATGTTAATATTATGGTAACGTATACAGCGTTATTTGTAAAACATCAACAACCTCTTAAGAGGTTATTGTACTCATCATTATGAACAACTTTTACTATTGGACCAAACCTGAAATCGCGAAAAAAAAATCAGCTGCTCCTTACATTTATGTTCATATAACTCATCAAAACGTAGGGGACAGCTGATTTTTTTTTTCACGATTTCAGGTTTGTTGTGTTATAAATAACCATGTATATTATTATATATTATTTATATTTTTTCTGTTGTTTAGCATCATCCACAAACAGCCTTCACGACCTTCTAAACTTTCGAAATCCCAGTCATAAATGGCCTTTCTCTATTTTTTGTATGTTTATCACCATTTACCATTTAATTATATAGTAGTAGAACCCATATTTTATTATCTCTCATAAATTAAGCTATCTTGCAAACACTAATTTATATTGTTGTATGTTTCAGTTCCCTAAGTTACATCTATTTTTGTAATTCTAAGAAGATGCAAATATAGATCGAGAAATTTCGCAACTTTCCTAACTAAAATAGTTTCCAGAAAAATACGTAAACCAAGAATTTGCATTAAATTCTAAAGGAGCTCCGGTATAATGCTTTCAGAAAGTTTGATATAAACACGCGCGTAAAACAAACGTGTCATAAACAATATTAAATCCTATAAGTTCCGAGTTCCACGGTACTGGATAGTCCAAGTATATTAATGTCGCAAGTTCGCGACGTACGGTATCCGACTTTTGCATTTCCTTATTTCGTTGATCTAAGAATTGTTTTGGAGTAGATTTATTTTTGTTGTAACCTTAAATTTCACAGTTGCTCCCTCAAATAACGATATTAGATTTTTTCCTGAAGCAGAGACAAATACACTATTTGGAAAACACGCAAATTGTACTTCAAAACGTTATACTTATACAGGTGGCTGGATATTACTAGAATTACTAATATAAACCACTTTGATCATGGCGTCGACAAAGAAATCGTAGCTATTTAGTTTAGCCATGCGACTTTTTCTTCATAAGATGGCGTAAGAAAAGTTATTAAAGAATCCGCCCCACCCCGCGAAAATTGTCAATGAATGACAAGCAATTACATCTCGGTTTCAATACTGTAGAAAAAATGTTTAGCATAATCAGCCTTTAATGTTCCCACTGCTGGGACACAGGCCTATTCTCTAGGAGAGGGAATGGGCCGTAATCCACCACGCGGGCCCAGTGCGGGTTGGTGGAGAAAAAATGTTTGAATAAAAAAAAATAAGTACCACATCCAGAAAATTTTATCTTTACAACTCCTTGTTGCTTCCGAGTTAAAATCTGTCTCTAAAATCGGAGGTACAATCCGATGGAGTCACGGAGTGTATGCAAAATGCATGATTTATGGCTCATATGCATTTCGTCGCCTTTCGCTAACTCGATTCGACAACTTCGTTGATATGTGACTTCGAATATTTGAGTTTCTTCGCTACAGTTGCTTATAAAGTTTTGAGGTAGAACATGAACTTTGGTGTGTGTATACTCAAATTATTGGACATGCTCCGACATTAATTTAATTCTAATCGATTACTGATAAGCGGGTACTCGTTCTTCTTCATATGGTCTAACCCTATGTTAACTTCTATGACAGGCTAGCATCGTTGCATCATTTGAACTAGTCTAGTTTACTACCCAACAAACCAACGTCAGCCAACCAGCCTTCGAACGAAACCATTAAACATTTTGCAAAGTATTTTTAACCGACTTCTAAAAAAGGAGGAGGTTCTCAATTCGGATGTTTGTGTTTTTTTTTTTTTTTTTTTTTTTTTTTATTGTTTGTTCGCGCATAACTCCGTCGCTTGTCAACCGATTTGAAAAATTCTTTTTTTGTTGGAAAGGGTATACTTCCCAAATGGTCCCAAGAAAATTTTATCGAAATCAACCAAGCGGTTTTCGAAAAATCAACCAAAATCTAAAAAAAAATATCTACATTGTCTACATTGACGACCTCTTAGTTTACTCTGCAAAGGAGCAGTACGTTTTTTTTACACCAATGTGATTGGTTCGTTTGGGTGGGGGAGGGGGTGTAGGGGAGGGGGTGTAGGTACTACTAAAAAGTGAAAAATAAAAAAACTTTTTACAAAAAATAAAACCGACTTCTAAACAAAAAAACCAAAAAGTATAAAATAACTTTAATTTCGGAAGTCGGTGTGTTCAACAACGAAAAAGCAACCAAAACACCGAGTTCCGAAATTAAAGTTATTTTATACTTTTTGGTTTTTTTGTTTAGAAATCGGTTTTATTTTTTGTAAAAAGTTTTTTTTATTTTTTGAAGACACATTGAAGCCAAAGCTATAAGAGATTATAATATAAGATACATTTAAATATTACCTCTGAAAACAATGTAAAAATGATCTGCTAAATTGATTTGAGATAAAGTCAATCAATTCTGCTCGCTTAAGGAAAAGGAAAACAAAATAATAAAAGTAATACATGTACAGAATTGCAGCTAAACAATACTAAGAAGTTGGAATAAAGATGTGTTTTTTATGCTTGTTATGAATAGGCTCAAAAAATTACTGGACCTTCTGATTGTTTCAAAATTCTTTCAACATTGGAATGAGGATAGGCCGTGTAGGTTACTATTTATACATACATAATTATATATTTGTAAAATTCTTTATTAACACGAGTGAAGATGAGAAGTCAGTAGTCAATAAAATCAGTTCATTAGTTGTTCCTTAAATAGCTGATCATTTTATTTCAAATGAACCAAAAAGTAGCAACGATGAAGATGTTATAATGTTAGTCAAATCAGATAATCCATTTGCAATGTATAAATCTCTTGTAATACATAAAGCTTCAGCAGATACAAACGGCACACCTCGTAATATTAATATCAAAACCATTCACGTGTAACCATTAAAATTTGAAACCGTTAACCGTAAACCTTTAGCGGCAATAACATACCTCAGTTAGGATATAGTTTTATGTGCTATAACTGTTTAACACGTTGTGTTATCTTTTATAAGTCGTTTCGACACATGAATAAATTTAATCGCTTTTGGTGACATTAAACCAACTTTTTTTGTGTGTTCTTATTATCCTCTGGTCATAAAATATTTGTATCTCCTTCCCACGATGGCTGTGACGATCTGGTGACATTCTTATTACGTACAAAACAAATTATACAAGTGAGTTTAAAAATATCATTTTTTTTTTAATACTTTGGTGGAAAATTGGAAACTGATTTGCTTTTTAAATCAAATTATTTTGTTACCGAATGAATATCGATAAAAATACATAGCTGATTTATTATACCTGGCGTATGCGTATACGTACTGCAAATAATATTATCAGTAGCATTCCTACATTAATTTTTGACACTAAAACAGATACACGTGTAACTTTTTAAAATAAATCGTACTAAAATGGTTACAATTATGTCAAAATTGTATGGCATTCTATAATGCTTAGGAGTTCTGATAACATACATAGAGGCACTCGATGGTGGATCAGAGAGACATTAAACAATAGTAACAATGACGTTTTACGTGACAGTGGTATCAATGCTGATGAAGCTAGCCGCAAGTACAGTGGATGAAGAATTGGAATTGAAGTACACGACAATGAGTCAATCAAACTTCGTAGAGTACTTTAACGATAATACCTACTCTTGGAAAATGAAACAGTATACCAATATATGTAGTCTTCACTTTTAATTTTAATCAAAAGTACGTCAAAGATGCACTGCGTACAAGAGACTGATCTCTTACGACTAAAATTTAATGTTCCTGCTGAAGTGTGACCTCTACCGGCAAACTTTGATTCAAGAGAAAAATGGCTTAACTGTCACAGTAAAGGGAAAATATATCATTATAATCAAATACAATGCAAATCATGTTGGGGTCAAGGCGTTGCAAACACTGCTTCAGACAGAACTTGCATTCACACAAATAGAGCGGTGTACCTCTCAGACGAAATTTAGAATGCTCACATGAAAATCATTTTATTTGCATTGGTGGTTACCACCCCAAAGGGATTCAAGTTTTAGAAACAAAAAGGCCTGGTGCCTCAAGACTGTAAGCCATATAATCCGCAGCATTACATCGCGGGGTATTATTTATTATGGATGTACATAATAAATATACACACAATATACTTAAAATAGAACATTTTAAAACAAGAGCACGAAAGTACTGCTTATTTCAATAAAAATTTCTTCCAGCAGACCTGCAACAGAAGAGTGGGATAAGAAATGTATACACAGTGTGTAGAGAGACAGAAGCAAACCTAAAATAGACTATACTAACTTCACTAAAACTTATTTTTATGAAGGTATTTAAGAAAGATGCTACTATTATGCTCGGGAGATTTGCCAAATACCTATTGATGACTTTCAAATAAAAGCGGAAATATTTTTAAACGGACTGATTACGCCAGAGATGGATATCTAAGAAGATTTCCAGAAAGGTTATGGCTACCATTCAAGGAGTTATGTTCACACTTATTGTAAATATTTAGGAAGTGATGCTGTATGTATAATTGTATAGGATACGGTATAGAGAATGGAAAACGTCATTGGTTAGTTGCAAATAGCTTGGCGCACGGTTATTGACTGCTGCGGTGCGTATCGTGGGTTCGATTCCCACTCGGAACAAATATTTGTTTAGTTGTTTGTTCTGGGTCAGGCTATTTGTGTATGTGAGTTTATACGTTAGTAAACGCCCCACGATACAGGAGATAATCCTAGAGTGGGCAACAATTAAAAAAAAAAAAAAGTCTAGAGAGTGAGGCTAAAATTAATATATCAGAATTAAACATTTTTAACTGGATGTAGATTTTGGAATATTGATTTTAGCTGGTACCGAAAGGCTAGCCGCGATGTTGAAGAAATTGCTCTTACAAAAATACTCAAATCCTTTCATCTATCGTATTTTAATAAGTTTTCGTTTTCTCTTGCCGACGATATGCGTTTTTAACATTTTATGGTGAAGGTTTGGGTTAAACATTAAAAAAAAATGTGTTTTTTAATGTTGTATATAATTCATTGAATAATTCATAATAGTTTGATGGATATATATTCTGTTATTTTTTTCTTTATCTCCACCATAACGGACGGAATTATAAAATAACTCTGGTTATACAAGTGGGCCTTAGACGGAACATGTAAAATCATCGAGATTTCGGTTTAATCGTTGGTATCCACAGGCCTTATGATCTTGAATAAAATCATACATCATTGTGTGTATTCATGTTTGGATATTGAGGCTTTTTTTAGCAGAATGCGACTGAGATGCGAATGTGAAGTTTGTTTAACGTGTAGGTAACTTTGTTCCGACGACCTTTTTTGTTTTGATCAATTGAAATCATCATGCTCATACTCCCGTAATAACAGATTTTATTCATGTATTCTAAATCAAAACTGCGTGCTAACTTTCGGAAATGTGAAGTATGAAATACTTGACATTCCACAAATCGTTTCAAAGTAACAAAATCAAAATAAATCTATAGTTATGCGAATACCTGAACTATATATTCTAACGATTCAATGTATGTTTCAAAGTTATCTAAAACAATAAAAGCACTGATTAAATGTTTACATTTATAATTTTACGAAACATTGCTTTCGTAATTGACATTTCAATTATTGTATAAATACGAGTACAAGCAACAGCCAATGAACACTACTTTTAACAACTATTTAGTAACGATAATGTTGATACATGCAGTGACTCTCGTGACGCTCGCGAGTTTGGTTGCTTCTGAAATTGACCCAGAGTTGCACGCCAAATATCTAACGATGCCAAAGTCATCCTTCATCGAATATTTCAATGCACAAAACTACTCTTGGAAGATGACCGAGTACGAAAACACTATCGAAGATAAATATATTACATTCACACATTTCGATGAGGAATCAACGGCAAAGTTGCCACTCCTAACTCACAATCTTGAAGCAATGGATCTTCCCGTTAACTTTGACGCCAGAGTAAATTGGCCTGAATGTGAAACAATAAAAGAAATCTACAATCAAGATAAATGCAGTTCGTGCTGGACCTTTGGAACTGCCACCACAGCATCTGATAGAACGTGCATTCATAAACATATACATGTTCGCCTTTCCGAACAAGATCTTGAATGTCTGCCAAAGGATGTCTGTGGTGGAGGTTCTTCATACCATGGATTTCTTTATTGGCAAAACAAGGGTCTTGTAACTCAAGAATGTAAACCTTATAATATAGTAGAGCTCTATAAAAATAACTGCAAAACCAAATGTGTTAATAATGACATAAATTACAAAAAAGACAAACATTTCGCTGAAATGGTTTACCGAATATCTAGTGATAGCGATGAAATAAAAGCAGAATTAATTAAAAATGGCCCTGTTCAGGCTAGTTTTACTGTTTTTGATGGTTTTAAACAATATAAATCAGGAGTTTATGTACATGAACAAGGTGTTGCAATAGGGCGCCATAGTGTAAAAATTATTGGCTACGGTGTCCAAAATGGCGTTGATTACTGGTTAGTAGCTAACAGTTGGGGATCTAAATGGGGTGAACAGGGATTTTTCAGAATCAAAAGTTACCAAGAAGAAATTGGTTTTGAAAATTATTTAGCAACTGGCATGCCAAAGAATTAGCTGTTTTATTTATTTCTGATATTAAATTAATTTTTGTAAACACAGAATTTTATATTGTCTTTTTGTATTAACCTTTAGTATCCAACCATACCTCTTTGTTTAAACAGTTCGTACACATTCACAAGCATTTGGCAGAATTTATTCTACCATAATTTGTTCAGTTTGTTATTAGAAGCTTATTGCCTTTAATTAAATTATTTGTTCTGTATCAGGTTTTATTATATATTTAACCAGCTTCATCCTACAATTTGCCTCATAGCATATTAGCCTAGCATTATTCTTCTCTCACTTTCTCACAGTGATACATAAAATCTTTTGATTGAATAAAAACTTTTTACAAAATAATGTGTTTGGTTTCTTCTAAAAAAAACCGACTTCTACACAAAAAAGTATAATATAACTTTAATTTCGGTTAAAGTTATTTTATACTTTTTTTGTATAGATGTCGGTTGTTTTTTTTTTTGTAAAAAGTTTTTTTTCATCTACAAATTGAGAAAGAAAACATCATCAATGTGGTCGAAGTCATGCATTATTAGGGATAATTCAAATACTAGTAGTCAGATCTCAATCAAATATAAATGGGACCACACGACAAGTACCAGCTTTCGAATACAAAAAGAATCATCAAAATCGGGACACCCAGTACCAAGTTATGAGGTAACGCACACAAAAACAAAATAACAGAAAACCACTAATATTTCTAAAACGAAACCATACAAGGTTAAAGTTAAAAAAATTTTTATTGTGAAATGGATTTGCTCTTGACTCTAGTATAGGTCATAGATGACAGAGACAAAGTCGACGATGGAATGAGCTTACCCAGAAGAAGCCTGTTCACTCTAACTTTGTAGAGATTACGGTTGAATGCATTCGGAAACACAGACGCAGGCAGAGAGTTTCCACTCCCTTGCTGTGCGCATTACAAAATACGATTGAAAACGCTTGGTGCGAATTGGTGGAATAGCAACAAGGTAGGGATGGTAACTTACAGTGCGTCTAGATGTCCTATGGTAGAAGGGGTCGTTGGGATGAGGACGTGAAGTTCATGGGCACACTCACCGAAGACTGACAAGCAGGCGACCTTGCGGCGATGCCCCAGGCTATAAAGCTTGGCATTCGCCAGTTTTTCGTCACCCATGAGCCTTTTAGCTCGCCGTTCCACCGAGTCAAGTGCGGCAAGTTGGCACATTAATTAGGTATTAGAGGTTCTGATATTTATTTTTGGCTAAGGAACTACGCGATACTATCGGCGGCTCATGACATACACGTAAATCACCATGTGTGGGATTGACATGAGCTGCTAAAAGATACAACACGGAAACTTAGCATTCTAACGAATGTAATTATGTATGTATGTAATAATCCTTTCCTCTCTTTGGCCTTCAAATTCACATTTATCAGCTATATTCAGCAAATCGCATATACATATTTGCAAACAATGCTGCGTATTTTATGACTTGTTTATTAACTAAATTCCTAAACAAAAATTGCATGCAAGATTCATGTGATTTTGACAACAAAATATTTCAAAGCAGTGATAAAATTGTAACATTTATGGTTTCAAGAAACATTGCTATCGTATTTGCCATTTGAAATATTGTATAAATACTGACGACAGTCGATGAACACCATAAACGTTTAGAAGCGGAAACGAAGATGTTACACGCGTTGGTACTTGTGATATTCGTGGGATTGGCTACAGCTGATTTCAACCCAGAGTTGCATGCAAAATACTTAACGATGCCAAAATCATCCTTCATCGAGTTCTTCAACGCACAGAACTACTCTTGGAAGATAACTGAATACAACAACATCGAAGAAAAGTTTCCCGCTTGTGCATATTTTGACAAAGCGTCTATAGAAAACTTACCAATTCTTAATCACGATGTCGACGCAATTGATTTACTAGATAATTTTGATGCCAGAGAACAATGGCCTCAATGTGAGACTATAAAAGAAATCTACGATCAGGGAGCATGCGGTTCGTGCTGGACTTTTGGAACTGCCACCACAGCGTCTGATAGAACATGCATTCACAAAGACATACATGTTCGTCTTTCCGAACAAGATTTAGAATGCGTGAAAACGAATGTATGTGAAGGAGGTTGGCCAGCAGAAGCCTTCAATTATTGGAAAAACAAGGGTCTTGTTACTCAAGAATGTAAACCTTACAACATTCCAGAACTCAACAAAAATAAATGCGTTACTAAATGTGTTAATACTGCTATGAATTATAACGAAAACAAACATTTCGCTGAAAAGGTTTACAGAATATCTAACAACAGTGATGAAATAAAGGCAGAGTTAGTGAAGAACGGCCCTTTGCAGGCTGGGTTTACAGTTTTTGAAGATTTTTATAAGTATACAACAGGTATTTATATTCATAAATTTGGAGTAGAAATTGGCCGTCATAGTGTTCGAATTATTGGCTACGGTGTCGAAGATGGACTTGAATACTGGTTAGTGGCTAACAGCTGGGGGAGTATTTGGGGCGAAAATGGATTGTTCAAAGTCAAAATTAACCAAGTAGGAGTGGATTTTGAAAATTATTTGATAACTGGGATGCCAAAAAATTAATTGATTTTCCTTTCTTTTTATGATTTGTATTTTAATGTCATACGTGGCGCACTTGCGATTTATGTAACAAAATTAAAAATATATAAATTATACATTGAAATCACCTTATTAATCCAGTCATTCTACAAGTTACCATCCCTATCTTTTTGCTGTTCTACCAATTCCCACTAAGCATTTCCAACCATCTCTTATAAGACGCACAGCAAAAGAGTGGAACTCTTCCTTTTTTTGTGTTCCGTGTGGAAAATCATCAAATGTCTTCATCCGTTCTGGGCGGAGCGGAAAGAAGTGTCAGACTCATACTGGCTAAAACCCACCCGTGATCCTTCTAGTGCCCTTTACGTTCCAGGGTGACTCTTTCGAACAAATTCCGCTACCCTAGCAGGCACTGACCCTATAGGGCCCCGTCTTGTTTGCTGACAGTTCTTTGAGACACGCGTGGAATACGACGCGCCGTCGACCCGGGCCTGGTTGCTATCGGACGGCGAGTCGATAGCCCATAGTTCGCCATCCGTAGGTCCGCGCCTGCGGTGGCCGGAAATTGCCCTGCGTTTTCCGACGCCCGGGGCGTCTTCCTCTGTTGCAGGCGGCTGGAGTGTGAGGTTTCCCTCTTCCACACGCGGTCCGCCTCCTCCTTCGCTAGCATTACTATTTCGCAGAAGCAGGTGCTGGAACTCTACCTGCGTTTGTATTTACGCACGCATTGAACCCTCATCTCATTAAATTAGAGTGAACACTACTTCTTCTGGGTAAGCTCACTCCATCGTCAACTTTGGATTCAGATTTGGACTTAGAGCGCATGTAGATCATGACTTTTTTTCTGAACGGAGAATCAACAAATGACTTTTTCCACTCTGGGCGAAATGGAAGGCAGTTTTAGACTCATACCGACTAAAGCCCACCCGATTCTTCCTAATGAGGGAGACCATGTCTTGGATTGGACTTAGTGCTATCATTATTTTCAGCTTCTACAATGCCGAACCCGCTGTTTTATTTTATAATATTGATAGGCTCACTTTTGACCACCATCTTACCTATCAGGTAAGATGGTGGTCAAATATAATAATTATAATAGTAAATGCTGATAAAGTCGACCATTAAGCACGCTGGCTTGGAAGTTGCCTCATTACTATTGACGTATGGACTTCAGGTATCGCAGGGTATAGGAGAGCAGTGGTGGCCAAGAGGTAACGGCCCCGACTTACGAATTGTAGGTCGCGGGTTCTAACTCAGCCATGCACGTTACTTTGTGTAATTAATTTCATCACTACTGCTCCAAAAACGGCGACGAAAAACATCGGTAAGAAACCAGCATGTCCTTGAACCAAAAATTCGGAGACATGTGACATTCACCAAATCGCACTGAGCCCGCGTGGTGGATTACGGCCCATTCCCTCTCCTGGAGAGGAAGCCTGTGTCCCAGTAGTGGAAACGTTAAAAGACTGATTATGCTATTGCTTCAGATGTGTCAGGAAACACAACTTCGGGCAGAGCATTCCATTCCTAAGTACATATCCCGAACTGCAGTAGTATTTTACATCGTGCTTGCTTACGCGATGATGTGTCCCATGGCAGTTATCCCCTAGGAACCGCAAACTTTCAGTGACATTTGTAACGCAGTCGGTTTGATGACCCAGGAAAAAGTAGCTGGAGGGCTAAAATGGGGACCTATTCTACTTGTATATAGTAAACCCACAGATCTGGATTCTCTAACATCAAACCTCATTGGGATATAAATGTGCCATTGCCCAGACGTGGGACAGTATAGGCTGATTTTCATTGCGATGCGTCCGTTTAGCTATACACGCTTCGTTGCGAATTGTTATTCACCATGTACCTGCCCTTCATCTTTGACTGTATCACCTGTTCATACCAGGGTTATGATATACATATGTTCGAAAGAGTCACCGAGGTTCTGGACCGTAAATGCATTAGGAGGAACACGGACGGGTTTTAGTCACTAAGAGTCTGACTCTCAGCAGAAGGCAGTGGTAGTATTCATTTGATGCAGACTTAATTTATGTTAGGAAAAAAAAATCGAGGGGTTCAATTATCTTATTAACTATGTTAAAAGAAAAAAAAACTTTTTTCGTGCAGAATAAATACATTTTCAAAATAGTTTTTATTTTTATTTTGAAGGATTACTGTAATGTTTACCTAGTTCGGCTGTGTTTCATTCGTATTACTTTCTTACTTATGGAAGGGATTTATTGCAACAGTGCCATTCTGTAATCTTAGGCAGAGTGAACATAGCTCGTCGTCCGATAACAACCAGGCCCGGGTAGATGGCGCACGTGGACCACGATGCAAGAGAAATCTCCCATAGGGTCAGTGCCTGCTAGGGTTGCGGAATTTGTTCGAAGGGCTCACCGCGGCCCTAGAACGCGAAGGGCATTAAGAGGAACTCGGGTGGGTTTTAGTCAGTAACAGTCACCTTTCCACTCCGCCCAGAGTGGTGGTAGTCATCTGATTATTTCCTATCCATAAAAAAGTTAGAGTGTGTTATGAGGTGATCATGAAGTGGGCTGTCAGTTCATACAAACAAGACATATCACTACGTGCTCAGTCCACGTATGTTTACATGGTGAACACACAGAACAGACAGGTTGTATGCGTCCTGTTAACCTGTACTCATCATCTGCCTAGCCTTTTTCCCAACTATATTGGGGTCGGCGCCCAGTTAAGCCGGATCCAGCTGAATACCAGTATTTTACGTGAAGCGGCTGCCTACCAGACCTCCACAACCCATTAACTGGGGAACACAGTACTTTTTGGCAAGATTGGTGTCAGATTTTCTGGCTTCTGACAATCCGTAACGACTGCCAAAGATACAGATAACAGACAGCCGGGACCAACGGTTTAACGTGTTTTCTGAGGCACGGAGAAGTCTCGTTATGTTAAGATGGTTACGCATCCACAGACCAACCTCGGCAAGCGTTGCTTAACCTCGAAGATCGACCCATGTGGCTGTTATAATTTACTACCACCAGTTGCATTGCTTACATTAATTTAATTATGAGTTCCCACAACTCTTATTGTGTTATATTCACTTGTCCTAATTAATCAATTACTAAACGAACTAGAATCTCAATAGGTAACGACATAGTTTCTTAATTACCTGTTAATGACTTATCTATCATTAGAATATTATCTGACGCTGTTATACTTGTTAGTATTTGTACAACATTCGTGTGATCTACTGTGATACTGCTTATTGAATATTTTTATCAAAGGACGATATTGGTTATGCATTGTGTGTTTTGATTTGTATGTGTGAATATAAGTAAGAGTTCAAGATGATTTTCTATCGTTTGGGATTGCAGAAGTAAGTATCAAAACTTTTAATCGTTATTATTTTAATAGAGATATTATTTGTTTACCTGCCTTACAAACTGACCCGATTTCTTCGTTGTGGGTATTCTGATATAACATTACTAGTAAGTATGAAAGAGAGATGAAATAAATCTCTTTTGCATTAAGTGGTATAGTGATCTTCTATCCCTCTCTACTCAACTAGTTAAATTCGACTTCTTCGATTGCCATGAATACGGCTTCTAAATTTAGGGTCGAAAATAGTTCTATGAAACGATTCATTTTTCTAATCATGGTTAATTTATTGGACATCGTGCTGCGATAATTTAACTGGTGCAGACTTACCTAAAGCTTTTAATTTCTTATTTTTTCTTTTTTTTTCTTATTTCTTTTTTTTTTCTTGGAGTATAATTCTTTCATGCCTTTATATAATTGTGTACACGACAAGAGAAATGTCATATTCATTGATATCACTAAATTTCGTCGCCCAGCAAACGCTGACGTGCGCTCAACGTGCAAAAAAACCTATATGACATTCTAAACTCAGCTATCATATTATTTACAGATTAATCAAATACTTCAAACTAGACCAACTCTTCAAAGAAGATGAAATACGACAAATGCTACTTCACAAAAAACCAAAAGAGATGTACAGGACAAAACTCCATGCCAACCGAACGATGGACTTATGTATCTCAACATTACTATCTATAATCAGTGCATTAGTCTGTATTTCTATACCTTATTCTGCATTGAATACACCCTGTGAAGTCTTGAAAAAGAACAACATGACATCTTTATACAACATGGCAATTTACATCGAGAAATACGTTAAATTTATTGATAGATTAATTATAGCACTGTTTATTATACTCATATATGTTTCTGTAAAAACTATAGTAGATGCTATCAATAATACGGATATCAGTATGAGTCCGTGGTTGGAGAGAGGAAAGTATGTTCTGCCACCAAAACAGAGAACTAAGAAGAGACGACGAGAGAACGTGATTTAGAAAAACTTTGGTGTATTTTTTGTATATAAATTGTTATTTTTAAAAACATAACTATGGTTTCATTATTTAACAAATCTTTAATCATAAACTGAATCCATATAAAAATAGTTACTTATTCTCATGCATTTGTATTTTCACGCTACAAAAGAAACCTAAAATTGATTTCGTAGTTAAAAACTTTTAACTTCAGTTCAACGACAATCAATGTCCAGAATTTGTAAAAATGTAATGATATTAGAGGTGTTTTTGAAATAACGCGACCATAATGAGCCTTAGATTAAAAACACTGAAATCGTCCCTCTGTTAAAGTTGAAACTGTAAATGATACAATTTTTTGCATTAGCTACTCAAATAATTTACAAATCCAATAAATATTTCAGAAAGCAACGACTTAGCAAGACAACAAAGTAAAATAATATTTCCAAAAATTCAAGCATGCCTTACACATTTCATTCAATAACATACTGTATAGGAGAAGTCCCCAAAACATTATTAGCATAAATATCACTGGCAACATCGTCTAGATACACGAAACATGAAAGTATCCATCCAATTTGGGAAGAGCATGGCAACATTCAATTGTGTGCGATCCACGTATTCCTATTCAAACATGACAATGTTTGGATAAGGTATACCCATTTGCTCTTTATACCAAATAATCTTTTCAAAGGAACGAAGTGGAATGGAACTAACGTAAACAAATATAAACTACGTATTTTCGTTATGGAAATATCGAGGTTATATTTTGGTAATACGAAGCAAAGGTATGTAGTATTTATTGTATTGGTTGAGATTTTATAGAGAGGAGCTTAGGGGTAAATAATAACAGAAGCCTTTTCAACACAGTATTCGTAATAAAAAAAATCAGCCGTTTAATGTTCTGCTGGGACACAGGCCTCCTCTCTAGGAGAGGGAATGGGCCGTAATCCACAACGCAGGCCCAGTACAGGTTGGTGAATGTCAGATATCGTATTTTTTTATCGTATTTATTATTATTAACAAAGTAATGCGCCTGGCTGTTAGAGATTTATTTGCAGACTAGCTTCTGCCAGCGATTTCGTCCGCGTGGAATAGTTACTTTACCCCCGATTTTGAAACTCTCAGCCCGATCGGTTTAAAATTGACAAAGTTTCATACAAACGTTCATCCCTTATTTTATCCCCTTGGGGTAGAATTAATTAAAATCCTTTCTTAGCGGATGCCTACGTCATAACATCTACCTGCATGCCAAATTTTAGCCCGATCCGTTCAGTGGTTTGGGCTGTGCATTGATAGATCACTATGTGAGTGTGAATTATGTACAACTTACAACAAAAAAAGAAATGAAAGTAAAGCTGAAATGCCTGTGCAAAATTATTATTATAATAACCTATACCTACTTCACTTAAAAATAAATACCTATAACTACGTATAACTAATTAATAAAATAACTACTAATTAATAAAAGTATCTACGCTTTTACCTACTTAATACTAAAAAAAAACAGAACATAAATTAGCCAAAACTAACCTATCGATATCTAAAAATCTATGCTCCTACTTCTACTACTACTTACCCTAAAAAAAATAAAAAATTGAAACTATTAATAATTTGTAATTTTAATGAATATTTAAACATTACCAAAATAACTAATAAGTACCAATTTTATAAAATAGCAACAAAAGTTACACAAAGAAAATCACATTAACATCTTACAGCATGATTCAGTATTAAAGCGCGACGGCGCGATGGCTTATTATTGTATTCATGTATTGATTTTTTTTTATTGAATAGGTAATAATGTTAACTTTTTTTAATTAGGGATGAGTGAGAATATTATCAATGTAAGAGTAAACAAATATAATCAGAAAGCTCCGAACTGCTAAGCTATCGGGAGTTACACGTGTTATTGTGAGTCAACCATAAAAGATAGACATATGCTGTTGTGGAATATTTTTTAGATAATTTTATGTAGAACATTTCCGTCATACATGATTTCTATGTAACTTTAACCATTAAGGCTACACACGTGACGGAAGCTTAAAAAATGGAGTAACTTCTCCCGTTTTACCAACATTTCCCTTCACTGCTCTGCTCCTATTGATTGTAGCTTGATGAAATGTATACTATAACCTGCCCAGGAGTATGAAGAATAATTGCACCAAGTTTCGTTAAAATCGGTCGAGTAGTTTTTGTTTCTATAAAGAACATACAGACAGACAGACAGACAGACAGACAAAAATTTTACTGATTGCATTTTTGGCACCAGTATCGATCACTAATCACCCCCTAATAGTTATTTTGAAAATATATTCCCTGTACAGAATTGACCTCGCTACAGATTTATTATAAGTATAGATAGAAGAAGATAGATAAATGTGATTACAAAAGTTCTTACAATAGCAATTCAATCTGTCTGGGGGAATCTTCTAATAGCAATACCATATTGTGGCATGACAGAAAACAGCCCGATCAGACCTAAATTATGTTTGGAAATAGTGTGTTACGTTTGGAAAGGCCACAATATATAGGGTAAACTCTTTATGACGTCACTCCATTTAACGACAGACACCTTAAAACGCCGAAATTTCTTGAGTTTGGTTTACCTTGTTTTCTATACAATAATTCACTCTGTATAGCACGCTCACTCTATTTAACGAAAACAATATAGTATTATAAGTCATACCAGCGCCCCGCGGTTTCACCCACGTTGTTCCCGTTCCCGTGGCAAAACGGGCATAAAATATAGCCTGTGTTACTCAGGGTGAATGTCGCTTTCTAATGGTGAAAGAATTTATCAAATCGGACCAGTAGTTTCTGAGATTAGCGCGTTCAAGCAAACAAACTCTTCAGCTTTATATATTAGTAAATATAGATTTACATGTGTTTTAGTACCGCAGACCGCTACGTTTCATGTTATTCGTTGCAAAGATATTCAAACGATTTCACAGAGTGACCAAATTCTGCATACCTGGTGACTACCATGTATGCAGAATTTATGTGACTACATAAGCTCACTTTTCAGCTAGCTAGTGGGAAAATATTCAAAGATGAATATTTATTCTACGTTTCCAATAACCCCAGCCTGCCGTGCACTGTACAATGGACCATTGGGCTTCAGTATTGTGATGTCGTATGGCACAAGTTACAAGATCTAAGCGACATATAAAAAAAGTTTTTGTAATGTGTGGGGATGTAATTTATTTTGCGAAATGTATTTCATCAATTCTGCTCTCAAACTAATAAAAAAAATCAATATGAATTGAATGCCGCATGTCTTGACACCAAAAATTCGAAAATATTCTTGGCGCCAAAAATTCGAAAATGTTCATCTATCAATACGGAATGGTATTGCTGCTCACTTCTTCTCGCAAAGAACATGTCTACGTTTCTGTATGCCAGGGTTGTGGAATTGATCCAATCCTTGATGTGGCCCTGAAACACGGGTGGGCTTTAGTCAATAAGAGTCTGAAATTCGTACTGCTGAAATAAAATGAGCCTCCCTATAAAGCTAACCTATAGATCAACGAAGCTATACTACACTTTACACACGATACAATATCATCCATGGTTAATACCTGCATTTTTTGAAAATAGAACTAGCCAACATTCCGAAACTTAACCCACCCACCGCTGGCCGGTCCACATTTCGCCACTATACGCACTAACCGTACCTCACTCTCTGGACTCAGGCAACCCAGTTGTTAATTTTGCAGGAACGCCTCTACTCTTGTGGTTTATTCGTACGGCTATGGCTCTAGGGGTTATTTAAGAGAGGATCCATGCCCGTTCGCAGTAGAGACTCTGGGAAATTTAACTGGCACGCTCTGTGACTGTTAATGTGTAATTGGAAGAGAGAATTTGTGGTGGGATGTAGGGAATGGGTGGGGATTTGGTTGGGAATGGGAATTACTTGGATAAACGGTTGTTTTTGGAATTTTAGTGATGTTGGTCGTGAATGACTGTTGTTACATCTGATAACTGATTAACTATGAACTACGAATTATTATCATGACTAGAAAAATGACTATACGGTGAATTGAATTTTGCTTTTCCAAAAATAACTCAATCTAAAAGAAAAGACTGAAAATATGTTCCAATAGCCCGACAAATAGGTCCAGTTCAGCATATGCAAGCCACATTAAGAGCGTATACACCGTAAGGCATTTCATACAAATTTTCAATTCCTTATTTTCCGAAATGACTAAACCGATTCTAATGAAACTTTACACACATAAGCAGGATAGTTGAAAACATCTTCGATAAATAGTGTTACAGTTAAATTAGACCCATTTTAAATTTTCCATACAAACATAAATTTCCAGCTATCTTTTTTAAAATTTGACATTTCGAAAATGTTTTTAACTTACTTTTTAGACCTATGTATCCTGCTTATATGTGTGAAGTTTCATTAAAATCAGTTCAGTATTTTCGCTAAATAGTGACTTGAAAATTTGTATGAAATGGCATACGGAGTACACGCTGCATTTAAAGTTTTGCTTTGACACACAAATAAACTCAACATATTATACAATGCACATTGTATCTCATCAAGTCAACACACATGTCATGTCAAAATGAATGGTACAATATACCCAACCCTGCAACGTCCAAGCACATACAGTTTCAATCAACAGAGTGGTCATACGGACCGGGCGACAGCTGTGCGCAGTGACGGGTTAATTTCGAATGCTAATTCACAGACACATGTATTAAAATATTAATGTTTCCAGTAGTCAGTAGTCAGTACTGGAAAATATATGGAACAATATTTTAGTGTAAAAATTGTAATAACGGAAAAAATCTTTCTGGGCGTAAAAGTGGCGAGATTAAAACATTTGCAATTTATGAGATGTCATGATTTCACTCGCGTTCAGTAGGTTATAGTCGTCTCCACGGTCCTATTTATCTCAGTACCATAACTCATCAAAATCAGTTCAGCGATTTAGGCGTAAAATCGTTACAAACAAGTAAAATCCGCGTAGTACCTATTCTCATGGGAATACGGGAATAAAATATAGCGTATGTTACTCGCTGATAATGTAGCTTTATGTTGGTGAAGGAATTTTAAAACCAGTTTTGTGGGTTAGGCGTGAAAACATAACAAACACACTTTAAGAGAAACTACTGGTGAACTGGTGGTGTATTTGATTTAAAAACTGTAAATTGGGGCTATGTATCAATCTATAGAAAACTGAAACCGTGACACTATTTATGTAAAAGTAAATAACAGTCAATTTTATACACATGAGAAACTTTAATACAAAGTAATTATAAATAAACCTAAATACATATGTACATTTAAACACACTTCGACTTCGAAGTATTCCTGAAACGCTTGGACATTGACACGTTTAAACATTTTGTAGTTGTGGAAATGAATGAACACTTTTTTTATAATTCTTTTTGTCATCTTCTCTCAGTCACCTAACACTCGATTCTTAGGAATAACAATCAATCAATCATTTATTTCTTTGTAAATATGTGTAATTGGTACACGTCCTTTTTAAACTTCCAAAAACAAAGAAGGTTCTCAAGTTGACTGTATTTTTTTTTTGTGTGTGTGTTACCTCATAACTTTGTACTGGGTGGCTCGATTTTGATGATTCTTTTTGTATTTGAAAGCTGGTGCTTGTCGTGTGGTCCCATTTAAATTGGATTGAGATCTGACTAGTATTTGAGTTATCCCCAATAATGCGTGGCTTCGACTACATTGATCATGTTCTCATTCACTCTTGTCGATGTAAAATGAAAAAATAAAATTAAGAGCAGCTTAGGTGGGTTAGGTTAACTTTCAAGAAGATGGCTTGCTGAAATCGCATGTAATTTATACCGGGTACGCTGTGAAGGGTTCGTTTCTTTTTTACATAATGAGATCCTCCATATCCAACCGCGTCATGAGAATGCAAATAATATTAAATTCCAAAACCAACATAAACACTGTTAAAATCTCATATCTCTAAAAGTATATAAGCTGTGATGTTCAAACCAAATTTTTGTTGGATGTGTCTGGTAAGTTCTACTTGCCCAAATTTTTTTTTTAAATTTCAACTTCATAGTTTAAAAGCTTAAGAATTTATTGGCTTCAATAAAAAACCTTTTTTGAAAATTTCATTTTGAAAGAGCTATGTCCACATGATTATTTTTGTTGGAACTTATTTTTTCATCACTAATTTACATATATGGAGTGCCACCCCTAAAATTATTTTTCTCCATAATATCACTATTAAATAGCGGTTCACAGGTTGCACCTATGTACGTACCAATTCTCATTTATGTAGCTAATAGTCTCCGAGTAAAACGGCTGTGACATACAGACAGACGGACGGACATGAAATTATAAGGGTTCCGTTTTTGTCATTTGGCTACGGAACCCTAAAATTAACAACACGAACAACGATAAATCTCAAATCATAAGATTCATAAATTAATCTAATACCAAGTCTGGAACTATGTATATTAATATTAAAATCTAAATTGAAAATCCTTTTCAATTGTACATAATATAATAAAATTCACGTTAGTTGTGAAATACTTACCAGCTCAATTATCCGCAATAAACCCTGTTAAATAAATCTCCATTATACGAGCTAGTGTGACCAGTAAATTGAACGTCATTTACCCGGGGTTGCCATAAATCAACCATTTAACGAATTAATCAGATGAATATTAACCACATTTTGGTTGGTGGATATTCGCCGTGTCCACACGATCAGAATTGTGTTTAAGCATGATTAATGTTGGTGCTATAATTATGTTTCAGGCGGAAGTTGATGGGAATGATATTGAATCATTTGTGTTTATGGATTACTATATTTGAACCTGTGTACCTACATTTTGAAAAACTAAATCTGTCAAATAAATAGTTTCTCTTCTTTTGTTAACTTTGATGTCCCCAATACCAAACAACTCGATAACTGAACAAGTCCATCTAAAAAACTTGAAAGGATAAGTTCTAGCTTTTATCAATTTTATTAAAGATTTGTAAAAACTATAATATGCTTATTTTTCCCACGACGGAACGGAGACAGTGTATGCGTTTGGGGTGAGAGGATGTTTGTTTGTTTGTGCAAACCAATGTTCCCATTTATCTCCAGTACTACTAGTCCGATTTTCATGCGGTTTTAACTTAATAAAGTGACTGGTAGGATTTTGTTCGAAAGAGTCACCGCGGCCCTGGAACGCAAAGGCCACTTAGAAGAACACCGGTGGGTTTTTGTCAGTAAAAGTCTGGCACTCCCTTCCGCTCCGCTCAGAGCGGAAGTCATTTGATGATTTCCTATCCAGAAAAAAAATGCCATGGATTGCAAAGGGCAGTAGGAGGAACACGGATGGGTTTAGTCAGTAATAATTCACTTGCTACAGCTCCGGCCAGAGCGGAAGAAGTCATTTGATGATTTTCCATCCTTAAAAAAAGGTATCGTATATATACATACTCCATTTTTATTTTACTTACTAAGGGACTGAAATGCAAAACGCTACGTTAAAATACTTTTTACAAATCCTGATTAAAACTAAATGTATTTCTCCCCACTATCAGACTCAGAAAACTTTTCTCCAACGCCCCTCATCTTTCAACTCGGTAATTAATCCTGAGTATTTCTCAAGTATAATATTTTTATTTATTCTTGGTCTGGCGAGGTATTAGCACAAAACAGCGACTCGAGGGTATAAATCATGTGAAGTGACGGCGACCACGCCTCTGCATCACTGATACAGGAATGGAACGGAAAATGAACGTGTTGGTACTTAGATATTATTTGGCTTCAAACAGATACTCATCATCTGCCTAGCCTTTTCCCAACTATATTGGGGTCGGCTCCCAGTCAAACCAGATTCAGCTGGATACTAGTATTTACGTGAAGCGGCTGCCTACTAGACCTTCACAACCTATTAACTGTGGAACACGGTACTTCTTGGCAAGACTGTTGTCAGATTTTCTGGCTTCTGACAATCCGTAACGACTGCCAACGATCTCCAAATGACAGCCGGGATCAACGGCTTAACGTGCTTTCCGAGGCACGGAGGAGTCTCGTTATGTTAAGATCGTCACCCATCCATAGACCAACCTCGGCAAGCGTTGCTTAACCTTGAAGATCGACCCATGCGGCTGTTATAATATAGCCACGAGCTCCTCAAATATGTAGATACTGCGGGTTTTCAATCATGGTTGCGGACTTTGTTCGAAAGAGTCACCGCGGCCCTGGAACGGAAAGGGCATTAGCAGGAACACGGATGTGTTTTAGTCAGTAAGAGTCTTACAGTCATTTCCTCTCCGCCCATTGATAATTTCCAGAAAATAAAAGCTTGTTACTTGGTTGGTACAAAACAAACAACTGAAAATCACTATAAATAAACTAAATCACTAAAAAGCCACATTCTAAAACACTAAATAAAAATAAACAAAAATTAATTACTTCCAGCATTGTTTCTTCAACAAAAGGTTCCGTACAGTTCATTAATTTAAAATCTTAGTAACAATACAGGCATTAAATAGAAGGGTTTTCTCCAACGAAGATTCTTAGTTCGGATAGTGAACTTCATTAATCATTGACGTCGTCGCTTAGAAAAGATAAAATAATGTATTTTGCAAAGTTTTTGGGTAAATAATGATTGATGAAAGCCAGGTTTTGTGTTTAGTTAATGTGTCGTGGTTGATATTATTTGTCTATACTAATATTATAAAAAGGAAAGATTTGTATTTTTAGATGTAACGAATTAACTCAAAAACTACTGGACCGATTTCAAAAATTCTTTCACCATTATAAATTTACATTCACCCTGAGTAACATAGGCTTTATTTTATCCCCGTATTCCCACGGGAATGGGAACTACGCGAGTGATACCGCGGGGCGCTGCTAGTATTTAGTAAAATGTTCTATTTTAAACTTGGCGCTATAAAAACCGTTAATAAATATTAAAATCAGAGTAAACGTGAAGGTTCTTGCCGATTCTTCTCCATAGGAAACGACCAGTTTCAGCCGAGCGCTTGCATATAATAATAATCATAATCAGCCTTTTTATTTTCCCACTGCTGGAACTCAGACCTCCTCTCTAGGAGAGGGAATGGGCCGTTATCCACCACGCGCACCCAGTGCGGGTTGGTGAATGTCACATGTCTTCGAATTTTTGGTTCTACGACACGCCGGTTTCCTCGCGATGTTTTCCTTCACCAATTTGGGAGCAGTAGTTATGACATTAATTACACAAAGTAATGAGCCTGGCTGGGTTTGAACCTGCGATCTACAATTCATAAGTCGGGGCCGTTACCACTCGGCCACAACTGTTCCTCTGCGCACTTGCATTTGACGTTTTAAAAGTGCCCAGTGAAATAATACACACTTTTTGTTTTCAAAAACTACAACCAGGCGACAATCCTCATACTATATGTTACAGTTACCGAATAAATTCCTCTCACAGATATGCTTATCAACATGAACAATTCCAGTTTCAAACTCAAATCTCAGCTTAACTTAGCTCCACACACAGAACTGTACAATACATATCATTTATATTCTGCACTATTGACCATTCCACCGTAACACCGTAGTACAGGTGGACTCGTAAACTCCGACCTCAGTTTATCTTCAGTCAAACTTGTCAGTTTTAACTGTTGCGCCATTATGCTCTGCCCGGCTATCATTCGCCAGCAGACGATGCCATAAATTATGGGCTAAGTTATAGAGTTTGATGGTATGTGTGTCTATGGTAATTTTGAGAGGTAAGGTTTTGTTTGGTGGGTAAATATGTGGACGTTATTTTGGGCTCTTGGATGAGGAAGTTTAATTATTTTGCAACTCTGTTTCTCGAGGCTTTTTTTTTTCATTTTTCAGGTATAGTTTTGATTTGCGTTGGATACACAACGATATTGAAACTTTCGTAAAGAATTCTTGAAATCAGGCCAGACAAAATTCTTTGATTTTTTAAGGAGCGTTTGAATTGGCATCGCAGCAGCAGTATTCTCTTAAAAAAAAAACGTTCAAATTAAGCTGCTACTTAAATTTGAACGTATTTTTTGTTTCAAGAGATTGTGAATTCTGAGAGATGATTCTACTATTTTAAGCAAGCTAAGCAACGTTCACATTCTGTTATTCTACAATTTTAGTTTTAAAACCTTAATTACAACTTCGATTTGATCTCTCTGCTGTATTAAATAGGACAGATCATTTGGCAATCGCACTGTAAAAATATAAAGGTATATTTCAAAGTGATAGTTTGATACTCAGGTTTCAAAGGTTGTTATTTGTGTTTTGGTCTATACTAATTTTATAATCCTTTATTGTTTCCAATTCTCGAAACAATACAAAACAACATTTTCAACGAATTATCGGCGACGGACATTCCTGGTTAAATAATTGATCTTCAAAAATCCTTAAATCCTACATACATCAGTAATATCCTACTTTCAGCAGTTCCACATAATTCGACAGAACCTTCCAAACTACCTCCATCCTCCATATCACACACACTTACACCAACTTACACGTAAGTAATTAACCATTAAGTTAACTGAGACAGTTAATCCGTCGTCATCAGTAAAGATTTAACCCTAGCAGTTTATTACCTGTGCAGTCTTCAATGGCCAAACCCTGCAGGACTAACTTTATTTCGGTCCATTCGACCCTTCAAATCCCTATTTAATGACCAGCCTTTGGGTGTGGGCTCGGGTTGATGTTGGTGTATTTGACCCTTTAAAGATGGGTGATCAACGGTTTAAAGCTTATAGCAAAAAAATCAAACTTCTTTTTTTTCAAATAGATTACTAACAGCCACTTTTGAATTCAGTCAAATCAATGAAGCTATTTCTGCTCAATTTGCGATAAGAGCAGCAAGAATGTTACGCAGCAAAACACACTCATGGACAATATCTCCAGTGCGGCTGTCATAAATTAAAACTGTTTAACGTTAGCGTTTTCTACTAAAATCACAAAATTAGGTCGATTTGTAGAATTTCACGAATATTGATGGATGCTGATATTTCCAACATCTGATACGTTCTACATAGGTAGATATTGTAATACATTATTTGAAACTAGCGATCCACCACGGCTTCGCACGGGTGCAATTTAGAGTTATAATTCCATCGTGAAAAAACTGCGAATTTATTTTTCTTTTAAGCGTTTTATTGTTTTAAATAACAAACGTTATAATTACTAACTAACTAAATTGGTACTAGTTTACAAAATAAAAGTTTAGGTAACTGTAAGACTATTTTAAGACGTAAACTTTAACTCAACTCAAACTTCAAGATGAGCACGAAAACATCAATTAATGCTTTAGACAAACTTTCAATGTCGTATTCGTGCTCAAGAGAGGTATTTTAGCTGATTAAGTGCGTTTTTTTTTAGGTCCACCACATGCTTAATAAAACTTCAATTTATGACAAGCTTTATTGACTATTTAGAACGTGTGGCCATAATCTGTATTTCTGTACACAATATAACATCACAACATATCAAAATATAACAAAACTATCCCAAGAAAGACGAACAGAAAAAAAAAGAAAACAAATCGCATCAAATACCGCGACCTCAACGCGAAGACCCCTCCATCTACGTCCGTATAATTTTCACATACGTCTGTCTGTCCACACAATATCACTATATTTACATAGGGCCTTTGTTTGACGCGTAATTACTGAACACCAGGCCCTGTCTGATATATCGCAGCGGATTTGTCAACGATATTTAGTTACTCTAGATCCGTTGTGCGGGGAATCCGGGAAAATGACGGATATTGAATATTGTAGGCTTTACAGAGATATTGTTGAGCTGTGACTGGACTGGTATGGTCATTGAAGGTAAATTTCAAAGTGATAGTTTGATACTCCGGTTTCAAAGGTTGATATTTGTGTATTGGTCTATGTTAACAAACTTCGCAGGAGGTGATATGAAATAGTTGGTTCTTCGTAAATCCTATCGCCGAGATGTGTCTATATGGCAGTCTTCTAGTTGTGATAGTCTTGACTTCGATTCAAACGAAATGCGTAAGTGTGTTTGTCTATTACGCTTTTACGCTAAACCGATTTTAATTAATTTTGGTGCAGATATACTTATGTAAATAGGACCCCGAAGATTAAAGGTTAAAAATATGCTATTTTGTATTTGCGAAAAAAAAATCTAAGCATCAAAAGCTTCTCAAATTATAATCTGTTCAAGCACAATTTCTTGACATATAAAAGTGCAACTTCTTAATGACATGAATTAAAACGAAGCGGATATTATTGGTTTCTTGTTAAAGTGTAACTCTCGAAGTTTCTTATTACAGGACCTGATTAATCAATACAAAACAATAACATTCGGAATTCACTAACCAATTACATCTAAAGAGGGCGACACACACACATACATACAGACAGACATCTAATTTACCGCATGATTGACTTGTCCTTACCACTAATTGCCCTTGGCCAGTGGATGACGGGAATAAACCTTTGCTTTCCTTTGAATAAAAGCATCCAGTGGAAAATTGTCATATTGCTTCGGGCTAGTGTGTTTGTGAAGATGGGACGAGAGAGAAAAATTGTGGAAAATTATTAGAATGATCTATCTTTTATTGTACGCAATGAGCTTTTTATTTAATTGTTTAATTGCAATCGTTTAAATTAAAAGTCTCTCTTAGGTGTTCAATGTAAAGTTATGGACAGTGTTATTATGTGAATTTTGTTTTAACTGGAAAATATATCAATCAAATAATGTCGGTAGACGAAAATTTAATTCGTTCTTTAGTGAAAATCGTAAAGGGTACATTAATATAAACGTTGTCGGTTAGAGCGAACATATTGGCTCGCAGGTTTTCACGATGCTTACTTCTAGTCAAAGTTACGCTCTTTAGAGCATACTGCACTTCTTTATACAGATTAATCCGTCAGCTAGATTTCCAAAAAAATACTGGTCACGTCACTACTAGCTGCAATTTTTACCACGACGTGACGTCACTAGCCCCCACTCCTGATCTTTAATGCTTTTTATCTTCGTCAATTTTTATATAATATAAACAATACTTGCTTATACTGGTATTCAGCTGAATCCGGTTTGACTGGGAGCCGACCCCAATATAGTGGTAAAAGGCTAGGCAGATGATGATAAAAAATACTTGCTTAATATTTTTCGATAGTCTAACTGACGGACTAAATATAATCTTTTTTTTTAGTCAGGGATCATCCCTATTTGTGTCTCTGACTATAAATTTGAAAATGAAAATAATATATCTAGTTTTAATTTCCGCGAATATTAGTGGGTTGCAGGTATGCAACTCCCTCCCGCCCGCTATATTATGCACATACAAGATTACAAGGCAAATGCAAGGATTTTATGCACATGCAGGAAGGCAAAGCAAAACCCAACACCAATACCGACACGTGTTTCGCCTCTCCACGAGGCATCCTCAGGGGACGTGTTGAAATTCAAACTAGATTTATATTATTTTCATTTTCAAATTTAAAATGGATTTCCGCAAAGTAACGCCTGACTCAATCAATTTTCTCTGACTATAGTTTGACCTCCCGCATACACAGAGAGTACCTACAAGTCCGGCAAGATATCTTGATAAGCGGATTGGTCATCGTAGCTGCGTAATACCACTGCAGGAGATGCCTATTTTTTCCTGTAATCCTTTGGTAGCCTCTCACGATGAAAAAAAACATGACTTTATTCAAATAATAATTAGACTGAAGCGCCTGTTTAATTTGACTGCACACACAATAACAACAAATCAAACAACAACACAAAAAACACAACAAAATAAATCCAGGCTTGACTGTTTCTATAATTTTCCCCATAATCTGATTGCAAAGACAAAATCAAAAGTCATTTTTTCAATAAGTCTGAGCCTGCACTTTTTGAATGGCAGTTTTACTTGAAAACAGTCTCCCAAAATAATCATCCATATTGTCACCACTTCCTCGTGTTTTGGCTGGAAAGAAGAAGTGTCTAATGATGAATGGTAGATGTAACTGATCTAAAGGTTGCAAGTTGTTGAGAGTTGGAAGGTCATGATCAATCATGAACAGAAAATTGGAGTGTCTGTTAGTAATATTGAACATTTTTTACAATTTGTGTCTGTCTTTTTGTTCCGGCTAATCTCTGAAATAGCTGAACTGATTTTGACGGGACTTTTATTTGCAGGTAGTTGATGTAATAGGGAGTAAGTAGAAAAATAAAGTAATGTTGCAACCTCCAAGTATTGTCCAGTACAGCGCGCATCTCACGCGTATGGCCACTACTGTGTCGTCACACACTAATTTTTCCTGAAAAACATTCCATAAAAATATGACAGCTTCACAAATAAAAATATTTACCGCCAAGTCAGCAAACGGACCCCTAAACATACCTTTATGACGTCATAGATCACTACATAACCCTTCGAAGTACAATAGAACTACCTGCTAGTTTATAAACTCATAAAACATGATATATTCATGGATTTTTATGATACACAAGTAATATAGTGAGGTTGTGGGGAAGTAGATAATAATAGAGGTATAGAATTTGTTTTATTTTACGTTTATTTCTGTACAGCGATAGCTCAGTAACTTAGATATTGGAGTGATGAGTGATCCTTGATCTTTTTTGGGCTCACACAGTTTAAAATGAATATTTAGTTTGTTTTTTGTTTATCTTGTGCGAAGCCAAAATAAACATTTTTCTTCCTTTCTTTAGAAAACGAAAGAAAGGATAAAGATTTATTTATTTATTTATTTATTTATTTTATTATTTATGTACACACATACAATAATTAAGAGAAAACATTACAAATGTTAGTACAAAGGCACTGCTTATTTCAAACGAAATTTCTTCCAGCAGACCTGCGAAAGGATAAACGAAACAGAAATGTAGACAATAGTGTGTAAGAACAAGAGAAGAAGAGAATATGAAGCTTTAAACTAAAGTAACAAATCAAAATATATTTATTAGATGTTTATTTACCTAACTAAAGTAGCTTACAACTAAAAAGTTGTAAACAAGTTTAGTTCTACTAGGACTGCGGAATTTGTTCGAAAGAGTCACCGCGGCCCTAGAACACAAAGGGCAATAGGAGGAAACGGGTGGGTTTTAATTAGTATGACTCTGACACTCCCTTCCACTCCATCTACTGTAGGAGAGGATTACGGGTGGATTTAGTCAGTAAGAGTCTGATACTCCCTTCCAGTCCATCCAGTATAGGAGAAGTCATTTGACGATTTCTCATAGTTTATGTGGTGTTATAATGTGGTGGTGTGTGGTTTTATTAATGTGGTATCTACCACTTATGGGCAGGAGCCCACAACACTAAACCCCACAGTACTATTAAAATTCCATCAGTGATCGGTATATTTGTCCAACGGATATATTATATTTAAGGATTCAAAATTTTTGTAAACAGTTTCAGGTCTGAAAATCCCTTACACCATTCTATCTACAAATCAGCACATCTAAATACTGACCAACTACTAAGTTACATTAATTAAGCTACAAACTATGTAACAAAGGGTCTGCCAGTACAGCCGCAGGGCATAATTACACTAATATCCAGCTGACCGCTTTGTCCATGGCATTAACAAGCGAATGTAGTTTACTAATTTGTAATGCTGTAATATTGGAAAACTAATGACGTCATTGTTATGAGTTACAACTTACAAGATTTGCTTAGCTTAGCGGGTAAAGAAAGCTTCTAATGCATGCTACGCAATGGTATATATATGTCTAATAAACCAGTACGAAAAATATCCTTATTGTTTAGGCAATCTTTATTAGTTTTACAAGTATTTTAAAAATAACCTATATTTTAGATTGAATAAATTTGACCGGTATTAGATCGGTAACCAAATTAAAAAAAAACCCAAAAGCCGTTTAATGCCTTGCGGTAATTACACAGACACCCAAACCCTTCAAAATGGAACACGGCTTGCCACCTTTTCTTTTGGGCACGATTGGATATCATTAAATGACTTGTCTCGCTCTGGGCGGAGCGGAAGGGAGGTTAAGACTCTTACTGAATGAAATCTAACCGTGTTCCTCCTCATGCCATTGCGTTTCAAGGCCGCGGTGACTGTTTGGATCAAATTCCGCAACCCTGATAGGAGTCCTTACTACAGCTGCGGACAAGATTATTCACAAAGAGTAGAGCATTATCCTTTTCTTGTTTCCAACTGCACAAACAAAGACATAAATAGATGTTTGTTGTCTATCATCTATCTAGCCTTTTCCAAATTATATTGGGTTTGGCTTCCAGTCAAACTAGATACCAGTATTTTACATGGCGCGTCTGCCTATTTGATCTCTACAAACAAGTAATTGAGAAATATACTTCACATAATTATTTATTTATTTCGAGCAACAAGACTCATACGTGTTAGTTACAACATACTTAAAAACTATATTAGTAAAACACAAGAACATAAATTAAAAGGCAATCAGATCGTGACATCACTGCTGCCAGGTGACAGGCACAGCCAAAACCCTGCAGCAGTGGTTCACAAACTCATAGTCAAGCCTGCTAGCTATCATAGATAGAATGCTGTTGGCGCTGCCCCGCACCCTACGGACCAAGGATGCGCACCGCTTCCGCATCCCCGCATGGAAACAGTCCACATGGGCTTCAGCAAACATCCCTGATGCGCTGCAGTATCGAGGCAACCCCATCACCAATATGGCACTGCTTGGCAAGATAGGTGTCAGATTTTCTGTCAATACGTAACGACTGCCAAAGATCTAGAAATCACAGCTGGGACTTATGACTTAACCTACTTTCCGAAGCACGGATTAAAATGGTCACCCATCCATAGACTAACCTTGGAAAGTGTCGCTTAATTATGATGATCGACACGTGTGGTTGTTTTTAATTAGTCACGAGCTCCTCAGTCATTATACTACATTCATCTGCCTAACCTTTTCCCAACTATATTGGGGTAGGCTCCCAGTCAAACCGGATTCTGCTGAATACCAGTATTTTACATGGAGCGGCTGCCTACCAGACCTCCACAACCCATTAACTGGGTAACACGGTACTTCTTGGCAAGACTGGATAAGATTTACTGACTTCTGACAATCCGTAACGACTACCAAAGATCTACAAATGACAGTCGGGACCAACGGCTTAGCGTGCTTTCGAGGCACGGAGGAAACTCGGTATGTTAAGATGGTCACCCATTCACAGACCAACCTTGGCAAGCGTTGCTTAACCTTGAAGATTGACCCGTGCGGCTATTAGTCTTTAGCCACGAGCTTATATTTTGTTATACTAGGTATATTATATACTTACTTACTAGCGTTTATTTATTTAGAATTTCATTCTTTATACTACACTAGCTGACCCAGCAAACGTTGTTTTGCCATATATAAAAAAATGAAAAAAGATTTTCCCGTTTTTCTGTTGACATTTTTCTTGAATTTTCTTTGCTATAAACCTCACGGAGCCCGAGACCTTTCCAACGAATGCAAAACCGTGGAAATCGGTTCGTGCGTTCTGGAGTTATAGCGTCAGGAAGGAAAACCCGACTTATTTTTATATAGTAGATTAATTAATATAAACAGGTACCTGCTAATACGCATTAGCTAATTAACGATCCTTTTTACAACCACATTAACTAAATATGAAAGATGAGCTAACACATTATTCTGAGTAAATAATTAACTCAAAACGCAAATGTAGACTTTAATTATTTAACTCTCAAATATGTGACTGGACAGGGTTTTTAGAAATGTATTTAGGATCTGGTTAGTAATTAATGAATGAGAGCATTCAACAGAATTCTCGCTGTAAAAAGTGAACTATTGTACCTTTTCCGAAAGCTGTTTACACAATAAAGTGGCTTGTGTTATTTTTACGTCAAGCGCCATATACATAATATGTATTATGAATGGCTACTTTTACATTTTTAAATAACTATCTCAATATACATACTAGCAACCCGTCCCAGCTTCACACGGGTGGACATATATTTATTTTTCACACTAGCGGGTCGCTAGTGTGAAAAAGGCCCCGGTTTCGCGCGGGTGCAATACTATACTAAATATCTAATACATTATGCATGTATTATACATAGCAAACCTTCCCCTTGAATCACTCATCTATTTAAAAAAAACCGCATCAAAATCCGCTGCGTTGTTTTAAAGATCTAAGTATACATAGGGAGAGACAGGCAGGCAGCGGGAAGTGACTTTGTTTTATACCATGTAGTGATACCTTATGTAACTCTGGGATAATGGAACATTATAATGGTGAAAGAACTTGGTGGAACTTGAAATTGGTCCAGTAATTTTTGAGTTTATTCTTTACAAACATACCTACAAAAAATACAAATATTTAGGTATTCTTTATTATTACGATGCTTATGTTAAAATCATAACCTTTTTTTGTATAAACTTTTATTGTAGTGATATATTCACTCATGAGTTATAAAAGGTACCTACAAGTTCCTATCCAGTGTGGGGAAGATTTCTCACACTTATCATTCTGTCAGTGGTCATCAGGATGAAAATTATTAACAAAAAAGTTCGATAACTCGATAACAACCCAATTTGGGTCCCAAGGAAACCTTTTTATACACCCCCGTTTTAAAGAATGTACCTCTAAAAATCTAAGGACTTAACCATCGACTCGAAACGAAGAAAAAGGAAAATACTTACCAATTTAAAATCTACCTATTAACAAAACTTTTCTAAGAAAACACTAAAACAAGATGCATTGCACTGTTTCTAAAATCATGTAATATTAATGTGAGTTAGATAATAAGAAGCGATTCGAGTTACGGGTAAACCTCGAGGCAGTCTGAAATTGAGAAACACTGCAATCCGATAAGTCGCCTGTTTCAACTGCAGTGGCACTGCTATCTTTGTTTATATACACCTTAGATCTTACTACGGTACTAAGAAATGTTGGGTCTTTACCTATAATATTGTTTTCTTTTTTTTTTCGAACAAATTTGATCTATGCTCGTTTTGATTGGATTTGGATTTTGAATAAGGAACTGTTATTCCTTGTTTAAAATTATTATACGAAGTTCTTTTCATTTATAAAACAAAGTCAAACCGATTTGATCATAGTTTGTATCATTTAATTACACGGCAATTTCATTGGCATAGACCTAACAGAAAATTCTCTTTTTCACGACTGCCCAAAAAAAGGAGTGATACCTTTTCAGAATTCATGTAAGTATGTATGTTTATAAGATTCTTTTATCCGCGATACGTTCTATATATGTGTCGTTAGACGCGTTGAGTTATCCCGGTTAACATAGGCCAACGAACATTAAAAAAGGGAAACCATGTTTCAAAAATAAAAACGAAAAGATATTGTATTCATGACACGTCATAGGTTGAACTACGATAGGCTATAAATTAAAAAAAAACGGCAAAATGCGTGTCGGACCACGCATTGTGAAGGGTTCCGTTGTTCACTGTTAAAATCTCATATCTCTAAAAGTATATAAGCTGTAATGTTCAAACCAATCTTCGTTGGTGTGTCTGTGAAGTTCTATTTGTTCAACTTTTTTTTAGAATTTTGAACTTCATAGTTTAAAAGTTAGAGAAAGGGGGACATTTTTTACGAATTTGGAAGCACATATCTCAAAAACTGTAGCCTTAAATAAAAAACTTTTTTAGAAACCTGTATTTCATTTTGAAAGAGCTATTCAATGAATACTCACACGTTTATGTTTGTTGGTTACATGTATGGAGTGCCACCCCTAAAATTGTTATTTTTTCCATAATATTACAGCATTATTGAATAACGGTTAACAGGTTGCACCTACCTACCAATTTTCATTTATATAGCTTTAATAGTCTCCGAGTAAAACAACCGTGACATACGGACGGACAAACAGACAGACATGACGAATCCATAAGAAGGGTTAATTTGGCTACGGAACACTAAAAAGAATGGACTGAGTGTGAACTGTCGTTTCATCTTGAGAGGATGGATTGACAACTCGCATTATATTCAAAACACCTTAGTTTTTACACTGAGATGAATTCACTTCAGAACTCACCTCTCCCATAATTAAATCTTGCAAACCTTAGTAGCAATGTTTTCCCGCTGCAGGCAAAACATGCATTATGTATAAGTTTTTATAAGACCCGTCAGAAAATGCAATTTGAAACAAAGTATCAAGTTTAATGCGATCCTCAGATTAAAAATGGCGAGAAAACACTCCATGGAAGAGTTTATAAAAATGATTTTGATGAATTGTTTGCTTCTGGGAAACTGTTACTTATTATAACTTCAAGTTGAAAGTGTTATTTCTCAAGTTATGAATCATGTTTGACTGCGAAAGTTTTTAATTTTAGAAGGATAGTTTCCTTTTCAAGTTGACTGAATCTTTGTCCAAAAAAAACATAATTTTTAGTTTACATCAGCCAAACAAACAAGGATTAAAATTAAAAACTCATATTTTAACATAAATAAAGAAAAAAAAAACACTAAATAATTCAATCGTCTCTACTAAATGAATTAACGCTGTTAATACTATTTCTTAACAAAGCAAAAATACAAAGAAAAATAAAAACTCACTAATTAGAACTTAATCCGTCCCATTCTTCCTAATTGCCCCCATCAGATAATACCAGTAATAAAATAATTAGACTTCAGAGGAAAAGAATGCTTTATTATTTCAAATTAAAATCTGCAGGGTAATCCGTCAGGCGCTGGCGAAACAAGATGGTGGATGAAATTCAAAATGGCGGAAGCAGGTGCAACGGTTTAGGCGGGATCTTATTTTGCGTTTCGTTTTTACTGTGAGTGGTTTTATGGATTATAATGTTCTTTTGAGTGCCTGTATTGCAGCTCATTTTATACAGGCTTAGAATTCTGTCCGTTCGTTCGAATGGCGAAAAGCTTGTATGAAAAAAGTGGGCGGGTGCCGCGCAAGACCGGTCGGTGTGCCGACACTTGGAGCAAGCCTATATATGTCCAACAGTGGACATCTTTCGACTACAATGATTATGTGGCTCCGTTGAATTAACCGTATAGTTCGGTAGTAGTACCAATTGGTACTAGACATGCAAACCTCCGCCGGCTCGGTTGTAGTACCAATTGGACCTCAGAGTTACGTCATACGACATCCTAATCTAAAATTGCATTTTTGATAAAGCCACTTAAAAAATCTTATGTATGGGCGTTAATTAAAACAATTAGATAAAATGCTCATATCTTAGCGCCATTAATTATTTAATATTTAACCCTCAAGTTTACTAAATTTCATAAATAAAATCGAAGTGCATAAATGTGAAAATCGCCATCAACCATCATTCTTATTGTTTTTTTAAATTGTTAGTGTGTACCAAAACGATTATGCGAATCGATTAATTTTTTATTTCAACCTAATCGATTAATTTAAATTCGTTACTAAAATATTAGGAAAAATACGTTTAAGACATAAAATACAATAAGCATTAATCATAATTATTATTTATGCTTTCTTATGTAATTCAAATAGGATTCTCTACAAACAAGAAAGAAATCTACTCAACAGATTATCGGACCCAAGGTTAATTTTCGCAGAATTGTCTATGTTATTCAAAATAAGAATGAAAAATATTTTATTCCTTTTAAATTACTGAGAGTTTTATTTTAGATACTTTCAGCTGGTTGCGTACGAAATCCAAGCTTATAGTTTATGTATTGTAATTATGTTAAGTAGGTCTAGACAAATTTACACTGGTATTAAAAAAATATTTTTTATCTAAAGTGAGTAATGGTATCAGATTCTTTTATAATGTTATGAAAATTGAATATTGCTTTTTAAAATACTTTTCGATTTTGTCATCCTGCTCCTGAAACCCAATATCTAATATGTACATGCAGGGCACGGAAAAATGCATTTTATTACAATTACACATACTTACCTACAAAATATATTTTCAAATTTAGGTTTTCTACTTGGTAAATAACCTATCTCAATAAATTTGAATAAGTATTTTATGTGAAAATGGCACCGACTAGATTTTTCTAGTTTTTTGTTATGGGTGTTATTCATGGTTTATAGGGTACCTAATCACGAATCTGCGATCAAATCCCATGAAAAAGAAAAACGGGTAAAGTGCGAGCCGGAATCTTGTTTGGATTGCGGGAATTCATAATTATTACCCACCAAATTTCATCTGAATCGTTTCAAATGCGTGAGTATGCGTAACAAGAGTGGTCCTTTGCTTTATAGAGCTTTTTATTGCACATATTTAATAAATAAATAATAATGTCCGCACAAATCGAACTTCGAAGTTAAGCTACGCTTGCCAAGATCGGCAAGTGGATGGGTGACCATTTAATACAAATTGAGTTTCCACCATGGCTTGGAAAGCATGTCGTTGGTGCCGGCTGTCATTCGAACATCTTAGACAGTCGATAGGCCACAAACTGTAACCCCAACATTCCCAAGAGGTATGTTCTACTCAGTTACTAGATTGTGGAGGTCTTAAGCAATAGCTCTATGTAAAAAAATGGTATTCATCTACATCCGATTAGGCTAGATGCCGAACCCAATTTAGAAAAAGAAAAGGCTAGGCTAAATCACGTGAGTGCGCCGCGAAAAAAAAAAACGTTTTTTTTTTCTCAAAATTCGAATAGCCTATGACAGTTCGGCATTTATGACTAATCGAATGATACCTGATTTGAAAAACCTATGCTGCCGTTTAGGCTACCGGACGTTCCAAAGAAATAGACGTAACTACAAAAATACATTATATACATACATATGTACCTACTTTCATACATGGGTAAGTACATACTTTCAACAAACATTCTGTAATATAGAATAATTTAAGATATCGAATTCAAATAACATTATATCAAAGTTCAAACCAATCCACTAGGTACCTAACCATACCATAGTCAGTATAGAGATAAAAAAAAATATGTGAAAATAATATAAATATTTCTGAATCACGTCACGAGCGCATTCTGGTTCTGCATTTAAATTTTGAATAAAATAGACATTTTGGCGCGAAATCCGCACGGGTCCGAATAATTTGTTCAGTTGATTTTATTCGTTGATTTCCAAAAAAAGAACTATTTAAATTACTTAACAAAGCGCAAATATGGTTTTTATAAATGCTTTTTGGATTTTATGATAAATAAAAAAATTTGCGATATTTTTTAATAATCGATTTATGATAATTGCTCATTTATATTTATCGAGTCGAACGAAATAAAAAAACCATCGATTATAATAATCGTTTTCCCACACCCTAGCATTAAAAAAATTTAAATGGCTGACGATTTTAAACAAAAATAAATTAGCGGTAATGAATATTACGTGTTATTGGATCTGTGTTCGTTTATTGCATTTAGATCTGGGCTTTTTCTTGTTCTTCACGTTATTTAGAATCATAATATGTGTATTTGTAATAGTATTTACATGTGAGTGTGTGATTTTTGTGTGAATTAAAAACGTAAACAAACACAGTTGGCGCGAAACTTTGACTTTGGATACCAAAAAACTTCATTACCGCTACATATTTCCTTAGAAATATGGATAAATTCGTCAAATAATCAAATGATGAACAAACCACTACTCCTCAAGTGGAGTTTGGGTTTCTGGAATTCATAATTTTCATGTTTTTTAGCCGCCAACACCACTGCCATCAAAGTTGAAAAGTAATATTTTTTTGTCATAATTGAACCGTATTTTAAATTAACTTGTGTACAGAAAATGACAAAGAAAGATCGCAAATATAATGAATATGTCTTGATTTTGCGGTTTTGCCTCTTTTTAGCAAGCGAGAAGGTTGTTTACATATATAATTTTAGCAAATCTAAGACGACTATCTTTTGGAAGGGTGTAGTAATGCGTATTTTAGACGCATTTTTAAGTTGACTGACGTGATTTGAACGATCTTAAGTTGTAATTTAAGATAATTCCCAATAACTTATCGTATAAAATTGCTGCAGAAACAAATTTATCATAGTTAATTAAGATGCCGAAAGTTGACATAATTTCTGAAAATCATGACGTAACATGCAACGCCCTGTCGACTCAGCTAGTGTGTCAAATGTCAAAATCTTGTCGAGCAGAGTGGTTAATATGACCAATCCTTATCCTTTTACTTATACAAAATTATAAACGCGAAGATTCGTATGTATGGATGTTTGTTACTCTTCCACGCAAAAACTCGCACAGAGGTAGATTATAGTCTGGAATGATACATAGGATACTTTTTATCCCGGGAGTATGTTCCCTTGGGATATTTTTTAACATTCACGCAGACCCGCATTCACGCTGCGGGCGGCAGCTAGTATTTAATATACAGTTCGTTAGTGGCCATTTAGGTATGGCAGAGAAACCAAGATATTAAATTTCTTCATGTTAGTTTATGGATTGCAACTTTTCGGTCATTCACCCTAGGCCCAAGTCTGCTATTTTTATAAATTTGTCATTCCAACACGATCCTATTGTCATTTTGCTAAAAAATCGTAATCTGCTAAATTCATAATGGTCGATCATTGGTCAGTCAATGGTCTCGTAATACTTTTTGATAACCGATCAATTAAAAGCAATGACTGCACAATGACGTTCTAATGGTAAGTCACTGACCGAAGGAACTGTCAAAATTTTAGCAGATCACTCTGTGATTAATTTTTCATTGTGTACGAGATTACCATTGTATGCTATTTCTTTCAATGGAGTATCAGCGCTTGACCATTAGAAAGTCATACTGACGCTTTTATATTAGTAGATTACCAAACTTGTCAAAATCAACCATTATGAAATCTATGATAGACCATTCTGACACTATTGTAATAGCAGAATTGGTGCCCTGGCCACGTGTTATGACCGTGCTTTTATCAACAAACGGCTTATCCCGTGTTTAAAAACATAACTGTGTATTATTTTTCAATAAAATTATCCAATCGATACCAAACTCTACTAATCCATATTTTACAGCACAATAAACATATACTAACGAGTATAACTGCATAAGCAGATATCATAAAATTCATTGAGCACAATCGTAAAACGACGTCAACGTCTGAATATCGAAGTATTCATGACGTTTTACGAGTTTCCATTCATCCGTGAAACTGTCAATAGGTACTTGGCTTTCAGAAGAAAATTGCATGGAAAATGGTTATTTATTTTCATATGCTTGTTTAGAACTCGTCGAACGTAAAGGGAACACACATATTTTGGTGTGTATTTTTTTTTCTGGATGCTAAATTTAATCGTCTCATGACTTCTCCCGCTCTGGGCGGAGCGGATGGCAGTGTCAGACTCTTACAGACTTGTTGTAATTTTAGTATTAAAAGAAAAGAAAAAGCATGTTTCATCAAGTTTGTTATCATTTGAAGTAAGTAGTTACCTAGTAACATTAGAATATAAAGAATTTTGAATATAAAGGAACTGTATAAAGCCAGTATTATTACAACAAGACTAAAACCCACCCGTGATCCTTCTAGTGCCCTTTGCGTTCCAGGGCCGCGGTGACTCTTTCGAACAAATTCCGCAACCTAGGTGTATATTTTAGAACAACAAATTATACTGAACTAGCTTTTGCCACCGGTTTAACTTGCGTTAGAGTAGTTCACAAACGTCCTTAGCGTCGGATCTATATCTGTATCAAAAATCATCAAAATCGGTGCGTCGATGGTGGCGTCAAGGCGTATATAAAATCACAAACAAATTCATTTTCGCAATTTAAATATTAGTTCGGATACTTAGTTTTAATTAACATCACAGTATTATTACAGTAAAATTCTGTCAATATTGTAGTTAGGTAAACTATAGTTAAGTATGTTTATTTCTAACAAAACACAAGCGTACCCGTACTCATCACTCCGATGACATTAAGTAACACGATAGCACTTATATATAAGCATACAACCTCAACCCTATTTGAGCTCGGTACCGTATTACCCAAAATATCTTCACCCACTAAACGAGTGCCCGCGGCAAGGTACATCAAATTACCTAATGGATAACCGCTTTTAATTATTTAGAGGTTGATTTACATGGGTTAATGTAAACTTGTGTGTGTAAAGCAAAGCTAATATTACTGTTGCTTAGTTTACTGTTCGATATAGCAAATTTTCAAAAAGAGAAGTGGTGGTGAAGGGAAGAGCAATGGTGGCCGAGTGGTAACGGCCCCGACTTACGATTTGTGTAGGTCGCGGGTTCAAACCCAGCCAGGCGCATTACTTTGTGTAATTAATTTCATCACCACTGCTCTCAAAACGGTGAAGAAAAACATCGTGAGGAAACCGGCATGTCCTAGAACCAAAAAATCGAAGACATGTGACATTCACTAACCCGCACTGGGCACGCGTAGTGGATTACGGCCCATTCCCTCTCCTAGATAGGAGGACTGTGTCCCAGCAGTGGGAACAGTAAAAGGCTGATTATGTTATGTTATGTTATGTATAGCAAATTTTCACTTTGACTGTCCTGAACTCATTGCTAATCTATCAGCGGCCAATATTTTAACTGTACCTTTCGCAATGACTAATTATAGGCGTAATGTTTTCTCAATAAGAAGAGCACTTGGTTTTAATAGGCTTCCTAGAGAAGTCCCTAGGAAGCGACTTGTTCTGCACCAATGTAGCGACCTTAAGATGAACTCAAACCCAAACTCAAACTCAAAACGTTTATTTCAATTAGGCCATTAACGGCACTTTTGAACGTCATCAATAAAAAATATCATAAATTAAGTGACTCTAGCGTCCATTCGCAAAGGTAGATTCTTATGGAGAAGAACGGACAAGAAACTCCATAGTTACTCTTTTGGCTTTTGGCATAGTAATTTTTCAATGATAGTTAACTTATCTACTACTCTCTCAACTGATTACATTAACTTGTATGTATGTACTTTCTTTTTATCGACTGTTTTCCTGAGCTGTCTGCGGAGGCTTGTTATTAGCTATTTTTTATTATTTAATATTACATTCATTTTATTTTGTTTTTACTCGATAAACAATTAAGTAATTGTTTATCGAGTAAAAACAAAATAAAATAACTACTTATATCCCACTTCAACTAAGTAGTTGAAGTGGGATATAAGTAGTTGAAAGTGCAATAACCTCCTAAATGAGACGTTCATAGTTCATACATGGTAAATACCATTACGTTTACCAAATTAGACTGAAGCCTTCATAGGCATGTGTGTGCGTTGTCCCTTATCACAACATAAGCCACACTTTGGCTAAAATGTCCTGGTATAAAACCCGGACATTATCTGTGTCAAGAAACCTCCATTGATTAAAAATTGGAAATATAAGCAATAAATTAAAACTTGCGATTACGAATGAATGTATCTACGCCCTATTTAAATAACTACGTCTTACATACCACACATGCTTACTATGTCCCATAAACAAATATCAAAGTGAAAAATACTTCAAATAATACAGTTTATCCTTTAAGCCTACATAAGTATATTCCTTCGCAAACAGAGGTATTATAAATGCCTCTGCCTACCATCTATCTTCAAAGTGTGCAAGTAAATGGGGCGGCAGATAGCCCGGGGCCACAATTTGTCTAATGCGAAACTATACTGAACATATTGTTTGCTTAGCAACCTGGTACACAGTCTATACGATGTGTTTATCATTAATCTATGTTACTATTGTGTACCTGTAATGTGTGTTGTTTGTGATCTATCAATTTAATTAATCAATGAGAAGACTTTTCTAGGCGCAAGTGGGCAGTGATCCATTAAAGTATCTAAAAGTGTCTTGCAACAAGACATATGGTTGTGTAGCTACTGAAATAAAAAATAATAAAAGGCATAAACAAAACATGTTTTTTTTGTTACCTTTAATTTTAATGTTATAGCAAACAACTTACAGCTTGCAAAATTTTATTGCTGTGAAGTGTGAAGCTGTGTAGTGTTATAAAATTTTATTTTATAACACCGGCTATCTTAAAATAAAATAAAATTTAAAACAATAGAACATATTGTTGTTTAGTTACTGAAATTTAAAAAAATAAATAAAAGGCATAAGCAAAACATATGTTTTTTTCTTTTTTTTTCGTTACCTTTAATTTTGATGTAATAGCAAACAACTTACAGCTTGCAAAACGAAATCTTCCTTGGCTGAAACTCAATGTTTTATCTGCTCACCGTTCTAAATGAAATTCCCAGGAAAAATAAAATGGAAAACAGTCCCCAGCGTCAGACCAAACAAATACATTTAATCCAGTAGGTGCCAAATAACTCAATTTCAATGTAAGTAAATATGAAAAGAGATGATGTGCCAATTCTGAGAGTCTACATTACGGGAATTTGCGAGACAAAGCGATGAAACAAATGACTGCGATCAATCCCCTTCTGCATCGGTGGGAAATAAAGGCCTAATGTACGTCATCACATTTGCACATGAACGTACTATTCTATTTGCACATGAAGTTGAAAAAGGAATGTGGATATCGCAAGTTTGTGAATTCGAAGAATTACAGTGAAACCTTGACAACCGGGACCTTAAAGGACCTGCAAATTTATCTCTCTCGCTTCTTGATATTTTCGTATTCAAAAAACGATATCTGCAGAACCAAAAACATAAGCTTTTCTATGAATAGATATGTTTTCTTATTTTTCACTATACCGCATCTGTTTTAGCTTGGTAGAGCTTCTTCTTAACTTCTTGTATATTTTATATCAAACAAATATCGTCCGTATATCATGCATGTATCTCGCGAATTATTTACATTCAGCGCTCCTACGTGTAGATCATAGTTCTTATTTGTCACTATTTATCATTTTTATATAGTGTGGAAGAAAAACGAGTTACCACGTATGCAATATAAATAATAATGCACCTAAAGATACATGGAAATTAAATATCTGTAAATAACTTTTGTTAAAATAATAATATATAAAAAATCCCTCTGTTGCTATACGGTGCATCAAGAGACGAAATATAATTCCATGAAAACCTCGTAAACCATGCGTAGAACATAATCATAATTGATTAGTGAGTTTTAAATAAACTTTTCAATTTGTTAAGTGTATTACGAATCTATACTTATATTATAAAGTGTGTTTTATTTTATTTTTGTATGCAACGAATAAATTAAAAAACTACAGGACTGATTTCAAAAATTCTTTCACCATTAGAAAGCTACAGTCATCCTGATTAACATATGCTATATTTTATCCCCATATTCCCACGGGAATGGGAACGACGCGGGTAAAACCGCGAACGCTGCTAGTGTTCTATAAAGAAAGCTTTTAATATTAACGAAATTTAAAATTAGATTCAATATTTTAGTTTTATTTATTAAACATTCACTTTTGAATCCGTAAGCCAGCAGAAGGCGCCATTGAAAATGTTGAAAATTCCTAAAACAATACTGAAGATCTGTTTGATATTCAGTTTTCCAGTAATTAGGGTGTTAATGGGAAATTACATACAAATAAATTATTCTAAGTACTTTTGTTACCTCCTAAGGCTTTACTGCACTATTTATTGTTACCTGTTTGCTGTCCTGTCATTTGTTTTTTCATGATTTATTAACTTTGGGTAGTCTTTCTCGCCTAAAATACTTTGGTTTCGCTTTTTTCAAGGGTTATTACAAGTGACGCCGTTAGGGGCTTAATATGGATGTCATTTACACAGTTGTTTATGCGTATGTTTTTTTAGCCGACTTGTGCCGATTTATTGACAAATGTTTGCAAGAAATACACCGTGTTCGATTTCAATCGACTTTAAAAAAATTATGAGGGTCTCAATTCGACTAGAAATATAATGTATTTAGAACCTAATATTATTGCAATAAGAGCTAATTTACCTCGAGTAACCACATGAAATCATCTTCTGCCTAGCCTTTCCCCAATTATATTGGGGTTGGCTCCCAGTCATACCGGATTCAGCTGAATACCAATATTTTACGTGGAGCGGCTGCCTACCAGACCTCCACAACCCATTAACTGGGGAATACGGGTACTTCTGGGCAAGACTAGTGTCAGATTTTCTGGCTACTGATAATCCGTAACGACTGCCAAAGATCTACAAATGACAGCCGGGACCAACGGCTTAACGTGCTTTCCAAGGCACTACAAGGCACATCCACAGACTAACCTTGGCAAGCGTTGCTTAACCTTGAAGATTGAACCGTGCGACCGTTAGTCTTTAGCCACGAGCTCCTCAAACCACTAACCACTTGAAATAACACGTAATAAAAACGTTCTAGTAACAGTATACACGTGGCACGGGTGCATCTCGCACTGACCTTGAACTTGTTCAAGGACAAGGTCGAAGCTCAGACGCTAATGTAAAAGTAACTTAGATTTCAGTATTACAATGTCGTGATAAATAATGCAGTTTACAAGTTTCCTTTTGAAATATAGCTTGTTTGCTGAAAGCATAATTTGTGTGTTGAAGTAAGAAATTATAGTTTTATTTGAGACTTTAAATGCCAATAATTTTAGTAGAAATGAAGCCTTTGACAACATTATTCCGAATTACCAGAAGACATAAAACAGCAAAAAAAAACCAGTTTGTTTTTAAATAAATATTATTTAATTTTATAAAAGCTTTTTCACAGTACACGAATATCTAACGGATATCAAGTACGTACTTACATATAGTATAATCATTCTAATTATAAGACACTAATAATAATGAAAACAAAAATAAGCTAGTAAACAAATAAGCAATCTAAATAAATAATACATGAATAGATAGACTTGCATATAGTAAATAAATAAATGGAAATATAAAAAGAATTAAAAATATTTCAAACTTACGTAACAAGGAAAACGATTAAAGCGCTACCCCGCTCTCTACTTATTTTAAAAACAAAACTGTAACCGACAGGGTCCATAATAGGGATGTTACCTGAGTAAAAAAAAAAAGATTCTAAATAGTTCGTCAATTAAATTATCGAAAAATATTGGACATATATATCATTTTTGCTTTATCAAATCGATAAAAAAATGGCAAACATAAAAGTATTAAAGATCAGGAGTGGGGGCTTGTGGTTTCAAGTCGTGGTAAAAATTGTAGCGAGTAGTGACATCACACGAGTATTCAACGCACTGCATCGTCTTTGTTTTTTATTTATGTTAAAAATATGTGTCCAATATTGTTTTGGATATCTATCTGACGGACTCATTAGATTTTCTTGATCAACTACTGTTTCTATTATATTTATAACCTGTACGTGTACATTATGGATTGCAATAAACTATTTGAGATTTGAATTAATGGACATTATGATTATAATTATTTACCTATGCCCATATCCATGGCCACATGGATCTTCAAGGTTAAGGATGGATCTTCAAGGTTAAGCACTGCTTGTCGAGGTTGGAGTGTGGATGGGTAAGCATCCATTACATACCGAGATTCCTCCGTGCCTTGAAAAGCACATAAAGCCGTTGGTCCTGACTAGTGTCTGTCTTTTGAAGAAGTCAGAATTTGAACAATTTTGTTTGCCAAGGGGTCGTGTTATCCAATTACTGCGTTGTTGAATAAACACTCGCAATATCCTCACTAATATTATAAAGGCAAATGTTTGTTTGTTTGTTATGCTTTCTGACCTAAACTACTTAAACGTTCCAAAAAATTCTTTCACCAATAGAAAGCTACATTATCAGCGAGTTATATAGATTATATTTTATCCTCGTATTTCCACAGGAACAGGATATTTACGCGGGTGAAACCTCGTGGCGCTGCTAGTGTGTAAATCTATAAATACAAAAGTTTTCATGTATGGATGTTTGTTACTCAAACACGTGTTGATGATGATGATGGTTGTTTGTCACAAAACGGGCGAACGGATCTTGATGAAATTTGGCACAGAAGTAGATAGTCTGGAATAACACATAGGATACTTTTTATTCCGGGAGTATGTACTCTTGGGATAATTTTCGACATTCACGCGGATCAAGCAGCGGGCGACAGCTAGTTAAAATATGTATAGATTTAATTTTTCTCTTCATCATCATAAATCAAGCTAATTCGTTAGTAAAACAAATTCAGCGTATAAAAATAAGACGTCCATTTTACGTAAAACCCTCAAATCAAATTTTCGAAGTCCTGAAGTGTTCATGAATAATTCTGGAACGAGCGCATGGATAGTGACACTAGTCACACACAGGTCCTGGGGTTGGCAATCAAATGAAAGTAAAATACCACGACCAAAACCTATATTGTAAAATCCTGATTCCCTTAGATATTAATGACGATATTCCAACAAACTTTCATTCGGAAATAACAAAATTAAATATAAATTACTAGCTGCTGCCCGCGACTTCGTCCCCGTGGAATCCCCGATTTTAAAACATTCTTTATCGTTGCTCCGCTCCTATTGGCTTAAGCGTGATGATATATAGCCTAAAGCCTTCCTCGATAAATGGTCTATTCAACCCAAAAAGAATTTTTCAATTCGAACCAGTAGTTCCTGAGATTAGCGCGTTCAAACAAACAAACAACCAAACAAACAAACTCTTCAGCTTTATAATATTAGTATAGATTAAAATAAATACAAAATATTCTTTGATTCTCTTTTATAATGCATCATCCTGTTTAAATTTCATTCGATCAGTAAGTGTAATTTTTTTTCAATTTGCCTCACAAAGTTTTATACATTTTTGTATGTAAAACTAGGCTCATTATTATGTTGCATGTTAATATTTAGGCTACTTTAAGGTGTAAGAAATTAAAAAAAAATGTTGAGTAGAAAGAGGACCTTCATTTGAAACTCTTCAGAGTCAGTCAAAAATCAACCCTCGGTGTAAGTTTCACGAAGCGCTCAAAGAAACTTAGCATTGGAGTTATGAACAGCAAGTAGTAAAACACCTACAAGATAAAGGAAGGCTGTTGGAGGTAGCATTTACATAGCGGTCCACACGGCAAAATATCGCATGACTTAAAAACGCCGCGCATGTGGGTGCGATCCGCAGCAGTGAGAGAACGACGAAGAAGAAGCAATTGGAATGGCATCAGGGATTTTTCTTTATCCAGTAAAGAAAATATCCCTGATAAAATTTTCTCCACAAATACCAAACAAAAAAAAAATTATATCCTCATCAAAGTAGAAAATTATCCCAAGAGAAATACTCTCGGTTTGAAAAGTACCCCATGTGCTGACATGGTCTACACGTATGATTTTATGGATGGTCCATCATCAAATTACTTCTACCGCTCTGAGTAGAGCGGAAGGGAATGTCACACCCTTACTGACTAAAACCCACACGTGTTCCTCCTAATGCCCTTTGCGTTCCAGGGGTGTGGTGACTCTTTCGAACAAATTCCGCACCAACAACGGCAACAACCCTGAAAAAGCTCCACATTCTACACAAACCCTAGATCACATCTAAGCTAGGTTCCGTAGTGCGCCATTAAAACAAGCTGGATCAGTGAAATCTCAGCCATTGGCGCGAATGGCGGATGGTTTTATAACTCGAATACATAATTTATTACTGGGTACAATCACCAAGGATGTGGGAATCCAGTTTCTACGTTCGAAGTTTGAATTCGCTTTTAAGGTATTGGAAAGTTTTCGGTTTTTATATACTGCTTTGTCTGGATACTCGTATATATTGGGTTGGATGTAGTCAACGATTCTTCTAAAGATTTTTTTTAGCAATGAGATATTGGAAACCATTATTGTATTAAATTATTTACTTCACAATTTCTGATTTGTCTTGTCTTGTCAAGCAGTCGTGTTGAGGAGCAGTGGTGGCCGAGTGAGGAGCAGTGGTGGCCGAGTGGTAAACGGCCCCGACTTACGAATTGTAGGTCGCGGGTTCAAACCCAGCCAGGCGCATTACTTTGTGTAATTAACTTTATCACCACTGCTCTCTCAAAACGGTGAAGGAAAACATCGTGAGGAAACCGGCATGTCCTAGAACCAAAAATTTTCTTGACTCTATATTATCTAGAGGGTTATCCTACTACTATTTTAACGTTTTTTATATATTAGACTAGCTGACCCACGCAACTTCGCCTGCTTCACAGCTTTCATAAACGCTCCGCTCCTTTTGGTCGTAGCTTGATGCTATACAGCCTATAGCCTTTCTCTATAAGTGGGCTATCCAACTGTAAAAGATTTTTCAATTCGAACTAGTAGTTCCTGAGATTAGCATGTTCAACCAAACATACAAATTCTTCAACTTTATAATATTACTAGCACTTCGTCCGCATAAATTTCGTTCTGACCCTTATGAACCTCAAACAGCAACTGCCAGATTCACAACTTCAATAATGACGATATTCCATAATCGTGAGTTTCAAGAATATTGGTCGAAAGAATAATATTTTACATACAAACTTCCATCCCCTATTTCACCTCTTTGTTTTTTAATCCTTTATAAGCGGATGTCTACTAATTATAAAATATCTTGCCAAATTTCACTTTTATACGTCAAGCAGTTTTCGATATTTCGTGATGAGTGACCTCTCGCTTTATATCTATATTAGTAACTAGCAGTGCCCCGCAGTTTCACCCGCGTAGTTCCCGTTCCCGAGGGAATACGGAGATATAATATAGCCTATGTTACTCAGGGTGCATGTAGGGTTTCTAACGGTGAAAGAATTTTTTGAATCAGTCCAGTAGTTTTTGAGTCTATTCGTTACACACAAAAATACAAATATTTCCTCTTTATAATATTAGTATAGATAAATGAAGCTGAAGAGTTAGTTTGCTTACTTGAACGCACTAATCTCAGAAAATACTGGTTCGATTTGAAAAATTCTTACAGTGTTAGATATCCCATTTATTGACGAAGGCTATAGGGTATATATCATCACGCTAAGACCAATAAGAGCGGAACAGTCATGAAAAATGAGACTCAAACGAAGTTGCGCGGGTCAACTAGTATTTAGATTTAATTTGGATTTGATGCAACTTTACAAGAATACGGTTTATATAGTAACATAAAAGATAGGCTATAATTATAATAATGAAAAGTACCAATTGCAAGTGGGTAAAGCTGGAAACAGACTCTCAATAGTTTAATAACCTCCAACTTTTTGCACATCTCCGTACTGCCTCACAGATAAGAATAAAGTTATCCCAGTGGAATTCAACAAACGCACACTATAGAGGATGGCAGTCGTAAAACTAGCTGGTTTAGCACAGTTTTTATTATTCTAGTCTGATTTGACTTGTTGATTCTTTGTGTAGCAGGTAAGTAAGTTTTAAAACAGGAAGATACTAGCTAGACATGAATTTAAGGCTTACGATTTTTTACCGAAAAAAAAGAAGAGAAAATAAACAAAAAAAAAAGAAACGAAAAAAGAAAGAAAAGAAAAAGTGAGACAGAAGAAAAAGAGGAGAAGAGAAAGAGAAAGAGTATTCTATTCTATCGATGTCTTTTTTGGACCTAGCTTTGGATTATTACTAAATTGGCGCATTAAATGCAATTGTTTAGAATAAATTTATGATACAGGTATGGTGTAAACTTTCTTTATCGCGGATTGCTTTTGGGCACGAACATATCTAACTGCCGAACCCAATAAACGATCTATCGCATACTGGAGATAGAAAAACAAATGAAACAACAGAAAACCTATATAATTTTCTGTTGTTTCATTTGTTTTTCTATCTCCAGTATGCGATAGATCGGTTATTGGTTTCGGCCGTAAGCGGCCAATGACCATACCGTCGCTTAAGTTCTAAACACCGCGCATGTGAATATCTGCAACTTTCAGGAGAGCAAATAAACTCTCTACCAGCACGTATGTCACTCAGTTTTGTGAAAAAACTAAGTTACGCGCTGATGCTATGGCA